>OX101801.1:18993129-20247198 GCA_944452935.1 Rhogogaster chlorosoma | reverse complement strand
TCCGCATATCCAGCTCGCGTGTTTGTCTTGTCTTTTACTTCTTTGATGCGCCCATCTTGCCTCCTTCTCACGATTGAGTCATCCACCGCGGGGACCACCTGGCAAGCGTTGATCGATCTAACGATACCAACCCGCGGTCCTACTCTGCAGGTATATCCGCATCTTTACAAGTGTGTGCACCGGTTATACGACCGAGACCTCCCGCCACACCGGTTCCCATACCATGCCATCCCATGCCATGCCATACCCTCAGGACCATGATTCTTCAACAGGGAACAAAACCATGCAGAAGAGTCGCCCTCGTTATGAATACGATATATACCAAAGAAAGATAACGATTCCATATTCGTTTCAAAGACTTTATGGACTTTAAACGATTGATCGCATGTCCTTAAAGTCAATCTGTTGAACTTGGAGGATAGACGAAGTTCAATCGGATGGAAGAACTACCGAAGTGGCCTGATATGGTAAAATAAGAAGTAAACACCTAATATCTGAGACCACGGTGATTGTAGGGTCGGGGGAAAAGCCTGGATTCATTCATGGATTATATACGATCGAGAAGAAGAAGAAGAATAATCTCTGAATCGTCGAATGTCTTTTGACCTCCCAAACAGCGAGGCGTCGACCGCTTGGTATCTATTAGAAATTTTCTCTTCGTGTGATTCCGTTTAGAACGAAAGAGTAAAGATAAATCCCGGGTTCGCCCGCCTAAAAGAAGAATCACCTCCGCTCTTTCCATTAGACGATTAGGACATCACGAAGGCCATTAACGACCTGAAGACACATTCTAAGAATAGCTTCTATACCGATGTTCTGACCGGCGCCACCCAGAAAGAAAAGAACCAAGAAGAAGGCACCGGGTTACTCACCAATGACAAAAGGCGAGGGATGAAAGAGAATAAGGAAAGGGAAAAGTCACTCAATTCGCAAAAATTTATAACCTGTAATGGATTCTTCGAGTGCGGGTAACGCCGTGTTCGAAGGGAACTTGATAGTGAGTCGGTTTTTGCTTGAGGATTTGCAGATTGCACACCTGTGCAGCAACGCGGTGGCCAAGCTCAGAAAAGACCCCACCTGTTGACCAACCGGTCCCCATTGACTTTATTTTTATTCTTCGTCTCTCCTTCGAGCGCCCTAGCTTTGCCACAAGCATCTCTCACGTAAGATATGCTCGAGGCAACAGGTAAGGAAGAAAGAGAGCCCGCATTGACGTGGTGTAGTAACCGCGTGTGTCTGTTATAATCTTTAGATTAGTATTTGTGCCCGGCAGCACAGCACCACCGTCATGTGTGCTAAATATAGCGTAGCAACCTTCACGGTTAAGAGTCCAACGGTCATTTATTTCGAATCGACTGATAAATGGCAAAGCGTTCTTATGCGCTATACTCTCAACGATTGAACTCCGCGGGGTGGACCGATGGACCGCGATACATATTAACGGAGCGTGTGAATTGAACCGTGTAGAAAAATACGCCGGGACGATTTCTAACCTTAGAAATTCTAACCCAAGACAGAAAAATCCATGGCAAGATTGATAACGATATACGGTGGTGATCTGTTGTCGTATAAAAGTAGAACCCGTCGCAGGTTCATCGCGTATGCATCGATAATGGCAGAGGCAGACCTCCCCGTGCGCCTGATTTGCCGCAGGCCATAAGTGTGGGGAACGGCCGGGTTCGTATACGTACAGAGTATATAAAAGACGGCAGCTATCCTGTGATCTTATGATATAACCTAAAGGCAAACAGGCTGCTTTCAACGCACCGCTCGATAGGTGGATAACTGCGTGAAATTATAAGGAGGTGGTGGTAGATGAGATCCTGTTCGGTTAGGTGCTTGGTCTGGCCCTTTTGCACGCCGTTATACTTTTTCTTTCTTTCCTTCATTTCTTTTTTTCTTTTTTGTTTCCTTCGAATCACATAAAAAGCACGAAACATAAGATTGCGCAGATTTTCCCCTAGTTTATCCCATCGGTACCTATACACTTAATCCGGAAGATCAACGTCAGTTTTCATTTTTTTTCAATTTGGCAAACTTTGAGATTTTCTATATTTTCTTCTGATATTTTTCGCGACGTGGTTCAGTCCGAGTGACGTTTCATCGATTAAAAATCGAGCAATCGTTACAAATGCGGTCCATCTGACGCTTAACGATCGCGACCACTCGGGGCAAATTATCGCCGTGAGCCAATTACGACAAACCGGCCAGGTCGTGATAGCTGGTGCAAAAATTCTGAGAATTGCCCCAGCTAAAAATAAAATCCCACCCGGGAGCAGCGATTATACCCCGAAAAAAGGAACGAGCCAAGGCAACGGGGGAGCGTCGCGGGGTCCGGTTAATGAAGTTGTCGGTTGAGAACGTTTACAGTTGGGGGTGGGGCTCTGATGGAGGGGAAAAGAGGGAAGAGGAAGGAGGGACCACCTGCGTGTGGTCCATTCACAGCATCCAGGACTGGTTAAGAGTTGCTTTACATCTCCTACATCTTGTCCCCTTTCGTACCCCACCATGGATCCTGATCTCGCGATGGACAGCGACTTCTTGCCAGAGGTATAGCCTCGAGTTGTCTTTAGGCCATGAGAAATGATACGTGTCCATTTACTACTATCGTGGATATTATGCCGTTCGGGTGTTTAATCTTCTGACTTGAGGCCTGTGAGCTTATTACAAAACTTGATACGATGCTCGATGGTCCGTTGCATCAGAGAGCCGAGTCTTTCTGCATTAGACAAGTTCTGTAAAGGAGATTCAATTCTTCGAGAAAACCAGAAAGGGAAATCTACTCCGGGGCAGAAGTTCCCGGAATCTTGAATGGACATGGAGCGACTCTGGGCTCACGAAACCTGCAGCGTAGAACGAAAGAGAGATTCATTGATAAAAGACTGGGCGAGGCGGTAAATCTTCACTTAACGAGGAACACCGATACGTGAGAAATACTACGGTCCCAACAGCCATCTTCGCTTCATCGATGCTAACTACCCGACGTGCCACGTGCACGTGCAGAGAAAAACTAATCTACGACTAAAAAGAGCGAGAGTTGAATAGAGGATGGGGTATTCTCCCGCTTTAATAACCGCGAGGATCTTTTAGGAAGTGAAAAGTCGATTTTTATAGATGAAAACGGCCAATCCATTCCTACGCGAACTTAACAAGGTTCTCCGAGCTCCACCCAACCAGCCTTCGCTCAGTTGTTCGAGATCTCAGCATCTCAGCATCTCAGCTAACTTCTCTCCGAGCTCGGCGGCCGCACTTTCATCTCAACGCCGGTCCAATTATCTTGCGTGCTCCGCTGACCATCCCACAAGATCACCAACCATCAGCTCACACAGCTCGACGGCGCGGCACCACTATAAGTGCATCTTGTACGCACACGTATAGTCGCCGGTAAAATTTCAGTTCGACAGTAATTCTTTGAGTTATACCACAGCCACGAAGCTTGACGCAATCGTTCCGGCGTTGTTTATGCATTTAAGCCGTAATGTTGCGAGGTTGGAGTTCAGAAATGTCTAGTCAAAGTTTTTAGGTCCTTGTCTCTCAACGGGCGAGGAACAAGCGGGGAATAGTTACGTCGAATAAAAGACTTGGCAATTTCCTTGTAAACTTAAAACGGACTTTTAGCTCCGAGAGCCAGATGCCGCAGGCGAACCTTTCTTCAGTAAGGATGCACTTCGCTTAACTGCTGCTCGGGTGAACTTTCTTTTTGCAACCAGTTTCGATTTTTGCAACGACACACCGCTCCACGGACATGGCACCTGACGTCACACACTTTTATTCCTTCAATCGCGAAAAACAAGCCGCTTTTACCCGATTGGATAGATCCTATACCACCTGCGCACTCCCGTACGCGAACGGATTTATCACAGTCGAGGTCGTTCTGCGACGTTAATTGACAAACGTTTCAAGAACTCATGACTATTTATATACACCTTCATCCCTTTCGGCCTACCAAACAAATCTATTATACTCGCTCATCATGATCTATTTATTTCCATTAACCCTCTTTATCATCTCATGCAAACAACCCTTTCCAAACTTCCCCCGTGATTCTACCACTTACAATCAGCAATAGGTTTATAGGATGCGATGTTTTCCATTACTAAAGCGAAAGCCACGTTTACTCTGTGAAAGTTTTGGGAAGTTTGTATAATAATAAAAGAAAATTTTTTTTCTCTTGTTTTCAGATGCATCATCAGCAAAGGCGATCATCCTCTTCTTGCAGCACTCGTGGATCAAGCTACACGAGGTCCTTGCCCGCGAGGACGTTGGCGATAGTAGTAGCCGTGTTTCTTTTGTCCTCGAGTCTGGGTCTTGCCGACGCCGGAGTCCTCATGGGACACCCGTTAGGCAAAAGGTCATTCCTGGACATTCACTGCAAGGGAGTCTACGACAGAAGCCTCTTCGCGCGCCTTGACCGCATCTGCGAGGACTGCTACAATCTGTTCCGAGAGCCCCAGCTGCATTCGCTCTGCAGGTATAACTTCACTTCTTTCATATATATTACAGCTAGTTTCGCAAATCAGAAGAGGCGCGGATACATAATTAGTATTCAAAACATTCCATAGTAACACGTGTCTTTATTCAACGGAACCGTTACGATACATGCATGAGAAGCTGGCCAACTCAGAGCGGGATGAATCATTGATAGATAAGCGAACCGAGGGGAGGGGAGGAGGAAAGGGGGGGAGGGGAGTAGAGAGGGTTAAAAATCTTTGAATTTGCACGTGAAAGCAATATCGTACATAGAGCGTTGTTACACAGCTGGCTCATGGAATAGTCGATAGTATTGGGAGAGGGCGTTGAACAGTCCGTGATCGTAATTTGTTGCAAAAGCAACGTCGGCACGCGTATCGAAACGAATGAGATTTCTCTTCTATTTATAACTTACGAGCGAATGCCAACATCCTATACTGTAGTGCCCCGTGTGTACACACCATTACTCACTCGTTTCATGTTTATTGCACGGCATGAAGCAGCAGCAGCAGCAGCAGCGGCGGCGACGGCGGCGAGTATAATGTGCAGCGATAGACTCCGCGGCACTATCGCCGCACAAGTGGTCGATCTAATGTAAGAAAGTATGGGATTCCGTAACTTATACGCGTGTAGGTGTATACAAGACGTTTATACCTGCGTTGAAGACTACTAGGTCGTATCCCACGGTAGATCATGATTTTTATTATCGAATAACGATTCGCGGTAGGATTCTAAATATAGAATTCATTATACTGATACTGAATTGATTGATTGATTGATTGGGTCGAGATTTTTGTTGAAAATTATGGCATCTCTTACTGATACACGACCTGGGTTATGTCGTCACAACGTCCCGGTGCGATCCAGTAACAACTGGAGCCTCTTATTGTTAGGTGAATTAGAGTATAACTACAGACTACTACGCGGTGTTACCTACGATCGTGATGTATGGAACACGCACGATTTAGAAACGCAAGAATCTCGCGAGACGCAATCTTGACATTCAAATCTTCGCAGCCAACACCATTTCGCAAAGTCTACGGGTCTCTTTTGCTAGGGAGGAGCAAAGTAGCGGAAAGAATCGGCAGAAGGAATGGCGGAATATACTACGAGCTGAATAAGACCCAGTATTGTAAAAGATCTGCTTTTGAAGCCGCCGTCATTCCGTTTCTGCGGTAATTTTACGGGATGAAAGGGGGTAGGGCTGCGACCGCACACGGAGAGCTTGGTTACATTATGGTTAATAACGTAGTTAGTTCGCGGAGGGAGTTATGCAATGACTGGGAATTGATTACGGTAACGATATTAGTATAGAAAGCAGCTCGTACCAGGCTTTACTTAGGATTTGTTATAGGTCGAGCTGCAGAACACGAACAAGATTTATAATATGTTTCGGTGATCCATATAGGCTTTACTGCAGCTGCTGTATCTACCTATAATAGCATTGTGCACGGAGGGAGTGATAGTGCGAAAAAAGATGTTATTCGTTACTTTTTTTTTTAACTACTCTAGATACACGTATACCACCAGGGTATATAGTATACCGGCTATTTTAAGAATGTCACTGGATTTTATAACAGCAAAAACATTTTCTTAACCATTTACAGCAAGAACTGTTTCACGTCCGACTACTTCAAGGGATGCCTGGACGTACTACTTCTTCAAGACGAGATGGAAGAAATCCAAACTTGGATCAAACAACTCCATGGCGCTGACCCCGGGGTTTAGGTAGCTTTTTATTTTGAGTTTATGATTTATCTATACTTATTTTTTTTTTTTTCTACTTTATTTTCACATTTTTTGCTTCTTTATTGTTTCATTTTACAATTAACCCAATTACTTCTTTACTATATTCATTATTCAATCTATATAATATCCTAATCGAGCAACTATGATATATATACCTGCCTATATACTTCGCTGCATTTATTTCCGCTGAAATTTGTCATTCCGTTGATTCGCCAAATCTTGCTATATACACAACACACCACATCGCGGCCTTTCAAAAGAAAACGATTAGGTAATTTGGTATTAAAAATCATGAAAATCAAATGATTATATAGGTACAAAAATCGAGCCTACTTACTGCTCATGTTTTTTTAATTATTTTTCTTCCGAGTATCAAATAGAATGAACGAGACATTTTTGCAAATTTTTTTTTCTACTTATCTCATTGATTTTATGATCTTCGAATTTTTGATACCACACCGTTTTCACTTTTTCCCTGTGGTTGTTTTTTTGTTTTTACTTTTTTGTGTTTCAAATTTTTTCTATCCTTGGGGATATGATTTTTCGCAACGTCGCAGATCGCCACGTTTTTTTTTTCTCTTTTTCGCACCGACTTACAGGATATTTTTCCATCGACTTTTTACCCTCGTATTTTTCACCAACAGCGGCTGTTTTTGAAGACACTGTTCTACTAACACCGAATTTTTGAAATGAAACAACAAAAAAAAAAAAGAAGGAAAAAATTCCAATTTCATTGATTTTTGAAAAAAAAAAAGAAAAGAAAAAAAAAACATCGCCTGACTCGTTTATCTCGAACAAATTCATATATCGTTCCCGTTCTGTTTCTTCAGACAAGACTGCTTCAGCACAGATTACTTCGCGAGCTGCATCCAGGCGCTGCTGCTAGAAGACGAAAAAGACAAGTACCAGGAGATGGTCGAGTACCTGGGCCGCAAGAAGTAAGGTCATAGGCAATGGAAGCTGCGCGTACGTAGAGGGAGGCAACGCGTCGCCATATATAATAACATCATAATATTTATAAAAGCGGCGTGAACGCGGCCTAATCCGTGAGTGCTACCGCGACGTACCTACCTACTTACACACCGAAATTTTATCAGACACTATACAACATGAATATACATAATATACTATCTTCTGAACATCTTGCTTATTGTTAGCCGAATATAACAAATATATACATATACATATATATTTATCGAATTTTTTTTTCTTCTTTTTTTTCTCTCTCTTTCTCTTATTCTTTTATTTATTCGATTTTATTTTTTCATTCTCTATTTTTCGTTTTTTCAAAACAATCTATAATCAACAGTTGCTGATTACCTATATATATACACCTTCACCAACGTCGATAGATTTATTTTATAATCCCTCTCTATAAACGTCTGCAACTTATATACTGACAAATCCGTACTAAAATCAAAGTACCAATGTATATATGAATACATATATACAATACAGTTTCTCTATAATAAACGTTTGGCACGAATTATAATTGAAACTGGAACCAAAAGAAAAAAAGAAGAAGAAAAAAAATAGATGCAGGAACTTCAGAGCTTACTGACTGTCGTTAACAATGATAGCATATATTATAAACGGAGGGATACTTTTTTTTCAACATCTCACAAGGCACGAATAATAATTAATGATAATCAGGATAGAAAATAAGGCAGATTTTTTTTTTATTTCTTATCCATTCTTCAATGTGGTAACTGAAAGATATTGGCAGCTGTAATTCATTTCAAACTGCAGAATCTTGTACGTCTTAAATTCAAGAAGAAAAATAGAAAACAATAATCGAAAGATAATCAAACGTTTGAAATAATCATGCTAGTGTTAGCGAACGTCATTATTATTTGATCAAGTTGGTATAATAACGATATAATCACAAATTCAAACAGCAAAAGGAAAAAAAAAAAAAAAACAACTGGAACACACACAAACAAAAAAAATTAAAAGAAAAAAAAAACTACAACAGGAATAACAACTGAATTACTAAAAACGGAAATGAAACTAATGGAACGGTACGAGATCCATAGGTCTCACACAAATTCTAGTCCACAGATATCTAAACGATATATAGAATATTAATTATTATTATTACTATTATTACTATCATCATTATGATTATCATTAATATTTTACTGGATATTAATACATTTATATTATAAAAACCATATATATTATACATATATAGTTATATACATGAAATGCACACGGTTGTTCGAATTCGATAGCTGTGTGTGAAATAGTAAACGAGAAAGGAAAAAAAATCAGTTGGCTTATTTTGCGGATACAAAATATAACCCGGTGAAACAATAAAAATTACATGGAAAAAAAAAAAAAATTTTAAACACGAAAAACGAAAAAAAAAACTCAAGATAATAAAAAGTTTACCTCTGTCTGGAAAATATTTACCTTAGTATGTAGCTGCATCACGAATTAAATTAATTATATTATTATAATTTTATATTATAAATAGGTATATATGTATATTATACATATATATATCATTGTGTAATATTTATTTATTTTTTTCACTTTTAGTTAAGAAAAAATTACTGATTAAAGTATTAAGTATATATGCATATATATACAATACATATATTATTTATGTGTGTGTGTCTGTGTATATATTTATGTATAAATATATATAAAACGATATTATGCGATGAAAAAAAAACAAAAAACACAAAACGAAAAAATTCTATTCTTCCATTAAGTGAATAATTACTGTGAATCTTTTTCAACGCGAATTATTCAAAACCAATATTTGTCGAAAAAAACAAAAAAAAAAAAAAAGATAAAAAAGAAAATCGATATATAATTCGCATATCGTGAAAATAATTGTCTTCCACAAAGAAAAATGAGACGGAAAATGAAAAATTTGATTACTTTGCGACTGGATTCAGATTTTTGGTGGTGAGTATTTGAATTATTTTTCATTCTATATTTATGCACTCGCGAAGTCACATCCTGCTGATATTCGACAGTTATTAAACTATCATGACAATTCAGGGATTCTATAATTTGACACAAAAAAATAGAAGATAATCAGATGATCTATACCTATTCGTCAAATGACAGAGTCGAAAAATTCTAAGCCCGTAATATTTGTAATAGAAAACATTCACAGAAGAAGAGATCTGAATCATTCCAACGTCAGTATTGAGAACCCGTATGCTTATTAGTTGCAGCTGAAATATCTTCTTGGACAGAATTTCGAAAATATGTATTTTCTAAATTGTCTACGCATAGAATAAAATGACACGTCAGAGAAAACAAGAAAAAAAAAAAAAAACTTCACGCAGATCTTGAATTAGTTGACAAAATTCAATTTTTAACACCTGATTTCTTAGAGAAAATGAGTAGATAAGAAGGAAAAAAAAAATTGGAAAAATATATTTTTCAAGTAATGTTCGAAAAAATAAAAATCAAGGAAAAAAAATGGCATTTTTCTAAATAATTTACAAAATATAAATGTGCTAGTAGATGACTACCTATTATAACATTGCCTATCAGTGTTTATATAAATACCAAACGATCATTGATATCTTTGAATAATAACTGTTATTATGGAAAAAAAAAGGAAAAAGAAGACGCTAAGAATCTTGGATCGTTCAAAATACCTGACAAAAAAAAAAAAAATAAACAGAAAAATTGTAAAACAAAATGATCAGACAGCTAATACTATAGGTATATACTATATATATGATTGCCCATTGAAAATTCAAGTGTATTATTTTTTATTTATAAATATAATATAATTTACTTATTAAGCATCATACGCTGATTGTTTTCTTATATATAGCTCGTGAATTAGTATGCAGTAAACTACTATTATATTAATTAGTAGCTCTTATTTATTTATATAAGACAATCAATTTGTTATTCGTTTTTTTTGTCTTTCTCAACGATTAATTTATACTTCTTTGATAACGATTATTATTTCGTAGATATTATATTGTATTGAATAAAACCGACGAAGAAGCAAAATTACTATTCGATAAAGTAAAGCAAAATTATAATATATATATCTCACGCATTATATATTATACGTATATATACACTTGTTTATATGAATAAACGGGTGAATCAAGTGAAATAAAAAAATAAAACAAAAAACTCGTTATACTTATTCCCATTCCCTAATCTTGCCCAACCTACGTATATATTTCATGAATTTTATGATTTATTACTCTTAAATCTATTTGTGTTCAACTTTCGACTTAAAGTTCATATGCCACCTCTTATCGGTCTAAGATTAAACCCATTTCTATATCGGGACTCTGACCTAGACAGTAATACGTATTTCATACCCATACCCATACATATTATCTGATATATATTCACAAATCTGACAAATTTAGATACAGATTTTTTAAGCAAAATTATACGTCCGACTAATTGAGTGATTATCGCGGGTTTAAAGGGTAGATTGAATTGATAACTAAAGGCAACACTGCGTCAAATGTATTTCAATAACAACGCATGGGAGGGTCGCGATACGATATAATTTCTCAGAATTCGGAGATACAGTTGAAGATTATTGCTTGTAGAGGAGTTAATATACAGACTATAGAGAAAAAGAAATTTGTCATTCAATGAAATAAAATCTGTTAACGTTATACTCTGACTTTAGTTCAAATCAATATGTGTATCATGCAGAGTATTTACGCAATGCCGGCTGATAATACGTAACAAACAATTGCAAAGATGGAAATTCACTAAGCGAGAGGAAAACTGTTGACCTCACCAGCGACCTTCGACTTAAAACAACAATAATCATCATTTCGCAATTAGTGCAGTACGATCTCAATATATATATATATATATATATATCAATAAAGCGAAGACGTTATGTCAGTATCGTATTCGACTGCTCAACAACCCATATTTAATAATTAATTAGTATATATCTCTATGTCGTTTTAGCCCCCCCCCCCCGCCGACCATGCAGCAATGTAATCGTTGAAAATTATGTAATTCATTTATAATTAGACCGTCAAACGTGCAGATTTGGTTGTAAAAAGTTATCTTTACTCTTTTCAGATGTTGTGTATCTACATCAAAATAGTATTTTACTATCTATAGTGATAATCTTGAAACCCACCTGTCGAGTAACCTAGAAACTAGCACGCGTGATATGAGTGTTTACTACAGATGCAGAAGTTGCGGTACCCAAACGTCAAATAAAATGACTTACATTTAATGAAGGGAACGCCTTACCTTTGATATTATTGTACTGGATGATGTCCTGATACCTGTAGCGCGAGTAGAACACTTTTTATGTTAAATCACTGACGGTGGGATTGTTTATTTAGGTATAAAACAGAGAGCGGCTAGACGGCGTTTAACCTATCGCAATAAACGGCAAGGGACACGATGTGCAGCTGCGCATGCGCCGAGACTACAGCTGACCTTTTGTTTATGCGAAAATACGAATTCGAACCGTCATGAATAGAAAACATTGCCCATTCTTCGTCGACGGGTATTGCTACTCTGATTAGATCCGAAACAATAAATCATTCAGCTCTGGATTAGATATATATTCCATGAATACTGATATCGTTCTATCGATATCTCACACTGCAATCGTTGATGCAAAGTAACGTCCTTGTATTTTCCAACTCCTAGCCGTGACAATCGTTACGCACTGTAGTACATTGATGTCAAACTGGTAGCCGCGATCGAGGCGTCGAAAATAAAGCCGATTGTCTATTCATTTATTTCGCGTATTGTTTACCACATTTTGATTATTTAGTATTAATTATTGTTCATAGATATTAAATTGCAGAAGTAAAAGTAATCATTATTTTATTTATACTCAGGTTCAAAAATACATTGTATAAATCTTCTTTTTAGTCTTTATTCACAAACTTAAGATCTTGTTCTATAATGTACTCGACAAACTAGTCAGATTACTTTTAAAACCTTTTTAACTGGTTAAAATCTACTTAGAGTTTTCGAATTTCATTGAAAAACAATTGCAAGAATTGAATCGGAAAATTAAGTACAAAGTAACAACGTAAAGAGGTTCATGAGTTTTCTTATCAGTAATATTAATATTATTAGTTGTACAATTATATTAATTATTATCTGTCTTGAAATTTAAAAATAATGAATTACGTATCTATAGCATAAAATAATTATTTCAACATTATGCAAATATATTTATGCCACTGTTTATGCAAATGAAATTAATTAATTGTTTGGTATATTAGTACTAGCGCTAAGTTATTACGAATGATAAAAGATTATTTCTCATAGAGAATATAATAGATTATCTTCTTTACATAAATTGTACCTTATTTGTTAGATTTATATTATCATACTTCGGTGCTTACGGTGCCTTTAGTTTATATCTAATAGAAAAACAAAAATTGGTAAAAAGTCTTTATGTATAATATAATATAATGTATTAAGCCTTTGTAAAAATAATGCTCGAACAATATTTGATTGCAATTTTATAATAAAGCATCTACTTGTATAAGTAAATTTTTTTCTTATTTGTACTGTTTTACTATTATAGTTTTTTTTTTTTTTCTCTTATGTAACATTTAAAATAAATTATCTCTACGTAATAATGTTAACTTTGGGTAACTTTAGAAAACAATAATCCTATTATTATTATTTATTACTAATTATTCTATAGAACAAATTTTACGAAGGCATATAGTTTTAGTTTAGGTGTTTTTACGGTGATTTTCACTCGGCAAACACTGATAACCGTTTGTTTATTAAAACGTACAAAAATATATAGCGCCAAGTTATTTTACTATCATGATTGAATCAAAAAAATAAAAATAAAGATAAAATTCGTCAGAATGTATAAAAAGTTTTGCTTCATACTTAATAAATAGATCTTATTCATTATGCATACAATAATAGCCAATAACGTGCTTTGTGATTGTTAGGGATCATACATTTTCCACTCGATGTTTAATAAAATATTCCGTCATCGACATATCAAATTTAATTCTCATCATATAGTTCGTAACTATTAAATACTTTTCACGTCTCGCTATTCAAGCGACGAAAGACCACAGGAGGTGCTTGTAATGGGATACTAATGTTTTAAAACTATTGAGAATGATTCTTAATCCTAATTTTTGGCCCTTATAAAATAATTCATGCAGATTTCTCGAGTGATTTTATTGTTTTTTTTTTCTTTTTTAATATAATTTTGTTTCAGGTTTCAAATTACTTTTATTAATTACTAATCATCGAAATACGTATATATTGTACACTTATTACGTTAACTGACCCAACTCAAATTTCTAACGTGACCAAAATGAGAAAAAATATTTGAACTCAATGATTCAATATTCGTTGATTAATACAATTATACGCAAAGTCATCACTCAAGACAGTAGCCATAACATGGCTTCTAGCTTTTATACCTATAACTATTTATGATATACATATAACACGCGAAATGTTTCTATGATTATGTTAAATAATAGCAAACTGTCTATAAGTGTTCAATATCTTGACTCGAACACGTTTAACTCCCTCTTATTATAAGACAGAAAAGCCAAGAAAAATTATGCCACACCAGATTTTATGAAAATAAAGCACGCGTTATTCAGACAACATTGGTATAATGATCATAATTCTAGCAAGCACTACTTATGACTAGGATCTTAAATGATTAAATAATAATATCCCATCCCAAACATAGGCATGCGTAATCCAGTTTAAAAATGCGGTTGAGATGTTAAAAAGAATTATTTGTATCGTATATCTTTGAAAACGAAATAACGATGATCTTCGTCGTTATTTTCCTTTTTTGTAAGTGTAAGTAATGAAAAATAAAAACAATCATTCATTTCATGTGTGTCTCATGTTTCATATTATGTGTTTCATATTATGCGATATTAGCTATCATTCTCATATTTCCGAACAAAGCAACAAATTTTAGGATAGAAAATTGGAACAAAAATCGCGACAATGACCCAAAGAAATACCGAAAATCAAATGTTAACGCAAAGTATTTGAAAATTGGACTGCACATCAGAATATCTTTTAACTAAAAAATTTTATCTTTTTTTTTTATCAATTTCGAATGTATTTTCAATCATATTTGTAAAAGCAAGATATCGTTTATGATTTTCGACTTTTACACGTAATTAAAAAGCACACATTCACGTAATTTTTATTACAAATTGTAGTCAGAAATTCGTGATCAATATCAGAAATTTTAAATCGCTCTGAAAAAGCTATAGCTAGTGTAAACAGTACCGAGTTCTGATAGTCTAGTATGGATATTATGAACGAACACGTTTACGAAACATTAACAAAAATGAATGTCACGATTAGATAAAATAGGTAACTAAACTAATTTATACAGGCAGCATGTTTTGTAACTGTGTGTAACAGCAGTTACTACCAGGTTTCTGAAGTAATTACGTTTCTAAATACACAACTATTCCTATATTATGTAAATTCAACGTGGCTCCCAAATAATACAATAATTACACTTTAATATAAAATTAACAATTACCTAGTTCAAAAGCTCCAAATTTTCAATGGTTTATTGTTCATTTAATTATTATATTAATTTGTTCTCATTGACTTCACTAGTATATTTCTTTTTAACGATAACTTTTCGATACATTTCATTCCACTTGGTACATACCACGTTGTATTTAGATATAGCGCACTACCACTTTGCACCCTCAAAAATACCATCCACACCTAGCACTGCTCACGTACGAACCAGGTCGCATGCCAACAGCGTAATTATATGGTGAAAAATATATAATTACCGCTGTTTATTCATATATTACAACAGCACGTGAGCAGTGCGTTAAAAATACACTTATTCATATCTGAAAGATGATTATGTAGGTATACCATGCACCCTGAACCTGTAGAGGCTGGTGTAATGGATCTGTCCATGATTGCTGTGAATTCTCAATTCCACAATTTCGTATGACTTGTTTAATGTATTCTGTTAAAAAATAAATTCGTATTTTAGGTATTTCCCTTTCTTTACTACCATTAATTCTGAGATATGATTTTTCGTCAACTGATTCAGAAAGAATATCGTAATCTGCTCACCTGAACTGGAAAATACTGTAAGCTTTCATCAGAGTCCTTGAACTCATATTCTCCAAATTGTACCGGATCCTTATCGTTTTCGTCATCATATCCCTAAAGAGACGAGTTAGATTAATTTGAATTGAAACTGAGATTAAGAAGCTTGATTTCCGAGAAGCAAAAAAAGCATTGATCAGAAACTACATAGCCATGCAATGGTTTATTGAATCCAGAACTCACCCAAACATTAAACTTCCTAGGCGCACTTCGCATATCACTGTTTGGTAGTATGGCTCTTGGTGCATGTTCTATAGTGAAACCTGTTATATTAATGAAAGTCCGTAATTTGATGAGTAAGTATCCAGGGAAGTCTTGAAACACCCAACATTTTCCCGGCTGTATCGGGTCTCCTTGGATAACAGTTTGCGGGTGGGAATTTTGGTAGAATAAAGTATAACCATAAATGGTGTAAGCCCTCGTATCCAAATTGTATTTCTGTGTGCATCTCGTGCTGAGAATTTGCCCTCCTGAATCATAAATAGCCAGAGATATTGTTTAGAAAATTTTCGGAGAGGAAGAATCTACACCTTATACTTATTAATGAAGACTAAACAATATAGCAAATATTACTCACCAGCTGATTCAAGAGCATAATCAACTCTTCCAGTCTTATCAGCGTCATAAATTTTCAAAGCATTTCTCACGATTCTACGAACATCTCTCTCCGTCAATCCGCTACTGCCGTCACCGCCACCGCTGCCATCGTCACTGCTCAGCTTGTACATGTTTATTTCACTAGTAATGTCAGACATGACTTTATCAGCCAAGTCTTTAACTACGAAGAGAGAAAAAAACAAAAGAACAAAACATAGTAGTAAAGAAATACAATAGCGGAAGAAGGAGCAGAATAATATTCAGAAAAAATAATCAGATTGCTGCGTAAGAAAAGAATTGAAAAATACAAATATAATTATCTCAGGTTATACAAGCATTCGCTAATAACCCTGCCAGTTGTTATTCATCAATTTTATGTAATTAGCTGCTCACCATCCTGCACATTCACTTCCAGAGTGGAATTTATGCTAGCTATTCTTTCTTCCAGATCATTTTTGGCAATGAATAAATTTTTTATGGTTTTGGCAAGATCTCCTTCAGATAGTGTCTTCGTTCCGTCCTCATTCTCGTCGCCAAAATATCCAGCTAAAATATTCTTAACGTGTTTCTCAACTTCAACAATATTAGGCACTACGGCTGTTTTCTCGCAGCAGGACTTAAGCTCTGATTGCAGTTCCCGTAACGATTGTAACTCGATTTTAATCGCGTTAATGTCATCACTGTTGGATGCTAATAGCAGTTTTTCTTTCTCTTCTACTTTCTTTTCTATCGTGGATAATTTACCCTTGAAATAAAATAGGATTAGATTACCGAATCTGCGGATTTAAACTAAAACTGAAACTTTAGCTGGAACTTACGTCGTAATATTTTTTCAATTCCACATTATTCTCAATTTGAGTTATAAGGGCATGTTGTTCTTCCTTGATGCCTGACAAAGCTTCCTAAAAGCAGTAAGCATTCCTTAATGAAAATAGTCCACAAAATGTCAATTTAAGAATCAGTAACCACGGTCAATTCAACTCACATTCTGTAGGGAATATGCGTTTTCGATATTTTTAACTCTTGCTACAAGTAACGAAATGATAGAGTCTAGTTCTTTCTCCTTCTCTTTGTCAATTCCTTTACTGCCTCCCGAGGGTACGGCTACAATTTCCTCTTTCCATCCATAGTCTTGCGTTTCACTCAGTTTCATCGAACCTGCCATGGATTTCACTGCTGGAATAATTGCTTCGTCTGTGGTTCGAGTGTTCCTGGATTCTGAATAGAATAAGGATGATAAAACTGTCGCAGGATACGTGACCAGAGCCAGTATAGAGTCCGAGTTTGAAAGAACGTAGGACAACAGTCCCAAACCTGAAACAAGATATTTAAGAATAGTGTTGATCATTTTTAGATTTTTATTGTAGACACAGGAGGATAATCAGGATTACTAATTAAAGAAAATGTAGTGATATTAAAATAAATGTATTAAACCGTCGCATCCTTCCTAAGTTACCGTATTGGGATCATCGATATTACCACATTCTGTAAATGGTGTTTTAATTCATGTAATAAAAATGGTTTTCTTCAATTTTATTGCCAATACGGTAACCGAGAGAAGGATAGACAAAGGAACTCACCATTTAGATGTCATCCATCGATTGTAAAATCATTTCCCACTTTTCATTGTATAGATTCACATTCTAATTTCAAATATTCCAATGTCCTCCAAGTCCAAGACCCTTAGAGATCGTCCGCAATGATATTACCCTTTCTCTATCCTTCTCCCACAAGTGATTAGCGTTAAATGTATACAAAAATAGACATTCTATTTGCATGCAGAATGTCGCTAGTTTCTTTCATTTTCATCATCCACAGTCAGGCAGTGAAGTACATTAACATATTTTATGATAATTGAATTAATTACTAACTGTGCCAAGATGATTTATTTGCAAAATTCAGGAAGAAATTCATCGTTTGCATCGGTATTTAGGAGCATTTGTTCAAAATGTTCGAGAGACGTTTTAGGCGGCAATAATTGACGGTTTTTATATATTGACAAAAATGTGACCCAAGTCGTGACATACTTGAAATGATGAAAACTTACCACGCCGATGATCAGACAAAAGTTTTCTTTTCAATTTCAAACCATTTAATAGAGTATTGAAAATACTTTATTGGTTCAAACATACATATTAATATAGATTCTTATAAAATAGACAATGTAAATACCTGGGATTATCCTAATGTTTTTTAGTACGTTACAAAAACGTATACGTCCTGAATGAACTTTGTATATTTATTGCATACTAATATTTTATGTATTTTATATCAGAGTACGATGAATTATGACACCTTCGCTACAGTTCTACTATTATAATATATAAGGTAAAAAATAACTAACACCGGTGGGTTTTCAGAATAAGTTTGTACCATTGATCAACTATTCTATTAATCAGGAAATAATTCAGATGAGAAAAACATAACAATTACGTTTATAAATGCTGGCAAGATTTGAGAATTGTATATTCGTCGATAAGTGTGCATAATATATGTTTCAGAATTGTTTTTAATCAAGCTTTTGTGATTCGAGAAGCGGTTTTAGGAAAGCAAACAAGAACTGTGAATTTTTGCGAAACTTCATTCTCTTTGCATAATTGCAAAACAAACTCCGTGTTAGATAGTTACTAAGTTAGACTTAAAGAGATCGTATGGATTTAGTTTATCGCGTACATTCTTTTTTCTTTTGTTTTTCTTATTTACCTGATTTTTATTCTACATACTTGATCACGACGTTGAAAATCGAATATTAAAAACGCAAATATGTATTGGATTAATTGAATAACAGAAGAACACACAAACACACAGAAAAGAAAAAGAAGAAATAAAATAAGATAATATCATGATAGTCATGTATAATCCAATCTTAAAAGATCCATGACCCCGTAAAATCGAAATCTCGCATGCATTGTTGACATTTTATTCGCGCTCGGATTGGTCCACGATGACCGGATCGAATCTCGAGCTTATCGAGGTTCGACTGGTCGCCGCGAGTGAATTTCGAGTCTTCGGCGTTTTTCGGCGGTGAATTCAACCGTTTCGTGATTTTTGACGGATGACAGATACGTCGGTCAGTTGATGGATGACAGATAAGGTATGTTGGTTGTGTTTGATCAATTCTGTTATCATTTTATACAATTTCTTTATAAATCTTGAGGAAGAAGCTTCGAGTATAATTCAAAGATTAAACAAAATTACCTATGATTGAAGTTCTGTCAGAATTGTATACAGACACCAAACCATATCCGAATCTACCACACTGAAATAAGATTGCGCGCTAAAGCAAATGTACTGTTTTCACTGAATTATAATTTACTATTTACTGTCTATTTTGTATGAAATGCTACCTTTTTTTCATTGTCATCTTGTGATAATTTGATAGATATAAGGTGAATTGATGACATGTGCATACAATACGGTCAGCACAGCACACATTTGAATAAACTTGGGTGTGAAACACTCACAATCAGTGTACTCTATGTAATTCTACGGAAGTGTGTCCTTGAAGGGTACACGATGCTGGAGTACTGAAGAATATTAATGAACATAGTATATTAATTAACATATTGAACTATAATTAAATCAAAAATGGAATCAGCTTCAGCACGCGTGAAACGCGTGATCTGACCTAGTATTTGTTAAAAAATGCACGCGTGTTATTAAAATAATAAAAATTTTATGAATGTTAGGTAATATTATTGAAGCAAAATGTTAGTGCAAACTCGTACAAACTAAGGTAATATTTTAGTAAACATAGATATTTTTATTTTCAACTTTAAACTTGTAAAGTTGTCATTATTTTTTTTTATTTTCATTATCTTAAAATATATTGTTAGTTAAGTTTAACGTTAAGTCAAAACATAAGAGCAAAACTAAAAAAATTAAAGTAGAACACCTTCTGCCAAGGATAATCAAAGAGTGATCTTTTCTTTTTTTTGTTTTTGCTTTTTTCAAACATAGCGAATTTATTGGATCTGAAACTGAAGTTCAAAGTCAGAAGTATAGTTTACTTACTTGAGTCGAAATAAATTAAAAACGGATTTAAGATATGTTATATTTGTTAAGAATTCAACATAACTTACGTATATTGATATACTATAATTGAAGTATATATATATATATTAAAATTGTGAAAATAATAAAATATGAATATATATTAAAGATTATGCAATAAATTCGAATTTGATTTTTTTTTTTGAACATAAATATTTTTCTTTCTTGTATATAATATAATATACTAAATTTTCTTTATCTCATAAATATATATCAACAAATATATATTATTTTTATCGATAATTACGGATCGTGCCGATAATAATTACGTTTCTGCTTAATTCTTAATTTGTAGATGCCTGATTGTTTTTTCCAATTTCCATTTTCCAAAAAATTATATCATTATATTAATTATGAAAATAAAACGAAATACAAAAAAAAACTCTAATTTTCCACTATGTAAATATATTACAAATTTTTGATCATTGTGAATGGCTACTAGACATTCGCTGATATTGCTTTTCGACAAATAAATTGACTATCAAATTAGTACGATGAAATTACCACACAATCTAAAAATGACCAATCTATTAGATTGCATGCATCAGCTTTGTTAGTGAGTAGAAATAAAATTACAGAGCAACGAAACACCAAAATAATTATTCTCAGAGAATTTAAGTATGCTTGGACTAAGCTAGCTTGTGCAAAAGCAAGTAAACATTAATTGCAAGGTGTTGTTTGTCGGAAAGATATTTCTAAACAAAGAAAGTCGATCACCGAAGATTCATTAAAAGTCAAGTTCTTCAACTTGTTTCCTATCTTAACACATGGAACCTTGCAAAGAACTGGACACCTATGAACAATAAGACCCAAAACAGTTTAAAAAAAAGATAGATACTATTTGAACATTAACTGATAAAATTATTTTGCTACTTGCTATACTTTAAGACAGGAATGGCATTATATGCTTCATACAATGAAAACCAGATCATTATAATTCATCAGTGAAAAGAAATGACTAAAAAAAAAAAACTCTCGGTCACATTAACAACTATCCTGAGATGAATGAGCAACTGGTGAATATTTTGTTAACTCTGTACGGTGTCCAGCACTTTTTATACGCTTTAAATCTGAAATGATATAGCGTAAGTATGATTGGACAGAAATTATGACCAGGAAATATTCCAACCGATGTTAGGCAAGGCAGGCAATGATATGTCTGGAGTAGGTAGGGAAAAGTTCCGTAAACCTTTAAAGTATTTTAAAAATAAGTCATAGTCTATAAGTGTCGCGTTAGTGATATCATTAAAGTACGAGTAAGTGGTATTGACAATGGTAGACTGAACATCGTATAGGGGGTCCAGATAGGGAAAGGTATATTTGTGCATGATGTAAGCTCCTGAAACATAAAATCGGCAAATGCTATATTTAGCTAAAGATCTTTGAATTTTTTTTAAAACCGTTCTCAATTATCACTATCAATGCTATTCCATTACTAGATTTCCTACAAAACTATTTACAATACGTATTACCAGTATATGTATATTTCAAGTAAATATTCGTGTAAATAAGAGATAGTTTTGGGAAATATGACATCGGTGAGGGTCGTATGAGAAAGAAAAGATCAGGGACCATTTCTTTCATACTATTGTACAGGCCGCACGCTTTAGTTATTTTTCTATAACGAGAATGATGATGAGAAATCACTTACCGCCAAGAAGAAGCAGCGGTAATAGTACGATCCAGACTAGTTTACTGCGACGATCTGGAATCCCTTCTCTGAGTGGGGCAGCACGACTCAAAAGCCACGTATCCAAGAACAAAACGTGGACGAATAGCGAATACAAGTATTGTATTCCACGGTCAATCGTTTGCCATACTCTACTCCATCTGGATTCTGAGATTTCAAATTTGTTATGATCGATTATTTCAATATGCTGCATCCCTCTTCGTTACATTTTAGTAGAAATGGATAGAAAAACAGAGAAACTCTTTGAGGGCAATAAAAATAAGTATCAATGTCAATATGACCTCTTAAAGAATAATATTAAGCCACAAAGTGAAGTTAAATCGTTTTTCTATGAATAAGCA
This sequence comes from Rhogogaster chlorosoma, assembly GCA_944452935.1. Taxonomy (NCBI): domain Eukaryota; kingdom Metazoa; phylum Arthropoda; class Insecta; order Hymenoptera; family Tenthredinidae; genus Rhogogaster; species Rhogogaster chlorosoma. Next base: position 20,225,199 of record OX101801.1, on the reverse strand, counting down.
GGTATCACATAACTGTGTTAGCCAGAGTTACAATTATTTCTTAAATTAAAACAGTTGGACAAATTGATCATAAATGTATTGGTTGAATTTGAGAAAGAAAGTAATCTTTTATCATAGAACTTTTACCTTCTTGCTGTCTGTAGCTATAATTGTTTGGATACCATCTTCGATTTTCACCAAGTCCGACGTAATTTTTAACGCTGGTATAACTTGTGGTGACAAGAGTTACAAGGCTGGTGTAAATTCTCATAAAAATATTCAATTCTTTCTGTTGGCGTTCTCTGTATGAACGCCTATGTCCATCGACCGAAGTTATAGTATCATCTATATCTACATCAGAATCGGCTTGTAACAGAGCTTCGTATCTACGCGATCCGATTGGTGATTCATAAGACTCGGAGAAGCTGAAATAAATAAGATATTTGTGTATTTCAAGTGATTACTACCTTTGCTTGATAATGTTGAAAAGTAAAGTTAATATATGTGAAGTGAGATCATTCATTGTTGGAAACATACTTGTTTCGCATCGATTGGAAACGCGATGCATCTTCAGAGTTGGAATATATGAATTCCCTGCGGCTGCTATACTGTTCTACATGTGTAGTTTTGTACAGCTTTGATCTGGCTGCAGAATCTGGATGCCGAGAGTGTAGAAACAGATCGTCTGTATGCTTTTTGAGAAAAGAGAAGACAACAAATATCATAATCTGTAATGGCCTGTGTCTATCTTTTCATAAAAACCATATAAGTCTCGAGCAGAATGAGATACATAATTTTTACAAATAGAATGTAGAACATTATCATTACTTACCGACAATTCTTCTCTGACACCTTCTCTGCCAATTTGACTCATTGATTCTCCCAATAATTGGGATGAAGACTGGCTGAGATTTTGTAGACTGGTTGACGGTATACTGCCATGAGTGCTACTTGTATCAGAGTGAATTGAGCGACGGGACATGTTAGGCATAGCCATCACACCCGGAGCTATTTCGTAACGGCACTGAGATTTTTGCGAGTAGGTATAATCGGTTTTTGGAAATACACTGAAATGGTAAGAAATATTGTCTGGTTGAAATATTGTCTAGATGAATGAAAGCAGACGTTATCTGGCTGGTGCAATTTCAAAACTTTCATTAGGAATAGCCGTCTCAAAAAAGTTATACCTGCTACACGTGAGGTATCAAGATTAGATCATAGTCAGGTTGAATTCACAGATGAATCAGCCTGGTAGTAAGAATGAAGCAACAATTTGTAACCTTGAGCATACGCATAGGAACGTGACCAATATTGTGTAAGATTTGAAATTAGCATAATGTAGAAATCACGATTCTGAATGGGTAAACATAGATCCATAATATGCACAACAAACGTTAGATACACATACCTGATTTGAATGGGACAATGACCAAGGTGGCGGATATCAAATTGATAATCAATCGATAGTTACGAAAACTAAGATTTAAGTAGATTTTTTGACGATCATATGACTCGGTTGAACACAATATCGTGGGATAACGTACTGTGGAAGATTCTATTGGCTTTAGAATCGAATGTCAACGATCATATCTAAGGGAGTGTTATGAAAACATCTGCTCAAGGGATTAAGTCTTACATCTGTGTGTGTAACAGGTAAGTATTGTCATCAACATTAGGTAAAGGAATGGAAACGAAATACAGTTATCTTTGAAACGTAGGAAGATACTTGTAGAAATTCTACTGTAAGGAATCATAACTTATTCTATTATGGAGTTAAAACATGTAGAAGTCTTGTCTAAACCGTGAGCATCGCCCAGGTGGACAAAACTGCTTGTGAGTTGTGAAAACCGTATAAAATCTTTGATCGTAAGTAGATTTGAATTTTGTAATACAGAGAAAGAATAGACTTTGTATCATGGAACTGGTCAGACCATTTCGAATGCCAAATTTGATCGATTAACTATCTGAAGTGATACCTTATCATAGATTGTTGAATCGTCTCAATCTGAACTACAATTCCATGTACATAAAATGATATGGTAACAAGGCTGGGAAACAGATAGTCCGAAATCAAAATTCTGAACATTCACAGATGAAATACTCAGCGGTATGGCTAATCAGTTGATAATAGATAGGAATAGAATGATAAAAAAGTCTGCATATAGACGACAGGAATTTATAATGGTAAAGAAAAGAGTAGAAATGTAGCCAATCAACCATGTTTTACTACCTTCTCTATTAACTTTAATTTTAGACTTCCTTTTTTGTCCCACAACTTTAGCGTGGGTGTGTCTTGAATGTATAAACATATGATTTCCTGTACCTACCAAATGAAATGGTACAATGCACATATTTAATCTAACAGGTGGCGCATGAAGAACGATTATAAATTAGAAACAGGGCATGGCCCGAACCAAATCAATTTACATCAATTAATACTTGTTAATTCTCGTTCGCAGATTTTTAAACCAATAATATCTTTGTTTCAAAATCAATGTACATACATAAATTTTCTAAGTTTATACTCACTTCCACCAATCTCCTGCTTGTTTGTAAATTTCATAAGCCGAACCAGGTCTACTCGGAGGATCTTCCCTCTCCTCTCTGTCTTCCTGCTCTCCTTCCTCAGACGAATAATCACTGGTGAATATTCGCCTAGGCGTTAAACTCTGTCTTTCTCTTTCTACTTTGGAGTTGTTTCTGTTTTCACTTGTTTCGCTTTGTCCATTTGAGAATATCTGCCTCTTGGCTCTTTGACGCTCCGAACGACGCTCAACTTTCTTAACGTTTGTAGATTTCGTGGTCTGATTCTGGTGGTTTTGGCTCTCAACCTCCTCCTTCTGTTCGGATATTGTCTCCATGCTTTTCTCCGCCGATTTACCAATGCTGCCAGGTCTGTATGGAGTTTATCAAAAATGTATTAGCCCACTGCCTGTAATACTTTTTACTAGATAACTGACTTGAGATTAATTTAAAGGAAAAAAGAAAAAAAAAAGAAATCCTCAGTTCATGATACAGAGAGAAATAAAATATTTTGTGTTATGTAAATGAGTTGGATTTTCTCACCGCAAGTCTTGCTAATTAATTCATCTATGTATTGTGCCAGTTAATGTAAGCATACGTCGATAACTCAGCATAATAATAACAACTTAAACCACCTTTGATAAGAGTCCTTATCATAATTGTGAGAATAAGAAAATTACACTTTCTAAACAATACTAAGCCTATATTTGTATGCAAGAAAGGAGAGTACCGTTAGATTAAGTTTTTGCAACAACAAACAAACGGCAATAATAAATGGCAAACAATAAATCTGCACCAAGATAGGGGAAGTATTATTAGAGCTATCGAGGTTAACAGCGTTTAATCTTACACAATTCAAGAACCGCGATCTGAATGAGTGCCAAGATCTTAACTCGAATAGCTGCTTGCTCAGGACGTTAATTTAATCTTAGTTAGTTGCCAATTATTCACAGAGTCAGATATGATAGCGATAACCTTTCCTGATACAGGATTTAAATTTCAAATTGTAACTCTATAAGAGAATGTAAGATACGTCTTCTTTCAATTGAGTATTCAGATAAGTTAAAGATAAAGCTCCTAAAATTCGACTCGATCAAGAACCCTTTAGAACCAGATACAGTAACTCCATTTTAAAACAACTCACAATGATCTAGACCCTGATCTTCGGCTGCTGGTCACTTCTCCTGGAGTATAAGACCTCTCACGGCTACGGCTTCGTAAATCATAATGATGCTCGGGTGATTCGGCATCGTTTAAATTACGGTTTAAAACCTGGGGTGTCTGCGATCTTGACCGACTTCTACTACGAAGTTCGTAGTGGTGTTGCTCACCTTCCATTTTTCTTCAATATCAAAATAAAAGGTATTCAAACAGAGGGTTCTTCTGACTTTGTGATTAAACTTGATGAGGAACTTTTCTAATTCATTAGAAAAGTTAAATTATAATAGAGGAAAGAAATTTAACAAGATTATTGAATTCCATGTAACATCATTGTTCATTTGATAAATGGATGAACTTAGTCTTTCACATTATTTTTACAATAAATTGCTCGATTAACAGTTTGGTCAAATTGATCTTGGGATTAATGAATGAATCCTGAAAGTCACATCCAGAACCGGCGCCGTACACACCCTAACTAAATAAACTTAGGATCTATTTGTATTCTGAAGTAGAGTTCTTTCCCTTTAGAGGATATTTTCTAAGGCCGTGCTTGAAACGTGGTAAAAATAACTCCCTCCTCAAAGGGCTCAACCAGTAGTCCCCACATTGACTGTGAATTTTCTTTAGACCTACAATAAAGATGTCCTACCACATGCCGAGAGTGTCTCTAAGGTCCGCTTGTCTTTTACGTAATGAATTCTATTACTGGATTGACTCAAAACATTCAGTTTCCGCTACTCAGCACTTTCTCAGATATAGGGACATTACATTTGAAATATTTAATCGCGTAATAATATTATATGAATATTACCATGAGCAATATACAAGTATACAATGTTATCTTCTTACAACACAATAAGAACTATTCCGCCAATAAAGAATGTTTTATACAAAGTGTAATAATCACTGTCAATACAATATGCAATGAATCAACTATTTTTAGATCGTAATAAATGTTTTAAAAAAATGGGAAACCAAAGTCTGAAAAAACTATATGACCATGCGAGTTATAATCGAGTGATTAATATTATTCTCTACTAGCATTATAAAGCATGAAATAATCTCATTCATATATTCTATCGTGCAGCGTGAACTTATGAAAAAAATTGAAAACTAAACCAGATGACATTGGGCGTTGCATTTTAGTCTCATTTATCATCTGTTTATCAATGCGGAGTAATAAAACAGGAAAAAAAAGAAGATAAATAACACATAAGCCTCAAACTTGAGTATGGCTAAGTTTTAGCTAGGTAGTAATAATAATGTAACGAAATTATTTGTACGATAATAATTGAACGTTGATGAAACTCAATTTATAAGATTTAATTAGATTCCGAAATCTCCACGTTATTGTATTACCGTATTTTTTTCTGGATAAATGTAATAGCCAAGTTTGTGGGTAGAAGTTAATCTTAACGAAGTCTCTGAAGAGCTACTAGAATTCTGTACGAGTGGGTCAAAAAAGAAAAAGAAGTACTGTATTGAGGAATTTTAAACGCATAGTAAGTTGTAAGATATAAACATAATAATACGACGCGTAGCAGTGAAAGGTGTGGAACACGAACCTCGAAACATTTTTTACAAATATTTTCATTCTAATATCATAGTATATATGTATTGTGAGTGGATTTTTAATGAGCGGAAAAATAATACCAATAGAGATGACTAACATCTGCCACCCGGCGATACTACGAGTTTCTTTGTAAATCGTCTACAGAAATATATCTAAAAATAGAAAACTTACCAAGCTCTCCGAAAGTGTGTTGGAGTAAGTTGGGATGTTACGGGCACATAAAACACCTTATTGTTGATTATATTTAACAGAAAACTGACAGAAATTGTAAATAAATTTTATACATATACTACAGTATGTACAGAAAAACACTAATACATAATACCATCAGTTTCTTTAGTTTATATATACCAAATACTGCGGGGACTATCAAACAACCGCCACAAGCGACACGCGAACGATACGTGCGAGTCACACACACAACTGATGACGTCACCTCGCTAATGCGTAGGAGCGACGACACGACGATATGTGAAGGGAATAGAAAGTCTCAAACCCAAACTCCCAACATAAGCGACGTTTCAGTAGCCAATGAAACGATTTAAATCAAGGCGCTCTGTAGCGCAGGAATATTCATTGGCTTACGAACTGACGCGTGTCCATTTTGACGTCGCTTCATGCGGCAGAGCCTAAAGCTTTGTTCCCACTTATATGGCTCTCTCAGAAGCGGGCAAATTATACTTAAAAAACGATGGAATTCAACAACATATTAGCGTCACGTCGAAGATGTGTTAATTCCGGCTTTTGTTATTGGAAAAAAATAGGAAATTAATTGCTATGTCGTTTAGGCTTAGGTGTTATTAGATTAAATCGAAAGAAAATTTCATTTTACATTTTTATTGTTTAAGAGTACATGAGAATACAGAAAAGGCGTCTATTTCTTAGCCTCACGAACGGCCTTGCGCTCAGCTGCCCTTTTCAGCTGTGCTTTTGGCTTCAGGTTATGCTTCTTAGCGAAACGCTGGTTCCTCAAGAATTTCAAATCCATCTATAAACAGAATTAGAAAAATAAATATACTCAATGATTGTAACTCGTCTCATTGCGCAATAACAGGCTCAAGGCTCAAGGTTCAACCATAAAACCCATACATACTACAGCCTTGAAATAACTCTTCTGCTTTCCATTCTTTTTGCATTTACTGTCAGATTTAATTATATGCACATTAACCACGTGGGATGTAACATTTTAACAAATAATGGGCTGGTTGATATAACTTGGAAAACACGAGTATCGAATAAATTATATATTTGTGAACGAAATATAATGAAGAGATTCAGATTCAATTCAAATATGAAGTTCGCATTAGTTAACACGATTCCAAAATATATGAGTAAGAGAGGAATTAGTAACACTTACGCCAAGGGTAGATTCGTGCCTGTACTGCTTTGGCCTTTTGATTCCATTGCGATGAGCTTTTCTGCCTGTAAACAATGAATTATGTTAACACTAGCGTCTGCGTTGGGCAGAAATGAGTCGCAGAGAGATTTTAAGAAGTTCTGCAGGATTGTATAGAATTTTTTTTTCCAAGTTACACATTTTAACGAACCAAATTTAAAAAATTATATTAAAGTATTACATCGAGGTTTTAATAAATTATTGAGTAATTGAAAAAATTGGCATCTGGCGTATTGTTGTCAACATTCATATGCGAAAATACGATGTAAATATTCCTGGTCTTTTAAAAATTATACAAAATTTGGCTAATTATCTACTTACTCTGGTTGTGATTTGTGTGATTCTTTGACTTAGCCATTTCTTTTGGATTCTCACGTGTACCTGAAAATAATAAATAAATAAGAGTTCAACTCCAAGAAACTTTTGAGGTTAGCACGAAACTGTGACTTCAAAGTTTCGAGACTTTGGGAATGTACAAAGCTATTAAAAGAGGATTAACGTTAAATAATTATTCTGAATTAATGAAATATTTAGTGATTAAGGTGTTGATCTCATTTCTAGGATCGCACGGATTAATAAATCGAAATTTATTATATTGTCAAGTAGCAGATCTCACTCACCGGAAAAGGAAACGAGAAAGAAAGTGTTTGTCCGAGCGCCGCGATGCTTGTCGCGTTTATAACTTGAACTATAGTCGAAGACAGCGGGGACGTTTCAAAATATTTAACAATGTAGTAAATAACATTGTCAAATTTTTAAAAAGATTCTAGGCATTGAGTATTGAATAAAACATTCAGACAATGATTCCCAACATTCCTAACTTATTCATGTTGTTAGTTACTTGTTCGAGCAATTAGATCCGCCTCCCAGTGAACAACTGTTGCATGCTATATCAAATACATTAATTATTATCTACTGGATTTTTCGATTGTTCTTCGAATGCGTGTATCTCAAACAAATTTTAATATTCTATCTATTAGAAAACGGAAGCGAAACCCTTTGGTCATTTATTGCACTCGTTAGAAAACTGTTATTCCGTGTATAAGTATTTAAAAAATCTAGAAGAATCCAATGTGGGCTAGCAGAGGGAGCAAGAATTGAAAATATCAGCGTGTGTTTACGTCCTTGTGACACGTCGTCTGTGATCTATTTAAATTAATATCACATTTATCATGAGCCTCACGTTTTCATCACGTTTGTATATATCATTTGTAGAATTTATTCCTTTAAATAAAGGATTGTGAAACGCGACAAACAAATTTACTAGTTGAAACATCTAGCATACGTATACGTACACACCTGCATAAACACTTTTGTCCATGTATGTATACAACACATCGGCAATATTGTTATCTAGTAAACTGACGTTCTATTTTATTGTATACATGATTAATCCCATGAAATAAAGCCATTTATTTCCCAACAAACCATCATACTATTGATTTAATGTAGCAAAAAGCATTTGGTTATCCAACTTAACCTCAAACGCAATTCGAACGAGTCTACATCCTATTATAATTAATATTGTTTATTCTTTTTTTTTGTTTTGTTTTTTATTCTCATTTCATTTATGCTCATTACAGGTTTAAAAATTCCTTTTTCATCAAACTGATCGCTTTTAATCCCTGACTCCCCTCCTCAGACTCTAGACAACTATTTTAAAACATGAAAATAATGTAATTTCAGGAGTTCCCCTTCGAAAATGCCTTTCACAGCAGATGCAGCTGCGCATCAAATACAGGTAGAAATTGCAATTAGTACCGGATTTGAATTTTCAATAAATTTTTGGCTCAGTGTTTGGACTGTAATATATATTTTAGAAGCTTAAATAATGCCTGAACTTTTCAGGAGCGTTTAAAAAACATATACAACTTGGTATACGAGATAGAAGAGGAACGCAATCGGTCCGAACATAATTTAAACAACATAACAAAGGCCCACGACAAAATAACACCCGATGACAAAGTCTCACCTTATTATCAACAAAAACTGAAAAGTTTATACAGCGCTGCAGTATCTGATGCTCAACAAGAAGAGGAACTAATCCGCAAAGCGTTATCTAAGATCAATGAGATTAGAGGAATAAGAAACGAACGTAGAATTCAGGTAGAAAACTACCTGGCAAGGATTGATCTATGAGAGAAAAGAAGCCTTCGTATTCTCAGCTCAATTCTAAGCTCGACGTTTGTTTTTCTTTTCTCATTAGGCACGTAATGCAGGAAATAAGGAGACAATAAGAAGAGGTGCTTTGATGAAAATGCTCCTAAGTTCGGCACAAACTCTACCATTATACGTCGGCAAATCTCCCGGAGCTAAGCCTCCGCCTTTGTGCGGTGCGATTCCTGCTGAACTAACGTATATAGCGAAGGTATTAAATTCTGGTACAAAATGGTGTACCTGAGACAAGAATTGAATCGGATTAAAAACATTGATTGAATTTTTCAGATGGGAGATATGGTCGCAGCATTAGTGAAGGGATCTGAAGAGGAAGAAAATTGGATACTTGCTGAAGTTGTACAGTTCAATCCTACGACAAATAAATACGAAGTTGATGATATAGACGAGGAGCAAAAGGATAGACATGTTCTTTCCAAGCGTCGAGTCGTACCTTTGCCTCTTATGAGAGCTAATCCAGAGACGGATGCACATGCGTTATTCCCGAAAGGATCTATAGGTATAATTGGATTAGTTTGTTTGGGAGATTTGTTTCCTATGTTTAATCATCTTGTTTTCCATTAAAGTGATGGCGCTGTATCCCCAGACCACGTGTTTTTATAAAGCTGTTGTCAATCAGCTACCTACAACGGCGACAGAAGAGTACGAGGTTTTGTTCGAAGATGCTACATACGCGGATGGATATTCACCACCTTTGAATGTGGCCCAGCGTTATGTTATCTCGATAAAAGAGAGCAAGAAGAATAAAAGTCAATCTTGAATATACTGCGTGAATCATATATAAGACATTTACACAAGTGCTGCATATCTTCTATCGTATTATGAAGATACAGAGAGCTGGCAAGAGTATTGACGCAGTTGTCAATATTTACAGTCGAGGACTTAATGCGCTATAAAAACTAAAAAAATCAGATTTTTATTCATTAATACAATGAAGATTTTTCGCCAGTCGAATTCGTTAGTTTAAAATCTGAATAAGTCTCGTTTAATGTAAATTAATTTATGTATATAATTAATAGACGAGGAACATTTTTACATGGATTATACATGTTTAGTGATTATTAATTCGATAGAAATTATTGAAGTGGCTGTTTGTTGTGAAAGTAATTCATTAAATAAGTTCGTTAGATTAGCTGAATTATGCATAAGGATTCTTTATTTTTTCCACTCAATCTTACATTTATTTTATTTTTTTTTAACATTTTTTTTTGTTCTGGTTCTTATCTATTTTTTTGTTTTTCATATAGTTTTTCTTTTCCTAGTGAGAAATAAAAAAAAAAATTGTTCATGAAAATTGTGTTATGTCGCTGAATCGAAGGTGATGCTGCACCGCACCTGCAAAATACTTAGCGACATGGGAGTAATGTGGGTTCATAATTAGACTTTCGGTCTCTCTAACTCGTGACACCAATGACTTTTTAGTGCAATTTATAGCACTACAAAGTATATCAATATCAGTAATAACGAACCGTTCTCATCTTACAAATAGTAGAATTCAACACGTTTCTCGATATTAAATTAAACGAATAATCTATCGTTAGGAAATATATGTTCTGAATAAATCAAAGTTGCAATTATATTAAAATTGTCTTAGTATTTCATACATGTTATTAATTAATGATTAAACGAAACTTTCATAAGCAACTTCTATTCATCAGATGCATACAAAATTGATGATTCAACTGATTAACTCGCTATTAATTATAACTACGTGACATAATTCTATTCATTCAGATTGTAGTTCAATGAATTTGTTTCTTTTTTTTTTCCTTTTTTTTTTTATATATATATCAAGACTCCACTATATAAATCAACATATGGATAGCCTTTTTCTATATTATTAATTATTTATTGTTATTATTATTATTATTTTTTTTTTTATTACTTCAAAACTTATAATTTTGATAATACTCGCATTCATAATAACTTGCAAAAAGTGAGAAGAGAAAAAAGAAATAAAAAAGTAAAGGTGCAATTGTTTGTGCATGAAATAATATGTATCTGCATAAACTGTCTAGACTTTTGTGTACGTTTTTTGGAAATTGCGGCAAGAGATACTCAATCCTGGGTAAAATTTCTTATTATTTTTCTTGCAAATGGTACTAATAATATATCGCAGTACCGCATGCTTTCAGATTTCTGTATTCTTAGTAGAAGGCAGAACGAGACGATTCACTTGAATCAATAGATGCCATCTTTACGTTAGATAATTAAGGAGAAAAAAAAAAAACATTGCCTACATGTAATCAAGATCACCTAAATCCCGATAATTATTTCAATTTGACATGTTTACGTAAATAATTGATTAATACAACATAATTTTCTTATCGATCTAGTTCTATTCGCTTTTGTCAAGCTCTTTTTTTTTATTATTATTATTTATTTATTTATTTATACACTACCGCGTAATAATATTACGAACACTTATTTCTTATTAGAAAATATAGAAATGCCTATATGGTACAGAATTAATCGATTACATTACTAAACCGCTACATTAGTAATTCATCTGTGATCATCAGATCTGTTGATAACGGCTAGTCAATAATAACATCTTTTCTGTAATTTAACAGAAGTAATACACCATTCTAAAGAAGATTTGTCAAGTCGATAAAAGAAAAAAAAAATAGTTGAAAATTTTCTTTATATCATCGTAGAAAAATTCGGACTGGAATTAGGAGCTACAAGAAATTTGTGATTGGGGGCAGCGGAGATGGTGGTAGAAAACTTATGTTGAAAAAATAAATTTCTGTAATTATTAGCAAATAAATTGAACTACAATTGCGAATGTTCACTGATTTGGGTATTAAAGGGATCTGTGGTATTATTAGTTGTTGGTTTTTTGTTTGTTTTCTTTTCTTTTTTTTTTCCATCTTTTTTCCATCTTTTTTCATTTCTTTTTTTTTTTTTTGTTCTTTTTTTTCTGTTGTAATAAAATTAGGAAATATCAATAATTGTGCCCGCTTTGTCCAATCTTTTTTTTTCTTTTGACATGTGGCTTTTTTTCTCTCTCTTTTTTTTCCATCGTTTGAGTTTTTTTTCTGTGGACATATCATAAATATGAAGAGACATGAATTTTCTTATTACAATAAAATTGCTTCTGTTCAAGTTTTAGGAATGAATGTTAATGTTTGTACATACATTGGCTACATCCTTGGGAGGAATGTAATAAATTACTACACAACAGAGCACAGACAAAATTCTATAGAATAGCTCAAATCATTAAAAAAAAATTTTTCTAATATTTCAATTGTTAATGTGTAAATTTTATGCAAATCAGGTCACTATGGATCAATAGAAATACATAAGTGTATTCGTATGCCAATGTGTCGAGCTTTGTTGTGCAGTTTGTACTAGACACAAGATTATCATCAACTACCGAAGATCAAGTAGAATGCAAAAAGCCATATTCTATGTTGTCGCTGCATCAATTCCGTTGATTTCATCGCAATAATAATAATATTGCTTTTATCACCAACATAATTCTCTATGTGTTATAACAGATGCTCGCTACAAGTAATATAGTATTAATTTACTTATATCAGAACCAGAAAGTCTTGAAACCGTTAGCTTACTCTTAAGATGATTAATATCACACCTTGTTTGAAACTACGTTAATTTACTTGTGAAAAAAAAACAATTAATAAAAATTAATAAAGAAAACAAAAAAACAGCATAGAATATGACTATTATGGAAGAAGTTCTAGTTGAACTGTAATAATTAATTATTTACTCTCTTCCTTTCATACATACATACTTCCAAACGGTTATTTACACACCAATTAATTCGGTACTGTTTCTCTACTGTATTCCCATACTCGTTTAGTTATAAATAACAGTTATACAAAAGATATAAAAACTGAATGCAACTTTATGAAAGCCAGACAAATATGTATGTATTACAATGGAATACAGTACTGAAGAAATTGGTGCCTGAAGATTAGGTTCTTAAAATGAAAACAACAATCCCTTTACCATAATTTAATCAGTCTTTCAGTTTATGTAGTAAATCTAGAAAATCCGCTATTGGTGATGACTATATCCCATGCTTTGTTTACAAAGAGATTGAGAAAAGTTGGGTTTCTCATTTAGTTCTGTATTGTAAGTGGTTGAATTTTTTACAATACTTTATAAAGTATTGGTATTCCGCGACTAATTATCAGTAACTATTGACTGAATTGGTGGTTTTCATTTTAACTACCTTAGTTAATGGCGGAAAAATAAAAAAAATAACGAGGAGATAATGTATCGAAATACTCACCCTGAATATGAATCAGATGGCACCTCTCCTCATATCGATGGTCTACAAGCGTCAGTAGGGCATGTAATAGCCACGCCTGTAACTTCTGTGGCGTTAAAAAAAGGGAATAATAAAACTTCAATTATTTTGTCAATTTTTGTACCCTTTGTTCATGTTAAGACGAATTTCTACGTAAAGAAATACGAAAGGAAAGATTAGAAGTGCTTTCTAATACTACCGTATTATTGATACTTTATTACGTGCAACATCAATACTCGAATATTATCAACAATTCAACTACAGTTGATTCGCATTCGTTTACACCACGAATAATAAAAAAAAAAAGATAGTAAAGATTTGAACAAAAGATCGAACAAAGTGACCAAAAATAATACAAAATCGAAGCTTTTTTTTCCTATCCATTCACACAACACATTTCATCATTCATTATTCACCAAAATATTGTCAAACTTTTCGTCGTACATCTTTTTACTCGGAGAAGTTAGATAGATAGTTCAGTACAGTAGCCCAAACGATTATTGGTTATCGTCTTTTATTCTAATAAAGTTCATTTTCCCACCTTACTGCATCGGAAGTTACGTGCTTTGGTATAGAACGAATTTTACGCAACTACACAAAATGCAAAATGATAAATAAAAACTACGACTCGGTTAATTCCTTAATTCTAATTGAGGCATGCCCTTAATATCAAGTCACGGTAGTTTGATTTTCGATTCAAAATGACTTGGCATGTAAGTCAAAATATTTTTCAACATATTCTTTATTTCCAAGAAGAAAGAAAAAAACTCTTCCATTTTATGACATTATGAACTGATATTCACTGAGGAAACATCCAGAGCTAACACTACAGCCAATTACTTAATAATAAATAAAAACAGCGTGTATTAAGAGGAACCAAGATTACCTGGGTCGCCTTGCGTATCTGCAGCCAAAATAGGCGCTGCCACGACTGATTCTAGCTGCTCCTCTGAAGCCTCGTGCTCCTCTAGGCCCCCTGGACATGAGTGTTTGGTAATTTTTGATTCATATGAAATTTACGACGGTTCAACGTTAGGGTATTTAAAAAAAAAAAAAATTTTTTCTTTTCTTAACAGGTTCAAAAGTTTCATTTGGGTATAAAAATACGGCTGTTAAAATGTGAGCTCTTAACATCAACATTTAGAGATGGCGCATCACACTTTTCTATTTTCCATAAGAATAATATAGTAAAATTCTCTTACTTCTTCTGATTTTCATAACTAGCTAACGATGTATCGTACAGAAAATCTAGAGACATATTTTTGTAGGGAATTAAATGCTCTACAGAAAAAATCTGTTGTCAAAATTTCAAAAGCCAACTGTATCGAAGTTAGGGTCAACTGCCAACTGTATGTATCAAACATATAGTTGGCTTTATGAAATTTTGACAAGAGACCTTTTTTCTAGCGCATTCAATTCCCTATAAAAATATGTCTGCAGATTTTCTGTACGACGCATCGTTAGCTAGTTATAAAAATTAGAAGAAGAAAAAGAATTTTCTTAAGTTATTCTTATGGGAAAATAGAAAAGTGCGATGCACCAACTCTTAAAGTTGATATTAAGAGCTGAAATTTTAACGCACGTATTTTTATACCTGAAAATGAAACTTCTAGACCTGTTTGGGGGGAAAGAAGAAAAAAGTATCCAGAAACAGAGTGGCAGAATTACCTGTTGGTGATAGACATGCCCGGTCTATTGGTTCTCTTAGGCATAACTTTGATCTGACGACCTCTGAACAAGGACTCGTCCATAGCCATTGCAGTCTGCACTGAATCTCGATCTCCGAATTCGATGTAAGCAAAACCCTTGGGATGACCGTCGAATTTATTGCACAAAATTGTTACTCTGTTGATACTTCCACATCCATGGAAATGTTGCTCAAGTTCCTCGGCTGTTGCTCCGTAATCAACCTGTTTTTCATTTTTTTTATTTATTGTTTACAATAAAGTGATCAGTAGTTCAATCACCCTTTAAATTCTTTCACAAAAATTTATCATCTTTCTTTCTCTTTACACTTACATTTCCAACATATATCGACCTGTTATCTACTTCCATTTTCTCTTCCAAGGACATGTTCAACGGACTAGCTATAAACAGAAATTAATATCAATATCAAACAAAGCAGAATTTTCGCCTCTTTCCATGAATTTTAAAAATAGTAACTAGTTCACGGAGGTATATACAACGGCGATGATTTATTTATCAATTTCTTTGAATTTTGTTTGGATTCGAAGTTTAGATGATCAAATTTCTGGCGAATGAAAATTACTTTGGCATGGAGAATATTTGTGAAAATTCCAATCTACCTTTCGAAACGGAATTCTTTTGTAATTTACTTACTGATGCCAGGAGGGCTTCCCATGTTCATTTGCTTGTCGACCTCGGATTGCAACTGTTTCAACTTTTCAGCTTCCTCTTCCATTTCTCTGACGCGTGCTTTTATTGCCTCTAATTCCTATATCGAAGATAATTTCACATTTGATATATTCAATATTTTGTTAAATGTTTTAACAATCCCCCACCGCAAAGAAAGGGACAATCTTATCCGCTCAATATTTTAACAATGAAAGAATATTTTCTAGCTATACATTTTTGCAATTAAATGGTAACAATTTTTCTTCTATACAGTTATCTTCTCTATAGTCTTTTTTTTTTTCCTCTTAATAATAATTAATTTACAAAGACGTTTCATGTTTTGCTGCAAAAAAAATTTGAGAATCTCAATACTAAAAGCAATTCGGATTCTCAGCTAACAACTTATCTAGTAACACTTACCCTGATTCATGGATTTGCTGATAAGAATATGAAAAGAAAGGTTTCAGAAACATGAACATCATTGCGTTCTTTTCAATAAATAAAACACCAAATTTCTTAAGCAATTAAACTATGAAAAGAACCACTAGCTCTTGAATTTGATAAAAGAATTTTGCTGAATTTAATTCACTTAATTGTACATACATACATATAACCTTGATAGGAGGCAAAAAAGTTACGATAAATGCAAGAAATGCTTAGCTTTACTCAGTCACGAGATAAATACAAAGAAAAAGAAAAAAAGTTCTATCGTAATAGTATTATTTCGTTAATTTATTGACGAAACTGATATTTTCTAACGGCATAAGCGAAGAGGGGATACACACACACGCGTTTTAGTCGATAAATCGTGAATAAAATCAAGAATAAGATTGAACTAAAGATTGTTTTTAGTCTCGTTTAATGTATAAAGGTTGGTAAAGAGAATTAATGAACGAGGTACCCTTCCTTGACGATTATTATTAAGAATTGAACGGTAACTTACAGGGTCATCAACGTTTGCTTCGCTGTTATTGTGATCGCCATCACCTCGCATTAAAGTGTCTCCATCCTGACCATTTTCTAGGCCATCTAGGCCGTCGATTTGATCGCCGGCTAGTAAATCGGTTTCAGACATATCTACGGGTGGAATAAACTAGCGATAAACGTTGATGATTGTCAATTAACGAGGCGTGGAAGTAGAGGAGGGTTAAAACGCGGGAGTAAAAATTTCTTTCTTAACAAAAATAACTATCAAGCTTACCTTATTTAACTACGATGCGGTATTGCAGGTACCAAATAAAGAAAAAAAAAACGTTTCGCGAAATTTATCCCACCGGTATACAGTTATTGATTATTTCTAACTAAATTGATCCGTAATAAGTAGTTAACATACAATAAACCCAATCCCCCGGAGAATCGAAGAAATTTCCGACGCCGCGAACGCACACCAAAGATCAATGAAAGAGATACGTGTACACGTACAACTAGTCAGCTACACGCTGATTTCGTTACCGGCTGTTTCAAGGATGCTTATTCACCGGCTGCCGCGCGATGGCGTGTTGTATAATGATGAAATGATTCGGAAATGATTTTTTATTTTTAGTTTTCTTTAGAGTTTTCGTTTCGCCTTGGTGTCAGTCCCTGATTGGTGAACATTTTGAGTTTTACCTATCAGATTTTTTAATTTTAATAATCAATTTAATAGAACGATGCGATTTCTCACTTCAATTATTTCAAATATTGCCAAGCGTGCCTTTTTTATAAAACAGTAGAAAATTTTGTCATAGAAAAACTCCATCGAATTTAAGAATTGTTTTTATATTTATCTGTCGGGGATTTAACAATCATTTAATAGAATATTCAACCAAAAACCGATTGCGAATGATACGACAAAAATATATACGTATTGTGTAATTTATTTTATGCTGTAACACACAATATAGTTAGACGTTGCGGTCAAGTGCCGCAACTTCTCGCATTATATATCTAGATGGCGGTATTATGGTATTTTTCAAAGACTGTCATCTATACGTGGCTTTAACAACCTCGTAGACAAGTTTGATAAGCAAGCGTGGCCAGTTACGAGCCGTATAACCTTTGCTCTACATTCAATCAACATGTGAATTGTCAAAGATGAGTCTTTTCGTTGTGAATAGGTAATTTTTGAATGAATTTTTAACACAGTAGCACAATTCTCATATCATATTAATTGTCGATCATAAATCGTCGTACATATATATCAATTTTATACACATGTTTACCCACGTGTTTCCTTTCAATCATCCTGCCGTACTAATCTTTTTTGTTGAATGAAACTGTTAAGCCACAAGCATATTAATCAGCATAATTAATATCGCGCTAAAAAATGTCTCGTGACATTCAACCTATTTTTCCTTTTTTTTTTTTTTTTTCCAATTCTAACGTCTTGATTCACAATTTTCTACTTTGCGTCAAAATTATATTTTTTAACAAACTCATTCCTCCAAATTTCTCTACAAAAAATAGCGAACAAACTATGACAGATAACAAGCTCGCGCAGTATTGAGAATCATTAATTTTCCCAAATTTGTTCAGATACCAGGGTAACGAGGATTCGTTACCCGATTCTACGAATTCCGAAGACCACTTGACAGCTCTATTGAAAAAAATCGAGGAACGAAAGAAGCGAAAAAGTACAACCGACGAAAAAGAAGTTGACAATAAAGTACGTCAAACTTTAGAAGCACCAGTTCCTAAGAAGAAACGAAAGAAGCATAAGGCTTCTGTCCAAGAAGACGCAGTTGCTTCGAGTAAAACTGGCGTGACTGTTAAATCTTCGGTAGATAAATCATCTGTATCCTCTGTCGCACAAGACCATGATTACGTGGCTAACAAACGGCGAGAAAGCGTCAAAGAGGCGGGAAATCCCGAGGGGAAACCAGCCGGTAAAAAACAACAGGATTTTCTTATCCTCGGGTCTGATTCCCATAAGAAAAAACCTTCGATAAAGAGGGTCTTGCCCACTTGGTTATTGAAACCAGAACTAATATCAGCGGATGTTAACAGCGGACCACCTTTGTCAGACTATAAGTCTGTGTTAGATGATAAATTGATGGATATTTTGAAGAAAGGTGGTATGACAAAACTCTTCCCAGTACAAGCTAGCACTATACCTTGGATTCTAGAGTGCGATAAGCATAGAAAAGCGACTTGGTGGCCACAGGATGCCTGTATATCTGCACCGACAGGAAGTGGTAAATGAAATAGCTCTTGCTGTATATCTATTAGACTGCACCTTCACAGAACTTTTCTTTCCATTTGCTCAAATTAGTTGCAAACATGGGAAAAATTTTACAGGGATATTTCGTCTCTTTTGACCATAACCGACGAAATATCCCTGTTACTACCATGGTCACGAATCTATCTACAAGGAAAAATTTTAATTCTCTTCTCGTGCAAAAAAAAAAAAAAACTTTTTTCTCCTTGGTTTTATACATGCGTTTAAAATCATATTAAATATTGCAAGAGGAGTCAAAAAAAATTTTCCCACGTTTGTCGCCAATATAGAGTAGATTCTGATGATTTTCAGATTTCTTAATGTCTAGGATTTGAAAAAAAAAAATTATAAATCAGGATATGCCAAAATCCCATGTTATTCGGATAGGCAAAAGTTTACGCTTACAGGCATCCCTTCCCCTTGGAATTGAGGGCTCCAGTTGTGCTGATAATTTTTGTCTGTTTATTTCGAACCAAATTAAGGGGCGAATGAATGAAAAGTTGTGTTGAGAGGCAGTCTGATACCTATGTATAATGATAATCTTAATATATGTGTTATTGATTGAAATGAATGGTTTTTATTCAAGGAAAAACGCTCGCTTATGTACTGCCGGTTGTTCAACAGCTACAACATAGAATGATAACAAAGGTACGATGTCTTGTTGTTCTACCGGTGCAAGAGTTGGCCGCACAAGTTTATAAGGTCATGGGAACTTACACTGCACACACAACTTTGAGAGTCGCTTTACTGTCTGGGGCGGCATCTTTTCAACAAGAACAAATCAAGCTGGTCAAGAAATGTTAGTATTTATTAGCGGATGATTTCATAAGCTGCGAAAGCCGGCCCAATATCTACGGTTCTTAGACATAGTTCAAGGCGTCCAATTGCAGGGGAGAAAATAGTATTTTTCGTCGTTCAGGGGATATTCTCAAACTGTTGAAGTATATATCACAAGAAAGTATGCTCTATAAATCTTTCATTGGAAAGTCGAAGTATCCAAGATTCAATGAATATACTTGCCTCACGTTGAATTTGCTTGAACATATGATCATCTCTCATGATAGAACAGGAAGATAGTTATTCAGGAGTCATCTTTCACGTCTCAATTTGGATTCCATTGGGTTTGAATACTTTTTTAATTCTAAATTTGTGTGTTTCAGTTGAATCTGGAAAATACGCGAGTAGAGTAGATATCATTGTAACGACACCCGGTCGTCTGATAGATCACATCGAAAGAACTCGTGGATTCTCTCTGGCCTCACTGCGATTTCTGATCATCGACGAAGCGGACAGAGCCACAGACTGGCTACAACATCTTCCGGCTCCTCATTTTGGCCCGATACCTCGTAATTTGACGAATATTAAATCCAGGTAAAGTATTGGCGATGAAACTGCGAAGTCCCAACATATTCTTAATTTTTCTAAGCATTTTTACAGCTCGAATCGACCGGCCCAGAAGCTCCTTTTCAGCGCAACGTTGTCTCAAGACCCAGAAAAGCTGAGCAGACTGGGATTATTCCAGCCGAAATTATTCACCTCCGTACTACCAGAAGACAAAGACCATGATTTGAACTTGGACAAGAATGCCGGTGATTTTGCTGGCCGCTATACCAGCCCCGACGAATTAGTAGAGAGAGCTATTGAATGCGAAGCTATGTACAAACCGCTCGCCCTTTTCCAATTACTCATTGATAATGACGAACCCAAAAGCACCTTGGTATTCGCAAATTCGGGACAAATCGCTCACAAATTAGCACTCCTGATCAGATCGCTTGGTAAAAAGAGAGGATTAACTGTTGCCGCATTATCAGCGTTATTGAATCCCAGCAAACGGGAACACGTTTTGTCAGAATTTTCTGCGGGGAGAATTCGAGTGTGAGTCGACGATTTTATACAGATGACTTACAGTTTACTTTATCGATATAATCAAACTCCATTAAGATTTCTATATTAAAATAATGATAATAATAATAATAATAATAATAATAGCTGACGTTAGTCTTTTTAAATAAAAATAGAAAAAATTGTAACTACTGTCTTATTTTGTGTTTCAGATTGATCAGCTCAGACGCTCTAGCTCGTGGAATGGATATTCCAGGGATAAATTTGGTCGTTTCATACGACTTGCCGAAACATATAAAAGGATATATTCATAGATCTGGGAGAACAGGTCGAGCTGGCAATGCAGGTGTAGCAGTTTCTCTGCTTACTCCTGTTCAGACTGGCGCGTTTAGCCGGATGTTAACTGCGGCTCGTAAGACCGTTCCAGAAATAGAGAAGAAGGATTTAGATTCATTCGCTGTTTCGGTCGATTACGAAAGTCACATAGATAAGGTGAAGCAAATATTGGTCAAGGAAGAAGCTGAGGTAGTGAATTCTCTCAAGGCTGTTAAACGAAAACATCGGAAGCAATCTGAACATTAAATATTCCATGACAGAATCATGTACAGAATAAGATCTTCGACTATATCTGCACGAATATTAATATAATTGTATATAATTAAAAATAAGGTCGGATATCAGAGAATCATGGAAATTAATCATCACTTAATTAATTTACGAACGGAGTTTATGAGGAGTAAAATAAAAAGCTGTTCTTTCATTGTTTTCTTTTTTTTTTCTTCATGTGTTTTTTTTTTTTTCTTCTCTTTTCTTTTCGGGGGAATGAAATTGAAAGGATTTAACATCGATAATAACATTTTATTGTCTGAATTTAATAATATTATACATCATATTATTATTATTTCTATTTTTAATTACCTCGTTCTATCATTTTATACTTTAGTTCCAAATAAATAACTATTATGATCACTCTGATGATTATTTAATTATTTACGAAGGCAATTATTATTGATAATATAATAATTTATAAAAAAGATAAACGATATTATTTATCAATTGTAAAACGATGAAAATATCATCATTACCGACTGCACCTAAAGTCCTCATAATTTAATTTGCATTTAATTTCATTTACAGTTAACTTTATTATTATGAAATAAAAATACAGACCATTGTTCAAAACTGTACACGGAATAAATACAAAATATGAAAAGCATCTATAAAAACGTATATATGTATGTGTATACAGTTTCTTTTTCTTTATTATTTTTCATTATTATTATTATTATTATTTTTCATTTTCTCTTCGAAATATTATGCGGTTTTCTGAAGTTACATTTAGTTTTAATATACTTATTATAACTGCGGAAAAATATCAACAAATTGCACCGCTATTATGTATACCTATATAGATCGTTTTTAATAAACTCTGTACACGATGATTAATATTTTCTTTTTTTCTATCGTTTTATAGATAATACAGATAAAAGTGTTACTTGACTAGAAATTTGATTAGAACCGTTTTTTCTTCTCTTTGTATAACTTTTTCGGTTTATTATATAGAATGGAAATAATAAAACGGTATTTTATAACAACTTGAATAGATTATTTTCTTTCTTCTTAATTTACCTAATTATTTAAGGCCTGTGCGAATTGCGATATCAAATATATCATTTTAATCTCGACTTATTAACATCGGATGGAAGAAAAAATAGTTCATTGTTTAAAAATATCTGGAATATTAGGAGCAGTACAAAAATTGGCACAAATCCGAATATTCACTGTGGAGAATTTCGAAATTACGCGCAGGCCTGTGATACTCCGGTTATAACATCCATTTTATATATGTATATGGTACAGTAACACTATATTTCTTTTTCTTTATCTTTTTCCTTTCCATTAATAAATTACATCGTACGTTCGGAATCGTTCAATTTTACATATACAAAATCTAATCAATTTTTATGAATTTATTAGCATTATTAATTGATACCGCGCGACACGTATAGGTGTGTACATACGATTCAACATCCAATTTTCATTATTTACAGGATGCGGTACGAATTCAATATTCAATATACATAATATTATATCATCATGTTTTATGTTATTTATGTACATTTAACGTGGTCCTATGTAATTCATATGTGTCGTTGCCAAATATGTATAAATAATCTAGTATAATTCTGCACTCATTTTCTGCGCGTCTTTATTCGCTTTTGTACTTAACTTAAACACGTTCAATTTATCATATTATTATATATCGACTCAGAATTCTGCCGTACTAGAGTTTTATCGTACCCTATTCAACCGAATTGTTCATTAATTCCTATATAATTATCGGAACAATTATATATCAACTATTAGCAAATATTTATTGTCACGACACCGCGCGCATTTATAATAATCAGCAAATAAGCTTGTAGTACGTTTAGCACAGCGATCGGGCGAAACTAAACGATTTTTCTAGATTATAATTAAATCAGGTTGGTTGGCTATGGAAAACATTTCCTCGCCAGTCGTATAACAGAAGCAAAGGAAAAAGTTAACTATTCTTACAATTCCAAGAAATCATCCTTAAAATAAATCTTAACATCATCCAACTTTTATCTTCTCACCGGGAACATTTCAAAGGCCATTTCCTAATATTTCACCTGAAACTTCGTTGTGCTTATATTATATTATATATCAATAATTTCAGAATTAATTAGCATAATAAATGTGTTGGAGAATCCTAGAAGAAAAAAAAAGAGAACAATATACTCGCGATAGATTAATTCATTCATTCAAAATTCGTATTTGAGTATGAAGAGAAACCATTTCCTATGTTTGCTCGAGATTTATTGTTGGGCAACGTCATTGTTGAATTAATTACTCTGGTCTGTGGTAATTGATTAGCAAACAGTTTCTGATTAACAAAGATCAAAAAGCTTGTATGGTCAAACGAGTCTCGTGCGTCAGGTAAATATTACATAATCAAGGTAATCGGGTAGCGAAAAAGGGACAGGATATTATACACTGTGTGATTGTTACAAGCGAAGGAGCTATATTTACTACATTTCCCTTATTAGGCTTTGATTCTGAGCCAACAAGCCCAGTTCTACGAACAAAATAGATCTTCTAGTTAGAGGAGCTCGAGCGAAATATACCCTCAATTTCCTAGCTCTAAACCTTGTTGACATTAATCTGCTTGTGGATTCTACTATTATTCTGTGATTTTACTGACAATGACTAGAATGAAAACTCGCAATCGTTATGGAATTAACTGCGTAATAGTGAACGTCAGTATATACCCATTACCTACAACTTTCGATAAACCGCTTATCGCAGTCTACATCGTACAGGCAATAAACCGGCTTTGTTTTCGCTGCAAGTATATGTATTTCATTACAAATATTTGTGTTGAAAGTACGATACGGGGTAAGAAGGTGAGAGGGGTAAAGTTGGAGCTTAATAGATATTAGAGGGAACCCATACACATGATCGGACAAAAAACTCAATATCTAGCTTATTTGTGGATACATAATTGGAATAGCTCCACACAGCTTTTTCGAAGTTAGTTCATGACTTCTCATAATACGAAATAAACTCATCCGAACAGGCCCCCATTGACGAGACTTTGCAGTTATCGTTATCTACGTTTCACGATACAATTTTTTCAAGTGCATGAATTCGCAAAGTATTTAACGCTAATATAACGTATGAAAAAAAAATAAATAAAAAAGCATAATGACAAGAATGAAGAGAAATTTTCTAAGGGCATAAGGGAAAGCCTATATATTTACACAGTAATATATATTCTTGACACTTTTACTAAATTTTTTGTTTGTCTTCTTATCATTCAAAGTAATTGTAAAATCTTATTAAATCATATAACAGGATAACGAATGTTAGAATTGTTAAATATAAAAAATATAATTTACTTTAAAAAATGCGGAAAGTATGTGTGAACATTGGAAGAACAACTTGGAAGAATGTCTTTTGCTCTTCACGCAGCATATTATATACTGTTATAAAACTTAAGGGTAAAGTTAATAGCGTGATTTACCTGCGTGTTGGTTTTTATATATTAAACATATATTTGTTTATAATAAATCTTTTGGCGGACATTACCTATATATGTCATTACATCACTGTTTCTTATATATACATATATATTTGTATGTAAATTGTTATGTATGTATAGGTGATTGAACATTATTACGTATGAACAATATACAATCTACATAATAATTCTCAAGCATAAATAATAGAGTGAATAATAAAGATTCTGATAGTTTTGGCAAACTTGTTTCGATCATACAGATGCGACATCGAATGAGAAATAAGATCGTTAAACGAGTTTTTAGAATTTTGTTCATTATAATAACTTTATAAATAAGAAAGAATAAGTCGTAAATTAAAAAAAAAAAAAAAACACTAACAAACATTCTTATTTCTCCTAGTGTAAAATAATGAACTATCAGAAATTGTCGACACCCTGCAGCTGCGTTCATTTCTCTCGCGACGTTATTTATTTAATAAAACACATCGCGTGATTCGCATAAATATATCTATAATAATATATATCGTTATATGTTATTGAATAATTTTGATCGTTTAGTTCGTTTTCCCAAAGGAACTTTATTCCCGTTCAAGGTTGTCAATTATTATTATACCTAGTCTCTTCATAATTCATATTGTTACACCCTATAATCTTACCTAAACATTATCAACTTTTTACTATAATATATCTTATACCATAATACGGTTTATTTGCCAATTAGTATCAAACAGTGCACCGTTATTATACGACCATGACCATCCGGCCGCGTTATACTGTCTCAATCTATTCCTCATTATAATTGCTATTTACAACATTCCAATTCAATTTTCCAGTAATAACGACGATAGTCATAATAATATCAATAATAATAATAATAATAATGATAATAATAATGATAATAATATTGACAATGACGATTGTGATAATCATTGCAACGATAACACGTAAAGCCAGTAATTTCCACTTACAACGTTATCATGAATAACAATAATAGGAGTATTAGGTTCTTCAGGGCAAAGAAACGCTTCGTACTTGCAGCATTTAGAATTACCCATGGGGGCGACAAGGAAGGTACCGTCAAAGGTCCTTCCGTACGATGACCATCGTGCGTGATGCCACCCATTCTTTGTGTCGTACCAAGGTTGTCGTCGTTTCCTAAGGACCCGTCCTCTTCCTCGAAATGTTCGCCGTGGGGTCTTCTGTTCTTTTTTTTGTTCTTTGTAAATTTTTTGCGAGGTCGAGGGTCCGTGTTTTTGGTCAAACTTACCGGCGTCGTTTGGGGCAGTAGGTGTAACTCTACGGAGGTCAAAGCAAGGCCGCAAGTTACTTGAACCATTCTTTATTTCATCCTTTTGATGTACCCCTTCACACAGCTTATATACTTATACTTCTGCTTCGACTTACCCTGGAGCCGGACGACGCCTTCCGTTTTCCCGAGAGCGTTAGATGCGGAACAAACGTAGCTACCAAAGTCCCTTTTCTCGAGGGAATGGACCGTGAGATTCATCTGCCAGGCGTAGTCGCTCAACGGAGTTTCTGCCATCATGTATTTATCGTTCGCGAGTAACTTCTCACCTTAATGAAAAGGAACGCGTATATATTTAACAATAAATTAAATTAATTAGGAAATAATTGCGTAGAATTTTATATCAAAAAGTGATATGAATAATTATGGTTAATTGCTGTCAAATTGCAATTGGTTCAGAGATTGGTGAAATTTTTGGAACAACCGGCTAGATAATGAAATTCGAATTACTGGAAAAGCGCCGTCCCCGGCATTCCCGGTGAGAATTCCGTGCGTATATACATTATGGAAAGTTTCATAGTGGCTGGTAGGTATGTAGGTATACCGTTGGAAAAGTGCAGCTTTTAATTAGTTCCGCTTTCAAGTTCAATTGCACGGAAAGTTTTGCGTCAAATTGAAACTTGGCCTATGCTGCGCTACATCATGAGACGCTTTAATTCAACAGGCTGCAGGGCGTAATGTAAATAGCTATAATTGGCGAGAAGAAATTCCGACTAATCGAAACACGATTCTGCCATTTCCTAGCAACATTCAAATATTTGTTTAAACTTTTTCGCTAACAATGTATAGCATGTGCAAATCAGCTTTGCAAAAAATTAAGCAGAAACAAAGCAGCGGTATTACAGAATTTCTACGAGTAAATATCGCACGAAACTCTATTTAAATCTGGTGAAAATAAAAGAATTCAGAATCGTGTCTGACCATACGCCCAACTTACTACTGCGCCTCGATATAGCTGCTCGTTCCGAGGCTACGGAACTTTAAACTTATGAATGAAGGATGTTCTTTACCTGTATCTTTATACCAGGTGTTCATTGCCCGAGGAGAAGCTTCAACGTAACATTGGAGTACAACATCGCTGTGGATCGGTGCAGCCACGAGTTGATTAGTAACTTTTATTAGCGGTGGAACTAAAACAAGTAGAAGAAATAAAAATAATTGCATAATTCCTTGACGACCAAAAATTGAAGCTAGTTGACTTCTTTTTAATCGTACTTCTCTATACCGTGTCATAAATTAATGAATTAAAATTAATGCTCAAAATTATAAAGCGAAGCTTTTTTGTCGCAAGAAATTCTGCAATTAGTATTATAAACGGAATGTTATTTAATGTTACAATAATTCTTCATTCAAAGTTCAGTGTACTTGAGTAATCAGTATAACTTACAGTGCACGTGAACAGAGTATCGCTTGCTTACGCTTGGCGGAATCCCGTTGCTTGCGATGCAGAGATAAGAGCCCATCTCCTGGCGCAGCACGGCGATTAGCTCTAGCATCTCACCTTCGTACAACTTTAACGCTATACGGCGTAGGAACAATAGTGATTATTCTTGTTCTTATCAAAACATCTAATATGTGCAGTGTACAAGGTATCCATGGAGCAATAGAGGAGAATAGTTTAATTCTATGAGTCAGAGTTTACACACTTTGCTTTTGCAGGCCGTCCTGTCGCAGGATTATATTTCGCCCATCCTCACGGCGCCAGGTAACATTAGGCATCGGTGTTCCGGTCGCCTGACATCGTAATCTAATATTACCACCTTCGTGGGCGACGAGACCGTTCGCGGAATCATCGTCCTTGATGTCAGGCGGGATTACAACTTCCATGTAACCGTTCTGAAAGATCAATCGATGTAGATCAATGAACTTTGTCACGAATCAATAAATCGTTCAAATCTCGTTCTCTGTTTATTTCACCTGGCTGCGCATGGGGTCGGTGTTGACCTGACACATGTAGGTCCCAGAGTCATTTTTCTGGACATTGGCAACGTGGAGTTTCCACGTGTTGTGTCCATTGTGGGTTACGGATATCCGAGGATTGTGGGCCACCATGTGAGTGTGAATGGCCAGGATCGCTCTCGAGTCAGATTTAATCCAGGCGACCTGGTGATAAGTGATAACGCGATCGGTCGATTTCATTTATAATTCGGCACCTACTTGTAAAGATTCGAAGATTATCTTAGCGTTTATTTGCGTAAGGATTAGTGGAAATTATCGTGGGAGAAGGGTCGCCTGAAGAAACAGCTGGATCTCGTTTTGGTTTCTTGATCATTGTTTAGTTGATTCAGTAGCAGGTAGGTGTCTGGATTTTAGAGTGTAAATAATCTCCTTGATCATACTTTACAATTAAAATAAATTAATGCGTATCTTATATCACTGAATAATTTAAGCCAACGAAGCCGACTGACTTAAATATGGAAAGTGACGGAGTAATCCGGTGAAATTATATCCTCCTAAGAAAAGAAAAAAGAATGAGACGATGAATTTCAGCCCGTTTATATTATATCTTGAAATTCTATCAACGCACTTGCGGATTCATCTCCTAACCATATTATATCCAACGCTATGCCGCGCGGAGAGGATCTTTATACATACCTACGCTGGGGGTGCGTAAACATGGCAACAGCCTTGTTTTAACAGAAAATTGAAATACCCTTTCGCAATTTACTTTGGCACAGTTTACTTAAACTGGTAGCTGCACGCGCTCGAAAGAGCTGCCTCGCGTATCTAAAGTCGAGAAAGGCGTCCGGAAAAGCGACTAGCGAAGAGGATCGTTTGGAATATTTCAGACCCTGACTTTCTCGGATAAACTTTGAAACTTTAGGCTTCAGGAAGACGCGGGGTCTCGAGCCCAGTCTTAATCAGGAAATAAAAAAAGTTCACTTTACGATTGTTCAGCTTACGCGCGGGATACTCGGCTCTCGGATTCTTGGATTCTTGGAGTCTGCAGGACGAGTTGCGAGTTTACTTAGGGAATCGAATCGAGGGAATTGATTCGGGCTCTCTCGTCTCTTAGTTAAAAGATAAAAGTAAAACCGATACCGTACCTTGTACGACTGCAGGTGATTTACTACACAGGTAAAGAACACGTCGCGACCCTGAGTAACCGTGTGGTTCTCCAAAGGTGCCAAAAATTCTGGTTCCACTTCCGGCGAATTTTGACCTGAAACATAATATATATTATCATTTTAATATTACATTTCCGTTATCGCCATCGGAAAGAGAAGTCGGATGCAGGCTTTGCAAGGGCGTTTAAAAATAATAAGAGAACGAAACTGGGATTCGAGTTAAGATGTATATACAAGCAATGTAAAAAATACATATCATTTTAGTAAAATAGTCACGAACGCCAGTGTGCGCGGCCTGTGGTCTGCACGAGTGCTTTTGCAATTTCGGAATGGATGACATCTGGTATTCGTTGTAACGGAGTAGGCAATCGCATATTTTTTTCTTCTCGCCTAACATCGAGACGCGAGCTTTTATTCTGTTCGAATAGCGTCGTTTAATCCGGATCTTTTTTCTTCTCCTTATTTCTGGATGATCCTCTCTCAAAAGGGATAAAGATAAACATTTTAGAATATCATTGGAGCCAATGTAGATCCGGGAATAAATAAATAATGGTCGATTGAATATTCAACGATGTGCAGAGATAGAATGAAAATACCATATTCTTGTATAGGTAGATATCGAATTCTCGCGCATATAGGTATGCGGTCATGCACGAGACCGCGATAAGTGCTGAAATTCTTCTAACTCACGGGCGGAGGATTCCAGTAGAAACGAATCGACTGCAGAAATTGTCACCGGGTGCTTTTCCACGACATTTTTATGAAATCCGATGCAAATTCTTCTACCAACTGATGAATTTCTCTTCTTCGAGATTGATTGATCGAACCGAGATTCTATATATTATTAGAAAAAAAATTCTATCCAAAAAAACTACAGGTACGATCCTAGTTTTCCCCTAGAGATATGAGAGGGTGAAAATGCTGCTGTTTCGTATAAAATTGAAATAGAATTTCGTCTGAGGTATAAAAGAGAGAGAAAATAACGGGCAGGTTGAGGTAAAGCCTGGTCATTACCGTGGCGAGCTATAATACAAGATACGAACTACGTAGAGCGTATATAGGGGTGTATATAAATATCTATATATCATAGATATATATACGTTGGTGCATCGGTTAGGTATTTTTATTGTTAGTGGAAAGTATGAGGGGTCTAGACTTTAGGCGATCAAGAAATTAGTACCGGTCTTTATTTTCTTGCGCCTGGTTTCATTTATGGAAGAGAATAATTCGCCCCCTTCTTATTCCCTTCCTTGATAGCATTGTTTTTCCAAGATCGTTCGAAGCAGATATAACAACCGGTTACAGCTGTCTCAACCCTGGGGCAAAACTCGGAGAACTAAATTCCGAGTTTTAAACGAGGCCGGGAGTCACGACACCCGCACTCCGCCGTTTTCAAAAACAGATTAAAACCAGTACCCACCTACAGTGCGTGAGAAAGCAACACGACTAAGCTCGATCGACTGAACGAATGGTTATAGCAAAACGAACATTCGAAAGAGAGAGAATACGGGAACAATTTCAGATGTATTTCACCGTTTCAGGAAGATTGTCTTGTTAGCATAATCTGAAGAGACTGGAACCGAGAGAGCAGAGAAAGAGGAAGAAGGAGCCAGGAGACGAAGAAGGCGCGAAGGAGGGCGAAAGCTGGGGCGAGAAACTGAAAGAGGGTGAGGATGGGTGGTTCTTCCAGCTTTTCTTAGCTTCTCTGAGATTCTCTCAGCTCCTCCCAGCTTCTTCGTTTCTATATCGAGCTCTCGTCGGTATTTTTCCAATACGTCTTGGCAAGAAGCCCCGCGGGCGGTTGTCAGAGGGTGGTGCTATTGTGCTTTATTTAAGGGCGCGACAGCCGTATTAAAACTGCTTCACTCAAGCCTCTTACTCCCTCGTCGGCCCTCACCATCGGAGTGACACGATCCAGCTTACCTACCTCTCACGTCCATTCGCTTCTCTATATACGCGACGAGGCTCAACATGTACCTCCTGCCTACCCCTATATACAATACGCGTACATTCACGTACATCTACACGTGCACAGGAACCTCCGAGATGCCTATATACGTGGCAGAGATTTCGCACGTCAATTTGGCCACGTTTCGCGACCAGCTCTCGATCAAAGGGGATGGTAAGATCGTAAGATGATTATGTAGCCGAAAAGCGTTGCCTTTCAGGGTTGCATTTCTTCCCGATGAAGAAAAAAAATACTTAAATACAATAAGAATTTGAAAAGAATATTTTTTTTTTCTTCCTCAATTCCCTTTCACAAAATGATGAAACTCATTACTTCAGGTCGTAACGAAATTTTATTCCGATTCAAGAAGGCGATATCATAATGATGCGTAGGAGCAGTGTGAATGAGGTAAATCATTCGGGTAAAATATACCTAATTTTAACGGGTTTAAAATCTACATTTTTCAGATAAAAATCTCGCTTAAAAGTGCATATAGATAATGAAAATATTGAAATGTAGGAGAATTCAGATTTCCGAACAATCATATCTTCCACAAATTGGTAATCCAAGGATCCAAATTCGCAGAAATTCACGCAAATATGGTCTGTCGTATACTGCAAGATCCTTATTTCTGCAGATAAAAAAAAATCACAGATGCGAGCGTCGGCGGGTACACAGATTGAGTCGAGTTACCTAGTTTAAATAAATATATATCCTTTCAGAGTGCGAAGAAAATCAAATTTTCTTGGGTTTTATTGTACCTACTTCTTGAATTTGCTCCTTTTCACGATTTTCTCGAGCTTCCTTTTCGTCTCTTTTAGGCCTGCAGTAAATATTCTTTTACCCTAATATCATATCCTCGGGGTTTGAACACGGCGTATTTAGCAGGTAGATTTTACATTCGTTAATTCTGCACCTCGCCTCCACCTTGAGGTAAATTTTCGTGTACGTACAATTAAACTTTCACGCTAGGAAGAATACATTGAAAAAATTCTCAACGTCAGACGATTTTTGATCGTTAGCATTTCACCTTTACGTTTTTGGACATTAGACTATACGCTTAACGTAATTGCATAGTCCTTAGGGCTTGATCCCACGCGGAACACTCCGTCTATTAGAGGTCCATACAGGATTCATAGTCCCCTGAGAGCTCTACATCCATGATGGATCTGCGATGGACATCCACGGCGCATCCGAGTATATTCATGGTTTAATCAAGTTCCATGATGGCGATTTAATGGAAGTGCGTAAATCTCCGTGGATCTTTAGGTATAATAGCGTCATGCATAATAGCAATAAATTATGCCATGAATATGCTTATTATTAGAAAAAATTTATAGAAGATAAGAAGTCTATTCTGAGCGACGAGAGAATATCAAAATATTGAATCACAATTCGGATATTTTCAATTTGAAAGACATTTGAAATATTCTCGAAATCGAATCCGGTTATGGATGAAAATAATTCACGGAAAATTTCTGCGATTCCAACCAAATGCAATCTTGAATCAAGAATCACTCGAAACAAAAAAATATACAGTCTCGGTACAATACTAGTCTCGCGACTTGCTACTGATCGATCAATACCTGTCCAAGATGCCGATTTCTGTTTCCTGATCCATTAAAATTCTATTCCTGGTTCGATTCATGCGGATAGCTCCTAGGAATATCCAATGTCCATCATAGATGTGCACAGCACATACATTGGAGGTGAATGTTTTGTGTGGGACATAGTTACCTATATCAAAGCTACCATTGAGACGCATTCGGCATGGCGAAGGATCGCCTCTGGGCTGACGTAGAAGTATAAGGTAAATCGTAGCCGTATCCGAAAGGAGGAAGCTACATTAGAGGTAGTTACATAATACGGACTAAAAATGACCGCACATATATACAGTAATAGATCGTAGACCCAAGGGGGTTCTCAGAATCCACTTAAATCCACCATAATTTAGTTAAAGTCACGCGGCTTTCCACCGCGGACGCGATGGACTATGGACATCTCGGCTTTTCGTGCCGGGGAAAACGAACTTTAGAGAGCTCTTCTCGTCTCGTCGTGGAAATAAAATTCAAATAAATTCAGACAAATTTTCAGGAAGCTCGTTCCAACGTTACTTGAATTTTATTTTTTTTATTTTTCATCCGTGTATAGCAATTAGATTATCGCTTTATTTTTTTATTTGTATGAAATAGAATCGTGTAAAAATTTATTACAGTGTTTGATTAATTATTCGAAATCTCGGATAAGGGAGTTGAAAATGAAAAAAAAAGAACTCTGACGTATGTAGAGGCATAAATTTCTTCGTTAGAATCTAAATTATTTTTCTGATAATATAACAACGTATACTGAGTGACAAGACAAATCGTGAGAGTAAGTTACGAAAAGACAAACGATCGAAGTACGAGACTTGAACTCACACAAGCAGAGATGCAGAATCGCTCCAAGAACAGCAGCGAGTTTCCTCGATGCCATGAGAGCGAAAATTTGTCTTGCTCCACGAGCGATCTAAACCTGCTAGAAGCCCCAATCTGAAACAGATAAAGAGTGGAATTAAAAGTCGTTCATTTCGCTCGCTGACATTGCCGTATCTCTCCATCTCTCCGTTTATATAATAGCTGCATTAGCATTTGAATAAAACCGATAAAATATATGTGAGACGTGTGGTTCAAGACTTGTCCTTTTTCGATTGCAATCAGTAATAAAATTCTTAATTTTGCGACGCATGATTGTCAGGTAGAAGAAAAAATAGCGTGGGAAAACGTTATCAGTCCCTTCCAGCAAAATAGTGCGCATATACGTATATATATTTGAATATATGTATACGTATTCGCGCTTTGCCACAATACGCTATCGAGTTTACGGTTCGCTCCATGAATCGTAAATGAGATATGAACTTTCTACTTCAGGGGTTGAATGCATCGTGAGATATAGGCTCCTCTAGTCACCTCGCTGGAACGTTTTATATCCAAGGGACATCTCTGCCAATATTTTTATGCTGTACTCGTAAAATTGATAGCGCGTTGTTCTTGCGAAACGCGTCGGGCTGGAACGTTTTTAATAATCTTGACTGCACCGTATGTATCTATGTACCTATGTATGTACGTTCTTTGAATCTCCCAATAGGTTAATAAAAAGCCACTATATGCTTATAAAAAAAAAAAAGGAAAAAACAAGTATACACGTAAAAGTAAGTAATCAGAAACACTTCCGACAGAATGATTGAAAAATGATTTCATTCCAATCGGTATCAAGAACAAGCAGACCGTTAATTTGATTTTAATCCACAGTTGGAATTGGCAGTAATATCTATCCGTATCAATTCACAAGTTGATATATGAATGTATAAAAATGGAAATACAGTTCATGAGAGATAGAGGTTTTATCCAGCGGCCCAGATATCTTCAGGAGTTAATTGGAGCGAATATCAATTGATAAATACGTGAACGACGAAAGGGGGTAACAACCCTCGAATTTAGTGGCAGGTAGAGGCAAAGGTCACTTGATAAATTTCACCATATGGAAGGAAACAATATTTCCATCGAACCGAACGGCATAGGAAAGGGCTTCGAGGGTTCCTAGTCATAGGAGGACGAGAACGGACTGAACAAACGAGGGGGCTTAGGTGGTCCTCGCATAGTTCAATAGCTATATCTATGTTGTGTACATATAACTGATACCTGTTCGTGACAGGTGGTTCGCAGTTATTCAGTCAGGCGGCAGAACGATTGGCTACCGTACGTATTGCTCCATAATTCTCCTGTTTCCTCCACTTCGCCGATTATATACACACATGTGCTCGTGTCATTGGCATAAACTACACATACATCTATACATTTCGCTCCAGAATATAGGTCTAGTTAAACAATACACACGTGATGATTACGCCTACTATCATACGTTCGAGAGATGCTGTCCCCAGTCTTCTCGTAGATGTATCCCATGGGGCATCCACGAAAAGACCTGAGATTTTTCTGAACTATCGAGTTTGTCTGATATTTTATTTCGAATTTGTGTACATTTGTTTCCTATCCAGTTTCTCGTACACGTCACGGTTTCACAGCGACAGCTGTACGTCAGGTGAGTTAGATCTTGGATAGTATAGGTATTTTATGCAATATCCACACCTAGATATCCCGTTCTTTGCATACCTATGAGTGAGGATTGGTATATGGGAACCAGGAGGAATTTATCGAGTTATTTTGTTAATATAAGATATATTCCGGTGTTCGTGCATATTTGCCTCCTTAAAAATACATTCGTTTTATTAATATCACACCCTCAGTTATATCCCATCATACGTCAAATATTTACCCACGGTATCACGTAAGCTGCAACGCTTATACCCAGAAACCCCCCAGTGGCTCATCCGTGTACAAACACGTGCGGCTGTACTGCGCTTCGCTTCGCGCTTTTGCCATGTAAATCTCCAAACATTCTGTGGCCATAAATCGACTCCTTAGCATATTTCTAAACATCAACAAATTTCAAACAATATTTGTTACGCGGTGACGAAAATCCAACAATATTTAACCATGGCTCCCGCGTAAATTGGGGGAATCATTTTGTTCGGATCAATAACTTGATACGCGATTACATAGAATTATTTAGATTCTGATTGTCCGTTGATGAGGTCCATGGAAATAAAAATACTCCCTGATATTGCGTCAAAAGAAGAAGTTAAACGAATGAAGGGCGTTTGCGAAAAAAATTAACAAGAGACGAATATCCGCTTGCCGCACTAGAATGATAAGATGAGTTTTCGGTAAGTGCGCGGGTATAGAGATGGTTGTGAGTTTTCTTGAATTTGAGAAAGGCAGTATGAAATCCATCGCAAAGTGCTTTTAAGCTTGGATTCGGTTCCCTTGCCCTGAGAAATACAAGAAGAATAAAAAAAAAAAGAAAATGAAGAAAATAAAAAAAAGAAGCGTAGAAAATCTTATCGTTTCACGCGCTTCCCACGAGACACATTGAATCCTGCAACAGCGAGGAAACACAACAACTTCCATTTGCCGATAGCCGAATCGACACCCTCTCAACACAATAGAAAATCAAATTCTCTCATTCTTTCACAAATTCATACATAATAAGTATATGCACGAATAATAATACATACATGCATACATACATCAGTATCATTACTTTTCGTAAAGATAAGTCATTGGCCGATTGAAGTAATACACCTTATTTATCTGGGCAACGAAACGACATTGGTACTATTTATTGCAATTCGTAATCACTAAGTTCTTTTGATAAATAATGCTCAGGGTGTGAATCCCGTGTCTTCCATCATTGCAATTCTTGGGTTGAGCTTTGCTCATAGACGCGAATGAAAAGGTGATCGTGGAGAGAGTACTTTGTATGCGTACCAACGCCAGCGTAACATGCTTCCTCTATCAGCCAGGAAAGCTCTAGCTCTCTCATGGCCCATCCTCGAAGCTCTTCTTGTCTGACAGGGTGACCTGAGCGCGCATATATCTCGTAATACACTTAACTTCCATTTGAGCTTATCTTCTTAAACCCCAAAGCTCTTCCGCCGCGAATGACTGTCAAGATGACGCTTCTATGAAATCTTTTCGAGAAATTCTTGCCGCTTCGCTTTTCGCTCGGATCTGCGTCATTCGTGGAGGGATTTTCATAGACGTGTTATTCTCATAAGCATAACAATCTCCGCCCTAGTAATCGAGCTGCTAAAATTTGGAGAATCGCAGGTACAGTAGCCTGCAGTCCCCAGATGTCTTCCGTGAAGAATGAAGTTCTCCTGAAGATATGTAGATCTGAAGTTCCCGGAGGCAATTCTGCTAGAGTCAAATGCCTCAGCTGGTTGGTTGGTATAAATGTTGCACCAAACCGGGTAAGGCTAAGGCCAGAGTACCTTATCTCGAAACTTGTTCAACTAGTGAAAACTCCGATAAACATTAAACTGTTTGCCGTTACCGCCGCTGTCAGCCACGCTTTACGAGCAATTAACTATTGCAACTAGAAGTAGAAGGCATCCCGTACCGGCGAGGAATTTATTAATTTATGCCATTCTAGACCGGTTTCTGTAAGTAGCCAATAAAATCGCCGGAAGTATCCGATCCTTGTCACTTATTAATATCGAATCGCAAAAAAACCACCTCCATACTCGAGTGTCTGACAATAATTCTGCTATTTTATAACTCGCGCTGTTTATTGAAATAAAAATTCCAATGTTTGATGAAACGACAGTTCTATCATACTCCACGAATTTGTTTACAACAGTTTGTTTCCGTAATTGAACGCCCGAGCAGTATTTGAACTTGTTTCTATCCCGGCTTCTGGTTTTAACGATGTACTACATGCGTGTATTTCGCAGGTCCGCGGAGGCGAACAAACGGCGGGTTATTTTGTGATAAAAGTTGGTGATTAGGTAGATACCCTAAAAGTTTCTCCGCATCGAGTGTATTTGGCAGTTAGCTGTCCAAGCGTTAATCACAAATAGAAAGCAAACAAGGTATCAGACCCTCGTGAATTTCAACCAGGTAGGTATAAGAGTAAAGTTTCAATATCTGTGATGCAAATAACTTTTTTGTTTCCAAGTATATATATAGGATATGCTCATCAATTTTAATACAAATTTTCTTTTTTTCTGATCTCTTTTTCTTTCTCACAGAGGAATCCCGTATTCCCTGTCGTTTGTTTATGGCAAGAATCGGTTATATTCGGTAAAAGACATCCTCCAGCCTCCGGAAGGCGTCAAACTTTTAACAAGTTGAGGTGCCAGTCGTTCTGACACAGCAAATACCTTCTTGTATCGTTGTATTCGCGTTGTTCCGCCAAATGAAGAGCGGCAAAAAAATTTCCACCAGTTTGTCACGAGTTCGAACTAATTCACTTTAGAATCGAGGTGACGTCTACTCGTTACGTGCTAATTAAAATCAACTTTTTTCTTTTTCGTTATCTTTCCTCCTCTCTCCTCTCTCCCCCTCCCCCTCTCACTCTCACTCTCTCTCTCTCTCTCTCTCTTTTTATCTCTTTCTCTCTTTCTTTCTTTCTTTCTCTCATTCCCCCGTTAACGAACGCGAATCCCCGTAGCTCTAGGGGCATCTCAATTACTTCGAACAAAAGGCAACTTTTGGATTCCGAGCAGAGTCACGACGCGACGCGGCGTGGTGCGGCACGGCGGAGGATCGTCTGCAGGACTTTACCGAAGGAGACGCAATCGCCCGAATATTAACAATGGCTTGGCGACGACGCAAGAGTCCAGGATATAGGGTAGGGTAGGTATGGTATACCCAACGACTTGGTTGACTTTCTCTACCCCTCGTGGGAAACTTGCCTCGTTTTCTATGTGTCTATGCTATATGTATAGGTATGTAGGTGTGTGTACTGAAAATCTAGGGGAAACTAGCCAGCTCCTCGAAGAAGACGTGTTAGCAAAACTGAACGCGACTTGCGTGTTTGTGTACTGCAGCCTCCGCAGCACACACTTCGAATTACGGAAAAGGGATGGCGTGGCGTGGGCTGAGGCGGGCTGAGGGACCACCTGAACAACACGCAATGGTTAACAAAGTGTGCACGGGACCTTCTCCTGTACCCTAGCTTTCACCCTTACTACAATTTCATGGTTTAGGAAGTAGGAGGAAGCGGAGAAAACAGAGGAGGAACTAGTTTTTGGCGCTTGCCGGCGTCATTGTCTACGCGAAGATTCATAAGAGGCGGAATAGGAACGGCTTCCTGGTACCTATACCTACCTTCTATGCACAAAAGCTGGCAGTTAGTTTAGTCGAGCTCACCTCTAGCTACGCCCTTCCCATAGTGTTATACCTACACCACCATCTACATTTATATACTCATATCCTCTCACTTATACCTAGATACCTTAATACTCCGGCACCCCAACAATTATGAATGGTGAATTGCATTAGTATAAGAAAGACTGGAAGTCTAGTGTAATCGGAACTGTAGATGGGTGAATGAAATTTACGTTCCAACTAGTTTTTCAGATGATTAAAAGAATTGATAATATATACAGCTCATTACTCTCGAGAAAATTATTCATCGTAATATGTGATTTGTAGTACATAAAAGTTTTACTGAAACGCATCGCGATATCCACTTTTGCTGAAATTGGTTTGAAGTTCCAAACTGCTACCCCTACCATACGTGATTCCCAAACCATGCAATATTTGATCAAAAGGCTTGGTGCTTTGAGAAGTACCTATAGCTAGGTACTGGTCAAACAATTTTTATTTAAAGTTTGAAAAATGATACTTCGTGACTGGAGATAATTTTGAATTTCATTTCGTTCAAAGAAAACTACAACCCCTGGCAAGGAATTAGAAGTTCATTAGAAGTAAATCTTTCGGACGTTAAGGATTGACCACTCTCTACTCCGATACCTAAACTCATACTGCACCTGCACCCGTAACGAACGTGCTCTTTTATACCTCTTTATGGTAGAACCCGACTCTCCAGAACTATGGCACCCTTGGCGACGGGATAATAGCTGCCCGAAAGTGTATAGTATACGAAAGGTGCATGAGGGTGGATGAGTAGGGTTGTTGATAGTACGCCAGTACGTACGGAGGTACGAACGTAGAGAAATATATATAGGTAGGTATGTAGATGTATATATATAGATGTATATATTCGTGTATGTGTAATGTGTATATGTGGAAGAGGAAACGGAAGAGGAAGAGGAAGAGGAAGAGGGCCTGCAAGGGCAGCGCGGGGATATAGCAAGGGACGTAACTCAGCATCAGCTAGCCGCCAGTTGACCAACCGTACCTAACCCCGGCATTTCCGTAATCCTGGGCAACACGCCACCCGTACAGTATACCCCGAAACCCCCATAGATCTCGAGCCGTCGCTCGCGTTTTACTCGCCAGTTACTTTGAGGTCGATCCTCCTCTTCGGCGACCCCGTGGCGCGTGCTCCTAATCGCGCGGTAATGACTTCCTTGTTCCAATTGGTCAATACGGACCTTTGAACATTATGGTATACAGGGTCAGTCCTTCTTCCTGAATGACGCCTCACGAACTCGTATCCATAGACTCCAGCTTCTTCCTCTAATTGCGAATCATTATACGCAGAACTCGCGACTACGAGACCTGAATAATACTCTAGACATGTCCAGCATTATCTCCGATCATTCTTTTTTCACTTCGTTGATTTTCACCTCTTGTTTAACAAGACGGAAGTCATTTTTCTCTGCCATTGGTAAGAATCGGTCGAAATCCAAAATTATTCTGATTCGCAAGGAGTTTGCTTCGTCCAATAATTTTTCTTATGTCTTCGCAAATCGCTGCGAGGATTTTAATCAATTTGTGTTCTATATCCACGTGGTATTAACGGATCAATAATGATTATAATAAAACAACAAAGAAAAAGGAAAACTTTTTAAACTGATGGAATTTGTTGAAAAACAAAATGCCCGATCCTTTGCACTAAATCAAATCCTGGCCTCTATACCGCAGATAATTAATACGAAAGAGGCGTAGCTCCATGGCTAGTTATCCACCCAGCGAGGCGAGCTGGTCAACGTCCGGTGGCAAACAGCTTTCGCAAAAAGGAGAATCGAAAAAAAATGAATAAAAAAAAAAGGCTTTGGACCCCGGTTCATATGGGGGAACTCGCAGGCCACGAAGAAGCGTGTTTTCTGGCCTCGTGCCAAAGCGACGCGTGTTTTGAGAGATAGATTCGGATAGATGTTGTACTTTTTGGTCGTTTTATTTTTTTTAGAAAAGGAGACGAAAATCAAGTTCAAAACTGATAATCATCTCCAATGCATACGGCGAGAGTTTCTCTGAACAAGAGCCTGACTTTTGGTGTGTACCAATATTGTTTCGAAGGACTAAGAGGGGATCAGGCAAGGACTAAGAGGATCTCAGAGAGAGACACGCTCAGGGCGAGGTTGTGAGCCGATTCTAAAGAGGTAGGGGCACCACCGCGGGCAGGAATCTAATTAATCAAACTCCGAAAACAGCTCGACAGCGTCTACCCCACTTAAAACTGCTCCGAAACTGCGATAAACGCTTCATAATCATAAACATACCCAACCTAACGTCGTTATCTTTCGTGTAGAACGATCCCCCTGGACCAGGTATCCGTTACAAGATACTACCGCTGTGTACTTACACTAACACTTGTCTTAAACACATTCAACCCCAACACCATTAACGATCTATACTTCAATAATCCGGTGTGTTTTGTCTCCCACAAAAAATCCTTCATCATAAAAACAGGAAATTTTTCAAGCTTATAAATATTCCAGCAAAACAAGAAATTAAAAACAAAAAAAAGGAGTATTTTTCGGGTAGAAATTATCGAATGGAATTAGCAAATTAAATCTCTTCTCTGCTGTAGACACAGAGTGTATATTTTAGCAAGATGGCAAAGCGAGGATTGAAGTGATTTTCAACTGCCTTGACGTAATATACGTAGCGTAAGTTTTTTTTGCGAGTGATAAATTGGAGTAGGTATATATAACAGTTGGATACCGGCGTACCCTGAGGTAGAATTTCGCCGTCAGTCTCGTCGCTGGCAAGCCGGAGGGTCTTAAATTATTGAAACCTAATTAGTCAAGGTAGGTTAAAAACGTCGATAAGGTAACAAAACTGCGGCAGGCCGCATATAATAAAAGGTTAAGCTTTTTCTTCAAACTTTTAAGAAGCGTTACTCACGCCTTTGGCAAACTGTATGATTGCACATAGCTCGTAGCTGATTATGGAAAATTCATCTTTCTAAATAATTCATTTTTCATAAATTCGTGAATAGACTTTAAGGACCAGAAACAACCCTAATAGTCGTGACACTACACGATTTATATCCCAAATATATTTTCTTTCTCATGATGCCAGATGCCAGAGTATAAAATGGTATTCAAATTCGCATATTTATTTATCCTTGTTTTTTTGAGAGAAACCTTTACCTGGCGATTCTCACTCTTTTTATTCTCCTCCTACTTCTCCACTTCAATCAATTGTTTACAGATGTATTAAATCAATACCCAATTGTTACCAAACAAACACCGATACATATAGGCTTATAAACTCGACCGAAACGGCCGAGAACCATTACTACTATATCCGCATGCCCTTTCGCCTTTCCTTCGACCCGGGGTCGGGTCAGGTCAACGTGACTTCTAGACACGCCTAATCTCCTCGTAAAGACCGCGACGTCGGCTATCTGCTCGAGGGTTGAATTCGAGTCGAGTGTCGCATCGCCTCATGAGGGGCTCTTTTCTTCTCTCGTCGTTTTTCTTCCGTCTCTCCCCAAAGAATCCGCAGGATTTTCTGTATATCCTACTTCTCTCGGCTCGAAAATTCTTATCATTATATTATTATTATTATTATTAATTTTATTATCGCCATCGCGATAATTGTCATAATTATATCATCAACGTATACATTATTATTAATAATACAGCCTATTAGCTCTTTGTGTTGGACTTTGAAGATGTTATCACTTTGTACAGTAAAATGTGAGTAAACTAAGGGATGAAAGAGAAGAAGTAAAAAGAAAAAAGAAGAACGCATCGTTATTATTATTCAGAAACTCGCATAAGTCGAGATCCTCTACTCCCTGTACAGGTTTACATATATTTCAGTTTACCGACCACCGCAGCATAGAAACAAGAACTTTCTACCTGGCAAAGATGTTCTCTATTCAGACAGCCTAGTTGGGGCATGGTCAAGCATAGCTTGGCCACTTGGTTTTGAACGGTGATGAAAATAGAGGGAAATAAAGAAAAACGGAAACTAAAAAATAGAGGAAATTTGAAAAGAGAGATTCGCGCGCTTTGAAATAGCCGAAAGCTTTAAACTGTCTGCAAAGTTAGCGCGGTGGACGAAGCGTCCTTCTACTAATACAACTCTCGTAGCTCGCCCCGAGTGCATATATTTAATTTATATCCTGTATAGTTTAATGTATACAGATACTGCACACGCAGGTGCAATGCGTATGATAACATGGCTTGCCGTTGTATTAAATTAGGAATGTTTGCCTCTATATGTGCGGAGTTAAACACCGTGGAACCGTTGGGGGTAAATTAATTAAAAAGTGTATGTTCGACGATCGCGTGACTTGTTAAATTTGGCTTTTGAATATCGTTGACAGTATTAGTACACCGGAAGTGGATTAGGTTTAGTTTGTTTTAGCTTACTTTTTGTATAAAACAAGAAAAGGTAATTACACAGAGTCTATATACGTATACCTATCCGACGAGGGCATGAAACTTGAGCGAAGAGTTGATAAAGTTTGAACTAAACTCTCTTCGACAAATACGCAAAAAACTTTTCAACTGTACGTCATAATTGGCCGATCCACCAGTCGATGTTTGATCGCTCATTTTTTTTCTCAGTCTTTACTCATCCAACGTCCCTTCTATTCCTCCTATACCTTCCGTTCAAATGACTCGCGGAGGACGCGTAAGTAATACGGCGAGGAAGTCCCTCCCCCAACAATCAATTCGAGACACATTGCGAGTCGCGGGACGAGATACGGAAAACGAAAAACGAGAAGTAAAAATCGAAAAACGAAACGACGCTCGACTTTCACTCAAACTTTCAGAAGACGAGGGCTAAAAGTAGGTTTAACACCAGGAAAAGGAACGAGGAGCTCGAAACGAAGAACCACTCACTCGAGGCTCTTAACTTCCAACTCTTAAACTCTCTGGCAACTCTTCGGCAAGGATTGGGGCTTCTCGGTGCCCTTTGCCCGAGGATAGAAAAAC
Organism: Rhogogaster chlorosoma; assembly: GCA_944452935.1. NCBI lineage: Eukaryota > Metazoa > Arthropoda > Insecta > Hymenoptera > Tenthredinidae > Rhogogaster > Rhogogaster chlorosoma. Next base: position 20,181,659 of record OX101801.1, on the reverse strand, counting down.
GTTACGTACACATATACATGGCTATACGTTTACAAGAAAATACGTATGCACGATGCACATACATTGCACACACGAACGATAGCTCTAATCCAAATGAGAGTGGCTTTATAACTGATGCAACCTCTGCATGTGTATCCACAGTAGGTTTACTGTTTCCAGTTGGGATGTTGCGCCTTCCGGTATGGCCCACAGGGGATTTCCACCCTTTCTCCACCCGCCGGCCACCCCCGTGTGTCCATTGCACCATTACGCCGTTGCATTGCTGGCTTCGTTCTCCTAAATGTATAAATGTATGTATACAGTTGTGGAGCTTGCGTTTCGATGCATTACTGCATCCACGACTCCTTCCTATACGCCCTGCGTTTCCATCTGCTTAACAGCAAAATTCGCTTTATACGTTACGACGGACATGGTAGAGGAACGGAATTGCTTCCGGGTTGCGAAGCCACCTCAGCTTATCTCGCAATCAACCGACGTAATGCGAATATATGAATACGTCACGCACACACACGGGGATATGTTTACATGAGTTTTCAGAGTGGACTGCACTGGGGAAGCAGCGTTGCTTTTTTATTTATAAAAATAGAGAACTTGACGAGAAAGGATGATTCTTTTTAGAGAAAATTTTGCAGAGCATAAAACTGCAGGGTATACAAGTAGAGAAAAATGGGATGCAGGACTCAGGTCTGAAAGTATTCGCTGGCGAATAATTTAGCGAGAGTCGATCTTGCCGAGAAGATAGAGAAGCAACGGCACCAGCCAGTGGGGATATTGAAGTATCATCCGTGCTTCGCACCCGGAGACAATGGTCTCAGTGGAAACAGCGTCGATTGTGCGAGTTCTTCGCTCCTCTTGCTTCAGTCTCACTGTCTTTCTGCTGTTCTTCTATATCCTTGGCCAAGCCCGGAAATACGAATGCCAGGGGATGCTTGCTGCAGGAAGCTCATTAGGCAAGCCCCGAGGTGTTGTTGAAGGCATTGCCGCGCGTCATCAACCATTTCAACAATTTCAACTCTTAAACACTCCTACGGCGAGTGTGGCCTGATTATTATAATTTTTTAACACAGGCATGTGTCGCGCTGTGATATTCTACATTTAGTCCGTAGGTATACATCCTATAGCTATGTATACATGTGTCTGTAGAACAGTGTCTTTCCTACAACCTACATCACGTTTTAATATTACGTGCTCAATCTCGTTACGATCTTAACGAGATCACAAACTCGCACTGTAGAGGGAGTCATTAAATTTTAAGATATAATGGAGAGTAATTTCAATTAGTTCATTACCAGGGCGACAGGCATGTGATAATTATAATACGTCGCGTTTGAAGTGTTTTTTATATTTCGTGAAAATCGAGCAATCACTTAATTAATTAGCGTTGGATGTACAGTTCGAAGAAATTGATGTTTACAGTGATCTTAAATTAGAAGCAAAAGTTAGGATACGGTAAAGATTTCTCATTCGCTTTAGACTGTGAATCGAGTGGACGAATTGGTACTGTTAGACAAAAAAATTCTGAGCGAAGTAAGAAAAGATATAGATGATTCGCGTTTCTCTCGCTCTGTGTAAACCTTGACGTAACGAAAAGTCGAAACGTTCTCGGTAATTAAAGACAAACAGCGAAAAGTCAAGATATCGAACGTATTGGACGCTAAGAGCTGCAGCTTAAGGAATGATGCTGTAGGCACAGAGTATACAGAAAGCTTTGTGTACACAATCAGTCGGTGTATTTTTCGTCTTATTCGATAAGAACGGACTAGGATACTCTTCAGCCAACATTCTAAAGACCTCCGCGTCATCTCCAATTAGCGTCAGCTCTTAGTGACACCTGAATGACGATAATTTATATTTGCATCTACACGTATGCTTCGTAGTCTGTTTAACTTTACTATTAGCATACGCATAGCGATGTCTAGTTTCAGTTTTTCTGTAGAGTGTCAGGAATCGTACAGTAAACCAAAACGAGTTGGTCTGCAGTTTAATATTTTGTCGATTTTGGTTTACAACGAATGAAAAAGAGTCAGTAGAGAAAGTAAATTGATTCGTTTCATTTCGATCCCAGACCTTAATAAAGCGAATTAACCAATTTGCTTTAGCTTATTGGGTGGTGCTTGCAGTATCCCACCTCAATGGTAATAAAGTAAACAAATTACGGTCTACAAGTTCAAACATCGTGGTGAATACCGAAAGGGAACTGACCGCAGTGGAAACGGATAATAACGGTAAAATTAAACGAGTTTGGTATAATTACAGGATTCTTGAATAATAAACTAACCCTCGATTCGCGGCGGGAACTCTCGAAAATCGTTCGCTATTAATTTACTCGTTATAATTACCTCTCCATTAAATTACCATTGCGTAAAACATGAAAGAATATTTCAAATTGCGAATTTCCAAATCCGTATCATGATGATAAACGCCGAAACCTTTTCAGACGATAATTTTTTACTTTTTCCTCGTTCGATTTGCGGTATGATTCAAACCTCGAAGGGATAGTTGGCTTCCGTGTGAACGGGACTTTACGCATGCGCGCGCCTTAGCCGGTATGAGATGATGACGACATTGGAATCTCGTACATTGGAGCAACACTGAAGAGAAGCGTGCGAACCTCTGTCAATACATACAAGAGTAAGTTTATTATATTTCACTTTTGTATTTGCTCTCCTGCCTACTGTTTGCTTTTGAATGTATCCTTTAGCGCCGGTCGATATATTTTCTGTCTTATCGTCAGAATTTGACTGGCTTTTTCCACGTGTATAAAAGCGCCGCGCTCCTCGAACGAGGCGTGACTTTTAGGTTAGGGTTACATAACTTACATTGGACTATGACACTTGTGAGAGCAGCATCTTACATATAGCTATTTCGTAATAGCCGCGTAGTGAGGCAGGGTGGTGGTAAAGCGAAGAGTATTTCCCGCGCTTTTACTAAATGCAATAGTTGTGATATCTGGGCTAGTGAATTTTACTCATTAAGGTTGAAATGCAGCATGCGAAAGTAGTTTGAATTCCTGGCTTCGGGATTTAGAATATGTATGTGCTTTGTTTAAAACTCGAGGAAACTTTTAAGGAAACAAAATGGTTTCCCGGGTCCTAAGGGCTGCTTTCTATAAAGGAAGGAAAACAAGTCGTGGAATATGAGGGTGGCAGGAGACTTTTTATTACTTCTTCGCTAACGTTTATCGATCTATCTTATTCATAATAATTTTCCCGCTTCATGGAATACAAAAGTTATAACATGATATATCGCAAGGGGAAGTTAAAGATTTTCTGTTAGTTTCCCTCTGACAATTTCTCACGAAGGGTTCGTCCGCCTGAAACCTCAGCTCGTTTTTTATTCTATTTCATTATTTCTGTCCTTTCGTGTCGTTCAACTTCACAAAGAGATGCGTTCATATATTAAAATTCGTCTCCTTTGCGGAGATGTAATAATTCTTATGTGTGTTCGTACTGCGGTAGTAGCCAGCAGCTTTTCTTCTATCGTCTCTCGTCTCTCGTCTCTCGTCTCTCCGCAGTCCGTATGTCTCGTTAAATTGTCATCCCATTGCATTGCTGTACAGCACACCATCTTGTCCCCTATTGTTACTATATGTCACGACCGACAGATGTTGGATACAACCTCAACCGACAGAATTCTATGCCATCGTCCTCCGGTCCTTGATGTAACGGGATTAACTCGAGATCTCCTCTCCACCCTGATTGTGAACAAGGAGGTACAGAAAACAGACTTGCAGACTACGGTGGCGCCCAGATATTATACCGATGAATAGACTTTGTCATTGCGTATGCAAGGATAAAAGAAAATGAAATAAGGAGAAGAAGAAGAAGAGGAAGAAGAAGAAAAAGAAGATTAAGAATAGAAGGAAAGACAGAGTAAGCAAGATAGATGAAGGAATCCCATTCGTCGATTAAGCTTGCAAAATCGTACATCCGAAGTAACCATTACGAAGGCAAAGCTTTTCACCTGGTGCATCGCAGCTCGAAACTGAACGCCAAGATTTATATATCTATGTTAGAAATGCCGGGAAAAATTTCGCGATAAGCGTTTACCACTTTTAGACAAACTGAATGTTTCCTCTCGCTATTGTAGGTACTACCTTCTTTCTTGCAGGGCTCTGGAACTAAAACTTCGCCTTGTTTCCTGTTTTTTGTTTTTTGTTTTTCAACCTTGCCCGGATTTGACTGAACTTGATAATTTCTCGAGCTTTCGCAAGTCTGATTAAAGCTCCGATATATGGATGAGAATTTTAATCACTCAAATTTCATAGCAGAGATTGTAATTGTACAAAAATATATATATTTTTTTTTTTCGTTTCGATGTTTTTTGGAGTTGAACTAGCAGAAACAATACTTTCCTTTCATTCCATTCGAGCCACCGGATTGTGCAGCGGCTGATAACCATAGTGAATACCGACATTATACGGAATATCGAGATTTTCCAGATTTCTGAACTTGAATCGTTGCTGATCTTTATTCGGGCGAAAACTGTCTTCTCTATACAAGCGTTACGGAATATTGGTCGCTCGCGGATTGCGTGAGCTTTATGTACGACGATCCTTCAAATTCATCTCTCATCCTTATCCTCATCCTTATCCTTATCCTTGTATTATAAATTTTCCCTATTTCTTGGCTACGGGATTTTCTCGCCTGAGGTAACGAAACCGTACGAATATGACAGGTGCGATCACTCCAGTAAATCAAAACGCGATTGGTCTACCAATTCTTTCGACTCCCATCCTTTTTGACGCATCTCATATTCCTGATATTTCGCTAAATTAACTTCACGAAGCAAAATATGTTTCCCTTGATCTTGAAACACGCTAAGTGCGCAACTAGGCCGCAAAGTTTCCAAAAAATATTAATCTTTCCTGATTCCGAAATGTGAAACTGGCCCGTGCAATTTCTTCGTTTCGATGTCCCCTTCCAGGAAAAATATTCTACTTTAGAACTAAACATTTTTCCAAATAGATCACGAGGCGGTCAAACTTTCGGATGCACTTTTTATGTAAGAAAAAAGAAGGCCTCCTAAGATGGACCACATCTTCGAGATCAAAGGATGGACTGAGACGCACCACATCGTTATTTAACAATAAATTGACGGACAAACTCAGGGAATATCTTTTGTTTAAAAATGTCGAAACTAGGCTGAATTTTTTTCCAGTCTAATTCCGGTGCTGCGGAATGTGGGTGATGATGGTTACAGTTTCAGAATTTCGCATCAACTACTACGTTAAACTTTCGGAAGTGTTCAATCTTCTCTCGACTTGTTTTTATCTTCGAATATCGTGATATCGTCGAACAACGTGTACCTAAACATTCTACATCGGATCGATAGAATTAATTTGATTATAGATGTACAGAGATATTGATGGCTCGAAAGGTATTGTGTACAAGTCTGTTTGGGACCATTTAGCAAATCGGGTGATTGTTTTGCTAACAGCTCTGCGTATCCATCCTCTTCCTCCCTCGAGCCCTTGGCGGTGAATTTCACCCTTTATTCACCCTGGTCTTGGAGAACTACCTCGGCTCGGCTACTGGTTAAACCACCATCACCGCCACTACTACCACGACAGTGAAACTATGGTATCGTCGTTGCAGTAATACCACTACGAAGACATCTACCTGAACGTGTTCTTCTCCCAGCATATACTAGCTAGCCGCATCTCCGCACCGTTCTACGTCCTACGTTCCACGTTCCGAGTTCCGCCTCTAGCCGCAACACTCCAAAGCCATTATCGTAACAGTCCGCCACTTCTGTGGGGTAGATACTTCCGAAGGGAGAAGACTCCATTATTTTTTCAGATACAAAACAGTTTTTAGCACCATTTTTCAGCCCCGTCGATTGTTTGAAAGAAATTTTAAAGTCGTTCAACGTATAGGTAGGCATACCTACTCTTCGCTCGATCGCGTCCTCCGTCTCCTCGAGGCGATGTATACAGTCGTTTATATATTATTTTACTTCTTTTTTTTTTCGTTCTCTACTCTTTATACTACGTGTATCTACTACGGCTGCTCGCTGCTCTTTATTGGCTGTTCTTTTTTATTTTTATTTTACTTTATTTTTTTACATATCTTTTATCCCATTCAGAGACACGTATTGTATTCATATTTCTAAAAATCTTCGGATATGAGAGAATTCAGGTACACACATTCTATACACTTCGCACTCTCGTCTCATTCCACTTTTCATTCTTCTCCTCTACCTCTGGTACACAAGTGACGAGTCGATTAAAAATACCAAGAAGATAATATATAACGCCTCCGGCGTTGAGTTTCTCTCTCTCTCTCTCCCTCCCTAAGTCCACCCTACGTTTTTACTCCGTATCGAAGAGTTCCCATTTTTATATATATATATATACATGTGCGTATACATACGGAAGGGAGAAAAGAAAATCGTCACAGCTTGGTGTCCTCCGACTTTTCTTCTTCACAGATCCATTCACATACTCTCCGCCTTTCCCTTCTTCTCTTTTCATGAATTCAATTCGCCGCCATATCGTGCGAATACAGATATCGAAATCTAAAACATAGGGGAAGAGGTGAAACTCTCAGATTGCCAGGGCAATCTCAGCGACAGAGATACCCGTCCCGAAGAGCTGAAAGTGGATCTTCTCTCCTACTCTCAATTCCTTCCTCGCGTGGTTACGTGTGGCCACTATACTCTACTCTATATACTATCTCTGCCTGATTTCCTCTCTCTCTCTCTCTCTCTCACTCTTTCCCTCTATGTATGTACGTACGTATGTATGTATATCTGTACGTATAGGTATATACTTATGTCCGTGTGCCAGAGGATAGCGTATAGTCGTAGGGGTACGAGAAAGGCACCTCCGTAGAGACGAGAGGGCGAATGACACGGACGGAGTGCGGCAATTTCGTGCAATACCAACGGCATACCGGGGGTCCCAGGAATGTAGCTTAGCATTTTCAACCTTCCGAGGCTAGTGCCATTGGGATGGTAGTAGCTACCCCCGTTTTTTTTTCTCTTCCCTTGTGTGTGCGAGAGTTGCAACTATTATTATCATTGTTATCACCGTTATTACACTCGTTCTTGATTATTTTTTAATCCTTTTGTTCCCCTACTCCTTTTTTCACTTCATTTGTTCCTCTATTTTTCCATCTTTTTTTCTTTTCATTCTATTCTTTTCCTTATCCATATAGATATAATACATAGACTTTGCTGGTTTCGGTTTACCAGATACAACGTCCAGGTGCACATATACATATATATCATATATATAGATATATTATATACTCGTTGCTTCAACGCAGTTTCATTATTCTGAAAGCACGATGGAGTAAAATTATTATCTATGGGATGTTACATGTATGTACCTATCTACACTTGCCCAGTATGCGCCGGGGTATAAGATCTCCGAGGAGTATACTGCCCACGGCTTTCCAACCTCCCGGTAATATAACTTTCGATGGAAGAATTCAGTACACCTATCCTATACGTACTTTAAAAAAGATTTACCGACGCCGTTGTTGCCCGTCCAAGTAGTAATTCGGGATTCAATTCCGAAAAAGGAACGAGACTTTTCTTTTTTTCCTTCTTTTTTTTTCTTCTTCTCTTCACCACCATTTTCGGGCCAAAGCGTTTTCCTACCGTATATACCTACGTCCATCCTATACGTCTGTGCTGGTGCAATCGTATAGAAGATAAAATAGTCTAGCCCTAAAACTGCCGAGCGATTCGTCCTCGAATACGTTTTATACTGCTGAGGTAACAAACTACGACGTTTTTAGTTCAGCTGAAAGCTGGCTATTCGGTATACACAAATATTTCAGTGCATCTAGTTTTAACTTGGATTCTTCAATACTCATGTTATATTACCTCTTGCTTAATATCCACGAATTCCATTCGCGAAATAATAATTCCGAGAACCGGACGTAGAGATATATCTTTCCTTTTCCACAGTTTCGTGTATACAGTTAGTTGATTTTTTATTTTACTTTTATTTTACGAATTGATAATTGAGATAGACGAAGCTATGGCGATTCGTGGGTTATAGTTATCCTGCGATGTGTCTACATCATGAGCATATATGAGTATATGAATGTCTGTACAATAAGGTGTAGCGACTAAGAAACGATAAACGGTATGAATGGCGAAATAACGCCTTGAAGACGTAATATAATCTCAGGGAGTGATGAAAATTTAATATGACGTACGCTTTGAAATTCATAAAGCAGCTATAAGCACGTGAATAATCCGAAAAAAAGATATTCTAGTTACTTACATATAAGAGTACTCACCGAGGTACTCACCCATTCAGCGACACGTTTCTATACACATGAAAATATATAATAACTTATAAGTATTCTAGTCCAGTGTAAATTTTCTCTGAAATCATTCAGAGCAATGATATTAAAAATTCATTTGATATCAGATGAGATTGAAATATAATGATGTTCTTTCGTGAAAAAAAAACGCAAAAAAAAAAAAATGGCCCAAATTGAAGCTGAATATCCACAGGATAACAGGAATCACGTATTTTCCGGTATTATGTTTCAACCATTAAGCGAGAAAGTAAATGAAGTAAAATTTCAGGCAATTATTAAGGCAAAGGTGTATGGGTACATATGTATATATTTATACATTGAGGGTCGTGGCGAGCACGTGGCAGCTGTGGATGTGTTTGCAGTATATAGTATAAGTATATAAATAATATAAGCGAATGAGTAAAATAAACAGAAATTTTTCCGCTCAATAACGAAAAATTTGTTTGCCGCCACGTAGTAGCTGGTTCGTAGCTCGTTATTCATCCTCATTGTCAGATAACGCGAATGCATGAAATTTTGCTGAAAAAGCACCGGCCCAGTAGCACATGTACATCGTACTCGTAGATGTGTAGAGGTGGAGGTTGCGACTCCCGCTATACGCGATAAAAAGTAACGCAGGAGAGCTAATCTGTATTATGCACGCGCGTCTACCGACGCGCTACTCGCTACTCGCTAGTCGCTATCATCTATCCACTTTTCTGGCATCAGGTGAGAATCGTGAGCCCCATAAGCCCCGTGGGTAGAAATTTATATTCAAAAATATAGTTTTATGGGAATTTTGATGGACCTAGGCGAATCATTTCGCTGTATGAATCCTGACAGTTTTATGCCCTGACGCTGTATTATGCGATATGAAGCACAACTACCTACGCCTACGCCTTACGAAGGATATATCAGAGTGTCAGACTTACTTCGTACTCAATGAATTGTGAGAGTCATCAGAGGTGTCGGGGCTCGGGACAGTATCTATACTCGAAATACTATGCAAGATGAAGTTACTGATCGGAGGCAGTTTGCCCTGAAAAATGACTGCGAAGTGTACTGGGACGGAACTCGGAAATCGCATGGCGTTTTAGCGAAGCGGTGATACCGAATTCGCACAGATTTCACCGCGTCGAATCTCGAATAATTCGGAAAGGAAAGGGGTGAAACCCTTCGAGCTTTCTATTTCTTTCAATGTCTGAGAAATGAATGGAAAAAGAGAGAAGTAACAGTCTCACTGCGCGAGTTGTGGCTCATTCTCACCTTACATACTCCAAGAAAGTGAGACACTTGTAAGTTCCTCACAATGAAATTTGCTCGACAAATATCTTGGGCTGCTTCATGGTCTGATATTGAATTTAAGCAAAATCAGTCGAAGGGGTTTGGTAAGCGAAGGAAAGGGTCTGGGTTTAAAGAAGTATTAATACCTCAGCGACCGTTCATGCGATTTCAACGGAGTTTGTTTCGTCGGTACTTCTTCAGGCGCCAAGCTGTTTGCCGAAATATAACACGATTTCGAGATCAAGTGTCGGAGAGGTAGGGGTTCGAAATTTCATTGCGGCCTAGCTCGATAATCGTTGGAACAATTTCAGCGAAATGTACTTTAGAATCGCGTTTCATCATAAGCGGCTTATTTCAGTCCACAAATTTTGCCAGAAGTAATAAACAATATCTTGAATTCGTTTGTTAATCGTTTGAAGAATATGGTTGATCCTCAAATTTTTCACGCAGATTCATATGAGTCCGTTTTCACCTGTTTCCGGGATATTCATTGTCTTCCTTCCCGTTTGTTCACCGTTCTTGTTGCCCTATTTATTTTTTATCAGTTCATTTTTTTAAAGAAAAAGATAAATAAAATCTGAAAAATATTTTCGGAGGCCGCGGAATCTTCGGGCACTATTTACGCCGGAGTCGCGTCGACCCGGCCCTTACCAAGAGTTGTATAAGAGAGTTCCTGCAAGTGGCTCTCGGGAGAAAAGTAAATTTGATACTGAGCTACCCCAGAGATGAAGACAACACCGACGAGTCCCCCTCGACCGTGGTCAGGATACCGGAGAAATAACCAATCCCACGATAGACACGGGGCTTGAGGACACTGCGGCGAAGAGCTGGTCCAGGAAGTCCCTCGCGTTCTCTCGGGTATTTGCCGTCGAGGACATATTAACAAACTTTGTCACAGTGCAGCAGTAAATGCAGTGGAAATGTAGGAAAAGTTTTTAGGCGGTAGCGCGAAGATTTTTCTTCGTATATATGACGTGAAAATTTCAGGATATGTATTCCCTATATTTTATCGAAAAATCCGACATGCGTACATACACTAGCGGATAATTATTTGTCACAGTATGTTGTTCCCAGTTGTGCAGACATGACCGGTATTGATTCAGACTGTCATGTCGTTTCGAAACTGTATTTGTCACCGAGGTAAAATAAATCGAAATGGAGTGAGAGGAAATGGAATATGGGTATATACTATATAAATTTCATTCCCGTAATAGTATATTGTATAAATATGCTCGAATTATTTTACCTTTTCATTATAATAATGATAAATATCCCGCAGACCTTGGTACCGATAAATTGCGTCGCTATTCCCGTGTATTTTTTCATTTTAATAAAGTAAATTGGGTTAGTTAGTAAATTAAATGCCATTTTAATTGTGACTCTTGAAGCTCGGCCTGTCGCTAATGAACTGAATCGATATATCTATTAAAATAATCGATACGTACGGGGCGATCTGTAGAAGAAATCAAGATACTCAGAATCTTCTACGATCCGGCATTCCCTACTCGAAGGTATAAATGGTTTATAAATCCAACATTTTATTACACAGCTTTATCCCGTTTTATTGGCCAAGATTTTATTGAAATTGACTTAAATGCAATCTGTTTTCCAGCTTAGCCAAACTTTAGCGAAACAGAAGTTCTTTATATCGAGTTGTTCACATTCTTTCCGTACCAGATTTATCTCGCTTGTCTTTCTTCTCGCTGAGAATTCGCTAATCAAATAATCAAAGAGTATCAAAAAAAAAAAATCTCGTCAACTTCTATTCTGTTTTTTTTTTTTTTTTTTTTCACCAAAAGTTCCACGATACCAGATTCAATTTTCGAGTGCAAATAATTTTTTTTTTCAACTTACGCGAAATTTTTCGTTTCCAATTTCGCACGCTTCTGCATCTCTATGTAATACCTGAGCCTCGTCCCGGTTGTTCAGCGATAGAAAGGGTAGTCTGTGCCTGTGCGTGAAACTATATGGCTAATGTATATACTATATATATAATTCTATGTACTATACATCGAGCCTTTATAAATGGGTTCGTACGCCGGCTTAACAATGCCAGAATGATTGGCTCCGGTGTCTAGCTTCATAGAGTGAGCATTCACTACTTACAATGCTCAATGTACTATCGCAATTCTACACTGCCGGACGTGAATCTCTGGATTCTCAGTGATTTTCCCGTTCGTTCCTTCTCTAATCTCTTTCCCTAGAACTTCAACACCTTCTTTTCATTTACTTCTCATTTACAGATAGCGAAAGAACGCGCGCCGCTTGGTCTTTTTCTCGACGGGATATTCCGAAATTGCGATTCATTCTTATCACGTCATCGGATTCTCATTATTTGCTTCTTAGGTTATTATCCAAATTCTTCATTTTTGATTATTATTTCCATATTTTAGTGTGCAAAATTCGCACGTAGAGTATCCTCGTCTCTTCCTGAAACGCGAGTCGGCTTAGAGCAGATACAATAATCGTTTGCCTGTACGTAGCTAGACCCGATTTAATTACAACGAAAACTAATAGCTAAACTAATTCGGCTAACCGCGCGTTTACAAACTACGATTGACGTCCACTGCAGGCTACTTTGAACGCTTGCTATCTGATAATCGCGTCACTTCAACCTTGGTTCTACGTATTATCCGTAACCAACTCTAACCCTGAACCACCAGCGTTGAAATTTACATAAATTTAGGGCTAACTATAATATACGCGTGAGGTTGACGTACATGGAAAACGAGATTACCTACACGTTCTATTCCCGATTTGCCTGCAAAAGATTCAGGAACAAATAGCTAAATATGATGTTAATACGTCGCCAGAGATATTATTCTCTACCCAGGATATAAAACCGACTTGAAATCCTCCAGTTGAATAGATGATGGCTAATAATGTATAAATAACGATCACAAACATCTGCATATTGAGAAATAATTATCTTCATACTCTGATCACTGCATACATCGCATTTTTATGCATTTATAACGTCGGTGTATTTGTTACGTACCTTTATAATCCTCGTTACAGGCTCGTTTGACAAGGATTATGTTATTCCTCGCGTTTTATGTCATTCCTTCGTAATCTTGCCGGGCTCAGCACACTCCGAAGTAAATATTATAATGTTTAAAACGTCACGTTCGAACGTTTTTTACTTTCTTTATCAACCCTTGGAAAAGATTTCCATTCTTTATCGTACAGGTTATATCATACTGGTATCTTTTTTCGTTATTATCTATACTGACACTAGTTCCATTACGTCGTCTGAAATCCTTCCTATACATCACACTCGTCTTTGTCACAATATACTTACTACATCTTATTATCATATCTAAGTTCAGCTGGTCGCCATATGTCTGATGTAGTAGATAGGTATAAGGTATAAGGGTGTACCCTTGTGCGATTTTCTTTATCGGAATATTTCCGGACGTGAAACTTGCCGAAGAACACATGTTACCCCTTTCCTTAGAGGGATACGGAGTTCGTTCGTTCTTCTTACAGTTGTTTCATTCATTCTTTATTTTTCCCTTACTTTTGTTTTTCAAATATAAATCTAGCGTAGAGATGAACAGAGATTCTCGTATCCGCGAACCATTGAACACGAGGGGATCACCGAAGATTGTGCTTCTCCTTTTACTCCTCCTCCTCCTTCTTCTTCTTCTTCTTCTTCTCCTTCTTTGTGCTAATGATCACTATCAAAGAGAAAAGAAGAGAAGAGAAGAGAAGAGAAGGCGGTTTTACCTTCGGATATGACGTAGTCGTTGGCGCCAACGAGCCACGAGGATAACGATCTCTCTCCTATTAGGAGACACGCAAAATGCCGATGATATACGTATAAAGTTACTCATCCTCTCGCCTATCTCTAACCGAGGGAAGATGGAATACGGAAGAACGGAGAGTCGAGCGTGTATTAATAATGGGTGGAAATATCTTGGTTCATCTATACGCCGGGTATAAATCTTTAATAGATATATAGCCGCGCGGGGGTTGAAGATAGTTAATCACTAACTTTTCGTCATAATTTAACCACCGTTTTACTATACAGCTTTATGTAATACAAGGATTCCGGTTATTGAAGAGGACAGGTTAATTCTTATACGTCTAAGTTTTCCCATTGTTCATATATGGCTATGTGCTTATACTGGTTGTATAATACCATAGTGCTCGCGGCTTATTATACCTCTTAATAAAAATTTCTTAATAGAATAGACTCAGAGATCTGCGAAGAGACTGACGGAGATAGTGAATCCTCCAAGTAGTATCAACTATCAATGGATTCCAAGCGCGACCGTGATGTAACTCTTGGTTTAATCCTATGGACCATTGTTCCGAACAATGCCGGACGAAATTAAGCCGGCGCCTGAGGAACCCAGACTCCGGAGTCCCGGCGTCTCCATGCCGCAGTTTTAGCTTAACGACCGAGTTTAACATTGCCAGGTGTAAATGCTGGTCAAGACTTACGGACACCCCGCTGTCTCCGGGACCAGGAAAAAATCATCATCTCAGAGAATTATCTATTCATTCGCAAAATTTCATACGAAATGAAATGATTTTATAAAATTTCTAAAATTACACAAATACGTTTTCGTTAATTTGAAAATTTAATTTAATTTTCTTACCTATTGCAGAATGACTTTAACTTATTTCACAATTTTACTTAGTTTGATTACCGTTCATAATGATTATGGCTGTTGCTATAAGTTGGATATGAAAGTTCGATTTCGACATGATTAATTCCTGGCAAAAACGCGTTAGGAATCTCCCGAGCCCTCGGCAGGTGTTGGATAAAGGGTTTTATTCAATCACGGTGTCTGTTTTCTATAGAAATTTGAAGACACGTCAAGAATTCATTTCATTTAGTTCAGAGTCATCGAATCAATTCTAACGAAGGCAGATATTTTTCAAGATTTTCTTTACTATTTGCCCCCTGTTTTAATAACCGATCAAAGGGTCACAGGCATTGGAAAGTACCTTTCACATTTCTCTATTCTCCATTCTCCATTTAGTTCAAAGTCATGGAATTAATTCTAACAAAAGTAGATATATTTCAAGATTTTCCTTATTTTTTCCCCTGTTTTAATAACCGATCAATGGATCACAGGCATTGGAAAATACCTTTCACACCTCTCCATTCTATTTGTTCTTTCATACAGGAAAATTTCCGAAAGCGACAATCTCTTTCATGGAATCTCTCGCCCTGCACAGACCCGATTTGAATGATTGGAGAACGCCAATGAGTCGGCTGTCGCTAAATGAGATCCGATTTTTGAAAAATTATCTCTCCATATTTTTTTTCCATAATTTTGTGTGTTAAAATTACTCGATTTTTTAGTCTTGTAGATAATCAAATTTCACAATAATTTATCCATGGAGAGTTAATATTTTTACACTTTTGCGCAAGTCTACTTCCGCTTCTTCAATAGCCTCAGAATTTTCTATTCAGAGTTCGAATAGCGTGAAATCGAGTCTCGAGCATCGGAGTCCATGTGATTTGGAGAAGACGCAGAGAATAACGAATGATTAGAACCGCAGTTGAATCGAATTACGATTCGAATGATTTATTGATTCGAATTACTCAACCGCTAAGATTTTGATTTCGATATAACCCTTCCGACAATGTAGTTTGCTTGAAGTCTTCCTCATCTCATATGAATTCCAACTAAATACCTCCGGCAGTATGTGGGTATAACTTACATTGAAATCCGTCTAAAGTCGCGAGTCCAGATCGACGAACACGGTAATTGGGGGCAGGAATTGATTCGGTTTGGCCAAAACGTGATTCCTTTGTTAAAGGGGGTGAGCACCGCGATACCCAACGAGGGTAATTAGAATTTCCCTAATGCACGCAATACGTCAAAGCGCGTCCGCGATTGTACGAACTCGTCGAATACCCGTCCGTCCGTCGAGTCGTCGTCTATACATCCCGCATATACATTTAATCATAGATATACCTCTACACGCGTGTGTATATAATGTATATATATATATATTCATTCCCTATTTATGTATAAACACATATACGCATACGGAGAGAGAGCAACGCATACTCGGACACACATGTAAGCTATAAATCTCTGTGGGCACTCGCTGAACTGGCGTCAATGGCGCTTTGGCGGTCCCAGGGCTGTCGCGGCTCTATATAGGCAAATATATGCATATTCAGTACTTGTGTAGTGGCGATATGGCGATATGACGGGGCGCGGCAGCGTGGCGGCTTGCCATGACGTGGGCTTTGCGTCGGCGATATGCGGGGCTACCCACTAGGGTGACGGACTGCCGGACATCCGACCTGTTACCACCCTAACTTCAACCGAACCCTCCACCCTCTCCGTGGGCCTCAATTCCCTCCTCTATCCCGTCCGATTCCCTCTCTCAATTCCCTGTCTCTAGTATTTCTCTATGGTGCGCACTCTCTTCGCACGCTAATCAAATCACATGCCCACGAATCTATTCGTAATCAGGGTATATAAGTTAGCCGTGTCTGTGTATAGAATCGCAATAATGATAGATACATCGATAACGCGAAACTATACAGCGATCGGACGAAAGTCTCATATTTATTGTTATAATTCTATCGTATGTGTAAAGCTAAACCCCTTCTACTCGTGCCGAGGGTTGTCGTGAAAAGAGCTGTGTTGTAGTGTGGGAAGGGGTGCGGAGCATATACTGTCCGGTATTTGTATAATCCATACAGGGGAATTGGTTTAATTTAACGACTGTGACAAGTGAATAATTTAAGTTGTAATCTGTGAATTAGGGCGGAAGCGGTATATCTGTGCTTCATGCGGAATTTTAATAATTTACAAAGTTTATCAGTCGGGGTAGATTATTGTCCGCGTTTTTTTATTTAATAACTCTGATCTATAGATAATGCGCAATTTTATACACAGGATATTTTGTTTTCGAAAATTCTCCGAATTTGATACCTTATAGCTATACATAGAGGCGAATGGAAAATGGTCAGGGATTGAGGAAGAAGATGAGAACGGAAAGGGGCGAAGTTGATAAAAGAATCTGAGAACGTTCGCGAAAACTATTACGTTGACAAACCGCGAAGCTAGGAGAGTTTGGGTGGTCGGTGGGATATCTCGAAGTCTTTGGAGTAGCTGCTGTCACGTCTCTAACTATAAAGTCGTGTCTTGCGGGAAATAAGAAACTCGCCAAGGGGATGAAGAAAAGTAGGAAAAAGGAAGGCGGGGGTAAAAGGGACGGAAGGAAAAAAAGAAATAAATAAATAGAGAAATCGTGGGCTATTGATACTTGGAATCATGAGTTACTCTCGGGAACAGTGAGAAGTATAGGAAAAAAGCTCAACTTCCGGCTACTGATAAACTTGCGGGTTCGAAAGAAACGCAAAAAATATTCTACCATGTTTCGCTACTTCGTCCGTTCCACTTCCACGATTCAACCTTTTGGATATATACCAATAAAATTTCCCTCCTAGTTTGCTATTGGAAGATCGAAGTGATGCAGGAATAAAAAAATTAAATCCTTCCTTGCGATTATATAAAAAAAAAAAAAAAAAGATGAAGATTAACGAACTTATGATTTTTCTAGATATTATTTTTTTCTTTTCCCTTTTCTATTCTTC
Organism: Rhogogaster chlorosoma; assembly: GCA_944452935.1. Classification (NCBI taxonomy): domain Eukaryota; kingdom Metazoa; phylum Arthropoda; class Insecta; order Hymenoptera; family Tenthredinidae; genus Rhogogaster; species Rhogogaster chlorosoma. The sequence goes on along the minus strand of OX101801.1, from coordinate 20,164,532 downwards.
TTCGTTAGAATTTCTCTATAAATTATCGTCAATCCGTTTGATTTTCTAAGAATAAAAAATCGGGGAAATAAATTTTCAACGTATCTATAGACCGACGAGGATTTGCTTCGCGACGATTCTCCGATATGCAAACTTCTTTTTTCTTCAACCCTCTTATTCTTCCTGGGGACGATCGACAAACGCTTCTAAAAACATTCGAGGCCGTCTACGTCTACGTCGACGTCGACGACTACTACGACATCGTGATTTATATAACCGGGCAAAAGTCGCAAACTGAACGGTTGTTCTCCAGGAGTTTCTATACTCTTACTAGCTTAAACCCGGCTAGCTCAGGGCATACCCCTTCGGAAGGCGTCCATCGAGTGACAAATGAAAGGTGACACGAAACAAATCGACATTCTCGACGGAATGTTCGACCAACGTTCTGCTCGACGGAGGTGGAATACGACTTTAGTCTGACCCAGAGAAGAGTGGAAAATTCTACAGACTGGTTCATCGAGATCATTGAATAAAGAAATTCATAAGAAACCCATTTATTTCCTCGACATTATCGCGACACGTGTATAAACGACGGACCTTTTGTTCACCATCGAATTATCCGCAATTCTATATAAACACATTTTGATAAGATTATTTTACCCTATTGTCTCGGCATCTGCCAGTGGCACCTTGACCTAACTGCTACGGTATTTCAGGGCTATGGAGTATATTGGCGCGTGCCAGACAGACAGACGTTTTCGGTAGATTTCCACTGATTAAACTCTTTGACGAGATGGGCCAGCTTCCTTGTTCCTGTCACTAACAGCCCACCTGCATTTGCGATCCTTTCAAAAATCCTTCGCCCTCCTTGACATCTGGGATTACAGAGAAAGGGGGGAAGCTGGCCGTTTACAGACATGCTAATTGTATACATGTGTCGTTGAATTTTCATCGTTTTATAATATAGGTCGTGGGCATATTACATAGGAAACGTTTATTTCCTGCGCTCTATTTGTCTCCCTGTTTTATACACTCTTTCGCTCATCCCATTTTTCATCCCAATGCGATAACCCGACCGTAAACTATAAGTGTGCAGCCTTCGGAAAGGAACGTGTCGATTTATTTAACATCAAGTCTGTCCCGGTGTAGGAGCGTGTCTTCGCGGAACCGAGAGCGAATAGATGTACAAACGTATTTGTATCCAAAAAGCGTCTTTCCCCAGCGAGATCCACTCCTGTGACCGACGGGTCCGTCCTTCCGTGAAATAAAATGATTCTGTTACAAGGAGTCTTCTGCAGATACCACGTCCTCCGCGTGGTACACCCATTCCTCACACGTGGAAATTCTCGTTCTACATTTTCCATATACCGAACGATAAACACTATTCTAGCGTAGGATGATAGCTGAAATGGCGTTTCGTTTTCATTTTTTAACACTTCAAATGAAGTATCAAAGGACCAAATAACAGTTGAAGTAAATTTGGATCAATCGGTGCTCCGATTTCAGATATTCGAGTCTCTAATCGTTTAGAAGCCAGAGTTCTGCCCGATGAATAGATAACTTTTTTGATACTGCAAACGTGACTCGAGTAATGAATTTTTTTCCAGCCAAATTTTCCAGTTCACAAACTTGGTTTCTTTACCGTTTATCAATTTTGTATAGAACGGAAATAAACGCGTCAAAAAGTTGCTTGTTCATCTGGTAGAGGTCTGTTTCCTGAACAATCGGAGAATCAAATATATGAACTCGAGGCAGCGGTTGATGCACATTCTTGCATTAAGTGCTTTTACTTTGACTGCACCTAATTCTAACACAACTTCTAACTTTTACTTGATCGTGCTTTAGCTGCAGGAACTTCTGTAATAAAACTGGTTGTTTGAAAAAGACCTTTGACAGATTCTAGTCATTCGAAAATACCCCTATTCGAGCTGTATGTATTCTCTTAAACTTAAATTTTAGCTACTCCGATTTGAGAGCCATCGGAGGTGAAAGAAGCTCAGGGATATAACCTGGTACTGTTCGGAGTAGATTTTCGAATTTTGAAAAAAATGAATGTTTATTTCTGGAATACAATTTTACCTGTATCTCCTATTTATTTATCAAATATATCGAAATATTCACCTGATATCAATCTCTAATTTATGTTTTTCAGACGCAAACTTATCGCTGAAAAAATTCGCCATATACATCTACATCGTTCTGCAAACGTTCTCGAGCTGCAATCTTCAAGGGTGTAAGTATAAAGTGACTTAAACAAAAACCATCTAATAAATAAGTGTTCTAGTTCATGTAGTTCATTTTCTGACTATTATTATCATTAATATTATTATTGCTGTTGAATTTTTCCTTACGGACTCAAACCTCAGCCCCCTTGCAAAGTTTGTCGCGTGGTTGAGCTAGCTAAACCGATTTGGCAGTGCTGCCCCTAGAAAGCAGGATCGCGGGGGTTGGGATGGGTGCAGATGGGAGTCGGCGGGGTGGCGTCGATATTAGATTAGTATTTCGAGAAGGGTTCTACCTCCGCCTATATACGTGTGGAAGGAAACCGTCGACTCCATAACGCCAGGACAGTCGAGAAACGTGACATGCTTCGTGTTTGCTTAGCTTTCCTGCGCGCTTTGCCCTTTGCAACCCTTTACCCTGTACAGGTTAACACGTCCCGTTGCCACGCGGAGAGTCAGTCCTCCTGAAATTCCCTGACAATTTTCATTTATTCGATTTATCTACAATATATTCTCGATTGGTTTTGAATTGATTTGAAGGATCAGAAAAAAAAAAGAAAGAAAAGAAAGGCAAATGTATGATTTTTTTTATTTTTTATTCATTTTTTAACAGTCTCAGTGCTTATATAGTTGCGGTCATACAATCGTGTGGAAATAATTGCACAGTCGAAAGAATAGGGGATGAAAATGGGAAAGAATAAGGTTTTCTTCATTTTATTTTATCTCCTTTCGACCTGGAGAGCAGAGTTTGCGGTTTCTGGTAGCCGGCTGTTGGCTGCCGCGGCTGCGGTATGGAAGCAATTATATTGGGAATAAAAGTTGTGTAGTTGACGCGATTGTAGGAGTAGGTATACCTGCCTATATAGACAGGATTTTAAGTTGGTAAAATGGGGTGAGATTTTGTCTGAAAGAGAATTCAAAGAAGGGTGGGCGGGGTGGTTGCTGGTCGAAAAGTAGGTCTGGAAACGGTCGAAACAATATTAGCAACTCGGTAGAGAATTTAAACGTTATCCAAGGGAAATTTGGTGGTCTATGAACCGCAAAATGAACCCGCAAGTATGAGGCGAGCGAAGATAGAACGCGGGATAACCTCGACGGTGAAACTTTTAAATTGTGCCAAAAGTAAGGGTAGGGTGAGGACGAAGAAGAGGGAGAGGAAGAAAAAGAGAAAGAGGAAGAAGAAGAGGGTCGAGAAGGGCCGATTAGTGGATTATAAACATACTGAAAACTTCTGATGGGATGAAACCCTCCATATTATACTTTCCTACCAAGAAAATGCGCGGCCTTCCAACGTATTTAAACAGCCCTCATATCGTCCTACGCGCTGGACCGTCCTTTGATACCAAATGTAAATACGAATTGGTATGCATATATACTGAGTTTTACTACGTGAAACGTGTAGCACGTATGTGGAAATTTGATGGAGTTGTTCAAAGGTACTCGAGCGGAAGAAGACTTGATTGAAAAATGAATTTTGAAGAAAATTTATTTGCGGTTTCATCGAGAGTATTTATACTGCGAACAGTTTTTTTTTTTTTCTTTCCTTTTTTTTTCATTCACTTGCGTAAAAAACAGATGCAACTCGAATTATAATATGAGTGGCTCTTTTCGGAAGTAGAATAAAATTCGCTCCACTGGTTTAAGTCCCATCGTTGAGAGGCGGTACGCTTTTAGGAACCCTCGTAAAAAGAGAAACGTATAAAGCTGCCGATAACTTCTGAACCAATTGACAAAGAAATTTGAAATAATTGACGGATCTTGAGTCGCCAATATGCAATTAACTAGCGAAAAAATATCCCACTTTATCCATTCATTCTGCCTGGTTTAAAAATCTCTGTATATTCCTATTCGAATCAATGCCAGTCGTTAATCGTTTACCTATTTTTTTTTTCTTCTTCTAAGAAGTAGATATATGGCCTGGATGTAAAAATTATACACATTTTTGGGCCTCTATTCTACCTCATGTTGTATACAAATCTTGGCATTAAAGACCCTCGCATCTTGCATTATGTAGTTACCAGCACAGATTGGAGTGTGCTCTGTAAAAACGATATGGGTCGGTTATTGCCGCAATTGCAAAGTTAATTTCAGTCCAAAGTGGCTCCGGTTTCCTAAGTCTACTTCATACTAACGTAATTTCAACGTAGAATCGGATTATCAAAAAATATTCCATCTTTCGTATTCGGCACACTGAAAAATACACGAATGTGAATTTTCTCGAATTTTTTCGCAGCCATCGAACAGATTTTCTTTAAGATTTTCTAGTCCATGCGAGAACTAGGTGTAAGAACTACATGTACAAAAAGTCATAGATCGATCGGACTAATGGTTAGTTAGTTATTAGGTCCACGGTTCATTTATGTGATTTTTACAAAGCTCAGTTTAATCTAGGCTGGTAACCATACGATGCATTTAAAATGAAGATTTTTAAGTGACATTACGTATAATAAAGGCCTAAGACAGGATATCTGTGTATCATTTACTCAAGTTGCCATAATCCACGGTAATATGTGTATAATTTTCACATCCTGGACATATTATAGGTATACGTTATACATGTATGTATCAAATTTGTACCCTCTTAAATAATTGCACCGATTATAATCAAATGAAAATTGCGGTATTTCAATGACATAATGCCAGTCATTTCGGAGTAGTGTGAGAGTTATGAATCCTTTCAGATATCTCGCATAAATAATTGAGCCTCGTCTGATTACTCCCCTTTCATGACTCGACGCCATGTGTGTTTTTGAATATCAGTTTCCCGTGAAATTCAAGCGAGATAAAAAAAAATGTTCGAAGATCCTGTGAGATTAGTCGTTCATTGATTCCGCGCAGCGACGAATATTCTTGTGTTCATCGCGTATCGGATTTGTAACAGGAATTTCAATCTGACCGGAGGTCTCAGCGAAAAATTTCATTGACCATCGGTGTTCTTTCTTTACTCGTCGCGTCTTTACAGAAGGTAGGAAGGAAAGACCGCGGGTCGCCGATCGACATTTTGATAGTGGTAAAAGTTTCTTTCTTTGCTACGAAGCAATTAGATGATGGATCACGATTAGCGGGAAATGAGAACGTCCCGCCAAAGAAAGCGGAATTCCACGGGGCGGACCTACCGTTGGAAAGCATCCCCATTGGCCATGGTATCCTCTTTTTTTCTCTTTTTTCTTTTTCCTCGATTACTCTGTTCCCATTTTTCTCTCTTCACCTCTTCTGCACACCTCCGCTTATTCCACTCTCTCTCTCTCCCTCCTTGCTTATAGGTGTATGTATGTATGTGTGGGTGAATATGTTGTGGAATTTTAATGGTCGTTCTTTCCCCCATTCGTATTATTGCCGTTAGGGGCAATACACGTTACTTTTGCCATTATTATGCAAACCTCGTTAGGGTGCGTACAAAGAAGCAGCGACCCCATAAAAAATTTGTAAAAAAAAAAAAACATACGAAAAAAAATAAAATAAAAAATGAAAAATGAAGAATGAGAAATACAAAACAACAAAAACTATTCACTAGACGCGACTGCATGTAACGGCTGACACAAGTATATCACTTATCATCGTGACATATTAATCCTCGTATTCATATATTCATAAACTTATCGATGTTTGCTCCAAACAAGTTGTTCGTAGAGTCATAACTCATGCGGGGGTCGAAGAAGGTTCCAGTTTTTATTTCCTGGTCTGAAATTGTACAGAAAGAAAGCTTTCCCCCCATAAACACGGAGCACAGTGTGTTTTTATATGCCGAATTTTTGTATAATAAAATTCAAAAAACAAGCCGAAAAAATGTATAAATTGTCAAATTTTGTCGAAAAAATATTAGATACTTGATTAATCTTTGCAATATCAAAAACTACTGTATATTCATATGACGGAGGCATCGATTGTGAAGAATTTACGAGCACAAAATCCACAATCGAAGCATCGATGCATCGGATTTTTCACAACAAATGAATGATTTCACGCTTTTCTATCTCCAGTGTAACCACTGTTGCATCGCGAATATAAATTGATGATGTGAAATATGGGTTGTGAAGGTGAAACCGTGCTCCATCCTACAGGATTTTCAGAATTTGATCAAAACCTTGAACACAGCAAAAAAAAAATACCAGCTTCTTCACAAAAACGAGATTAGGTACGGGGTAGGATACAACTTGGAATTAATTTCTTTCCAAATCGCTGGTAAACTTTGCTTACTTGCTCTACTGAATTTGTTCGTAGCTGATTACATGTGTTTTGAGACATAATTCAACCTTATTTGCGATTCAAGTCACAGATTCAGTCCACCGAAGGAAAAGTGGTTGTTGCAGGGTAAAGGGTCACATCGTTAATTGAAGCTTTTTTAAATTCAGTGGGAATATTTTTAAATAATTCAATTTTAGGGAAATAACTAATAACATGTAGAGATAAGCGCAGTCTTCTACTGATGTAAGGAAGTAACACACCGTTTTTTCCCAAAGTTTACAAAAAAATGATTTGAAATCGAAAAATTTCGTATATAATACTGAAATTTATCAAATATCATATTGGGTCACATCAATTTATAATATTCTCTCTAAGCTTGAAGAAGTTTCTATGAAAGATGCGACCTTATTTTTCTCTCATGCAATCAATCTATGCACAAGGCAAAGCTCCATAAAATCTCAAATAATTTTCAATGATGTATCAAAGTGCAATTAATCAGGTGTGAAAAAAGCGAGTTAGTAGAATATTTTTTCACATGCGAATCAGTGATTCGAATAAAATTATTTCCCGGCTGTATATGCCAGCATCTATTCAAAAGTGTGGATATCCCCTTAAATTTTGGAGTTTGTAAGCGCGCGCGACGTGCCATTCGCCGAGGATGATTTGAATGTTTTTCACATTTTGGAGGGCGGTGCTATCCGTCATTCCCAACACGTTCGTGGCGTATTTCTCGCCGCAACATTGACATTTATATTATTTTTAAACGTCGACACGTTTACCGGAAAAATATCCTCGACCATTTCTGTGCCGGACTTGCGGTGATGCGAAATACCGAGCTGCTTCCGTTGGCTAACAATATAAACGCGTGCCTTCTATAACGCAAAGATACGGATATATATCTATATTGAAAGAACGGGTTCTTCCGGTGGATTGCTTTTTCTCTCCACGCGATTGTTTGACGAAACATTTCTAAACCCTCGCCTTCTCTGTAGGACCCGCTTATTCCCAAGGGAATGTTTAAACGGGGTGACCGAAGCTCCATATCATATTAATCCGCGCATATTTTTTATACCCCAGACAAAAAATGAAAAATAGATTAATCTCTCATGCCAAAGATGCCGAAGAGAAATTCAACCGAGTAGGTGTAACCTATAGGCATGGAGATTTCGACCGATTAAAATCGCGTGCAAAAACAAAAACCTTCATGATAATTTCAATAACTGGCTCAATTTGAACCTGAATTTTACCGCAGATACATTAATTACTGCCAAAGAGATGTTTCATGCATATTGATATACACTCGCGATTTCACTTTCATATTCTAATAAACGTGGAAAAAGATGCGTTGAGCATTTCGGCTGGAAAAAATCGTTCGTAAAGTTGCTGATATTTTTAGCCAGCCTGCCTCAAAGGAGCGAAACAGTTTCCTCTTAACTTCTCCTACTCCTAACTCCTACTCAATTCCGAAGAAAATATTCGAACCAATTTAGGCCATGATAACATGTTTTCGGAAGAATAAATAGCCTCAGGTATTTTTCTGCTGCGGAATGAGCTTACAGCTTAGCTTGGTACCCCGCTGTTTGAAGTAATGATCTCCGTTGCGACGTCTGTGAAACACAGGTCATTTAAAGAGTCGCATCAGTGCCTGCATTTAGGCAGCCAACTACACGGAAGCGAGCATTGGACCGTCTGATTTAGGTGCACACGACCACCGAAGTGAGCCACAGCACTTTTCCAGTCCAAAACTCACTGGACTATGACACTGTTGAAATAGCGTACCGAGGAGTTATTCAATGCAGCTTGTGAATTATTTTCAGGATTGCTAAATTGGAAAAGGGTTCTAGGTATACGCCTAAAATCAGACAGCCTGCATATCGCCTCAGTATAATTGACTGCCTATATGCAGGAACTAGCGAGACATTTTTGATGACTTGTATCTCACAGACGTCGCAATAGGGATGATTATTCGAATGTCATTCCTCAAAGATATGACGAGTACGTATTAATACGGGGATGTGTAAATTAAATTGATGTTATATAGAGAGAAACTAAATGTGCTCTCAGGCATACCTGATTCTTGAAAAGCTATGGTAAAATTAGGTTAGCTAAAGTCTATTAAGCCGGCGCCAATTCATTACCGGTTTCTCGTTAATTACTTATTATAGTTTCCACCAATTTTCGTTATCGTTCGGATCGGGGGTATAACTTTGTTACATACTGGAGATTGCGTCGTGACTTTCGTTGTCAATTGTTTTGGGATAGCCCGGGTTCCATTCTGCACGGTGAATTTACCCCATTCCGAGCAATTCGTATCTGGGTAATATATATATACGTATATGTATATATCTGCCGTCATATTCGTCGCGTCAATTTTAACAGAAATGAATAATTCAGCAAATCATAATTATCAACCTGAATACGGTATAATATAGGTAGATTTTTCGATTATATTTCATCCTCGCCGATACGCCTCTCAATATTTTCTCCAATTCTTTTTAGTGAATAAAAGTACCGGACTTTTCACGGTACCAATTAGTCTAACGCGTTTTCTGCTCCTCGTATGTAGATATACATACATACATACATATACGGAATAGGTTCCTATACGAAGGGTAAAATACTCGAAATTTATCATTACTCCTTCTTTTTTAATATTTTTTCGAACGTAATTGGTTCGAAACGTTCCGCGAAAATAAGTCAAAAGCTTGCAAGCGATTGCAGCCATTAGTTGATATACTCATACACATATATATATATTTTTTTTTTTTTTTGGGTGCGTTGATTTTTTCAATATTTTTTTTTCATAATTGGAATCCGACGATTACGCAATTTTTTTTTTTCATCATCATTTTGCACACATACCGCATCGTACTACCAGTTTCGCGTGTGTTTGGAATAGAACTCGTTTCACAGACGAGATGCGAAACGAACATCAAGAAAAGAAAAAAGAAATTCAAAAAGTGAAGTAAAAAAATATTCACACACCCAGGGCTATAAATTTAAACCGTAGTATTTCGCACGAAGCGATCGCAATAAATATAGGCAATGTCCACCGTGCGTGGGTGGGTGTAGTCAACGTGCTAAACTGTAATGCAGTGCATACGTAGAAATTTATAACGCGTCTATCGCTCGCGGACTTTTCCTTGACTGAAAAAATAAAAATAAAAAATAAAATCGAAAAAATAAAAAATAAGTAAATAATGACTATAATATGATATATCGTATCTTTCACAAGTGATTTATCGGTGAAAACTAAATAAATGAATAATTAGAATGAAAAATTGTCGAAGCGAGTAATTTAAACGCGTTAATTACATCGCAAAGGAATTGTCTTTTTTTTTTTTTTTTTTCTTGTTTCTTTTTTTCTTAATATTTTCGGACGTGATTTATTGTCTCCTACCCGGTTTTAAAGCGGTTTGGCCCGCAGCGAAGCGTGAATTCTTTGCGGTTGAATACAGTCGTGGGCGGCTATGGCTATATGACTATATGGCTATGGGGATGGCGATTTTCCGGTTAAATTAGAGCGACCCGCACAATTACAAGAAGATAATCAATATATAGGTTACTATATCGGTGATTTATTGAATTCTAGGTATAATTTCAATGCCCTTATCGCAGTTCCATATATTTACTCCATTTTAATCCGTTCCACTTTTTCATATAAATGGTTCAGCTAAGGATGTCCTATAATCCCTAGTTTCAGAAGAATCTTTCATCTGTTACGTTCGAGAATCGTCCGATAAAACTACATAGAAAGATCGAAGCAAACGCAGAAAACAGATAGTAAAGAGTCAATAAATAAGTATAAAAAAAAAAAGAAAAATGAAAAAAAAAAAAAAAAACCAAGGATTATAAATAAAAGAATATAACGCCAAAACCAGGAATGAGAGAGCCTCAAAACGAGTGCTACGAAATATTTTACGAAGTATATAATAAACTTTGAACACATTCAACGAACCAGTTACAAACTGGCGATGACGTGTAATGGCTCTAATATTTCACCTCTCAACTGTCGACACGCACTCTATTGTAAATATCCTATATGTCAAGGGGGTGGAAACGACCCCGTTTCATAAACGGTAATAACGAATTAAATATCGTCACCGGTTGATGATCGTGGTCAGGGCCTGAATCCGAGGGGATAGAAAATTGATGTAGTAAATTTGAAGAAAATGCACAATTCTCATTTCAAACCTAAATCAACGAGCTCTTAAATATATGAACGAAATGACCTATGCAGAGGAAAAGAAGAAAAAAAAAGAATGTAATAATTTTCTTTTTTTTTTCTTCTTCTTTTTCTACGAAGTTGTATAAAATTTGGGTGTGCAAGTGGATAGTGAATTGGGCCAAAGTATAGGGTGGAGTTTAGGAACAAAGTTTGCCGCGAGAACCAGGGTCTGTGCGCGTGTATAGGTAGTATACCCCCCCAAAAAAAATTTGAATTTCGTACCATGTTCTGCATTACGTTTTTTTTTTTTTTTTTTTTTCGTTTTTTTTTTCATTTAAACATCACTGCATCCGATATATAACCCGAGGTTCAATACCGTTTCAAATAGATTCAATACTGAGTTAACAAAAACGCGTAACATTTGCCATTTGTCATGGTTTTTGTAATAGAACAGCTCTGCGCCGCTGTACCGGTAAAAAGTGGTAATGCGATTTTAGATTAAATAAAACCAATAGTATATCTGAATATTTAGAGTTGAAAATTTCCTTGAAAATACATATATCCTATACCTAACTTATACGCGAAGCCATACAGCCAACGAATGTTTCGCTATTTCGTTATCGTTTCGCTATATAGCAATAGCTTTGCCGAGTCGGCGGCTGAGGGATTTGATACGTTAGGTAGGTATAGCTGCAAGCACAAGCACAGGCACAGGCACAGGCACAGGATTGCTTTTCACAATTTTAATTGAATCGTTAGAGAGAACATTCGCAACCAGGCATTTGCGAGAGTGAGAGTGAGAGTGAGATAAAGAGAGGTATTGGAGCTGCGAGGAAAGAGAAGAATTACTTCGGGAGCCACACGGTATGATTGCATTACATCAAAAACAATGGAAAGTTATTTGAAACGTACTAAAGTTTCGAGTTTCCGCATTATTTTCCACATCCTAGCTTATGCACCTTGCGGGAATAGCGAAAACGTGGATTACAGCCGTGAAAGTTCCGCGTCGAAATCATTTACCGCGAAAGGCAATAGAAAATTTTTCACAAGTGTGTAAGTACATGCCTACGTATTTTAATTCACTCTCAAACGTCTTTATTGACAAACTGTATATTAGCTTGTCGAATATGAACGTTTTTTCATTTATTTTTTCGTGTCTGACACTCCTATGACAGATTTTTTATCAGAGGTAGCTTCTCCTGCAAGGAAAGTCTGGTAGATCAATTTTCAGTACTTCTATTTCCCGCATAATGAATACAAGAAAAGTTGAAACCATGTATACTAAAGAAAATTATAACTCGGCTAAAAATCAAGATATTAGATTCGTTTTGGGCTCATTTTGAAGCGAAAAGATTCAGGTATTCGTAAAAAAAAATGGGATTCGAGATGAAGGTTAATGGTCCACAGGATGGCCTGGAATGAGATATTATTCACGGTGAAAAAGTATTCAAAGCTTAATCCTGAAGTCTACTAATTTTTATTATTTCTTTGTAAATACTTGAACCCGCTTCTCCTTCAAAAAGAGTCGAAAAATAACTCGATGTATGAATTTTTAGTGAAGTTATGAATTTTTTCAAAAAATTTTGTTCTTCTTTGTCAATTATATGGCAAGTAGAAATCCCGTTTTCAGCAAACGCTCAAAATTGATCTACAGGTCCCTCCTTCTAGTAGAAGCAACTTCACATCAAGATTTATCATCTGGTTTATCACCAGCGAATAATAAAATGAAAAGATTCATTTCCGAGATACTCCGATGTATATTACATACAGTCATCTTGAGTTGAGTTTTCATATTTTAATTTTTCACAAAGTTAGAACGTGACTGACATGAATCGTGTAAAAATAACCCGCTGATCAAATCAGGATGACTGGAGTCCTCTATTTTTTTTCTTCGATAAAATAGTTGCCAATCAGCACTGATACAAATCGAATGTGTCACGTGTCTCGATTATGCAATGAACTCGAGATGTGAGGTGGGGTACAAGATCGCATCGTCTGAGAGGCAGATAGTAATAGAAAGACACTCTTTTGTTCGGTGAATTGAGAGCTACCTTATACATCCATCTAGCTACCAAAGTTATGCATCGTCCTCCTTAACGAATCTCAACTGACTTTCAAAAGATTGAACGTGTTGAACTTGTTAAGAAAATAAAAAAAAAAAAGAAGAAGAAGAAGAAGAAGACATTGTCAACGATTGACGACGAATTTAGGTCGAAGGACGAAGAAGAATGATAACACATACATATACCAATACACAATCATTTAATGTAATCATTATTAAAGCATAGAATTGAATCATTGCGTAAGGCGTCGCGAATTATCTTGTTTTTTTCGCTTACGGTTAGATATTCGCGTATAATTTTTGGAAAAATGATGCAATTCTATGCCGAAAAGTATGGTGGATGAAGAGACAGACTCTTGTCTTTCATAAAAGTAGCACATCGTTTATCCGCTGCAGTCAGCGATTCATATTCCATTAATTTAAATTATTTTTTTTTGTCCTCTACAGTCGTTCAATCGCTTCGATCCTTGACACTTTGCTGAGGGTGGTTTCGGATCGATTTTCATCGTCATTGTTATACTACTGCAAAGAGAAGAGAGTGTTTAACGAGAAGCACTTTCCGCTTGTCAACAGGTTCTTTCCGATTAAGCAGTCATTGGCGTTTATCCAAACGATAGTTGTTCTTGCCCGATTGTTCTTTCCTCTTTTCTCTCTTTTTTTCTCCATGTCCATGAGAGAGGCGAGCAACGATGAAAAGAATGAATATCCCGAAGAATATATAGAACCTTACAGCATAAACGAGCATGTAAATCAGTTCAAAAACTAGGAGGCGATTCGATAAAAAGAAATTAAAAAAAAAAAAGGACTGAATATTTACAGCCATCGTTTTTTAGTTAGAAAATGGAACTACCGACTATACGCGGCTTACTGCGTAAATCTAGGTAACGTGCGGGGTTTATTGTCCCGGTGATTTTTCCACGCGGTGCGATCGCGATGGTCCGAGACGTGCTCTGGCATCAGTATTAGGTCAATATTGGGTAATTGATATCAGGATACCCGAGCTTCTTTCGTCTTACATATTATCGCACCGTTTCCTATTTACCGTATCCTGAGATTCGACACTAACGAAACAGAAACTAATATACATATGAACAGGAAATGGGTGGGAAATGAAATGCCCAAGCCGCATTTGCAGCATTGAATATGAACTTTTCCACGATATATATACCTATATATAGCTCACTCGTCATCACAAATTTTCTGATGAAAAGCAATGAACGATATGATTGAACGATTGCATAAATAAACTCATCTGAAAACCAAATTTACAATCAGAGTATACGAGTGCGATTTGTGCTAGAATAAAAGTGCTGAAATTTTTCAACACCGATGAATAATAAAAAAAAAGTGCCTTTTTCATTTCTGGTAGAAATTTATTGCGGAAATTCTCTCATCCTGTAACTAAACTTATCACCGAATATTCGCAGCGTATTTTTCGCGCGCTTTGCTGTTAATAAATGAATTTCCCGCATGTCAGATTTTGACTGTCGACGTACAAGTACATGAGATACTTACCCCGTAAATATTTGTCGCTTGATTGTTCAAGACGTTAAATGAAGAAAAAGAAAAGAAAATCGTTTCAGATCGAAAATCGACGTGACATTAAACGCATAACACTTTCATTTACTATATGGATTTACGATTTTTCCCACGACCGGCGCTCGGCGATTTTCATACGTTTCGATACTCGATATACTAGTTTATAATTTTTATCTATCAGCCCTTCAGCACGCGGTCTCACTCCCAAGGGTGGCGCGGCACGACTGTAGCGCGACTCTGACACAATCTCTACCCTCTCCGATCATCGTCTCATCTCGCTCACTCTTTATCTCTGTCTCATTCTCTCGTTTACTGTTGGTCCGCAGTCATACCATACCGGAGCGCATTTTAGCGCGCAACCCACCACACGGCCGTGCCGTGCCGTGGCGCGGTAATCGGCGCGCGCTTCAACCCTCCGCGGTTCAACCCGCTTTTCACCCTGACGTCGGAAAGCGTGCCACGGGTATTTTGGGGTAGGTTAGGGACGAGATTTATGAACACACCTGTACTACGTTTGGCTGCCTTCAATCCTGCACCCTCGTTTTGTTACCTTAATTTTATTTTCGACATATTCAAACGGTTCTTATAATATATGTATATTCGAAGATTGTTTTTTTTTTTTTTTTCTCTTCAAGGAAATTTTCAGTGATATTGAAATTATTCTCTGACACGCGAGTTTTCATATCAGATGAGTTAAGGAATGATATGAATTCGTAAAAAAATAAAGAAAGAGAACAAGACTTATAGCAAAGTGAAAAATAAACCGAGCCTTCTTGGTTTTCTATCTCGACTCGTCTGTCATCCCCTCACGTAAATAGTATATATCTCTCCTCCTAGAGATATAGAATAGAATGATTGTACACGGTACGCGTTATGTGGAAAAGTCACGTAGGTGGGTCATATAGATAGGCGAACATGAGAAAGGTAGACTTTGTCGGACATCATTGATGGCGCGTGTCACTTGCTCAGAGTATTAGTAGGTATGATACGCGGAAGTAACGGGGCATAAGGGAGAAAGGAAAGGGGGCTGAGAACTATGGGGTAGAATCAGTGCCGGCAAGTTACCGAATTCTCGTGTGTTGTCAAGTCACGTTTGGGGGGGGGTGTAGAAAACCGATTTGGTTTTTTCATATTTTTAATTCGTCCATGGCGAAGGTCGCCCTCCTAATCGCAATTCGACAAACAAACTCATCAATCAGCTCTCCGTAGTCCAGATTTTCCGTCGATTCTTTATGGACGTGCAAAACGGCTATATTGTTTAGCCGGTTTTGAGTCATGGTTGATCTTAAATAAGTTTTCAACCTTTTGAGCGCGGAAAACGACTGTTCAAGAATTACAGGAAAAATTATTAAAAAAAATAATAATAATTGGTTCAAATTCATGAATTTTCAGTTGCAATGATGAAATTTCGTGTGTTGTAATTCCACACTACTAGGATTCTGTGTGTTGTCGTGACAACACAGACAAGACAAAACTTGCCGGCGCTGGGTAGAATACAGGAGAAAGAAAGAGAAGAGAGGAGAATGTAGCGAGGAAAAGGAAAAAGATGAGTAAGAATGTGCGCGCTCACTCAGACAATAAAGGACGGGGGATAAAATAAAGGATAGCGGGTGGATATGTGCCTCGGGCGTACCACCGCGTCTATCGCTCGCCAATATCAGCGAAAATTGAAATAGTCGCGATATTTCTTTGAGAGAGAAATAATAAAAGAGAGAAATAGGGTTTCGAGCTGGAAACTGGGAGCTACAGTAGCCGGAAGGAGGGAAAGGAGGTGGTCTTCGCTCGCGTATATGGCTCCTAGCTAGAGTTGGAAAAATTGAGGTGTTGGCTTTAGGTGTTCTTTACAATCAGATTTCTCACTCGCGCTCCTATCAGCCGATAAAATTCAACTTCTTTGTTACGGAGGCGGCGTTCTTCTCGCCGTCATATTCGACCCCCATCCAAGTTCTCATTCCCACTGTATCGATGAAAAATGAAAACTGATTGGATCAAAAAAGTAATCAGCGAATCGCGACTAACAATAAGTAAAAGGTGTAGAAAAAGGGGTTAAAAAAATTAATAGACACTCAACAGGATGGAGAGATGCCTGATTGACTCTAAAACAAAAAAAAAAAAAAAACAGGACGGAGCCTGCTTTACTGTAAAACGAAAAATCCAACTCCAGACTGACTGCAAACATCTCCTGGGTTTTAAGAACCCATTTATTGCTCCAGATAATCCCTGGGTTGTCAATTTTATATTTATTTAAGGAAAAAAAAAATGTTCCTTTAACTGCTTCGGGTTCAGAGCTAAATAAACATCTCGCGAAAGGAAAAGAATGCGCTTCCGCCACCGAGATTTATAAAGTTTTTAATTGGATCAAATCGCCCTACTATACATGTATATATATACCTACATATATAGGTAGCAAGAGAAAATGCTAACTTTATTTCAAAGTATTGGTGCGTATAGACAGTCCCTTTTCTCCAGGGATATTATACTTTTGTTTGCTTACTACCCCCGCACTATATTATATCCTATAGTGTGTAAATGCATCCGCAAAGTCAAGTGCCTTGTGTGTACGTATTATAGTTTAATATTGTGTCCAGGGAGTAATAGTTGCGACAGTTTGTGCGTTCGTCCAGGGGGTAGCTATTGTATATTGTAACATGCGGCGTATAATAGTTGATATATATATGTATATAATTCTTGTACGAAACTGTCTGCTAGCTCATCATATTCACGAGAAATAGGAGAGACTGCGAAACTGTTGAGGAAATTTTGCGTAGCCTCAGGCATCGGCATTCGGTAAGTTTAATATTGCTATCAGAATGCCGGTTTATACCCTCAGGGAATTTGCGGCCATAGCGGACATGGAAACTCTTGTCACGTTGGATCTCGTCTACCGTAGAAAGAGAATCGTATTCGTCTTGAGTTAGTTGGAAACTAAAACCTGCATTAAAATAAACTTAGAATTATACTTCTTCGTCTCAAATCTCACCTATACCCGGCCATGAAATTTGAAATTCTCAAAGTACTCCTGTGTATCAGAATCATTCTCAAAATACGAAATGAAAGCCTTCGAACTTTCCTACCAGTATTCTATAATGACGTAATTTCAAACGAAATCAACTTATATTTTATATAACTATATTTGTTGAAAAATTTGATTTGAAACTTTTATTGGCTTACAATATTGACGGCTCGGTCCAAAATCACATCATTATATATAATCTTCAACCATTTTGACTCTGACTAAATAAATTCCGAACTTGATTTCACTCTACTTCAGTATACCAGTGAACAGCTGTAATAAAACGAAATTATCGAAGAATCCCTTTGGAATATCCCATTACAACGGTGTATATAACCCCTCGAGGGTTCTTCTCTGCTCTGAAATCTTTATCAACGTTGAGTTATCGCCTATACGAGTTAATAACGATTCCCCATACATTTATCGAACGATCAGTGATTGAAATTAATTATACCTATATCGTGGGCGACGTATTCCCTCGTGGTATCCCCTAGCTGCCTACCTGTTGACAACCGCGTGCGGTCGATGCGATCTTTTCAGTGGCATATTTTCATCGTCTCACGGAACTGTAAAAAACCTCGAAAAAAAATTTCCTTACAAAATAGACGCGTATGTTTAAAAAGATTCGGTTGCAGCTTATCTTTTACTTTAATTGAAAATCTACAGGAAAGGTAAGAGTCTTTCTACTCAAAACCTGGACAAAAGCCGTGTCCTCGAGGGCGATAGGGGATCGTGGGTCGAAAAGTGATTAAACCTTAGGGTCTTCCAGGTTTCGATAGAAGACTCCTTTGCCGGGTTTCGAAGTGATAAATATAGGCGAATGTAGGGTCGCAGCTACGCGGACGGACAGCGTAGGTACGGTCAACGCGGACTTTCATTAAACAAAGCGTGATAATCTACACGGACTTGAAGCGGGGGAAGAGCTGTCTTTAATTTCGAATAGAATCCTTTGACCGTGTGCACACGTTGCCCGATATACTCATGTTTGTGTCGCAGCCGGGACGTGGACGGGTTTTACTACTAGCTCCCAGCTGTTTGTACGGACTCCGCAGATTCACCCTGCATTGGAGGTCTTTCACTCTCTCCCTCGCCGTGTCGCGGGTCGCGGATCCACCCTTTGAAAACTGAACTACAAATAGCACTTTCCCCACTCGACCCACAAAAGAGACAGACCGCAAAAAAACACACAAAGAAAAAAAAAGGGGCTCGTTTACTCTTTATCTCGAATTACATAATTCGCCTTTATGATACTGAATGCGACGATTATTGCACATTTTTTTCTAAGAATTTCAGAATTACTCGTTTCCAGCCCTGGTTTCAATACCCTATATATAGTACCATCAGCTTTGCTCGCACAGGCACGCGATGGTCCTTTTAATTTCCTGAGTAGGTGCAGATAAGAGGCTTGTAAGCCTCTCTCCCATAGAGGCCGCAGAGCCGGCCGACCTCCGGACATCTTTTTCTACTTTTTATCCTCGTTCGCCTCTTCCCATACCCTTACGACTTTTGCTCAGGTTCCTCCATACTCCTCTGTCTGATCCCAAAGCGCGTATCTTTAATCTCGTATAATTGTGTGACTTTTACGTGGCTTTCTCTTGTATCTTGGCTGTAACACCGGGAACGAAGAGCCAAGTGGGGTTGGGAAAGAGAAGGTAGGGACACTGAGAGATCAGGATCGCGTGTTTCGGTCTCGTTTTCTTCCCTCTGCTTTTGCTATTTGCAATTTCAGTCGAACTTTGAGTTTCTTCTCTGACGAATTGTGAGTTCGGACGGTTTATGTAACTGATGTTTGATGTTAGTCATAGTGAACGGTGAAGAGATCTTGTACCTGCAGTAGGGGATGTGTTTGTCCAAATTGAGAGAAGCGGTCGGTGAGTAAGGCGAGGACAAGTAGGGTAGGGATTTCGGTGATCCAGGAGCTGGGCTAAGAGAAGGAGAGATGCGGACGGATTCAGGATGAGCCTGAAGGATTAATTTCCTCCTTGAGAAAGCTTACCCTCAAGTTATGAAGCCAACTAAACTCTGCCCGACATCGTTGGATAAATGTTAATCAACCATTTATCCTCATCTCTGTCACGTGCATTACATTTACACAACACTTCACCCGCGACTATACGAATGCATCGATGTAGGATGCGGAAGCCTATCATCTCATGAAATGCTTCTTGATTGAGCGAACAAGAATTGTCATAAAACGATGATCGCGATTTGACCAAAATAATTCAACTTTTGATACAAAAATTGATATTCCCTCATAACAGTGATTAGATAATTATGGAAACAATAATATGAAGGATACAGTGGTACTTCAAGGCTTGAGGTTGAATAAAAAGTGGTAGTAAAGATAAAAAGAAAAGGAATAAGAGAGGGAGAAAAGTGTTTATTATGACCTGGGATAAAGTCTGCTGAGAGAAAAACCGTGGAGTGAAAATAGATTATCATAATAATAGTGTAAGCTGGTAAATAAGACTGAGAGTAGAACTGAAAGTACATGAAACGACTAGGACATCGGAGGCAGAGTGGCAGAAAAATACTGTGAGAATAGCTCTCTTGAAATCTCTTACTCCGGTAAGAATTTGTTGAGCATCCCTAGTATTATATAAACGTCTTTGAAAAAGAGTCAAGAAGAAAGTTTCATAAGGGGTTGTGCTTGTTTGATGACGAGAAACTAAACGGCGTAAGGACTTCTAGCAAATAATTGCATCGTTGGTGTATTCGTCTTCTTCACTTTTTTAGAAATTCATAATATAAACGCTCAAGTCTGAATACAAATTTTTCATATCTTACAAGTAGATACTATTGTATTATTATAAAGTTGTAATTTTCGGAGTAATACATGCCCAGGTAGACATGGGAAGAACAGAGGGCTGAAATACAAAGGTAATTTTTTTTAAATTCCACAGACTTTGAACTCGGCCACAATGTCGAATTAATAAAAGTCTACGTGCCTCGTGAGTATAATGAGATTTCCGCGCGATAGACCAGGGAGGAAAAGATAAATGAAGATTTTTTGCTAAACCGCAAGATGTGGTGATCCTTATAGTCAGGGTTTTCCGCTTTCGTTGATAATAGTTTTCTTTTCTCATAGATATTTATACCGTTCCCGTACGTCGCAGGAATATGAAAAAGGAGGATAATATTGAGCCAGGATCTTATAGATATTTATGCATATTAAAACACATATCCTGACAGATGCAAATAGTAGAATCTACCTTCGACGGTAGAATAAAGTTCAAGGATTTGGTAGAGGATAAATTAAGCAAGAATGAGATTGAGTTTCCGCGATGCATTTACTCTGTATCGTGTATCTCACGGTGTAATCAATATGCCAGCATTGAACTTTCAATTAGTGTCACTTAGCTCGACAAACACAGCCGCTCCTTTTCCGAAAGCGTGACATGTTCCCAGGCTACAACGACATACATGAAAATACAATTTCATGCTCACGAACAACTTTTGACTGTATAAATGATAAATGAGTTTCATTCATTTGCCAAAACTCTTTGGTCTACCAATACTTCATCTCGCCTTGAAGAGAATTAAGTACGAAAAAAAGTCGATGCAAAAAATATTCTTCAAAATGTTTAAAATTGCGAATAAATCGTATTGGCAGATTCGATTAGACTGCCTCGTGTATAAATATGTTATACGTGTATGGATATATAATGCTTGTAAATATGAGTAAATATTGTATAGTTATATACCGAGATTCCCGAGAAGTACGCGCACGTGCCTTACTCCTTGCCACAGGATTTACTACGTCCCACGTATCCTTACAGACATTTCATATAAATACGTGAGCATGTGGCGCGACACCTGCAAAACAATTGCACGGTCATGAATAAATTTTCCTGCCCAGGATATATACGGGCAAAAGGATTCAGAGGTGAGTTGAATTGAATTGAAAAACGGGTAGAAATTGCACAGGCAGCAAATACAATCGGGATATAGAATTACAGCAGTACTGTTGTACACATTAGTCACAAAGTTCACTTCGGTAACATATATTCCGGGAATTGTTTTTTCCTTTCCTTTTCTTTCAACGAATCAAAAACTTGATTGCTATACAAGTTCTGAGCTTTGCTACAATTTCTGAATCGTCTCTGTGATAAATTGGGCAAATCCATGAGGTGTGAAATGCCACATTATGGTTTCAAGGGAGTCTATGCAACACCAATCTAAACTGCAATATTGGTGCAGCTCGGCTACCGTTTCGAGGTACCATTTTCAGTCCCTATTAATTTAGTCGTTAATACGTGCCTCGACAACGCGGGCGAGAAGGAGAAAGAGACAGAGGAGGAGGATGGGAACCAGGATGAGAACAACGACGAAAAGGAGCTAGAGAACCGTGGCTGAAGCAGGATGGGCGTAGGTTGGCAGAGAACTGCTCGAGGGCATGGTTTAAAATTAAAGACAGAGTTAATAATCTGTGACGTCCAATAAAGAGGAGATTCTCTCTAGGAGAACCGGTCTGTCGCGGTACTTCCGGGGGCTGTTTAGTCGGGACGACGCGACGCAGACTGGCTGGTATATGGGGTTGGATGTAGGGCCGAGGTTATACGAGGCAAGACTCTCCGCCACGGCATGGCAAGAGCGTGCTGTATTTGTTATTAATAACACCTTTCATATAATAAATTGTTCGCTTGGATTAATTTTCACCCTCCTTCCCACACCGTTTTCTCACACCCCCCGCGATAACCAAGGCGAAGACTATACATATACGCACAAGCTGTATAATATACATAGAAATACACGCACTCTTATAGCTGCGGCTATATTGAATATAATTTGGCTTGGGTATACGCGTATAAGCTGAAATCGTGTATGTGTACATATTGTATGCAGACACGTGACGTACACGCTTTTAAAGCTCAAGCTTGGCTCAGGAACGCGAGTCGGTCTCATCGAAAGACGTCTTAACCATGTGGTGGATAGTTTGCATAGTTAAGAAACTAGCGCCGATGAGAAGGGGCCCGCTTAATTGGCAGCCTAAATAATTAGCGAGCCAGGAACGCGGGGTAAACCTACAAGGATCAACCTGGTCAAAGAGTAACCCGCAGAAGTTGGAAGTCTGCCTCGTACACCGAGGTATAACCGGCACTATGAGCTTGAAATTACTCTCCAAACCTAAAACCTTATACCAGCCCCTAGATCCTCGAGCGAATAAATTATAAACGATTAAACTGCACTCGAGGAAAACTCGTCTACCTCAAGATCGTACGATGAACGTTTGAACCCCGGCTAAACGAGGATCCGTCAAGTCTTATCCTTCTTTATCAAATCAAAGGAGACTTATTGGAACGTAGGTATGGATATAATTTCTCAACTTGAGATCATCAGATTGTATATCAAAAGCGAAAAATGAAGCGGGTATACAGATGCGGTTCCCCCTGCCGGATCAAGATACGGAAGTTGATACGGAGTCTTTTTCTGGAGGGCTGGACGCACTTCCGGTATTAAGTTATTGTTCGGAGGAATTACCGGTCCAAGTGTCAACCGCAATGCCGCGCTATGTCGATTTGGTAATTAGTGGAACAGCGTCGAGTGCAAGTTACGACCCATCGATGGATTTGTGGGTGATTTGGGAGCCCCGTATCCGGCTTGTGCGGTAGAATGGTGGAAGAGCACGTTACATATCCCAAACGGCTCCGCTGGTCTAATCGATATCCGATCGCTCGACCGATACGTCAAGTACATCCCTTACCCGACCACCGATCGTCCTGATGCAAGCGCGGAACGAGCAATGCCAATAATTAACTAAGTTTTCCATTAATCTTTGAGAGGCAGCTGGCCGCACATGCCCACTTTCGAATCTCCTCAACGAGTGGCTCATTTATTCGTCGATAAAAATTATCAAATTTAAGGGATGAAATCAAATAGGTATTTTCCGAAACTCTATATATTTATATGCTTACTTTTATTCCTGAGTATCTCCATGCAGGTTCGTAAATAAAGTTAAAAATTGTCTCGAAACGGAACGGGGCGAGGCGAGGTTTGTCTAAATTGGTTCTATCAGCGCGTTCGGTTGGTCCTATATCATGCTGGAACCAGCGGCCACAGAGAAGGAACACCTCCATCTTTCAACGTCAGTGCAGCCTAGGTTGCTACAACGCAACACAGCGCAACCAAAATGTAGCCCCAACCTTATCTACCCCCTTTACTAGCAGTATACGAACCTCCGACCCCCTCAATAGCCAATCCAAGTTTTTCTCTATCCCTTCTTGACTGGCCTATCGTCGACTGATTAGCCACAGCTTGATTTGACTTGATTAATAGCCATGCCTTGCTACATGGTGCCACTACCATTCGTTGAGTCTTTTAACTTTGTTCTATCTTAGCTGGATATACGCGAGATGAACTGCAATAGGGTATCAAAAGCTGAGTCAGTCTTCAGCATCTTCGACTCTTTCTTTCTTTCTTTTTTTTTTTTCGTTCAGACAAAGAGAAATGGGATTCTATTTGTTTTATATTCCTTGAACCGATGAATCGGTGATTGGAGATAAAGGATCGAATCCTTTTTAACGAATGGGCTTGCGCTGTGAAGGATCTGGCGAGGGTGAGACTGGGGTAGAGATAATTGGTAATAAAAGAAACAACATTAGCTCCTTTGAGCAACGGGAATCACGTATACCTATTCCAAGCGGTACAACTGCGGCGGAGATTAGGCTGGGTCTGGCTTCGGCTTTGGCTTGGGTTTAGGGACAGCATCGAAGCGGATTCTAGCCGGATTCAGAGGAATCATGTAGCGGCAGCTTTCAGGTTCGGCCAGGTCGCTTGACTTCTTGGTGAGATTAGCTTAGATACAGATAGCACCGCAGCAAGATACCATCGTAGCCGCACTCTCTACCTATATCTCAGCCTCCACGTCACACCCACGTACAAAATTCTACCTAAACCTTGAACCCCGAGCCAAGTCTTCTACATTATATTAAACAGCGCTGAGAGCTTGCGAGAAATCGTTTGCGGGGGCAAGAACTTTGATTATCTTTCCGGGGGTAGTAATACGACGGCGTAAATGGCTACTCTTGGAAAATCGTGTGTTCTACAAGGAGTTTACGCTTTGGTAAACACGCCTTCATACATTTATACCTACACCTCTTCAGGTACGTATATACATGGACATCCGTACAATCGGGTTGATATTAGCGGTGGTGAAATCCCAGAGGATATGTAAGGAAATCTTGTTCCTTATGGTACAAGTACCACGACGTGACGGTTGGGTTAGCTAGCGGAACCTGAAGGTTGAATTCCTCGAGGAATTCACTGGGTTGAAGGTGCAGGTGCGCGAGGAAGCTCACTGGTATTCGGGCCAGTATCCTTGGAGTAGAGATTTCTTCGTCGAACTGATTGTACCAAGTAAACTGTTCAAGAATGCGGAGAAATTTCTTAACAAACGGTTATATACCTAAAACAGGTACAAAAATAGAACGCCTAATCCCTCTCTCCGATCATTCGAAACGTCGCTTTATTCGCATCTTCCGGAAATCATCAATCCTGCTGGCATCGTAGTTATCTCAATCCTGCGAACCAGCCAGTACGTACCTAGCTACCCTCGAAACGGCTATATACTCAATAACGTTACCGAGAAGAGCCGGGGCCAGCTGATGCAGAGGTCCAACGGAGAGGGATTCCGCCCACAAAATCGTTCCTATACTAGCTATACGGATAGATTATACAATAGTATACAGTGCAGGGGAAGGTTCTGCTTTATCGCCTTGCCGATGCGTGGGATTAGAGTGATGAGAAAGCGCGATGGGTGTGCAAGAGGATGGTTAGCCGTAAGCCCTTCATTACAGTTGATACTCTGAATGTATTTCGTCGGTTCTTGCTGCCTTTGACAATAATTGTCGCTAATAAATCCGTTTCTTTAAATGGCCAACCGGTTAATGTTCCGCGTTATAAAATCGTCGAGTAAATTAATTTGATTATAGTCATAGTGGAGGTAGTTGAGAAATAATTTAGCGATATAACGACACTGCTATTCCTGGCTCTCTGACTGGCTGACTGGCTTCCTGTTCCTCTGTGTTAGTCGGTGAGCCGGTGGTGGCTGTATAAGCTGTTCTATTGTAGGGTTGTATAGTGGCGTCGACTCGGTGCAGGGCGCGGCTGCTGTACTGATTGGCCCCCAGCTGGAGCAGCAGTAAACATTCTCTCTCGCGCGCGCGAGGCTTGGCCGGGGGTTCCCCGCTCTCCACCGCCCAAGAGTTTAAGCCCGATTTAATGGGGTGGAAACGCGCGGCCCGATCAAGTTGTATTCAATTATCCCTCCCCCTCTCTCTTCTATACTGCTACCTCTATACACGGTGTCTCGGAAAGATACTGCCCAGGATTTGCAACCTTCATTATTATCCTCGGGCACCTTATCCATTACATTCCTGGCGGAGAGGTATGTGTCTACGTAGGACACCGGGGGACAAAGACCAAGGACTGAGACTACACCTCGAGAAGAAGCTCGAGGATACGAGATCCTGAGTTTATTAAAAAATTCTGCAAAACTGAAGCGTTCATTTTTGTTTTTTCTGACAATTTTTAATGAAAGCAAAATCGTGATTCGTTTTAAACGGTTTGCGTCGCGAATAGCGAACTCGATGGGGATACATTCTGAGACGCAGTCACCCTTATAGCTGGAGCTTAGGAAATTAGTAATCCAAGAAGTGGCGACGGTCTGAAGGAGCTGTCGTTTCATTGACATAGAGACGCCAAAAGGCGGGCGGTCATTTCCCCCAAGTCGAGATAAACTGGCACCTCAAATTACCGCGGTAAAAACAATTTACGATTCTTGCCAATTATTCTTGCTCCCGAATTGCTCATCTCGGAAGAACATTTATTTACCCACATCGGAGTTATTTTCACTCCCCTGAAAAACACTCGAGAGGCAGAGCCTGGAAATATCTGTAGATTCTCGTTTCCCCAAATAGCTGAAAATCTTCAAATTTCAGCCATGTAGCTCGTACAATCTAAATGGATAATACCTACAATTCCTACAGCCCTTATTTTATACTCGGGGTTAAATAATGAGGTAAATTCTGACGCAGAACTGTCAGTCCTACCTCCATACTTCGTTAATTGCTTATATCATCCCTTGACTCATGCGGAGGTCTGATTAATTTTTGTGAAATCATTTTATTACTTTACCTAATTTCCTGAAGAATTCTTGGAGATTTTTTTTCGTGACACCGCGTACCCAGGCGAATCCTTTCCTGAACGGTTCAACCTCCATCTCCTCTCTTCGCCGCAATCCCCAACCCCAACCCTCAACCCCAACTCCAACCCTTGTACCTACCTACCTACCTCGCCCGGGACGTAGTCTCCGTATATAGTAGAAGCTACGCAGAAGTTACAGTCGCCATCCACAGGCACCTTCGACCGAGGTATACACAGAACGGTGACCTGTTTTGTCCACCTGTGCCTGTGCTTGACATTATTCTTCGACCGCTTATCCGCAGTGCATAGCGATATATATAGTGTATAATATTTATCGAAAAGAGTTAATTGTTTTGAAATTTTTCACGAACGCGATCTGCAGGAGAATAAAATGTAATGATATAAAAAAAAAAAAAATTTGAAAATTGGCGGAATATATCGATAAGAGAAAGTAGACATAAGGAAAGAGCTTAGCCGTTATCGCGAGTATTATCATTATTTCGCCGGTCAAAGGCTTAAACTTTGCAGCAATAAGAAGAGGGAAGCACCTTATATACCGGCACCGTACGGAGTGAGTAAGCTCTGGCTTAAAGCCTATTAGAATGATATTATATGCAGGATATCTTACCTTATTGTAAATTATCGGGTGATGTTGATTACAGTTCAGGATCGACAGTTCAAATCTCCTACCTCTAATCGCAAGAAACCTTCAGCTAACTAACAGTAAATAGCTTAAACCTCAGATCCGAGAAAACTTAACCGCGGTCATACGTACAGCGACTTGTGTGATCGCACGATTCTCTTAAACAATTGTTATTTCTTGTAACAAGGAAACCAAAGCTCTTATGTCGGTCATAAACGGCCCCGAAATCACCTAAGCGCTTGACATGACTTATGCGTCGAAATCTTCCTTCTTTTTTAAACTCCGAGTAAGAATATTCATCACTCGAGTAATTTCTTCGATATTCAGCTGTTTGTTTCTTTTCTGAACAAATAGGAAACGAAAAATGTTTGCTGGTTGATCTGAACCCTTAACGGAAGTGCTTTTCCCGATTTTTTAATAGATTGAACTTCTAGTTGATCTTGACTGTTCTAGAATTTTCAGGTGTAGACGAATCCTTCGAAAATATCCTCGCGATTCTAATGTATCCACTTTATACCGGTGGTGTATACGAGCAGTGAGAGAGAGAGAGAAATTTCGAGGGACTGAGAGAAGGAATTAATATTGCGTGGTATATACATAGGTAGAGTTTCTTGCCTCATGGTAGCTGGTACCAAGTTGCAAAGCGATATTGCCTTCGTCGTTGTAATTAGGCAGAATGTCTCGTCGCCTCGGTCTTCACATGTTATAACGGGCGACAATGGGCGTCAAGAGGATGTGGATCGTCCAATGGTAATTGGATTCAAGGTACTACAATTGTGGGCCTTGACCAAGATCACTCGAGTCATGATTAGAGCAAGGCCAATTATTTGACGTTAAATAGAGTGGCAGACGTATGGCAAGCCGATCAAAATACGTTTCCGATTCGGACAGACAATACGGGCAGAAACTCGATTGCTGGTGGATTTTGATACGCGGATTATCCACTATAGTCCTGATATCTCGTCAATCGGAAATCGATAACAATTAATCTAAACGAATATTTCAAGGGTTCATCAAGTTCTCGGAAACCCGATTTACTCCGCGATGTAGATTTTCAGTTATAACTGTTAATTCCTCAATAGATACGATTTTAATCGAGAATTCATGTATAGAATACTTCATTCCCTTATTGCCAACAAATTAATGGACATGGGTACAACGGATTTGTACATTCTACTTTTTTAATACACGACTATCTTTTCTGCACGCACCGAAACCGCTTACCCTCTATTACCTATTTTTACAAAAATTAATACCCATTCGAATATTAACTTGAACGAATTCGGCTTACTCTGCAGCATTTTTCAATAATCTGAACTGCATTCCGTAAAACAGACTGCTTTGCAACAAAACGATTGAAATAAAATGCGAGAATGTGAAGCAGAATGAATTTCTGATATTCATTTATAATTGTTTCAAACAATCCAATGGAATCCTTTGACGTTGCAGTGATGTTTCATTTATTATTATTCGTAAATATACGAGTTTTTATCATTTTTAATAATATTTTGTTTCATAGGAATGTGTAGCAAGCTAATTCTCCCCTTTCCTCTCTTTCGCTCTAATTTTTATCCGCGTTCCTGTACTGGGAATCAGTTGTTAGTCATTAATCTAATAGATTTTGAAAAAAGAGGGCGTCTTGGAAACGAATTTGGCCATTCGCCGAGATCAGAATCGTATAAAGAATTCCTGTTTTTCTATTCGTTTGTAGTATTGTTCTGTCCCGCGGGACTTTGCCGAGATATCAAATAAGGCTGAGTACGTGTCTCAGTCAGTAAAAACGATTTTCTTTCAAGAAAGATCCTCGGCTGATTAAGAAACGCTTGGAAAATTAAACTCTGACTGGAGTTTAGGATCCCTCAGACCCAGGTCACCACGAGATTTTCAATCTCACAACACGCTCTCAGACGTCTCTCAGTTCTAGGCGCCAAAGAGCCCGTAAAAATTCTGTCGAATTCCGTACTTAGGGGTTTCTGAATTTTTTTCTACCTCGTAGCTCTCGCAATACTTTCTCACTAAATCTCAAGAATCATCCTGAAATTTCACAATTAGAAAATATAACTTCGTCTCTATCACCTAGAAGTATAGGGAGATAGAGAAAAAATGATTTTTCCAGCTTTTAGAACAAATAAAAATTAAGTTTCAGCAATATTGCTGAAAAAATATTGAAGTAATAGTGAAGAATGTCGCCTTTTTGCAATTAACTCGATCAAAATTTATCATAATTGATATGCTGTCCATTCACCATACAGAGAAAACGCTTCCAAACAGAAATGCCCTGCACGCAATTTTTTCTTGGATCAATGCGGTTGATACGAATACTTGGGAAAACCGATTGACTTCGTTTTAAAATAATAAATTGATGACGTATAACAAGATTTGTCAAGCTCGAGCATTCCATTTCTCATCGTGCGTGATCGCCGGTTATTTTACGAGTTTTTCTCATCGCTGTGAATATTTTTCGATAATATCGAGATCAAGGGTCTCGATGGGGCTTCAAAACGCTGAGTACCCACCTTCGGCGAGACGATATAACGTCGAATAGTGCCGTTTAGCTTACAACTTTTCCTCGTGTATTCGGCACGGCAAGTATGCCGACTATGTCTCGTAGTTTCGGAACAGCGAAAGGACGCGATGTGACGACAAAGCGAGCCCTGAGGCTGCAGAGATCCACAGACCGGATAGTACCGAGGCTGTACACGTTATACACTTGCCTGGGTAACGGCCGACGAGAATCTCCGAATTAACTCCCGCGAAGGATTCGCGTGCCGCCACCGTTTCGCTATGCCGTGGCGCGAAGCTTCGTATCTAGTATGCCTAGTATGTACTTTATACTAGCTAGTAAAGCTAGTAGCTAGTAGCTAGTATATAGGTAGTCTAGAGTGTGTATATATTGTCCCTAAAGCACTGGGCTTCGTTGTGCTGAAAACATGTTTAGAAACGATGAAGGAACGATGGGCGCCTCTGGCGTGTGGTGTGGTTCACTCTGGCATTTTGTCTCCTTTATGGCACAAAACAATTTCTGAACGCATACTTTGACAACAACGCGTGTTTCATCGCTCGCCACACCATAGCCACGCTATGCCATCCCATGCCGTGCCCATACTCGCTTTTATTTTACAATCCACCGTCCCCAAAAGTCACTGCATTCCTCGTTTTCGCCTCGGGCAGTCTCAGGGGCGGCTACTTTCGCGATTCTGTACGCGGGTGCAGAGTGGGACATGGCGAGCTCACGGTCTCCAAAAATACTCGATAGATTCATCTTCTTTTACACGGAATTAGCCTCGATTAATTAGCCAATCACCCCCGCGATACAAGGTATACAGACTTCAGGAGTATATCGATCCCGTTTTTAAATAATGCCTAGTCGTCCTCGCAGGATGATCTTCCCGGCGAAAATATATTCGATATTCATGTATATTCTACGGGAATGAAAATAAGGAAATTCCTGTGTAAGAAATCGGGTCAAATTCCAAGGAAATGAAAAAGTATCAACCTTGTATACAACACTGAACGGAAACTGGAGCTTCTGCCCTACTCTCAAGATTGATAAGGCGTAATAGCCGCGTAGTAATTCGGAAACTTTATCACATATATTAGATATTGTGATTAATCCGAATCAGCTGAATAGGAAAGTTGGACTTTGAATGGAATCAATTTTTAAATCAAATTATTAGAATTTTCTAATATGGAAAAACGGCCCTCGGGTCTTGTTTGAATTATTATGGGTACATCTAGGATGTACTATGAAATTTCCTTTGATATTTTATCCGAATATATATAGTTGGATGAAAGGCAAGTTTTAATGAGGTGTGAGTAAAAAATTATTTTGTAACGTGCGCGTGCGGTAAAGTCTACCAAGGCGAAAAATTGCGGGGTATTATTCAATTTTATTCTTTAATAAATGACAACGAATTTGCCGCGGGGACCGCGCGCGCGGTTGCAGAGAATTTTTGTGTTTTTAAACTTTACAGGCTGGAAAAGTTTGCTGACGGCGTGGAAAAGGCAAAGGGGTGAGAACGAATTAGGGCGAGGCGTGATCGAAAGTACGCGAAGTGTTGAGAGAAAAATGGTAAATTTTAATCGACGAGGGAAAAAGCGCGAGGGGGTGCTACTGAACAAAGCTTACAGTATGCGAGGTGCTCGACCACCTATAGACTATAGTGTTTAACGAAAAGAATCGTTTTAGCGTTAAACTACCAAAATAAAAATTTATAAAAGATCAAACGTTTATTCAGAAGAATTATAATTACCTTTCAGATGAGATTGCGTGCCCTGTTGCAGTTTACTGAATAATCGTAGTAGTATTAGACTTGAAGGTCTGCCATTTAGTTTCACTTATGAGTAAATTATACTCGCAATGTTTGCTTCCTTCGTAGTTTGACAGAATTGTAGGTATTTCTTGCCGATCGTTATGCTAAGTAGCTTAAAGCCAACGTCTTTATGTTGAAATTGACTTACAATTAGACTACGACCATTTAATTTATCAAAGTCGAAGTTTACCGTTTGAATAGGGTTAATATATAGTTGGACTGGATGAATGACGCGCAATTTGTGTATAGTCCATTGACTTTGATGTCGATCGTATAATATTTCTGAATCTTCTATACCTATATACGCGTGTCGCTGTCTGTCTACGAATTTCGCTCATTTTTCTTCACTATTTTATTCCTGTCTCATTTTCTGGACCATAAACGATATAATAATGCGAGGTAGAACTTTTCAGCAATATATGTTTACCAAAGAAAGAAACTGGTACCAGTTTCCCGCTCACATTACAGCCACGCTTGCGGAACTACATATTTTCAAATCTCGTTATTTCACTCGAACTATAATACCTCGCCTTAGTTTTCCCTCCGTTTCCTCTCTTTCACTTAGTTTTTCTTTTCCCGAACGCGAATATCCAAGTCAACGAACAAACGATAAACACGGAGCTTTTATCTCACCCCAACCCCCTTGGCCCGCGATTTTTTCCTTCTTTCTTTTCTCTACGTCGTTTGGCGATAAACTGAAACCTGAAATTTCTGGAGTAACAAATTTGTAGTATTCCGTTGTTCAAGCCTCTGTGTTTACTCGGATGAATGGGTTCCCTCGATATTTGCTTAACTAAAGTAACTAGGCGAGGTATTCTGACTTGATGTGGAGAAAAAAGGAAAAGTTCGCCGGCTCCAAACTGCAATAGCCAAAGGAAAAAAATAACCACGCTGACGTTTTTTAAGGGAAATAAGGCGATACTCTTGCCCGTACTTTCAGTACATAAATCAATCTTGAAAAAAAAAAGTAAAGCGATTCTCGTAACGGACCATTATAATGCTCAGGTTGGAACGCGACTCAAACGGGAGTAAAAGTCAAGTTGAAAGTCAGCATATCCTTTGTGAAATACTCACTCCCTGGCCTTTTGTACCAATTTGAACCACACAAGGGGATGACGACGCCACGTCTAACCTTGTCCACGACCCTCCCTCATACCCTGACCCCTGTGTTAAACCCCCGACCCTCCGCCGGCGGCTCTTCGGTCCTTTTAAATGGATTGAAGGAAAATCCCGATGAAGTAGAAGAAGGGAAGAGGTCAATTTTTCGGATTCTTTTTTCTTTTCTTCAAACTTTGAAGAGGGAGAGATAGATGAAGCGATACATAGTTAGCTTTTATTGTGCCCGCAGGAGGTACGGCTCCCTCCTAAAAACAACTCGGGAACGATAGGAAATAAAATAAAACGGAATTCGAGGATACCGCCAGAGGCAATACCTCCTCATTGGTTTTTTTTTTTAAACGGTACATTAATATGATGCCCAAAATATTCAGTAAATTTCTTTCTCTTTCTCGCACCAAACAATAAGGAAATTCATTCGTAAAAATCCCATCAATTCATCCGTCACTCCCAGCCACCAATTATTAACGACAAGACTCGAAGGAACAGAATGAGCCTGAGTTGTCCCGCGATCACAAACGGCATCATAAATCGCAAAACGGGCTCTTCAAGGCGTGCACAATCGAACTGCCGACTATCCAACGCCTCGCGGAAGAGCTTGACTGAATAATCTTGGGGGGCCAGTGACAGATGTTCGTTATTAACGGGCCTCAGAGATAAGGAAAGGCAAGGACTTGCCTGGTTTGCATTGAAACATATAACGTTCAGTACAAGATCTTAGCTCTTTGTTTCCTTGAATTATCGATATCCCTTGACCATTCTGTCCCTCCAGTACGTCGTTATTAATTTGCAACGGACCAGCGAGCACAATGCAAAGGGTTATAGTATATGGTATAGTATGTAGCGCGTATAGGGGTTGGAAAATCGTGATGTAATGCTGTAGCGGAATTTATACTGTTTACTAAAGAAACTGGGAGTGGTATAAGTTTGAATATGTGTAGGTTTGCAGGAAAATGTCGTCGTAGGGTAGTGAAAGGCATGCAAAGAGGCGAGAGATGGCAGAAAAAGCGTTTTCCATGTTATTTATTGCGCGGACCGATGAGTGTCATTTAAAATTTCGATATAAATTAATTTAAGGGGTAAAGGGGTTTCTAGGCGGTGCAGTGGGACGGGGCGTAATGGCTCGGAAAATGAAGTTCTTGTAGCTTGCCGAGAGAGAATCCCACCCTCTACTCCACTCTCTCCAGTCTCGAGTTTCACCCCGTCATCCCTTCGCCCCGATTTCATCCCTTTCACCTTCCTTCCTTCCTTCCTTCCGCAATACTCGCCGCCTCTACGAAACCCCACGAACAGTTACGAACTGGCACTACCTTCTGAAATATACTTCCTTCCGAGGGTGCCGTGTGCTTCCCATCTCCGTCGCTATTATCTTAAGTAAACAGACTCTACCTGTGCTCACGCGAACTCTAGATAGAGCCATATGTTATCAAAATCCTTTCTTAAGAGCCGCCTGCACTGATACTTACTAATTTTCAAATATTAATCATCTACTGCGTCTAACTCCCCATTCTAAAAGCCATATTCTCATTATTCGACGCTAATTAATTTCCACTCCTTTTCAAATTAAACAAAAATAAAAATCGCCCTCGTGCATATCGTAACAGGGACGAAATTATCGCGTCAGTTTTCTTCATCTTCCGGACACATTCTGACCTCCGAGATTTAAAGATATTGTCCAATTACAAGGTGCGAGGAAGTTGAAAATCCGAAATGAATGAGATAAATGAAAATATGTATAGAAATTTTCATTCCAATATTGTGGATTGAACTTCGAGCAGGTAAAGTTGGTTGAGAAATGATAACGATTAACATTTGAATGCGGCGTCGTTGTCAATGGCTACTAATTATCTGGACGATGCACCCGGAGAGCTGTCAGTGGCGGACAGTAGCGGACAGCGCGGGAGGAACCCAAGGGGACATCCCGTGGACCAAGCTACAAATGTTTGCGGTCGTGTAAACCGATACAATTTATGCTCGGCGTTCCGAACTCGGTATATGGGTATGGCGACTGTATGGGATACCGGGACCGCGGAATCACCCAAGTGTTGGATACTCACCCTCTACACCCCCCCGTGTCGCATACGTCCACGAATTCGCGATACATATTTGGAACGCTAGCGCGTGCCGAAACACGAAGTGTAACAAGCTCGTACTAGGACACGCGACTCGCATAGCTATATTACACGATCATAGCTCATTCAGTGACGCAATCAAATTATTCGTCCCTTTGTTCGTTAGTCAATCATATAGGTACGGATTCTAATTTGTTATATAAATATTCCATTTCGCAACAGATTTTCGATAATTATTTGTTGATATATCGAGATGCGAAGAAATTAGCAACGTTGGAGTGAATATTGATGTATAATAATAATGGGCGTGTTATATAGGTGTATGTTTCAGTAAAATTGAGAATTATTATTTTTCGAGTATTAATAATTGAGTGAAATTGAAAGTTATGCGTTGCCAAATGTCGGAGACCTGCAGAAGAGCGACGAATTAGTATTAGCCTGCAGGGTAAAACTGGGCGGCAATTTTATGGGGAATGAAGACGAGCGGGAACCCGTGATAAACACTAGCGGCTTTTGGAAAACCAATATTTATGGCACCGCGTAGAAAATAATGTGACGCGTAAATTACGGTGCAAACAGGTTCGCATTTTCGAGAGCTGTATATACGTACGCGTATATCCCCGGAGCCTGCAACTCTACATCTGTTTTCTACGCGCATGAATCTCAATATTTTCAATCGTATATTTTACAAAAAATATTATGCGCTGTTAGAGAAAGAGGGAAAGGAGAGGGAGAGAAAAAATTAAAATAAAAAATATATTTTCACCGAACAGCTCCATCTATACATCACGTCCCAACTCATAGATCATTGCAGATCTTTTCTTACTCCATATTATTCACTTCCATTTCATCAGATATTCGGCGACAGGTTTTCTTTTTTCTGTCGCAGACGAAATTCAGCCGCGAATCTCTTGCCTTCTGTATATATTCATCAAAGAAATTCTTTTATCTAACGTAGAATTGAAGATTGATTAGCGATCGTATATAATCTATCAATTCGGTTAGACAACCGGATGACTTGTGGATATCTTATTAAATTATTATCTTATATACGCTCTTCGTTGATATCGTATCGGTTTTATTTGTCAAGCCGACAGAGAAACTGCAGGAGGAGAAAGGGGCGTATCAAGCTAACGCGACTGTTGTTGAACGGCTGATTGTTCTTCACATTGTGATACAAAGCGAGCGCAGCTGGTTTCTGGCGCCTGTTGCTTATCGTAAGTGCCTTTACATTAGAATCGTATCGCTGAGAAACAGGTACACCTAGACATATACACTTGCATATTAATTACCGTTTCATTTATTACAAAATCCGGTAAATATGTATCAATCAAAGTGAATATATACAGTAGCTGCCTCATACCTTTCCCAAATAGACATTTAATCTTAATCTTTATCGCTTAATGACGTTCGAAAAATTCGATCACGTTCACTGACTGCACAAGCCTTGAACAATGCAAAGTACGCTCCAAGTGATAATCAGCTCTCTATCAAAGCTGTTCGAATCGTTAATTACAATTATATCATTAACAGTGGACAATTGAACAGAATTTTATCAGTAATACGAGTTATATTAAAATTTCTATCTTTGCCTTTGTGAACGGTGTTACTTTGTCTCACATCGTCTTATCAAACGGTGCTTATGTAACCCCGATAATATTCAGCCCCGCGGATTATTAGGCTCGGAAAAATTGTACTAACAAAACCAAAATTTGTTCATTTGCAATATTCCAGAGAGTCAGGTTTTGGCTTTGAAGATGAACGACTATAATTCGCAATTCGCGAATGATCAGGTACTCGATATTTAATTGGATGCGAAGAAATCATGACGTTTGAGAAAAGTGGACAGAAAATTATGACGAAAATAGGGAAATTCATACTTCATTTTGAAAAGCACATTTTCAATTTTGTATGACGTATACATATGACGTTTAAACTCTTATCGTTATAGATACAGGAGGTAGACTAGTGGCACGTAAATAGTGTTAGATGCCAGGCTCAATAGAGTATAGACGCTTTAGAGTCTATGGGGTTCACAATGAGATAGAAATTTACGTCGGGCAAGCGTCTGGAGTATTGTTAGGTGTCGGGACGTCGAGCGTCTACGGTCGTCCCTTCTCTCGTGTTTGACTGGAGTCTCGCGACCTCCAACTCTGTCGTTTCAAGTTACCCTAAAATTACGTTTCAACGCCTCATCCCCAGTTGCTCATAAACTCCGAAGTCTAACTCATCAACAAACTTCGAGAATATATACTCGCATATATTGGAAGTTCACGAAGAATGAACCTCACGCTTCACCCATCCGCGCTCGGCTCGACTCTACAATTTTCATCCCCAAAAGTTCCAGAATGCATTTTCAAACATTTATAGAAAAGGACACACAATTCATGGATTCCACTCATCCGGCTCTGAACTCACATTTCGCAGCCAAAAGTTATAATCAATTATAACAAATTCATAAATTAATACCACTGTAAGCGTGCGATTCCTTCATTAACTCTCTATATGTTGATACAACATCCCCGAGCGCAAAATTAACTGCCAATTAAAGTTCAATAAACGATGGAATTCCCATGCTTCTATTCCCTATGTCACCGTGTCGCGAAACATTCAGAGCGGGATTCTCGGGGCTACACAAGTAATTGAAAATCTCGATCTAGATACGAATTCGATGATGGTGTGCCTGATCTGTTGTACAAAGATACCGATTTACAATACGTAATGGAGAATGGCTTAATAAATTGAAGATTTATTTCTACAGGAGTCGGACGAAGTACTTGAGTTGAAGTGAAAATCAAAGGATTAGAGGAAAGCTTTGTAAACGAAAGGGGCGGAAGAAATACCGGCGAAATGTCAGGAAATAAGAATATTTTAGCTAGCACAATCCCAAAGACTCCAACTCCCAGATTATCTTTGGGACAGTACATGCTGAACTGTCTACGCAGCAATGGGACGAGCATCGCACATGTAAGTATATGACTTGAAATCTTTATCACGGAATTTTCCGAGTAGGTAATACCTGAGTAGCCTATTCGTGTAGTAATGAAAAATGAGGAGAAGCTCGTCTGACGACAAGTGACTGTTAAAACGGTCGACTAACAATATAAAATCAAGAACCAGCTTCCGTTCGAGGAACGAACGACGAATGGTACTTTAGGTTTTAATGAATGCTATTGAAAGACAGTTCCGCGGACACCGATCAATATGTCCCTTGCTCATTTTAGTCTGATTGATTCCCGTTCGCCGGACTGTTCAATTTTTCTTTCCACGATCCGGCAAGCCCTCCAAACAATTAACGAGCATTTGAAAATCAAAAAACTTCACCTGATAGATTGACGCGGCCACAGGAGAGACCATCAACTACCAAGAGATATACGAGCAGAGTATACACTTGGCGAAAAGTCTGAAAAAACGTGGCCTCAAGATTGGCGATCACGTTGCCATTTCCAGTGAAAATCGTCTGAATCTGATAGTCCCAACGTTGGCCTCGCTTTACCTGGGCGCAGCTTTAGCCCCCTTAAATCCAACTTATTCAAAAGGTGAACTTTTGGATAGCCGCAGTGATTTTTCAGTCCGTTGAATGAGAACGGTTCATATTCAAAAGAATATTCGACCATCAACGGGTAGCTGTTTGCTAAATGTCTGATTTTTCATACTTTAGCGGAGCTATTACATGCCTTAAACATTTCCAAGCCGAGCATCATCTTCGTATCGCCACGGACGGAGGAAATTGTGCAAGAAGCTGTCCAAGAACTTGACCCGAAGCCGCAACTCATCCAGCTCTCGTCAGAAGCTATTTCCAAAGACATTATCACTTTGCCTAACCTTATCGCCGAAACTGAAA
Source organism: Rhogogaster chlorosoma (assembly GCA_944452935.1). NCBI lineage: Eukaryota > Metazoa > Arthropoda > Insecta > Hymenoptera > Tenthredinidae > Rhogogaster > Rhogogaster chlorosoma. Next base: position 20,126,232 of record OX101801.1, on the reverse strand, counting down.
CAAATATTGACCTCAACAGCTTCACTGCCGTCGAATTTTCAGACTACAAGAAACACGTTGCTGTCATTTTATGCTCCAGTGGTACCACGGGCTTACCTAAGGGTGTTATGCTCTCCCATCACAATCTGATGACACTTATCCAACACTTTAGGTAATTTTGGTATTTCTGGTGATATTAAACACGTTTCCGTCCTGAAAATTTCAAGAGCTTTTTCCCTGCGAAGTATGCGGACGTGGCTATCGTTTTTTCAGGTTCACTTTTCGCGACAGTCTGTCACGCAGCTAAAAATCAATTTTATACGCTTTAGATTATCGCAGATTGATTTTTCAATCCGACGTTCTGCGTTATTTCGTAATTAAATTGTTTGCCTTCCATTAATTGGGGCGCAATTTGACCACGCAATTACGTAACTAGAACGACACCAGCTCGGTTTTGGTGACAGCAGATGCTGGTGAGGGTAAATCCGTAATTCCGACTTTCAGAAATCCAGATTTTATCAATCTTCGACCGGACCGTCCGCTCCTTGGACTACTTCCGTATTTTCACGGCTACGGATTCTCCCTTGTACTAGGACTGACGGCTACGAAGGGACTGGCAGTTATGATGAGCGAATTTGATCCTCTGCTCTTTCTGAGCGCCATACAAAAGTACAAAGTGGCAATCGTCCCCGTCGTACCGCCCATCATGGTTTTTCTAGCCAAACACCCGATCGTCAGTAAATTCGACTTGAGCAGCATCCAAGAAATCGTTTGCGGGGCTGCTCCGCTTTCCGACGAGGTATAAATCTCACGTGGAACAGAAAACAATCACAGCTCCGACCCGCAATTTCTGCATGTTCATTTTCTTGAAATCCCCGACAGATTCAGACTGCCGTTATGGAACGGCTTGGTGTCTCGAACATTCGCCAGGGTTATGGTATGACTGAAACTACGGTTATCGTCTCGTTGAGTCCGATAGCTAAGAACAAGGTCGGGAGCGTTGGGATTCTGTCGCCGGATACCTGCTGCAAAGTCGTCGACATCGAGACCTCCGAAACTCTCGGTCCTCGTCAGCTTGGCGAGTTCTGGATCGCCGGCGATCTTGTGATGATGGGCTACTGTCGAGACCCTAAATCCACCGCTGAAACCATCGACAAAGACGGCTGGCTTCACACCGGTGATATTGGCTACTATGACGAGGACGGGTACATATTTGTCGTCGATCGTCTCAAGGAGCTCATCAAGTACAAGGCTTTCCAGGTGCCACCGGCTGAGCTCGAGGCCATCTTACTTAATCATCCTGCGGTGGCGGATGCTGCGGTGATCGGCCTCCCGGATGAGAACAGTGGAGAACTACCAATGGCATTTGTTGTCCGACAACCCGGAGCTGAGGTTTCTCCTGACGAAATTCGGAAGTTCGTCGATGGTAAGACAACCCATTCACTGATATTACGTTACATCTTCGTTCCAAGTTTAACGGATGTAATATAGCACAAGATATTTCACAAACCACAATAACTGCAGGCGTCGAATCGAAGCCCTATCTTTTATTCGAAAAATGTGTCTTTTCGGAAAATGAACTAAAAAAGAAACACCGTGCTATACGGATTGATCGAATATCAGTCCTTTCCGCATTCATGATTGCTTAAACTAATGTTTCCAGATGAAGTTTTTTGAAAGAACCAAACGAATTTCTGTGCTTTTCCGATTTTACAGATGAAAAAAAATTAAAAAAATAAACCACAGCATTCTGCAAGGGCTGACAATTATTAGACCGAATCCAGGCGGTTTTGAGTCTTCGTTATTACATTCCGTTTCGTTTTCTGTTCTTATTTCAGGCCAGGTAACTCCGTCGAAATGGTTACGAGGCGGTGTAAAGTTCATTGAGGATATCCCGAAGAATTCATCGGGCAAAATACTGCGCCGAGAGCTGCGAAGCCTATTATCAAAGTTGTAGATTGCAATTGATAATGTTTTCTCTATATAATGAATGTATCTGGAATTTTTACTGTGTGATTGTCTGTGTACGTATTTACCTCTTTTTATCATAAAATCGAATCAGAGTCTATGCTTACGACCAATATTTGTATGTGTGTAAAAGCATTTACGTTTATAATATGCCAGCATCAAGTTTTCGACAATTTTGAACGAGCCTTCTTCTAACAAACGACGGTTCAACGAGCCAAATTTATAATCTAATTATGAAATTCGGTTAGGAGCACAACCTCCAACGGTATTAACTTATTTTATTACCAAGATATTACCGCCCCGATGAAACTATTTAATAAACAAAACCGTTCTAAATTTTCTTGTCTAAGTATTCGATCCCTAACTCCTCTTTCACATAACTTGTACCTTTTTTCTTCAGTTTTCTACAATATAACTTCATCAAACGAAATTAACTGAAAGGTAATTATTCTACAATTTCTTAACTCTACTTATAAAACTCGTTTATATTCCACCATATAAACTATAATTGGACCACGACGAGTCTCTATACCTAGCAGCTCGATCAGGGTCGAGCAATTAATGTATTACTCCAATTAGAATGAAGAGTTCTTTCGCTCTCCAGCTAGTGGTGAACCTTTTTTTTAATTTTTTTTTTTTAACTGATAGAGAGTCGGTTGGGTGAAAAATTGACAAATTAACTCAGATCCGAATTAGTTGTCTTCTCGTGCAATGGAGTAGGTAAATCGGGTTAGATGAACGAGACCGATAAAAGCGACGTTAGGCGGGTACCTACATACACCCACGTATGTAGATACATTAAAATGTACACCCTAGCTGCCTAGACTCCACAGCGCTTGAGGCTGCGAAGTCAGTGTCGGTCGTTCACGAGCGATTTCCGACTAGCGCCAGGCCGCCAGTTAATACAATTTGTAACGTCCGTTACTGACAAATCTAATTGACGGATGGAAATTATTTAACGTAGAGAAAGATTGGACAGAGTTGAAATTTGACTGGACGCAAATTTTTATGACTTTTTCAAATCATTTCATTATTTTCAAAATTCTATCCCGAATGTTGAAGTATCCGAAAAATTATTCGAAGATTTGGGCAAAGCTGCTCCACGCAGAAATGAAAAGTATAATATAATATCGTTAAGCCGTATGAGAAACTAAAGAAAAAATCGGCTTCGACTCAATGGACTTGGAACGCTAACCCTTTAAACCTAGAATTAGCCCTTTAATCGGAAATGCTCCCTGACTCTCTCTGCTCTCAGCCATTGAATCTAACCGCAGTGATTACTGCATGTCGTAATTAATTTTCATTCAATATTGACGCCGAGTGAGCTTCAAGTGAAACTTAACACTTGGTAACTAGCGTTCGGCGTCGTCCGCAGGCGAGAGTTGACGGGTGTCTTCGGTAAGATAACCCTGAAGCGATGTTTTGTTCGTCCGTTAGCCCGTCGGCGTATTTCCATCGTCAAGTTGGATTCGCCATAGAGGATTTGGATTCGTGTTTCCCGGCATTGTGTAACGGGTATACTTTAAGGCCTCCTATAGGATCTATGGGAATGCCTTATGCTTATCTATTCGGTAGCTCGCGCAGGAGGCCGTGACGTCTGGAGTAATTCGAACAGTTCGTACGCGCAAATTTTTCGTAATTGACCGAAACTTAAGAACTGGAGAAAAAACAATTTCTTTAGATTAATCTTTGTCGAAGGTTTGAGAAAATATTTGCCAAAAATATAAAATCATTGAGGCACCGGTTATACTAAGTCAATTCATTGACGCCGGGTGTGAAGAGGTACGTAGCTAAAAATTGAATAATTACTAGTGAAGTAATCAATAGTGATTTGCAGCTGCATCGAGGAGGTGCAGAGGGTGAGAGAATCGCAGGAATTTATTAAGCTCTTAATTAGTAAAGGTTATTGGATCCCGACTTTCAAACTATCGACGATGTACTAATTTTGTATAATTAAGCAAGATTAAAGTCCAGCTTGGAACAAATTAGTTTTAATTTACATCCCCGTCATGAAAACGCAGGCAGAAGCCAATTGAGAATATTTTGATAACGTGGCGAGTGAATTAGTTCCGGAATTATCAACATACGATGAAAGTCGATATAAGCCCCAGCATCTAATCCTCAATTAAATTGATTGCCATCCACAATTGTCCCTCAAGTTTCAACGGATGGTCATTGCGGCCACTTCGTGGTCAAGTACACGGTACGATCTAAAGACTCTCTTGAGTAGACTCGAGAGGCTCTGTTGTCGGCTGCACCAGTAAATACCCAGTCGGTTACCTTCCATGTATTTCTACGAGTATATACAGACGTACAACACGTAGGTATAGGAACGTAGTACATGAACATATTCATACGGTATAACGTACGAAGCATAGATACGCTTGCAAAGTTAGATACCGAACTATCAGGTGCTAACATGCACAATACACAATGCGAAATATCGTGACCGCGTTGTAAGGATTCTCGGACAAGGAGTTCACCCTGAGGAAAGTGTAACACCACCCGCCCATTCCCCATCCCTTGCTTCTCTTCCTCCGATGAACTTCACTTTGCACTATGTCTGTGGGAACTGTGTAATATATATTTATAGGATATGACGATGACAATGCGAACATACGAGTTGAAGGATGTAAGAAAGAAATCGAACAAATTGACTGATCTGGTAACTGCAATGCCCAAAGAACGATTTCCACATCTTGGAACTGCTTACCGTTCGTAATAAAGTCTGCCTGCGGGGTTAGAGACCCGTCAGACTTTATCTGAATCGTGCAGGGGATGATTTTTCGCCCTCTTATGACCTTTGAATCTTGTTATGCAGACCGCGATCCAAGTTCACCCTATCGCATTCGGCTATCAGTTTCTAATATTTTCTCTGCATTCCAAGTAGGAACTCCCCCACGCTCTTGACCGCGATATCGCCAAAGAAACGATAATCACGGGGCGTGTGCAACCCCTGTGTAGAATTCAATGAAAACTGTTCAAATTTGCATGTACCTAGTATACGTTCATGAGAAATTATATGTGATAAATTAATTATCCAAGAGAGACAGAAACTCTGGGTATTTCTCAAGTGGAGATTTTTGAACCGACGTTCACTTACAGTATTGGATTTTTGCAACCAGTACTTTAACATAGTCCCGGAAACGAGGCCCATTTTTTAGCGTCGTAAAATTCGTCGACGAATGAATACATGGCGACGTATTGTACGTAGCTAATTATTGGACGTAATGAACCATTCGAACGATTGTACATCTACGTTTCACAGATTCTCTCCCGGCCGATTTACAGGTCACAAGCCAAATCGAGCTAGGCAGTGACTCGATACGGTGCAGTAGGCACGACCTGACATATACTTGCCGTTGACACATCGATACGTCACCGTACGTGGTTCTGGTCTCGCTGGTACAGTTTCGTCGCTGTTACTACCTCTCTGTAACGATGAAATAACGATAATATAAATAGCGGCGGTTTATCAAGTTCGCGAACCTTTATTTGCTCGGAGTTATAGCGGTTTAATTTTTGGACTGATTCGCTCGGGTGATTTGGACATTTTTTTCATTCTTTATACCGTCGCACCAGGTGAGGATTCGTTCGTTTATATAGACATAGAAAAATAGAGATGATATATGCCGGTTAGGAATTTCGCGAGAATCGTATTCAATCCGCGTTCTCGTTTTCGCGAATTCTATACGATCTTCTTTGACGATTGTTTTACGAAATGCGAATGTACATACTATCCGGATTAACCCACTCGGCGATGTCTAACTTCGGCATTATTATCTTCCGCATAAATTTGTGAATTATTAGTGTTTGATTGAAAGCCAATAATCCTGGTTGTTACTAAATTAATTCAAACTCGCCAATAACGGGGGGCGTGATATTACCTGGATGGTGATCCGGAATCATTTCAAACGTGGGCAGGATAATCAAATACCACAATTCCCAGGTAATTCTGTATTTGATTTTGCCAATAATTTCAGTAGAATTTCACTAGAAGCGTTATCAGGTCGTCGAATACTCCGTTTCATCGAAATTTCGCGAGTCTTCCTCCAAAGTTTAATACTACCGATGATTTTATCATTCCATGATCATTTGTGATTCATTATCGGCCAAGCTCAATAACACGAAAACATGTTTAACCGGTTTTCCCAACTATAACTACTTTGACAGCCTCAATTTTAATCAGATACCTGAGCGAGTGGCCGTCTCAGTCCACAATAAACAAGCGAAACTGCGGGACGGTGGGTTTTCTTGATTTTTTGGTCTCAGCTATCGGTTGCGATAAATGAGATCAAACACTGCTCTTAATCAGCAAGTGTGAAATATATCAGCTATTGGATATTGATGTCTATCTTGTTCCGGGCCAATCTGCGTGATTCAAGACAGAAACAGAAACAATAAGAAAATTTCGCATGTAGGTATGAACCACGTAGACTATAAAAAACGGCGGATACATGCACTGTGCTTGTGTTGGTTTAGTGATAAGATTAGCTCGGTGTCCGGATATCTGTGGGCTGACTAAGCCTGTGTGCTATTGTTTTAATGGCTGGCAAAGTGTGAACCCATTTTCTTCTGTGGTGTTAATAATTGTACATTTTTACCGAGGTTTGTTCGCTTTTCAACCTTTGTCATCTTAAGCTTATTATTCGTCCCGCAACTCTGTGTGACGTGACGTCATCCGTGACTTGTCTGAATAACAATTTATCGCAAGAAATATATTATTTTTTTCTTACTCTTTTAAAGTACTTTAAAGTATTCGCTAAAGCTAGGGAAGAGAAGCACTGAAACGTGTCGAAATTTTTGGTATACGGTCAATTTTTGAGATTTAAGGATTGATTCGTTGCAGATGAATTTAAATTAATGACAATAAAAGTTTGATATTCGGTGTTATAATTGCAAATTATAAAATGACAGTGTGATATTATAATGATTATAATATTAACAGGTGACTCACCACGACCGATTGTCCAACTGAAGAACGGGTACAGATAAATTCTCTGGTTGGAACAGACTTTGAAAAATTAACAAGTAACTGAAGAAATTTCTTGGGTTTAAATATTATAAACCATTGTCAGAGTCAGCGAGGACTGTTAACTGTTAATCGTCACTAATTTAAGGTTGAATTAATTAAGCTTTGCGTAACCATGGGGAGTTCTAGCACGAAGCAAATTACCCAGGAGATGCTGGAGGAATATACTCAGCTTACATACCTAACCAAAGCTGAGATCATGCAGTAAGTTAAGTCAACGGAAATTACATGTTATTTGACATTTGAATTATGTATAGAATTTTCATGAAGCTTCATTTCATCGCGATTACTTGATCACCACCAAAAATTACTTTTTTTTTTTTGCAGCATATACAAACTCTTCAACACATTGGGATCGGAGGAATTGAATGACAATTTCCACCACAGATTTCCCTCCGACGATATTATGAGCATTTTTCCAACTATTCAGGTGGGAGAAACTTAATTTCATCTTCCTTGATTCAAAGATCCGTGGTTCATTTCTTGTTTCATCACATATCTAGCGTAATCCTTTCCGGGATTCGATCATGAGAGTCTTCTCATCGGAAAATGACGGTCACTTGAGCTTTGAGGATACTCTGGACTTGTGCTCTGCTTTTTCTACAAATTGCCCTGAGGATGTTCGAGCTGCTTGGGCATTTCAAATTTTCGGTAAATTGCCTCATACATTTTATTCAAGCCTTGAGTGATTCAATCCCGATTTTCTTTCTTCTTGTTTCTCATAATACTAACGGTCACAGATTTTGACGGTGATGATCAGCTGTCGCTCGACGATCTGATAGAAGTGGCACAGAAACTATGTGGTTCGAATGAAAACGGCGAGCCTCGACTGGATCAGCCAGGTGCTGAGTACGTTGCCCAAGCGGTATGTATTCTAATATGTAAAAATATTATGTTCACCAATTATCTCAAATAATCGCAATTAATTCTCTCCGCAAGACTTGCGAGCCAAATCACGTAATTAAACTGCGGAAGATTATGAATATATTTACGTAGATTTGTTTGCTGGCGCTTTCAGGTGCTCCAAGAGATGGACATGGATCATACCGGAAGTATTGCCCCCCAGGAGTTCGTCCATATCGTAGCCAGAATGCCAGAGTTTGCACACACTTTCAGATTCATGCCCTAGGTACGAGGATACCATTTCTAATATTAACAGTTATTTGCGGGATTAAACGAGAATTCATGTAAACGGATTTCATATCTGCGTACCGGTATTCCGCGAAAATTGGCGCGTATTCGCGAGTACGAACTCGGCTAATTTACACGATTTAAACAAACATCATTTATTCAACGATATTGTATTAAACTGTGAAAAGTATACACGTAACAATTTTTAGTCTATTAATATTATATGTATTCTAGTCATGCTCATGGTAAAAATCAGTATCGAAGATAATACTTGAGTATTCTATGAGGGCTTTTAAATAAAACGTATGTCTTCCATCGATTTCATTTATTTAACTCTCTTCTGTATAAATTCGTCAGTTCTTGTCTATGATTTCGTTTTTTCAGTACTCATAGCGTACTAGCGAATAGTTATTTCATGTAATCATTGCGCGAATACAAGTAGAGAATCCTCATCAGGTATTAACGGTGAGTTGTTCACGGAGCTTGTATTTATTAATTAATATTCCAGGTAGATATGTCAGGATTATAATTTCAAACGTATGCAAACATCATTACGCTTTGAACCAATATATTCCTGGAACGCTGTATGCTTAAATCGCTGTACAGAAATTGAGGTGTGTGGTAAATACACTTGCGATATTTTATTCCCCAATCGTAAAATCATTATACCACTTTTATTCTTACAGTAAAAATAAACACATAAAAATGTATAATTTTATGAACTTGATTACGATTATTACTTGAATATCAGTATTGACGAATTTAACGGATATATCACCGCGATTGCCAATATCTGTGAAAAAGTTTGTGCAAAAACACGATTAAACAGAACTGTAACTATCCCGAAAGCTAATTCCGTTTATGATTTTTTTACTGTGTTTGAAATCAGAAACAGTCACATAATCGTAGAACTGGGAATATTACAAATTACTATTTTTATTAGCTTTGATGTTTCGCTGTCGAGTGATCAAAGCCAAATATCTAGCGTTTGTAGGCAATGCAATTTCCGGGTGCGTAAACTCCGGGGAATGCCAATTCGGGCATATATGGAATTTTCGACGTTCTTTGATAGGTCAATGGTGCTACAGGGGGTCGCTTATATTCCGTATAAGATTCTGGATACTTGAAAAAGTAAGACGGTACGAGTTCTGGCGAACACTGAAAAGCGTACTCGTCAGCCTTAAAGAAGCTTAACGGGTGCAGGGATCCGGTATGATCCTTGTACTGTTGCCTGTGCATTTGCACACCCTACAAGGAAAAATTCACAAATCTTTTAAGCAATTTTTTACGGACGTTGCTTCATAAGAAACCAAAAATATCTTCTTAATTATAGACAAACGTATAGATGCAAAAAAAAAAGTCGAAATGGCAAAAGTTCTACCATTTTTTAAGCATTCTCTTTGGTAAATTTCCTTTCAGAAGAGAGTCTGTTACCTTGTACAGATCGTCAACCTCCTGCATTCGACCTGCATCAATCGTTGTAATATTATTACGTGGAACTGACAACAACCTATTGTAATCCCGCACCTTAGAAGCAGCAACTAAATCTGGCCTGGGACTGTAAGGGGTACTCTGCAGACCCCATTCATAGGGCGGCATCTTTTCAACAATAATAAATACGTTTCAATATAATTGCGTGAGAAAAGTATCTTGATATACTTCGATCGTGATTATATAGAAAGCCTCGTAACTTGACCTATAGCGCCCTTAATAAAGCTGTTTCATAATTGAATTTTATCTGCAAGTATAACAGCTCACCGAAAACCTAGAGAGTGCTTCATTTCTGTAATTTTGAAAGTAGCTAACTGTCCCACCTTCGTAAGATGAGCCACCAATTTTAGTTGGTGGATGAGCCCCCATAAAGGCAGGCATTAACGACGGTGGATAAAAAGTTGCTTGATTTTCAGACAGGTTTCGATTTCCCATAACCATTTTGAACAACGTTTTTCTTCTTTTGGTCGTAGACTATTAATTTTATATACTAATTAGTTTCGTGGTTAAAATTTTCTCCAAGTTACTCAACGAACGAGTTTTCAATATTTAGGGAAACAATATAACGTCGCTTTTCGCATTCTACAATCTGAAATCTGAAATCTGAAATCTGTGCTATACACCTATTCAATGTATTACTGCCACATTACGATAGATTTACAAACTCGCGAGCAATTAGTTATTCAATTACAAGCGAAGGAACGTATCCCAAAGATTGTAACATATTTTGTAATTTGTAAAATATCCCGCCACGGCAAACATAGTTCATAAAATTTTCGCTATGAATTGCCACCTTCTGTACCACCAGGTCGCAGCATCTTGCAGCGTGTTAAAAAACTGCGCATACGACCCACAGGTTGCATACAACCAGGCGTATCGTGAGAATTATAATTGTCGAATTATAATTCTTCGGAAACCAAGCTTGAGCTCTCCTGTTGACCGCAATAACCAGATAGAATTCTGGTACATTTAGAATAATGCATATTTTTTAATAATGTTGTATTTTTTCAGCGGAAATAGGAAAGGGGAAACGGAAACATTGTATTGGAAATAAGATAATGAATGCAAGATAACTGTAGAGTGTAAGAAATCAATTATTATTATTATTATATTGAATTGTACATTAAAAATTAGGTAATATCAACCAGGAAATATACATAATTAAGTTGATTGGTTCAAAATTCGTAATTGACCGTTTTCACGATGCAAATCAATCGTTCACGTATATAATAAATTAAATATTACAAAATACACTATGTTAAATCGATTAAAAAATCGTCTAATTTTTTGACGCCACAGTCAGGAAGCTTACGTCGCTTGACTTTCATTGACATCAAGTTATTCTTCAACACCTTAGATTTGATCCGAATAGGGCTAGGATAATCATCGACCTTTGAATGACCACCAAAACCGTCGTAATACGTCTCTCTTCGTTCCTGCCCTGCCTGTAGTCAAAAAGCTTAATTATCATCATAATTTTAGTACTCAAGGTTTTATTTCATTGAAAGTACAAAGAGAATCATAAGAAATGAACTTTGAGACCGATTAGGAAAGATATACATGAACTGTACCTTCAATGGCCCCGCAAGTCTCGGTTTCTTTGATAAAATGGAAAGACTTGAACTGGATGGCCTCAGCCTAGCCCCTCGTTGGCTCAATGTCGAACTGTCGCGAGCTCCTTGAGCCTTGATTAATGGATTTGATGATTTCTCGTTTGATTTCAACTCTGGGGGCAGTTCTTGCGAATCTGTTTCAGGCTTTGAGTCTAGTGTTGTGTCTGAACACTGTGAAAAATTCGGCTATTATTACATACATCCACTTTATAACGTTAAAATAATTATGAGCTGATAATAGACGAAAATTTTCGTTATTATTGATCAAAGTTACCGTTGTATTACAATCTAGGATATCACGGTTTTCATATTCTCTCAAAGTCCGGGTTCTCGCCGGAGCTGGACTTTCAGCAATGAATCGTTGGATATCTTCACTAGATGTCGTCCTTGCGGAGCTACGTTGGCTTTTGAGTTCTTGGAGCTTGTTCCATAAAGATTGCTTTTCGCTTTCACAATGAGCCATGTCTTCCTCCAATTGCCTTAAGCATGTAGTTTTTAATTGATGAATGAATTGATGATTTTTATCGGTAGAACATAAACAACTAATTAATTTTTCAAGTCTGGATTAATAATCGTAGAACCTTGTACCTGTATTTGGCTACTTGCTGCAGTAGATTATCCCGTTCGGATGTAGCTCTAGCCTTTTCTCTCTCCAACTTTCTTATCTTATCTCTTAATTCCTTGCGCCGCAGGACGTTGGACTCCAGTTCCCTGAAATAATTGTTGAATAGGAATATCAGGCTAATTGATCTGCCGCTCGATCCTGAGATAAAATTGCTACTGTTATTTCAGTTACCTTTTCATCACAGACACATAAGTGATCAGAGCTGCTTTGTCTTGTGCTTCTGCAAGCATTTTGTCTACTTCATCCTGTGAATCGTTTATCAATGTCTGCACACTATAGTGAGAATGATATTTATTAGAAATAAGGAACAGATTCGTCCACATAAAAATACAGAGTACACAATTGCTCCAAGATTCTTGAAAAAATTATTTATATTCTTTATTTCTAAAATATTGCAATCTCTGAGCCCAGGAGCAGTTCAATGGTTGAATTACTCTGAAAATAAATAAGCGAGAACTCACTTTCGGAATTCTATGACACTTTTCTTTAATCTAAGAATTTCTTTTTTCGCTTCTTCACAATCTGTGGCAGCATCTTTCATGTATTTAGATTGTTTCTTGAGTGCATAGATGGCTGATCTATGTTCGTTAATTTCAGCCTCAAGCTTTCTAACTTCTGCTCTTAGTCCTGCCGTCTGTGCTTTCAACGTTGTGTTTTCCTCCCCGCAAGTTTTCAAGTCCTTATCTTTTAATAATATTTGAAACTTCAAACTGTCGATTTTACTAGTTAGGACGGTTGTGTTAACCTCTATATCATCTGCATTTGAAAAATCGAAGTAAGCTCTGTGGATGCTTCTCTCTGTGACCTTCGTTCGACAGTGCGGACAAGACTTGGACCTAATTAGCATTGAAAAAATAAAAGACAAAAACAAAAACAGAAGAAAAGAAAAGAGAATTTACGTAGATAAACTTGAGTTAAATCGGATGAAAACATTGTCTAGATTTTCAAATATCGTTAAATTATTCCGTGCCGTCGTTACATACGACGGTATAATAAAAGCTAAGATACAGTAATACGAATGGAAATAAAGTAGCCCAGAATGATCATTGTTCAATGAAATTTGGCAGTGAATCAAAAAATTATTTAGCCAAGTACTTAATATACTTGGGTTTAGTTTTAGGGAATTTAGCATATGAAATAATGAGGCGTAATTTAATTAGTGCGACGATTTTTACCTTTCCAGCCAATGTGAAACGCATGGGAAATGAAAGAAATGTCCACACGGTGTGAAGTATACATCGTCCGAAGGTACAAATAGCTCGTGACAAATACAACATTTAATATTCATTGTTTCGATGAATTATAAACTTTTTTTAAAGGCCTGTGACGGAGAGTCGCAATGAGTGATACATGATTAGAATCACTCCGTGGTATTCTTCAATATAATACAAAATCAAAGAAACGGTCAAACACTTCACATGCACACAAAGGTTGTTTAATTCGTATCTCGATTCCATCCGCATCGAGTTAAATTCAAAACTCTGAAGATATCGAGTTAAGACTTCGAGAAAGCAGTGCAGCCATCGGAGGAAATTGGCAGCAGTTGTTATTTAAGTGGTACTTTTAGCTAAAGTCACTGATGAGTTGGCACTTGGCATCCGTGTCGCGACAAAATAATAACCTGCGCGTCGCTGACGACTCTAGTCGTCGGTGATACACGGGTCACAGGCGTACTTAACCTCCGTTCTATGGCATTGCGAGTAGATATTAAGTGCAAATATATTTATTGAATCACAAAGTGATCTAACTAGTATAGTAGTATAAATAAATAAATTAATTAAGAAAAATAATAGTAAAAAAAATAGAAAAAACATGAGTGGGCAGAAATTTCAATACGACGAAAGTGGTGGGACTTTTTTTTACTTTCTTCTATCGTTTCTGGCTCTACTACTTATACCTGGGACCTACTATTTGTGGCCACGTCGGCCGAAACAAGGTTAGAATATCAATTATTATGCTATTATTCAGATCATCATTTTATTCACTGTTTAATTATATACGTGTGAAACTTATCCACGTTGTACCATTCGCCTCACACGATTATCATTCGTAATATCCTCATTCAGAAATCCCCCAACGTTTCATATTGTTCAACATGATTCTTACTCTACCACCTGTATGACAAATCCAGATTTCGTAAGCAGGTGTAAACCGATTATCGGTCAAAGACTAACGACCTGTCCTTGAAGTAGAACCAAGTTCAATAATTCCAGTTTCAAAGTGTCAATTAATACGCGAATTCAAAGTTCGAAATTGAAATTACGAACTTATTAGGGATTATTATACACGGGCTCGATTCTTATGTACAGAAATTACTTTATAAATTATCTCAGCACTGTTCTGAGTAAAAGAAATGATATATAATTAATATAAAAGCGTTTCGTGATGTTGTCAAAACTTTGTGTCAACCAATTTAAAAACGTCATTCTAACTGTACCGTCATCCATGTGTTTTCAACAGATCCTGAACTAGTTTCAAGGGAATGTCAGTGCGATGGATGTAAGAAGAAGAAAATTATCTTGCAATCTAGCGAACCATGGAAAGAAACCAAAGCGTTACTTACGTAAGATTACAAGATTTTGTTTGTCAGTAATCATTCGTCATTATTCAATATCATTAAACATTGTTAATTATTATAGAAAATTCCTCATTATTCTTGGCTGGGCAATACTCATACTACTGGCGTATAAAGTTTCCCAGTTTGACTATGAGATGGCAAACTTTGATCCGTTTGAAATTTTGGGAGTACCGTCGGTGAGGACGAATTTCCTTCTCATCTACTAACTCTGTAACTCTTTTAAAATCTGATAACTTTTGTAAATTGTTATTTTCCAGGGATCTTCGCAAGTCGATATAAAAAGAGCGTACAGAAAGTTGTCGTTGATACTTCATCCGGATAAAGAGACTGGAAATGAGAAAGCTTTCATGAAATTAACCAAAGGTAACTGAAACGGATTCCTTAAATACATACAAACTCTCATTCTCCAATTCCTTCATTAATTCTCATCTTCCGCAGCTTATCAGGCGCTGACTGACGACGAGGCGCGAAAAAATTGGGAGAAATACGGGAATCCCGATGGGCCAGGTGCTATGAGTTTCGGAATAGCGCTGCCATCATGGATCGTAGAAAAAGAGAACTCAGTTTGGGTACTGGGATTATATGCTCTAGTGTTTATGGTCGCGTTGCCAACTGTTGTCGGAATGTGGTGGTACCGGAGTATCCGATATTCTGGTGACCAGGTGAATATGTTTCCCCTTTTCAACTTCTTTTGTTCAAATAAAAGCACAGATCTATGATGCCGGCGTGTGATGAATCGAAACATGTGAGACTAACGACCTCGTATTCTCATTCCGAACCAGGTGCTGTTGGATACTACGCAATTGTATTATTACTTCTTCCACAAAACTCCTTCCATGACTTTGAAACGAGTAATAATGATTCTGGCTGCTTCCTATGAATTTTTCAAAGGACGCAATAATGAAATAGTCGAAAGACCTGGAGACAATGAAGAAGTTCCTGCTGTAAGTTTTTTCAGATGAGCTTTATCGTCCAATACTTCATTTCTTTCTATGATTTTTCTGACGAGCCGGATTTTTCACAGCTTATAAAACAGATCGCTAATTTGGGTGCTAAGAATAAGGAGAGGCCTTTGTGCTACGTTTATTCACTAAAAGCTAGAGCGTTGATTCATGCTCATTTATCTCGGATGCCATTGAATCCAGAAACTTTAGAAAAAGACCGGCAATATATTGTGAAGAAGTGTCCTTACTTGATACAAGAAATGGTTACTTGTGTTAACCAATTGATATTGCTAGCTTATGCCAGACGCAGTAAGTATTCGAAAAGTATTTTGTCTTTTGCATC
Organism: Rhogogaster chlorosoma; assembly: GCA_944452935.1. Classification (NCBI taxonomy): domain Eukaryota; kingdom Metazoa; phylum Arthropoda; class Insecta; order Hymenoptera; family Tenthredinidae; genus Rhogogaster; species Rhogogaster chlorosoma. Next base: position 20,110,528 of record OX101801.1, on the reverse strand, counting down.
GTGCCTTGAAAATAAGATTCAAATTAATATTAATGAATAATTTTTCTTAGTTCAAAGATTACCGAGCATTGAGACGATCGAAAACTGTATGAAGTTGTGCCCGATGATTGTACAAGGATTTTGGGAGTTCAGAAATCCACTACTTCAATTGCCTCATATTACCGATGATAATCTCAAATATTTTCTTGCCAAAAAGGTACTCGCATTGCAAACTATTTCCTTAATTTGGTTAACAATAGATTGAATTCTGAATAACTTATATTCGTTTCTCTTTATTAATCGAATTGAAATATCAGCGGCAGATAAAAAGCCTTCAAGAACTTGCACAGTTGAAAGGAGAAGAAAGAAGACAAATTCTCAGAGCCCTGACCGATAGCCAATACGAAGATATAATGAAAGTTCTTGGCAGTATGCCATACATTGAATTCAAAGTTCGTTCCGAAGGTTTGTTGCGAAAACTATAAAGATTGAAGTTCACAGCGTCTAATTATTATTCAACTATGTTTTCATCCTTTCAGTTATCGATGATGAGAACCCGACTGTTTATACTGCTGGAGCTATCGTGACTGTGACAGTATCTTTGACTCGTAAAGATATGAAACACTTGTTCGGGGACAATACTGTAAAGGAACAAAGTACACTTGATGATAGCAAGTCTGGCGGTGTAGAAGGAGTCGAAGAGGCTGTGGAAGAGGAAAACCAAACTGTTAAGAAGCCTGCATGGGTCAGGCAAAGGAAGGGTCCTAAAAAGTCGAACAAAAAGGGATCAAACAAAAAAGCGCCACCGCCAAAACCTGCCCCAGTTCAAGCTCAAGCAACCGCCACCTCTACTCAACAAAATAATACACCAAATACGAGGAGAAAGGACGAGCATAAAGCAGAAAAGGATCCGAACAAGGATGGGGTTTCAGATGTTAGCGACACTGAAATAGAGACGGAGAGAAGCGACGAGGAAGAAAGTTCTCACGACAAGAAAGACTCTGCGGTCGACGATGACGATACCGAATGGGAAAGGTGAAACTCTATCCATTTCTCGCCGAGTTTTCCTACTACATATAATAGGGAATAATATCGTTCAACTTTGTTGCATCAGGTTTCAGCAGAGGATTTCAAAGCGGGAGAAGATCCTCGAGGGTAGGAGCAAGCTGTCCCACGAAGTCCACTGTCCTCTGTTTCCAGAATCCAAACAGGAATATTGGTGGGCATATATCTGCGATCGAAAGAGTCATACTCTGCTCACTGCACCTGTGCACGTTACGTCTTTAGCAGTATTCGAAGAGGTTCAGCTGCGGTTCACCGCACCTCGCTGGCCAGGTCTTTACACCTTCACTGTATGCCTGCGTAGTGATTCTTACATCGGTTTTGATCAAGCTCAGGACATCAAGGTGAGTGGACTCTCAGTTTTCTGAATTAAATATTGACTTGATTTCGTTTTAAAACGGGAACACAGCTCTTCACGTTCATTTGTTACATTCTCATTTACAGTTGGACGTTAAAGAAGCTCCAGAAGTTCCCACAGAACATCCTCAGTGGGAAATATCTGACGAAGAAACAGCAGAAGATGTTGACGCTGTTGATGAACATTCCGAATTTACTACCGATGAGGACATAAGTGACAATGAATAGAGCCCGTTATTTTCATCAGGCTAGTGGGATTGAGGTGATGCATTCACGTCTTTTTTCGAACTTTAAAACCAGCATAAATGTAACAGATCCATAGAGCATTACTTTTGCTTATTATTATCATCGAAAATTTCGACTGTATTGAAAACCACAATGACTAATATTTCGAATGAGCTGTAATACGAACTTTTATTGTAGCCAATTTTCTTCTCAAATTTAAAAAGAAATTAGCCTAAGTAGAAATTAAAAAATATTCATCACTGTTTTGTGTTGTTACGGTGTAAAAACTTTTAGAATAATTACAAGTTTAATTAACTTCTCAGTAGAAGATCGAGAAACGTTACAAACAAGTCAATTAATTAAGTAATATTAGAATGTTTACTATGTTCAACTCTTTTACTTTAATCGTACTGTTATTAGTCTAAATGTGAATGCTCTTTGGTAAGGTAAGGCGGGGGTGGTAAAATTTCAACCACTTCGTATGATTTTCGTACTAATTTCATTCTCAATAGATAGAATATGGAAAATTAAATGAAAATAGCCGCTAGCGAATGCATCCCCTTAAATAACGCTGTGGGGAATCTAGTATTTTTTACTAAAGTTTAGACCATACGGGACTTTTGTATATGAATTGATTATATATAAAAATATATACGTTGTTGTACGTATTTAAGGTGAATCATATGACAACAGAATACGAAATTTCCCAAATTGTTAATTGATTTATGACCTTAGGAACTATGTGTGCACAACTTTGTAATAAAATGAAAATATCTGTATGTTTAGACGCGGCCTTTTACTTCTAGCTTTGAAATAGGTCCATTTTTCCGTTTGATCATTACATTTTCACAAGGCATTCGATTAATATATAAGTATATCTATATTTGAGATCTTTCTTTGATTCAACATCATTCGAAGTTCATTGTGATAAAAACAAAGTAGAAACCGTTCTCGGGTCAGTCATTCGAAACTTTTTGACAAAGAATTTGGCACGCCTCGAGAGAAAGTGAAATAAGAAGATTAATGAACTCCTTATTCATTGAGTCATGACAATTTCTGTGAAGCTGACAAGGCCTGATGATTTGGTCAGTTAGTTCGTGTCAGCAAAGCTGGGATAGCACTTTATCAGAGCTATTTTAAATTTGATATTAAAATGGATTTCCTACGTTTAGTAAGTATATTATGCCGAACATCAACGTATATATCGAATTCTAATAATTATTTCAATATGGACGTTTTATTTCCGGTTTCAGATTCTCCTTATTTGCTCTACTACATTTTTAGCAGGCATCGGGTGTGCAGCAATCACTTGTAAGTAATTATTTGAAAATGAAACTTCTAACGAAAAATATCTGATGGGTCTGAATGTTAGTGACATGATTAAATACCCACAGATCTTATGGAATTTTACCAAAGAATATTAAATGCTACATTTTATCGAATCATTAATTCTTATGATCCTTTTAAAACAGCACGCAGTGTAAGAAAAGTACATGAGAAACTAGGTGAATTGGATGGACCGGTCTACACGTTTGTTAAAACCGATAAAAAAGCAAACATTAAATGGGGTGTGAGGCATTATCTGCCTCGAAGGCACTAATTGTAATTACTTATATCAGAAATAATCACATTGCGATCAAATAGTTGCATGAAAAAGTAGTATTTCTTTATTGAAAAACTTCATATCGTATAAAATTTGAATGCATAACGTAAGATTTATAAAATTTAACAAACATTATAATATATTATAAGTATTTTATGAAGAAACAGTAATAAAATATATATTTAATAAGTAGTATCGATTTCTTTATTGTATATAAGTCTCTACTGGATTGTTTCCATCTTTGATTTTTGATTATTTTTAATTTCTCATCAGTCCAAGTTCCTTATTTGTAGGAACTTTTCATACATGTTAGACATAGCATCGATCATCCTGTGAAACAAAAAATACGATCATTATTTTCATTCTCGATTAAAAATATTTAATTTTTAGCAGGGGCTGGAATTCTTATGTGACCACCGATTTTTATGATTAATATTGTCAATAGACCAGTGGCAGCAAGAAACATTGATCTTGTGAGTCACTTAAATCTTTTTCATTACTAATCCTGCAAAATGTATGAAAACAGAGTGACAATGAATACTAACATGTACCGCATCACCAAATTATCACATATGACACTGTCGCCACTTAGAAACCTCAATTCGTCTGCACTGTATGGCGCAGAAGATGCCAATGAATGACCAGCAGTGTTACTTTCTACATCCATGTTTTCCATATTTCCATCAGTAGGTACTGGTTGTCCACGATTTTCCCACCTCTTCTGCAAATTCGATATTCCCATTCTATACTCTGTAGTCAAAGCGATTGCAGAATCAATAAATTGTTCAACTTTCACAAGCTCCTCGGTGGCCTGAGGTGTAGTCACTCGTTTCATATGACTGAAAAGGTACCAAAAATATGAATTAAGAGAGAAAAATATCCGTACTTACAGTCATCATACCTATACCATACAAAGTATTATACCTTGTGATTTTCGCTAGTCTTTCGTCATTCATTTGTGTTTGACGAAATTTGAGGAATTTTACCACCAGTAAAACCATGCGGGTTGGTTGATGCGTGCTCTCATTAGGTCGAACCCGACAATTTTCCATAACATCTTGAACCTTGTTTAAACTGAAACATAAAGGTACATGTTAGATGTGAAAGTTTATCTGGAGTTCTGTGGCAGGGGAAAACCTCTGCAGAAATTTTAAGGCTTCTGTGACTCACAACTCTTCGTATTCAGTCGTCCAAGCAACATCTCCGAACTCTTTCAATGCGTCGCGTATACGTAAAAACTGATCGCACCTTGCTTTAAGATCGTTTACTTTTTCTGATAGATGTTCAAGTTTTGCAGTTTCAGTTTCAATTTCTTCTTGCCGTCTGACAAGTCCATTTTCTGTATCACATTGTAGTAATTCACTCAACGAATGGACATCTTTCTTGAGCAAATCCATTCTCAATATCATTTCATCATTCTTTGATAAGAGTCTATCGAATCTCGAGTTGATTAGATCTCTACGAATCAGAAATAGTAAGACAGATTTAGTAAATGCATTCAGAAATTGTAAAGAAATGAATTCATAATTATTGCAGATATAATTACTAACATTTTCATACTCAGAGCCATTATATAATATTTGAAGAGCTCAACTTCTTTTTTGACAAAAAATATGGCTGCGGAATAGAACCGCTTTAACTCGAACCAGCTCAGTTCAGTTTTTGGTAATTCTAACATTTTTTGAACAAGGGCAGGCAGATTTGGCGCAGGTAAATCAACCGGCTCTGTACCGTCTTTTCTGAAAAGTGTTAGAAATGTATCCTAAAATAAAAGAAATTTCAAGATTACTGTAATCCATAAAGTCAAGCAAATCACATTCTGTATTCAAATAGCAAACTAAGTATAGGGATTTCAATGCACTTCAAATTTTATGCGTTTAATGAATATTTGTACGATTACAGAGTGAAACTCCATTTTAAATCGTCTGGACTCATTACTTACGAGTATAATTTCATCATTATTGAGAACATCGCCAGAAGAATCGATGAATTCTTGACTAGATGCGCTTATTTCAGTATCTCTTTCGATCTGTGATTGCAGTGTGCGAAGGCTAGCGGTATCGTCAACTTGATAACTGTATATTTTATACTGGTGTACACAGAAGATTTGAACGACCTGTACATCAAACAAAAAAATCAACATAATTGATAAATAAAAATCAATCTTCATTTGATTTTGATTTTTTCTGTTTTAGATGTACCTTCTTGGATAAAATTCGCTTCAGCATTTTAAAGACAACAATCTCATCGGTCCTATTACCCTGATTCAGCTTTCCACGCCTTTTCGGATCCCATTGTAAGACAATTCTAAACCAATCGACTAACGAATCTCTGATACATCTAATAACATAGGAATATATGTTATCAAGGCGATGGACACTCTTAATTTGGGACTAATACAGTTAGTTCTGTTTCTCATTAAGAATTGACAATTGTATATTATCTCACAGCGCCATATCCGTGGGTCCCTCAATACATTGTAGATATACTACGCTGCCATTCACCCGCTGTACACAAATATCTTCGTATGATTTTCTTTCAATGTGATTTCTCCTACGGAGGGATAAAATAAATCATGGTTTTTTACTAGCGAGCCAAAAGAACCATAACTTTTCAGACTTAAATCAGGCCCATTTTTTGTTTCGTTCTTTACAGAATGTTATATATTTTGTAATCATATAGCTCTTCACAGTTCTGTTCGATGAAACTCCTTGTGTGCTAACAAGTAGGGTCTTTATACATTTACTCAAGCTTTAGAATTGTTTATTTTGAAGTACTGAATGCAATCGATATGCGAATTTACACCACAGTTCGAATTATGCCAACCCTAGTATATCTAGTATTTATAAAATCGAAATAGACAAAATTATTCACGAGTTTTAATTTACAATAATTTACCAAGTAACGAAATTCGATTCATCTGGGAGAAACGGTCTGCAGCCAGTCATTATTTCATAAAACAAAATCCCCAAGCTCCAGTAATCGACCGAGCAAGTATATTTCTGGTTCCATAATAATTCTGGAGCAACGTAGTTCAACGTTCCAACAATCGAAGCATATATACTGTCGTGACCCAGTTCCTTCACGTAACCAAGATCTATCATTTTGTAAACCACCTGTTTCAGAGTTGACGAAAATCATCCATCGTCAGGCAATTATGTATTTCAAAAGCTTGAAATTAGAATATCTAATGAAGCGGGTACACAACCTTGTCATTTATCTGCTGTAATACTACATTTTCAGGTTTTAAATCTCTATGAGTCAATTTATGACTGTGGAGGTATTCTACTGCTCCTGAAATATCCTTCATTATCTGAATTACGTCTGGCTCCGGCAAGCCACAGCAATTCTCACTTTTATTAAGAAGCTGAAAATACACAAAAGATGAAGGTTTAAGTTTATTGAAAATCGAAGGCATTCAAACCATAGAAGGGGAATTTGAAATTTATTAGGTTTCCCTAAGTTTTATTGCGACATACTCGTCTGAGATCTCCTTTCCTGCAATATTCCATGCATAACACACGCAAGGATGGTTCGACTGCTTTAATTTCATCTGGCACTGGTCTTGTACCAATAATATTTGGGTGCTGCAAAATATTCATGTTTTCAATCTCTGTGATCCATCTCTTCTTTTGCCGAGCATCCAACTGAGCATAGCCAGCTTTACACAGTTTTATTGCTTGAAAAAAAAAATATGTTTTTTATTCGCGATTAATAATCTTCTAACCACATACATACATTACTCATATTTTTAATACGACAATGTAACTCGTTTCGAGAGACTCATTCTTTATCCTAAACACAATTAAATTATTATAAATGTATATGTATACACAAACAATTACACACGTATACGAATTCATTCTTAGAAATATGAAACGAAATCACAGTACAGAAATACAATGTAGTCATTAATATAATGTAATATAGATCGTTAATGTTTGTTTTCAATTTTCCTGTGCCTATAGTCTGTCTTTTTTCGTACTCACCTATTTTTTCACCATTATTTTTGTTTTTCCAAAGTTGAACTATTCCGAAGCCACCCGTTCCAAGGGTGGACTCAAATGTCCAGGCTTTGTCCACCTCCATTACACCTGCCATTCGTTTATTATTTGAATGTATATTAAGGACTAGAATTCACATTGACAAACTTATAGGATTCTGTATTACATCGCGGTATAATAACCGGTCGAAGGTGCAAAGAGTTTCAACACATATTAATAGGCATTTTTCTAAGTATCAATTCTTAGAATATCGGGTTTTATCAATTCTCAATAATGTATATAATAACTCATTCAATAATATTAGTGTTCGCGAAATTCATTAATGTATTATTGTACATTTCACAAAGCCGCATTTGTTGCGCGTTAGTTTATCCGGCGGGAACGCGGCCGGAAATTATCCTTCAATTCCTTGACGGCAATAACAATACGTATTCGTTATCGGAAATCATAATGTAAATGATACTGATAAGCGTCGCACCCGTCGCACGTAAAGAACACTAATGCAATGAAAGTAACCAAGGAACCAGTTACCAGGAAAAAGCACGAGACAAAGACAGCAGATTATTACAAGACTTGTGCGCAGGTCCAGAAAATACGAGCTATGCTGGTTGCCGCGTAGACGGTGACTACCAATTTCAAATAATCACAATTATATGCAGGTTTGACGAAGCGTTGACAAAGTCGTTTAAACTGATCATGATATTCATCATTATGAGTGTTTTAATGTTGATCAAATTAACAAAAATTCTCAGAACAGAAGACTTGATTTTCATCATACATACATGTACGCTAGAGTCTGCATATTTTGATTATTATCGACTAGACGCAGATATCTTGACAATTATGATTGATATCATAGACTTGCTGCAAAAATAGAATCGCGATACACCATACCGGTATCCAATGAATTCATCGAGCATATGGTTTCATATGCCGAATAGCAATTACAAATGAGTGTACAGCCGATATAATTCTTTTAAAAAAAATTACCTGAATGGAATTGAAAATACTTTAACCCTGTGTTGAGACAAACTTATTATTACAATTATACCGGAAAATTATTCATCTTATATTATTATTATCAATTTTATTATCACGCTTTGTGGATGCAAGCCGCGTGATCAGCTCGTGTGTTTGGTTGCCTGTAGTTAGGTGCATGCCCAATATACATATAGAATATAAAATATCAATGTCAAGGTTCAAGTTCAACGCTTGTCGACAAATACATGGGCGTCATGGTGAATGTGGATTGTTTTAATTAACCGTTTCCAGATTGATTTTTTAACAAAGTATTTGTTCAACAAGCCAGAAATCTTAATGAGTCGAGGTCAAATATCTGGGTGCCAAATTTACGCCTCATTTCATTTATTCCGTGCAGCGATAATATTAACCCGCTAAAGTCATGGCGAATTATGATAACCTCGAATATTGAGAATCTAATATCTACGGAACAGACGTAAACTTTACTGCAAAGATCTTCGTAACCGTAAAAGGTCTTGATTCAAACTCTTCAACGTCAATTATTCCTGTTCCGAGGTATAATTTTATAGACTAGATTACTTCTATTTATAGGTTAAACTTCACTATCATCCTTTGATTTGTCACGAATATTCGGAATGTCTAATAAAACTAAAGACGATAATCCGATTGTTTTGAGTTATCACGACAGCCTATTAAGAAATGAAGATGTGCAGCTGTTGCGAGGACCATACTGGATCAACGACACAATTATTGGATTTTACTTTGAATACCTGGACAAAACAAACGCCAATTCCAAACTCAAAGACTCATTATTCATTGGTCCAGAATTGACTCAGCTGTTGAAGCTCACAGCGTCATCAGACTATGAAATCCTGCTGGAATCTATGAACGCAAAATCCAGTTCCTTGGTATTCTTTCCTCTCAATAACTGCGACAGCAGAGAAAATGCCGGCGGCACACATTGGAGCTTGATTGTATATTCTAAGCGAGAAAAAATGTGCTATCACCTGGACTCATCAAAAGGGCTGAATTCTACGGTAGCAAAAGACTTTGCCAAAAGTATTATGGATTACTTTTGCGGCAAAGGATTGGAGAACTATGTTGAACTCGATATTCCACAACAAGACAATGGTTATGACTGTGGCCTGTACGTTTTGTGCTGCACAGATTTAGTAGCCAATCATGCAGTGACTGAGTCAAAAGTAGAAGACTGCAGATTTGAAAGCCTCAAGATCTTAGTTGAGGGAAAGCGAAAGAAATTATTAGACTTGATCGATCATTTGAAAACTATGGAGACTGAGGCTGATAGATAATTCTCATGTTTTACTGAAGTAAATTTATTTATTCATTACTGTATAAATAGATGGGGTGAAATAAAGTAATTATTTAATTGAAGTTTCTGTTTTTTTTCTTCTTTTTTTTTTATGAATAAAAATTTATTTATTCGGTACATAAATATATATATATTGTCTTAATTAACTTTGTCGAATAGATAATTGAGATAAAAAAGAAAAGCTCACACAAGCTAAATTGCTCACCGGTATAATTTTTGATGAGAAAAAAATAGGTGTAATATTTCGTGTAAATTCTATTTATACTATGAGGTATGTAATGAGTATAGTGGCAATCTGTTCTGTATATATTCATAATAAATTTTCATCTCTAAACTTAATAAGGTTGAAAATATTCTTGTAGAAAGAATGGAAAAAGTTGTTTAAAAAAAATTATAAAATTCACGTTTCTGCTCGTATGTACTATCAGGTGTACAATGCAATATCTGTCGGGACTTCAGTCCTTATCCCATTTTCTATAAGTGGAGGTGGAATCCAGCCACCAAAAGCTCTTCCGAGTTCCTCAGCTACAGCAAGAGTTAAATGATCTTGATACAAACCTCCAACCACCTGGAATAGAAAACGTATAAATCTGTGAGCAAATTTGTTTCTTACTGTTTTCGACCTAAGATTTTTATTTCATATTTTATTTTAGATTTAAATTCGTATAAACTTCCTTTGTTGAATATTCAATATTGCTTCTGACGATTACCTGTATACCGATGGGAAGACCTTCTTTATTAAGACCCAATGGGCAAGCAGTGGAAGGCATGCCCAGAACGTTAATTATCCCAGTATATGAGAAGTTGAATGGTTTTACTAATGGTTCGTGATGCATAGGGGCTGCGGTGGGATGAGTAGGATAGAGAAAAACTCCATCGTCGCCTAGCATATCCTAAAAAAACGATACTTTATGCTATAATATTCATTTCCAAATTTAATTTGACTTCAATTGCGAACCTTGAACTCTAGGCGGAGATTTCTGCTCTCCTGAATAAGTCTTGTGTGCTTTTCAGAGCCGAACTTAATTCCAAAACTTTCAACTAGTACAGTGATCAAGGCAATTAGGGTATGAGGTCCGACGAGGGTAAACCATTGCGCAAGCTTCCACCAAATATTCAGGTCCCCTGTTCTGTTAGACATTTCGTATGCGAAACCTTTTCCATCCTTTGTACTCATGTTTGCTAACCATAGCTCTGTACTCTTTTTCATCTTGCTTATATTTACTCTTTTTGCTTTTACTTTATGAACCCTTTCAAGGTAATCAATAACTCGTCTCATAGCTTCTTTTATTTCAGCATCTACCGGACTTACTAGTAGTTGGCCGCCATCATCTTCCATATAATAGAACTGGGATAGAATCACACAATCAGATTACGATCAATAATTTACACAATTTACTCTCAAGAACTTCATCATTCAGATTAAGGAAATAAACGTCATGCATGTATTTTTACCTTCATTTTTGAAATATCCACTTTACTATCTAAATTAAGCATGCTGGCATTTTTGCCAGCCAATACTCTGAGCATAGGGAGTAAATCGAATGGATTTCTGCACATGGGACCAAGACTGAGTAGATTATCCTGTTCTTCCCAATGAGGACTTGGGTATTGACCATCATTGGATACAACGCCTATTCAAATTCGAAGATATTAAGCATTCGATGGTTATCTTATTCCGCCTTTTCTCATTACAGAGTAGATTCCTGGTGTGTATACAAACCTTTCGAAGTCTTGTGTCCGAAAATTCCATTAAAAAAGCACGGCATACGAATCGATCCACCGATATCTGAGCCAATTCCAAAAGGTGAACCTGCCGCAGCTATCATACAGCCTTCACCGCCCGATGAGCCTCCCACAATGTGTCTGAAAATTTAATTCAAGATTTAGATTGTGCGAGAAGGAAGTCTTTTCACTTTATCATACCAACCTTGTATTGTAAGGATTCCTACTCGTTCCATATATACAATTACTACTCTCCCACCACATTGCCAATTCAGAGACATTGGTTGTGGCAATGGGAATCGCTCCAGCTGCCCTCAGTAATTTTACAGTCTCTGCATCTCTATCGGAAACTACATCTTTGCGAATAACTAAGCCCGCGGTCTGTTTCATTCCTGAAATTCCTATGCAGTCCTGAAAGGTAGATTTATAACCGAAGTTGTTTTACGGGAGCAATGTATGTACTACAATAGGTTATTAGTAATATTAGTGCTTATTAATGCCTTGTGTTAATACCGTAGACTTGGATTTCCGAAGCAATGTTTGTAAAGCAATTTTTTTTATAATTGAACTTGGGCTTGATAAAATTTAATGACACAATGAGTAGAAGGTGTCTTTGAGTGTTGAGCTTTTGTATAACTACGAAAATATAACAGTGCGTAGAATATGTTGATAAAATTCTTACTCTATCATTAGTTATGTTTATTTAGAATAGCAAAAAGATATGAGTTTCGTGTAGATTTGTACAATTGGCTTATTGCGAGTAGATTATTAATTCTTCGGTATTTGTACCTAAATTGTAAATTTCAAAAGCACCTTTGTCGTGAATGGTACTCCAAGGAAGGGTTTCTCTTTTGTTAGAACTTGTATGGATGGTGCGTTTGATGACCTCAGCATTTTATCACATTTTCTAGCCTCCTCTAAAGCTGCCACGAACCGATCCTCAACCATACAGTTTAAAATCGGTTGGATCTCTTTGATCCTATCTATAAAAGTTTGCACCACTTCTTCGGAAGTAATCTAAAAAAGTTTATACATAATAAAAAAGATAGAACACTAAGAAGTAAAAGAATGAGTTTAATCAAACAAAGCCTGCATCCCAATAAACTAAAACGAATTGAGTATGTGAAAATGGATTGAAACAAATTCAATACAATTTCACAGAATTTTGTGCTAATTCTTTTCGATTCTTTTCAATTCTTTTCAATTCATCTTAATTCTGTTTTTCACAAACTCAATTCCTTTTAATTCGTTCTGGTTTTACTGGAATCCCACATATAATATATATATGATTATCATTTTTCACTTATCAAGACTTATGGTCAGTTCAACATCCATACCTCTTTTTGTCTTATCTGAGCGGCCAAAGTAGATGCACTGTACAATAAAATGCGGTTTTTTATCGGAGGCTGAGTTTCTTCAGGATGAAAGAAGTATGCGATCAGACTGAATACACATCTTGCTATCAGCTCGATGAGCCGGTGTAAGAGGTTGATAATTTTAATAAACGCTTTCATCTTCCTCTGCGTCTTATTTTTACTTGACATCTGTTTTTTTTTTTATTATAAAAACGAAGAAATATAAGAATTAATGTGGCTGATGGATGAGAATATTTTATTTTTATTTTTAAATTTAAATTTTTGAATTATTAATGACTCGTTGATTTTAAGGTTAGAAAAAATATGCGTATTTTTTGAATTTTGACAATCAAACAAATCACGGGGAATATTTCGAGAGTGTTTTTCCGCGATTTATAGTCTTAGTTCAGCGTTGCCTTACATTGGTAAAATTTAAACTTCAAAAGCGACTTGTGTCTATTCAAACAATGAAACAGCGGTAGCAACAAGTCCTGTTGACAATCATCGTATGTACCCGGTGTTCAAATAAATTGAATAATTGACTATTATCTATTATTACGAATACATCGCGCGGTATTACAGATTGATTTTATTTCAATTATAACATGACATTAATAATTGGTAGTAATTCCTCGCTGTCAATCAAAGAATCAATTCTTAATTCGCACGTACAAATCGATCAGATCAATACACCATAAAGCCGCGAGTATTTGAAGAGTAGGATTTGCAGAAACCGCTTTCGGATAAACTCGATTTTAAGTTTTACATACGAGGATACGAATCGACCTCAATTTAAGAATTACTTGGGTTACTATTCGAGGTGTAAGTGTGTAATACCAACCGGCAACAGGTAGACGGAAAATTTTAGTTAAAACTAATAAAGTTTTATATATAAAATGATAAGGCGTCACGTGCGGCTTGATAGTATAGATAACAGTTAGTGCCTCATCACACCTTTGGATAAAATTGATGATACGCGATTTTATGTGATTTTAGAAAATATTAGAAAACGTAGAGATTATCGGTCTTCATAATGATGTAAGATACTTTTAGTACCGATTAACGGAATCAGCTTGTGGCATAGCATACTTATTGGGCGTGAAGGAAATTGTTGCATGCATGTAATCCACATACTTACGCGCGGTAAAACAAACTTGTTCAACGTCATATAACTCGAGTAAATTGGCAAAGCACTAAGAATACTGGCACGTATGTTTTAAATGATTAATATCGGACGCGTCTGAACAGTGCGAGATAGTTTATCAGGTTATCTACTGTAGTCACTACATACTAAAAGGGAGAATCAAGGAATCAAGTTTCGACGGAAGTGTTGTGTATCATCGTGTGTATATATGTATATGCACGCATTTTAATACGAAAGTGAAACAGTGCTATCCATCGGCAAAATCGAGAAGTACATAACGCAAGAAGGAATCTTTTTCACCCGCAGGATGGCGCGTCAATAGCTTTTCGTACTTTTTGTACGCTTGCGCCTGTCTTGTCGATAAAATACTGTATTTTTGCTCAGCGGAGACGGTGGCATTTAGAAAAATAATAGAACATCTATTCAAAAGATATGTGTAGTTAGTTTAGAATAATGAAGAACATCTACTTTACGTTGAAATAGCGAATTTTATCAAGTGTGGCTGCTCATGCGGCTGGGAACAAGTTCAAAGCGCTTACGAAATTCTCATGTTGATTCTGATCAGTGAATAGGATTCGGTATTGTGTCCTCTTCGTTCCATAGATATACTATGGCAACGACCTTAGTCGTGCAAAACAACTGACTAATAAACTGCTTGCGATTGCAGTTTGAGTAATTAAATTATACGAGTCATTCGAAACGGCACGCATAGAGGATGTAGCAATGTAAGTATAACCATTTATACTCGAAACTCTATTGAATGCACGATATGTAGTACGTGCGCGGCATGACGACTGACGAGGCCGCGATCACAGCGCTTTTGATTAGACTATAAAAGAAGAGTTGATCTTATCAATTGTATTATCTTCACCATTATCATTATTCTTATTATTGTCTGTCTGGTTAAGAATTAAGAGATTTTCTCTTCGTTCAAAGATCACTTCTGTATACGTATACATACATTCATCGTTCAGTATAGCCTTTATTCAATTATTCATTCTTTCTTATACAAATTCTACCTCTATACTTGTGAGGTTAGATTCGATCTCGTTTAATATTCAACTTTAATCGATCTCACCCAGAATTGAGAATATAAAATACGAAGATGTAAATAAGCATTGAAATATCAGCATTAATCATTCCCAGCTATACCTACAGTCGAAGTTTGGATGGTAGTTTAAAATTTTGATAGATTCTTTACAGTTTGATCTTGTAATAGTTTCTCTATTTTCTAATTACTCTAGGGAGGGTACGTACAGGTAAATATCGCCGATATAATCAATTTTGAATAATCCATCAAATTAATTGCAAAAAATTAAAAATGGAGTCGAGTGAAGTTGATACCGACAAAGTTAAATCTGAAAGATCTGATCGTGAGACCATTTCCTTATCGGATTCAAAGAGTCTTAGAAAAGATACTAAGACTGTTCAAGATAAATTAATGAAAGTAAATATGCCGCTAAAACCGCCCGTCTCACCTACGACACTTTTGGCACAAAATATCGCTCTTTTACCTACTGGACTTGCCAAAGTTAAACAACCAGAACAAATAACGAATCCTGCTGTAACTAAATTGAAGCCTTCGAATCCAGGATCTTCCACGGCGTCTGCTACCGGTAGGAAAATGTCCTTTTCTAATCTACGTTTAATTTACTATAGATATACATATATGTTTTGCTTTCAAATTCAAATTTTCGTTACCATTATATGAATGAGAAATGAGAAAGACCCGATAGTGGAGCTGTTGAGTTGTGATTAAACTTGTACAGAACTCGATTCTCAAATTCGAGCATTAAACATAAGGTGCAGCTGTGTTCAAAACTTGAACCTGTTGAGTCTGTACATTAAGGCAACAAGTGTTTCACTCTTCTGCAGAGTAACAATATAGCTATAGGTACGCAGGTACACCTTGTAATCCAGCTCGCTGAAACAGGCGAAAAAATCTCTGCCTGACGTACAGAGCGATGCAGGTTTTTCTTTATAATTGGGTAAAAAAGTGAAGTTGTATAATTTACTTGTTTACACCGCGAACTAGTGTATAATATGATTTCAAAAAAGTTGTAGCTGCTCGCCTTGAAGGTATATGTATGTTTACATGCGTCATAAAGTGCCTTGCGGTTCCTCCTCCGTTTATTATTCTCATTGCAACGATATTGCGAGACGATGATTGATATGATATTCACGTAGTTTTAAAGGAAATTTATTCATTTATATTATTACTTATTTATTGCCGGGTATTAACTCACGATTTTTAATCGATTTCTATACAAGCTTCCGGGTACCTATCGCGGCACGTGCATATTTATCTTATAATTCTCGCTGAAATTACCCACTACAGCACGTCCAAGAATCAACTAACACATACGCCTACATACTTCCGCCTAGCTCGAAATAAAAGATGATATACATCGGATTACGAGACGCGTTGCGTGACACAGCAAAGTGTCTCTCTTCTTGCAGCCGGAGAGTTTAACTATAATTCTTTGTTTGAGTAGCTATCGCTACCTTTTTCCCACCTGACGAGGAGCAGTCCGATTCGCGTGTCTTAAATCTGCGAATCGCAACTTTATACGGTACAGAATGAGAATAGAAATCTTTACGTAAATACGAACGGGGGAAACGGACGTACTACATGATATGCAAAATGGGACTTTCGTAGTTAGTCAGCTCAGCTTTGCCGGCTATTGATCTATCGGAGGTACGAGGGAAAGGAGCGGAGAAGAGTATCGCGTGTTCAAAGCGTAGGTTTTAGAGCTATCTGCGTACTACGTCTTGTTCTCGCTCTCCCATCGTAACTTTTGAATCGCCCTAGACTCGAAAAAATTCGCAAGACGTCGGCGTCCGCGTCGGTCTGGTTCTACTTCTTCCAGTGCCAGGTCCGGGCTTCGAGAAAGACGCGATTCCGCTGCTCTTGCAGCTTCCGAGTGCTTGATTCCACTCGGTCATGTTCTCGTCGCTGTAATCGTCGTCTATACAGAACCTCGCATTGGCTCGACTGACCTCGCTTCTCGAGTATAATCGCCAAGCACCATTACTTGCCGGCTTTTAACACCCCGAGTACTTGAGCTTCGGAACTTTAGGAGCAGCCGTACCTATATACGTCTATTATATCAGAACACGAACGCAATATCTTCGCACTTGATGATATAGCGACTGTAATAATCGTGACGTGGAATTCGGGTTCGATTTGACTCGCCCCGAAAACCCGCGCGTCGATTTTGTCGGTTGGACAAGGTCAGCATTAATTATACATCGAATGAATAAAGCAGGTAGTTTGTTCGACATTTGAATATATTTTACTAAACGTATGTATTTATTTTGATGAAACGATCGGCTCGCTGATAATATACGGGAATTTACTTATTATCTTCTTTTATTTTTTTTATCGATCAGCTATGTAGAGAAACGTGGGCATGACTACCGCGCAAGTTTCAACACTGAATTATTAACTCTAATGTATTCATATGATGGTAATTAGATTCAAAAATAATACTTCTGAAACACACCGGCGTGACATATATTTACAATTAGATGGATTCACCGTTCATTCGAAGCTGTATAAGAACCGGGACTTAAAGAATGCACACTCGTTCCTTATCGCTCAACTTACACGCTCGATGCACCTGCAGCTCGTGTCCCGTGCAGCTGCGTATTGGCAGAGTTATTTTATACAGAAGGCTGGATTATTCCGTTCCTAAACGTATTTATAATCAGCCAATATCAATATCGGACCGATAACTCGTGCTGCGATATAAATTCAATAAAGATTCATGCGTATGTTATAGAATAAGAATTTATCTAGCACTACCTAGAGTTAGTTGAAAACTTTTATTCAATATTTGACACTTGTTAGTACGCTACTATATAGTCTCTTATAGCCCCGAGCTCGCGACGAAGTTTAAACCTTCGAAGTCAGACAACAACTAACGCGTTGCGTTCGGTCTGTTACCACGCGACTCGTGATCAGTCAGCTAACATATGATTTTTTTATTTATTTTTATTTCTTCTTCGTGTTCTTCAATAAAATATGTCCATTACCATACGTCAAATAATAAATGAAAAATTAATTTTTATAAATTTTTGTTAAGCGAAAGAAAAATCACTCTGATGTTGGAGAAAATTATTCAGAAACTTGCTTTTTTTTAGTTATATATATTTTGTAGGTATAATTAACATATATAGAAATATATCCTTAGGTATATACCGTAATAATGTACCAATGTACTATTTTATTTAAAGTACCGGAGTAATTGAACATAACTTTTTTTAAACGAAGAAGATTAGCGAATTAGCTAACATAATATCTAATTCGTTTCGCACTGGATTAACCATTGAGGCCTTTTAAGACCGGCTTCTATACTCGACTAAGTCGAGTCACGGCCAAGTGAACAAGCAACGTATGCGTAATTATTCAAATCCACTGCGCCTTTACCTATATCTATAAGTATGGTATGACTCAATAATCCGAGATCATGAGAAAGAGCATAGTTTTTCGATTCTGCGATGTATCTAGGATATAAAAAAATGACGGCTGCTATTCTAACGAAAAATTAAACCATTTTACTCGCATTCCGGATATGAAGAATAACGTCGAATGATGAAATATGCCCTTCGAATTCATAATCGCCTGCTATTATAATCTAATCAATTCTTTGAAAAAATTCATGCATAGAAAGTCAATCTGACCAGTACCTATGCCGGTGTATAACACGACACGACACCTCTATACGCGTCTTTCTCGAATCATTTGACGAATCGATAAGTCCTTGAATTAATTTCTACGTGACTCATTTGCTACAAATTATAATACATATTTAATTATATGTCTATTCAATATTGTCTGTATATACACACGCAGGCAATCCACGAAATAAGACTGCTCTTGCGCCAGGACATAGTCTTATGGACTGGATCCGGCTTGGAGCATCGGGGGTCGATTTGACTGGGGTCGGTGGTGTACCGCAAAATGTAACACCCTTCGAACTCTCGCGACACGACAAGCCGAACGATGCTTGGCTTGCGATCCGAGGTGTTTGTCACAATATCTATATTGCTACACGCTCGTATCGTGGTAATAAAATTATCCGCTTTACCCATCTCGTTTCTTTTTTCTTTACATTTTCAAGGAGTGGTTTACAACGTAACGAGGTACATGGAATTTCACCCCGGTGGTAAACCCGAGCTAATGAAAGGAGTCGGAAAGGATGCGACCAAGTTATTCGACGACGTAAAATATCAAATCTAATTATACCCAAATTTCTAATAACCCTCCACTCAGTTGCTAAATATTTTTACGTACCTATAGAACATTCACAGGTGCATGCTTGGGTCAACTACCAAAGCATTCTACAGAAATGTGTCGTCGGCAGGTTGAACCGCTTAGCTGGCGAATGTCCATCTTCATCTGCTAAGACAACCGCCACTTCTCCTTTAGCTTCTTCGTCATCTTTGTCCGGCCTTCTTTCGCGATGTACCAGTAAGT
Source organism: Rhogogaster chlorosoma (assembly GCA_944452935.1). NCBI lineage: Eukaryota > Metazoa > Arthropoda > Insecta > Hymenoptera > Tenthredinidae > Rhogogaster > Rhogogaster chlorosoma. The sequence continues at coordinate 20,091,278 of OX101801.1, read as the reverse complement.
TGGAAAGTTTTGTATCATAAGAATAAATTTTATTTCACCTTTCAATTATCAGATTAGTAGGTACTATTTTTTCTACGGTTTATCATTCTCTTCAAGATCGTTCTACAAAATGATAGATAATACATTTTTTTGGAATTCAATTCATTTTTTTGTTCCTAATATTTATTACAGAACAAAATGTTGCTACTACAACTGCTACCCCAGTGGCTCCTCATCCAAAAATGGATTGGATACAGACAAGCAATACTGTCACTTTCTTTTATTATTCGCTACGCGATTATCCAGCTGCAGGATATCAGCTGGCACAGATTACCGACTCTAAATATCAGATAAAGTTTTGCTTCGAGGAGGATGTGATCACTCACGAAATAGATCTATTTGGCGCTGTTGATTGGCCTCCGAAATGGAAACGGAACTTTGAGAGTATGAAAGTAGGTACAAAAAGTCATTGCTAATATATGCTAATCGCGAAAAAGTAAAAATAGATTTTTCTTCCCTTCAATTTTGAACGTTTTTTATTAGTGATTTAAAACTTGACAATTTACTTTCAGATAGAATTTACGTACACGAAAAAGAAGCCAGGACTCTGGAAAACTTATGGCACTTTCACGACTTTGGTGGAGCCGAAAATTAAGCAAAGAGTATACAGAGAGTACGAAGTACTTAGCAACACGTCGCTTTGTAAATTTGTTCACCTCTTAGTTTTACGTGCCAATAAATATCTGGAAATAATACCTATCGGCCGGCACGTAGAAGCCAGACTTAATATAATGGGTAAATATTTGTCATCCGACGAAGAATGCAAAACAGAATTTATGCATTCATTTATGCATTTTCACACTTCTCTAAGTCATAACTGAATATAGAATTCAATTTTCAGTCTTGATTAGGTAGTTCTTTATTTTCAAATAAACAACATATATATTTCTAATCAAGATGTTGCTAAAAAAAAATTATATCATCATTCATTTAACGCAGGGACGGAAGTTTCCCGAATGTACACTCCAGTCCCGCCTTATCTTCACCCTGAAGATATCGCGCCCAATTACGACTCAGATTGCATTTGCCTGATGGTTAAAACGTACACCGATGGAGCACTGACTCCAACTATGACGGCTTTAAAATCGGGCCAATTCCTAACCCTCAGCAATAGCCTGGGAACTTTTACCGCAGAAACTTTCCAAGAGTTTACTATCATTCATATGCTAGCTGCAGGCACTGGTCTGACTGCAATGCTGCCCAATATCCAGTGGGCACTTGGCAGACGAAATGTGTAAGAAATAGCAGAATTTATATACTTGGATTAATCAATGATAAATAAATGAAAGTAAATATTTCGGTCTTCTTATATGTTACAGGAGTCGCATTAACGTTCTGAACTTCAACAGGAATGAAGACAATATTTTTTATGCCAAGGAATTGGACAGAGTTTCGTCGGGAGAGACAAGGTGAGAATAAATCGACAGAAACGATCCCTGATACTTTGAAATATGTTCGATTTATTTTTTGACTAACGTTCTTCGCGTTTCGCTAAATTTTTTTGTTGTTTTTTTTCTTACCGGGATCAAGTGTGACTTTGATTTATACAATCTTTGACATAGAATAATCCGGTGAAACATCATTAATTTCGTTTCAGATTCAGCATCACTCACGTCTTGTCTCACCCAGATAATTCTTGGACGGGTCGTAGCGGTGAAATTTCGCTCGATCTATTGCAGGAATTGTTGGGTCCCAGTTCTCACCAAGCATGTGTATTCAGCTGTGGACCAAGGCCGTTTATGCAGTTGGCGAAGGAGTGAGTTCGAACTTTAATCAGGAATAATAACGGACGAGAATTAATTGTCAAATATATTTCACAAAGATTTCAGTTACAAATAAATTGAAAACGATTCATTCAAGTGAATTATTAATATCACGTGAGATAATATGAAGATATTAATCGGATTGTCAAATTTTAATATATTTCTGATATCTCATTACAGGATACTTCTTGGTCTGGGCTGGAAAACGTCTCAGTTACATCAATTCGACGATTAACGTTATCGTCCAATAGATATAATCGCGGATGTTGAATCCGGAACTGCAGATACGAACTGACTATTAATTATGTCAAAAAGTATAAAAAGTAACAAGAATAAGTGAGCTTCTTTGAAAGTGTATTTAAGAAAATTATTTTTCTTATGCGAAACGAAGAAAGTAGAAAAAAGAAGGATTTTGTCTGAAAATTTAAACTTGTTAATAAAATTCTGTAAAAATCATCAAAGTACAAAAGTTACTTAACATGATTTCAATGTGGAGTTAGAATATCAATGACCAGACGCATCTTGGTAATAATCTTTGTCACAATCCAGTCTAAATCACTGGCTGAAGTATATTTCGTTTACCAATCTATGTTCCGAGAAAAAATGGCCGAGTCTTCATAGTATGCAGCACCATTTCTCTACGTAATATGTTTCATCAATGTGAATATGTGGCTTTTGATAAGACAAACTTTAGCTAAATTTTACTGGCTCAGGCTCCTTTTTCGTTTTCGTATACTTTGTTATAAACGTTTATAGTTCATGAGTTCTCGACCACGTATAGAGAACAATTAGTCTTGGTTTGTACCTGATACTCGTAGTATTATATTTCTAAGAAATGTATTGCTACCAAACGTTGATAGTTTCTATTTTGTATGTCTCTTCTAGTAGGAATAAAATATATGTAAATAAGTACAATATGTTATATATGATATTATGACGAGGATATATTTATGGCGTTTGTTTTCATCCATTCGTCGATTTTCCGCTAGGATATAAATAATTATCTGTGATCGTATAGCGTATTGACAATGTGTTTTATCGTCTAGTTTACAATTATATCGCTGTTTAGAAACTTGCACCGTAAGACAATTTGCTTGTTATAAAATCAGCACAAAATTTTTACATGTTTTAGATGGTATTCAAATCATTCATGGCATGCATATAGTCTTTCACGGATAATTAGACGGGTTCAAATAATACGATGGATATAAAGTGAGAAATAAATAATGCCGGAATATTACCTTTCGTCTTAGTCTCTGCAGTGAACTACCCATAATTATCTGTGATCGCGACGCCCCTCAAAAGAAATAAATGATGGATAGTTGATCAGTTGATGATATAGATGTACGTTATAAATTGTAAATACATTTTGTATATGGGCACGCAAGCATATTGAGAAATAAAATAAGTAAACTGACTACGAGTTGTTATTCCACGTGTTCTTCCTGTATGGTCTTGCTTTTTGTCTTTATTATTTCCCAGCCATCGCAGTACAAGGACAAAGTTTTTTCGAAAGGAATTTCACGTTACTTTTTCTAATATCGTAAAATCAATTTCAGGCGAATCCAATAACGTAGAATTAAGATTCTTCATGAAAAATTCCACTCCTCTCTGTCAACAGCTGTGTTTGGAATAATCCTGTATTAATCCAGGATGTGGGATGGCAGGATTTGATACGATCCATAATATCTGGTATTATACGCTTTTTGAATTCGTGATAGGTTCACGCGCTGTGGCTGACTATATAAATACTTGCACTACTGGAAAGAGAAGATTTATCCCTGCGTTTATAGTTCTGTGAACCTGGTGAAAGGAGATGCGGTGATTGGGTGCCCGGATTGTGCACTAATTTTAGTTCTGAAATCAGAAAAATAAAATTTCATTTAAAAGATCTTGAATTAGAATTTTATGGTTCCACATTTAGAATCACGATCACTAAATGCTCAAGCTTTAGTTAGTACCCTAATACTATCGCGCGAAGCCTGCGGATTGTGACGGCTATCTTGTGTACCGGCTTTAATCGAATAAGTTTCTAAAAAAAAAAAGAAAAAAAACGATTCACACACGTACGGAATAAACTGTTTAAAAAATTTGAAATTTTGGTTGGATCTCCCAATCCCGCTAAGCAGTAGCGAGTAGTGATCATCTGTAAGTATATATCACGCGCTATTGAACAGAAATTCAATAGTCGTGCTATTCCCATAATCACCTTTATCTGTAGCTTCAGGTTCTTTCAAATAACGATAGGGTGTTCCTAGAGCAATGGCCGTAAGACACATAAAAATTTCTGAAATATACAGTGTGACAAATTCGATATTGATATGATAATAATAAAAATGAATAATCATCAATTGCGTTGTTTGTCTCGTATATGGTACTGTCCCCGAATATCTTCGTGTACGTTGAAGAATATTATTCGTACGTTGACTCGGTATTCCGAAGAGGGTTTCGTGCGAATCTCGATTCTTATGAGAAATTGTTATGTAGATATCCACTCGCTGATTCTTTTACGACGTATATAAACACCGGGACTATAAATTTTGCGCTTAATTTCATCATTCATCACTGCTTAAAGTTTGTTAATCAGCTTGGTGGGTACTAATTTTAACAATACCGTAAGCAAGAGATTAAACTCAGACACTTTGTAGAGAGTGGGTGGGTGTAAGTGAGATGTTATATCCACCTCATCTTTAGACAAATATTTTTGTCTCATATAAGTATAATTAGCATATGACGCCAGCGATTTGACTGTTGAGGAATTTTCTACTCACGATCGACTGGTTTTCTCATGAATTTCAAGTACAAGCGATACATGTAGGTATTTTCATAAACTGGCGAACGAAAGTGCTTCGGCGTTGAATATGGACAATATATTGTAATGTTATTTGGAATTAGTTTGATCCACTGGATTAGCGCCGAATCACGAGCCATTCGATTGAAAACCATAAAGTTTCCGAGTAAACTTGCCAATGTTCGATTAAACGATAAAAAACACAAATGCCCAAGATTATACGAGACCTATTATAGACCGCGGTGTTTCTTGTGCGACACGGTGTGAGTTCTACCAGCGCAAAAACTGAGGTCGTTATCTTGCGGCTAGTAAAAGACGAACTCCGAAAGGGATCAAGTGATACTTTTTGCTCCCTCCACAGGTAGTGGGGCTTGGCAGTTTCTTTTTATTTAATCAGCAATTTCTTCGATGGGAGTTATACTACAGAATTTCAAGAAATACAGGTAGGTCTAAGAACGATAGTCACGCTTTCAAACTATGATAAGACAAACCTAGTCGTTTTCATTTTCGAATAATTGCTGCATCAAAACTTTATGCATTTTAGATTATTTCGGAATCATAATGTAAAGCGAGGAATCATCCCATTTTCGGCTTACTAATAGCAATTAAAACCATTCCACCTCATGGGTACGCGTTATCCGTACCAACAGACGTAGTTCTGGGCCGTTGAAATGTTCTCACATAAATGGTACGTCTAATCCATCACTAGATCGTTCCTAAATGATTTCACACTATGTAGTTCGTTATAACGATCATACACACCGCTCCTAATAGTCGCCCTGCGGTTAACGAGCCCATATCGTATAAGATGATTCACATTTGTCTAATGAGTACCTGGTAATAAATGAAGCGAGGAGCCTGCAGCTCCGAGTGAAACCTGTACCTGCCGTTTATAATACGACAGCTCGTTCTTCCCGCCGTGTTTTATCGTGATATTAACAAATCGAGTTTGTTGCTTTCGCTGGGGAGGAATGAGTTCCGAACGAGTAGAAGAGATAGTCGTGCGTGCGTGTCGGCACGACGTTATTAACGATCTGGTTTCATCCAGCAATATTTGATATTTGGTCTGGGTGTTCGTGATAACGAATTGAGTAATTATTTCGACGATTGTTTGACACGGTTCGTGTCCGCGTGTGAAACGAACTGTATAAAATACTCACGTCAAATTGTCAGGGTGAAATGAGTGAATATGGACCAACGCGGATTGACGGACCCTCGGGCTTCTTCCTTCGTACTTAATGAAAAAATTTCAAACTTGCTGGGTTATCGGTATCTGGTATAACGTGCCAGTGGACAAAAAATGTCATCGATTCTGCTATAACAAACCAAAGTTACAGCAATCCTGCAATTCAGATGATGTTTAAAATTCAATTTTTCTGGTTTTGAACATTCTCCTCGCGGTATCGGGAGATCAAAAATTTCATAAGGAACAAAATATCACCGATCTCACGTCGATTCGTAAAACTGTTCAGAAATTACAGCAGAGTCTATATTTTCACACCCTGTTTATCCGCTAGTAGTGGAGTTTTCTGTATGCAATGAAGAAGAGAATTAAAGAGTAATTTTCTATTCATTTTGTTTCGATAATTCATCACTTTTCATTAACAATTAATTCGTATTGTGTTTTGGTCTATATTCACTATCCTAGCTGGCCCATAGATCATCAGCCTGTTTTCACAGTATAATGAGTCAATGAAACGTTTTTAGAGAATGCTAATATACTTTTTTCCCCTCTTGTATATGGGACAAAAAAATGAAGCATTTTGGAGCAGAAAAATAATAGAAAACAATTTTTGAAAACCGAGGCTTCATATACTTGCTTACTTTGCCCTATGTATCTAAATTCATCACTCTACGTATAGAAAAAGATATACGAACGCAGTAGTAAAGGTCTGTGTGCCTTCGGACATCCCTACGATGTTGTGTCACTTGGATCGTAGAATTTCTCGGAAAGGGTCGGCATGTGAATTATTTTTGGGCGCGGTTTCTTTGTCAGACGACTTAGTTTACCCTCACGAATATAACAAGAACTAATAATAGTAGTCTACTCCTAAGTTTGGCCCTAGTTTGACCATGATTTAAACTTGCTTATCCCAACTCATGGGATGTCATGCGGGAAACGCAGATGCGTGCTTGTCTGCGTGTTCGAAGATCGTGTGCAGCTAAACGCGATGAACGACTACAAGCACAAGCGAGTTATTCGAGTGTAACGAATCTGAAGCGCCTATATACCAGAAAGCGGGGTCCTTATACCTTTTCGATTGCACGCGAAACGTTAATAATGATACCTTGGGCCTCGGCTCCTTGGGGGTTGAGAATATTTAAGGCATGGTGTAATAATGAAGTAAAATATCTCACCTCACGGTTCGCACGCAATTAATATTTCTGTGCTCATACATACTTCGTCAGATTCAGTTCTTCGTTTTTAATTTTCGTCACGTAAGGAATAGGAAATTGTTGGTTTCGTGTCAAAAACGACTTTCGCCAATTCGAAAAATTTTCGTCGTTCGGATCCTTCAGTTGACGTTACACATAATTCTGAAAATAGACGTTGGTCTGTCTTCTTCCGAAATATAAACAAGCCATAAGTGTTCTGGCCAAAAGGCTGGACGAAGAAATTTGAAACTTTACAGGATTATGGCTTGTGTTCTGACGATGAAAAATTGCTGTCCCATTGAAATCAACCGACTAGTCGGGCTGGAAAAATCATGTATTTCTTAATTGACTTATTTTCTAATATTGAAATGTTCATATATTGATGACCGAAACCGAATACTGCATTCAAATATTTGAAAATGAACGGTGATAGAAAGTCTAGGGCAATCTGGTTGACCAAATTTTGGTTTTGTACATCAGTTGCAATGTTGTAGCATTAGCGTGTATGAAATTTGATATGCGGTATATTTGGCGAGTGATGGGGATATGTTCGATATATCTGACGATGAGCGAAATTTCTGCTTATGATATATAGAACTACGTGTCTAATTCGACTGAATATTCTGTGACAATAGAATTCGCACGTGGTAAAGTCCCAGCCATCCTTTGGATCTGATTTGAATATGCCTATCTACTTCCTAAATAGATATACATTATTCAAGAATATCTTCCGGATGCTTTTTGCAACCGACATCATACCGGTACGGCACGTTCGAGACACTTTTGAGATATCGAATATTTTTCCCTTAGCATAGATACGAGGGATTCGACGCATGACGCTGTCGCAAGCATCTTGTGTCTTGTACTACGTTGCCCAAAACAATATAAATTTCTCGAAGCCGGGTAGACCGGCTCGGTAATACGGAATACGAAATTTAAATCTTGATATTTGAATTTCCAAGTTTGAAATTTCCCAGAATTCATAAGACGACAAATATCTTCTGGTAGTTTGCTTCATGGCTATAACAAATCCCGATCATCTTCATATGCATGTACCTACCTACACAATTCACCTATATGTATCAAAACACGTATAGCATGTTCATCGGGTTTAGCAGTGCTGCACCAGGCGAATTTCAAACTCTAGTAAAAGCTCATGAATGCATTGCAGTCACACAATGAGCTTTTTCGTCGGACTGCTCTACCGTATTTCAGTCCAATGTTCATTGCAGCATACTGTCCTTACTTTACTCGCTCACAGTCCTCCTCTTTTCTATGCTACTACTTTTCGTGGTACTTTCTCATCCAGTAACCCTCACGCATATAGTATGTACCTAAGTACATCTGGATATACTTGCTCCCAGTCAGTCTGACGAGTGCAAAATCTCGTGTGTGTGCTCTAATGACTTGGAAGGAAGAGCTCCATGCTCCTCAATTTTGGAATAGAAAAAACTGCATTGAATCGTTGAAGATTATATTGGCAATTGAATTTTACAATTAGGTGTAGGTTTGGATATGAAAATATTGTTTGCTGCTGCATTTCCTCACGTGGTGATATTTTCGAATGATATGTGATATTATATTATCGGACAGATTGAATCCGCTGATCTGGGTCTATCCGTATATTTCATTTCCCATTTATTGATTGACGTATCTCCTCCGGTTTATTCGTATAAGAGAAAAATTTCATACATGCACTGACATGGTGATAGAGTTTTTACTCGCTTTATAAAATGCGATGAATATTATGAAACGTTCGTTCACAACCATCTGCTGTTTTCCCATTTCCTATCCTTCGAACGTGTGAATAGATTTACTAGTCTGTGTCCAGCTATATTGAGCGAAATTACTTGTCAGTTAAATTACAGGCTTTAACGTAACGATCTAAACGAAGCTATGTTTAACGTATACTATATGTAACTATGTACGAGAGGGTGAATGCAGAGACTTGTTATACGCATGTCTACACCAAGAGAGGCAAGATCATAGAAGAAAATAAAATACTCATCTAATGCAAGAACGCAAGGAACGACAATCTATTTCCCTCCCTATTTCAATCGAGAATACCGGGACTCAAGCGCGTCAAAAATCGTCAGCCAGCTCGGGGGTTGAAAAGCTCGCGTGTTAGCGGCTGTTCCACAAGTATTTCGCCGCGGTCAGAATCGGATCACGGTATATCCGATAGGTTTGAGATATGAGAGAATCGTCCTGGTCTCTTCGAATAGCTGTTTGAATAAAAATAAAAAAAGCTCAAGTCTCTACATCGCAATACGTAGCTATTTGATACAATTTATTCCCTTTTTTTTCTTTCCTTTCTTTTTTCAACCTCAAGCTTTTCCTCCACACGATCATTCTCACCCCTGACAATTTCGGGCCAATCGTTTTCTCGCTAAAATCAAAAGGCGTTCATCTAAAAATATCCTATTGACTTATATTACACTCCACAGAGAGGGGTGGTTGTCGTGCAAGCTTTCCGACCAGATACCAGGTAGGTGGGTACCTATGTAGTACGTCTACCTACGCTTTGCGAAAATTTCTTTGTGTGTACACGTGTGCTTGCGTGTGTGCGTGGCATCGGGTTGTTCTGGGCGGAAGAGAGCGAAGTGGGCGACGCAAGAGGAGGAAGTGGTGGAAGAGGAAGAGGAAGAGGTGGAGGTGGAGGTGGAGGTGGAAGTGGCGGAGGATGAGGATGAGGTGGAAGAAGAGGGAGACCAAGGGGGTGATTCGAGGGCGACGCGATAGGGATGCTGGGCATGGCACGTTCAGTCGCGCGACGGCTCTCGCCCTGGCCAGTCGATCGAGCACCGGAGATTTGAAAAGCGTTTTAATACGAACGCAAGCTGAGCGGATCGCCACGTATAATAACCAGGGATTGAAAATGTCTCCGAGTTTAACGAGTCCTCGGTATTGCCCGTTGAAAATCAGTGACAAAAATTTATTAGGTAGCATCTAGCCGCCTGCCAGAATCATTCGTCAGGTTATTATTTTCTATCATTTAGAAAATCTCGCTCGTCCATTTTACCTGTGGAATTAACACCGTTCAAAGTGTCACGTTTCAATTTTTCTCCTTTTCTTTCCACTCTCTTTCCATCTCTTCTTCCTAGAATAGGATCCCGCGGGTATCACCTGCGCCGTGAAAAAAAAATATCTTTCACGTGTTTCTTATAACGAGAAAAATCTTCCGCCGTTCAAGATTCACAGACGATTCAATTAATTGGAAGATTTTCGAGGTCGCATATATTTTCCTCGAGTATCCCCCACCAGGTAACGTATACTTCGCCAAGTGGAATTAAGAGTGTTATTAATTGGCACGGTTCAAGCGGGTTAGAATTACGATCCTCATCAACCTGCTGCACAACCCTCGGAATATGAAATCGCGAAGTGTGTGCAAATTGTGCGACTTGAGTACCGACCGCGAGACTGAAGCACGCAGGGGGTTGCTGGTACAGCGCGGAGTGGTGCTGAAAACTTGAAATGAAAGAGTGACCCGCGTAGACACTTGGAAGTATTTTTTTTTTTTTTATTTTTTTCTTGTTGTATTTTCGCTTTGTTTTCATATTCCACCCTACAGAACGAAAACAAACGTATACGCCGGCAATCTACCCGAGAGACGCGGTGGAAAGCTCCGTGGCACTTCTAAATTTCTACCCAGGAACCAAAATCCGATTTGTTGACCGTCCCCTCTCGGAAATCCTCCGGATCCGAAACACTAGAGCGTGTTTCGGTGGCTGGTGTATCCCGTCAACAATCCGTCAACCTGGGAACAAATTTAAGCACGAGGGGGTCCGATTACAGGTCGTACAACCGTAGGGACATTCGTCTCTGTCATGGGAGCGGGTGGAAATGATACGGAAAACGTGATAACGGATTTGAAAGCATCATCCTACGTCCATTTCGCAAACCGTCCAATTGCCTCTGGCAAATATCAGAGCGTTTCTGTTCCTCTTGTCCCTGGGGCGGGGGCTGTAGGGTGATTATCCAGGAAGAGCTCTGTAATTTCCTCGATTAAGCCTCGCGCTTTTTCTCTTAATCAAGATTTAATTGCATCCTGGTTGGGCCGCTAAGCGTCGCGTTTTAACGTGAAAAAACCTCCGGTATAAAAATCGTATTTTTAATTCGTCCGAGGCCTCGGCCCCTCGGCCCCTCGGCCCCGCAATATCCAGGCCCGGTGCACCTGTTGCATATCTCGGTTAAGCCGCCCCTGGTATTTTCATTACAAATCCTTAATTTGCCCAAGGTGTACGCTGGCTGTATGCTCGAATGATCGCAAATGCCGATCATGCCGGATTCAGGTAACTTTGTGAAACGGCTTCAGGGCCCGCCGCTCAATGAACGTAATTACAGTTAGCGTGTCCCGTCGTGTTGCTATATACGTGACTAGATTCTCGAACTCCAAAATTTCCGTCAAATCCAGACCAGGGCATGAAGATTTCGCGTGTTTTATTCAAAAACGAAAAATATATTCTTTTCCCTCTCCCAGGGGTTAATGCAAACGGATTTCTCGCCACACCAAAGACTTCAAGTATTCAGTACCCTTGCGAATCTTTATACCCGGAACTCCGAACCGTTTCTTGTAATATTTAAACGGGTGTATCATTCGGATACTTGTTGAAATCCTGGCGACAAAATCTCGAGGGTATTTCCATTTCGGTAGCATTTTTCAAACGGGACAAGATAATGCTCATACTATCCTCGCACGTCGTACCGCACCGTGACCCACGTGACGCATTGTTAAAACGAACGGTTTCCGAAATTTTGAATAACTGAAGTTAACGCAATGTCTCGCAATCTCTTCTCTCCACTTTTACCTCATTTGGATTGATTTTACCACGTTTTTTTTTTTTTTTTTTAATCTGATGGAGCCTAAACTCGCCAAGTATCGTGGGAATATTCAAGAATTTATAAACTCCGTTGAGACCCTCACAAATTATCAGTAATAAATTATTGAATAATCGGAATTTCATTTTCCTGTCCCATGCCTTAAGACCCTTAACTTCTGTTCCCACTTGCCTCTACAGTCTTAAATTTCCTCCCGAAGAAGACATTACGAGAGTGTTAATAATTGGCGTAGATCAAGCACCCCTATGAGTCTCTGTGGTTGGAATTAATGACATAATATTCACCTAGGGCAGGAGAAGTTTACTTTGCATTTGGTTACGCGGTAGCAGAATTTCCTGCCTTGTATTAAAGTTTAACACTGTGTATAGAGCAGTAGTAGTTAGCTACAGACATACGACGTAAATTATTTTACATTTTACAGCACTAAAAGTGCGCGTAATACTTGATCACGTTCAGCTTCGAAAGAGTAAATAGCCAGCTTATATTGTTCCATAGCAAAGAAATACGAAGCGTATTCGCGTTTACCTCGCTCCTGCGGCAATTCTAAGACGTGCGTTCGTTCGTTTCAGTAATAATTTTCCGATTGAACGGTTTCGATCGAAACGGACGTTTATACGGATAACTGAGTGAAATAGATGTGATTCCGATTGGCGTCTAACTTCCGTCTTCAACTTTCGCTATCCGACTTTTTCATCCCACTTATTCAACGGCATACCTACATAGTAACATCCGAGTTTTGCCAGATGCCTGCAGTTTACCTAACAGTTTTCCCAACGATAGTTACCATGTATGTACTACGTTGATGCATTGATCATTCTACGAGGTGGGCGGATGGGAGGAAATGTATATATCGAGTAGGGTGTTGGTAAAAAGTACGAAAGAGGCCCCTTGCCAAGCAATAAATCTTTAAAGCGACTGGGTCTGACACTCAGTAAAATATTGGCATTAGAATAGCGACGTTCGTCGAATAGCTACGATGTGGTTCATGGTCGTTGATAACGTGAGACTTAGGGGTAGTTAAGCGTCAACGCATCCTGTCGTAACGGTGGCAAACATTGACGCGATTTAGTATAACTACTTGCGCATCCCTTTCCCAGGGCTGGACCACCGCGCTTTAGGATGTTAGAGTTCGTCGTTCTTATCCCTAGTTCCTCGACGTCAAGATCCCCGCCCACTAATGCCCAGGGCGTGTGTGTTTCCGGGCTAGAAATCCTCAAAGTTTATATGAGAATCGTTAGCCTCGCGGTATTTGAGGGAAAATATTTTTACTTAGGAAAGAATGGTCAGTAATGTATCTTTAGTTTACGACGCGAGGAAGATCTCGCGAAGGCCTCAGTCCTCGTGTTATCGAATCTCTGCAGCGATAAACAAGCGAAATATCGACTCCTCAAGCTCTCGAGCCGAGTCGAAGAATTCTCGCGATTCCACTTCCACGCGGATTTCTTCGGAGTAATTAAACATAATTATCGTGATGGATTGTGATGGCCCAGTACGATTACACACTCAACAGCCAAATCCAATCTAGCCAATACATGGCCTCTTGCCAACAGGGGCTGGTAGATGTACGAGCATAGGTCAAACGGGATATTGAAACTTATGAAAAAATATGGACGCCAGAAATGTACGGGCTAAGTGGGGGACGTTAATCTTGCACGCGTCGCTAGATTGTGGGTTCGCTGTTGCGAATACTTTTAGCTAAGCTCGTGGGTAATTGATAATCCGTCGATTGTTAAATCTCCGAGAAGAGTCGCCTGTTGCTTAGCTGTAATTTATTTAATCTGTATTTATTTCACACACTTGGTGGAATTCCATACTTAGTTTGTAACTTTCATTATTGCGGAAGAGTCGTAACAGATTGAATTGAAAAGTTCATTAAACGGGACGTGTTGTACGTTAAGAAAGTCCATTAAAACTCAAGTTATCCTCCTATTGTTGAATCTTGTCACAGTTTATTCTAAGAGAGAACTAAGTAGTACGGCAAATGAGAGTTGAAATTTGAGCTCTTCGACGAAAGGCGTAAAAAGTTCTAACCTCTGCTGGTAGTTAATCAGGCCACACTGGGCAGAGCCAGATTAACTCTGCGTCTGATTAAACCCCCGATTTACTACTTCAATTTAAATGCTCTGTGAAATCTCTGATTTCACACTTTGGTACGTTCGATGAATTTTCAAGTAGTCGTTTCGCTGCGTTCATCTGGCTGCAGATATTTGTGCTGTACGACGATATATCGGATTATTCGGGAAAATCTTGCTCCAATTTTTTCAGCCAATAACGGGAATTGCGCGACAATACGCGGTGGTAGGTAACAGCTTTTCCCCCGACCCTTGAGGCGGCAGTTCTTTCGTATATCGGGCGATTATATCTTGCGAGATATTTTTCTGACCACGTCTTGGGTCGCAAGATATTTCTCCAATTAAAAGTTTCAAAGGAACGGAAAGTCGGGGAACTGGTTAGAGAAAACGTTTGAAATTTCAAAAGCATGAAGTTTCGCTTTAGAAATTATTTGATCAAGTAATCATGTTCTTCGCTATGTAGTATATAGGTATACGCTACACATGCATCAAATTCTGACATAAGTTAACTTCGGATTCGCTCTAATATCGTTATTAAAGCTAAGAAATTCTATTTGTCGTCTGTTATATTAACCGAATAATAAAATTCAACGATTAGCAAGAGAGCGGTGCGGGAGCCTCGGCCTCGGCCACGGGGTTTCTTAATTAATGCAACGACTTCCAGTTAAGCTCTCGCATCTTGGACGCCTATTAGTTCAGTCCTAATGGATTTTCTGCGAAACTGAGCCCCAGATTCGCGAATATTTTATCTAATATAATTCAGCGATGAGTTTCTTCGCCTTTTACAGTCCGACTGATTAACTACTCACAAGTCGCGTACCTAATTAACGGCAGCGAAGAAACACTGCTGAGATTTACCGTGACTAAACAGGAATGAGCCGCTAATGAGTACGCTGGGATAATCCCCGTGCATTACCTATGTATGTTGTATGTCGGTACATTTACGTGCTCGTAAACTGTCGGGGGGTAGTGAGTCTATTGGGAATTGTAATATTTAGCGAATAATTTTCAAGCGAAACGGTTCAAAGATATGCGACGGCGTTAGAAAAGCGAGTATTTCACCAGTGACAATGGCCTTCGCTTACAACTCGCTAATACCAAGTTAAAGATTGGATTATACGTGATATTCAAATGCGAGTTTCCGACTTCTCCATGCCTTGTTTCGCGGAGGGGATGGCTGGCCGAGTACGGGGTAATTGATGGACGTTTCCTTTGTCTGGGTATTTAATAATCATTGTTCCACACCGGGATAAGATCCGCGAAGTCGAGAGGTGGAAATCGGTAGAAGTAATTCAACCCCGACGTGTATTAATGATTTAGTTCGTTCGCGATTATGAGAATTTTTCGCCCCTTCTCTACGTTTTCCTCTGGAACTTTTCTTTTCTCTTTTTCTCGTTCTTTCTTTCTTCCTCCCCGTTTTGTTCCATATGATCTTTTCAACTACGGGAGAGAAAAATAGGCAGGAAATAAACCCTGCACACGACTATTTATGAAGTTCCGAGAGACATTGCAAGCCAGTGACTTGACTTAACTTCATACGTCGTTTCCTGAAAGCTTCCGCGATAATAATTAAACAACGTTAGCGTGTACCAACTTGACTCGGTACTTAACAACCCTGAAGTTGTTGGCAAGTTCTGCAGTCAGTTTCCTCAAATACTTTAGAAATTTCTGAGCCACGATATTCGACTAACTATCATACCGCATAGGTACTATAATAGAAGGAAACCGGAAAGTAACATTTCATACTGAATGTAACAACCCTTCCACATGCACGTACCTGGTAGGCACGTATGCTGTACTTCGCATTGAACGTTATATCAGCTATAATAAAAACTGTAGTTACACCTCTACTGGATCACAGCAGAATTCTGTCCATCCTCGAAACGTTGCTTTAAAACTAAACCTTAGATTGTTACGAGCGAGTGTAGTAGATAAAGGCAGATAAGCACGCGAGATAGCCGTCACCTTCGTACGGATTTTCCGTACCACTTCATACTGCCCATTCTCACTGCCTAGCCAGTTGCCACGAGCCCGTATGGTTTATTTTTATTGCCTTTTATCGTTACATCTTATCCGGAGGATATTTGTGGAAGGTCAAGCCGAGGGAATAAGGTGAAAAGGTTGGCGAACGGCGGAGTTGACTATAAGTAAAAATAATTTGCGATTTTTGAAACCGTCTTGCGTGCAGTTTTACATTCTTCCTTATTCAGAATTATTCCAGTCGTGTTTTGAGGCTATTATTTAATTGATTTATACGTATAAAAACGCGTGCAGGTATGTGTATGTGTATGTATATGCGGTAGCATTGTACTGTCTGCCTTTCAGATAACGTCCTAAATTTATCTTCCTTCCATTACTCTTCGCAGATCTTGCACGTGAGAGCTGGGTAAACCTCAGATAAATCAACGCTCGAGAGTCCTCGGTTTTCGTAATAACTGAATTTAACGCTCCTCATGCCGTCTCTTTGCCTCGGAGGTCTTCGTTTTAACAGATTCTACGGACTTTCCTTCCACCTTGTCCTCGAGTGAAACCCGCCACTCCTTTCCGACCTGATAAAGATAATAGACGTCGCGGCATATAGGGGTGTGCAATTCGATATCTTCCGATACTCGTCTCTTTCTGAAGCCCCTCTGTACATACATAATTCGTTGGAAGCAAATTTCCGTAAACTGCAATAAGCTGAAAGTTATATATTTACTTACCGGGATATTCGTGGAACCAATTTAAAATTTTTTATTCATAATTTATTCCTGAATTAAGGAAGTGGAGGAAGGAGTATATTAATTCTCCGCCAAACTGAAGGAGTACATTTCTCGGTGCATATTTTACCTCTTTGATTGCTTTCGTTGATGGACATCAAACGTCCTTTTTACCCACTCGTGTATCAGCGAGACATTCTTTCGCGTTTGTTTGTCTCTGAAACGACAGAAGGACGTCTTGTGAAATCTTTTGATCATGAATTGGACGGATCAGAGAAAGACGGATTTCTACTCGTCAACAATAAGATACGAAAAAGAAAAAAAAAAAGGAAAGAAGAAATAAATCAGCTACTATTCGGAGTGCCTGTGATATTGTATATCTCCACTGCTCTGAACCAGTTCGGATTTTTCAAAAAATAGCTGTTTTGGTTCCCTCAATTAATTTTCACACGAAAACATTATTCTAACGAATTTAGTGTACCAATAATCCCCCATGGAACGGTTTCGCCATGTTTCTTCCCACCAATGCAATGAAGTCTCGTGCGTAAGCTCCTGCCGCATGAGCAAATTTCCGGGACATGAATTATCGACGTAATGGTCGAGTGTATCACGCACATACGCGCACCTTTCATTTACGTGGGTTGTACAGAATTCATGAAAAAACCTCCATTCTCTCGTTTCTCACAAATTCTATACCCAATCCGTTGTAATTGGCCGACAATCACGCTTCTTTCGTTTCTACAGTACAAGTAGTTTCTATAAAAACTAAACGGAATGAGATGTATCGAAAAACTGTCGCGAGTCCGTCGAAGGAAGCGAAAGTTCCCAGCAACGATTGAGCGGGTAGTTCTATGGGTTTGCACACTAAACTTTATGGACAAGGAGATACGCTCAGTAAACAAGTAGGTACGTAGAGCGCAAG
The DNA here is from genome assembly GCA_944452935.1 of Rhogogaster chlorosoma. Taxonomy (NCBI): domain Eukaryota; kingdom Metazoa; phylum Arthropoda; class Insecta; order Hymenoptera; family Tenthredinidae; genus Rhogogaster; species Rhogogaster chlorosoma. The sequence goes on along the minus strand of OX101801.1, from coordinate 20,073,777 downwards.
GTTGACAGTCGAGGTTCAAGTACTGGTGGCTTAGGTCCCTCGTAGTTAAGGGAAGATAGGCAAGGCGATAGTGGTTATGACGCTGAGTTAGTTCAGAGAATCTCTTCCTCTCCCAGCACCCTGAGCTAGGTCGAGGGTCCAGTGACCACGACGACGTAAACTCTCCCGATTATGTCGTGCAGTCACGCACACCTTCCGACGCCCCGGCTCCATTCCTCGTACCTATATACCTACGCGTATTTTACATACCCATATAACACACATGCGTCTACTAATACGTGAGTTTCTCCATGTATTCGCATATGCAGATACGGTAAGCTCCACTTCAACGCCAGCATTCAGGTTCTCGCGATCCTCCTACCAGTTGGCATTTCTATGTGCCCTATTCCATGCACATAGCTGTACATATTGTTTTGCATCGCCCAGATGCGTGGGAGCTGTCCACAGGCCCATAATGCATATGTCACGGGCGAGCGCTCTGGTAGAGGAGACGCAATTGCAGTAGGTGCTGGGTGCATGCATGTCGGAGTGCGATAGTACTGCGAAAGCTCGTTTATCCGGAGACAAGTTGGGTGGGAGCCTTTCTAAGGAGCTGTGAAATGCCGAGGCTGACCTTGGCTCTAGTTACAGTACACTCGTTGCTTAATACTCGAGCTGGTCTTAGTTCGGCGCTGAATTGCTACTTGAACTAAAACTTGAACCGAAACTTGAGAACGCGGAAAGGAGCACCGTGAAAAGTGAAAATGAGTGTCAGCAGTTTGAAAAGAGCGACTGCTACGATATGAAAAAGGGGATTTAGGTACAGGAGATTGCTTGGCCGAGCGATTTGACAGTTTGATCACTTCAAGCTCTGTTTTGAGAGCGAGAGTTCGAATCCAAATTTGAATAGTTTTCCGAGTCGAATTCCGACCTTGGATACTGAGATAAGGCAGATATTATACACGGCGATCGACTAGCATAAATACAGATGCCCGTATTTTTTTCCAAATTCGCGCATTTAGAACTCGAGCTTTTTATCCTCTCCCCTTTTTTCGCCTCCGTGTCGCTGGCGATCTTGGCGAGAAAGGCGCTTTATTCTAAGCCTTAGAGCGTTGGGAGGGTTTTAGCTACGACGCTGCGTCAGGAAGACTCGATTTTTTTACTTTCTTTTTTTTTATTCAAGGAATTTATAATGACGTATAAAGTTTTCCTCCAAGTTACTGGAGAGCATCTTATTGTAAAACTTTTTATTCCGCGTATAAGCGCGCATGTGTGTATGTGTGGCGCCTGTTTCTTTTTTTTTTTTTCTCGTTGTACAAAATATTTGAGAACTTGTCGCATGAAATTTTTGTCGAATGAAGAACGCAATTTATTCTAGTCCCGGGGTGCTGATAAGATAACTGTGCATGAATCTTCTCTGTCTGCAGAGTCTTGCGCTTGAACATATCCAATAAAGCACTTGCTAAATTCTATCTGGCAGAATACCAAACCTGTAAGTTACGACGGAAGTGAGAAATTATACGTAGCTGTTCCGAATCACGATTATATCGATCAACCCCACGCTGCACTCCTGTATAACAAACAGCTTGGCTAATATTTAATCTTCCGCGTATTATTTACGTCGCGATGTGGTGCTGAATTTCAATTTCCTGACCCCGGTGACTCAAGTGTCCAAAGTATGATCGATCAGTCGGTAATTCAATCGGTCATCCGTGAAAGGTGCGCTTTGACGTACGAGTTTAAAAATCACAGGCGTTTTTTTATTATCCTTTGAGCCGAAGAAGAGTAAGTATTAACACAAAAAAAAGGCAGTCAATTAATCTAAAATGAAGTAAAGTTATTCATATTATATTTCGAGAACACTTCATTTACTTTATCGAATATCGGATGAAACTCGGACCTGAAGCTGGGTAATACAATGAACAAAATTTGCCCGGAGTGAATTGAGAAACAATATTGTTTTTACCCATTTACTCGGGACGAACTTTTTGCCATTGTATTTCCCAACAATGACCCGCTTATTTTTCGTATACTTCATCGGAACAGTGGATTAGCGGAACAATATACGAGTCTAGATGAAATATGTTGCGTACAAAGGTTATATATTTGAGGGACCAATTTCGCTAAGCGGTTTAACAGCGACAGGTTTTATCGCATTAAAAAGAAAAGTTAGTAAGTCGAGACATGGAGTGAAACACAGTGATATCTCCCGAGCATAGAGCTTCGGCGGACAGAAGCTCGGGGTGACAGAGAAGGATTCGTTTCTCGTGACGGGCGTCACCTGCGGCGTATTCCGGACCAAAACTGTCACCGTACCTCTTTTTATCACTCTTACCTCGATTTTTCTCACTCTCAGTGAGTCGGACGATTTAATGAATATAGAACACCAAAAATATTATATTGTCTCATATAATCATATCATATCATATTCATAATCCTATATTAGTACCCATATTTCGATATACGAATATATAACTTTACGTATAGCGTTAAATTCGCATCCACATCCTTCACCCGCTGTACTGTTTTAATTGTACATTGGTCTTAGCACTCGATAATATTGCCAGCTGTTAGAGGCACTAAAGGAACATATTACGAGGTACAAGACTCCTCGACGAGCCAACTGTTCGTCTATATATGATAAGATATATGAGAAGGAGTCGGCGATGTCTGTGAGGACTGAGGATGTTCTTCGTCTTACGCGCTGTAGTAGAGACGTGGGTGAAATCCAATGTAACAATTTGTGGTTTGGACTGAGGGGCAGAAAATTAGTGAGTTTAGCACCACCCGGCGAATTATACCGCCTTGCTCTGCAATTCTACAATTTAATGTCTTTGTACGATATTTGAATTCAACGTTGAGCTTGAGCTTTCATTAGCGATGCAATCTGCGGACTCGCGAGCTTCCATAATTAAGAGTTTTGCGCTAGCCTTGTTTTTCGATCGATCGAACCGAACCGAACCGCCCCTGTACGTCCTCGAGTCCAATTTTCAACCTCGACGAAAAGTAGGCCTCGACTACAATGCCAACACCATCTGACTCGCTCCGTTAGATCCCTCACCCACATTTGTTTTCAAGTTAAATCGACCTTAGCTAAGAGAGGGAACTCAGGGGCTTGAATTAATTGCGCAACTACTAGAAGACACCAAGTGAAAACGGAACGGGGCAAGATGAGGACAACAGGATGCAAGGGTCCGACAAAGATCCTCATTCCCTCGCAATTTTATCAAACCGCAATTTCGCATCTCGCCACTACTCAGCCTTGATATTTACACATTTATCTTCCGTTTCTTCGACCCTGACAGTATATGGGCTCGCAATGTCCTCCGGATCAAAGGCTGACGTGGGCTAGCAATTTTGCGAGGAGCTTTGAAGCGCGCCAAGAAAGAACTCCTCTCGCTGCCTCACCGAGGAAACTGTCATTGTCGAACACGAAACGTGGTGAAATTCGGCAGACGGTAGAGTGGGTGGATAGGTAGGTAGGTATAATATGTCCGCACGGTCGCTCGTTCAGCCCCATCGTCGCACGGAGATTAGATCAGGATAGGCTAGAGTTTCGAATCTCGCACTGATAGGTATAAGTAAATTCCGGAGATCAATTCCGACAAATGTTCAGTTACTGCGCCAAACTGGCGAAGGTCCTTTTCCAAGGTGAACATTCGAACCTTGCCGAAATCCACTCAACTTTTCCGATGTCCATTCCGACCGACGCGGACGCGACGATCCGTGCTTTAATAATACCTGAAACTTGTGCCGCGATCGTATAGACGCCGTAGTATTTATCCATTTGCGAATATATTATAATTATGCATCCCACACCGACGTATAGGAACGTATGTGTGCATAAATGCAACCAAAGTATGAAACTATCGGGGGAAAACTCGAGTGTTGTTACGTGTCTTAACGGGGTTACAAGCGGCGCCGTGAAGCTCCAAGCTCTTCCGTTATTATCGCAAGTAATATCAGTTCTGATGCTGTTGTCTACGAGGCGGAAGGAAATTTCTGAATTTAGTTCTTTCGGAATGTTTAATGACGATCAAATTTTCGTTTATCCATCATTTATTCCGGTGATATAGGTATACAAATTTAAAATTGAAACACAAGAATGCACCGATATAGGATCGATATTCCCGAAACTGAGACTGAAATGATGCATTCGAATTTGGTCAATTACTAAAAAGGATCACTACAGACGTAGAGAGTGGCGATGATGGGGATGGGAATGGGCAATGCAAAAACGTCGGCCAACAATGATTGAAATCCAGGCGAAGAGCGTGACGGGGTATTCGACGAGATCGAGTACTGTTAAATTGATTGACTTTTGGCTTTGCATATATTTCCAGCTGAGGTGTTTTTCCGAATTCATGTATTGTTTTGAATTTTCTATTTTCTGATCGTTTCGAGGGACATTATGCATACCTATATCTTATATTTGGTCTAGCTGGTTGAAACGTGCAGAGATGAATTTTCATACCGCAAGTATTTCATTCTATTAAATCATTAGTTTTACCCTTGACTCAAACGCTCAGTAATTGTAATTAGAAAGAAAAAGTCTCGTTCGCTTTACGCCGTTCGAATGCACAATTTAGTCGAAAAATTAGCCCAACGAAGCGTAACAAAAGCGTGCAGTAATGAAACAGGCGCGCTTCGAGGTACTGATCTAACAATAAGTGATACCGATTAACGCGATTGTCACAGTTTCCACGCTCGTGGAATTATATGAAACGATACAATTAGTCTTTATAATTATCCATTCATTTTCATACCCATGCGAAATGAGCTCAGAATTTATCTCATAAATATAGTATACGTGATATACTTTTCCGTTTGTCTTCACCTTCGCGCTTGCGATTAGGAAACAGTAGACTAATTTCCATTTTATAGCTCCATCCATTGAGTATACTTGTACTACCTACGCGTTATCGTCCTGTTTGGTATTAATGCGATTCTCTTTGACCTTCGATACGGCGTATAATTGGACTTTGCGAAGCTATTCCGTGACCCATAAAATAATTAACGAACAATCGACAGAGATGAATGAATGAATGAATGAATGATTGCGAGTTTATTTCCCAACGGTGAGTTAATTTCCCTTGTGGAAAAAAAATGAACTTCACATACTAATTCCGACAGACGTCCCTTCTCCCTTTTTTATTCCACTTTTAAATACCACGTTTTGATCATTCATCGGTGCAATATCTCCTATAAACTGACCTACAGAACATGGCGATCAAGATAGATTTCAGTTCCGTCCGAAAACCTCAGATTTTCACTCGCATATCTTCGTCAAAATCTCTGACGCTTGCCAAAAGCGAAACAAGGCTATGCTGAACTTGGGAATTCTAGGTCAAGCTGAAAGCGAAGACATGTGTGCCTGGATACACGAGCATTCGATTGGTTTCTTCGATTCCAATGCGGCGGTTTGATTTAAGGGTGAGAACTTCGTCCGCGAGAGTATTCCGTGGAAAATCAGTAAAGTGTCGAAGTTTGATCGCCTGGCACTTTGACAGCATGTCTCGTGCAGTTAGACCGTAGAATACACCTTCGAACAAGTTTTCCCCGTCGTTGGTTGTCAATTAGACGAGACTTTCGGCTCTCAGATATTCAATGAGGCGTTATATTCGATATGTGGGTACCTACTGGTTTTCTGAAGAGTAACGATACGATACGTCAGCCCCGTCACGTCGGGGTCGTCGGTATACCTATAAGGAAGAGCAGCGATCCTATGGGCCGGAAACAAGCCGTGAACAAACCGCGAACAAATCACGTTCGTTAAAAAGCTTCGCTTCCTGTAGTTTCAGTCGGGTAAGATTCTCGGATGGAAAAAGCTCGTGTCTTATACCCGTCAAGTATCTACTTACGATACTACAGCAGTCACTCTCCTCGGGTTCCAGACTTCTTTTCTGAGTGTGACAGGGAAAAAACCTGGCGTCTTTAAGCCGGGCGCGAGTCGTGAACGAGATATGAAACTTTGAGCGGCTTTCTTTAACGACTATACAAAACGTCGTTCACTCTCCGCGTTGTGAAATATTAGAAAGAGACGTTTGATCGATTCGGAAGCTACACGCAGTATAACATTTTCTCGTATAGGTATATAAGATCCCCACGCGCGTTTCTACCCGGTGATTGAAATACTAAATTTCGAGAGCTTCCTTTAACGACACGTTTAAATGTTCCCCTCTGCTCGAATATTGCAGCAAGGGGATTTATCAATTCTGTCGCTAAAATAGGGACACCCACCCCCCCATCCCCCCATGTCGCCCCCTTCGTACTTTGCTCGATGCGATATTGCGAGAGATTGTTAGACAGGTATTCGCTGCCGGGGGGCAAATAACTTTGGTAATATCCCAGACCCAAGTAATTATTTCGACGCTACAGCTGCCTTCTTCGCTTCCCTTTTTACTTTTTTACCCCACAGGAGTCCGCGGCCGTGGGCATATATCCCCAAGGTATCACTATTTACAAACTTTTATGCAAATTTCAGAAAACCACGCCATATTTCACACACTAAAGACCGCGATACTTTAATTAGACCAATTAATAAAGCGAAGGAACAAAAAAATGAAAATCGAACTGACGATGAGAAACGCAATGATCAATATTAAAACCGTGAATTATAGGTATAGTTCGAAAAAGTCGGCAAAAGTTCTCATTCTAAAAAAAAAACAGAAAAAAAAAAAAAATGAATCCATTACTTGTCCCCGCACGTGTAGGTAGTACATACCATTTCCGTACAGAATCGACATGGAAATATACTATACTATATACTGATGTCGTACAGGTAGCAATAACGGATATACTTTGAGCCCTGAACTGTGCTACAAGGACTTACTTGCCTTTCTTTCTACGCCTACGCACATTGACCCCAAAATTTCATTCCATTTCCTCTCTTGTGCACGTGGCGGTATATACGATTCGTTCGAACGACGTTTTCGATTCGTCTGACAAATATTTCGTTCCCGGGACGGCACTATATTGACTGTGATTTGATTCGTTTCTTGGTGAAATTTTGGGAAAGGAAAAGATCGAGGAATATGTTGAAAAAAGAATAATGAAAGCAGGGGAAGAAAAGGACCGAAGAACACGTCGTGCAGCACGGATTTCATCGAATTCCGTTTTTTAGTCCCGCAACTGAACGCCCATTGGCGGCAGAGTCACGGATCTAGTTGAAATTCGATTTCTCGTTTGATAACAGAAGTGGTGACACCAAAGAGAACAGTTCAAAGGCTACATATAGCCAACGAGCAACCTATACCCCCGTACCTTTGGTCGTCGTTCTCTGGTCTCTCTGTCTATCTATCTCTCTCTGGAAGCTGTGGTCTTTGCGAGTGATTCACGAGGGGCTAGTCAGTGGAAGCACACGGGTATCGGTCCTGCCTGTTGTTTGTCAGTCTGTCGTGTTTTGATGGGCACGTGCCACAGCAAACAAGGGTGCACCTTGAACGATTGACAATTCGCAAACATTTATTTGCACAAATTTTCAATTTCTACATTCGAATGTCCAACAATATAGCTCCATACATCCACGAAGAAGGGGTTGTTTTTTCGAGGCTTTGAGTTTAGGGTAATTGAAGGGACTGGTGGGACAAGGGTCTAAGTAAAAAATTCTTCCATAGAAAAATGTGAGAAAAATATCGTCACACGCATTTCGTCGATCAAACCTTACGTGACGACAAACTTTGAGGAGGCAGAAAATAACGTGAAAGAAGTTGCGCTTTCTGAGATTTTTCGAATCTCAGTGAGAATAGAATTCCTTTTCTTCTTTCCTTTTTAACCTACGTAAGCTCTTTGAGAAATGAATATTTTTTATCACAGTAATGCTCATCATATTCATCATTCTTATACATTTCAAATACGATGATTAAAGCTCCTTATTGTAGAGCATATCGCTATCTGCAGATACGGTTGCGGATATGGTTGAGTAAAAAAAGTATGTGAAGATTAGGGAATAGATCGACTTAGGCCCTTGTACCTTTCAGCCCTTCGTTTTATTATTATTGGTACACCCACACGTATATCTGAAAGAGGAGTTGAGGAGAGGTTTTTTTTCGGCTCCTTTTACGAGAAATGAACGACTTCGTGAAGGAACGACTCACGAACGTTGCAGCTGTATCGTCGATCGTGTCCCTTTTTGACCAACCGTTACACACATCTATATACCTATGTGTATATATTTACGAGGAAAGGTTTCCCGTGACCGGAAGTTCTTTTCACCATTGAACAGCTTTCATCGTGTTTAACTCGATTTATCTTTAAATAAACGAGGCCAAGTTTCAACGAGCGCTGAATTGCTTCTGAGAATTGATACTTCAATCTGGCTAGATCTTAGAGGCAGTTAGACCGAGATAAGGATCTGCTAACCAACGTGATTAATTGTTAATTAAATGAACCGTTCACGCATCTAATCTCTGCACTCCTCTCGTCGAAGTCTCGGCTCTTCCGAATGGGTATAGGTATACGAGAGATTGTTGAAAAAGCTTTGAAATTATTCTCCACGAAGACAGGGTATTATTATATATAGATATACGTATAGAACGTCAATTTATTATAAGTGCGGAAAAAATGAAGCCTGCGGAGGCTGTTTTTTTCATTCGACAATTTTAATTTTCTCTTATTCATCTCCAACGGAACAATAATCCTTCCACAACCACCGAAGAGCTTTCACGATTCGCGCCAATTTCCTCACAGCTTTTGGACAGATTCCCAGGAAACGTCATACCGCCGCGCCGGGACTGCCAGCAGAATTTCAAACTTTTGTATCATGGTCTGGCAATAGGAGCGGTCTGTGGTCGACTGGATGGTCGGTTTGAGGATGAAGTAGAGGCAACACATGCCTCGTGTGTACCACCTAATCAATAATATGTGTACACCTACGTCTCCCAGCTCAAAGCTCCAGAGTGTCGTGGTTCTTGGTCGTATATTCATACATGTATATATATATATATTTCCCATAGAATAGTGGGAAAGATTATTTAAATTTAAATACGTTATAATACCTACAGTTATCCACATGTTACCATGGAATTAGAATCAGATTTAAATTTTCTTATCTTTATCCAGACTTCGCGGCTATGATTAAATTCGTACAATTTTTACTGTATACAACCACGGATGTTTCCAATCTCGTAGTCTGCCATAAGCCGTGGCTTCAAAGCTGAGCACCGAGTGACTTTGATACAGCTTTATGAAGACCTTTTTATACAAAGCGAGGAAACAGGTCAAAGAATGCAGCATGCAGTGGATGGAGTGACCTCGAGCGTGCTCAGGTGTCAAGAAACAAAAGAAAAAAGCTTCATTGAATTATGCAAGTCTAGGATTACGCGAATGCTGAATAAAGATGGCATTGGGACGGAAAAACCTATTTTTTAATTGTTCATTTTTCGCAAATTATTGTCCTATTTTTTTATTTTCTATTACGTGTCCACGCGATTACTCAATTGCTTTGATTTTTTTCGAAAATTCAACAAATAATTGGCACTGTCCAAATCCTTTGACTCTCGTTGGTGGTGGAAATTTTTTCACTGTGTCATCAAGCTTTCTGTTTCAACCTTCCCTTTTATGTCCAGTAAATTGGATTTCCGAATGTTAATTATTAACGAGAAGAAGCTGGAGTTAGTTAAAAATCTCTCGTCTTTCGAATCACGTAGAAAGAGCCGGGCTTCAGCAGCCTTTTTCCCAAGCATTTCTATACATACATTAGGATGTCGCGTCATGTTTTTTGTAACGCAGAAACCGTACGTTTGTTTAACTGATGATTGGCTGGAAATTTCGAAAAAGAAATCACCTGCAAGTTTTCTCAAGAAGTTTTTCTCCACAATTACGTTGAATATTTATGATGGCAAAACTTTCCACACTATAAATGGATAACGGTGTAAAATCTACAGCACGTTTGAAGATTCCCAGTGAATATCGCGGTAAATATTTTTGGAATAATGGGAGTTATCGATCTGCGAGGAATTTTTCAACCCTTGTTTACCTCCCCCGTAGAAATTGACAGGCTTTACGAACGCCTGCGTTCATATTTTTTTTATTTTATTTTTTCCACGAAGATAATTACGTGCTGAACGATCACTGGTTCAGGTGGCAAGTAAAAATTTTCATGGAAATATCTCGGACCCTTTTTGATCTCGAGTTATTCGGGTGAAATGTTATATTTTTCCAGATCTGCAGTGACACACGGATTTCGGAGCTTTGCCAAGAAAAACACTTGTGTTTTTTTTTCTTCTTCTGTTTTTTTGGTTTTCTTATTTTCTGTTTCGCTGTTCACAATAAAGATAGAGAAATTGTTATTCCACTACTGGTTTGAAATTTAGATGTGTTTCTTGCCGGTTAGAAATTACGAATAAAAATACGTTTATTCATTCAAGACTCGGCCGTCGCTCGTTTCCCGTCTTACCTACCCCTCTGCGCCTACCCCGTCTCGTATATTACAAGTTCCAGACTTTTGGATTCGTTCCCCCACGTTCCATACCCTATTGCGAACGTGGTGACGCGAGCCAAGGGAGCTTGGTTCACACCTGACAGCCGCCGTACAACACGACCCCGTAATATTAGGGGCTTTCGTTACAAAATGACGGAAAAGCGCGGAAATAAAAGAAAAGAAGAAGAAAAAAAAAAAAGAATGAAAAGGAAGGAAGTTAAGGAAGGAGAGAAAAAAGAAAAAGCGTAATGGAAAAGAAAATGTGAGTTATTGGGATCGTTTCGGTAAAGCGGAACTGAAGGAGGCGTCAATTTCCCTTTTACAAAGGGGTGGGTAATTATTTTCTCCAATACATGAAAAAAAAGGATGAAAAAAAAAAAAGAAGTTTCGAGTTGACTCTTCGTCACGTCGGATAAAGTGTAACGTTTTAATTATGTTTTCTCGATACAATTTAAAAACTAATCGACACCGCGCTTGGCGAGAAATCCTCATCCCTTATTCTCGAATTTTGTATAAAGCCAAAGTGCTGCTCCCCTTTCGAAAAGTACCTTAAACAATACGCGCCACAAGTAGCAGATGCGTTGTTTACAAAACAGCCTTTATTATCTCTCTCACTTCTCATAACGCGCATACCGATTGGTTGTTTTCTTATTCCACCCAGGCATGAATGCTTTCATATAAAATCAGGGTGAGACAGCTGGTGCTGTGGTACGGTGGCGGTGGCGGTAGCGGTGGCGGTGGCTACATGATCGTCTTCCACCCTTAGCGTTCAGACTGTATGGCTGAGGGCGGGAGCCACGATTCCTGACTCCCGACTCCCGACTCCCGACTCTCGACTCCCACGTCCTGCAGAGTCCCAAGGCCCGAGGTCGGGGTGGATTCAATCTAGCAGGATTACCTTCCGCCCTTACCTACCCCCGCGAGACCCGTGGCAGCCACGAAGGCACTGTCACCCCCTCTCACCCTTTTACAGCTTCGAACCAAGCTGACTTAATATCTGACGAGCGTGTAAAGAAAATGGATGGCGCTATCCCCGTTGTATCGGTCTTTTGCGTGGGTTTCTTTGTCCAAGGATCTTGCTTCGATCGAAAGATGCGCAGTGGGATTCTGAGTCGCTGACTGAAGTCACGTGATCAGTTTTAAACATCCTTGAATCATTATATTTTCCGCTATTATAATAAAAAGCATCTTAGGTGTAGGCGAATTCTAATGATATGTACTTTGGGATCTTGCTGCGCGATTGTATCTTCGCAGTGTTTCCCTCCTTTTTTTTCTTTTTTTCTTTCGTTTTACTTTTTTCGTTCAATCTTCTTGGAAATCTTATAAACCCTGATATCTGCGATACGCGTGAATCTCGTGGGAGGGAAAGACGCCTTATGGTCACCGACAACTAGTTGCGCTAAGTGTGGGGATGTGATGAAGATGGGGTTGGTCACCACCGCCCATCCTGCAGACTTGGTCGGTCGATCAACCGAGCGACATGACATCCTTCATTGTTCTCCACGTCAAAAAGCACGTGCTTCATTTTACAGACTACAGGATAACTGATTAATTGAATTTCCGAATCCGAATTAGAGTATGGGACTGCGGCTGCTGCATACGAATTGCACGAGACTTAATATGTGCAGAAGAAATGGAGGGAATAATATCCCTGCAATTAATTCAGTCAAATAAAAATCCAAGTCGAATAAGAAAGACCGATTATCGTCATCATCGCCATCGTTATATTTTACGACACGTTTTGGGAGTCTTTAAAAATTCAGTTAATGAGCCGTGAATTAACTCAAGATATAAATAACTCTCTCGATGAATGTTTGACGATGCGGATGAATAGCTATTAATAAACATAATCTCCTTTATAAACCGAAATCGGAGGTAATCAGGCAATTATTCAGGTGTGTGGGCCTCGAAGAGGTGATTAGATTGAATTCTTGACTATATATATATATGGGTTCGAGGTACCCTTGCCAATGGCATCAGACTCTTAATAGACTCTTGGATAGGGAAAGAAAACAGAACACAAAAGAACACGTAATTGTCTTTTCTCTCGACTCTGAAATGGCCGATTTCCGGAGGGAAGGAAGCGGCGTTGGGAACGATCTTGAGAACTGCCAACCACCCTGAGGAAGACTGAAACTGAAAGAGGACAGCTTTACCTTCGGTTCGCTCTTTCGTTCGCATAGATTTGCTAGAAATCCTTAAATAGAAAATGAAGTTTAAATTGAATAGTAAATCCGAAGCCTATCTTCGTCTATTACAAGGTCCCAGGCAAGCGATGTAATTAGCAGTTCCCAGGAGAGCTAATTTCTTTTGAAACGTAGCTGCATATTATTCATGTTAAATTGCTAAACTTTTTTTCCACCTCTCAAAACTCGGTCTTTTTAATTTATCGCCTTTCAGTTTCTGTCCCCATAGAAAATGAGACCCACCGTTAAAGACCTCGTATTAAATATATTAAAGAGCAGCTTTACCCCGAGCCAGTCGACCAGTGATTCCAGTATCTTTGTCAAAAGTCGGCCATCTTGTGGGGTAGGGATTAAAGAACGAGCTACGTGATTTGCATAATTTAGAATCGTTTCAAGAATCCGTCCTCCCTGGCAAGAGGCACTCGTTAACAAAAAAAAAAAAGATGACTTAGCAAACCGTGAAAAAACGCGATAAAATAAACCTCGTCTACATTCTTTCTTTCACTCCTTCCATCATTTCTGTTACAGATTGCTCGAGAGGTCAGGTTTAAACGGTGAGATTTAGCCACAAGTGTCTTTCAACGAGGGCAAACGAAATCATGGAGTCTTGCATCGTCGGAAAATTGGTAGAAGCCAGTAATGAGACCGGCTCTTAATATTGAGTCATTTTATAATGATCTAAAGTCAACAGCTTGGTCATGCTGGTCGACGATTATGGAGGAGGCAGTGCCGGTGGCTGGTCCACACCTGGCAGCTGCACCAGAAATCCTGTGATGAATTTTGGGGGTAGTGTACCATCGCTGCATCCAGCTGGATCCCTGCGTTCGCTTCGATCACATCACTCCATTCAGGTACAGTAGTTGAACAACTCTGAGCTAGCATGAACTTTCCCCGAACTCCAAACTCTGAGAAACCATCCCTTGAAATCTGAACTTTCAACTCACAACTCAAAACTCTGAACTCTGAACTATCTCCCTGTCTTCGTTCCAGTTTAAACTTTGGACCGAATCGATTTCACGCATCTACTTATCCTCCTACAGCTGGCATACGTTATAGCTGTAAGGAATTTGTTTTACAAACCGGATTTTTCCACTACCCGCTGATTTAAAACCTGCAACTACCCTAACGGGATTAGTGGAATTGCAATTAGCTGGATGCAGGTGAAAAGTCTTTTTCGTCGTGTTGCGGGTGTTGTGCAACTGCGGCGTGAAACTGACTTTGTGAAAATAAAATCGCCTTGATTTCGCATCGGTAGATAACTTATGTAATAAGTAGAAAGGACGTGATTCCAGTTAGAAGTACATGCTATGTATACGAGGTATATATTTGATAATTAGACTGATTCAATTAATAATAATTGCCTTTATTTATTCGCGCGGGGGTTTTGGTTGCAGAAAGATTTTCCGGTAAATTGGGATTGGGTGTGTAATCTGTCAATTTGGTTGAACAAAATTCGAAAAGATGAAAGCGAGTGAATTTTTAATCATTGCACGATGTATAATACCACGGGAAATTTTAATTCCATTAAAATACTCGACAATTGTTGATTAATTAGCAACCCCTCTTTTTACCCGGCTACAGGGGTATCAGAGCGCAATTTTCCCTCATTGTTCTCTCGATCAAAAGAGTCAATCTTCAAGAACAGTCCTACCTCTTAAATTCGCAACCAGTCAAGAAGCTGCGTCCGCGCAAGGGATAATTGGTTGTTTTCGCTGACTCGAGGTGACATTCTCCTTCCAGGGTCCCCTAGAGACATCACGTCGATGTTTACACTGCCATCCCTTGCACACTCCCGTTCACGCCAGTTATCTGCAACACCAGCATCTACAACAGCAACAGCAACAACAACAACATCACCAACAGCAGCAGCAGCAGCAGCAGCAGCAGCAGGAACAACACCAGCAACAGCACCAGTATCCGCAGTATTACACACCAAATCACCTGCAGGACGGACAGAACGGCACGTATATACCGCAACGCAATGGTTCCTATCACAGAAGCGACCGAAGCGCGGACTGCAGAAGTGACAGAGGTAGGTTTGAAGGATTTCTACCCGTTTTGGTGGAAATTGTTTCATAAATAAAGCGAATGTCCGAATTCGAGTGGAAATGTGTTTTTTTTCTTTTTCTCCCGGCTTTAGCTGATTGTTATTTCCGAGTGAGGATATTCGTGTGAACGTGAGATGCCAATTGGCTAATTACCGAGATATCTGAACACGACGTTAATCCCGAGAAGAAAAATATGAGAACGTTTTTATACACTTGTTCAATTCACTTTCGTGTATACATGCCTGTCAATCAATTTTCAGATGTCATGTAAACATACGTAAATTAATTAGCTGTCAAAATCACTCGTACGATTTTGCATATGAGAAAATTGACGATCAAGTGACAAACTAGTCTCTCTGGATTTCAGAGTTATTGATTCTCCCTCAAAAAGGTTGGAGCTCGGTTTAAAGCTGATACTTGAAGCACGTCCGCTACGGATGGAAAGATTCTCGTGTACAGTTGGTCCGATACAAAATTTTCCTACTTCAAAAAAAAACCGTCCACTTCAGCAGAATGAAAATTATCCCATTACATCTACTTCATATTCAATCCTTCTCCAATTTATCAATCCAATTTCAAGCCAACGATTTTTACGACTCGTTAAAAGATCCTCAGCTATCGAACGCTCGGAACATGCAAACTAGGTTCAGCATACATCGCGTTCAAATTCGAAGATCTAAACGATTGACAATTGCCCGAGGCAATGGGATGAGAACGAGCGGGTGAAAGGAGGGCTTTCGTAATTTCCTGCAACACGTAGACATCGTAGATATTCGCGAGGTACCGTTATACATACACATGTAGGTATGCGTATATTCGCGCAGGGTAGAAGCCAGGTTTGAGGGCGAAGAACCCCCTTTCAAAGCTTACAAAAGACCAGAAACGGACGGGAGCGCCAGTTATTGGTCATAAAGTTTGATGCTTTTTCACGCTGAATTGGGTGTAGGTAGGTAGGTGCGTGTGAGATCAAATTCACGATTATATAGCTGCAGAAGAATTTTATAGCCTAAATACTCCGTGCATTCTTTACGCCTCTGTACACCAACCCTATGCATGTGTATATAATTTTGGCTCCTGCGGGGTGTACTTCAGTTTGGACTAGAGAATTTAGAGACATGTACATATATATGTTCAAGACTGCGAGTCCTTTCGTACTCAGCTGGCTATCTAGTACGTTTCTAGGGGCGTAAAAGAGAAAGAAAGGCGAAAAAAGTTGAGAGTAATGCAGGAGGAAGGAATAATTCTTGTTTTTACCTTCCGCTTTCGGAATGAAGACAGAAACACGGTGGAAGTTATACACAGCAGTGCATAATACATGATATAACACCGGGAGTGAAAACGTAAACAGGCTGACTTCACTCAACTTAAGCAAAGATGTATCTCGAGTAAAGCGTAACAAAAGCTACGTTTGCTCATAGTTGCCCTCACTTGGAGAGACACGGGCGTGAAACTTTTACGTGTATGATTTTAAACACCGTTGTAGGTGCACAAACCGTTATGCGTCTTAAGGGAAGTTTATTTTTAACGTTTCCAAATACCCATAACTTTTTACAAACTATTTTTCAACTCATTTCCAATCGATTCTTATATCAAGAAATTCGATTATCACCTACCACTTTCTGCTAGATAACTTCTAATAGCCGTAGTAAAGTTTCTCACATCGTTAAACTTTCAATACTTACGGTAATTATCATTTTCCAAAAATTTCATCCGTAGAATCACGCGGAAAGAAATAAATCGAGAGAGAATATACGCCTCGCGAAGCTATAGCGATGCTATTCAAATCCCATTAGCGTTACATCATCCCCCACATTATTTTTTCTTTTTTTTTACTTTTTTCTTTTTTCTTTCCTTCAATTATATAGAATTTTCGATAAATTCACAGCACGGAAATATAAGACAGGTTATAAAAGTTGGAAGTCCATAGCCCTGGAACGAAGTTGTAAAATGATATCGCAAAACCCTATAATCTACAATTAATTAGGAGCTGAGCAGTTTAACTAAGTAGCATTTAACTTTTATACGAGCTTACTTTCGACTTCTCTGGGAAAAGCTGGCTTAGCCTTGGATCACATAAATTTTGCAAAAGATAATAAGGGTACAACGGCTGGGTTTGCTTGTGTTCCCTGTAGGTGGAGGTGTACCGCAAGGGAGGTAGGTATAACTTCGATGATTAACTAATTGATAAATCTTCCTGCCTCGAATTGACGGAAATTCAAACTTCTCGTTTCTATATAAAAAGTAAAAGTTTACGCGATTTGGAGAAAGAAGTGAGCAAGAATAATGGATAGAAAAAAATGTAAATAATAAATGAAGGTGAGAAGCAGGGCGGTAAATGATCGCGGTAAGCATGCTTGATGCTTATAGACGAGGCAAATTTTCAACACCAACGGACCATGGGCTAACGGGGCGGGAAAATTAATTCATACCGTAATGAACCACGGTGGCCCCTACTCTCTCGTTTAACCGTACAATGATCTTTAATTTAGTCGTTTTATAACGCACCCCTCTGCAGAATCCCCTGTCCTACACTTTGCGCTTAGGTGTAACGTGTCGACCAGTTTCGGAAAAACCCCACTCTCATCCCTTATACACAATGAAACAAAAGTGGAACGCGACAAGAAATTAACAATGGCTGCTACCAGGGCGCAATATGAAGGACTAGCAAAAACTCACCCTCCGACTGCGCCCGATGCCCATTCCCATGCCAGTCCCTGGGCTGCAACCACGGTACGTTTTCGAAGGCACGAAATTAGGGGTAAAATATAAAGGGAGTTAGGGCTGACTGGTTACGGAACATTTCTCTAAAATGAATCATTTTTTATTCCCAAAAAAATGGATGCCCAAATTTCTCTGCCACGTGGTATAAACGTTTTGTTATAAAGACCCTTCTTTTCACCCCCCATGTCTTATTATTCCATGGGTATGTATAATATGGCAGATATATTATGTTTTCTCTTTAAAAATTTAATTATTTACGACGTCATTACAGAGGTCCCTGTGCCCAGGGTTTCCGCAGTGTGAATTACTTCGGGAATATCACTCTAGCGGTTCTGAGTATATCACGAACCACCGTACGTATACCTACCCCACAGCTCTTAACTGGAGCACGAGCTTCTTGATAATTAATCAAATTTCTTTTCCTCACCGAATTACCTGCTTTTTAGAGTAGGTAATATACTATGTAGTATACGTTCTCCGCCGCGGTGGTGAGATTTTTAATAGTTTCTCAGATTCAGAACGAATTACTACTGCAGGCGAGTTAAAGCGAATAACATTATTATCTCGAGTGCGCGGAGCGTTTCCGTGAATAAAAAGCGCAAAACGTGGAATATGGAATGGAAAGGATATAATGTTCATTAGAATGTAAACTTTCCATAGATTATCTGATGCTGGTATATTTCCCCTAATACTTTTCGAGCTCGGAAAAATGAATCTGAACCATTTACAAATGAGAAAAGAATTGCGAACCGATATACACGTAGGCACCCTATATACGTATGAGACTGACGTTTGCATTTAAATACAAAATTACGGATTATACATGAGGACGAGGAGGTATATAATAAATAAAAATACAGCGACGCCCCTTTTGGCAACGATTCTAGCGGAAAACGATTACCCAATACTTCGCGTACGTCTGGCATATTCCAACTCGTATAGTTATGTTTTGCTATACGTTTATCTCGAAACATGCAGCTCGCTTGCTTCGACTAAAATACACCTACTACATCCATACTCGCAGCTATACGTTCAAGAAAGCGACGCGTGATTGAAGATAAATTTGTCAAACAAAAATGTGGAGTATGGAAAACAGCCGTACCCCGTTTTGTATAAAGAGGAGAAAAACGGGTCAATTTCAAGACGTCGACGATGAAAATATACGACGAATTTCACTCTTTGAGATGCATTCGTCAAGGTGAACGGAATTCAAACGGTATCCTTCAGAGCAATGATAAATTACCGAACGCTGAAAAAGTCTTCGTTTAGGGTTTAGATTTTTTCGGACATTCGCCACGTTCGCTGGATTCTGTTTAATAGTACAGGAATCTTTTGGAAAAACAGACATTGATATAGTAGGGTGATTTTTATGAAACGATTTCCACGAATTGGAAAATTAAGATTGAAGTACCGATCAGGAGAGTACTAATATTAATTATGATATTTAGTTTTTCCATCCATCTCTAGTGCAGTGCGACTTACTTTTCACGCAGGAGCAAAGCATTTCTAAATCAACCACGAATCGAACCCCCCTAAAACTTTCTGACCCACTTTGATTAATACTTAAACCCAACTTGGCCACATAGCTCCGTAGTTTTGTGTGGCAACGATCGAAGCGTGGTTCGAGAAAAGAGAGAGAAAGTAGAGAGAGAGAGAAAAAAAAGGAAATAAAAACGGAAGAAAAGAAAATAGGAAAACGGAGAAAGTAAACCGTTTTCACATTACAGCCCTTGAGAGAGTTTGTATAGGAATGGAATGGACGGAGAGTTTGCAGCGGTTCTTAGAAAAAGGAGAAGGGAAAAGAGGAAATCGAAAGAGGAATAAAAAAAAAAAAAAAACGTGCACGATGCGTGTTCCAAATCGCGTAGTAGAGTTTGATGAGAATTTCCTGCAAATATGCGTGTAATTAGCGTAATTCTGTCCCCACAGCTTCTGCAGTGTGTCAGTGATCGAAGCTTGCTTCGAGAGCAAGAAAAAAATAAAAGAAAATTGGAAAAACCGAGAAAGTTTACCGTTTTCACATTACAACCAATGCGGGAGGATTTGTGTAGAAATGGAACGAACGGAGAGTTTGCGAACGGTTCTTAAAAAAAAAAAAGAAAAAAAAAAGAACAGGAGAAAAAGAAAATAGGAGGAAATCAAAGAAGAAATAAAAAGAAAATCGTTAGAGGATGTGTGTTCCCACATCGCGCAGCAGAGTTTGATAATAATTTCTCCTAAATACGCGTGTAATTAGCGTAACTCTGTCGTGACTCAGATCTCGGTTCTCTTTGACGAAGATAAATGGATTGCTGTGTAAAGTATTCCTAAGAAAACTGTGAAAAGAGTGACAGACATCTCGCGCACCCCCTTCAACTGAAGCATCTCATTAGGACTTTATACTTCACGGGGAATTCTCCGATCGCTAAAGATCTCTCGTCCAAAGAGACAGACAGACAGAGAAAGAGAACGAGTGAAAGAGGAGGAATAACCCTCGCAGCAGCTGAGGTCCGGGCTACAGGCTTTTAGTAGGTAGTCCTAAGCTCGCTTCTCATCCCCAAACCCCATTCAGTTTTAATCCAGTTTTGATTCGAGTTTCAATTATTATAATACGTCAATATACCTAATTTTAGTACTTCAATCTTTGTCATGATCCTGTCAATCGTTACTTTTTCGTTAGAAAAAAAAAAAACGAAACGAAAAACAACATAATAACAATAAGTTGATTATCTATACGAAATTTCAATTAGTCTCTGCAATGCCCATCGGAAAATGTATCAATATTCCATATGCACGCGTACTTCCTATGTGGACATGGCTTGCCGTGGCATGATACATATCTATCTAGCTATGTAAAACCCTTATGTATATCCATAACGTATCCATACATAATATATATACATACAAAAATATATATCCATGTATGTATCTCGATACACCTACGCTGTGCTCGAGCCCCGACGGACTGTGGTGATATATGGTTTTGCGGTACACAAGTTTTCACCGCAATTACATATATGTTTATACCTACCTATAGATAGGTAAGTCTATCTCAGCTGGAGCCAATAAAAAGCGTTGAAAAATACGGGCTAAGAATCTTCGAATGTATATTTTTTTTTTCTCTTTCGCGGTACAGGATGCCCAGATGCAGATATACTTATACATATATTATCCACGTCAATATAATACACGATATGTATGTGTGCCTATACCTAAATCCGAATATCGATACTGTGGATAATAATAATGATCATAATAATAGTAACAATAATAACAAGAATGGTAATAACGCTGTAGTAACGAGGAATACTCGCAGGAATATGCTCCCGCGAATTCGTAATTGGCGTAGAGAGAATATTTTGGAATATATAGGTAGTTGTATGTGTGTTTATTCAACATCTTGAATTCGATAATAGCGCGTTGGTAATATCGCGTGTTTCCATTTGCGAATTCGGTAGGAATTATAATATCGTAACATAATCCGCGTATGGCTATTTGACTCTGTAGAAATATAATATTAATAACACGGGAGTATTTCCTGTGGATTTTGATAGCCCGGATGATCGTTCCGGGCAGTTGGTGTTTCCAGTTGTTCCACGGGTTGCGAGACGTCGTTTGCGTATCATTTTATTCGTTGGGTGCAAAAATTGCTTCGTACTACCGTGTACTGAGAAGCGATAACCGTTCAAGGAAGAAGACGAAGAAGAAGAAAAAGAAGAAGAAGAAAAAGAAGGCGAAGAAGGATGTAAAAGTATCCATTTTTCGTTTTCTGTGATCCAAGCTGTAACTTGAGTTTATATAGACGACGCGACGGTACCAACGGGAAAGGCAACGACGACGACGATATCTTATAGCCGACTCTTTCGTCCAATTTAATAAAAATTGGAATCGTTTCTCGACGCCTCGTTGCACTCCCGAAAAAAGAATCTCCCGACTCTTATAACTTGGTGAGGAAAAATCCGGAGAAATGGGGCAGAACTCGTTGTTTTGGCAGCCACGGTAAAACAGTTATTTTACTTTCCCTGGGTCTAATTATCGCACCGACGCTAAGAGCTCGCTCGGGGAGGGTCAACATTGTTCGCTGTTGGTTCAAGTTTGTTCGTGAGCTCTTGTGCGGCGGTTCCTCGTAGAGTTGGTCTCCTGCGGCTGCTGTCCGCTTGGTCTCACAACACTCTTAGGTCAGATGTAGGCGGGCGTGGGCGGACGTGGTTGATCACAACCCTCACCAACCCCTACGTCGTCAAGAGAAAAAGAGAAAAAAAAACACAAAAAAAAAAAAAAAAACAGAAAAGAAACGAGGGTTTCTCTCAGCGGTCTTTTTCTGTTCCTGCAGCTCCAGGAAGTTCTTCTTGTACTTCGTCCCGTTTAAAGTAGCTATATACGTTTTGTTACCCGTGATTTTGGGGTCCTTTTCAAATCCCTATGTACGTCTATACATATACGTATATATGTATATTATACATATGTACAGTAATGAAACTGTTCCCTGGGATCAAAATTCACAGCTGAATTATTTTCGAGAAAGAAAAGCTAACATAATCGTGCGCACAGAGTATGAAAACACGTCTGGATAACAGGGCGATGTCTTTTTTCTAATTCGCAATTATATAAGGGCGAGGAATCGGGAACGGTGTTGTCGGAATTAATCGTGAGCCATAAACTGCAGACGTCTGCAAATCTAAATGCAGATTTTGACATGACTACTAGGATGAGGCTTCGAGGATTGCATGAGAGTAGTTCAGTGAGCGGAGGGAGGATTTTTTTTCTTCTGACTTAAATCGATTGATTTACCGTTAAATCATATAAACGAAAATGTTTTTCGGTCCCGTGAGAAAAAAATAGTCGATAAACCCCTAAAACAATTGTCTGACATATCTTTGAGGCTTGGTGCCTGAAGTGGTGTAAACCTTTCGCATCAATTTTATGAACCCTCGTTTGCGAGGGGACAGACACTTACGTTTTGTGTGGTGGGAATAACTCCGGTTACAAGTAATAAAACCGATAGTCACCTCGTTTAGCCGAGCTTTCGTATCTCACGGACAATATAGTCGAGTTGTGAAAAATCCACGCAAGCTCCGTATAATCGACTTATTTTCTGCCCCGACGACGTTGTAGTTTAACAATATGACCTGAATCCAGATGTACGAACGACGAAGAGGGTCAATTCCCAAAGTGGCATCTCAAGACGCCTGCAGAAGCTTCGTGAAATGTAAAGATTTCATTAAAATTCGGAATTGTTAGCGAGCCTTGTAAACGGACCACGTGATGCCCAGGGTGGAGGGGTCCGCAGGTTAGCCGAAAAAAGTCATTTTAGCTTAATTGGCGTTGAATCGTAATTGACTCTCTGAAATTCAACGCTTGAGTCTGATTATTCCCACTTTGAAAAAGTTTTGAGAGGTAGGTAGCTGCTGTGCCGCGGTTACGACAATTTCCATACATTCGAAGAGTGGGATAAAGTAAAATTCTCAAGTGAGAGGTGGGAGTATAGGAGCGGAATCTACTGGAACCGGCAGCTGAATATTCTAGATTTGATAATCTCTACTTGGGAAAGCCATTAAAATTTTTCGCTCACGCAGACTTCTTTCCTCCTAGTTTTTCCCTCTTCATATTTTTTCTCGCCTTTTTTCTCGCTCCTTCAGCTTCCAACTTCTTCGCGCCAATTTCTCCAGCGCGAAGTAGCGGAATGATTACAACGCTCACCTTACATTTTCTGTCGACTCTTTTCCTCAGCTCTCATTACTTGTGGTAATTAAGAATATTGCGTTTCTTCTCTTACTAACTAAGCGGACCGTTTGTCTTGCTAGGCTCGCGGCGGATACTGGGGAGAAAGCACAGGAAAGAACCTCGCTTTGTACCAAACCGCCAGTCCAAGTCTGAAACCCAGAAGAAGTGACGCATGAGGGTTACTAACCCGACCAAGTATTTTTCGCTATCTGCACCATCCCTGAAACTTTTTATTTTTCATCAGCGCACTTATCGTTAGATACCTCTCGATTCGCGAGGCTATCTTCACGTACGAAACTTTCGGGTGATAATACATATATTGGATCGAAAATATGGTGCGATATTTCAATGCCAACACCTACCCTACGATAATATCATATCGACTAGCAGGAAGATTCCGTTTGGGGATTATAATTAAAAAAAAATGTCAATTTCTGCCCGAGAGAATTTTATTATACAATAAACGCGATGATGATAATGAAGATTTTTATTGTCGCTTTGATATTTTGGTTGTAAAGTTTAATCTTCGTATAGAGTAGCGTTTCTGGAAAGAATAATCATAGTGGCAGTTTTAATTTCGTCTTTAATTGCGAGCACGATTCGGTGATAAAATGATACAAACAAGTGCCCGAGGCGTTCTTGTAACTTGCATGCAAATATTCTGTGAGGGTTTGAGTTGGTTAAGTGCGTATGAATATGTATGCTTCTCCAGACAGGAAGGAGCAGTAAAAAACCACGAGAAGAAAAGAGAATAAAATATCGGTACCCTTGTTGTTTATTTCTCCGTATAACAGAGTCTGGGAGCTAATTGTGAAACAAAATGTAAAATAAACGAGTAACCAGGACTCATACCAGCTGGAAGGCACGGCGTGTAGTCAAAGCTTTTCAGTATTCGATAGACTTTAAAAGTCTTGAGCGATTGTCGAGACGGTGAAACGAGGTAGAAGTTATAAAAAGCTCATCTTTCAATTCCGTTCTTTAACCGTAAGGAAGAAAAACAAATTTCACAACACTCTTGTTGAACTCAGTTTAACTTGAAAACAAAATTCAGCGGTTTCCTTCTCTGCACAGAAGCCCGTTCATTAAAAAATGAAATTGAAAGCAACGGGCAATACAAGGAAGAAACCCACCGTTTCCAATTATCAACTGACAACCACAGTTATCCATTTATGTGTAAACTAATATATAAAACCATTCCGTCAGTCCTGTCCTCTTTAAACCATCATGGGTTATCGAACCATGCAAGTATGTCCCCAGGATTACTCGTCGAGTATATATTCGATTCGTTTTGAGGCCAGGTGCTGTATAGCTCTTGCATTTGCACTGGACGAGAGACGAGGTGCCAGGCACCGACGAGTAGAAAATATCTACCCACCAAAAACGGACTTTCATAAAGCTCGACCTCTTCTATCGCGTCCAGTCGATGTCCAGCTAAATCCTATGGCTATTATTGGCTATTCCCAGCTTACACATTTCACCAGAATGCACGTATGTACAATATATCGTGTGATTTTATATCATGTACGATATGAAACGATATAGTCGAGGATTTTTCTCGATGCAATCTCACCGAATGCAGAGAATGGCTTAGTAATATAGCTACTTGTAGCTCAGGAGATGAGAAATTTTGTGGGACCTGTTATGGCGGATCACACTCTACCCCGTCGTATATTCATGTCTCTTAAGCAGGCTGTGAGCCGGCTGTGCGCGGAATTAACTTCATGAGGACGACGACGATGGTTTGACGGAGGAGGCCGGGAGGCAAGAGGACCAAGGGAGAATAAGGAGAAGATTGCGTGCAAGATTTAGGGCTATCTACGCACCTCTTTATTTATTGGACTCATTCTGGAGGGAATCCGCGCATGAAAATTGTTTGAGTTTCAACCTAGTTTCCTCACTCGAGGATTCCAGGATTCAAACGGATTGGCAAGGGACCCGCATATTTTTAATATGCATATTTTCATACGGGATATTAAAACTCCCATACGTTCACAGGTGGAGAAGACGTATCATTTTTTCCCTCTCATTTCTATCCGCTAATCAAGCGGATGATTTTAATAAATCACTGGAAAAAAGAGCTTGTACCTAGAACTTTTATATCCAGACGTAAATCAAGCGTTGAGTAGAGTGCAGAAAGTTTTTAGTGGATCTTTGACACGGTGCCGAGACGGTTTAAACGGAAGAAAAGAAGGCTGGAATTACTCGCCGTTATATAAGGCAGCTAGCCGGTATGAAACTATGAGCGTCAGCTTTCAATGTTTCGTAGGATGGCACAATGGGGGAAACTATTCTCTGACATTAATGGAAAAAAAAGGAGAAAATTCTACATCGAGATGGCAGCTCTACGAGGGAGGTTCTCATTTGTCCAAATCCGAAACGTTCACTGCTGCACCCGTCTCAATTTTCGAGCTATCAACCGCGGTAAATTCCCCGAGGCACGAACTGGATACCGTGCGGTTATGCGTTTTGGATTCCCGATGATTATTATTAGCATGATTATCGCGGACCTCCTGTCTGCTACGTGGAATTCGTAGCAAAGTCGACTGGGGATCCTAAAGCAAGCACAACCAACTTCCGGGTATTGAATAAATAGCGGTAGCCAGTAATTGGCCTATTAGCCGGAAGCATCATCTACCCGCGTAGTTCCGGGGATATTGTCTATCGATCGATGGTCCGATACCTGTACGGGTATAGGGTGACCGGGAATCAGTTTACGACGCTTTAAATCTAAATTAAATTCAGGACTACTACAGTCTGTGTATACATGTATTCCTGTACACACATCTACGTGACGATGTGGTACCTCCGTTGTCGCGTGGGCATCATCCGCGTGGGAGTACGGATCTTCCACGTAAACGTGGGCGTCGGTTTGCCAAACGAGAACCCGGTGGCAATTCTTGTACGACTCAATGTTTACGCATGATCATTGACCTCCCACTGAAATCTTTAACTTCTATTTTCGTACCCCCATTCAGGGTTTCCATAGAATTCGTTAGGGAACTTAATTGAATGTAGTAAACAGCTGTGGACTTAGGCCGAGAGAATGAATATAGTATGTGATCTCGGAAACGGTGAGTTCATAGAGTAAAATTGAACGGATTTATTCGCGTATACCGTAACCAATGAGAATTGGGAATGACAGGAAGGTTTTGTTCCGGTTTTGCCATTCAAAGTGACCCGATTTGCCAAATCAGGCGAATCTAACTTCTTCAGGAATCCGAGGAAAGAGAATTCCTCAAGCACTTTGTGTGCGTCAGCTACTTTTCTGCAAGTTGATCGGATCGTTTGAAAAGCTTTCGAATCGTTACTAGGGGATGAAGGATGCAGTTTTCTGGTGCTACAGCTGGTTGGGGTCAGAATTTGATCTGTTATTTTAGAAGTTAGTCACGCAAGTAGTTTCTGTGGATATAGTAAACTCGGAAATAATCGGAAAATCCTCAAGTGCGATCCGTGTGCAACGGGACACGAGGCGGAAACTGAGAATGTCGATATCTCGGTTTCGCTGTTCCGTGACTGTTGCCTTCCATCCGGTCTGCAACTATATAGATATATGTACATATACGGAGTATCTGTTGCGACATTCGAAGGACTATTATCAACCAGTATCTATCTACCAGCGTGCCATCACGTCCGTGCAATTACGGTAAACCGACGTATTTGTATAGATATGTAATATATGTCAGCCCTTGAAGTGTAAAAAGCATTCTTTCCATTTACATGAATTCTTTCCTCCAGTTATTACTCGAGCCCTATAATACAGCCTGTGCTACGTGTACCAGATACTGTAAGTAGAACTGTAAAATGGCGAGTGAAAAAGAGAAAAAAAGATTCACTGACTTCGAAATGCACGTCAGGGTTGTGCAGTCCACTCCATTTGTGACTACGTAAAAGTCTGTTTATGCCTGCACTGCACACTAGACGCACGTAGTGACATACACGTTTGCACGTCTATGTACTTTATGCAGTACCTACCCACTGTGCTACGTTATACACGAGTAGGTATAGACGTGTACATTTTCCATCCTTTGAAGGAAGCCCGGACCTAGACGACGCTGCATTAGCACGTCGTTCTTGTTTCTTTTGTTGGCGGTATAGGTACGCGATATCGGTATACTTTTCATCCACGACAATATCGAACACCCCCACGTATACTGGCGTAGTCGAGATGTTGTCGTCGGGATCGTTATTATTGATGTTATGACCAAACTATTTCCAACTTTTTTCTCTTCCATCCTCTTGCTGCGTGATCCTTTATTCTATGTTTCCGACTATCTGAGCTTTGGCTCTTGATTTTTGATGGTTTTTTTATGCGGACATATTTTACAGGGGTATTCGATACCACGCTGGTAATGCTAATGGAATGAAAACAGTTTTTGATTGGGAAATTACCACGGAGGAAATCCGTTAGTTAACTCGAGTATACCCTGAGCCGGTCTTTGGAGGACAAAAGTATCAAAGAGAGGCACGAATGATTGAATATATTTACGGTGGAAAAGAAAACGAAAGAAGGAAAAAAGATGAAAAAAATCAAGGCTAAAATCACAAGCTTTGAGATATTGAAGCATTCCTTAATTATTTTTTCCTTCATCTTGGTAATAATTCTGTATTTCAATATCGATTTCACTGGATCTACCCCACGCGTATTCATAATTGAGAGGGAAGGAATCATTTCTTAAATACCTCAGTTTTGACCCTCGAAAATTGTAGCTGTGTACTCGAGTAAGAATCGCGACGACTTAATTCAAAGAAATATATGGCCTAATGATTCTCACCGCAGTTATTCAAGCCGGGGAATTTCAGGGGCTGAGAACTCTCGATGTATCGTTTCATCGGATCCATTATAATTCTCCCGTTTTCATACTGCACATTGAACGTCAGACTCTAGTGTTAACTTATCGAACCCAAAATCAATACAGGAAGATACCTGATGATAAAGAGATTCAAGTTTGAAACTCAATTTAAGTTCAAACAAAGTTGACATATTTTAAGCTCTTCCGACACCATCATTATCTTAGCTTACATTAAACAACGAGGGGAGCACCTCGACCAAGCTACAACGAGGGCAGCCAACTGGGTCGACTCATCGTCAGGCGATACAGGGAAGAGGAGAAGCAGCCCAGAAGTACGATCCAGGTGCTCACGTGCGAATATAAAACCTCGGTATAAGTCGTCTTGTTGAATATTTAGAAATTCTTGCCCGTCAATTCCGTAGCTTTAAGTCTTTCACAAAAATGTTCCGTCAAAACGTTGCAGTTATATTGCTTCGTCGGGAGGGTAGAGTAAAAAAATTAGAAAAAAAAAAAAGAAAAAAGAACACCACATATCTTGTAATTATTGTTCCACAAGTTCCTGTCTTTTTATTTTTCAATTAATTTTCCTACGCTTACAGCCGAGCTTACAGCTATGCATGACACGTGATTTAATCCATTCAACGAGAAGAAAACAATAGAGAATGAGAAAATGGTCGAGGAAACATATTATACGGTATGAACGTACTCGAGGTATGAGATTGGAAAACTAGACACTGAGCTGCAAGCCGTTCGAAATACCGTTTTATTTTTCTAAGCCGATGGATAGGATGGAATCTAAAGAAATATAGCGATAAGGTGAAATTAACTGATTGAAACTGTGGTAACGATAGCTACTGTCGTTTATTTCCAACTTCGAGGAATCTACGCTAGAGAAAAATTGCCAGAGAGTTCAGAATCGAGTTCCACGAGTCATTCGACGATATAGATGTATATAGGTATACCTATTTATATACTTATACCTATGTACTACATGGATTTTTCTAGCTAAAGAATCAAGAGCTTTTCTTTTTGCAGAACTTTCAACCTGATGACCTCTGTCCCTATAATAGATGGACGGTGAGTCTGGTGACAAATCTAAGTTTGCGAAAACTGTTAAATGTTCTATAGCCTCGAGGCTTAACTTTTTCTTTTTTTTTTTTTTTTTGTTCCTTCCTTTCTTCTGGCGTAGAGATGAGAAGACTCGAAGTTAGCGCTTATCGTGAAAAACTTTCATAAAAAAGATGGCCTTCAGAATTTTTACCGCTGAGCCAATGATGCGGAGTGACAAATTTGTTCAGAATCCTATTCTTGTTCACGTAAGCGTTGAATTCTGCGTGTATACGCCTCGTTAACTAGATCGAAGAGATCCCTGCAGGCATAAGCTCAACTTTGAAAGTATATTCATCAAAGCTTGACGCTTCGCTGAGACTTCCGTCATATGCTGTCAATGAATATACCATAAAGTTATTCACCTCTTGGAGTGGAGGCGGTAAAAAGGAAAGTTAATTTCTGTAATCGACGGAATAGATCGCTCTATCGCTTTGAACTTGCGCGGTGCTACTTGCAATTGACTAAAAGCATTGGAGTACCTACTTACCTGCTTCCACTTGACTTAAAAATTCCTCGAATCATTTAGAACGGTCGTTAAAAGGAAGTCTCGCTTTTCCATCGTATCACATTTTATTTCCGTACATTTTCAGATAGAAAATTTTCCGATATTTTCCAACGGCAGTAATTGCGGTTGGAAAAATTCAACACACCTATAAAAAATCATCTACAAACCTTCCAGATCACCGAAGCAGGGAATCTATTACTAATCCCCAACAAATCGCTAATAATCTATTCACCCTCGATATCTCAATTAGCGTACCGACGGTCATCTCAACTTCCAGAAACGGACTTCTAGAGTTTCTCCAACTCGTCGTGGCTTTCAAGTCAAATTTCGCTCCCGGAAACAGCGAATTAATACAAAGTAGACCTGGGGTCAAGAGTTGGTCGACTAAAGTTACCCTGTCCACCGAGTCGCGGTCTTACATTTCATAACATCATTACTATTGCTATACTAATCAGCTTTGAAGCCCAGCTTAGGGTTGATTAACCGTTTCTAGCGGTATTAAACAATTGCGAAAATCCACCCCTCAGTGTGGGGAAAGAACGTGTACTTGGCGTAATCGAATTAAGGTTACTGATCGAAACTCAAGTGTTTTTTTTTCATTCCCTTTTTGGCGATAACTTTTACCCCCGAAAAGAAACATTCTGCGAGAGTTAAGCCGCAATAAAACGTGTTTCAGATCCTCGCCTACGCTCTGCTGACATGGAGGAAAGCATGGCTGGGAATACGAACTGGGGCCTTGAAGATCTTCGCAGCCTTCATCGTTGCGTGCCAGCCCTGAGAAGACCAGGTGAATGTTTATTTACCAGAGCGAAAAACATGGGCATATAAATGTGTGTGGTACCTACATATAGCGCGAAATCCGGCAGCAATTAACAATCCAAAACCTACAACATACGACCCATACAACTTACAATCCATTCGACCCAGACCTAGCTGCCGTTCTCGTGCTTTTCACGATAAATTTTGTGGTTTTGGTAGCCAGCTGACAGATGACCTACATCCTCGAAACAAACTCTGCTCGTTTACTAACCATCCGGATAGAAAGTGCGTCGCCTACAATTAGACAAAAAGCTTTTACATCGAATGATAAATTCCCAAAAATATCTTTAACATGTGGAGAATATCCTTGAATCTGTATTCATGAAATCTTTACAAGGTACATACATCCTAGTGAATATGTGTCAGACGATACTTATCGTGATATAGCTCAATGTCCATGTATAATCGACCTACGATCAGTTTTGTGGATGATTTAGATCAATTCAGAATTCTCAAAGTGACCAGAATCATTTTTTCTCCATGATCTTTGTAACTCTGGAGAAGAAAGTTATATCGAGAAAAAGAAAATATGTGTAGTTGTATCTTATGTCTAGTACTAGAAGGGATCAGAGTTACGGCGAAATTGGGAATGGTGATGGTCTCGGGCAGGGTGAAAACAGATGGAATTCTCCACCTACGTGAGGAATATTATAGCTGATTTTGATCAGGAGAGATTGCGCGTAAAAAATGTATATCTTCGGTTCAAGAATCGATTCTGCGTATGTTACAGAAAAATAATCGTTACGTTAGGTACACTTTAGTAAGAGATAATTCAGTGCGTCGTTTTCCCTGGATTGGTCTCTCTCCAAGCTCGTCTTACATCCCATTATTCGTACATTATTTTAAGATTTAGCTTGAAATACTGAATTCAAATCTGTCTTTTAATATGGGAGGTAAAAGGAAGAAAATTATACGCTGGTGAAATTGCCAAACCTATCCTCATTATACGAGTAGAAAACACTGCAGGCTGTATTCGTTTTGTTTAAGTGGAATATTGAGTATGTAGTAGAGCTAATTAAAATCTAAACTGGATGCATTTCTGTCCTGTGAGTACTGACATTAATTACAAAACTCACTTATCGTATAAAAATTCATTTTTTCAACCATAAACTCGCGAATCTGCCAATATCTGTAGAACGAAACCCGTGGCTTACATGACTGGTTTTAATCAGTAAGAGTTTGTTTGTGAAAAGCAAATTTTTATTCAACCGAGATAGAATAATACCTACTTAGGGTAAATTACTCGGGATATTTAGGATAAATATCTTCATTGCTAACGAATGAAAATTCTCTTGTCGTAAATCAATAATCAATAAATTATCGTGTGAAAGGTAGATTTTCGAGTAGATTATTTCTCTCGGTATAGTATACAATACCGAAATTTCTTTCGAAGCTGTGAGTGGATTAATGCGAGACTTATTTGTCGGGTAGAAGAGAGATAGAATGGTTCTGAAACAACGGAAAATATATTTTCGATAGCTTCTGGCATCTCTGGCCGACGTTTTCATTCGAGATGCGTCCGGGCTGATTTACGACAACTAAGTCAGCTTTATATCATGCCGAGAGGTCCTAGCCTTTTGCTTCTCTCGAAAACTGGTAAATATACGAACCGTGGAATACAAGCCTGTTATACCATATATTAAATACTTACATATCTATACATATTATATAGCACATATTTTATACATTCTTTATTTTTCTATCGTGGCAGAAAAACAGTTTCGGATTATGTACCCAACATATATATGCCTATAGCAAAAGTTTTTTTGCTTTCCGAAAAAACTTTACCTCAGACTTTTGCCGGCATATAGGCGAGTTGGGCAGCAAGACTCAGAGCTTTGAAAACTTTCTCAGACTTGCACTAAGGATAATTGTTTCGTTTTGTAATACAGCGATACGGTATAAATTCCGGATACTTTATACATTCCGTATATCTTTCCATGACAGTCCGCGAGTATAGACTAAAATATTTCTACTCGTAATATCTCGTTGGAAACGTTCGTTTGCGAATTCGGTATTTTCCTTGTGGAAATTCCGCAGGCTTGTACATTAAGGATAATTACCTTGACTCGTGTATATGTTTCACGTATTTTTCAAATTTTGTATTCACCGTGTTTAAACCTCGAGGCGACCTCATTCTTCCGAGAAAACTCAGTTTGGTCCTGCATTAAAGGATAATTATTTCAACCTACCGCGATATTTTGCCCACAAATTACACATATTTTATAAATTTCAGCGCTGCTCTAAATTGGGCGCAAGCATTAAGCCTTGATTGAGAATTATTGGTTTGCTAACAATAAGTGTACCTCGCGTATTTTATTAATTTTATACCTTTCCCTCCTGGACCACAAATCAGCCGTTAATCAAGCGGTCTAATTCAAGGTATACATCCTTGTGGAAAATCTTCGCCTGGGCTTAGTTAGCGCCTGTGTCCAACCAAAGCTCGATACTGCAAACTGCAGGTCGGAGTTCAGCGAACTTGCATTACAGACGATTGCTTTAGCTAACCACATTACCCGGTGGCACACCGACGAGGTTATTGAACTTCTATTTGAATCCAATGCTGATACAGTTGGAAATTAAC
The DNA here is from genome assembly GCA_944452935.1 of Rhogogaster chlorosoma. Lineage (NCBI taxonomy): Eukaryota > Metazoa > Arthropoda > Insecta > Hymenoptera > Tenthredinidae > Rhogogaster > Rhogogaster chlorosoma. The sequence goes on along the minus strand of OX101801.1, from coordinate 20,040,912 downwards.
ACGAACACGGCTAGCAGCCTCTGATTAAATCGAAGCGTTGACCGAAACTGTTAAACCAATCTACTATCAGTCAATAATTAGCGCGCTACGTGACGCTAAATTTATAACATGATGTTATGACGAGTAATGGGATGTATTTTCAAATTAATCCAAATTTCGGAGGCTCTAATCTTCAAGTAATTGATTTTCATGATAAGGGATCGACGTGGCTGGAATGAGGGCTCATTTTTATCCTGAGGGAGGCTGGGGCTGGCTAGTCTGTGCCGCTGGTTTTTTGGCCCTACTGCTCACCACCGGAATGCAACTCGCTTTCGGTCTACTTCACCTTTACGCTGCACGTCATCTCGGCGAACATCACCTCATGGATATTGGTAAGCTTTAGCGTGTTATTGTCAAAGGAGCGAGAAGTTCAATTGAAATGTGAAAATTTAGTTAAAAAATAACTTCATATTTGACGACGACGAAAGAGGAGGTCGTTTCTTTTTTCTTTTTTTCTTTTTCTCAGTTATAAAATCAGCTGTTCTTTTATAAGTTCGTGGAGTAATTAAAGAGCGAAATTTTGAACAGACAGGTATCACTATGTTGAAACTGGTCGAGGGATTTTAATGACAGAATTTCAGATTTTGTGCCTGTAAAAGTTTGATCTTCCGGTATTTTGTTTTTCTTTTATATTGGGTAAGCACTGCCGGAGTTAGGAATGAGAAGAATGTTCATTTGGCTGGAAATTAATTAGCAAGGTACCTACTCTCTATAGAAGCCTGTATACATATACAACTATACCAATTCTTGGTGAAACTAAAAGGAAATCCCTGGCTTTGCTTCGCTGTGGCTGAAATAAGTAAGTCGAGTTCCCCCAAGAGTGAAATTTCTATGCTTTGCGTCGCGGAAGAACACAAAAGGTAACCGAATAGAAAGAGAGAGTCTGAAAGAGGGAATGAAAACGTTCTAAATAAATTAATTCAAATAATTCCATTACGCCCCCTTTACACTTCAACCATAGAAATAGATTTCTTCAGAGCTCCGTTTTTTCATAAGCTTTCGCACTTTGCCAAACTTATTGTTAAGAGAAAAAAGAAGAAAAAAAAATTCATTAACTATCCTAAAATTCCAAAAATCGCTCAACATATTCGGACCAAAATCCGTCACGATTAAACAATCGAGACCCGGTTCAAATGGAATGTCCATTAAGGGTCTGTGATAGGGGGTGGTAAGCCGGTAAGATGATAAGTTGGCGAGTTTGTAAGCTCGGCGAATTGGTAAGTTGGGGAATGAAAAGCATAGAGAAAACGAGGCCGAGATTCTAGACGGTGAAGCAGAAGCTGGAGGTGGTGAAGAGTGCAAGGAAAGGGTCGTGGATGATTGTGACGGTAACTTTACTCAACTTTGGCCGATAGCAAGGCCCGCTATTGATCAGAAGGGCATCGAAGATTGACCGGGAGTTGAGCGATGCTTAAAGCTCGTTGTCGAAAAACGTTGCACGTATTTCCAGGATCATACATATACGAATTAATTGATTTCATGTTTAATTCTTGAACCAATTAATTATATCTGCTTATAAAGCAAACGAGTGTCATTTACTCTAATGAAAAATATATATAGAGGTATAAATTTCGCACGAGAAATGGAGAAAGCTATCCCATGTATGTGTATAAAGTCACGGAGGCTAAAGCCATATCCTATAATGTGGCTGTAGTGCACAAATATTGCAGCACCCATGTTCTTCTCGGCGAACTAATTAGCGAGCTTTACTCTGTACCTGTACCTGTTTCTGTTCAAACTACCAAAACTATACTATAATAGTTGCAGCGTTACTATTCCGTGCATTGAACCTATAGGTATACAATATTATATAGCCAACGCTGCTGACGGCGTGAACAAAAGCTATCAGGAGTTCGTCTCGGCATCACGACGTCGACGGCGACGTCGGGCGTTAAGGGCGTCCCTCTTTCGCCAAGTGCCCGGCTGTTGTGTTGCCTACAACATTGCGCGGTTATAATCAATACCTCATTGTCTCCGTTCGTTCTTAGCTTGAAGACCTATGTACTTACGGTTTTGGAGTGATGTTGGCTGATGTTCGCGTGTAGGTGTATCTAGGCATGGCTTGATATTCGTTACGCGGAAACCAGAGGTATACGTTCAACGCTTATACAATTTTGGAAAGGAATTGAAACTCTGACTTCTTTAAAGCCCACCCCATATCCGGGGGATGTTTATCCTCTGTTTATTACCTCGGGGTGTAAAAACACGCGAAAATAGAAGTGGGTGACAAACTGAGAGAAAAAAGCACCCGCCCCGTCCGGTAAGCTGAATGTGTGGTCACGGACTATCGAATGAATATTCATTCCGCATACTATATCGAATATTGTATGTACGATTGAAAAATTTACCCGTTCCAAAAAACTTCCCACGCATACAAAACAGTCGATTACTTAAACATTATCTTCAATTTCGCATATCGATTAAATATGAACTTGTTCAGACGCCCGTGGTAATCTAGCTGACATCTAGTTGATTCCATAGAGACGATTTTTCTCTCATCGGTGGATTCGTTCTATGAATGTATAGTTTGATAGGCAAAGCGACGTGAAGGAAAAGCAATTTGCGAATGAAAGATGATAAAATGAAGCTGTGAGAATATATTAGCAAGGATCGCGCGGTAGGAAAGTCAGGAGGTATCTCGAGGGCTTAAGGCTTGGTAGTGATATTAATTTTTAATTTTTAATTTCTCACTCGGAATAGGAGAAAAAATGTAAAATTGTCAGTACACCTCGTTTATACGGTATAATGTATGAAAATCTTGATATATGTATGGGGTAAACATTTGTCTAAAAAGTTGGGGTGCCAAAATGTCAAATAGCGAGAACCAAAAAGTTGGTAATTCACGAGCGGGGAAGAAGGTAGCTCGAGTGTATAGGCGGCAGATGTGACGTTTAAAAAATAGGTGATCTCAAAAGCAGAGTTTTCCTCGTAATTCACCCACGAAGAAGGGGTTGCTTGCGAGAAGTGGCGTGGTGTTCCACCGCGCCAACAAAGATCGCTCGCTAACATCTTTGTTTACTTTTATTTACTTTCGTTTAGTTTTGTTTGGTCTTGTTCTCTCTCCCAGTCGGATACACGCCCCTATATGTATAGTTTGAGTGGGGGTGTGGATGAAGAGAAACCAAGCTTCGCGCATTCATGGAATATCCTTTCTATCTAGTAGAAGAAGTTCATCTGTGCAGAAAAGCCGATATTTCAAATTCCCTTCGATCTCTTCGGTCTACGTACCCACTTGTTCTCTTTTATTCCTCCAAAATCCTCAAAGTCTAAGAGGTGACGATATGAAGTGAACAGAACGTAGTCCCGGCACTCTCGTAAATTTTTTTCTCTTACTCGAGTGTGAGCGTGATGCTGAGTGGACCAAAAAGGGGAGAAGGGCGGCCGCGACATGCCAAGATCGTATTTCTTAATAATGCCTCGTTCTCTCCTTTTGCACGGTTCAAGAAATGTCACTTAAGACGGGAAAGCTTCCGGCCCGATTATGTTTTTTCCATATATTTTTTCCCGAGATACAATAGCTGCCGGCTTTACACGAAATACTTTGATCCAGCCAGTCGCCTTTTTCCCTGTCAATCGTAAATCTTGACGCACGCTGAACACCCCGCTACCAAAAACCGGAAGGAACTCTCCCCTCGCTCACTGACGCCAAAAAGACCGTGGCAATTTTGTCATCAGGATTCAATGTAACCAGCTGGCGTATCTCCGAACGTTCCAGATTGGAGTATGGATCCCATCCCCAAGACTTTGACCCATTATTCTCAGAGTCGCCGCCGATTTCTCAAAGTCTTTTCGGCTTCCGATTTCCTGATTATAGACATTGCGAAATCCCTTACGTCCTCTCCTCGAGCACGACGATTCTAGCTAAACTACATTGGAGAAAAATGCTGACATCGCGATCGCGTTTTTACAGAATTTAAATTTTCGACATTCGCGCAACGTCAGGATCATCGATGTAAAATTCTCGAACTGCTTTGAGAATAATTGTCAATGATAATAATTCGAGTGCAATCATCGATCATCAATACGGTTGAAAACCTCTTATCCTTATTAAGCAATTAAAATCGCGAGTTATCTAATTGCCAGAAGAATTCAACGAATCGGCATCACAGTACTTATCTGTATCTCTGACGGAGATTGTCGTTGATAATATTCTGTATATGCTGAATAAAATGTCAGATTTTGTCTCCCTTTAGTTCACCGAGGTTTATTTTCCGCCCGTATCAACCTGTCTCAGCATTAGATATCTTCGTTCGGTCGGATACCTCCTTTGAATTTTTCACTCGAATCGCGAAAAAAAAAAAAAAAAAAAATGAAAAATAAAATAAAAAATAAAAGAAATTTCCGTCAGCAAGTGTCCTTTGTTCAGACGAATGTAAGGGCCGGTAAATAAAAGATAAGTGCTTTTTTAGGCCCCGTGAAGACCTGCAGTGTTGAAAAGAAACGAACCATCCACTTGCTACTCGACTCTTTTGCCTCGCCACGCAGAGGGGCTGAATCCAGTCATGCGATGTAATGCGTAACGTTACACTAGTACTTATCCACTTAAAGGTCTTTAACTTTGTCTGCAATCTGATGAATACTAAGACCAGACTTCTTCAGCCTTTCTTTCTCGACATACGTAACATGTGTGTGTCTACACGTATGATTGTTATACAATTATACCTATACTTTGATGCACGTGGAATTCAGCTGACAGTATATTATGCACGAATGGAAGTAGAGATTCTTGTCTTTTGGAGATTGAAAAGTATGTGTCTGACGTAACCGTCGGTTACAAAAGCCCCATAGCCATTAAGCTAGTCCTTTAACTCACGATTTTGCGAGGATCTCGAGGGCCATTATCGCCACGCGAGGTTACCAAGTAGCTTTTGATGGCCTGGATACCGTGGATCCTTTCTAAACTAACTCTCTCTTGCTGTCTCTATGCGTTAAGAAGAAGTTAAAGGTGGGAAGAACCGCCTCTCTAGTTGGAATTAATATTATCTCATATAACGTGGTCACGAGACAAGGTGAAAATGTGTATGTTATATAAAAGAGGAGAAAAGAAGGTAAAGAGAAGAAGAAGAAGAAGAAGAAGAAAAAGAAAGTAATAACGCGATTACAACCGGCGCTGTTGTCGACCGCGACGCCTCGACGCCCGCGGCTCTCACGATGAAAATATCCACGGAAAAAATAAAGCGAAAGCAGAGCACAAAAGAAAAAGGTACCCACGCTGACACTCGAGATAGCAGAACTGCGGAGAGAGTGAAAAAAAGAACGGAAATAAGGACCCGGAGAACGGAGACCACCGACGGGATCCTTATACTGTTCGTTGACAACCGCAACAGAGACACACCCTTGCTTTCCACTTGTCCAAATTTTTCGTTATCTATTTTTACGGAAATATATCCTATTCCACCATATTCTCTTCTCCACTACCTTACTATCTCACTATCTATCTATCTCACCCTATCCTATCCTACTCCGTGCACAGCAACGCTTTCCTCTGGAGGAAATGAAATTTATAACGCTCGGTCCCTTGCCTTGCACAAGCTGCTCTATCCTATACAGCATCCTGGCCACTGGCGCTCTTTGAACTTAAAGTTCATCTTAAATATAGCGTAGTTCCGCGGTCGACGGGAATAACTAATATAATGATACGCTCGTGTAGACAGCTGATAGGAAATACCTATAGATATCCTAGACCTTGACACCTTATTACTTGAACTGACGATGAGATATGTCTAGGTAAGAAAATCGGAGAGCTACGCACCTGTTTGATTCTTCGCTCTCGTAAAAGCTGGACCTAAGTTGGGATGAAGTCAGTGTGGTTAGGGCTAGGTTTCAACCCCTTTTACTATAGGGCGAAAAAAACTCGATGAATAATGTAATAGCCATGAAACGATTCGCGGAATATTCTTCATTAGAATTTTGGGCTGTTATAAAGTAGATATATGCCGTGGAGGCTAGTGTTCTCAGGAATCTTTCCACCACGGTGGAATGTATTCTGAATTTGGACACATAGTTCGCTCGGCGTTATGGTATGCGTTCGCGTCGTTAGTTAAAACCTGCTCTGGAAATACTTGTTAACACTTTACCTAATATCCCAGATATTGTAACCTTCTGACCTTCCGGTATCCAATTATCGGCTTCTTCATATCCTAGTCCGAGTCACTAATTACTAATTAGAGTATATTCTGACTCGGCGAATTACCTATAGTGCTGTAAATGACTGTTTACGGCAAGGTAACAACCGGGAACTTGGGCCACCGGGGACCCTACAGAGAGAGCAGCGATTCGTCGAGGTCGACCTGTTGATTTTGTTACTTCGCCAAACTGAAATCGAGTTAAAGTATAACGTAATTGGTTTATTTCATACTCGGCGGAGGGTAAAGTGGTTAAGCAATTAAATTAAAACCATACATTTCGGGCTCGCGATTTAAATTACGCGTAGGTACCCATCCAACCACCCCGAGTACTTTCTTTTTCGTACTCTTTATTCTTTATCCAGGAATATTACGTGGGAAGGTAGGAATATTTTTTGAAATAATTTCCAGCTACGTAAGTTGGCGCTTGCTACAACGTTACTCTAACGTTTAACATTACAAACGCAAACCTCGCTTTGTCACGTGCCTCGGAGGTTCGCAATGTTCAGTGGTTTCGTACTGCGTGGGTAGGAAATATTCCAGTGACAGAACACGGGATTTCGTGTTATCATTCTCATGCAACGTGAAACTGACTGGGTGAAGTAAAATTATGAAATTCAACCGACAAGCAAAGTCAGGCGAACTTTGAACTCTGAATCTCGTAACTACGACTGCAAATTGACTCACTTAAGATTATTTATTGAACAAGAGTTTGTTCGTCAGCTTGTTAACTGCGTTTGACAAATTCTCGGAATCAGGTTTCATCGTATCGACAGATTTTAGACGAGAGGGGATTCGATTTCGATTAAATAACGATAAAATAAGCAAATATTCTGACCGAACGTTTTATTTGGATGCCAATCTTCGCTGCCAATCACTGTACTACATCCTCCGAAATTCGCCTCTTTTTTTCGCCATCTACTTCTTTCTTTCTCCCGCTTTATTTCGCCGCTTGCCCACGGCATTTCACTGACAGATACTGCTCCAGTTTTATTTATTTTTTTCTCCTCCTTTTCAACGACTGCAGAAAAGTCCGAAATGTAATATCTATCCACGACGTTTCATTCCGCACGGATATTCCGTCTCGTCAATAAATTTATCGTCTTATATATTTATCCTCACGTACGTACCTTGCCTCTCGCGATTTTATCACTTTCGCGTTTTAAAGGTAGTACCTACATACACAATATACAGCTTTCGGAGTGTTTCCAATCTCAATATCAGCGACGCGAAAATGCCTGAAAATCCCTCATATTACATCACAAGCTTAAAAATTACAAGTCAAATCACAAATTTACAGAAATTAAGGAAAATTCAGGTAAATTTTTGTTCATTACATGTTGAAACGATGCAAGACAACACACACACGTATACTCATATAGGAGACTTTAAGCGATTCGACTGAAACAGTGCCTGTCCTCTATAATTACGATGGCAAGTTCGACAGAGCCGACTCTTGACCGCCTCGAGTGATAGCTTGGACAATCGGGACCTCCTCTGAAGTGTCCTGTTATTACATTAAACATACCTCGTTAAATCCGGAGTGTACAAATGGACGGGCTCCTACATTCCCTGTCACACTCATACGTATGTAGAAAATGTATGATCACAGTCGATTTCTCATTCTGGAAACTGTTCCTGGCACAAAGAATTTCCATATTTATAAGAACTGAGTTCCAAGAGTTGTTCCCTCAGGCGTTGAACTTTTATACACTATTACAAAGTGTATTGAGTAGCCGTTAGGTTATTAATTCGCAATGTTAACTGGCTAGGTAACAATTTATCCCAATTATACAGATTTAATGCAATTATCAATTCGGCGAGAAAATACGATCCTGTTTTACATGTTCGAGGCAATATGACCAGCTAGTATTAATTACGGTACGTTAATTAAGAAAGGGTATTGGTATATTGTTTTACGATTTCACCCGGTGTGCGAGTTTTGGGCAAATTAGCAATTTCATTATTCATTTCATCTGCACAGGCTATTTCAGATTCTAGGATATAAATCCGTGATAGTGGATGTTCGCCGTTGGCTGTTGAGGGGTTGATAACAATCCCAGGAACTGTTTATTTACAAACTGGCTTAATTGCTCTAGATCTTCCTGTCAAGTTCCAAGAGCTCGGAATTAATTTATTGTTCAGACGAACGGTAACTATAGTTACACACATTCAAAGTCTTCCTACTCCATGGATGCGGATCAGCTCTTGAAATATGCAATTGCATCTACACTCGCGCTGTACTTGATCGATGCACACACCAGTATCAATAAACTGCATTTACGTCAACGTATAGCATTATCCGCGAGATAAAATTGCATAACATTTGAATCGTTTTGAATGCCATCAATTCTTTTAAAGGGTGAAAACTCCGTATGTTCGGAAACTTAAAGGCTGAAATTGAGTTTTCGGAAACGCACCTTTTCCTCTTTAACGCCTAAATTCCGTCCGTTTCCGTGCGAAATATTGAGGTCTGAAGAGTACCCTGTCAATGTGGCAACGAAGTGCAATTCAAATAAAGGGACTTGTATTGGAGCTCAGGCTGGTGAGTATAGGTACTATGACATAATGTGATTGGGGACGAAATCGGCCACACTTGATTTTGGCGATGGCCCATATTAGAGTAATATTGTTTGTACTCTAGTCCCGGTATTGAAAGCCAATACCAAACCCGGGCAAGACCTGGCCAATAGTGAAACTAATGGACCGAATCGTTCTCGACGGACCGTGACACTGTTTTCCCTCCGGGACTCCGTGACGTTGGGTTTGTCCAAAGGCTATTTTTCTGTGTACGACGACTTATTCCGGACTTTTTCGTTATACTTTTATTTTTCCTTCCACCCGAGGATGCGGAGATTTAATTTTCGAGATTTTATGCAAGAGTACAAAGGCGTGCAGGCTGAAAATTACTTTTTAAAATTGCATAGTATATTGTATTTCCTGTGTCAGAGTTTCCGTAATATAAAAACTGCGTTATGACAGAATCTTATAGAATATACTCAGTTGAAAGCTTTGAACGGGTTTTGTACGATCGAATGAACGGCTTACAGTTTCCTTTTCCCCTTGTGCTTATGAACCATCCGTTTATTCTGAACTATAATATCCAGTCTATTACAGATGTAGCTGGGAGCGCGAATCGGTTCCTTAACCCGAATCCGGATAAGAAGAGTTTTTCTAAAATGAGGCGCCAGTTTCCTACGGGACTCTAAATCCGTCGTCCCTTAGCGCACATATATATGTCCACCCTCGTATGTAAAAAGTTTTGTTTTGCATCCGATTCGGATATATACAATTCGGAGTGTCTTACCTCGAGATGTTTTCATCCAGATTCAAAGTGATCGATGGATGTTTGAAAATTGAGTTGGTAGATACATGACGCCAGTTTTTATCGCTCCCCGACGAACGTGACATCATCTCTTTCCATCATATATTACATCCCAAAAGATCCGGGCAAAGGCAGGGCGAATTCGTTCTACTGATTAATGAAAACATGCGGTATCGTCATATTCATTAACGCGGAGTATCAAGCGCACGAGCTATTTGACGAAAGGCTAATTATGAATCGGTATATAATACACGCGGTACATCGAGGTAATTACTAGAATAATTACTGAATCGTACCACCTGTTTGAATTTCACAGATCCCCAGGTATTATGCGAAATCCCATGACGCTCTCATTAGTCATTAAAACAATATATGTTACACACGAAAAAAGCTTTTACTCGGATCCAGTTTCAGTAGGGAAAATTCCTGCCCATCATCAACAGAAGGGTATAAAAGGAGAGAATTTTTTGCTCTTATTTCAGCCTGGATTGGAGCCCTGAGCGCCGCGGTGTCTAGGGGTTCGGCGCCCTTGGTTGTCGGCGCCTGTCGTCGAGGTAGTACACGACTTACCGCCGTCATCGGAGGCCTGGTTCTAGCCCTGGCTTCGCTATTCACTTCTTTCGCTTTACAGATGCATCAGGTGTTATTGAGGTACGTGATTAGTGGATGAAAATTTTCACCCAAAACCGCGTCTATATGTTCCATATTTCAGCCTTATACTCGTATGGGATTGCTGGCAGCCTCAGCCAGCGCTTTATCTAGCTTAGTTAGCGATTAATAAAGCTAAAATCCACCTCTACAGTCTGCACTAATCGCTGATTAGTGAACCAGCCTAGGTCGTCACAAACTGTCAATAAAACAGTTTTAAATAATGGGATCCGCAGTATGCATTGTTCAGGCATTGATTAATCCATCGTCCAACAGCGACAGGGTGAAACCGTGCCGAATTAATATAATATTGCAATGAGAGAATTTCGAAAACAAATTACACGTTTGTCGCACAATGTTTGAAGTACATGTGAGAGAATGAAATGAATTAATTCAAATTATATCACGTAACGAAAACGTTACTTGAATCAGATCCACGAGCTTGAGGTAAAACAAACATTAATTATCAAATAATGCATTTCTCTCTTTCATGTAAAAAACAAGGACGAAAAATGAACAAATTTTGCAATCTTGTCTGCAACGGTGCGGTAAATGGTATAGTGGCCTTATACACGTTGAAACTCAATTCAGATAGAATTCTGTGGATATTTAGTAGTCCATTTGCGATAATTAGTTTATAATTATTTAGATCTGGATGAATCCTGTCGCTGGTAATCGGTCAGATGTATATTAACTTGGTGGTTGGGAATTGCGATGGCAAACACAGTCTGTTGAAGTTAGTACCTACCCGTTTTATGCCAAGTAACCGGATGTTGAATGAAAAGTTGTTGCGCCAAGGGCCAGCGTTTGGCCCTGTTTAAGTTGGGGTTTACTTGTCCGAAAAGTTTTCTGAATGAACTCAACTCGGGGCTGTTTGTTAGCCACTGATGAATTTCCTGGGCATTCGAGTATATATGCATACTGAATAAACCGTTAGTTATATGTAGCCCGAGATTCGCTGTCGGATATTCCAGCTAGGATTTAGTTTATAAAAAAGGGGGGGAGGGGGAAAGATACAAAGAAAGAAGAAAAAAATCACCGCATATACATGGTATAAATATACATATATACGTTTACGCTTCTCCCTGGAGGAACCCTCTAAATATTCAGAGGAAAATTCGGCTCCCCACGACCAGTGGAAGAGAAAAAAGTTCGACGTTGGCCTCAAAGAAGTTCTGCTTTTCGCACCCTGCAGTTTTGGTCGCGACATCGCGCTAATGGATTTAGGAGATCCTTTACACCTTGTATTATATCCAAGATTAAAGATCCAGCGAACTTATTGTTCGGTTCATTTTTCTGGTTTTATCGACAACCAATATGCGATATGCTATAAAATAAAACTTATTTCTACTCCAACAGTTACGGACTGGTCCTTGGCGCCGGTGCAGGCCTAGTCAAGGAAACTGCTGGCCTAGTGCTTGGCCACTATTTCCGTAAACGGAGGGAGTTCGTGGAGATGGTGGTACAAGCTGGAACAGGGGTAGGAATCGCCCTCTTCAGCGTATTCTACAAAGAGGCCGTTGGGTAAGTTGTCTCCGATAAATTCCTCCTCTGATATTGCCGGATAGTTCCACGCTCTTCCAAAATACGGCCTTGAATTATCTTACGGGGAGAAAATCCACCATATTAAATTCAAGTGCCCGAAACTATGTTTGAATATCGCAGTTAGTTAGACGCTATAGTTATAACGGTTTATGCAAAATGGATTTAGTCTCAAGTATGCATATCTAGGTATAATTTTGAGGGGGTGTAATAGATGTGCCGCGTACCTATCCTTCGAGGCTCCTATTTGGGAAGAATTACGCGAGAATTAAATCAACCAGAGCTATCCGAGATGCGAAATGTTCCCCAGGGAGAATAATATCGTAGCCGAGTTATTTCATTATTGGAAAACCATAGCTTCACTTATCCCATATATATTCGGTATTCGCTTCATCCACGCTGCGCCGGTCGTTCCGGAGCTCGGATCCTGGGGAAAACCCACGTCGTTCTCTGTATATGACGTACCTAGCTATAACACGTACCGAATCATCAAACGATAATAATCTTCCGTTAAATAATAGGTCGTATCACGATTAACGCCACGTACCCCACTTCGGAAGTGTCTCGTGCAATACTTGGACATTATTTTGCATTTTTATTTTATTTTTTTCCATCTTTGTGTGCATCGTCGTGTGGTTTTGAGGCGCGAATGTTTTGGGCGGGTAAAAATGTATCCTGGCTCGTAAAAACCTTCACCCTCTCCATAAAATATTTCATCACTCATTACGGTGTCCTGTAATTATTGGTATTTTCCACCCGTTCTGAACCGCGCAACGTGCGCGAGGCGTACAATATTTTGTCAATAAAAATCTCGCGATTGCGACACGAAACTCGTTGAAAATCAAATACAGGAGGAGGAAATATGTTGGCTATCGCCACGAAACGACAGAAATAGTCGTAAAATTTCCAATAAAAGAAACTCGAAATTCACATGTCGTGTATATACGCGTGTAAGCATAAAACCCGCTTAACGTCCAGGGGAAAACCTTAACCAATATATAGGCCAAGGTAATCTATTCCTTTTCCCTCTTCTCTCTAAATAACCCCCATGCACACTGGTCTCCATATCGTATTTATTTATGCGCCCTCGAGTGCTTCCGTTACTTTAGCCCCTGACTGAAAATTTTTCCTTTGAATCTCCTCAAAGTTATAAATGTACACGTCGAATTGGAAATTGAAATTGTAATCCAACGCGTGTGGTCCATACAGTTTATTATTCATGTATAAAATTGGAGCTTTTTGAGTCAGTTCTAAAAATGATACCTGCGGATGTAATTCGCTATACCTATACGCCGACCGACTATGTATACACAGATGCATCCGTCGTGTGAATCCGTGAGTTCGAAATCGAGCCGGTGGCCTTTGATCTGATATTAAACGCGTTGATTATAACGCAGGAATAATTAATCGAGTCAGGAAATTCGGCTCGTTGATAGCTAGTCGCTCGATATCTACCTACCCGTGATGCATCACGAGGCTTTTGGTATCCGAGGACATTAATACGGGGTTGGTTCGACCCCATATCTCGCGGGAGCGCGTCCCTGTGCTTCGTTTCGCGTCCCTGTGCGTGATTGAGCGTCGCGACGCGTAGGTACAACATCGACGGCAAACGTCGAGTGTTGACACCAGCGTTTCCCCGGGAGCTGTCGCATGTCGCGTCGGCTCGACCGTTGAGTTGCACTACTTGCTCGACCCGCAATCCGCCAACCAATTTCAGCTGAGCTTCTGTTGATCCGCGTTTTAACGCTGTAAGACCAATTTACCCCGGTTTTAGCTAATGCTTATGCTTACGGTTATTCTAACTCTCTGCACAAGGGGACGATTAACACTGCGTCACGGCGCGGCACACGTGATGTGCAACACGTCTTCAAGCCTGGGTGTACATGCCTACAACATACTCAAAAGCTCAAACTTACGTCGGACGTTAATTGCTGTGTGAGTTATAAAGCGCTGTACGCCGCGGCGAGTATGAAGTGGATCTTGGGCGCGGAGGGGCTCGTTTTTAAGAAAACCAGGAAAATACTTGAACGCTAAAAGCTGGGGTTGAGTTAAATCAGAGTTGAAGAACTTTTAACTAGAAGGAATTTCATCCGTAACACTTTTATGCCATTATATAAATGAGTCCGACATAGTCGGTATTTTCCTTAAGATGAACGCGATTTTCGTTCGAAAATCTTACATTCTAAGGCCATTACTGCACACACCAGTCACGGGGCACACCTGGTGCACGAGGAGCTTCTAGTGCAATGAAGTGCCCGATATGAAATGAAACTTGGTAGCGCAGTGAGCTGCACGATCAACACAAACTTCCGTAATTACCAACTAATGAAACCTTCAAGAGTAACAGCGCGGTAACAACCCGGTGTTCAACTTTCAAGCTTTAATATTACCTTGTACTCTGTCGTTTTAAAACCTCTATTTGCCTCGCGCTTCGCTTCTCTCTCCCTTCGTCGTGCTCTTTTTTTAAAATAATAACTTCATTTAAAGTGAGAAAAAAAAGAACCAATATATATGTATATATTTTATACATTTCAACACCTTTCGCAGAAAGTTTACTTTGAAACAGAGTGACGTTGAGGTACGAGTATTTGCTCCGTCGATAATGCTATGTTAATATTTATAGGTACGTAGGTATGTACTACATTAAATTTGTCAACTTTACTACCGAATTTTGTCGTTATAATAATACGAAACAACACATTCTCACAAAGTGTGCCGTTTGTCAAGTTACACTATTACGTATGTACATTTTGATGTACGATTATTATTGCCGGAGGAGAATCGTTTTCCGGCTATTGTTTTCGCCGGACAAGTATTACATGTCTATAAAAGTCATGCGATCGTGTGTTTTGCACAAGGTAATAACTCGATAAGTACAAAACGCTTACTTCCGGGCATTTCGGGCTCGTCATTTTCATTATAGTTTACCGTTTGTGTACAGGAAATCCTTTTGATTGAGACTTCATCCGCCGGGTTTAAACTCGAATAAGTCAATATGACATGAATAAATCCTGAGCCCAGCAACCTTACGGAGTCTGTATAATCAGCGAGTCCTGCAAGAACTCCTAAGCCCCATATCTGTATGTACGTACATATTACCTACGTAGATTTTATACCCATACATATGATCATGTGTGTGTGGGCATCCACCGTGACTGAGCATTCATCGAGGCGAAACGATGACGTTTGATGTTTGTGCTCTACTGAGTTTTTGTCCGATAATATTTCAGAGTAACGGCGAATACTGACTAGCGTTGGTACAGAATCACTAGAGCGCCAAATGCAACCGGTATTCACGAGAGAAAAATTATTTCATGTGATTTTTAGAAATTCCAGGTATACTGCACGCGGCTGCATTTCTGAAATTGGCTTGAATCCGTGAACTAGATTTGTGGATACTCATTCATTTACTTAGTTAGCCTACACCCAATTGAGACAAAGGAATCGATGATCAATATCGATAGTTTCAAGCTCGGCTTTTTCATCTCTCCGAAAGTATTACTCCGCCCGTATTCGAGCCACTGATTCGGAGTGGTTCATTTCGTTTGTTCATGTTTGCTCAGTGCTGAAATTTGCTTGTCTTCGGTAGATCGCGATCGGGCGAAAGCAGACTCGGCCATTTTTCGTATTGAGTAGAGTAACTTGTCCGAAAGTTCTTCCGGTTGAGTTCTGTACATACAGTATAGCGGGAGTTCGATTGCTTGTTGTTGATTTATACCTACTTCCCTATCTCCGACTAGTAATGAGAGTTTCAAATAAATTGTTATCCCGAATCTGTGCAACTTCTTCTCCCATCCATACCGGAATCGATTCCATGTAAATTATCTTCCCATCCATCCTGACTGGTCGAAATAAATTTACTGACAATAATTTACCGTCAGATATGTATAAATGTGTTTTACATTTCTGAATTTTTATATATTCTTTGTTTAATTAGAACACGCGCTGTTTCATTCGCGTAGATTGTACGAGCAGCGCGTTGGAAGAGGGAAACTAAATGCCTGCTTGCCTTGGTACACAAAAATCCTAAAACGGTGCTGCCCATCACCCTTTCAGTACCGAGTCCCCACTGGGCTTTTATCTTTAACCTCGGCCTCGATCATCCACCGCTGACCACAGTGGCCAGGGTTGTGAGTTATGTGTTCAGATAAGGTCGCAAACGGTGACACGAGTTAATTAGTCTCGTCAAAAACGCACAATTATTATATACCTACACACATATATCCCTTCGTATTCGCGTTGTTGCAATTTCACCCTTGTATAGGTATAAAAGTACCTACGTCTATACCTACTGTTTCCGAGATTCCCCTGAAGCGGCTGCTAATTGGATTCAACATAATCTCAACTTCAGAGATATTTTTTGTGCAGAAAATTAGGGTGGAGATTGGGACTCCAGTCGGTGACCGGGGCACTGTCACTAGCGTTTTTCTTGGGCCTCGTCTACAGGAGTGCCTCACTTTATCATCCCCAGCGACGAGCAATTCTACATCTAAAGAACCAGCAGAGCAAGGTCAAAGAGCGAAAGCCGGCGCTAAGAACCCCGAGGCAACCCTGGGTCGACTTAAGTCCACTAGGAAGCCGTCCCGTACGGATGTTAATGCTCGCCGCGGGAGCAGCTGGCTTCGGCCTCTACACGCCCGCATTTTACATCGTAAGTTCAATCCGATAATTATAAGAACAAGTTGAAATTTAAAAGTTAAAAAGTTCACAAGCGCGCACGATAGAAAATCCGTAATTCATTCCCTCGAGATTTTCAGCCCGATTTAACCCCACAATTTTCACTAATCAGGTTACAAACTCCTCATTCTGCTGATCCTATATCCTTAGCGAATAGGTACTCCAGGAATCCCTGCAGCTTCAGCAGTCTTATAAATATCTGAACTTACTCTACGGCGCGACATTCTTGCCGTGAAAAATCGCGTTGCGACTCACGAATACATATTACGAGCGAGCTGGCTCGAGGTTCGTAAATAGCGAAATCATTCGTGATTCCAGGCTCTCCAAGGATACCAAGACGGCTTGGAGGCCAGCGCCCTGGTCCTGCTACAGACGTGCTTGGGCCTTGCTGCTGCACTAGGCTGTGCAGGATGGGGGGTTGTGACTGCCAGGCCTTCGGCCCAGTGTCTGGTGTCCAGGCAATATTTATGCCAAGGTGCCCTGGTCGGCGTCGGTTAGTATCAGCCTTGACCTTTTTTCACATATATGTTGATATTTACTGAGTCTTTTATACTCTTGTCCCAAATCCGTATGTGGTTTTCCTTCAGTCGTAAAAATTCCTCCAGTCACAGGGGAGTCCGAGTCAAGTACTACCGCAAAAGTCCGCTGTAGCCTGTATCGTGCCAATGCACATAGACATAGAGATCAGCTTTTGGGGCGTTTGAAAAAAGCGAGGAAAAAAGGCTGGGAATGAGACACTAGCTCTGGGAGTTTATAACTGATTGTGCGGGTAAATTCACGCTTAAGTTTACAGCTATTAGCCCCATCATTGACGTCGGGTTGATGAGACCCCTAAGCAAACAGTGAGACGTCTCCTTTTCAATATCTCGGTCGACTTTTGGCTTCTGAATTCGCTGCTGAACCCACACTTCAATTTAGAGCCATCACCCTTATCATTGACCTTGGGTTAATGAGATTCCTACGCAAACACCCAGGCTGCCCCCTCGTTCTATTCGGGGAAAAGTTTTGGCTTGAAAATGTCATTAGTGATTAGCACCCTCTCAGCGATTGACTTTATTCCGTAAACGTTATCGCCGACTTGTACTAACGCAACGTCATTAACTCTCATCTCGCGTTATTTCTCTATTGAAACCGAGCACAATACCAAGTCGCTTTTCGATCGCGCTCGGTATATATAAATCGTATCTGTTGTTCATTCTTCGCGCGCTACATACAGCCGAGGATACGATATAGATATTCGGTAAATTTGTCGATTGCGGGTAAACTCTCGACTCTGCGTGGGGTAGAGCGTACTATTCGAAGAATGGAAACTGAAAGAAAAATAACGACACAGGATCTTCGCGCCGTAAGCGCGCCCTGAGACTTTGGAGAGGGACAAGAATGGATAGAACAAGAGTAAGCCAACAGCCGGGTTATACTTGTTGATCCAATATTCCTAACTGAATGTCAGAATCTCGGGAGCGGTCTGCCAGCCAAACCACCTCAGGTTTCTTACCCTTTAACGATCCATTGAAATGCTAATTTTTTTTTCCCTCCCTCGCTGAATCAGACTCAAGAAATTATAATTTATTCACATTTCTCCAAATGTTTCTGCCTTTTGCAATTCACTTCAATTCACCTCGACTGATCCGCCGGCTTTACTCAAAACCTGCTTTAAATCCATCTTCATTAGATACCTATATTGATATAGACGACGATATGCTGCAAGATGCACACGATATATACTTTCTTGCGGTATCTTTCTTCTTCGCTGCAGCTACTGCTACTGCAGCGTGGATATCTTTCGAACGGATAAGTATTTATAAAGTGATAACGAGGATCCATGGCCGCGATTTTCATCCAGGATAAATCCGGGGTCCGAAGAAAATCCCTGGCAAAAGTCCGGCGCTTCGTTCCTATTGCTTATATAGTGTATGGGATAAAAAGAGTTGTCGACTATAACCTTTGGAACATCGTGTCTGGACCGAAAAATCTTTCTCCTAAACGTGAGAGAAATAGTGATATCAATTCATCTCGGTTAAATTCCGAGAGTTTTATATACCGCGATAAAATTCTCCTATGTTGAAATAAAGACTGTGGTATATGTATACATGGTTCTACATCAGATTAACAGCGACCTACCGCGACACCGACCCTTAACATGAGTCCCCAACGTGCCAAAGCCAAGCCCTGTTCCAGGGCAGAAATAACTCTTTCACGGTTGGAAAACTCAGTTAGATATGTACGAGTTAAAAAGGTAAATGGAAGACGAGAGTCCGTAAGTTGTAAATAAGTTTCACTGCGGTACCAGCCAGACTACCTCCATTAACAATTCAGCCGTTGGTTAACACGCTGCAATATTCAGCCGCGGTACTGCTGTGGGAGTAAAGAGTGCCGAATAGAGAATAGAGAATAGAGAATGGAAATTCTTTGCACTCTGGAGCCAAGTGGAGGCGATGGCGTACGGAGGTGAGTGGAGTGCGCGAAACGTGGAGCTCTGAAACTTACGGTTTTACCTCCTAGTCGGACAGAAGGTACGAAGTGGAAAGGCAAAACTAGCGCCTAGGAAAGTCTGGGTCCGTTCAACCTCCGACCTTCAAGAACGCTTGGTAGAAAGGCTCTTGTTTAAATTGACTGCAAAAATGACTTTCGAGCGTTGTTCGATCATCCTCGTGGTATACACGTGGCTTGATTATTCAAGGCACATGATTCAGTGCGTAGAAATTCGATATTTTACCTATAATATGGCTGAATTGAAGTTCGGGATTGTCGCTCGATTGATGAGAGCGGCTTTTTTAACTGGCGCTTATTTCGCGATGATAATTAAAGTGAAGGAGCCGTGGCACACAGGCCGATGTTTTATTCGTTACAACTCGTCGGTTAATTGTTATCGAGCGCTCAAATTGTCGCTGAATACTGGGGCTCGAATGGTGCTTGAAAAGTATTTGAATAGGTATACGGACGACAATGCGATCGAGGAGTCGGGTAGTTGACGAGGTGGATGGCGCCGGTATGGTTCACGGATATAAACCGTATTCAAGTTTCCCTGCATTCGGTATATACACACATAGGTATACGTCATACATAGTACATACATAGTGACGGTGACGTGAGGGACGCGTGATCAATCGACTGTTGGACACCAACGACCCCGACGTCGCCGAATACGACGTCGCAAGGTGTTCCCTGTGTTAGGGAAATCTTTTCAGTATATGTTACCTAGTCTAAATCTACTCAAAGAACATCCTCCTCGAAAGGTATTAAATTCACGTAAATAACTGCTTCCGTATGCAATGGGTGAGATTCTCGACGTAGATACGAGGACAGGGCATTAGCGCGGTCGTCGTCTCCTTCACTTTCTCTATCTCGTTCTTTTTCCTCTTCTTTTTTCTTCTCTGTACATCTCTGGCCTTCTCTCTAATTCCGACAATGTTTTGTGACGTATATAACTTGGCTCTTGCTCTTACGAGACTCATGTCCCAAAGCCTAATAAAACTTTCTCTCCCTCTCACATTCTCGCGAAGTTCACGCATCGCGACGAAACCTTTGAACTATACAACCGACATCGACATTACTTCAGACGCGTCTTTCTTATTACGATGAGATCGGATCTTCAGCTTCGGTGCGAAAAACTTTCGATTCCCTCGTCTTCTTCGGAGATGAATCTTCCAGACGACTCGTCACCACGTTATTGCCTATATTTTCCTCATACCTACGTCTCAGCGTCGACAATCATACACATATATACCTAAAGCAGATACCATCCTACGAATCATTCCTCATGCGATAAAATTCTCCATCTTATCTCGCGTAAGATACATACTCATCTACTCGAAGTGACCATCTATGTAAAACCTAGAAATACCAATTCAACCCAATCCCATCCGTATATTTATTGCTTGTAATCTTTCAAGTACCGAGGCTTGTCGTCGGCAAATCCGGCATCCGATGAACTTGAATGCTCTGTCCGATCTCGCAATCTCGTTCAACTTGCTATGGCAAAACGTATACAGAGAGTTTCTGATCGTTATGCGATCCCCTACCCCGCGTAAGTGTATGTTGGATTTGGATCATTGGCGGAAATGACATAGGCGAGGTCGGACAGCGGTGGAAGTTCGCCGGAGCGGTATAGAGTCAAATGGTTTCGTGGATTGGAAATAGATTTAGGTAATGTTATTGGTTCAAGCTCTGGCACAGGTAGCACTGGGCAATGTTCAGGGATACCATGGACTGGTCTTTGCATCGGGTATCTACGGTGCTTCGCTAGGCGGGGCTTTGTATTCACTGAAAATGCTCGCCCTCGAACGACTCAGGGCAAGACATTTCTCCAGAGCGTGGGCCCTGGTTCAGGCTGCAGAGGCATTGCCCATTCTTCTGGGAGTTCCTTTGACAGGTTTGTATTCACTCGTTTTCAATAGTCGAGAAACATTCGAGGAATTTTCTATAGCAGGATGAACAGGCATACCTATAGGTGTATAGGTACACGTGTCTAATGTCTCTCCAGGTTATCGCCAAGTCTATTTTTCCCGACCAGGTTACATGAACGAGAGCAATCCGCGGGTCGGTTACTACGTGTGTACTTTGAGTTCCTTGTCAGGAGCTGCTTTGCTGTTTTTGGTGGGCTGGGGGCGACAGCCGTCTTCTCCAGCAATCGGAGCCCCACCTCCACCCTGTGCTTGTCCACCACCTCCGCGACCTCGACTCCCGAAGTCACAGAGCCTGCATGTTCCACTTGACGTGGATATGCATCACGACGTTCTACCCCAGGTGATGGAACCACCTGGATATTTTCATCCTCAGTTTCACGGGGCCTTAAGACCAAGTAAAAGCTTCCCCGAGGGTCTTAGCCATCAAGAAGTATACCGGACACGTCCCAGGGCTCGTCGTGACGTCACCGTCATCGAACAAATTACGACGAGCGTCTGAACTCGCTCCCAGAGTCTTAGTTAATTAGTCTCTATTAACGCAGCGCCCTTCCCAACGTCCACGGTTCACGGCTGTTGGCAGGGAAATGAGCTGAGGCGAGAAGACAATGCTTCCTGGGGTGTGTAAAGTAATTTACGTGCTCGCGGCCTTCCGGGAGCGTTTGATTTCACTAATGACGATCAATGTCGAGAATTTTAACAGCTTCAATTCTACCCCATATATTTATTGGAGCTATTTTACGTCTGTGAAACGGTTTCATTAACGGTACAAGTATACCTACCCCAGTGGCCACTATATTCATTAGCTTTCTTATTCATTTAACGTCCGTCTGAAACTAAATGATTACTCGAATTGTTGAGAAAACTGAAATAAATAGAGGCAGCTTACGGATCACGGATTACGAGGTTAAATTATTTACGAAGTTACACCGCCGGTCCAACAATTGAGGGTTGAAATTATAGCCAGCGGGTAAATTCATGCAAGACCGGAAGAGCCCCTCCTTGTTAGTTGAGAGTGACTTAACGCGCTGAACCGTTTTACATCGCGTGCAATATTAATGGTTCCTCATCTTACGCACAAGTTTATGGTCTTAGGCCACCGGAGAATAAATTTCATATTTTCAAACCACTTGGTATATCTAATTATAAATTAGCTAAAAGCAATCGCGTGCTTTGCTATTAATTTCAATATACAGGATGTCTCGAAATTCGCGCATGTGCTACATACGGGCGGATTCCTTGCGAAGAATGGATACGGAATATCCAAGTAAATACTTCCGCGAGGACTTAGTTTTCCTGTAAAAGCACTTATTAACGAACCAATCAGCGTTCATCTTTAGAAGACTGTCTAAAATCCGTATCGCCGTCCGCCTTATTAGCGCGAGCGAAACAATAATGTGTGGTGTTCCCCGCTCGCTTGTCACAACGAGCTCGTATACGTGAGCGCGATACATAGACAGATATACGAGCGCGTTGTGACAAGCGAGCGGGCAACACCACACATTATTGTTTCGTTCGCGCTAATAAGGTGGACGGCGATACGGATTTTAGACAGTCTTCTAA
Organism: Rhogogaster chlorosoma; assembly: GCA_944452935.1. Classification (NCBI taxonomy): domain Eukaryota; kingdom Metazoa; phylum Arthropoda; class Insecta; order Hymenoptera; family Tenthredinidae; genus Rhogogaster; species Rhogogaster chlorosoma. Next base: position 20,018,590 of record OX101801.1, on the reverse strand, counting down.
AGATGAACGCTGATTGGTTCGTTAATAAGTGCTTTTACAGGAAAACTAAGTCCTCGCGGAAGTTTTTACTTGGATATTTCGTATCCATTCTTCGCAAGGAATCCGCCCGTATGTAGCACATGCGCGAATTTCGAGACACCCTGTATATGTTCGAAGTGAAGAGAGTCTGCGCGACTCTTTATCCATCGGAAAAGTGAAAATTTCAACCGTATATATAAATTTATCAGTACCTATGCAAGAGGCGAACGAATTACCCTTAGCTCTGATTGTCAGACATTATCGCGTATTATATTACTGTAGTTTTCTTGTATGTTAGGCCGAATTCGGTAGGCGCAATTAAGTACGGAATAATGAAACGAGCGAGTTTATTAAAACTGATATACCTATCTACTCGTACTTGTTTATTTCTCTAGGAGAAAATGGGAACAATTTAAGCGGCCTGCCCCCAAAAGCAAAGAGTTTTCATTTTACTTTGCCAAAATTGCAGGCAGGCTAAATCGTAATCGAGGTAGGCGTCGTAACGAGACGTATAAGCCTATCTCGAATGAAAAAAATTACTGTCTTTAGACCTACGAATTGAAATGTCACATGTATACAATGTGTGTTCAAAAAATAACGGGAATTTTCATTTTTCGTAAATTTTTTCATTCATTTGCCTACATCAATGTTATCCCCTTCAAAATAGTCTCCATTAGATATCACAGACTTACGCTAGAGCTTCTTCCAAACCTCGAAACACTTCTGGAACTCGATTTTCGGGATAGCTCTCAGCTCTTTCAGCGATGAGCTTTTAGTCTCATCTGTACTTGAGAAACATTGACGTAGACGAGTACCTAAAGAAAATTTCTTCGGAAAAATGAAAATTCCCGTTATTTTTTTGGACACACCTCATACGTAGGGGCGTATAATGAATTACCAAATTGTAAGAATTTATTAAAACGATCAAATCCCAATTATTAACCCTGCGATGTAATTTTGTCTGCATGAATTTTGAATTTTTATTCATATTAGGCAAACAGACGCCTTCACGATTTATAATATCATTAGAATAGCTTATGATCCTATAAAATTGAAAGTCAATTCGAATCTCAGTATCACCTATGTCTAATATTATTTACAGACTGAATAAATCATGAACATGAACTGATACGTAGGTATATAACAAGTGCATTCGAGGGTTAATAATTTCTAACAATAAGTAGGTACATATGTGCGAAACAATCTGAAAGGGAGCCTATCTGCTGGTTATGAGATGACGAGAATCCGATATTAACATTTAAAAACTGAATTTGAGATACGTCGAGATAAATATCTTGACGAATATCGAATGGCATGTCTATATCGTGGATGAAATAAATTCTTTTTCTCGGTTTACATTTTTTCGGTTAGTCAAGCTCATTATGTCAGAATATGTAATTGTATGTAGGTGAAGGACACGATCAGAATATATCATATATCAATCTATTTATAAATGATCGATCATTTATTTCTCGCCAATAACCGGCAGGCGGGTAGATTCCCTCTCCTTAAGTAATTGTATAATTGTGTAATTTTTTTAAACTGAGAATACATACGCGGACGATTAGTTCTGTGGTAGAAAATAATAGAATTTCGGAGCTGGTCTCCACGAGGGTTATAGTATAATTTAATACAATTTATTAGGTATATAAAATTATAAAAATTGCGTAGTTATTAATATAGTAATATTTAATCTAGTGAATGAACGTATTATCGCGTACATTTTAATAGAGGTGATATAAAAGTAAACGAAATTTCTCACTCGTCGTAAAGAAGAGTTCTTCGATTCAACCGAAAGGAAATGAAAATATTTCAAGCACTGCTCCGTTTCCATGAAATTAAAATCAAAATTCACTCCCCAGGGAGATTAGATTGCGAAAACGATCCGAATGTATTGCTCTTCGAGTCCACTCGGCATATTCAACTTAAATTGCAATTAGACGTTGAAGTCTTTTCCTCTCTTCATCCAGAAATTTTGATAGAAATGTCACTCGAGACAAAGATCACTGCCACCTGTCATTTCGGTGTAAAATAATCTTATAACTTATTCCATTTCTAATATCGTTTATTTTTTAATGGCTACAAGAATTATTGCTAGCAGTTATACATATATCATATCGTTATGACCAAGAACTCATCAATTATTCATTATCGACGTATCAATGAATGCAATATAATAATTATACCCCATCGTTTATTGACCATTCTTATTTCATATTTTCGAACATAATTTCTATCGCAAGAAAAATGGAAATTATGAACGAAGAAACCATTCAATGATGTATCTAATTGGACGAAACACATGAATGAACAGAATCCGTGAACCATCAAGTGATTCAGTGGTACAGCTCGTGATCAAGTTCAATAGGAGCCAATTATTCAACAAGTTAAATATAAGTGTAATTACCTTAAGTCTACCTAGTAACTCAATGTACTTAGGTATATGCTGTCAATGGGAAACAATCTTTTTTTTTCTTCTCTGTATGAAAATATCATTTCAGATTCCGGTCTGGAAAATAAGTGAGAAAATTGTTGGTCATAACGAATTTCGTCATTATCTATGTTACTTTTACTATAAGACTCATCTACCCGTTAAGATCATTTCATCTGAAAAATAAAAAAAAGAATATCTTACTCCTCAAGAGTTGTACCCATAATTGTCATTCTTAGTTCTTTAGTGCTATGTTATAATTTGTAATGAATATTTCAGGGATTAGGATTCAGGACAAGCCAATCCAAGAATATCGCTGTTTTCAGTGTCAAGCCAGGAATTTTGTTGTTTCGAAAATTGCAGCCGATCACCAAGTAAGTGAAGACTGAATTTTATGCGATTCGTAAATTATGTAAAATATTGACTGTATAACATCGCGTTTAGAGAGTTGAAAGAATATTTTTTATTTATAGAGTGTGATTATCGATTGCATCGTGACATCGTCGCTTGTCTCCATACATGCTTATTCGACAAACCGCATTTTTTTTTTTTCACCTTTTCTGCACGAAAGATTCAAGTTTCATTCGGTGTTAATTACAATAATCACTTTTACCTACAATGAAATATTATACTGAGCCAAAATTTTAGTCACCAACGACATGTACATATAGTATATGCGCACATAGTAATAACGATCAAATTGTACAACTGCAGGCGATATGGCTAGTGCGAATAATATTTATCTGACTTCTTAAAAAATGGTGAATATATAATTATGAATCAGATGCAGGTTTATACAGCTTTTTATTATATGAATATTTATTTTTAAACGGGTACTCCTCCAGGGGATTTTTATGACGGATACTCCGGGGTGGTTTATCACCCCACGCCTATTGCAGCGTATATTTAGCACTCTATCAATATAACCAGGATTCTACCACATGAGATTTCTTCGTCAATCTCTTACGTAGCGATTTGTATGTATAAAATTGAAATTCGATGCATTTAAGAGGGTAAAAAGTTGATTTGAAAACCTCGAAATGTGTCAAAAGTACGAAGAAACTATGTTTCCGAAGGGAAAGCTGGGATGATGAGAAACTTCGGAGTATCCGTATGGGGTAATACGTAGGTTGTCTCCAAAGCGCAAGGATTCGTGGCAGAAAGTTTGGAATTAGATTTGCTGAAAGAAGAACGTACTTCCTGTAACAATCGTATCTTTACCGCAAAACTGTCGCGCGTCAATTGCAATTCTCTGATCTCGGGGTGAAGTGATTTGAGTAGAGGGTGACAATTGCATTGATGACATGTATACATGATGTGTATTCAATCAATTTTAACGTGATTCCTAATGCTGGATTCCGGAACAAATAATATGCTACTAGTAACATTAGTTTAGGCGATATAACGGAAGTAGTTTGGGCCACTAAACAAACACAATCATAAGCCAACTAACAACGTTCTATTGTCCGTAAAGTGAAAGAGATATGTTATATGGGCATGGAAGGTCATCCAACTGAACAAGGCCACGCGCATTTCCTTGTAATCTCCATTTCATGAAACGGTCTACAATTCCTCTGAAAACCGACGATATGTGGTACATACATCAACCATTGTATGAAAAAGGTGTTTTAAATTATTGAAGGCAATTGAAAACAGTGGATGCTGTGAATCAAAAGTCTACAAGGCGTGCGTGCTCCACAAAATTCATGACCTCTTTAACTCCCAGTATACTTTTAACTCGAAAGTCTGTTTGCATTGTATTTCATACTTTCCTTGAGTCAAATGTCAATAATAAAATAATACTTTTATATATATCTACCGTTGTGTGATTCAGCTGTTTGAAATCATTGAAATCAATTGAATACAGATAACTGTCGACTAGACTTTCACAAGGTAAGCAATATGGAATAACATTTATCACATTACTGTTATTAACCAGCAAACTAATTCATGTGTTCATTATATACCGTATGTGTTGCGGCTGTTACATGTGATGTACCAAATGCATACCAAATGAGTACATCTCAAGTATAGAACCTACCTACCTGTATAATATACATGCGCGACTGGAGTTGCATGTGTAACGTGGTATGGTGAAAAAAGAATGAAGAAAAAGTCATTTTTATGTTTTATTACCACGATACGAAATACTAACAACTTTTAGTTAACTGCAGACTGCTGAAACTCATTTTCAGCCACGACTCGTTTCCGGAACCACTTTCGCTTGAATTGATAGTCGCACGTTCTAGCCATTCCACCAAACTGGATTATAATAGCGTACATCATTGTTCCTATTTGGTCAAAGCTTAATATCTGTCTGATTTGTGATAACTAGTCATATATACCAGCACAACTATTGTTCATTGGGTATTTGTGAGGCATTTCACATAATCACGTTGATCAACAGTTATATCAATTTTCAGGACATGATGGATTTAACGATTGTAGATGATCGCATGAGATATAGTAGCTTTATCGCCATCCGCACATTGGGACACTTTGACAGAAAGAACAATGTTCTCTGCAGGATATTTTTTGTACGTAAAGCCATAGTTCAGATTTTCGCAATGCAATTTCTACGTAACAATTTATTATATAACAGAATTATTGCCTAAAAATTTAACAGCTGTATTACTGCGGTCAATACGATTGAAAACTAACACTACTGTTCTACATTCGAGATGTCCCTATACCCTAGTACATAACAACCGCTTAACCGATGTATGGCAGATTTAAATTCACAATCAGATGACCAATGATGTAATCGATACCTGGAAATATGATGTAACAATGTTTCTCGAATATAAGTTCAACGCAATATGGCAAGGATGGTACTATTTGACCAGACAGTTCTGAGTGTAAAGGAAATCTAGAAAAAGAAAAGAATAAAACGGCAATAGAACGAACAGTTTTATATTATACGCCCAAATCATTCGTGTGGATAATATACCCTTAAATACTATTAAAAAAAAAAATTAAATTGAGTGATTAATACTGAAAATCCACAGTTCCTATGCTGGGAGCCGTTTTAGATACTATTAGGCTTCGCAGTAGTGTAGTTTAACTTTGGACTACGAACCCATTGAAACATATAGGTACTCGTATCTTTTATATATTTTGAAAAGTACTAATTTTAACAAAGTAAAATAAAATGCGGCAGCCTAGATTCAATTCCATGAATGTAGAGTATTTTATTATTGCAATATATCGAAAGCGTTCAACGACTGCTGGTCGTAGGAATGAATAATCTTAAAGTTAGCGAAATAACGGAACCGTGCGTATACACGCATAACGGGACTGAAAACGGACTCGACTAGCCGTTCGAATACGGGGATTAGAGTATTCGCGTGGAGCTATTGCCAGGAATTTCAATAATTCTTAGTCTCTCAGGTCGGAAATGTCCTGAATAATTTGACAATAATAATAGTAGTGATAATATATATATATTTATACCCATACAGGTATACCATTCCAGAGTATAATATATCACAACTACGACCCTCCTAAGTTTACTTATCATTCATATATTAAAAGTTTAAAACAAGTATAGCCAATGCGGGGTCAGAACGCTGCGGAAATCATTATAAATGTACGTATAGCCGCATAGCTGTGATAAATATAATTGGAATAAATGGTAGCCCATTGTTATAATCAAGCGATGCAGATTATGCTATTGCTAATTCCCACAACGCTATAAATCCAAATTACAAAACATCGAATTGGAGATTTTAATTATCATTTTTCAATTATATTAACTGCGTCAGCCCACTCGAGCTATATTTCTTTTTTCGTGTATTACATTTCAAATAATTTGGTTTAAATTGAATATACATATACATATAGACTACAGTATATACAGTTCGAAATTCAAATCATATTCTGTATGGAAAACGTGAATCATATTTCCGATAGTCATTACTCGTTGTGAATAGATGTTGAAACACACGACTATCCTGTCTGTAAAAAAATCCATCAAGTCCACATGACTCGATCCTATCCTATCTGCTATTTCAATTCGCTAAATTGAATATGTATGTATAAAACCGCGTTACAACACATCGAAACGCGATGATAGCTTCGCTCTCTATCGGCCCGGTCACGTACCACATGAACCTAAATATTCGAAACATGTTTAAAAGCGGTTCTAAATTCTCCTCAACATCGCACAACATACAAGGCTAACGTACAGATGATGCAATAGAAGTTCTTCAATATCTATTAAAACTCGATACAAGTTTTGATAAACTTTTCAATAAATACTACGCCAAAACGTAATCGAGTAAAGCGCGGATCCGCGACTCAAGTTTCAGCCGGCACGGGCAGATGGCGCGATATAAATCACTCAGCCTTTCCAGGATTCAAAGCAGAGTCAAGAGATCTAGAATGAATCGTTCCCCTAGCGGTAGAAAATATTTGGCACTACATCGTTCGCAGGACTGAAGGCGTAGGAAGCGGTTGCCACGAACGTCGAACAGGTGTCCCCACCTTAATACCAGTGGTGGAGGTGCGTGTTGGATCGCTATGTGGACCTGCTAGTTTCGTCGCTACTAGGTCATAGGTGTGTATACATAGAGTAGTGTATGAATGAAATATATAATTGCAAGACGTTAGCTAGTTCGTCTGTAGTAAACATCTAGACAGATGAACCGCGAGACAGAATGAGGTGGCGGTCCAACTGTCAACTTTCATTTACATCTACATATACAGCTCTTAGCAGCTGCCCTCGACATTCATGTTAATCCGGCCCGTCTTCGATCGCCAATTTCGCTCGTCAAAGGTGTTAATAATTAGTGAACCTTCGCCAGTTTTCACCAAACTAACGTGTATCCTTCCTCCACCGATTTATCTTATAAATTAAAACGTTCTGTTGATGAAATTAAACATCCATCGCGACCGTGACGCATATCGCAGGAGTAGATATCGTGGTTTGGTTGTGCCGCGTTACACTGAATTAGATTTCGAAAAAAACCCCAATGATAAATCGATGCATTAGCCGATATTAGTCGGAAAAACCAAGTCTGCAGAAGCTTATCACTCGTCGTATTACCGACATCTAAAAAAAACCCTAACGCCGGTAATTCCTCATCTCTGACATATGACATTCCCAATCTGTTCCAGGTCACCACGAGCTCGTCATGTGACGCGATCACCAGCTTTCCGAGCCAAATATTATTCGTTTAATTACACAGTACCTTTATTTAGCAAGTTTTTGAATCTGAAATAAATCGAAAAGCTTAAACAAGACAGTGACAAAAAGTGATGATCCTAGGAATAAATTCCGCACAGTGAAAGACGCGATAAAAACAAAAAAAAAGACAGGAAAAATCTAAAACCAACATGTTTCGTTCAAAGATTCGTATTCACACATGCCGTGTTATTCTACTCACTTCGTTGGTCTGGTTTCTCGTCGACGTTATTGTACTTATGTTTTACTCCGATTGTATCGGGGGATCTGGATGGGGTTGTCCGGATAATAGACAGGCCATTACGGCTCATGGGGAGCCAGAATCTGCCGCTTTACAAAGACAAGAACAAGAGTCGCTAGAGCGAAGTAAACGGCAGTACAAACAATCTGAACTTCAGTTATGGAGGCCAGCTAAGGTTGTTAAAGAGATAAAGGGTAGCCCTGGGGAGCTTGGATCAGCAGTTCACATTCCTTCTGAGAAAGACGCGGAACAACAAGAACTCTTCAAGTTAAATCAGTTCAACTTAATGGCAAGCGACATGATTTCTTTCAATCGATCGCTTAAAGACGTCAGATACGAAGGTTGCAAGAATAAAAAGTACAACAAGTATCTTCCCAATACCAGCATTGTTATAGTATTTCATAACGAAGCTTGGAGTACTCTTCTTAGAACTGTTTGGTCTGTTATTAATCGTTCTCCAAAGTCAGTTCTCAAAGAAATCATACTTGTCGATGATGCCAGCGAACGCGGTGAGTTTCTGTCTCATAAGCCAATTATAAGATTATTGACAATGCAATTTCAGCAAATAGATAGAATAGATTTTTTGGGGACCATATGGGAACTGATGGGATTCACAGTTCTTGTCGTTTTGTAACAGGAATTTCGAACAAGAGAGACAGAGTATCGCAACAGACAGTATAAATCCATTTAACAGTATCTTTGTCTTCTTTATCAAGAAATCAACCATTGATGACTAGATGAGAGTCTGAATGTTGAATTTCTATTGATAGTGTTCTAATCTTTCTCTTTTTGTTATGATAATATCAGCTTGTATCTTTTGTTATCTGATATAGAGCGTCGATTAATTGATATTGCACTAGTCACTATCACAAGAGTCTTACAACAACTTTATTCAATCGTTATTCACTTCAGTTCCTAGGAATTACTAGCAGTAAATAAATTACGTGAATAATTTTTACATCCTGTTCGGTATATTGTAAATATTTTTGATTGATGAAATTTATTAATCTAATAATTTTTTTCATTTATGTAACGACATCATTGATTATAATCATTGACATAGCAAATATATACACTTGAACATCTGTCCACTTTTCAGCGAGAATTTATGAATACTGATAACTGGCTGTTCTCTGTTACGTAAAACTGTAACATTTTTGAAGAATTGCTCACAGTCTCACATACTCCGAATTGTGGATACCACCTTTTTAACGGATAAATATTTAACAATTAATTAGAGCGTATATTCTGGTCCAGTTAGTTGAGGCATTTTGCTTATCATCTAATAACGAGTAACTACCAGCTCGATTTTAGAACAAGGCACATAAAGATAAGAAATTTCTCTTGTTACTTTGACGACTGCACAATGCATTCAATCAAAGGTGTTACACAGTATAACGTTCCATACCATAGGATATCGTTGCTCTCACACAATTTCTTGGCTTCTCTGTGGCTGAAAATCTCATATAATAAAACTAAATTCTGATATTTCTGAAGGAAAAATTTTCCAATATTAGATCACCATGTTTTTCAGATCATTTGAAGGGAGATCTCGAAGACTATGTGAGAACCCTTCCGGTTCCCACTTATGTTTATCGCACCGAGAAGCGATCGGGTCTCATTAGAGCTAGACTTCTTGGGGCGAAGCATGTTAAAGGACAAGTAATCACGTTTTTGGATGCACATTGTGAGTGCACAGAAGGTTGGCTCGAACCTCTTCTATCGAGGATTGCTGACGACAGAACTATCGTGGTCTGTCCAATCATAGATGTGATTAGCGACGACACATTTGAATATATAACAGCCAGTGACATGACTTGGGGAGGATTTAATTGGAAACTAAACTTTAGATGGTGAGTGACTAATTCCTTATCTAAACATGCTATTATGCCGGTATAGAGCACATGAATAATGTACCTGAAATAATGTGAGACACTAACTCACCACATTATGGACTTTCCCAAGAATCACTTCCAGTCAATTCTCATGCTGTAGATGAAGTGATAAAAGTATTCCAAATGCTTTTAAAACTTGGTTCACTCTTGACTTGAAAATTTCCCTATAATCTCTGATAGCTATTAAAAGTTTACCGTCAGATTACTGCCAAGTCGTAAATGAAATACAAGCAAAGTATGTTAAGAACAATTACCATTAGGCTTGATAATGTTACGGTTTGTTATCTGTATTGCATGTGGTAGTGGATACTAGAAACTTTGTGAAAATCAGTCAATATGTTTTAATGGCTGATTAAATATTCGTATATTACTCTGATGTTTGTTTCAACTTTTAGCTAATGTGAAAATCAACATTTTTTTATCGATATCTTTACAAGTTTGACTGAATAGAATAGGAACCAGTTATTAGCTATCTGATTCATCGTCATTTTCTTATCTCTTTGACAATTCTGACGTGAAGCAAACGAGACAATATCATTTCTGTCATTTTTCTATTCATTGATAACAGGTACAGAGTTGCTCAAAGAGAAATGGACCGTAGAAATGGGGACAGAACAGCCCCTCTTAGAACGCCGACTATGGCAGGAGGACTGTTCTCGATAGACAAAGACTATTTCTATGAACTTGGTGCTTACGACGAAGGTATGGACATTTGGGGTGGAGAAAATCTAGAAATGAGTTTCCGAGTGAGTATAGTTATCAAATTCTACCTTTCAAACATTTTGTTTATTAAATTCTGAAATTTAATAACTAAAAATCACAAACCAGTTCAATTTCTGGCCTGTATAATTTTCCTGTAAGACATTCTACGAAAATTACCGACGAATTTGAAGCCTCCAAACATCTTTGCTTTACAATTATACAAAAGTTAAGCTTTTTCTTTAGATTCTAGAATTCTGTGTACTTTCAAATTCATATGTCCAACATTACGTCAAAACAAAGTCAAGTTATTTTACATCAAAGTTAAAGCGTCGTCCGATGTATTGAAATTCTCGAAGCTAGCACATTCCTCGAGGATACTGTTAGTCGATGTTTTAAAACTAAACTTTGGGTTGGAAACGATCATGCTGAAGACAGTACTGGTGGAAATAACTAACAAAGGGATGTAACGATCCTTGTATTGTCTTTAAAAGTACGAGTTCATTGTAGGTCTGGCAGTGCGGCGGTATACTAGAAATCATTCCTTGTTCTCACGTGGGACACGTATTCCGCGACAAGAGTCCCTACACGTTTCCGGGCGGTGTCAGCAAGATTGTTCTACATAACGCTGCAAGGGTAGCGGAGGTCTGGATGGATGAGTGGCGAGACTTTTACTATGCTATGAACCCAGGTCAGATTAATAAATTTGAATACAGTTTAACCGGCTGTTATAGCTAATGTAAGCTAATTGTGCTAACGGAAATTATGAAGCGTGTTAATATCCTTCCTCTATGCAACAACAATACTTTTCATGCATTTGTAGTTCTATTTCTGATTCTGTTCATAACAACGTCATTGGACAGACAGGAAATTGAGTAACATACTAATTGTATCAGGAAAAATGTGTGAAGTACATGCGGTAAATTATATGAAGCAGTACTGTGTCATAGAACAGCGATTATCATCATTTTGTACATGGAGTATCCTGAATTTGAGAATTTTTATACCAATCATTGCATATCTGGCTATTGGTCTTCAAGAACTGATTTCTTTTTATACAAATTGAACATTTTTATTCCCTCTTTTTCAATTGTTACAAGTATCGTAAATTGAATGCTGTTCTTTATAGTCGATGGCTGATAGTGTTTGGGAGAACAGGTCGTGTGAAGCTACTTTCTTTTATGCCGATCTCCAAATTTCTAGTCTTTTTAACAACCATTTTCACACTCACCAATAGACAATAGAGTATTGCCAGAGATGAGAAAAGGAGAAATTCTTGCATGTTATAATATATTCTATAATTAGTTTAAAATTTAAATACTGATTTTCATTCCCAGTATAGAGAAGAGAGGAGATCTATGGTTTGAAATACATATTTGTAACAATTCGAATGGTGAGAGAAGAAGATAAAAGATTTCATTGGATTCCTGATAACTTAGCGTATACTTTGAGTGCAGGAGTAAATCATTGAAAAATTCACTATCCCGATTCATAATATGGTACACCAATTATCATTATTACTGTGTTTATTGTAATTGTCGATGTCGCTTCACGTTCATGCTTACAACAATGGCAGTATTCACATGTGTACACAGTATAGATACAATCGAATAATTCTATAGGGAAGCGCTTGAACAAGATTAATGATAAATACTAACAACAGATTAAAAAGAATTAACGAGGGACTCGTATGAAAAAAATAAATATAAGTTTAGTTTTTGATAATGTGATGGACTCATGGCCTGAGAATTCAGATAATAAATTAAAACAACAGACTAATTATAAATCCAATGCTTCTTGAAGGTCATAAATGATTACTAAATAACTGGATAGACTTCATATGAAATGAATCATTCCAAGGTTGACAGTTGTAAAACAATTTCTAACTTCTTAATACTTATTTTATGTATTCAATATTTCAGGAGTAGTTATATACACTTTAAATATTTTCCTGTGGCCATTCAATAGCGTCTTAACCATTCATCCATCCAACCGACTAACTACCCTTGTAAGCTTGTATTTTAATAACAAGATCCATTTACATAGCTCGTAGGTGCGGTTGCAGAGCAGTAAGAAGAAGATGATTTTGTCGTCATGTTAGTTTGATATTTCTTTGAGATTTTGTTAGACTAAGATAAGAAAGTAAACTCTAACACACTAACAGAAATGAGTTGGTTAGATATGGATGTGTGGTGGGACATTGGAAATAGCTACATGTTCACACGTTGGACATGTATTCCGTAAGTCAACCCCATACACCTTTCCTGGCGGTACAAGCAAGATAGTCAACCACAACAATGCAAGACTTGCAGAAGTCTGGTTGGACCAATGGAAATACTTCTATTACAACATTAATCCAGGTAGCACTAACACCAGCATTGCTGAGCATCTATATGTGATTGCCGTGTTGCCTGTCTCCAGCATGCTCCTATATGTCAGACTGCCAGCATGATTCTAACGATTATTATGATCTCATTGTTGCCTTGATATGCTTAATCTCCAATCTCGTTTAATCCACTTTTTTATTTGCTATGCGGAGTAAAATCATTGAAGTGATTTCACTATCAGGATAGGCAGATGCATCCTTTGATTTATTTTATAAACAAATAAGCATGGGACAAAATTTAACGAGATTTGTTTAGATTTAAGTAAGATTGTGCTTAGAATATAGAAGAATTTCGGTATTAAAACTTGCGCTGATAATAGGCGGATTCATTGCGATAATCCTATGAGTTTTGAGAAGCATATTGAATGAAGAAAAGCAAACAACTTGATTGATTTATTCCATTACGTTATTTTTGTCATCCTATGTTCAGTTTATATTGTAATTTCTAATTAAACTATTTTACTTTGTGTTGGACTGATTATTTGCAGGAAAGCACGTTTTCTTTTCAGGCAATGGACTCTTGGTACTCCTAAGTCTGTTCTACTTCCATCTGTTCATAATCCAGACAAATTTAGCACTTTCACACTTCATACACATCTATTGCCATACATTTAAAAGCAAATATTCACGAGCACAAATGAATCACTTGAAATCATGTACTACAGCAAGCAGTTTCACCACAATACTCATATCATGTATTTCAGGTGCTCGCAGCGTGACTGTCGGCGATGTTTCCGAACGTGTTAAACTGAGGGAAAATCTCGGCTGCAAAAGCTTCCGCTGGTACCTTGAAAACATCTACCCAGAATCTCCTATGCCCCTTGATTATTACTACTTGGGTGACGTCAAAAATGTCGAGACCGGAAACTGTCTCGATACTATGGGCAGAAGAACCGGCGAAAACGTCGGGATCAGCTACTGTCATGGTCTTGGCGGTAATCAGGTATGTACAAATTATTATTCTCCGAAAATTGGGTATCTTATCAGCTCTGAGAATCCCACTACTCTCAAAAAAACGAGAAAAAACGAAGATTTAAGATTGACCCGAGTTTTGTCTTACGTTATAGGTGTTTGCCTATACAAAAAGGCAGCAAATAATGTCTGACGACATGTGCCTTGATGCAGCGAGCCCACAAGGCCCAGTAAAGATTGTCCGTTGCCATGGGATGGGAGGCAACCAGGCATGGGTTTACAACGATGAGGTTTGTCTCAGATTTCAATGTGTATTTGTTTATTCCCTGCGTTAAGAAAGTCTTTGAATGAATTGTGAATTGTTTCAGACAAAATTAATAAAACATACAAATACTGGATATTGTTTGTCAAAACCACGACCAGGAGATGCACTCCAGCCTGTACTTGCTTCATGCGAATCACACAACGCTGGTCAGAAGTGGATAATGCAGAGTAAATTCAAATGGCAAGCCAGCTAATACCAGGCAGCATCTGAAACTAAGAATTACACGCAATACCTGTTGATCCATCTACTAAATTACGACATGAGGAATCGATATTCCAATAGAGCTTTGGAAATTAAAGCGTAAGATAAGCTCTCATGGCTTCTATAAAGATCACAAGCCAATAGTGACTCAGTTAAATCGTTGAATAATAATGAAATGGACTATAGTTTTTAATTAACTCTTGCCTTCGTCCAATTCTAGACGAATGTAGGTGTTGATGAATCTTCTAGGGCTTATTTAGTGTTTATAGCAGTGATGCATTTTACTGCCATTTTTTACGGTATGCCTTACTAATTTGACCGAGAAATGATAACAAAATTGATGTTGGACATCGGAGCAGCGATCGGTTACATGTGCGCAGGCAGAACGATTGAATAAATCTTTCATTAGGCAGCAGATGAAGCATATCAGACAACTGTACTGTTATAAATAAGTAATTGTTGACATAGAGATTAAATGAGAAATATTTGTTAGTTTGGGATGAGTGCAATGACGATGTTTGTTAGTTCTGTCCGCTTGATTTTGAATGAATGCGATGAAGACTTATGCAATTGTCGCAGTTGTCTTCGATCAGACATCGGAGCACAAGTTAAGTCACGACTTGTTAGAAAGTACATTTAAGTACTGGTTGTTATAGTGTAGGGGAAGACGTCTGGAGCTTTGTATCAATGATAGTGAAATCTCTATAGTAACCTGCATTTCATTATTCCAAACACATACCCCAGGGTTCTTCTTCTAAAATCTAGAGCTTGACAGAAATCGTTAACGACGATTGATATGATAACGTTGTATTTTCACTAATGAAATCTCATTTCTCTCATAGTTGAATAGTTAACACACTTTTTGTACTTATATAAAATTTCAATATACTAGTGGTATGTATGTGTGTATATGTACACCAACGATACATCGTAGAAATCGGGTAAACTTAACAGTTTGAATTGGCAATAATCATTGGGAAATATATAGCGTACATTCTCAATTCTACAATACTTCGCGTATAATTTCGATACTCGTTAATAAAGATCAACTTAGTGATTCTGAAATAGCAACGTTTAAGAATGATCTATGTAACTCAATAAATTTCTTCAATACTATATGGTGATGGTGCAACTGCAGTATACAATTTACAATTTACAGCTTGAATATATTTATCTCATTGTTTTAAGACTGCGGTATTTATTTTTGTACAGACCCCAGAATATTGCGTTATAATATTTAGTTAGAAAAAAAAAATATATCTAGAAACAAAATTTTTATTAATCAATCAATAATCTTTACATACTCATAGCGTGAAACCAATTGCCCAGTGGCAATCTATACAAAGGTCATCGCATTTTATTATATTGCCACTCTAAATTTATTAATACTCCCTTAACAAGGAATTGCTGCTTAGTCTTTGAAAACACGCAGATTGATGGCCCTTTCACATTATTTTCGTATTCCTAGTAAATATATATATATATATATATATATATATTATATAATTGAACGATATGCAAGGCAACTTATATCCGCCTAATAATTCCTATGAAAAAAGATTTATTGAGCTTAGAGATTATGAAAAATATTTTTATTATAATATCTTTCACATGTTTTTCAGTTATAACAAATCAATCCATTACATATGGATGTGTAGTATTATAATTAACATTTGAAAATAGTACCTACCGGCATGTCGTTTAACAATAAGTGCTGTGCTTGTATGAAGTCTCCTAGAATATCATTAATTTGTATCATATTTCCATTATACTGTATTTCATGTTAAGATTATAGGAAAATTTAGACCTTCGATCATCCAAGAAACGTAATTAGATAATACTAATTATGAAATTGTAATAAATTAATATTCCTAAATTTTTACAACTAATATATTTATTGACATAAAATTTTATCAACATATTACCTGTACAACAGTGGGCCATCAATACGCAGCTTTAGAACCAAATGGTACCCAAATTTAAGTCTGAAAGTGGATCTAACAATAAATAAAAACTGTTCGTCATTCGCTTCACTTTGTGTTACGAATTGGAATTCTCGGGAAGCAAGAATCAACTTTGATTCGAATGAAACTTTCAATTTGGTACCAAAGAAAATGAATGATGTTTGATTGGTGTTGAAGTTAGACCTATTTATTAACCATTTGCATTGTATACCGTTGTTCAAATTGCAAATATTTTCGCATTATTCTTGAAATTTTGTAAAAAATCAGAGTTGAGTCAGATAACGTGTGTCCAGGTGAAACGGGTAATCCATAGGGTAATTAAAATCAATGTCACATAATTACCCGTAATATAGTACGTTCCATTTCAGAGTACAAGATCTTCCTTCGTTTAAATCCACTCAAGTTTTAAACTATACATGTAATACTATTATTATGAATTGTCCATTGCTTGTAGAGTTACGAAATATCCATAAATTAAATACAAATCTTTGTTACAAATTAATTTCTTCCTTTTTTTATTTTTTGTTCAGTTCAATCCCGGATAAACATCCAATTTAAGTTACTAGATTTCGGTACAGCATCAAGAGATAGCAAAATATGCAAATAATACAAAAAAACGAAGAAACCGAACTAAATAATTGTAAGACATAGTAAAATTACACCAGGATCTTAACTCATTCATCTTTTGCATAAGATTCGGTACTAAGGATAAAAAAGGGGCAGATAACGATTGACATTCGTTTATTCAGACAAAATCGTACAGATGTTATCCCGATAACTTTTTATCTGATTAATTCACATTGCCTTTCTGTATATCAGTTCGGACTACTTTGAGCCCAAAGTAAAATGTTCCATTCATTCAATGCTATTGTCTGGGGAAAGGTGTGTGTGATAACTTGAATAAACTTGAGGCCAAATATTTGTTGGAATAGATGTTTATTGATTAAATTTACTGTTCCTTGACTTCACGCAGACGACGAACTGCCGACCTAACCGAGGCAGCAGCGGTCGTGGAATAAACCCAGGCACCACCTGCTACAGTCCTCTTGCATCGTTTGCAGGCCCAGATACCAACCACGCTGCGCTTCATGGCATCCTGTGAAAAATTAATTAAGACTGTTCAAATTCTAGGTTCTGTTTTTGTTATTTTCAACTCGTAGTTCAAAGACAAGTTTTTCTCTTTCGTCATATTAAAATAATAACTTGTATTTCAGAGGTTTAAGAATTCATAGATTTTGGTTGTTTCAGGCAAGTTTCAAGTCAAACAATGCAAATATAGATTTCTAGAGGTTTTTGGGCACCCAAGTGATTCAGAATTTGCTAAGTCTAGCCTCTGTTAGTCGGTGGTTTCTGTATTCGTTTTACTTACCTTGCCGCAGAACGTGCATGTGTATTTACTATGCTGTGTGATTTCCATCTTTTTAACCATTTTTCTGAGTGAGGCACCATAACGGGTACCATATTTCCCGGTGATTCCAACCTTTTTCGTACGCTTGGCCTGTAATACAGAAATTAATTAACGATCTGGCAAAACTTACGGACACACAGGTCGAATTAAATCATTTAGAATGTTTTTCTGCGAGCCGATTTAATCCTGTTTTCAACTTTCAATGCTAATTTATGAAAATTTTCTCTGACACAACATGCGTTTGTTGTATAAACTAGCTTCTAGCTTACGGAATAATTGACGGTAAAAATTGATGGAATATGTTTGTGAAATTGATGGTAAACATTTGTTTCGAATCACTGTTATCACACGAAAACACCGATCGTCATATCGCACTATTTAAAATAGTTATTCGTTTGAAAATATGATTATTGATGTCACAAATCACACATGAATTAGCCCTAACCTAACAACAATTTCACAGTGAAGGAAACTTGTGAATACGTAGATTCCTCAGCGGAATATCATTGTGAATGAATAGACGAATGTATGAATTAGACGATAGATTATAACATTTGTTATATTTTTCACCGATTTCACCTGAAATACACGATTACAAATCTTACCATTTTGTACGAGTTCCGACTACCGTCAAAAGAACCGGAAAAAGAGATGTTTTGCTACGTGCGGAAGTCGTCTGGAAATACAATATTTTAAGAGTCAAAAGACCTTCTTTACGTCCGTATATTTAACTGTAGACATATCACGGTCAACTATTAATAATAATCAAATATAATTATTTGAAAAAATGAAATTTTATAAATGAAATTTTTATTGTAAGAAACCCATTACAAAATATTTTGCTCATGATATGGCTATTGTCAACTACGAGAGTGGAATTCACGATAAACTGTCTTTAACATACTTGACTAGCACCTGTCGTCGTTGTGCGGTGTATAGTTATACTTCAAACTGTACAAATTGTTCGGATGTAACAAAACGAGAACTGTGTTTAAAACAGTATTTATTGCAGATGTAGAAGATGTCTCATCGCCATGGACGTGGATCAAGAAATACGTATGGTACTTATCGTCAGAGAGACTATTCCGACGATACTCTTGGTATGTTTCACAATCGACAATTATTTATAGGTTATGTTTATTCTCACGAATACTAAACACGTTCTTCCTTTACACGATTTGTATTCGATACAATTACACAGTTATTTACACGACGATGAATCTACATTCTTTGTTATTCACCGATTGTTTAGCATCATTCAACGTATATGCAGTTGTCAGTAAACACTGAACGGCAAAAAATTTGTTTGTCAATAATTCTTGATAGTATTCCAAACAATCATAGGTCCAATTTTCATCTGATTATTTATTTCTTACGCGAGCGAATATCCCCTCATTATTCTCTTTTCTTTATCTCAAACGAATCAAGTGCTCTTACTTATTTTAGGTGGATTTAGGCACATACTAATATAGTGAAGAGCAGTAGCTAATAAGAGCTATTTATTTCAAAATTTATCATAAAAATGCTGTCGCCAGCAAGGGGCAATTATTTATTTGATCGAATCATTCTTCAAAAGCTGTCACGATGCATAAAGACTTTTAGCAGCTGGCAACCTGGTACTTAATCACTATCTATTTAATTTTATTATCAACATTTATTCTCCATTATCATTTCTTTTGTCCCAAATAAAGCCACGGTGCATTGATAATATATTCTTATTGTACAAAGATTCTAATTATCAAATTAATAATGATGCCTCTTTCGTTATAGATGGTCCCAGTCAAGAAACGCAAATAGGAGATAGACATGGCCGTGGGTCAGGTCAAAGAGGACGAGGTAGAGGGCGAGGCGGTCGTCCTCCGGGTTTAAAAGGCAAAGAAATCGGCCTTTATTACAAGAAAAAAAACCAATCCATGTCCCGAGATCCACAGCATGCGACACATGCCATTAGATTAAATCCTCGGACTGAACAGAAGATAAAGAATCTACTTGAATCAATGAACAGCAGAGATTCCAG
This sequence comes from Rhogogaster chlorosoma, assembly GCA_944452935.1. Classification (NCBI taxonomy): domain Eukaryota; kingdom Metazoa; phylum Arthropoda; class Insecta; order Hymenoptera; family Tenthredinidae; genus Rhogogaster; species Rhogogaster chlorosoma. Next base: position 19,998,908 of record OX101801.1, on the reverse strand, counting down.
GCCTTGGTCTGGGCCAGAAAGATACCATGGAATAGATAGCAAGTTGATGGATAGGTATAATCACATTGATGATTCACATTTCAAAAAGACATTCTTGGAAATTGTCTCCGGGGATATTCAACAGAATCTTACAAAGTCTATATCGACTTCCTCCAAACTGGTGAGGAACAGTTCTCTGGATCGAGCAGTGCTCGAAGAACATGAGAACAGAGTATCGTCTCCGGGTTATCAGAAGATGCTGAAATTCAGGGAAAAACTTCCGGCCTTTAAAATGAAGCACCAAATCTTAGAACTTTTAGATAAAAATCAAGTCGTTGTAATCAGCGGCGAAACTGGTGAGCCTTTCCATTATTAGATCGATATTCCATCAATGTATATCATCGTTCATAATTTCAGGTTGTGGTAAAACGACACAGGTTGCCCAGTTCATTCTTGACGACCAATTGGAACGGGGAAACGGCAGCATCACTAAAATCATCTGCACACAACCCAGAAGAATATCGGCGATAACCGTGGCTGAGAGAGTCGCTGCTGAGAGAGGCGAGAAGCTTGGAAAATCCGTCGGATATCAAATTAGACTTGAAAAGTAATGAGAGCTGGATGTAATCTTTGAGGATTTGTTTCACAGCTCATTACAAACGACATTTGTTCTTTTTGTTACCCAGAGAATTGTGCCGAGATAACGGGAGCATATTATTTTGCACTACGGGAATGTTGTTGCAGTTTCTTCACAGTAATCCAGCTTTAACAGATTGGTCGCATTTAATTCTCGACGAAATTCACGAGCGAAGCACAGAGAGTGATTTTATTATCACTTTGTTAAAGCAGATCATTCCTAGAGTAAGATTGACAAGTTATACCATGAATATCGGTTCAAAACTGTGCGAATGGGTTTTGTGATGTTATTTAATCGCTGATTGTTGCAGAGACCTGATCTGAAAGTTATTCTGATGAGTGCCACGCTGAATTCGGATCAATTTTCCAAGTATTACAACAATTGCCCAAACATTCATATACCAGGCTTCACATTTCCTGTACAGGATTATTATTTGGAAGATGTACTTCAGTTCACTAGGTATGAAAAATGAAACCATAATGATCCTGAAATGAAATGATAATGATAACAGCAGAGCGTGTGATAATAGTTCAGGAAATTAATTTCAGATTTCGATTCCCTCCCGCTCCAGAAATGCCGAACAACTACAGAAAGCATCTAAAAAGATACAAAAATCAGCAAAAGAAGACCGACGATTTTGCAGATTTTATTCAACCGTATTTACGGCATATAGAGTCTGAGGCAGGTAGCTCAAAAATAGTTGAATCAGTCCGAAGATTATTAATTGTTTATTAAGTATTAACAAAAATCTATTTTCAAACACAGAGAAAATATCCACAATTCGTTATCGACCAGCTCAGGAATCCAAAAAGCGAAGATTTGTCAATAGAACTTATCGCGGAACTAGTGCAGTTCATATGTAGAAATGAAGGGCCCGGTGCCATTCTTATATTTCTACCAGGAATGACTGATATCACGAAATTAACAAAAATGTTTCTTGAATTAGGAGATTATCCGCAAAGTAATCAGAGAGCAGTATATTATGAGCAGAAATATTGATGAGAACGTCTTTATTCATAAGCCTGTTTTTAATATATATCAATTCCCGTTACAGATAGGTACATAGTTTACCCTCTGCATTCGCGTCTGCCTACTGTAGATCAGAAACTTGTATTTGAAAGACCTCCGGACGGAGTAAGAAAGATAATAATCGCAACCTCGATAGCTGAAACGTCTATAACAATAGACGACGTGGTGTTTGTTATAGATTCAGGAAAAATGAAACTGAAGAACTTCGACACTGAGAACAACATAGAAACCTTATTACCGGAACCAGTTTCTCTGGCTAATTCTCGACAAAGACGTGGGAGAGCTGGAAGGTGAGTTGAACTCCACTCAAGATGAGATAAGAAACTTGAAGTACCATCGAAATTCAATTATAAATTATGCCTCCTTTTGAAACAGGGTCCAGCCTGGAAAATGCTATCATTTATACACAAAAGCGAGAGAAATGACGCTGGACGAATACCCTTTGCCAGAAATGTTGAGGACAAGATTGGAGGAAGTAATACTACAAGCGAAAATTTTACAACTTGGTAAAATAAGGCCGTTCTTAGCCAGTGTTATCGATCCACCAAACGCGAAAGCTGTCGACCTATCTCTTCAGCTGCTTACGACGTTGAATGCTATTGACGAAGATGAACAATTAACGCCTCTAGGCTACCATTTAGCTAAGTTACCGCTCGATCCTAGAACAGGTGATTTGAATCTGCCTTGACCGATCTTCATCCAAGATTTGAATAACAGAAAGTCTTTTTCAGGTAAAATGATAATACTGGGAGCGATTTTCTCCTGCGTTGAGCCAGTGTTCTCGATAGCTGCTAGCCTGACTTACAAAGACGCATTTTATTGCCCTTTGGGGAAAGAAGCTGAAGCTAATAGGCGGAAATTAGAGTTGGGTTTGGGACAGTACAGCGATCACATAGCCTTAGCAGAGGCTCTTAGGCGGTTTGAAGAAGCCAAGAGCAGAGGATCGCCTGGATATTTTTGTAGACAATATTTTCTCTCTTGGAACACGCTCAAGCTTTTGACAGACATGAAGAGTCAATTTGCAAAGTATCTATGCGAAATGAACTTCCTTCACAGTACTAATCCTAGCGATGAACGTGCGAACAGAAATTCAAACAATCTGGCACTAGTCAAAGCTGTTGTTTCCGCTGGGCTTTATCCCAACGTTGCTATAGTCAAGTAAGTCATTGGCCTCTAGTAATGTATCTAGTGTGGCATAAATTTTGTAGTTTTGGCAAGGCTTTCACATTCCTGGATGACAAGGACGAAAAATAGTTAAAATTAAAGTACTAGAATATGTTGTTCTTTTTTTTTTCTTGTTCCTGAGGGGTCAGTGACGCCGAAGGAAAATCTATTGTCGAAATTGAATGTTAGATCTTCGAATAATGATAAGAATTTGACAATAGGCAGTTGACTTATCTTTTTTCTTTCTTTCTTTCTACAGATCTGGCCATAAATACGGCGTAAAGGCGATAACTCCCCAAGATGGTAAAGTCAAGTTACATCCTTCGAGTATAAACGAGAAATGTCCGTCGTTTCCAAGTCCCTACTTGGTCTACTATACCAAACAATTGTCTTCGGCTATTTATCTGCATGATACAACGAGCATTAGTCCAATGGGATTGATATTTGCTGGTCCGAATAGCAAAATAGGTAAGAACTAACAAATTGCAATAAAAATTAGATCTTATTTATACATTTCTGTTTCTCATAGGCGAACAGAATGGGAAATGCGTCATCGCGCTACCCGGTACTCTTAGCTTTCTATGCGAACCAGAAACAGCTTACATTATCCGGGTGAGAGGTCTTTGAATATATATTTTTATTAATCATATTGATTAAATAAATAGAAAGAAAAACGTGAATATGGATCTCTTTGCATAAAACGTTTCAGGGAGAGTAAGAAATTAGATATTGAATCAAATTGGACAAACTTCTGGGTGGCGAATTTTGATGAACTAGAATATTTCGTCCATAGTTCATCTTTATGATCATTTTCATTGCATTTCCTTACTCTAGATTAACTGACACAAATTATTTTAATCGACAGATTACTAAATTGAAAAAGTCTCGGTTCAATTAACATCATTTCTTGTTATCTTATTTTTAGTCTACTATATATAAACCGCGAAAAATCCATCTACAATCGTTTTTCATTTTGTGCAGAAATTACGTGCCAAGCTCGAATGGCTGCTAGGATATAAAATTACGCATCCAGGTACAATCAATTGGAATGGAGACGAAGGAGCAGTGTTAAAGTGAGTTTAAAATTGATGAGAAATAATTCCTTAACTTCTTCAACTTCTAGGCCCTTTTATTCTATCCGTCTTTGATCTTCGTAGTTTCCGTCCATCCATTCTAATATACATAACTCCTTTGAATCTGTAGACCTACAATGAAGTTTCCCCTAACAATAAAACAATAGCTCAGCTGTCGGCGAACGATGCAGATTTTCCACTATCAAACATTTATTTCAGAGGTATGATCGAACTTGTCTCTCAAGGTGATGAGGAAATGGGACTAGAATCTCGGGTCTACCATGTGGGATTCAATAACGACACGTACTCAGATTCCGATTGATTTAAAAACGAGTACAGATAATAATTGTTCTATGTAATTCGTTTGTGGATATTATTTTTCTATAGTTATATATTATTTGGATAGTATATATATATTATTATTATTATTATTTTCTATTTTTTTTTTTTAATTTACACGTGATAATTGCGTCTTGCGAATAATCAGCGAAAAAGATATTGACGTTAATTATCAATCGCGTATCGAATAGCGATTGAATTTCTTTGAGATAATTATCCGCCATAAATTTCATTATTTTTCTGTTAAATTTTTGACCGAAGTAAATGATTTACTTCAATTATTCGATAGAATGTTTCAATTTCGGATGATAATTTTTTAAGACAGTTTTTGAACAGAGTTTGTGTAGTCACCCGGTCGTTATGCGAACTCGAAACTTTTCATCTGTCTGTATCATTTTGCTAATAACTAATCTGATGTTACATGCATATATTTCATCAAATATAATTCGACGATCTGTAAAGAAAAATTTTCTTCATGTTCAAAATACAGCATCGACATAAACGTGAGATATGTAGTTCGGTCTCGAATTTGATCGAAACTGAATTTGACTTCTTACTCGAAACCTAAGCCTGAACCAACTCCTGATTTGTATTTGATGTAATTTCGACTGAATGTACTCGTACCGATATGAAAATCAAATGTGACGATTCGACGAGAACAATATGTCGATAAAATTCATTGCAGTTTAAAGACATGGTAGAATTTATGTTCAGAGGGCATATTTAATCAATGCAATCCAAGGCTCGAACATGGACTTCCTACCTGATCCGACTGACTGATTTGTAATTGTATTCCCGATCGCGTCTGATTTTTTATTTTTTATTTTCTCTCCTTTTTTGTTTCATCCTTTTTTCTTTTCATTTACCCGTGAGTTCACTGCGACTCCGAGCAACTCGCAGTGAATCCTTACCTACAATTTCAGCCTCGAACTCCACCCTTTTCTAAATGACTTTATTACGACGAGCAGCTATGACTAACTCGTATGAGTAATAAAATTATGAATAAATTCCTCTCCCCCATTGACCAATGCAAAACGAAATATAAACTGCAGAATAATATTCGATTATCATCATTATTAGTACTTGAGAAAAAAAATTCCGATGTATCCGAAGCGTAGAACGAACTTATATCAAAAATATATGTAGGTACGTGCATATCTACATTTTTCGTGCCCTAATAAGAAATTCTATTTGTATTCTTTGGAATGATAGAAGATACTCGTACATTCTATGTGTACGAATTTTTTTGAATATATTATATACGACGTTATTTACAGCTACGTAATTTCGTGATTAGAAAATTGAGTTTATACTTTCTGATAGTGAAATTATTTCTGATCTTTCTCATCTAACTTGCCCAAAACTGTTAATAAACATAAAAAAAACGAAACTTATTTTTCGGCACGAATCCGATCAGAGGTATATTATGCATAAATTGAAGTGACTTCCGAAGGTGTAAATACATATTATAGCCGAGAAAGATCATCTTCAATCCAAATATAGATTACAGTAAGGCACAAGCCATCTGCCGATGGCCATATTTGTTAGCAGACTCATATGTTTGATTGACTGCGGATGACATCCATTGATAAAAAGGTCGTTAACCTTTTTTCCACCAGATACAGTGTGGTATATAGTATACTTGAGCAGTTTATTAGCCACAATCGTTACACTCCATACTCTATCATACGTCAACTCGTATTTCTTACATATACATATTGTAGTATCGTACTATCGTGGCTTCGATCATCCACCGAGCGTATTAAGTTATACCAGTCCTTATAAAATATATATATGTGTATATGCACATATGTGTATATATTATACAGTCATAATACTTCCTGTCGTCGATAAGCCACGACCTCGACGGTTCCTTGCGCACCATATACCATCCTGCAGCAGTAAAGTGGCGAAAGGACAACAAGGTTCTAGAGAGCATTGAACCAGCTACATTACGTACGCGTTGATATACAATATATGTACATGTGTCAGCTCTACCTCTTTTGACTAAGAAGCGGGAGCGGTGCGTGAGACAAACAACAACTCTCGCGTGAGTTACGCACATATCTATATATATAGCAATGATAATTATTGTTGGACCTGTGGATAATGTTTCCTTTATGTGAACAAGCGAGGAAATACATAACGACGCGTGAGTAGGTATCCATATCCTTGCCCCCGGGAGCGAGGACCAAACTTCTGCGATGAAATGCGATGCGATGCAAAGCGAGAAAGAGAAAGAGAAAGAAGTATACCTACGGTTGAGATAAAAACTCCTCGCGGGACAAACGCGCGAAGAAGAGGGCCGGGAGGTATCGCGAGACCTGCGAACCCTGCGGGGACGAAGCACACAGGCTGATGGGGAAGGGAGGTACGATAATTGCATTTCCTGCGCAGCGTCGTGCATCCTGAGTGGCTTCTGCAGCGCGGATAAACCGAGACCCGACGCCGATGCGTCGAGTCGATCTAACCGCCAATAACCCGTTCGTGTATGTACGTACCCGGACCTTTGCCAGTATTAGCTACACTTTAATGCACAAAAAATATCCACGTATAAAGGCGTATAAATACGCTTGTCGTGTGCAAAACGTTTATATATATTCTCATTTCTTCGTTACTTTTCAATTCACATTCAATTTTTCTATACGCATCTATTTAGCCAATCTTCGTATTATAGTTCTGTTCGTATTTATACGAGTTTGCTACAAATTTCAATCAGACTAAGACAAAATAGATGATAATCTGCCGAAAATTATTCTACATCAATATTTGTCATTGGTTTATAGTTCGTAATATCGTTCGTTCGTATCCTCCACTAGCTGCTGTGCACATATAACATCGTAGTATAGCGATAGTGCGGTGTATAGGTATAAGGTGCCTATACGACACGCGGTTCTTATCGGTTACTGGGTTACCAGGACTTTTCGAAGCGTGTAAGTCACTCTCTTCAGTGTTACGACCACGTGATGGCACACAATGGTATGAGAAGTTTGTTACCAAGAACGCATTATTAATCAATTTCACTACAATTCACTGGTCAACGCGTGCCTATCGCGTTATTACACCAATATATAAGTACTGCAGGCATAATACGTGACTCGTACTAATACTATAAAGATTGCGTAATTTCGCGGCGTGTGTATACACCCACGCGAAATAATGGTCGCGTGTTTAAGTTCCTTTTTGTGAACAGAATATTGAATGACGAAAGAAGAAGAAAAAGTTATTTGGTCAAATTAATGAGACGACGATTAATGACTATGCGACATATATAAGGTAAACACTTGCCGGTTTTTGACTTATGTAACAGTTCTCTGTTGAACAGAGAAGTTTGCTTAGACGTCTCGGTCTGGAATTGGCACGCACATTCGCACGCTCTGATAAATAACTAGATGATCGTTCAGGTAATTTTTATCATTTTTCTCTGCTTCTTTTTTTCCTATTTTCTTTTTCTTTCGTTTTTCTGACCCATGCCCGCCGAGGTACATACTAGAAGACACAGAAAGGCAGGCAGTGTTAGACTGGGATTAGAGACTTAGCATAATTAAGAGCAATTTACATCCGCTACTAATCTAGCGATCTCATACATACGTCGCTCTATACTTTAACACTGCAGCAACAACCTCTCGTAGCGAAGAGAACTACCGAGAGCTCGGGGCCGTGTTCCCGTTTGTCACGTGTATGTCCAGCATTATACTGCGAAATACCGAAACATCAAAACTGTTCTCGATCCACTAATCGAACAGCTTGACTGATCTTCGCGAAGGTGAAAGCCGAGTCACAATTTTTTTTTTTCTTTGCTAATTAAAAATCAACGAATATCCGCATCGCTCTTGATCAGAGACAGTAATAAATTAACTATAAATATAATACGAAGTAGAATAATCAGTATAAAAACTCAGTGTCATTTTCCTCAGACTTTATGTACCCATGGTCATATATGCCCGGATATTATGTACAAACGAAAAATTTGAGGAGTATTTAGGAGGGGATTGAAACTCTTCAGATGATTGGATTATTGTCCATTGTGAATTGCGTTTGTCGGAGAAACCCGCAACGTTATAGTCGTGGAGTGCATTGGAAATGAACGAGTGGTCCGTTGGTCGTTGGTCCGTGAGTTGACCGCGGTGAAGCCTAGCACCAGCAGCAACACTAGTACTAACGATAAATGCACCAGTCTTCGAAAGTAGGAGTAGGAGTATGGGAGTACCGAGTAGGAGTAAAAGTAGGAGTAGGAGTCACTCATTTAAATAGCGACGGTGGTTCAGAGATGCGCTCATTTTCACTCGCGGTTCAAAGACCCGCGACAGTGCAATGGGCCGACGCAAAAGATATGAAGCCTATACTAGGGCGAAATCAGGGTAAGAATCATCTAGGCAAATATCTCTTTCCGACTTTGTCGACTTCGAGGCTTTTCACGCTTTCGAGTTTCGGAGCTGTACGGAACAGTTCGTTTTGCTCAGGGATATGTAAAAATATACTTTAAGACCGCGCATTGTATATACACGCGCGGTATCCCGTGTTTATTATCTCACGGAAAGCAGAAGAAGAAGAAGAAGAAGAAGAAGGGGAAAAAATCTTCCCTGAATTCCCCAGCGTGTTAAAACGAATCGCGACATCGCCATAGAAGATGTTGCCGTTGATATTCCCCCATTAATCCTCACAACGGACATTCGTACTCGCGAGATATACGCAGGCAACGTCGTTGTGTTTGCGAGGCCAACGCTAATTAGCATTGTTATAAGGATGAAAACCGACCAACAAGAGATCTCGACAGTCTACTCCGTCTAGGGAGTAGGCTTCAGGTAGGTATATAAACGTAGTACGAAACGGCGCAACGAACACATTCGTCTATACGTACTTACATGCGCTCATACACATATCCTATATGTATAGTCGGCTTAACTCTAATTCCAAACTAAGTATATCGAAAGGAGCTAGTTTCTGATTTGTAGGTCAAACGAAGCAATCCAAGCCCTTTGTTGCCGTGGCCACTGTCACGTCTATTTTTAGGGACGTGATTCTTTGCGCGTACCTGCCTAGGTACTACATTCTGCCGAACGTGATATACTTTTTCTTTCCGATCAAGTAACGTATAGCTATGTGATATGAGTAAGTAAGTAAGCAAGTAAGTAAGTAAGTAAGTAAGTATCGATAGTTAGGCGGATGTGTGCAAGGTATGTATGTACATACATGTATCATTACCAACTATACGATCGCTTATAGTTGCGCATTATACCGCGCGACTACTGGTTGCAGGAAAGAAGTTGTCGAACGATAATTATGGTACGGCTATTTTATCCAAGGAGGTCTTCTCCGGTTTGTTATAGTACCGCGGTATGTAAGAACTTCTTTTCTTCAGGGTTTACACAGGGAAGGATATAAGTATATAACCGGCATTAAATGAACCTTGATCTTTACAGAGGCCGAATAAGACATCGATGGACTTATTTATCGATATAGTTCTGTTGTGCGTTATCTGTATTTGACGCTGATTTTTCCCCCACTGTATAACGCTGCTTTTATATACCCAGATATTACGACGGGAGGACTCATCGCGTGCAGTTTACGTAGTTTGTTTCAATGATTTTTATTTCTTAACTAACTATAATTCGAGCGGCCATTTTCCAATTACACGCACCAGTTCCGGAGCCGTTTATTTTTTATTTTTCACTAACTATATGTTTTGTTTATTTATTCACTGGCACGTGAACCGTGATTACGTAGTTTCTCTTCAAACATATAATATCGTCTATGGATATTGATGCAGTTAAACATTGCATATTCCAGGACGAGATAGCTCGATGTAGGACACGCAGGGTTGGCGGATCCAAGAATCAAGATGCACCGCGAGAAAGCTTACGGGAAAGAAAACACGATGCCAATACCTCCTTTAATGTATAAGTTTGTAGGTACGTAGGTACATAATCTATCTGCTCTTAGATGTAGGTATGTAAATATACGTGCGTGCAGTGCAGCAACAGCAGCAGCACCGTATTATGTGCGTTTCTTGAGAATCTATACAGGCACACATATTATGTATGTATAAATGTATACTATACACAAATTTACACACTCATTATTCATTATATACAAATGAGCGTTTCTGCAAAACGATGGTTACATGTATATGTGTGCGTCGTTACACACCTTCGGAATTGCACCGGGCAAGTGGCGAGATATACATATAAACGTATGTATAACGAAGAGTACACGCTGTTGGCCTGACGCTGTTTGTACGTAGACGCGGAGGCTTTCATGTCCGCTTCATTGCGAAATTACTTTTCATTTAAAAGGCTCTCTAATTAGCAGTGTTTATCGTCTATCTCGCACATACATAACCCAGTATCTCGCGCTGTGGAGTCTCTAGCAATCTCGTTTTGTAATTGCCCACGAAATGCGACTGCTAAATAAATTGCGAGATATCGCGGGCGAGCTGTTCACCGAGTTCGTCGACTTTGTCACTCTATCAAACAGAAGCGATATATTTATATAGTTATATGGTATTATAGAAGTTCGAATCAACAACGCGAGATCGTTGGATCGATGAATTTTTACCAAATGCACGCTTCTGTCTCATAACGAGTTTAGTTATCGCAAATGCTGCGACTTTTGCGATCGCTGTAAAATAATAAGAAATATACATTGTATATAGGTGATATCAATTATCGCGTATTTTTCGCGGTCTTTTACCCCATTACCAGCTGTTTTCACAATTATATATCTACGTATAACATAAATGCCTCTAACGGAGGCGTATGTCGACGTATGTACCATGTATCGTATCATTAGATACGAACGAACACAATAGTATGTTTTACTTTTCGAACAATTATGGTTCAGACGCATCCTTCGAGGATATAATCTCGTATACCGGATGATCGGAGGTTTTTCATGCTAATAATTATAGGGAATAGTATAATTAACATTTGTACGTTTCCTGGATGATTCTTTTTTTACAAAAAAAAAAAAAAAAACAGAACGGATCATTTAGAATAGAATGAAGTAAATTTTTCACTGACTAATTATTTATTCATCATTATACATCTATAAATTGTTTAATGCAGATTTCAGTCCGGGTATAGATGAGTCATATTTTTCTGAATTATGTATGTTGAGTTAAAAAATTGTCCCGCGATGTCGTTCGCTTTTCGTGGCTACAGTTGGAGTTCGAGAGGGGAACGGGCCGGGCGTAGCACAAAGCGATAAGTACGTTTCATGCTTTGAGTTAGCATTCGGCCGAGTCACGTACCGTACCGGTTATTCGGTGCAATTCGGGGCGATTCGATGGTGCCAGACGCCTATGCGGTTCGACTGAGCGGGTTGGATTGTTGGACCCTCGACGCAACGGCTACATACAATCAAAAAACAAGATTGACGTCTCCCGAGGTAGGCCTCGGACGTACGTAGGTACATACAAACATACCTATATATACGCATAAACGTCGTGGCACGAATATAGAGGACTTGGCTACTCTCGGATCGTACCACGGGTTTCCTCGATCCCCGAACTGCATCAACGCTAGTGTTTGTTATTTGGCATGACAGACCGCGCGGCCCCCTACTAGCATTGTTCAAACTTTGGCTAACGGCACGGCGCAGTCTAACCCATCATCGCGACTCTGAACTATTCGGACTATGCATGCTGCGTGTAAACGCAGTTCGTCATTATATATCGATTCTAAATAACATAGTGTAACCTGTTCGTTTGTTTCTAAATAATGACCTGGAAACTAAGACGGATTTCAACATTGAAAATATCCCGCCCGATAACGTGGGATTAGGATTATGATTCGGGGGTCCTCGTTACAGGGACAAGTGCTGGCGCGCGCGCGGTATCCGTGGTCAAATGATAGCCGATAGGCTGGCTCCCGGAGTTTGAGAGGAAGGGCGAGTTGGTTCGGTTCGGTTGTACTTCGGGTGGTTCGGACCGGAGACGCACCGCGGCGCGAGCTCGCGGCGCCGCTCAGTTCGCACTAGTCGTGCGTCGCGTGCGCTTCTGTCTCGAGGATCGAGCGCGTTCCTGCTATACGAGCCGAGCTGAAACGAGACGAGACGAGACGAGACTAAAGATCTCGTACCTCGCGTTTGTGTCGTGCATTAAACGATCCCTTGTTGTTTTATGCACCGTAGAGAAATAACGAATATTATCTAAGTAAATAAAATATCTGCCGTAAAGATGAATTCGTTCAAAGTATAACATTCAAATCTTCTACGAGAAGAATAAGAATAAGAATAAGGATAAGGATAAGAAGATTTATTATCTGATTAGGACAGGGAATGAAGAGTGTCTAACAAGAACAAAAACATTGGAGAAAGTGCAGGTCGTTAGTAGCGTTCAGACTGACCGAATTGATTGATTTTTTTTACTTTCATAAACAAGATTAACAAGACACCGATGCACTATGCACTGAGATGATGTCTTTTCTCTGTGACAGGCGACCCTCTGCTAGGGTAACACTGTTATCGTCGTTTAACAAGCCTGTTTCTTCGCGCCTTAGCGCACCACCATCAGTAGCAGCAGCTTATGCAGTGCCGCGCTCGAGTGAATATTGTTGTGCATCGGTCGCGTAACGTACTGCCTCTGGCATCAGCTGCATCAGGGGGATACCGTACCGTACCATACCATACGCATCTAGGAACGAGTTTACAACTTAGCTAACTTGCGTTACTCCCGCACTAGTTCACATGCGTGAACATATTGCACGCGGCTTCGAGTTCCCGTGTTAAATAAATTCGTAACCTAAACAACGCCGACGACCGGCCCCGTGTGTATTTTTATTTCGTACTCTCCCGCCGTTCTTCGCTGTTTGACACAGATTGTTGAACCCGTGAGTCGAAATTACGCGGCTTGTAGTATAATACCAGTGTTTTGTCCGGGGCGCGTGAGTAAACATTTTATTTATCTCTCCGTTTGATTATTGAGTTCCCTCATAATTTGACAAGTAAAAAAAAAAAATTAAAAATTAATAATAAATAAACGAGAATAAAATTCTTCACATTTATCATAATTCTGTTAAACGGATGAGTCAAAGAGACGGAGAAGAGTAACAATTAACAACGCACACTGATTTTCTATAAATAACTTGGTGCTAACTATTTATAAAAATATAAAATACCAATTTTTACAAAAGTTCAATATTTTATACGCAATCTTTCATCCGAAACTTGACTGCAGTTATGGGTGAAATTGTACTGCAACAATCCCGATATTAAAGTGTATAAATAATCGTAAAATAGTTGAAAACCATCACATCGTAACTCCGAGATATATACTTCTAAAGGAGGGTCCATCTTATCACTATCGTTCGGCAAATTTCACTCATTATAAACTCCGTGACACTATGCCACTGTCGCGTTGGTTTTGACGACCCACAGACCTTGTCTGGCGCAGCGTAGTCTCCGGGTTGATCACGAGTAAAGAAAGTTCCGGTATCTGTACCGGCGCCAGACCGATTATATCGGAGTGGTTGCTAGAGGGTGCAGACTGCAGTCAGTCAGTCAGTCAGTCAGTCAGGCCGGCAGGACGGAGTGGGTTGAGAAGGTCGTAAGTAGTAAGATAGCGAGGAAGTGAGCTTGGAGAAAAATATATATTAAGGAGAAGAAGGAAGTGGTAGGAAGAGAGGAGTCAAGAATCTGAAAGAAGCAGCGCGGTGTGGCGGCAACTAGACAGTGGACATGATTATATCAAAGGATCTGTTCCTTCTTGGCGATCAAGATTACCTGCGGCTTCCCAGCAACGAGAAACGCCAGCAGCGGGCGATGGGCAGGCCAGTCGTGAACACACCCAGGTAAGTCTTTCGCATTTATTTATATACATTAAGAATGAAATTATAGTCTTTTTCTCAAACTCCTACGAAGACATATATTATATATAATATCACGTAACACCCCCTGGACCCGCATCGAATCAGTTCTTTCATTTTCTTTCGTCTATAAAGTATAAACTATGATACATACATGGAAGATATTACACGTATACATATATCTGTGTGTGTTATGTGTATTTAAAGATTGTAACATACATATATAATACAGCAGCGATATTTGTCTATACACGTATAGTATGTATGTACATATGTACATTATACGGTGCGCCGGTACGTTCGTTAACCGATTAATGAAATCCCAAGGAAACTACTGGTCAGTCTTTATATTGCGTCATCAAAACAAACGATGGTTGGCGGCTGGGTAGGACGCGAGCTTAATGCATACCTACTTACTACGTACGTATCGCGCAAGTGCAAAGTGGCTCGACTCGATTAAGGAATGCGTGCCAAATGGGAATTGACACCGACACTCGGTGTCTTCCTATCTGTCGTATATATATACCCTGCCTGCTGCTGCTGCTGCTGCTGCTGCACTGGCGGCGACGCGCGACTTTCCTCAATTCCTCTACCACACAGCGTCTCGTTGCACCGCGTCTCACCGCGGATTTCGACCTTTAGTAAAATTGAAACATACATATATATATATACATATAATTCTGAATTCGCTTACTTCCTGATTCCTCGCTGCACATTCAGTCCTAGCTGTACTTACATATACAAGTATATCATTTTTCTTTTACTTCTTCGTAGCTCTTTTCATTCTTTAGTTCTGCAATGCCGCGTATTCCGGTAAAAATTGAGATTCGTATGTTTTGTTATTATTATAAATATCGTTATCGTTATTATTATTATTGTTATTATTTGTATGGCGACCCACGTTACATACCGACCAATATAACTATACTGCAGACAGACGCGTTCGAAAGTATAAATATTAAATCACCCAAGGGGTCGGCGACCCGTTCTTTCTACGGTCCTGCCCATTTATATACCACGGTAGGTATACATATATCAGGTTGTTTATTAACGTGACGTATTGTAAGGAGCACCCACACTGGGACTGACTACTGCAGAAGTAAGTAGAGCATTATACATAGGCGCGGCCATTGGCTTGACGACGAGGCTTAAAGCTCCGTTTAAATATCGCAATTCGTTTTCAAAATCTGTACATGAAACATCTTACACGTCGTTGTAAAATTGAAGAAAGAAAAAACTGGAAAATAATCGTTTGAATTCTCATTTCTTTGAACATCTATCGCTTTCCTTCGGATTAGGGATTAGGTTCGTATTTTAGAAATAAGATCCTAGCTGGGGGTATTAAAAGCTGTATCATGTTGCCGAGGTTCAACTAAACGAGAGGATCGTTTAAACAACTTGCGTGCTGGTCGACTGATAAGTCAAAAGGTTTCGAGATTACGAAGTTTGGCCAAAGTTCTTCCGAGCGCCACCGGGACCGCCGCTCATTCGCGATAAGGAGGGAGTCTCTTAATAACCCAGAGTGCACGTAGACTGGATTAATTAACGTTCTTGGTAATTATTCACTAGCTAACTGCACCGCGGTTTCCTTTATACATACAGAGTATGGGTACAGTAATCCTCCTCAATTCAGATGAGAAGACTATAGATCCTCACGTACATGTATAGTTTTACGCTTTTACGTAAAAAAAATGTCCAGATTTATCTGCGTATACGTAATTATTTTGTTGAAATTATCTCAACCGCGCCAAATATTACATTACTTGATAAATAGAATTCTTCGTATATGAATCAAAATACGACGTTGGTGTATAAAATGGGTTAGAAATCTAGAACGCGTGTAGAAAAATTGTTGGTTTCTCTCGAAGTGTGATAAGGAAAAAGAAATAAGATTAAATGAATAAAAAAATAAATAAATTGATCAGCTTTTCACCGTTCGCCAAGATGAAATTGTACCAGTTCCAGTTTCTCACGCTCGTTTGTATTTTACCTACACTCACAATCAACGACGAACCTCGTCGAGGGGGTCGCCTTAAAGAGAGAGATAGAGGGGATAGAGAGGGACGAAGATATTCGACCAGGAGAGAGCACAACTCTACAGGGTACAACCGCTGCTGTACTCTGTTTTGATGTGCTGTGCTGCGTGGCCGCGGCAGAGCACACCTATTCGCGAACCTCGAGCGAGGTAGAGAGAAGTAAAGGCAGGATCTCCTCTCGCGAAAATACAGAAACCGGTCCACCGCAGCGTAGCCCGCGCACCAGTGCGTATGTACCGGCCTTTTACTCCCGAGGTTTGCCAAACTTGGCAAAACTTGAACTTTTCAACTGTTTTGCACCGGATAGGTACAGCTACAGCTATATGGGTATATATTAGCAGTCCGTGATTTATTTGACAAATTATAGTACGGATTTTGAGAAGAAAGGGCTTAGAGCTTCGACTATACGATTTTAAATTGTGAGATAAATATTTGGAGTATAATGGTACGGTGGAATTTGGCGAAAGCAAAAAAAAAAGAATGTGCTAGAATACGTATACATTTTTTGATATAAAATTCGGACGGTTTTTTTTTCCCGCGCGATTTGGTAATATCGTCAATTAGAATGGGATTTTTTTTTTTTTTGGGCTATAGGCCGATCAGGTGCCCGAGGGGCCTCGACCTGGAATCTGTGGTCGAGTGAGTTTTAGCAAAGCGAAAATTATACGGAATCTACGCGCTCAGTGAGATAAGATATAAGAGAGTATGCTAATAGAAACGTAGTATTTTAACAACACTGAGCAGCGGGTACCTAATTGGTTCGACGCCAAAAAGTGCTAGGTATATATTATTTGACTTGACTTTATTTTTAGGTTTAAAGGTTCGATAACTTTTGCTATACGTATCCACCTAACTATCTATCTCTATACACCTAATGCAGCAACGTCGGACCTTATACTTGCTAACCTAAAATACGCGATCCAAATTTTCTATTCAAAGCTTTTCTAACCTTCTTTCTCTCCAATCTTTTATATTATATCGTATTATATTATACAATAAATTTGTCTTCAATTTTTTTTTAATCAAATTCTTGATTTTCATACCTAGATCGCCTACGCATATTTCTCAGTCGCTAACATTTCTAATAAAACACGACTTCCTTCCACGCGTGGAAGTGTATAAAAATCGTCAAACCTGATTGAAATTCGAAAGCACTGTCTAGGGACCCGCCCCGATATGTATATCCTGACAGAAATACTCTGATAGAATCTCTGCATATTTATATCTGTACATAATTACATACATGAAATGTAGCTCTCTTACCAGTTTTATTCCAACAAATTTCGGAATTAGGTATATTAACGAGAAACGAACACTGATAGTAGGGGGTTAGTCATCGAGATTATTATTATTCACCTGGGTGAATAATACCTTTGAAAAAAAATTCATATAGCGTATTTTATAAAGAATATATATGTACATCGCTTTTCAACACGTCGACTACTTCCTACCATTATTATATCTGTGAGGCTAGGCCTTTACTCGCGAATTCAGCCTGTACCTACCTTCTACTCCCTCGTCCGTTTCTACGTCGTCCCGCCATCTCGCCATCAGCTATTTCCGAGCTGTCAGTCAAAACCGAAGGTTATACCTCCCATTGAGTATAACTGACCGCGGGTCCTCTTCTGCAACCAACCACCCATTCCGTTTTGCTAGACAGCTGCATCACTCGATTGATTCATAGTCTCCGAGCGAAAGTTATGTATGTAGTATAAATTTGAGAAGATATGTGCTTGACTAGCATTTCCCTTCAGTAGATACCTATTCTGCTATAACAAATTGTCTATCTTTTTATTTATTTTTATTTATTTTTGTTATTTTATAGCAAAAAAATAGAAATAAAAAAATTGCACAAATTTTTTACAATAATTATTTTTTTTTCTATCGTCTCCTATGGCGTAAAGCGTGAAGGATACTTCCGCCGGAGTTATGAAATCTAATTTTAGAGTTTGAACTCGAGACTAGTACGACTTCTAAAGCACTTGGAAATGTCATGGCTGAGATTCTCAAGGATTTTTCCTGCCCATCGGGACAGGGAGTCCAGCATATACCCCTCCATGTTTTAAAATTGTTTCTCGCTCGGCTTGGACTCCGTACTATACCCACTGCAAAGAGAAAAAGGACGAACGAACGAACGTTCTTCTTCGCTCGTTAAGAAACGAACGAGCTAGTCCAACCAAGGCGCGGTGCAGGTTGAGTAGTATAAGGTTCTTGCAAATAACGTCACTGACCTGCCTTACCTGGTTGATGATGGTTCGCCGGTTCCCCGCATGTGTGCACTTCGGTTTCCACACACAAACGAAAGAAAGAGAGAGAGAGAGAGGAGAGAGCAAGTATTTTTCTCTTTGTTAAACGTATATATGTATAATATAGGTATATGAACACGTGTATGTATAGAGGTTGATATATACTTGTGTTATAAGCTTCAGCGCGAACCTCGAGACGTCAGTCAGTCAGGACTGTTAAGTTGTTCGACGAGTATTCGAAACTCTCTATGATACCAAGCGTTTTCCAACGAAACATACACATATATTCCGACAGTTTTTAACGTAGTAGGTATTGAAAAATCCGGAAGAGACTCGTTGAGACTTAACAGCCCCAGTATAACGTACATACAACGCGCTTTTAATTGCAATAGCCGCGAGGGCCCCTTAATTAATCTGCAAGCTTTTATAATTACGTTCAATTTTTAATCACAATTATACTCTCAGTAATTGTTACGTCCTATTTTCTTGCCACGTACGTATACCTAATACCTATACATATATGTACTGTAATTTTTTTTTTAATTTATGTCATTATTTAATCATCCGCCTCTTCCGTGTCCGGGATATATATTTCATATAAATTTTAGATAAGTTTTTTTGTTTCATCTTTTATTCTTGAATATCATTATGTTGTATGAATTTTTCATAATAAACATCCGACTGTCGAGGCCTTATCATGATTGTATATCCAAAGCGGCATTTCTGTCTCTCCATTCGTCGGTTTATTGCCCAAAGAAACCGAGCAACGTTTGTCATGGTGTCAGGTTTTGGGTCAGGAAGGTCGCTAGGGTCGGGCAAATGAATCCTGATTGATGCGATACAACTGCCGCAAGTAAACCCAGACTGAATGATGATCATCCACGAGCGCCAGTTAATAGCTCGAATACATCGGCATAAATTTTTCTCCAAAAGTTTTTATACAAGGTTCAGAGATATCGTGTGGTTTGGAAAAACGATGACAAAGCTACTTAAATACGTATTGAAGAAAAAAAAAAAATCGATTATGATTACGCCAATCAAAATTCATTTTCGCACACTTTTTATATTCTTATTAACAATAAATTAATTTAGTTTTTAATCCCTGCCGGAAAACGTGAATAAGGAAAATAAAACGGAGAATAAAGCTAAGAAAGGTGCAACGGTTGACGATGGTTTAACAATGATACATTCAGTTCTGCGTACAGTTCTGTAGGACCGTTTAAACCCAACCCTTTCATTGTTTACCGTATTACGTATTTAATAAGATACTCCGAAATTCATTTATACAGTATTTCGTTCATATGAAAATGACGCGTGAGAGATTGAGGTTTGAATGTATTATCCTGCATGGGGGTATAAGAGACGAGTTGACATCGTCCGTTATCCTGGCAACGAAATGCAAATCCTTTTGGTAAAGAGGCTTGTTTGTGCTGCGCTTCTTCGCCGCTCTCTGCAGTGAAACGTTCGTGAAACGGTGAAACGGAGAGGGCTTGCATCCGGGATATGATATACGTGACGATGCTCTCGGTTACAGTGTACAAGGTACGAACATGGTCCGCCACTAATACCACCACCACCACCATCACCATCGCCGCGACTCGGAAGCCGTTAATTGATCAACGGTGATTATTAATTAAAAATTGAATCCCGGTCGCGGTGCAGCACGAAGTATTAACCGGCGAGCTGCACCACGCGCGCGCTTTGGTCAACGATCAACGAACGGTCGTGCCTATACCCGTATGTATACGTATCTATGCATGTATGCAAGTATGTATGTAACATACCTCTATGGCTCCATAAATAAATTTATACATATACATATATAAAGCGTGTACGATACAATGCCATGGTGCAAGCCCTACCACGCGTTGCACGTATGATGATACATACGTATGCATATGCATGCGCATATACATATACGTAGATCGTTGGTTCCTGCACTGTTATCGGAGTTGTTGTCGTCCCAGTTTCTCCGCTTTTACACGCGTTCAATCGTCGAGGCTATTGGTGCATGCGTGTCCAGTCATCGTAGTTATGATTCGTTCAAACGGCGAGTAAAATCAGTAAATTTCAATTTCATTCGTCTTTTATATTTTTATTCGATTCTTGCCGCGGTTGTTTGGAGGTATTTCATAAAATGGATAATAATTTTGCCCCCACAGTATGCGAAAAGTTCGATTTTTCGCACGTTTCGAGTGCTGAAAATTCAACTTAACGCGCGTTGTGTTGAAAAACAATGTCCGATACACATGCGAAAGATGCTTTTTGATAAAAGCGTAAACCGTAAAATACGTACGTCACCGACAGTATCTCGAATATATTGTTTGCTTCGCGAATCTCTCGCAGGCATAGTGGAACGCACAGTCCCCAGTCGAACCGTAAAATCGAACATTACGGCCTAGGACCGAAAAGTACTCGGTATTTCGACTCGTGTGATTCTCACCCTCGCTTATTCGCTCGGACAGAAAACTTCCGAGAATAAGTACTTTCTTTCGATACACTAGCATCGAAAAGTACTATTGTCATTACGGTGTTTCTTTTCTAACGTAATAACTCTGTCACATGTTCAAAAGTAATAGAAATTTTGCTCTATCTATAATTTTCTGGTCGCTGTTCGATCTTCGTTAATTCAAATACGGCTACACCTTGATATCGTTATACTATCGCTTCCGTTTCACACTAGATATACGAATGATGGCGAGTTAACGTGGGCTTTGATGTAGATTACAAACGATATATAGTACATACATCAATACGCAGAGTAAGTAAGATGTCTATAGACCACAGAATGAACGAGTGGTTTACTATATGGTGGAATTTTTCTTAACCTAGTCCCCACCGCGTCTGTTGTCGGGCAGTTGGGTAGGTTAAGTGATTTTATCCTCCAAGGTCACGCTGGTTATGAGTCAGTGTGTCTGCGCCTACCTGTCTGTCGGTCCGTGTGTCCGTCCGCGGGTCTGAACGCCCGTGTACAAGGTGTGGGTATGTATATTGTATATCCGTCTCTCTCTCCTCTCTCCTCTCTCCTCTCTCCTCTCTCCTCTCTCGTCTCTCGTCTCTCGTCTCTCCTCCCTCTCTCTATCTATCCTTCTTTATTTCGTCGGCAAACTTTGGAGGCAATGACTCCGAGTTCTGGGCCTCTAAGCCCGCAACTCTCCCACGTCTAGAAAAATATAACTACTCACGCGCGACTCTCCGCACGTTAGACGTTTTTTTTTTCTTTTTTTTCTTCATGTCGTATATACATTTTTCTTTACCGTCGTATACACATACGCATATATTACATATGCGTATGCATAGGAGGTTTTTTTAAATTAGGATTGTCCGCAAACGTTTTCTATACCTATATGTGTATATTCTTGAATAACTCCGTCAAAGGTTACCTTATAAGTTTCTGATCAAGCGTGAAATATTTGGCATTATAATATATATATATATATTATATATAGGTACTAGTTTACGTACATAGGAGAGAAATTATAACCTAAGACACACGATTCTCTAGTCTCATCTAATCATGAGATGAAACAGCGTGGCGCGTCACGCCGCAGGGACCGCAAGACGATGCTATTCTTGTCACGGTGCGGGGCGCAGGCTTGTTCAACCGCTGGTTCATTGCAGGCTGAGGTATATGGCCGAGGTTTTACTTCGAGGGTTTTTTTTTTCTCTTTTTTTTTTTTTTTTCGAAGAGTTGTTGTTTCGCAAGAAAATAGCGAATTTTTATGCAATAAGTCTTCCTAATCACAGACACCTATAGATATAGTTTTATTGATTGAATCAACTTATCGTCTTCGCTGTCTTTTTTATATGTACAGCGATTTTCATTCTAACATTACCATAAAGTATTATAAGACAGTTATTATACGCGCAGGATCCTTTTCTTTTTCCAAAATCGAGACGAAAAAAAATGTATAGTTTGCCTCTGCCAAGTTACGTCGAGGTCGTATAGTGTTGGATGCGGCGCGGCGGGTACTCAATTTGAATTTTATTCCGTTCAAAATATATACATACATATGTGTGCACATGTATGTATATGTATATTAGCTACTCGTGTGTGTATATTTAGTATGTTTCGTATATATATATATATGTACGTGAGGGGATTTAATTCTGAAAATTTTCTGGGGCAGATAAAATCTATTTTTGGCAGAATCTTTTTCTGTCTTGTTGTTTGAAATATTTTTTATTTTATTTTATTTTTTTCATATCTTCTTCTTAATGCGACTGCGTTCTTCGCTATCGTTATATATTTTGCAGGTACTGCAAAATATTACCAAACAATAATTGGAATCCCAATTTTCTTTGTATCTTTTTTTTTTTTTTTTCTTATACTTATAAAGTTACCAACCAACTAATTTCTTCCGTACACATGAGTGTTTCGTAGAAATAATCTCGCAGAAAATCTATTTGTTGGACGGGATTCTTGCAGGACCCGATATCTTCAGCAGTAAAGAATTGTACGTTAAGATTTAACGGAGAGGTTTAGATTAGTGTATACATATACTGAGGATATTTTTAAGTTAGAATTCTTCGAAACGGATCTTCACACAACTGCTGCTTATGGTAGTGACTCGAAGCTGCGCCCTCGGTGGCCTGAAAAGAATCTCGCAGGACCCATTCTTACAAAACTTTAGCAATATTTATTTTTCTACGTCGATTGTATATTGCAATTAACGAGGAAAAAAACAGATTCCGATTCAAATACGTCGTCACATAACCGCGTTTTCCTTCTGTAACAAAAAAAAAAGGTTTAAAAAACAAGAAAAAAAACTAAAAATGGAAATTTCGTGATCTTTCATCGATAACGTACCGCCTAACTACCGAATGAAACCAAAAATGTCTCCCTCGCTCTAAGAGTGCGATCCGTTGGTCAAAGAATCGCGAGACTACTTTACGAGGACTCCTTCTTTCTTTCCCCTTCCTTTTTTCTCGGCGAACTGAACTGCTGCCTCGATGTGCGCCACGGTACACTCTCACTCTCACTCTCGTCGCGGGTTACAGGCAATCGCGATGCGTGCGCGAGCGCGGTTTCAAAGCTGTGTGTGATGGCGTTGGTGCGCTGTGCACTACAGTTCAGGCACGAGCACCGGCAACGGCAACGGCAACGGCAACGACAGAAGCAACAGCAACAGCAGCAGCGAATAGGAAAGAGAAGAGAGCGTTGAACTCCAACGTCGGGATAGCGAGTCGTCGGCGACGCCGGAGAGCGGGGCTTAGAGGGGCGGGGGAAGCCGGGACGCGCAAGGGAGAGTAAAGCCAGGCCAGTCAGTAACGATGCCATTAGTTTAGTCAGTCAACGAGTCAACAACTGCACCGTTTCGCCCATGCTCGGCTGGTTGCCTTTGGTTCCAGTCGCGTTTTTACAAAACCTAAGCAAAATTTATTCCCACTAATACGATATCTATCCCAAACTCACGCAGCGTTTGAGTAACACTTAATCACTTATCAAACCTGAGATTAAAACTTCGACTTTTCGACCTTTTCCCAAGCGAGTGATTAGAAACTCTGAATATGTGTGCTATTCCAAGATAGCCTTATTCTTTTGTCAAATTATGTAGCAGCATCGCTGAACGATAATCGACGATTTCAGGGAATTGTTAAGTTATGCTTCAAAATTGTTAAAAAAAATTTCGATCGATGATTCTTGTACTTTTTTTCATCGAAAGTGCAAAACTTCTTTTA
The DNA here is from genome assembly GCA_944452935.1 of Rhogogaster chlorosoma. NCBI lineage: Eukaryota > Metazoa > Arthropoda > Insecta > Hymenoptera > Tenthredinidae > Rhogogaster > Rhogogaster chlorosoma. The sequence goes on along the minus strand of OX101801.1, from coordinate 19,974,917 downwards.
AACACGAGTGCAGCTACTGTATACATATACAGGGACTTTCTGTGGTGGCGGCACAGTTAGTTCCATTAGCCACCGCCACTACACACAAGCTCGCTTCGTCCATGTGACAACCGAAGACTTCACGCTTATGGTTGCTATACTCTTTGCTCTGTTCAAGCTGCATCATTCTTTTTTTCGGTTGGTATCCCTGGCACACGGACGAAGCGTGCGTGTGTTTGATGGAACTAGCTGTGCCGCCACCACAGAAAGTCCCTGTATGCATCGATAGACAGAAGATGTAATGGCTTCTTTGGCAGTACTTTAGTAGTCAAATTTCTGATTTATCGTCACTTTCGAAAACCGTGATTCTTACCGCGTTACATGAAACTTTCGATCTTTTCCCCAAAATTATTCCTGACTTCAGATAAGCGCAAATTTTACGAAGGAAATAGAAAGAAGCAAGAAATTTTCGGAGGTTCTATTAATCCCGTGTGATATCGCCGTTTCCGTTTTCTTGCTTTCTCTGCTTATACTTTTTTATCTAAAAATCAGTTGCAGCGTGAGCTTTTGCCCGCAAGTTCCTATCTGTAAGTACCACGTATAACGAAACCAGTTAGGATTTGTAAGACTGCCCCACGGGCACCACCAACAGCAACAACAACAGCGGTGCAGCAGAGCAGAGCAAAGCAGTGCAGTGCAGTGCAGTAAAGTGCAACAGTCCGGCCCAGCCAGACGGTGGAGAAATATTCCGGTTAGCTAAACGAACGTATTGTAAAATTTCACTGTCCCATGCAGCATGAACTGCTCCATAAATATACATATACATACGTTGAAATAGAATATACATATATATTGTATATATTATTTTACAGATAACATAAATACAGTCACAGATATATATAGGATACATATAGGTGGCTGTATAATTTTCACATGTGAATACCCTTATATATATATATCAAAAATACAATCGAACAACTATACCTATACTGGAACAGGATGTTTATTTATTCTTTATATCGATACATATGCCTATAAAAATATGCAAACTTTATGGTAAATAAAATTACATCGAATTCAATACACTATTTGAAAAACTGAAAGGTTTATAGCTGTAGGATGCATAAGGTGCATAGGTATAACTTACATATGGAATTTTGCTGAGCGAGTAGCTTTTTCGTGATTCTTCTTGCTTTTTATCTATGTATTCGTGTACCTATAGAAAAGATCGGAGCAAGGTGGGAATCTTGACTAAAAATTGATACAAATTTTTCTATTTTTTTCCTCGACAGCCCTTATTTTTCTCTGAAAGTATTTCTGAAAAATTTGTAAAAAAAAAAATGTTTTTCAGTTTTACAAATGAAAATAAATTTCATCAATTTTCTTCTCAGGTGCGCCCACCTTACTCCGATCCTTCCTTACTTCCTTGTACAGGATATTTATGGACGTATTGAAAATTCGTAGGATGGGTAAATTTTCAATCTTTGAAGTAAACAGAATTCATAAATGCCGACCCGTGGATCGAGGTGATCGCCCGTAGCGGGGCTACGTTGTACGTATAGATATACACGGATCGAACAATAATTCCACGAACTCGTTTGAGCGACCGCAACCGCGACGAGTCTGAAAAGCATTAATTAGGCATAAATTCTGATTGAAGTACAAATTCGTGTGGGTTTGATCAAGTCACGAGTATAAATAATATACCGGCCGGTGAAACGCGAGTAATGAGAAATCAAGTTCTCGCATTGTGATCATGCGTGATAAAACCACGCTCGTCACTAATTGTTTCTGACTAGTTGATAATCCGGATTAAAGAGGCGAGAGAAAGAGAAAATGAAAATGTAACTTCAGTGCGATAAAAGAGAGAAAGTATCGTACATAATACATATACATAAATGAAAATTTATACTCTAAAGAAAACGAAATGAAATACACACGAAATAATAAGGACGCTCATCGGCAGCTACCACTAGATAGCCTCAATATCAATCAATAATATTTCTAGGCGAGGCTGATTTGTATGCTAAAACTATTGGCCAGTTAGTACAGCTATTATTCGGCCATGTGTATTCTATGAATGTAATCGAACTATTGGTTCATTACGCCTAGCAGTCATCGCTGATTGCCGATAGGCCTGGTACACTTATACTCTACGTTCTCTACGTACGATGCAGTAGATTTTTTACGCACGTAACGTACTATACGTACCTACTTCCCTGTGCCTTATTATACTACGTCCGTGACTTGTCTATTATCTTTGGTATATCGATATAGCAGTCCTTTTTTGACGACAAAATATTCGATGGTAATACCTACAAGGCTGAGCCGGATGCTGCGCGATATTAACGAGAGAAGGAATAAAGCGACTATAAAATGTCGAATGATTTATTTAGTCGTAAAATGTTTTTTCTCACGCATACCTATTACCTAGTATGCAAATTATTGTTATTATTTTTTTTTCTTTGCACATTCCATAGACGCAAGTCGTGCAAATTTTTTCCTCATAGCTGCACTGCGTGATCTGAAGAGCGAAAAAAATTAATTGAAACTATAACAAAGCATACTCTATAAATTAACAAATTACTGAAAATATGAACGAAACAGTTGGAAAGCTGATTGTGTTCTGATCTGTTTTCTCATTCGATAAAAGAGAGATGTAGAAGCAATTATTAAGTCGTAGTTTACTACACGCTGTTTCCATGCCACTTTTGGACTTCCAACTTTCATAAAAGAATTTTGAATTTGAAAAGTAAAAAAGAAATTGTCACCCGCGTTATTTCGAGACTAGAAAGCTGAGCGTTACCATAAATAAGACGAGAAGAAAAGAAAGAAGATAAAAAGAAATATGTTTTATTTATTCATTTCTTCGTTTAAGTCGTAACATTTACACACCATGCACTATGTATACAGAGTGATCGTGTTGTATTATAGGAATGAAATATTTTTGGATACCTATACCTATACCCATACTCGACGCCCAGGATAGCTCGGTGACGTGTGTAACTAACCTTTCCCAATTTTACTAAAACATTGCTTTTTTTCTCTCTTACATGCATATTATGTACTGCTGTTTTTCTCAGTATTTACCAATTACGTGGTATCTGTAGTGATTTTCAATTCATATCGTCCGACCTCGAAGATTTACTCTCTTTACGTTACTCTACTCTACTCTGCTCGGCGAGGTACAGGTTCTTCGCTCGTTTTACTCTCATTATACGTATCTACTATCGTAGCGTGTTGTACGAAACGTAATATACGTGAATTAAATTCAACTAGTCATTCTCTATAGGTAGATAGAGAGAAGTGAATGAATCCTCTGTGCGAAGTACAAAAGAGTCGTACGAGAAGTTGAGGGTATAGTATAACTACAAGGCTTATGACCCGACGTATGCAACGCGTGAAAGTGATAAGAGAGAGAGAAAAGGAAAGAGATACGCGGATGGAACAGAGACGGAGAGACGGAGAGACTGAGAGACTGAGATAGAGATAGAGATAGAGAGGGAGAGAAATACGAGCTGTCTTCTACCTCCCGCAATGAAAGTGAAAGATAAATACATAAGTCAAAATCGGAGTAAAAATAAAATGTTAAATAAACGTAAACAGTCGAGTAAAAGCAAGTTGTCACTTACTATTCTCACAGAGGGTAATAACCGATCGCAGACCTCTGAACTTCTCTAGCTATGAGAGATTATCTTTCTAACATTCTCTTTTTTTCTTCATACTTTTCTTTTCTTTTTCTTTTTTTCTTTTTTTTTTTTCTTTTACCATTTCCTGGCGGGTTGGCGCCTCCTCGATCCCTAAACTGTCGCCAGATAGCGACGATCCTTGGTTACATTGTGACGACTCTGGAGACTTAGCTATAGCGTAAAGTATAGGTTGAACGAGATACAGTGGTGCAGTCTGGTAATTATTAGTGTTTCTTAGATTTTTTTTTCTGCCTCTTTTTATTCTTCTTCTTCTTCTTCTTCTTATTTTTTCTTCTTTTTTTCCCGCTGGACTGCACTCTAACCGTCCAAGTCTTTCTTATATGGCGACTGTTTATGTCTCGGCTGGTAGCGAGCAGTGGCTTCGTAACGAAGCTACCCTCCACTCGTATCTACCTTGGGGTACAAACGTACAATTTTCTCTATTTATAGCTATGGTAATCGTTATAATTATTGGCAATTACAGCCGCTGCGTCAACTATACGCAAACTGATATTTTCTAAGGCTATAACCGCAGTGTTTGATCAGTTTATCATTTTTACTAATTTCACGACCAAGGTGATCAGGAATTGCATTATACTATATACTTGACAATTATTATTACAGTCTTTCATAAAATTACCCAATTAGACAAATTTCAAAACTTGAGTCACTAATCTTCGTGATTATTTTTTACTCTTTTCCTTTTCCTTTATCGTTTATTCTTTTTATTCGGTAAGAGGTATAAAGAAGGACCTCGGAATGGAAACCTTCACCGATTATATGACTCACTCGAGTCGACGAAGCCCTCGAGTATGTAATAAGTTCTTATAAGGTTACGAGAGCGCGGGAAACTGCCAGAAATGTTCTTTTATTTTCTCTTCTTTCACGTAGTTTCAAGATATGAAGGAAAAAAAAAAAAGAAAATTTTTTTTCCTTTTTTTTTCACGAGCCATTAATCTACTCGCATTAGAGAAATTCAACCAAACCCCACCTAATAAGCTTATCGCAGTCCGCGTTTCATGCATCGTCGAGTTTTTAACATTTATATATCTCACATATGTATACGGATACGGGCATGCAGATATAACGTATCTGGAATGAAAATATGCTGCATCTATGCGTGTGGTTCATTTTTTTCACCTTTCCCCTGACTCAACAGAATCCAACTATAAACGAATCCGACGAAATTGTGAAAACGAAAGGCTGCAAGCTAATGTTCGAAGTATTTAAACGCTTCCACAAGCATCCGGCAGTGTATTTTCTTCCAATCGTTTTAATACATCATGTATGTATACGCGTACGTGTGGTCATATGCCATAGGAAAGTTTCAGGCAACGTATTTTCTATGTAAGTATATGAAAATGAGAAGAAGAAAAATATATATATATATTCCATGACATTCTACTGTGTGGCGAATGCAAATGGGATTGCAAGCGAGGCATGCGTGGTAACCAATGCAGCTACTGTATACCAAGGTATATATTTATCGAAGGGCTTGAGGCTATGCGCAGTTATAGTCTGCAAGTTAATTAAGAGAAAACTTGACTTGAAGTTGCAGCTACCGTATCTTAAGTCTTAACTCAGTTGCCTTACGTATTTTAACCGTGAAATATTATTCTTTTGTCATTTTACCTGCGAAATTTTGTCACATTAAAGATACCTGTATACGTATACACGGTGGAGTGAATCACGCCCTGTACAAAGCGTTGTATGTTTAGTTTAGAAATAGTTATATGAGCGTAGCCCGCGAGTTTCTAGTTTGAGAAATATATGTTACAAAATCCAAGAGCTGATATGGCGCTCGTTTGACTCGTGCAAAGAATTAATGGTTTGCCCACGGTACCTAGGTACTATGCGAGACGGCCCTTTCCCTTATAAACGTGAGTTAAAGTTCAAACGATTCTGTTTGCGCCAACTAACGTTTGTACTCGGGTCCCGGGTACCGGGCGTTTGCAGTGTCGCTGGTGAAACTAATGCCCGATATTTAGGACGTGAAACGGTCGTCGACATCGCTCTGTTGCACACATATAGGTATACTTCTGGTTATATACCTACTGTAAAACTCTACGACCTAAGAAACATGACTAGACTTCGTACCTCGCCTATGCCATACGCATATACTTACATTAGAACCCGCTGCTAAAAACATTTTGGTTCCAATTTCAACCAGACAAAGATCTCTCGGTCCTCGCTGCATCGCTCTCTAACTAACGGTAACAAAACCAAAACCGTACATTATATGTATTATTATATACCTAGAGGTACGGACGATTATTCATTGACATGAGGCAGAATTATTATCCTATTTCATCGTCCAGTCATTTTCTTATACAGGTATAAACGGAAGGACGTAACTATATTTACTGTTTATTAATTCACACCCATAGCTATAGGTAAAAATACATATTACACGTTAAAAGTAGGTTACACGCGCGATCCGAGTGGATTGCATCGGCGCAACCACCCGTCCTCCGGTTAGGATAGAATGGGTTAAGTTGGGTCGGGTCAGGTTAGTCGGAGACTCCCGTTACTTTAACCCTTAATTAACCGTACCTCGGTGACTGACTGACTGACTGACTGACTGACTGGCTGACTGACTGACTGACTGACTGACTGCAAAGCGAAGAAGAGACTGGCGAGGAAAGAGAGAGATCTGCGGCTAACCCGTCGTGAGTTTCTTAAGGTGTTGCGTTTACCTATTGCTGTATAGTAGCGAGACTCCAGCTGTATAGGTACTGCTGCACAATTCTCTTTAAAACAATTATATATTACCTAGAACGAGAGAATACAATCCTTAGTGGTAACACACGATCCCCTAGCTAGTTGTGCAACGAACTCTGTAGCGCGTGCAAGTTAGGGAGCCAGGTATGGGTGCAGATAGTTAGGTGTGTGCTTGCCTTATAACGTTTTATACACGGGTCAACGACTTGGGTTTACGGTGGTGGCCTCGTCACAGTGTGTGTGGATTCGTCGCCTCCTCGTCGTCGTACCTACTTGTGCGAGTAGGGAATAAAATATGTTAATGTATGATCGTCGTGTGACTCAATAGTGTAGTCAGGCCTTCGATTCTTCTATTCTATCATCGATTTAGGCTCAATATTTTCATCCTTCCTTTCAGATGTCTACGACCCGGCATCTAACTGCCGGTTCAATTTGACAAGCGAAGATTCTCTTTGCGGGGAATCGCAGTCCACTCCCCTATCATGTCGAATCTCTAACGGGTAACGGAACGCAGATTTTCATATCCGATATGCATACTATAAGTAGAAGCTAATATACGCCCTCGTATTAATTTACACGCTTGAGGGCATGCGTAAGGTAATTTACTGAAATCTAGCTCATCTTAGATTACATACAGCCTCTGGCTCGGCGTTTAGATGTTGTTTAAGAAGAAGGCGTTGGATATACAGCCGCTAAACGTATAGAGGCTTCTCTTCACGGTGCTTGACTCCAAATTGTCCTGCTATGGCGCAGCTAGGCAGTACGAATAGCGCCGTTTCCGTAATTTACCTACCTAGATTTTCTGCTTAATTTCATTTCGTCGTGGGCTAACCCCCGGCTTGCGGTAACCATTATTCGACTACTTACTACCTACGAAACAGGTAGCCAATTTAAACCTTTTGTAACATTACCAGCTCTTACTTTAACCGAGTTACTAAAGCTAAACTCGCGATGTTGTAGCGCAGGTTACAATACACCGATTAGTCAGAACTTGGAAAAGAGCGACTCGAAGTAATCCTATAGCCGGTATACCTACCGACATGCACTGCACTGCACTGCATTGCCTTTTACTGTTTGTTTATCAAACCGAAAGATTATTTCGCGCACACCAGTCCTACCAAATGTAACTAAAACTTGAACTGGGCCACTGGGCTGTCCGGGTTTTAACGAGTACTTTGACTCCTGGTATTGCATATAAAAAATTTATTAGCCAGATTGGTGAGTTGGACAATATTAGACTCTGCCAGATATCATCCTTAGATATACTTGGAGCACCTTATATTTGATTGAGGAAAATTCACGGAGAACCGTGCTTCGAATGGGGATAGAATTGTGAGTAATTCTTTCTGGCGATTGAAGGAAGCACAAATCCATGGGATTGTGAAAAATCAGGTTTACGACTTCGGACGGTACGCTGCAGTACACGGATCGGGCGGACTAACGAGCCTGTAAAAGCGTCTGCTAAGCGGCTGCGAGGAACCTGTCAAAGAGTGTAAAGACGTCGAGGTGGACGCGAATTATTGCGCGGTTAAACTGATTTTTTCATCATCAATTCAAGGAAACTCTTCGCGCGCCTCGTTTATATACCTACCTATACGCTGTATATACAATATCTACAGAGCGAAGCAAAAGCGAACAAAGACAAAGCGAATACTTGGGTCGAAAGGGGAAAAATCCACTTATCTTAGCAAGGTATCGTCTCTGATACTTAACGCTGCAGCAAACACTGGATAAGCTCGGGTGAAGACTATTTTTCAATATTTCAAAAAAATATTCACCCCCACCGCTGCTGCACTGAAGCTATTTTCTTCGCTCGGGGTTAACGATCTTTGCATAATTACACCTCGCTCATTAATATACCTTGCATACCTACCTTGAACGATTAGACCGAAATCGATTTCCGCCACTCTAGCTTACAAGGTAATCATTTAACATCAATGAACGAATAGCGTGAGGCAAACTTTCGAGGTCTGCAATTAGTTCGAAACTTTTTTCAAGGTCGCGGGCTTGGCTATCTCACAACAAGACACGCAAGACCTGTGTGTGCTGGCCTCCTGGACTGATTATAGATCGAAAATAGCGTTCTGCTCGACTTATATATCTAGCAGGAAACTCGTGTATGGTGAAGTCTATCGGGTAGGATAAAGGGACGATTTTTGGAGAACTACATGTCCCTCGAGGCATACAATTCCAGACGAAAAGGTACCGAGCTTGTTAAACCCCGTCCTTTGTCACCGGGGATACTTTATACAGAAATATCCATCGAGCTAACCGCATGCGAAAACTTGCTGTGGGTAGTACCTCGGTATATGTATACCTACACGATAAGGTCAAACGTGAAACGAGCTCCTGGTGAATATATGTAGCTATGTTTTTCAGAATATTACTGAAGCAGCTGGAAATCTGATAATTCTCTCGTAGTCATGGTAATTCGACGAAAATGGCACCTTGGATATATCCATACGTATATATATATGTATATATGTGTATAAACTTTCTACGATAAGGTCAAACTACCTGCAGACTCGTATATATGTACATAGGGAAAGCGTCCTGCAGCAACAGAGCAAGAGCAGCACCAGCAGCGAGGACTGTGCATCGCTGCGCAGCTGAGTAGTGGGCTAAGGCATCGTTTGAATCTCATTGTCAGACGGGAAGGAGACGTGAGTTTTATAGGCTGGCTGTTGAAGCTCGTCTACGATGAGAGGAAGAAAGAAGGGGTCGATGTACCCGGCGCTATGCGCCCCTACACTCACCCCATACTTCCGTTCCCTACAGCATGGGCAGCCAAGCTGCTGCTGCAGTTGCCAGTCAAGTGCGGGTATAAGAACCGACAGCGATCCTTGACTCCCGCTAATGCCCTAGGAAGACGATCTCGTCATTTCCTACTCTTATATTCAAACTCCGGAGACAGATCCGTCTCTCACGTAGGTCGCGATGATCCGTAGAGTTAAACGGGGTTAAAGCGGGGTCGAAGACCCTCTAGACATTCCCTCCGAATCCACAATGCGCGGAAGCAGACGTGTATGATATGTAATATTCCAGTTCTGTTACGGGATCGGAGTTCTTATTTTCACCCGCATAGCGTGTACAAGATACACCTTGTTATAACTTTCTCCTGATCGACTGTGCGAACTGCTGTTCTGCCATTAACACGTTTATCATAATTACGGGGACTTCAATCAAACTTCGTGATCGATACTTGGTGGGCCAGGAGGCCTGTAGGCACCTGTGATCCGTGATTTTTCACCTGGGCTAGCCGGGCGTCAATAGTCCTTGACGTTTGGAATGTAGAAGATTTTGGTCCAGGTAGTTTTACGGGTGTAGATCTCCGGGTCGGACGTATTTGTTCAAGAGTCGAAGCTCAGGGAGAGAAGGATGATCCCCGATGCAGAAAAATTGTTAGGTAAAGGTCTCACCGAAGTAGAACGTATATGAAATGGTATCTGAATATATTTTTCTACCCAAACTGCGAAGGTGTCTTCGAGGAAATATCGTCGGTGCAACGTGTAGGAAGAATTATGTGTTTTTCTTTCGACTGAGGCTTTATTTTAACAGCTGTTGACTGTTGAGGTAGGTTACGATCCACAACATCCTTTCTACTAAACCAAGAGATACAGGACACATGCCGGAGCCAATTTTTACCAAACAGAGGAACCGGCTCTACGATCTTGGTAGCTAATACCGTATACGTGCCTTGCCAACCTACTCTTTACACGAATTGCAGCCGTTTCATTCTTCGGCAATCAAAGTCTGTTCAGTATTGTCGATTTTCCAATATCTCATCACGACACGAAGATCGTAACGCTGATATGAACGGCCTTTCGAACCTTTACTGGAAAATCGAGGAGACTTTAGGATTTACGAAATGGCCAAACCGCAGTACGTGTACCTACGCACGTATCTACATATCGTTGTGATATTGTCCTCCCCGTACTTTGCGCAACTTATTACTCGTTCAGTTTCATTCCTATCACGCAACATCGTTGACCAGCTCGTGAAATGACTTTGATGGGTTTCACGGTGTTGAACCTGGACAGGAACGATTTGAAACTTCGTTTTGTAACCGGTTTTCAATGAAATTAATGTACCTAGCTGAGATAACTGAGTCAGCTAATACCCGGCCCTGGCAACTTAACCCGTGGCCGGGGGGGATAGTTTTAGAAGTTTAATTAATCAAATGACTAGTAGCCACTTTGTCACAGTCTTAATTAAGTCATGTCGTTACGCTTTGCGGCGATAAATAATAACCATATCTATATTGACAAGTCTTTATCAAATGCTCGGATTCCCACTCACTTCGTTATTCTATGCGGTAGTGTTTATGTATGTACCTATATTGCCACTCTTCTTAAAAGCTAGAAATAATGCCAATTCATATCAAGTCATGCGCGTAATTAAGACCCGGTTTCTCGTACTGTGCGAACGATTGGCTAATTTATGTATCTCACAATCGTCAGAACCGTATTTCGATCGCGGTATTAACTTGTCTACAAATTCATGTAGTAGCTGTACGGAACTGCTTAGAGTGGATTAAATCTGAATAACTGACAGCTGACACCCCCTGGAATTGGACGAAAGCTGATTAACTCTGCCAAGAAGGGAATAAGCTGCATTGCCGAAACCGGTGCAGCATTGATCGTTGCATTTCTGAGTTAGCGAGCGGCGGAGTATTGCTCAATGTTCCAAAGCGTGTTAATGGCTTTCCATCATGGCTTGTGGGGTATTCTCGAACGTGTAATAAAATTTCCGCAGACGTTCACGCTGCGCGGATATAGAGAAGGGCTTGAGTCGAGTATCGAAGCGTTCGTGAGACTTTAAGGCCGATTAGAAGCCGAAAAAAGAATCACGTGGCGTAGCTGGTGGTCAAGAGATTTCCTCACGACAATAACGATAAAAATTCACATCGAGTTCACAAACAGAATGACGAAATATTGGCCCTCGTAGATAGACAGGTAGATAGGCAGGCATGCATGCGTGCATGCATATGTGCACGAAATTGTTAAATTTAATGCAAGCCGCGTGGTGGTATCAGGGAGCGAAGCTTTGACGTCATCGCTAAAATGACTCTATACGCGATTTTAAGTTATTGTTGGGATAATTCGACCCCGTTAACAATTTTGTTTTCATCAAACTGCTGCACATCTCGTCTACCGGTCTTCGTGGATCCACGGTTCCTCCTCGTTCCCACATTCTACATCGACGGAAGCGTTTCAATTCCCGGTTAACTTGACTAACTTTGTGACAAACAAGTTTTGACGGAAAGTCGACAGCGATTAGGTATATTAGCCTATCGTTTTATACAATTTACCATCCACGTGTACCCCCATTCATTCACGTACGTACGTACGCTTACAAGCCTTTGTATCCACTTGATAGTTAATAGTAAAACTGTTATGACAGATACATAGGTGTTTAGTATTAACGAGTCTATTTCGACCCCTGTCAAATCACGTAGGATTGACTCGAGGCCGTTTTCCACTACGAGTATTGCGGTAGGGCAACGTTGAGGGATTGTGTCAAGGTTAAACGATCTTTTTTAATGGAACCTCCACGTGTGTCAAGTTCATTTATCCATTATAGGCTCTGACGGCGCACCGAGCCGAATATAAACTTGCCTTGTACAACTTTTATATTCTTTTTCCTTCTTTTAACACCACGGACATTTTTTTTTTTTTCATAGCCAATTCACAGAGACTTGGTATTTATTTGACAATTTATTCCTCAGTTTCAAAGTACAAAATCCCATGGCAATTAATTTTTTTCCGTTTCTCTATACAATCGAACATTAATATTGGTTCCATTTTTTGGTCAATATCATCGGATCGATCACCTCAAGATTCTCACACGCGATTAGCTGTATGTAAAATTCGATCCGTGATCAGCGATGCGTTTTAAAAGGACGCGCGAATCGCGGTTCAACCCGGAAGATCGACTGGTTGGATAAGACGATGTTTTCAGTCGTTTGAATCCTTTTTCCTTTATTTTATTTATGAATGAATAATCTCACCCGGTAAATATGACGAAGGATATAATCTTCCTGGTCTATGAATCAGTTCGCGGTATTTTCCCGCGTGTATGTATGTATATATCCACACACGGTTCTCGTACAGAGTGAAAGTGAGAATTTTAGCACTCTTCAAGGTCGCCGAAATGTATTCACTAATAAATATTCGCCTGCCAAAGACGTACCCCACAGCTGGTAAAGTCTTACGAAAAAAAAAACAAATTCGATTCGAACTCTGAAAAATTCATACTTCGATTTTTGCGTAAAGAGATAACGCTCTGTATTCGGCAAATATTTTTCTGCTATACCTTCTAGAAACTAGAAGAGCGATACAGACATGTGATGTCTGGACATACAATAGATCGTCCGTTTGAGATGTACAAACGAAGTAAACGTTTGATTTTATTTTTCGCAAATATTTTTCGACCAGGAAATATTTTTATTAAATAGGTATGTCCTTCGCGATGCTGAAGAAGCAAGGAATTACGTGCTCAGCCCTGCATTCGGTCCAACAACTCATAGTGGACGATAAAGCAGCTCGTCTGAACGGCACGTGTGGGAATACCGAGGATATTTCCTTCGAATCGAATAGTCGTGTCCCGAAGCGCGTGGAATTGCGGGAATTCTTTAACCTCGCGTCTATATCATACCAGTACGTTATAATATACCAGGAAAAATACGTCTCATGAGATTGGACTTGAGGTCCGGGAGCCAAGCACGCGAGGAAGCTGAACGCGTTTATTAATGATCAAAAATTACGATCAAAACTGACGGTACTCGTTCATGTCCTCTTGTAACTCGAAGACGGTCGTTATTCATTGTCTCGTTGGCCAGGCAAGTCATTAATATAAAAATTCTAGTCATTTGGAAGGTCGGCCACTGACCCCCTATCTCCATATTCAAGCCCGAATAGTTCATTGCTTCGTCTCTATATCCTACACGAGTTATTCACTCGATATACTGCATATTGTCTCGAAAAGTGAAAGTGGAGAAGAGATGCCTCGATATCTCTCTCGTCGCTTCCTTCGTTAACCATAGCCGGAAGATGGGAGATGGGAGAGAGGGAGAGAGAGGGAGAGAGGGGGAGAGAGGGAACGAGAGGAGCTGGCTGATACATAAATACATACATGTGTGTGTCTATCCATACATATGCATATGTACGTATTGCACATACGTACAATGAGGTAGCAACAAGATGGCGGTGCGAGGAACGAGACACATACGAAACGCGTCCTCTGGCTCTCTGTGTTCGTCGTGTGTCTACTTTGGTGCGTGAAACCGTGTGCGTAAAGTTTACACCGTGTATGCTGCAGCTTCTACCTTATACCTGCTCGCGTTGGTGTTTCTTCTTCTCTCTTTCAACGTAGGTGGCAAAAGGATATTTCCTACTCTGTCGCTCTCACCCGTTCATCGGTCGATTTGCTCCTCTGCGGAGTCTGCTTCGTCGGAGTCTACCTACCTCCTACCCCCTTCTCGCCCTCTTCTTCCCCCTTTAAGTCTCCTTTCTCACCCTTTATCGTTGGGTTGCAGTTCGTGGAGTCTGTGCCTTGTTTGCACCGATGTACTCTCCAGAGGAGACTTCTTTCTCCATATACCCAACGCCAGTGCCGAACCCATATAAACTTAAACTTTGCTACAAACCTAGGGCGCTTTTTAAAACAAATGCTATGATTACTAATTCTTCAACCTCTTTATGATCGGTTATAGTAACAGAATTTTTCCCGACTTGGAGAAAGACGGGATTCATGTTTTCTCCTGACGTTAAAAGCGCGAAGAAGAAAAGGCATTGAATGAGCTTCGGCATATGTCAAACTTCGTTGATAGACATCGAAGGGATTTTTCTATGGTGTTGATTTATTAGTCAGGAATTTTTTTTGTTCTTTCTTGACTTTAGTAAGAATGATCTGAATTGAAACGAATGGCACTCGGAATTCGGAGAATTTTGGTACCTTGAAGGAACGGTACTGGAGTGACGACAACCTTTCCTCTGCAGTCCTCAGACTTGTAAAGGCCCCCGGCCTTTCTTGGCCTTTCTTGGGCCAGTCATGCCCGCTACATTCGTTGTCTTTGTCGCACTCTGGCTGCTAGTCTGCGACACTGACCTTGGCAGGTAGTGGCTGCAGGTGCATTTGCAATCAAAAAATCGTTACACCATTGTGTTGGTGCCCGAAGGCGCTAGCTCTCAGCCCCACTCCATAAACTCCCACCGTCGACTTCTTCCTCCACCTTTTTATTCTTCTTCTTCTTCTTCTACTTCTGCTTCTTATTCTTATTCTTCTTCTTCTTCTTCTTCTTCTTCTTCTTCTCGTCCTGGTTCTGTTAGGTTACCTTTTCCATCCACGGGAGCAGAGTCCCGACTCCTGTCCTGTCGTAACGTAAACATTTTTTCGAATCGTATACGTAGGTAAATTAATGATTCCTGTATACAGCGAGATCGACTCCTTGTTGGTGAATTTTAATCAAGCGTTTTTTTACTCTTCTATTTCTCCCGCTTCCACTGTCAAGAGATAGCCAAAGTCTAAGAGGCTTGTAAATGTAGTTTTTTTCATCACCTGACTTCGAGAAATCCGTCTTAATTATGAATTCTTTATTTTCATATATAATTAAGATTCATCCTTTCTCAAAGCCTGGTGATCCGCCAAGTTCAGGGTCACAACTTTAACTTCAATTTTATATCCTTCATCCTCGATTTTTACATCCATATTATCGAGTGATTTGCTGCCATTAAATGAGAGCTTAATTATTTTGACAGATTAAGAATATTCCCCCCAACTACATCTCGGCTATGACGACATATATGTGGATTTCACTTATATACATTATACATACCTATGCAATTGCAGGACTATAATGTATCGAAAAATGACGTCACATCTGCATTTGAAGCGTCACGAAGCCTCCGCCGTTCGAATTCTCAGGCTCATGAGTTCCACCGAGAAGTAAAAAACCAGACTGTCTATTATGTCCGAACAAAGTAGCGAACGCCTCATCAGGCTGCTTCAGACTTCAGACTCGAGACTGCAGGGGTTATTGTAAAGAATTGGGCGCTACGCGGTTCAGGGAAGGGTTTAATTTGAAAGAAAGTTTCAATTTTTTTCTTTTTCATTTCTTTCTTTTTTTTTTTTTGTTTTTCTTTTTTCTTACTTTTTTTTTTTCCGTTCTTGTTTCTCCCACTGCTGCTGTGGTTATTGAGAAAATTGTTTAGAATTCCACACCACCGTTGTTATTATTTCATGCCACGTTCAACGAGGGTATATATAAGGTGAACCTAGCTATACCCTTAAAAATAATTATACATATATATATATTATATACCCACAGGTATATAAACCCACGCGAATAACCAGACAGAAATCGACCGTGAACTATAACCAAATATGTCTACACATATGAAGTGGCTGGTGGCTGCAGGTTTTACTGGCAAAGTAGAGGTACGCCATTGGTACCTGGTTGGATTTGGAATGGGGACTTGACCTAAAAGTCAGAGCACATAATCTTGCTCTTGAATGCATTTATATACATCTAGATATAGATTTTTACATACACTATTTAATCTGTTTTATGATTCACATATGTATATATATAGTATATAGGTATATCTGTGTATATGTGCGAGGATAAGGCCGGATTCATACGTCGACAGTATTTTATCACGTGTTCAGCATTAAGATTGTTGGCTCGGGTCCATGTCAGCAACGTGGCTGGACTTGGAGAGTCGTTCTTCTCATAGTCTATACCTACAGCGTGAATTTCCGACGCCAGAGGCTCTTAGAATCGTTTAAATAATTAAAAAATTCATCCTTGATGATTATTTAGTTTCATTTCGTTAAGTTTCGTCTTATTTCGTGTCTTGGCCACCGTTTCTTTCTTCCCTTGAGTTTCTTCTCATTACCTCTTATAACTTTGACAACCTGCAACCACTACCAATTACTTGATCCGAATTGTTCAGCGGTCAGTGCGTCACTACTTAAATCGTTACTTCCACACAGGTGTGCGAAGGTTGCATATTATACTTAACGATATAAATCTACCCGGTCAACGTTTCTCGGTTCTAGCCTGTTTTTTACTTTCAATTTACGGCGCTTTTTTCCTCTTCATTTTTCTAACAATAATTCAGGATCGAGGAAAAAAAAAACAGACGAGCTTCTAATGACTCGGTATTATTTGCCTCCTCGTTATTTCTTCCCGGTAGTATTCCTTGCTGATGGAATCACCAAAGTTTTCCTAATCATTTATCGATCCTACATTATGTAGTACATTTCACCCTTCGAATTCATCTCGTCGGTAAAAATCTTAGCCAATGTAAATAACGGACGAGACTTTTATTGATACAAGTTTAACGTACCTTGGTTTTGATTCTCGATAAGCGCGGCAGACACGATTTGGCCGCGGACGATGTTCCGTAGAAATTCGAAATTCAAATAACCCAACACGGAGCGGGGAGTCGCGAACTAGCTGACCTTGACGGACAGATGATACCTTCAAATACATTTACGCTAGACGTGCGGATCTTCGAAAGTCTGGTCATCTCTCTTTGGGATAAAGAAAGATCGAGTTTTTTAAATTCGCAAATTCTTTTTATTACAGAAACAATTTCGGAGTATAAATGAGAAACGGATCATATTTTTGTTCTAATTTTTTCTCCTTTTATTCGCACCGCGTTTTCGCGACCAGTACGACTGGCGAGGAGACGAAATTTCGGCAATATGTCCGCGGCACGCGACCTTCAGTCGTCGGAAACGAGCGGGGGATTTCCTTTGGCCATAGCCTAACGCAATTTAGCCACTCTGACCACCTCGTCTTAATTTTTACTGCCGCAAATATTGTAAATTGGATTCGCGTGACCAATCATAGCTGGAGCCAATTGCCGGCTGGACATTTCGCACAATGTTGCGGACGTGCATAATACCTATAGGTATAAACCGCCGACGCTACTAATCAGACGTCAATATTATATACACCGTTCTATGAATACATATTGGCTTGTTATATACAAACTTGGAAGCTAGTTGCTAGGGAAGCCAATGCTTACCTTTCCATCAGACACTTTTGTTCATGGCCAATGTTTATGCGTCTGCCAAAGAAATTCCCATTGTCCTTCGCGCGGTGCAGGCGAAATCAAGTTTCGCGACAATATCGCGTTGTTGCTTTCACGCAGCTCCGCGGTCTCATCGTTTTTCCCTCGATTAGGAAAAAAAAAACACTTTACACTTTGATCATACAAGTATAGTCATTTATAAACTTCCAACTCTTAGCCACTGCAATTTTTTCAATCATATTTCTTGTCTTATAAATAAGCTAATGTGTTTTTTCCGCTTCTTTTTGATTCCAGGTACGTTTCGCTACTTTCATCTATTTACCTCGTTTCATTTGATTAACTGCGATGAACCTGTGGCTCGACTGCCAACAACCGGATAATCGGTAAGAGTATTGAATCCAGAAATTAATATCTATAGCTTTAATTAAATTCTTTCTCGAAACCTTGAGATCTGTGGCAACGTCTAGGACGACTACCTCGGGTCATTCGGTCCCCGGTATCGATAGACGACGATGTCTTATAGTACACGTTCTGCGAGGCAGATCTTAATTGATACAACGAAGCGAAATGAAGCGAAATTACGGAATAGCCAAATATCACGCGAGCAGTAAATTACTGCGAATGATTCACCCAGCGGGACATGATATGCTATTATGACTTTTCAAATTTGTCCAATGTCGAGTCTACCGACGCGACGTGACTTCACGGTTTAAAATCGGATTCAAAGCTCTTAATCAATCATTACGGTCTCGGATTCTCATTGAAAATAAATTTAATTACGTTAGTGCTTGACCCTACAGATACACGATGTCAAAAGCTTCGATTAGCCTAATCAGAGGATAATATACAAAGGGCAAGTGGGTATCAGTGGTGTAAAAATTTCAATTAAATAACACAATGTTTACCCGTTCGCTAGTTTTAACCGATTGAATAATATGGAAAAACCGATTATTTATGTACCTACGTTAAACCAGCTTTTTGTCGATGCAATTTCGTAGATCCTGTCTGATCATATTCTTAGTTTTACATAATATATGAAGCCGGCTGACGGCATCGACAAAACTGGCTTTAAAGTGATGCTGTAACTCGTTCTTTTCCATCATTTTTAAGAACGAATTTTCTTTCGGGGTATCGTTCGGATTTTCATTAAAATATTCTTTCAGTGTGACGCTTTTTCGATTCAATGAAAAACCACGAGTAGGTACAGCATCAACTTAAGGCTTCAACTAAAAGCCTCATACTTGTAAAATTATCTATAATTGAATGTAATATGTGGCCGACGAATTTTTGATAATTTTATAAAATTATTTTCTCGATTATGTCTTAGATACGTTTCAGCTTCTTAATTAGTTCGCGATGTTAAAACAGGCCGTTTATACAACCGGACAACGTGAAATCACAACCAGCCACGCGTCTCGTTTGCGATGGCATTCCGCCAGCATACGAATGTCAACAATTTGAAACGCGTTCCGGAATATTTTGCGTTCCCGTCTCCTCTTCCTGGTAGCGCATTGCCTTCCCTTGTGGAACATAGAGGGAATTTACACGATACTTTTTCTATCGTTGATTCTTATCATTTCTGCAACTCGCAGCGCGATTGCGAAGGCTCTTCGAAATTTCTATCTAATGAATTTATTTTTTTAATTAATTCACCGATGGCTTATATGTCTTTCTTCCTTTTTCTTACGCCGATTAGATCGATTTATAAATAGATGAATTTGGTTAATGAAATAGCCTGATGCAAATTGCGAATGTGACATGAAGTAGAATTTATCGAATGGAATTAAGCGGCCTTTTTCCTCGTCAATGTGTAAAGGCAAAGACGAATGAGGGAGGAATTGATTACGATGGGTCATCGGGTAATTATGTTAAGAACAGTCCAAGGACGTTTCTAGCGTCTAATAGTGGGTATAGTGCGAAGAGTCTCGACCTAAAAAGGCCAAACTATTTTATGTTTCTGGGACGCGAAATCCCCAACGAATAGAATGAATTATTTAGATTAATTGTATTTTAACTTATGGTTAGTTCACAATCGCGCGCGAGTTTAAGAATGGAATTGTATGTATTACGCGACGTGTGACATTGGTATAAATACTTCATGTCAGCCATATAACATAGTCGAGTATCGCAACTCATGACCATCTGTATCATTAATCATAATTTTCGTCTAGCTTGCAAATGTATTTCACAGATTGGTGCATTCGTTTCCTACATATGCATACGCATAGGTATTAATGCACATTCAAACGATACTACGCAGTAGTTATACTTATTCAAGATTTTTTTCTGAGTAATATAGTTTATTTTTTTTTTTTATGTTTGGCAAAGGAGTAAATATGCAAAGTAGAGTGAATTGATTCTCTGCAAATACCCAGATACGTATTTAAAAAATTTCAATCCATTTAGAATCGAGACGATTTTTTAAACCAAGCCTCATGGTGTAGCGAATTTTTAGGTTCACGTGGGGTCAAATTGAATTCAGAAAATTTTCGACTCGAAGTATCTCAAAAACTATACACTTTTATTGGCAAAAATGTTCAGGTGTTTTTTGGAGCATGTGCTTATCCAACTTTGAAATCGTACATTTAGATTTTCGGAAAGAAAAGTTCTAGCTGTATAAAAACGTGCTTGAAATCAAAGCTGTGCGAAACAAAGTGCACTTGGCAGGTTGATCCATAATCAGTAATCATTTTTTTTTTTTCTTAGTATTTGTGTAAAATTTCATGCATCTTTTTTTTCTTTCGCTTTTCAAAAATTACTAGAAAGTCAAGGATGCAATTATTGCAGAGTTCGAACCTCGCAACTTTGGTGTCACAGTGGCGTTGAACTTTGACGAAACTAGAGCCAAGAGAGAAATTAAGAATTATTGTAATCATTTGCGAAATATCGATCGTTGTCGCAGGTGAGGCATGAGTGAAACTGAATTTCGCAGCAAGTTAATACTTCGCGATCATAAATACGATGTATATAAACACCCGATCACTTGCTAAGTATTATTTCAGACTACTGTCATTAGATCAAAATTATAACTATAATATCTTTTGCGTAAGTTAAAAGCACTTTATGGCTCTAGCGGAATTAATTCGCGAACAAATTTGCCAAACGTTTTTTTTTTTTTTTTCTCCTTTTTTTTTCTTCCTTCAAATGGAGCCAAGTGATCAGCGAGGTATAATTAATAACCCAGTTCGATTTCTCTTGACACGGGGGTCTATCTTTGGTGAAAGTTTAAGTTCATCGAGCTGAAATTACTCAGGTAATCGCGTAATGGACGAACATAAGTAGGCTTGCAAATATACACAACTCATCTCGTGTCAAAAAGTTCGCGGAGACGTTCTCCTAACATAATACATATAAATACATACAAACACACAAGCGCGACCTTTCATAGACCCGAATCAGCCCAAAAATCAATTTTACGTAATCGCGAAAGTCGCGCGAATTCCGAATGTCAAATAAATAAATGAATAAATAAATAAAATGCAAAAATCAGTCACCGGTCTTTAATTCATCGCGAATTATTGAAACCGCAGAAAAATACAAAAATTCATCCTAAGGTTGAAGAAACTAGCGGAATTTCATATCTTGACCGAATGACTCTTCACCCGATCGTAAGCTTCGTAATTTATTTTATCGCGAGGCTAGAAGAGAGCCGCTGGCCATTGGCTACCGGCTGCACCTACGCCCGCACCTACGTAATCACTGATTACATTGACTTGAAGTATTTAAGAAAGCCGCGCATAGGCGGTATCTGTTAATGTTAATCGGCGTATCGCGTATGTATTCGCGAACCGAGTCGTTGCACTTGTGTAGTCGCCTAGCTGAATCGACTTCTAGCCGTAGTTTCCTATACGTTCTAACCGTTGCAGTAGGTAGCCTCTTGAAAGATATAGAGACTTGGTTTAAGATTTGTAGGGACAGGTTCTCGTTGCAAAGTGCCAGCCAGGTTACCACGTGGCGGTAGAAAACCGGCGACCGGTAGACGGTGGTCCGCCGTCGTCCTGAGTGCCCGGCTAACACAGTGCCACACTAACGACGCGACGCCGTCGACTTGTACTCGACCTCCGTTGCTGCTTCCTCGATGCTTCATGTCTCTCTGATGCAGAGGAGCAGCAGCAACGGTATCCTCGTCTTTTGCTACGGCTTGTATTTCGCCATTTCGCGATTACAGGAGGTGGGGCAGGATCGGAGAAAGTGAATTTTCGCGTAAAGATGCAGGATTTAGAAAAGAGGAGGAAACGATTTTTTCCTCTCTCTCTTTTCAGACCTATTTTTATTCGGGGAAAATTTTTCTAATCTTCATCTTTAATTTTTACACGAGCTGTACGCTCGCCTCGGTATATTCGCATTCTGAATAGCGAAAAGTACTTGCGATGATCTCATATACTTTGTTTAATGGAATCTCGCGTGAATGACCTCAGATCAGAGGTTGTATGTGTCGGCGTAGATATAATTTGCCAGTAGCGAAATTACCGAGTCAAGAAACCTTCTATTTTTTCCTTGTTGCATTTTTTTCCCCAATTTTTTTTTTTTTTTATCTACAATTTATACAGGCCAAACTTGTATCGTCGATCTCGTGTGTGTAATATACTATAATATACGCAATACCTACACACGTGCGTACTTGAATTTGAATTTTTTTGTTTTTTTTTTTCTTTTCATCTCCGTATGTACCTTTATAGTTTCAAATATTTACTCAAAGATAAATTAAAAGATATATATCTAGTCATTCCATAATTTTTGTCTTTTTTTTTTCTTCTTTCTTGCCTTATGCAAACCTATGTAACTACAGGTATGAGTAAAACCGCTGACGCTGATGCTGCTGCTGCACCTAATGTAAGCCAAAGCAAAGAATTGCAACGACTAATGGCCGGAGCAATCTAGATTTTTGCCAAGCCTTATTTGTGTGAAACAAAGAAAGGTAGAAAATGCGAGAAGACAGTTGATCTGAAATGTCAGGTATGGCGTGGGGGAATGTTGAGGTCGACAAATTATTAGTATTATAATCTAACCCGATTGAGAATAGAAATGAGGCACGCTAATCACTGCGGCGAAGAGTCAACCGGCTGTATAGATTTATACAACGATCTCTAATTTACAATCCTTAGAAATCTATCTCGAACTATGATGTAGAATATCCATCTCGTAATATATACCATCATGGAACTGTCAGCGGTTCATTTTTTTTTTTTGCGCAAAAAACAAAATAAAAAATAAAAAAAATGTACAAAATTAGTTAAATATAGTTTCGGACGTTATGAATGACCCGTCACGCATATCCTTTCAACTTATCTAAACGCCACGTTAAACTAGCCTTGCAGGGTTCTAATTTAATGATACATCGTTCAAAGAATTGCGGTTGTCAAGGTTGTAATGGATATTTGAAAAAAAAAAAAATTTTTTTTTCTTCTATCCTCGACTTTTTTTTATTACATCGGCAAACTTTACTTCCGTGAATTTCAGTCTTTCGGTTTCGTTAGCGAATTCCTGAATAGTCGAAGATTTATTGGCTCTGATTGATGTGAAAGAAAAGAAAATGGAGAAAAATTTCGCACATTTTTATAATAAAACCAGAAAAATTCAACGCCGTTTTATTCGCATGGACCGGTGTTCAATTTAGACTGATCGAAGCCCCGAGCGACATTTGCCAGACTTTGAATGTGTCTTTTTCAACTTAACGAAAGCAGCGAAAATAAACCTGTCATATTTTTCTTTTTTTTTTTTTTTCTCTCTTCTTGTTTTTCTTACCTTTTTTATTCCCAGCTTGTTCAGTCAACTTCGTGCCACATGTGACCCAACCTACATATGCGTTTGTAATAAAGTACCCGCTAAGTAGAAAACGTCCGCAGTAAACCGGCCGGGCATCGCTATCACCATTCCTAGGGCTTTGCTTGCGGTAGTTTAGAGCACAGAGATAGAGGATAAGTATAACTTATTTAATTTTGCACAGGAATAACCAGCTACTTAGGGATATACTAACATTTACCCACAGAAATCCATTCCTCATTGAAAAATTCGTTCTTGAAAATATTCTTATCCACGATATTTCGATTCGATAGAAAACCTAGAATACATAATACGATACCGCCTTAATTATCATCGTTGATTCACGGAGTTAAGGATAATAAATAAATGCGAAAGAAGAGATAAAGATTCTGCTCAATGATCGTTCAATCAAATGAAAATTTTGACGCATGTAAAATGTCGATTATATCCGAATCGGATTTTGGTAAATTAATAATAAGGGCCTTTACAGCGATACGGGATGCGTCATCTCGCGAAGAGTTAAAGTCAAGAGGCTAGAAATATGAGGACGAGAAAAATCGTAGCCTCGCTTGGCACGTTGTTATGACAGGCATGGGTTCGCGTGTCGAAGCCTCGACTTGCCGAGCTGTTAGAGTGTGAGAAGTAGCTTGTAGTGTGCATATGGCGACTGGGTAGTAGTCACTTTGTCGAGTGTGCGAGCATATGTGCCAGTACTTTCACACTGAGGTGAACAACACGAGATGGTATCCAGGCCAGGGGTGGCCAACTGGCTTTTATGGGAGTTAAATGAACCATCAAGTTCGTCGAATTAATCACGAAACTTCACCAACATACAGCTTCATTCATTACTCCATACGTATTTCACCTCTCAGGTCATTTTTAGAGCCCGCAAGCCAAGCCAAATCCATTTTTATCAAACACGATACACTTCCGCGATCTTAATCCAAGTTTTTGGCCAAACCCCCGCAACGATGAGTTAATCAAGTTGCGACATCTCGGCGATGGAAAAATCCGAATCGACTTTGTTTTTCTGTTACTATAATACGACGACCTCAAACGCGCTGAACTTAATTTATCCTCGTTAATAATCTTTCGGGTCCTCTGGTCGAAGAATCAAAATGATATTACCAAACGTCAATATGTATAACTCGAGCATGCGGAGAGACGAAAATACGGAATCGGTGTGAAGCAGTGATTCTTACGTAAGTATATTCTACTGTATCTTGCATTAGCTGGATTTTTAATCAGAGTTGATTATTTTTGCATCAAGACGTAATTACGCATTCGGTATATCTTTTACTTCAATGTATACGTATCTCGCTGTCCTACTCCGCGGTTTTATACACGATATGGCGCCATGGGCTTACTCCCGATGTGCACGTATCTTACAAGTCGATATATCTATACCAATTGGTTACAAATACGTTTAAGTACGCAGGGCGAGGTGCAGCCTTAAATTTTAAACACCGTTTGTACTTTGGCATGGCCCTATTTTCACGAGCCAACACCTAGGCGATGGAATATCGGCTCCGGGTTAGGACATCCTCCCGCACTTTCTACCTTGCCTCATTTCGTATGGAGAGTTAGATCGTTTATGTGTGACAACTAATTAAATTCCGGAATAGATAACGAGGTTTTTTCAATACTTTTTAATCGACGATTAATTCACGCATTTTTTTCTTACCAGGCACGTGCGCTTACGCGGTGGTTTCAGCTTGTACAGAAATTGGCAGTGTTCAATAAGCGTTCGTATTACCTCAGTTTTATTCAGAGGGTTCCAATTCAGTCGAGTAATAACGAGACGAGAAGAAATCCGAATTTGTTTGTGACCCAAATTTGTACTATTCGATTTTCGCCCTCTCGATGTTTCCGTAAACAGACGAAAGAGCGAATCTAAGGTACAGATAATAAAAAACATGTCCTTCTCAGTGTCAACAAACTTTTACGTTGAAATTACTTTCGCGAAGGTCGCGTCGTCATCGGCGAATAAATTACATCTATCAAATCGCGAACGATTTACTACCGGGTATAATTTGTCTGCAGGTTTAGTCATTTTTCTGTTTTATTATTTCCGTACCATCGTGACATACTAATAACAAGGTACTTTTCAAATTCGTAGCTTGCCATTCTTTATTTTATTTGATTTTTTTTCTTCGTCTTTTTGCTCTTTTTTTTATATACAGGTATCAAGCGCTAGGAAACGATCTAAAATATAACCAATTTCTTATACTCATACCTAGCGCAATAAAACTACTTCGAGAATAAGTAATGTAAGATTTGCAAAAGCTACTCCTCTACGTATACATCAAGAATAAATTGGATCACGCCATTCACGACGAGTCACGCGATAGGCGTTTACGTATCTTTTGTCAAAAAAAAGTCAATTTAATCTCACTCTCGTAGCATCGTATTTGATAAGGGTTGTTCAGCTCCGGGGTTAGCACGAAAACGCGAACTATAAGAAGATAACGGAAAAAAAAAAAAAAAACTATACCGATTTATTCTTAGTCGGGAAAATATAGTCGCTAGAATCGATCGACTCTGTATCGTGATTTATTGCTAGATTTTGCGGAAATTTCGAGATTATTGACCAAACAACAGTTCGGCACGAAGTACGGCTGTATATTATACAGACTCTTCTTATTTCGCTAATTTTTTTTTTTTTTTCTTACTATTTTTCATTCTTTTTCCAATCCGCGAGTAAAGTACAAGGATGAGTTTCGGAACTGTCAGTGTACAGGCCGATGGGGTTGTTTGGGTGTCATTTCTCACAGTTCTTTTTTCTCGTGGGAATTTTTGTAAATACTTTCGGCACACGCGAGAACGTCAATCACTGTCAGGTGCCTAGCCCCCACAACGGAAAAAGATCCGCACGGGTCAACGAACACTCGTTCGTATAATTTAGGAGATATTGCCGGCGCAGATTCGGCTCTTTGCCATCCAGCACAGCCAGGGTATCCATGTCTAACACAAATCAAAATCAAAGATACATAGTCGACCTCGAGTTTGGTACTCTCAGAGTTAGACGAATACTTACAATTCGCCGTGTGTACAGCCGGGTGTCATACTCACACCCGAAACGCGACTTTTCATATTTTAACACATAGCTAGACACAAAGCTCTTCTTAACAGCCTCTGACATCAGATTAACACCTCGGGCCTCTTTTAGGTACACGACACCTTTCAGAATATTTCCTCGAATAACGTGAACCCTACCTTTCTCGCTATCCTAATTGCTGCAAGTTGCAACACCTCAATCACTCTATGTACACGTGAAAGTTAACGTTGCAGTTTCACCGGCGATAAAGAGAAAGAAAAGAAATTATACGAAATGGGGAATAGAGACGAAAAACAGTTCACTTCGTTCACCATACGCGGAATCCTGAATATTCTATGGATTCCGGAGGAAGTTTTCGATTATTTCTACCTCGGATGTAATTTTGATTCCGCTGGATTTGATATTCCGCTTCTTTGTCTAACCCGGAGAATAAATTGGCTGGACTCTTTTCTGACGAACGTAACGACGTTGGATTTATTCCTCTTCTTATTTTAACAGGTGTCCCTCTCTCTCTCTCTTTCTATTCCTCTTTTTCTCTCTCATCGTGCTAAAACTTTGCCGCCACGTCGAGACGCTATAGATACTACCTACGTACCATACTTCCACACTGTGTGACATACGTCCGCGTCATTTCTCCCGGTGCGGTGCAACGTACCCGATACTATAGCTCATGATGGAGATAGAATCGTCTGCAACCACCACCCTACCATACCATACCATACCCGAGTACCTCAGTGTGTTACTCCAGGAGACCGACTGCACGCGCGCGATCGTCTTTGTCGCCAGTTAACCAACGTCCACTTATTTCTCCTTTATTGCATGATTATTCCTAACCGTATCGTAGCTCAGGACTTAACGCTCAATCACCGTAGTTTGTTTAACGCCCTTTTCCTCTCTCTCTCTCCTCTCTCTCTTCGATATTAATACCTAGATAAGTCGTTTCTTTCATCTCGTTCACACGACAAGCATGCGATTTTGGATTTTTTCAATTCGTATCGAGATATGATGACGATAATCTATTTCTTTGAGACTGACGACGCTAATGAGCTTTTCTTTTAGCGATGATAGAAAAGGGGTTGACTTCCCTCGCTCGCCCTGGATGATCGTTTTCAGATCGTGAAATAGCTTGTCAGAACAAACTTCGCTGACATTGCAGAGTTGTTTCCGACTAATCAACCCCTTTCCTTTCCTTTCCTTTCGCTCTTTACCATTCACCACTTGGCGGTGCAGGACGAGCCTCAATTCGAATTGGACTCTCTCCGGTACGTTCGGAACGTATAGGGGAGAGACAGTCTAGACGGAGAAGGGGACCCGGGAATAATTGAGCGGACAGGAAATTTAATATTACTCTCGATTTACCAAACCTGCACCATCGATTGCACTGCTCGACAATAAACGCTTATGTTTTATCGGTCTAAGCAATACGCGATAGTATATACGTAGAAACGACTAGGAAACCGAACTATAAGATCAGAAATTGACTAATTTATGAGCGACAGCGGTAAGATCGGATCTGATTTAATGAAATTAGACTGAATAAAGTGAAACTGCTTTGCTCCCACGTTTCGAAAAGCTTTTTAATTTCTCGCTTTTAATTCCCTGCACGAAGAGGGGCAGGTTGAACCGTTTTCACGACAGTTTCAACTGATAGTATCACCGAGTATCCACCGCATCAAGACCGCACCCCAGCCTGCAATTTCGTCAACTACCAGACAGCGTGACGTTCATGCCCATTGCCTATCATGCCCCGTTGGGTGATAAAATGAAAATCCGAAATGACATTATATAGACGTATAGGTTTTATTGGTAAATAAATTTCTTCTAAAGGTTAGATAAAGTCATTAAAATAGTTACTTTATAGATGATATAAATTAAACTATCGCCAGAGAGCACTCGTAGTTAACCCATTGATTATAATGTGAGCACACGTCGATCTTAGTAGCTGTAGTTACTTGTACCTAATTGCTGCATCGCCAAGTCTAAGTTAACTTGTATGATCATTTTTCCTGAATAATTCTGGATAGCGATAATATTATTCTTACCTCAGATCTAAGCAAAGGCGAGAAATATGAAATTGTGCAATAATGTCATTCTGGAATGAACGCGGATTTTGGGACATTTTTCATCGTTTTTCCGATTCTTGTTTCTGTATTTTTCTGTTCGGTTCGATTTATCGATTTTTTTTGCTATCATTGTTATTACTATCATTATTTTCTCTCTCTCTCGACACGAGACAGCCGTAAAATCCTACTCTACGACTACCGCATGTCGTGGGTGTGAGATTGAGCCGCGGGGGCGCGGAGCTTCGGGGCGGGAGTGGCAGGCACCAGGGGTTGATGCCCGGGTCCACTTCCTAGTCTGGCTGCCTGTATCGACCGCCGGCGTCCCATCCCCGACTTCGACCTCTCCGCACCCTCCGCTACCCTCTGTCCTTCCGTCCCTCCGTCCCTCCATCCCTCCGTCGCTATAACGTCTACTCGACGAGTAATATATATATATATGTATGTATATATATATTATATATATGTAGAAATAGGAAGGCGGGGTACACGCGAGTACGCGGGGTGTTTGCTCGTGCTTCTTGTATAATAATTATTATCATTATCATTGTTGGCATCGTTGTCGTTGTCGTCATTATTAATGTTAATATTATTGCTGCCGTCGTGGTACCCGCTTAACGAAATTACGCATATTAAATTCCGCTCGCCACCCGTCACGTCGTGCCTACCCTACCCGACGAGGAAAAGAAAAATACGTTTTAAAGATGATTGATTAGGGCGTAATTTAATGGACTTTCACATCTGACGCTAAGTCGACAATTGACAAGGATATTTCAATACAGGTATTTGCGATCTTTTCATGTTCCTGATTGTGCTTCTCATTAGTCATGCAATATTTGCAGTATATACATACAAACCAGACGATAAACGATGAAACTTGAAGAAAACGTACGGCTATTTATTTTCTCCTAGTGAAACGATCCGCTTCAATATTATCTACCGGAGTTAACCATTTATCCGTATTCTATTCGCGAATTATTATCGTATCGTATGCACATCAGTCGTATAATATCGTATTTATAGATTCTCTAAATCCATACGAGAAATTCGTCTCGCATTTCCCTTCGTCTTTAGTATTCGTTGAAATTGTGCATCTAGCCGGTGCAGCAGACGAACGCAACTCTTTGGTAAAATTAAACTGATTTCAGGCAAAAATTATACCCGATCTCTCAAACCTCCGCGACAATATTTCTTCTCATTATAGATACAGTTCTGACCCAATCCTCTCGCGAGGATATAATCGGAACGAAAATACCTTATCAACGGTATTAAAACGCTCTCTTCCACCTACGCATGCATACTGACAATGTATAGATACTTATGCAGTTTAAAACCCGTGTAATAGCGAATCATTTCAAATGGCGCGTTAATGCACCGTCCAATTGGAATATCGCCGGACACCGTGTAGTATGATTCGCATACATACACGCATGCATAAATACATCGGCGAATTCTATATACACCTATGTTTACACACATAGGTATGTGCATATATATACATGACTACGCGAAAGGGCGGGTGCAGAGCGGGCGGGGTTGCAAGCACCCAGTAACATCGGCACCGTTGCTGTGCTGCAGGGGCCGCCGCGCCGCGTGGACCGCGGGAGAGACTCGTCGAGGTAGTGTAGGGAGAGAGAGAGAGTTGGCGAGAGAGGGAAAGAAGAGGAGTGAAAGAGGAGCAGAGAGAGGGTCGCCGACCCCTGGGTCGATAGCCAGCACGGCAACTACCCAACCAACTAAGCAGCCAACCACCCCGGACCCCAGACCTCCTACTCATACTCCACTGCTACTGCAAATGCTACCACCGTCTCCTTCCTTTCAACTTCCTTCCGCGGGAGAGATTCGTCTACGTGTATTTCAGGTGGTATTATATGTGATATGGACGCGTATATCCTATGTACACATATGTGCATGTACGTGTTGGTAGAAGATAATGCACGGGATGATGGTGATGAGTTGGAGACGGGTGGTGCAGATAGTACCAATGCGTTTCGAGAGTCTCGAGATGTATTATCCGAGTCTTTAATTCTTTTGACTTTAGGGATTATGACTACTGTTATCAAAGTCCTGAATATTTTTACAAATTATGGAATCGTTGGGTTCGAGTTCCCCATTTTAATCGTCCCGAATGGCGAAGATTCCGAACTTGAATATTAGCCATTCACGGTCTTTAGGAAGGGTGCTTCCCGAAAACTTTGTAAGGAAGAACATCGGAGGTTCAAAGTTCTGATAGCTGTATTTCGGTGCTTGATAACTCGCACTGTATCAGTCGTATATAGAAACCGATGATATTTACTTTTTGGAGAAAAAAAAAATCCTACCAATTATTTATGACATCGAGGTAATCGATTGAAGTAGATTATATTGGTTTGCGTGAAGAGATTTTCGATCAGAATGAACTATTTTTTGTCTTCACATCCTGGGAAATAACCGGAAATATCCGGGTTTTTGGGCTTTTAGGGTCTGAACTTTCGGAGCTTAAGACTGTCTGCATTCCGACCTTTCGGAATTTTAATGTTCCAAACTTTAACGTTGTTGAAAATTCGGAATTTTCACCGTTCCGAGCACTGTACACTTATTTACGTAGCGAGAATCGAGAACTGCGTACGTATATCTGCGTTAGGGAGAGTAAAAGTCGCGGTGTTTAATAATCTGAACATATATTTTATGTCATGTGGATTGCACCGTTTTATAGCTGTTGTTCATGTGATAACGTATATATGAGTTATTATGCAGCGCGCTAGCTCACGTCATTTCTGTATATATTATAGTTGTTCCTAAGACACGCATCGCATCAAATATCACATTCACACATGGCGTAGTATAATTATTGAAAGTCTTTCTTTTCGAGGAAAAATTGACAAACCCACAGCAAGAAGTCGCGATCTCCAGGAACTAAATGCCAATCGACGTAGTGGGCTGCGTTTGACCTAAAAATTCATTCTGATGTTTCAAATATTACGTCAAATCTATGCGGGAAATGAAACGAGTGAGAGAAGAACCAGGCGCGTCGGTCTTCCCCCATTGCAATTTTTGAAAATTCACAAAATTCTGATCAATAAATAATCCAAACTGTAAGAATTGTCTCAATAACAACAATACCATTGAATCTAACAATAAGTTATTCGTAAGGTATACGTACTATATAAAACAGAATATGATTTATAACGGAATAATTTAGTAGGCTGAACAGCAAACTCTCTCGAGATGAAATCTTGATTTCTAAAGTTAATAACACTCGACTAGCCTTGCGACTGTTGGTGTATAAAAAATGCGAATAGACATTTGCAGGTGGTTTTCTTTCGAGCTGAACTCGGCTTTGGATAAAAATTTTGCAAAATTGAATCCGCGGTTCCTCTCGTAACAGTAAACACGTCTGTAAATCTGAATATAGGCAAACCGGCGTGCGTGCGTGCGGATACGCACGAACTCATCCATCTCGAAAGGCAGGCTAAGGATTGCACAGATAGCCGCAGCATAGGCCGTGGAGCGATTCGCGGAGCTCGTGTACGGAGATAGTAGGTATAGTATAGAAGTAGTCAATTCCTACGCGATATCCCGTTGGCTCGTATACACATGAAACAGTTAAGGCACGTTCTTACAAAACTGAGTTGGAGCGAGCGAGCTAGCTAGCTAGCTAGCATAGCTTTTGTGGTATAAGTATAGAGAGAAACGGAGTCGATCGCGGGCCGTTATGAAGGACAAAGAATGAGAAGAGGAGAGAATAAAATAAAATAAAAAAAAAAAATAGCAAATAAAATGAAATGAAAAGAAACTAAAAAGGAGTTCCGATCCTCGAACCTAGTGCCGAATTTTTGATCCCTACGCGATCGCAGAACCGTAATCTCTTACGATCTTACACGGAGCTAACTGGCTGAAAAAAGGAGGAGGAAAATAAAGGAATATAGGACATGGACATTTATAGTTCGGTGATCGAGATTTTGAAATTTATTATACCTACCTCTACCTGCCTGACTGAGAAAGGCGAATTCGATTCGTGGATGTTCCCTTTATAAATTAGCAAATCAAAGGCATAAACCTTGCTAGATTTACCGATCTGCTCCGTGAACTTTGAACTCTAACGTTCGCAGTTACCGTTTTCGTCAAATCGATTAACGGTTTATCAAATTATTATGCAGCTAACCGTATCTACGAATTGCATAGTAGCTTCTTCTCAGATCTCTGATTATCGTTCAGCTGTCTTCACGATCTGGGCTTAGAAATTCGTGAAAAGATTCCAAAGTTACTTATGAAATTCCTCGAAATTTTCATCCCAGGAAAAATTCTCCAACGTAAGGGCGTCGATCTAAGCTATACTAAATATATCTTGTTTTCTCCGCTTATCGGGATAGACTCGTTAATGAAGATTGTAAGACACGTTCGAACTCTAGCCTATCCAGAGACTATACACAAACTTTATCTGTACTACAGATACGGGATATTACATTATCATAGGAGAGCGAGACGCTGTAGCGCCACAGCTCTTACGAATGAGGCCATCGGGGCGACGCGATGAAGACTCTTGGTCAATTCTCTAACATCGAAATTCGTGGCCCGGAACTTATTGCAGGGTATAATGAAGTTTTGGAATAGCAATAATTACATATACGTACGATATGGTATGACGAAGATTTGAAATAGAAACCGTGTACGCGCGTGTGAATGCAGTCGAAAAAAAGGAAGAAAAAACTTCCGTGTATAACTTCAGAAGCAGAGTAATAAAGTGACATTTTCTGAAAATTACTTAGGTATTTGGGCCGACAGATTTAACCCACTAACGTAAATGCGAACTGACGTCGTTGCTTTTTTCTTCTTCTTGTTTTTTTTTTTTTTTCACGATTTCTTCAAGTCGGTTAAAGGAGCTACGAATTCTTGTAAGATTTCCAACTAGCCAAAGGCTCGCACGCTATTTCATACGATATCGTGCCGGCGGTCGCCGATATCAACGGATAGAATCGAACTTTAGCTAAAATACGAAGAATTAACCGTTAGCCTTAGCGCGAACCGGGACTAAACCCAGACAGATGAACTGCCTTCTTAGGCGAATACCAACAGCATATTCTGGTCCTCGTGTCTCTGCCTGGATATGAACCGATTAAATATAATTATAATTATTACCGGTTCGCGCAACGGTTTATCGCACAAAATCTGCAATGATTTTTCAGCGGAATGCTCCCGCACTTACTTCCTATTCCCACGATATGCATAGCCATCGAATCTATTCGTTTAATCATTTTTAACGATTGTTGGTATTAAAGACAATTAAGACAAGGTTGAGTGGAACTATTTGACAATTTATGGCCTTGGAATATGGAATGAAATGACTTTCGCTGTGTCAGATTTGGGCTGATTAAAGTAATTGTGATAATAATCGAAAGGGTGAATTCGAAACGTCGCCGTTTTCTACCTGAGTTTAGAGTTTAACGCAAGAACCAGGATCTTTCTGATTTATAATCTTGGTTTTATAAATTATATGGTCACGTGCGAGTGAGGATCGTTTCATTACTAACCGAGAACCCATTACCTACTTATTATTCCGGGCGCCGGATCTACACGGAAACCGTTACACTTTGAGCTTGTCAGAAACCTTTTATTAATGCATATTTATGTGGCCAGTAGGTATACCTATGTTTGTTTAAATAATCAGTCGGAGTTGAATTCGTACAGTCAGTCTATCGACAATTGAGGCGATAATATGTCTTCAGGTAAACCCATATTAAAAATCATGAAAAGAAAATATCGTCAATGTTGTTCGATCCTTAAGTTTTTCTGTCGAAAAATTGATTAAATGAACGAAAGAAGAAAAACAAATGCAAAAGAAAAAAATCTAATGAGCAAGTGATTTTTGAATGCTAATGGGAATAGTACCCAGAACCTGTTTAGCCGTATGTTTTCTTGACCTGGAATCACGTTGTCCATATATGCATACGCGTGGCTAATGAACAAAAAATAAACAGCCCAAAAACTCGATTGTAATAATTAACGTGGCGCTTGCTCGCTCACGTTTTGGTACTCAAATTAAAAATGATAGTCAAACATTTGTATATAGGTATATATAGAAGAAAGAGGGCAAAAAGTTTGTCAAGATGTTACTCTACGAGTCAAACAACGCTATGAGACTCTTACTTTACGAGACAAACTTATACTCATTTATATAGGAATATATATATATATATATATGTGTATATACGGTAAAGACATAATCGTATATCGTATGTGTATAAACATGAACTGGTATATCGGCTACAGAAGAGAGCAGCCAGCGCGTAAGAACGCGTAAGAGCTTTAGGGTCTCTGAACTCATAATGCGCCTCCTATCTTCTATCTAGCTGGCAACGAACGAACGTATCTCTTTCTCTCTCGCAGCTCTCGCCGCAGCCTCCAATCTCGCGCGATCTTTCTACTCCCACCCGTGAGCATTCCAAATAGATTTAGTTTTGGTCGTTTTAGTGATAAGGCAGCCAAGCTGTGCGAGAGGAGTCAACGAACGATTTCGGAAGGTCGTCTACCTAACGGCTCGCTTCGTTTCGCACTGCAACGCATGTCTCCTTGTTTCGAATTATGGTTGGTTCGACCGATTTTCTCTACCGCTATTCACTTGGACAAATCCGCGACGGTCATTCGCACATGTTGTGCTCCTCCCTACCACCAGCCAATTCTATTTGAGAGTCTATCTCCTCGTGCGACAAATTCAGCTGAATGAAAGGGGCGGTAAAGTTTTACCTTGTTCTTGGTGAAATTTTAAGATTCCTTCGTTTTTTTCTTTTTCATTTCTTTTTCTTTTTTCTTTTTTTATCATTGATCATCTGAAACGGTCGAGAGTTTGATTAGACACAGGTGGATTCCTGCGAGTCTTGTTCGATGGTTCTTTTTTCTTCTTTCTTTCGTTGGGATAAAAAGTCAATGATAAAATAAAAAAATAAATAAAAGAAGATACAAAAATAAAAAAATAAAAAAAAAACTGTAATTTGGTATATGGAAGGGATTGGAGCATCCCGCACGTACCTGTATAGCTATAAGAAATCGTTTTCTAGAAACTTTCTAATTTCAACGTGTTAGAGTATATACCTATAGTAGGAGCTGAAGGTCCTTTATGCGAGATGCCAGAGATCAACGTACGGAGTAAAACACGACGTTGAATAATTCCACACCCGAGAAATTAACATTAAAACGTCAAATAAATATTTCCTATTACTCCATCGAGCATCTGTCTATCTATATCTACAAATTTTATATACGAGATATATCTGTATAACTCGCTTTTATACAGAAATACGTAGTTTCATCTCTTATCATCTTCTTGGCTTTTTTTTTTTGTTTACGTTAGTCTAAATATTCCCTCGTATGTTACAGGTAAATACTTGAATGAAACCATTTTTTGTTTTCTTTTAACGTCACATCACCTTTTTTTTCTTTCAAATTTAAAAACGAAATTCACGATTTCATAAAGATTTTTAAATTTGAAATGAATTGTTCCACGGAATGAAAATTTCCCGGGCTGAAATGTGTAAAAAAAAATTTCTATTATTTCTATCTCGCTGACCTATCCGCAAGAGAAAAAAAAATAATCCTCTCCTCTCCTCTTTATGTTGTAAACAACTCAACAGCTCGCAACACTCGGGTGAGAGCTGGGTTAGCTGTATGCAGGCTGCATGCGAATTATTCACTTTACGCAGTTCACAGAGTAACGTGGAAGCGTAGAACTGAAGTTTAGATAAACGCGTGCCTTTTTGCAGAGAGATTTTAGTGCAGAAAAACTTTTTCAAAAGTACATATGGGTAGAAAAAACATACATCATCTCCAAAGAAGCGTGCACGTGTCTTTATCTTGTCGTGTTTTTCTTTTGATCAAAAAGTTCCGACCCCAGCCTCTTCCTTGATTCTTAATTTCTTTCTTTCTTTCTTTCTGTCTTTCTCTTTTTCTTTTTACGTTGATACTCACGAGGGCCCTCCGAAACGGTGCTTCTGAAGTGCCTGAATCAGGTACAAGAACAGTTTGAAGTACGGGTCAAGCAATAATATCTCGTACTCCGGACTCGGGTATAAATGTCGAGTATATCCAAGACGCGATGCAGTTACTTGTTGTATGCTGGGCAAGTCTGAGTAGAACCGAGCGTAGCAGGCATATGAATGTACATACATACATGCGTACTTATATGTGTGCAGTGCAGTACGTGCTCTGGTGCATTCGCGATGAAGAAGAAGCAGAAGAAGAAGAAGAAGAAGAAGAAAGAAGAAAGAAGGACGAGGGATGAGGAGAAGGGAGGGCGTTTACATTTGGGACTGGTGCAGAGACCGGTTCGAGACCCATTAAAGAACCGTAACTTTTATATTGTTTCGTTCGTTTCATCCGCGTCAGTCCAGAACGCAGCGCAACAGCTTTCGAATATTTTCGCACGAGAAGTTTGAACCGTTGCCTCGCGCGTTGTTCGTATAAAATAGCCATACGGAGTTCCGCGCTCGAGGCTGAGATTTTCGGCTTGAAATTTGCCCACGTATTACTATATCCTAGCCCAAGCTTCGAACACAAAGTTTTTGATATTTACGAGCAAATTATATCCCAGCGCGGGTTCGATTTTTTCCCGTTTCTCTCCACCCGCCCGTATAGCATACATCGGCTTTGTATACAACGCGAAGACTCGAGAGGTTCTCTGGCAACGAGGTCAAGGCCACGACCTAGTGCGAGGCCATCGCCTTCGCGCCGCTCCTTCGACGCCCCCACCTTAGTTCTTCTTCTTCTTCTCCTCGTCGCTCCGGATCCGATCCCTCATTAGATGAATTCCGTACTTTATAGATTATACGTAGATATATACTCATGCCCATTTACGTAGGACTATAATACGAGCTGGCTGCCGATTAGCGATGAGAGAGGAAGGGGGTGTTATAAGAAAAGACATTTTCGTACCTCTTGTATACCCACGCTTGCAATTATATATATATTGTTTTTTTTTTGGGTGGATATCCGTCAGTTGTTACAGGCAATTAATGGAAATTTATCTCATCGGTTCTTTTTTCTTTTCGGACAATGATCGTAGTCGAGAAGAAACGTCTCTCGTTGATATTGCATATCTATCGAAGCATATAAATGCGTGTATTCGTGAAGGTTGTAAACTTGGAATTTCTACATTCCAACGAATGACGTTGGTTAGATACCGAGGCACTATACGGGGAAATATATTCGTAATGAAAAATGACAAAATCGATGTATCAGAACCGAGTAAAAAAATTCGTAAACTGCTTTCATATGAAAGCGATCTAAATCGTGTTTCTAAAACCGGACTTTAGACACTATTGAAATGCAAATCTGACGTCGATAAAAGATTGAAATATATTGCAGAGAATATATAACCCATACCCCGGTCGGACTAAACTATAGCCGCGATAGTTCAGTCGAGTCGAATGACGATAAAAGGAAAAATGAAATGAACCTAGTAGCCATCATTGCCTTGAACTATGAAATCTTTTCTATCAGAACAATGCAGAGTCGTAAGTGAGGAGTCTGATGAGATGTGATTAACGAGAACTGACCAGTTTCGTTCGCCTACCAATTAACGTTCTCGACTTCTATTTCCTTCGGAAATGACTTTTCGTTAGTAAGTTCCGATCGATTGAGCACGATAATTAAAATGCATAAGAAATAAGAAGGATGAAAACACTTAATGAAACAGGTAAATCAGCATTAGAGATTAAACGCATATTATGGCGTATGGTTAGGACTAGTTGCCTTATTGATGTCAGATGTGCACCGGATAGCAGCGTGGATAACTTGGGCATCGTTCGTTATATCTCGCGCACCTAGATTCCCCGTGTATATCAAGAAAAATCCGGAGAAAGGCGAGAGATCTGAGAAACGTAGGCAAGGTATATGAAACGAGGTGGTTCACGTCCCTCGGGGTTTTCTCTGACTCGGCAGATCGACTATGTGCTGAAGGAGGAGGATACTAGTACGCTAAGGGTGCGGCTGGTTCTGCTTCTGCTTCTGCTTCTGCAGCAGGATGAAATAGAAAGACAGAGAAGCCGGTGCCCGAGTAATTGGACACTCCCTGGAGGAGCCTCTTTCTTAACTAGTATTAAGCCGTTGACCTCACCGCGCGTGACCAGGGTGTCGATTTTCTTTTTCTGAATCCAGCCCCCTGCAACCTCTCGAGAGTTGGCCATTTCACTCGAGTCTTACTTCATTATACCCGTTAGATAAATTCGATGAAAAATAGATTTCATTTTGCCTCGTAGACTCGCGTGGCAGTTAGTCGCCTAAGGCCAACAAGCCAGCGAACACGAGGCCGGGTTCGTAACCCCAGCGTCTCTCCATAGTCAAGGTGGTCGTTTTTTCAATGTCACTGGTAGCCCGGGGGAAAAACGTCTCGCTTACACGTAGCAGGTATGTACCTAAGGCCGTCAAGAAGATCTGAGTACTTTTCACAGGGATGAGAGGAGTCAGCTATGCGAACCTTTCTGCACACATAGAAATACGGACGGGCTAGGGCTCACCCCCGTTAAACTACGTGCTATTTTTCAGGGTGCAACAACCTCATCTTCGTTCATAACTGCTTTGTGCGTTTTGCGCACCGAACTGCACTCTTGCTAAAATGATTTACAATTCGTCGAGAAAACTCGCGTATGAGATGCCTCACGTCTCGCGTCAGTAAGAGAGATTTATCTTTCGGTTGGTATTTTTATCTGTAACTAACCATAAACGCGTTTATCTGCACCGTCGAGTTCTTCACTAGACGTAGACAGTCGCCAGAGATTTTTAATATCGAACTAAAGTTTAGACATTTGACCGAGTTCATAGAGCTTGCCCAGTCTTCTGGCCATCATAGGCGTGTTAGAATCGGTCTTTTCAACGCGCTAGAGCTTCTTGGAATCGTTATACCATCTCTGACGACGAGAGACGAGTACACATACGACCATTTTACACACACGTACATACACCCACCTATAAACATTGCGGTCGTTAGACCTGGTCTTAAAATGGCGGTAGAGAAAGAGATTACCGATCATAAAGGTGGTTTTAAATAATGGGACGTTGGCGGGTGGGCATATATTCATCGAACGGTAAATTTTTAAGCCGTGATTTAGATTTTAGATGAAACAAAAGACCGGGCTTCGGCCTTCTTCCTATATACCTACTTGAGCCTGTTCATGGACATAGAGTAGTATAGGTACGTCTGAGAAATTACTCTTAGAGACAAAGGACGAGGATCGTTTGAACGAATACGCGGGCCCTGGTTGCGAGAGAAAAATACGAATAAGAAGAAGATTACGTTAGCCGTGGAAGAAGCAGTTTGTTTCAATCAAC
Organism: Rhogogaster chlorosoma; assembly: GCA_944452935.1. Lineage (NCBI taxonomy): Eukaryota > Metazoa > Arthropoda > Insecta > Hymenoptera > Tenthredinidae > Rhogogaster > Rhogogaster chlorosoma. The sequence continues at coordinate 19,935,304 of OX101801.1, read as the reverse complement.
GGTATCTGCGCGAAGTCACACGTGGGATGGTATTATTCGTCGGGAAGTAAGCCGTGTAGAGGCTAAGCAACATTTACGGGTATTTGGAAGGAACGTGCTCTGCCTTAGTCTCGTGCTCTTGGGGCCTGCTCTGCTTTCCGCGACTTCAGCCGTTGATTGCTAGCTGAGTTTCAGTGGGATTTAGACGAGCAAATGAAAGATAGAGAGAGAGAAAGACAGAGACAGAGACAGAGACGGGATGAATAGTAGGCAGAAAAGGAACCTAGAACAAATCCTATTAATGCGGAGATTCGTGCTCTCTGAATAGTCGTGAAATCATCTTAATTCATGACAAGTGCGGAGAAACTGAATTAATACTCATAAAGATACGCCGTACACGGTATTAGGGTTAACGAACTTTATACTTCTCCAACGACTATAATAACTTACTTCTTGTTTACAATATCTCGCTATAAATAGTTGATAACTGCATCACGTTAGTTTGCCGTAATGATTTTCGATGTTATTCAATTATCTTGACGGATTTCTTATCCTACTTTTTTCCATCTTCAATATATACTTACGTATACACTTCTTGGGTCTCTAGGATTAAAACTAATCGATTCATTAATTCCTTCCATTCCATTGTAGGTATATATATATACTCTCGAAAGTCCAAAAACAATTTGATGCTTCTTTTAACCCCGATTAACCTTGTCCTTGGGTTAGGGTTAGGTTAAGGCCGTCGTTCCCTCGCTTACGTAACTCATATCATCTCATAGATCCGAAAGGGGTTTTAAACGCCTTTTTTACCCACTTTTCGAGTCAACATCTCGCAATTTTAAATTGGCTAAAGTTTCATGCTCCGAGTCACTAACCCCTCCAATAAAAATTTCATCCAAACGATTCAGATTCTTAGACACGCCGGGTTAATTATCCGCTTCTAAGACGTGTCTAGAGTTCTTTAAGAATTACGTCTCATTCTTAAGGAACTCACATACAAGAGTCTGGTCAGTGTATGTCTTCCTGCACCTTTTGCGCGACATATTTAACAGCCCCAATAAAAACAGGTCATTCCGTTTGACGACGTTTTGTCGTCTTGATCGTCGAAGTCTAACTTCTGTCTCGGCCTCTCCAAATCCTTGACACTGAAGGCTCGTATATAGGTATAATATACGACACTAAGATAATCATCTCATTAAAGATTCACGGCCAAACGTTGGCCTGCTGTTTGAAAAAAAAATAAAAAAAAAAATAAAACATTTTATCGGTGAAAATTTTTCTCAATTCTATACCATTCCAGGATTTGTCTTGTGAATTTTTTTTTTCTACAAAATTCTCGACCCAACCCCGCACTATCGCAATTATTGAAACAAAAGAGAAAAGTAAAATAAAAAAACAGGTGAAAATTATCGTCTTAAGTGCTGCGTATTATAACCGGGCACGACGGATGAGTGGATTGAGCTCAACCCTCAGCGCGAGGTGCAGTGCAACGATGCTGGAAAATTCCACGACTCTCTCGTGCAACCGCGTGCATGTTATGTGTGCATATATACTTATATACTGCACTTTCACGTATAGGTTGCCCACGTATTATTTATCCAATTATTTATTCATTTTTAGCTCTCTTAGTTTCAATTAATTTCGCATAAGATTAGAAACGCGAAGAGAACCGCCCTGACTCCCTCTTCTATCGCGTGTTATTAGCAGATACGACGTTTGCGGGGAGAATCGATCGGGTTGTGATTCTATGGGGAAAAAACTGATCGCGTTTAGTATGTCCGGGCGAAGTTTTCGCTGACGGGGTTTGAAAACGTTTTGATTTCACCTTAGGAGTCTCTCAAAAGAACCCAACGAACGAGAGAGGGTCGAATAGAGTTGCGGCCCGGTACGGCCGATTTCTCCGAGGTCAAGCACCGCTTGGTTTAATATGTTGTAGGGAGTAGCGACCGTAATAGGCACTGAACGCCTTCGTACGCAGCAGAGAACGCCAACTGCATCAGGCCTCGTTTAGATACATTCACGTTGTTACTTGCGTATCCGAGTGACGTTCTTCGTGTGCAACAAACGACGAATATTCTTCGTTTGCCTACGAGTATTGTCTAATTAAGATAACCACCATGATCTCGCCCATTCAGGCTTCGCGATTCCAAGAAACGAGAAAATCCTGTCTTCCGATAACGCGAGACGGTCTGCATTCTTTGCTTTTCTTTTTATATCTCAAATCCACGATCCGACTGATCAAAGAAATCATCAGCTAAGTAATCAAATAATTGTACAAATGACAGGTGTCCTTTTCATTTCAAGGTCGCCGAGTTGTAGCGCCCAACGAGATTCGTACGAAAGACTTTTGAACGTGCGAGTGATCGCTGTTGAGATTGTATTGAGGGAATTCACAGTATGTACAGCCAATGAGAAACTCTCGAAAGATACTTGGTTAAGAATTATTTTGACCCACTGTATATAGTTTAGCGCAGCACAACGGCGCTGCGCAGCATATGCCTACCTGTAACCGTCTCGACAAGGCAAGGCAAGGCAAGGCAAGGCAAAGCAAGGCAAGGCAAGGTAAGGCAAGGTAAGCCAAGGCATCCCAGCATCTCGTCGTACAGAATGTAGTCACCGAACTGGTTGCTCTCCCAGTTTCTCCTGGTCTTTTCTCTCGCGGCTGTTCTTTTGGCCGGAGTACGTACCTACTACGTACGTTACTTACGTGTGTATACCTATATATGTCTCAGATGTTGCGTCGCGGAGTCATTCTTATAGAACCCGTGTGTATACTTGTTTCTACGAACGAGAAATCGCGATGAGAGTGACGATAGTTGTGAGATATTGCGGAGGGAGGTAATTATATTCGTAAAAGAGGAGTGAAAAATAGAGAGAAAGATACAACTTCGGGGGGTTTTCACGTGGCATTGACCACGACGTTGCGTTATTCACGGTATATTATTAGACTGACGGGAGAATAGCCGGTAGGCCTATCTTTCCTACAACGACCGTGAAGCCATCATCGAGTCACCAGTCGTGGTCGGAGACCGTTGTTTGTTATTTCTAGCCGATTCGTTGATTCGTCTAGCCTTTTTTTTTTTCACTAAATTTAAAGTTAAGGTCGCTGTTACGTCGCCTAGTCGACGAAACTAGCATAGGTCTCAAAAATCGTGAATTTTCCGTATCTTCTCAAGCCTCGTTAAGATCCTTAAGCTACATGAGACTCCTACGGCTTTAGGGAGTTGAGTCGGGTTTAGTTTAGTTGAAGACTGCGTCACAGCATCACCAGGGTCCACCATGGAAATCTTTCGGCGATGACTCATTGTTGTTGCAGGCACGTTGCTCAGGGTCAAACCCGTTCGGTGTCAAGGTGGCTGTATAAAAATCGAATCTCTGAAAGACTTTTGCTTTCAAGGAAGACCGGGCTCGTAACACGGGGTTGAATCGATCGATCCAAGCCGCGTGGAAGGGTTCCGTGAGTGCAGCCGAGGTTCACTGGTCCCTTGCTTGGCTACCTAGGGGAAAATCGCGGTGATATTTTGCTCGGCTACATACAGGGTGCCCCTTAAATTACAACGTAGCAGTACGAAAGTGTCGCTTTTTCGTTATTTTTCCTTCTTCATCTTTCCTTTTTTTTTTTTTTTTGCCTGTTAAAAAAGTATGAAAAATGAGATTAACAAAGTTTTACACATTTTTAACCGGGCAAACGAACCGACGGACTAATTGGACTTTACTAATTACTCCTTTTAATTGGGTGTTTTAAAATTTAACTTAGCGAATTTAACGAAATTGGGCGAATGTGAGCCCGGCTTGGGTTGCCAACATTCCACGGACGGCGTTCCCTCGACTCTCGCGGTTTTGCACACCTATCCGGCTATTCTGCATGGGCACAAGCACAAGCACAAGCACAAGCAGGAGAAGCATTGAATTACCGAAAACAAAACAGAGCGCACTTTGTTCGGTTAAATGGGACGAGATGAAGAGGGAGAGACGCGGTAGTATTTACGGTAATGCTTTTTCCGTTAAATGAACCCACTCTCTCAAGTGACGTCATAATTTGCAAGGAAATTTTCCCATCGTCATGCATCTACGCGTCTGGATTTTGAGACTAAGGAAAAAGTCGGGAATTGGAGAAGATGGTGACTCTTCTTCTTTCGAGATTAACACTTTCCCTTCGCCCAACTAATTGGAATCATTATACTCAAAAATACTTTCAGCTTATTTGCCGATTGAAACACTTCACAATCGATAAATTTAAAAGTCTCCCCAAAGAATCTTAAAATTTTGAATCCTGGTGTAAGAAAATAATTCTGGTTCGGAGGGAATCGACGATTCGACAATTTTACGTCACGGAAGGAAGGATCAGAATTTTCGCAATTTCAGCGAAGCGTTAGGAGCATTGCTACCAACAAAAGGGCTCGCGATATCGATGAAGGGATTCAGTTTCTCAAGTATTCGTTAGCGTCACTTTGAACATTGTAGAACTCGACATCATGGAGAGGCGTGTTTGTCTCCGCATTCCAAAGAGATCTCCATTCGACTCAAAAGTTTCTCAAAGATTCGAACCACCGACGCCCATCGTCCGCGTCTGCGTCCACATCCACATCTACATCTACATCCATATCTTCGCGTTCCTAAAGGCACCGATATCCCGTTCCCTCCGGGCAATCTCCTCCCGTCTTTGTCTGTCCCATCCATGGGGTCATTCAAGGTCAAAACCAAAGTGGGACACCGTATCGGATGTATTTAAAGAGGGATATCGAGTTGCCGAAACAATAGTATCCGCCGGGTCCAAACTGTGGATATAAATTTTGGGAAAAATCGCGCATGTCTTTCCAATCTATGATCTAATCAAAGTGCAAACATTTCGCTGTTTGCGATCATCAGTGCATTTCACGGTAATGAGATAATGGCATGTAAAGATAAAGCGATAGCATGGCTGCTGGAAGAGTTTTAGTTACGTGTATGAAATCGCAGCTGTTCCACATTATGTGGGTATAGTGTATGGGATACACGGTATCTATCCATATGATTGAGAAGCTGCGAGAGTAAATCTTCTTCGGTCGTTTGCTCAGGCGTTACGTCGAGAGACGAACGGATAGACAGACGGGACGAAAGAGATTCACTACGGCTGCAACTGAAAGTATATTTTTGGCGCGTGGGCCTCTTGTGGTAATAGGCTCGAGCTTGCACCAGGGCATTTTAGCGAGATTACTAGGCCGTTGACCCCGCCGCAACCTCCTCCTCATATACGTACTCCTTCTCTTCATCCTCCTCATTCTCCTCCTACTTATTTCCCTGACGCCGAGCCACACGTGAACCCCCGTCACAACTGCGATCCCTCTTCCTCTCCCTCGCCAAACCCATCGGCTGAATGCACTCCCTACGGCTGCATCACGATATACTATGCATATGTATGTACTACCTATATAACCAACCACTTCATTCCATTTTGCCTTGTCGTTGCATACATGTCTACATGCATCATACATACATATGTGTATGTAGCTGTAGGGTGAACCACGACGCATGTGTAGAACTTCTCCTTTGCTGCCAGGCACTAAACCATAAGATATACCCATACGACGATGTATGTAGGTATATGCTCTGGATATGATGGTTCAGCTAGCTCAGGGTGCATTGCAGAGCAAAGGGAGATCGAGTTCGAGGGAATCCCGGCGTGAAACTTTGCCGTACCATGCAGTATGAACTCGAGATGCGAGCAGCGGTCGAGTGATGGCAAGTAGGGTATGCAGGAAAGGGTGTAAGTGCATGTTATATTGATGTGTACACGGTGCGGAGACTAGGGAGAAAGCGCCGTTCAACAACGACGGCTAAACCTATAGAGCTGCTGCTGCTGCATGCAACGACAGCTGGCCCCATACGTACGTACAGCTAGGTAATTGGCCGTTCTGCGTACTTGCGAAGCATGTATGTACATACGTAGTACATGTAATTTTAGTATTTAATTGTTGTCGACGAAAAGGTGTATCGTAGTGGTGTAATGGATTGAAAAATCAAGAAATCAAGTAGGCAAAGTATGGAACGTCGTATGGTATAGAATTACAGAGCTAATTTGTGTCATTTTTCTATTTATCATACTAAAATTAAACCTCATAGTAGGTAAGTTAAGTACCTGTTAATTTACGAGAGATGACAGTGATTAATTATACGTGTGGTTCGTTCGCACCGCCGGCAGTCGTTTTCTATGTTGGTTACTACTGCTGTGCCTACTCTTCGTTGGAGGATTTCATTTTTTAAGTCGTTCCAACCGAGACGAAGAACGAACAAAGTGATGCGCTCCATGGAGCGTTCGGAGGGGCCAACTTCTCGCGTTAATGCCTCCACCTCGGAGTCCCTTCGACGGTTTGACTTTCGACTATGAGAGTAAAAAAAAAAGTGAGAAAAATGAAAGAGAAAAAGCTTCTCTGCAGGCGGATGCACGCATGAATTTACCGTCCAAGGCCGAGGCGCCCTTGAAAATATATCAGTTTGCTCATTAACTAATTCAAAGTGAAAGAGAGCGAGAGAGATAAAGAGAGGAGGGGAAATGGGGGGAGGACTCTGAGAGAGAAAGAGATGTACCGACAAAGACAGAGAGAACACCGATGTCAACGACCCTGCCGTATTTAAATCAGGTCAACCTTTCCTAGTGGGCAGCAGCTATTGCCCAAGGGCTATTTTTCTCGATGCCTCTATAATACGCTCCTGTGCCTCTGCACTTCTTTGCCGAAGCGGAGTTACTCATTTTGAAAGTGGATTACATCGTCTCGTCTCGTTCCTCGACGTCGATAGACGGATTCATTATTTTTTTTTTTTTTTCAAGTCTCTGCAGCCGCTGCAGCGCTCGTTACAGCAACACCGTGGATTACTCTCTAACCTGCGCATTCTGTTGAGGAATAGTTCATCGAAATAGTTCAACCGCAGACGTATATTTCTGTTCCCAGCAATTACCGTCATGATCACACTGGGAAAACTACATCCATTTCGATATGTGGTGTATGTATATAGTTAAGCACGGCTTAAATCAACCCACGGAATCACGTATGGTCATGTCTAGCAAGTAGCATTTATATCTTGGAAATGGTTACAAAAATAATTATACACGATGCCAATGGACCGTGTCGAAGTCTTCCGGGCAGTAATGGCATTACACTATTCTCTAGAGATAAACTTTACGTTACGTTACGTTACGTTACGTTACGTTACGTTGTGCTGAACCGTGCAAATGCGAAAAGGCTACGACGTTCAACGCCCGAGGTATATGGCGAACACAGATGCATGTATACTGTAATATACATTAACGCAGAATAATAGTAATAAGTAGGTATGCGGCCTGCGGTTGCATAAGATGATAATCAATTCGTCCAACATATATTTGTGCATCGGTGCATCGGTGCATCGTATCGCTGCTCCTGATTTGCCCGTACCCATGTCCATATGCCACTATTGGTTACGATGCTAAGTGGCTTATTGTCGCAATCCTCGCACTCTCGATCCATCCGCAAAGCCGTGAGGGCAAAGCATTTACCCCTAAGTTTCTCCGGCGATAATTCACCGCGATTTATTACAGGGATCTGCGTGTCTCATTCGCTGATCGTCATTATAAAATATCTCTTATGCTCACCGCATACGAAGGTGAACTCGAATATTGGTATTTAGTATACGAAATTTAATCCCCGATACTAACGATACTCGTTTTACCAAAAACGAGGGCTTCGTGACCCAGATCACGAATCCGTTTGGGTTTAACCTAAAGTCTTGCGGGAGTTTCGTCGAAGGTATGAACACGCGTACTTACCAGTGCCTACGCGGAATTACGACGAAACCGTTAGGGTTACGTTCTTATTCTCCGCTGCTCATGTGGCCCAATACATACACGTATGCATGTAACGCTGGCTTGATACAATCGGGCAAATCTGAGTCAACTATAGACTAGTTAGGGCCAAAAAATGATGAGGTGAACTCGAGATAGTCTAGCCTATAGCCCTCGTTTCGTAGTTATATACACGAGGAACGTGATCTCCCGCTGTATCTAGACTTTCTACGGATTATTATAGCGCTGGTTTCGTGCACGTAGGTAATTCTGAGTGAGCTAAGGTATCCGTTTAATGCATAGACACGATATAGTTGAAATCAGAAATTCAAGTTACCTAGTTGAAAAATTCATATGGGGAAAATAGTTTGCGGTGGACAACTTATACTTGGGAAAATATTATATCGACGCATAATATGTGCGGACGGTCATATCAAAGATGAAACTTTCAAGGAAAGAAATTACACGTCTCAGATAGTGGTTCAATTTCGAAGGAGGATGGTGAAATCCTGGAAGTACCGAAGCGGTTTCTGCTTCTATGGATCGAGACGACGTTTTTATTCTTTTTTTTTTTTAGCAATTATTGTTATTACTTTTTTGTCAGAAATTCTTCAAACGATCAATTGCACTGTTCTACTCCCTTGCTTTCTCGCTCTGTTCCGTTTTCTGGGAAGTTGATGAGGGTCAGTATGATCAGTTGGTACCGGTCGTAAAATGTTTGAACGTACGACTTGTAAGACGTCAACGAAACTTACAATCTGGCGGACATAACTTGGACGGCTTGGTCTCGGTCTCGGGGTCTCACTTCGGAAGGGAAAACGCGCGGGCGCAACGGCCTCTCGACATTCACATCGGATCGGATCCCATAAAACCTTCATTTTACGCGGATAGTAATAATATATTATTAAAATTTAGAGGCGCAGTAGACTTTACGGTCTAGTTCACTTCACCTCGTACCCCGCTTTGAGAACTGAACGATCGAATGAAACGGTCCGACAGACTCTTCCCAACCTCCAACCGTCTACTACGGGCTCTAGGATACGGACAATATTTACGCCAGTATTAAACACAAAATTGAACAAATAAACACCAACGACTAATGTTTATCGATCTAGATTACACGGATGCAGACAGAATATATCGTACCAACGAGATTAGCTATATCATTCAGTCTCGAGAAGTACGAGTGCAGAATTTAATGCATAATCTCTTGTATACATACCATTCAGAAAACTATTTCATTTCATTCTCAGATATACGATCTGTGTCTCCCTTCATATGTTTCATTCATATTTATCTCTAACAATAAGTTAATACGCGTCGGGTGATTATCTATTCTAGATAAAAATTTTACCCCCGCGTCAGCGTACTTTGGCATTTCAACGAAGTGGGATGATCAATGGTGCAAAGTCGATGGGATAATTGTCAATGATGTATGTAGGTACTCGGCGAGGAAGCGGTGGCCCACTAGCCAGTACCGACTATGCGATACTTCTCTCTCCCTCGAGATAGAAGTGAGTGGGAGCACCTTACTTGTAGGTACTCGTCAGTGCGGCGGCAACGGGTACTAGGTATAAGAGAGACCAGGAACTCAGGGACCCAGGGACCCATGGACCCAGGGGGCAAGTATCCAGGCTGACACCCACGCCGGTTTTCTGGGCCAAAAAATTGCAGAACGCCGTTCTCTTCCGCGTGGCCTGGCTCGATCACTTCTCTCCCGTACAACTTCTATCCCCTTCCTCTCAGGTTCCGGGTCCCAGGTTTTTCGCCCTCAAAACGTCGCGATTGTTCAACCCGCGGAGCTGCTGCTATTACTCTGCACGCTGCAGACCCGTTTTCATTTTTTCAGCCCGCACCCTGATTTCCTGTCTCGTTCCCTTCATGCCTCTAGTATTCAGTCTTAACTATACTTACCCCACTTCGATACCGCGGAGTCTCCGATGGTGCGCGTCCGTAACAGTCAATATACATTCGCTCGTCGATCACTCAGTCAGTCAGCTCAACTTATCTCTGTTTAGCCTATGGCTTGGATTGGTATAGATGTGAATTTCGATCAGGTTATATTAGGTTAGGGTTAGGATTGGATTGGATTGGGTTGAGTTAGGTTAGTATCGACCTCTATTCCCGAGTGGGCGGATATATCGGTTCTCTTATAGATTGCGCATGATAGATCTCGCGAGATATACATATACACGAACCTATACTACACCTACCCGTTTGCATCTCGCAACGGTTTATTAGATAGGTGCGTAATGCGTATGGAATTGCGTGGGTACGTATAGACTCGAGAATGCAAGCGTACGTTTAGCCACCACTTGATCCAACTACATGCCTGGTATAGGTAGGTAAGTTAACATACATACAACCACATATCGTACGAAAAACAAAAATTCTAAATCCCGTTCGTTCTGATTTACTGGTAAATATCGAGCGGCGAGTATACCTACATCTTACAAAGTTGACCATAACTTATTGGCACACTCGTGGTTGCAGTGTATGGTCCACCGATCAATAATTACTCACTTAATATTATTATCGCTATAGTATTTACGGGTGCGTAAATTACATTGATTAATTTATCCTGAAGCTAAGTAAGGTAGGTAGGTAGGTAGGTAGGTACACGCTCGAACACCATATCGGTCAGAATATGAATATGATACGCGGATATTTGATATATAGGCGGGCGATTAGATCGCTTGAATTTAATATTTGCGTTGCAAGTATATATTCGCAAAAAAACTGAATAAAAAAAATAAAAAATGAGAATTTATATGCGATATATAGTTTGCGAAGATGTTTACTAACTACAACATAACTATGTTATTATTACTTATATACCCGCAGGTTGTTGGGTAGGTATAGCCGCAACTATGGATATTAAACATACGGCGGCAAGCCGCTACTGTAACTTTATATTAAACTTAAAGCACGCCCTAGTTCAAGCAGCGAGGCATGAACTAGGCTAGTTGTAGACACATACATACACTAGTCTAGTGTATTCTAATTAAGCTTTCAATTTCCCGGTTGAGTTTGTAGAATATACTATAGAAGAGAAGAGAAGAGAAGAGTAGATAGAAGGTAGAAGATAGGAGATAGGAGATACAAGGAGATGAGAGGAATCGAACAAAAGCTTGAGAATAATAATAACATCACGACGAATGTGCAGAAGAGGATATTTGTGTATGTACATACTTGATTCAATTTCGTTGAAAAATCAATATGACACTGTCTAATAACGCAAATTGACCCGTTGAAATTGGTGAATTAAATACGGTAAATAAATCGAAAATATTGTGTCGTTGAACCTGAATAAAAGCGATATCCATGTATATGTAAAGATGTATATGTTGCGTCATATTCGTTCAAACATTTTTCAACAGTGTTAGAGTGGTTGTTAATTATACGCACGTCTTATGCGATACATATACGTATACATCGTATGTATGTATACATACCGATACCATAAGGAACTATGCATTATTTCTACAAGTCACCGGGTGTTAACAAAAGCGGAAACTTGAAATACAGGAAGTTTTGACGGCGTTTACAAAACGACAATGATCCATATAGAGGAAAAAAAAAAAATCGAAAAAAAAAAAAATAATAATACAAACGTCGACATAATAATGTCAAGTACAGAAACTCGACCGAGGTCAATTTTCACACTATAATTACACGCTTGTCACGAATGAACGAAACAACAACAAAAAAAAAAAAAAAAATGAGGAAAAAATAAAACCGTATAGCTTATATGACATGATATAATATAAAGTGCGTGGTTTCCTATACGTATGCCTATACACGTATATTGTAACGAGATAAAATGAAATGAAATGAAATAAAAGGATGAAAGCGTTTAGTCAGCAGTAAAGTCCCGGTCGAGGAGTTCAGGTCACTCGTGTATACATGTACTACGTATATGTAGGTAGAGTTAGGTATATCTGATGCGTTTGTGCGTAGAGTGCAAAGGATCGACTTCTTCGTCTCATATAAGAGCCTCCGTGTACCTACGGTACTGTAACGCGGTGCGTGAGACCGGATGTACTCGCATCTCGCCAAACTGCGTGCGTGCGATATGTACAACGGTGCAGTGCACAGAACGGGCCAACTGCAACTGCAACTGGAACTGCAGTCAGTCGTCCTACAGACACCCCTTGTCCATTGTCGTTGAACTGGGTCACTGCAGCAGTGACACTTTGTTATAAGTATCGTCGTTTAAGTAGGCTTCGCTGTATATTACGGGCGAAGAAGAATAAGGAGCGTAACGAATGGCAAGAGGAAAATGAGGAGAATCCTTTTGTCAATAATTGATCGAAGGAACGAGCCATCTGCCCAATTGTGCAATACGCCTTATATACTTTTTAAACAACCGTTATTTAAGGTCTTTGAAAGATTTTTACGGGTTGCCGAAATTCGTTCAAATATATTAACTAGTTTTCATATCGTCTTTGAAATGCGGACCTGTTGCACTACGTACGTAGCGCGAGTAGTAGGTACGTAGTACAAAACTCATCAAGACCTGCGGTGGCACTTTATCTATGGCTGAATTGATTCTAGAGTTATTTGTACCTGTATATCTGTCCGTGGATGGGATAGCTACGAAGCTATCGTTCCCGTTTCACCATAACGGATATAAGAAGGTACGAAATTATCTAATTAGGGACATTCCGGTTTGAGAAGCAATTAGAATGGGAATTGAGATCGTGGATGACGGAGGAACGGGTCGGATTTAAATGGCATTTGCAATTTTTCAAAATATGAAAACTTGAAAGTAGCTCAAGGCGGTAGGTAGGTAGGTAGATAGGTATATATATACTACATACTATATGTCGTGATATTTATTTTATTTATTATTCCTATATCATGAGTTTGCTAGAAATAATGACTAACGAGTAACAGAGAGAAGTTAATGAGAAACAACCTCATCTGTTTGCGCGTTCCAATAGACAAGCCTGCACAGTGAAACCGCACGGATGCGGGAGGTATAGCTGTTACAACCAAGTCTGCTGCAGGAGCGCGGAGAGCAAGAAAACATTTCTTTTTTATCAAATACCAATATGTCGCAAGTCAACAGAACTATGCTAATACCAATATATATAGGGGAAAAATGAATTTCTATACCAAGCTGCTAGAACACGATGGTGTGTGGCAATTTATTAATATACCTTCCTATACGTTTCCACATCAAACTTACATATCATGTTGTGGTGCGTGTCGTGGATTCGTTACACACGCACGCGGCGACGCGTCCTTATTACAATTTCATAGAGTGAAAAACCGACCTAATAATAAGTCAGAAATGTTCTCCGATTTGATATGGATCGATAAGAACAAAACGGAGCTCGTGATAATCCCTGATACATATCACACGTCGTTATATAGTATAAGCATCAACGATAGAATAGGAATCGACGACCTCGTTTGCGTCGGGTCTACGCGCTAGTGTCAGTGTTGGTCGCGTGAGAAACTCAATACGGGTATTTCCGCTTGATTTTATGATCGCCTCGGCTTTTTCAGTTTTCTTGTTTCAAACGTTGTTTCCGTTTCCGCAGAGGCTCGCAATGTCACGAGACTCGGGTCAGGATTCAAGCGGTTTCTGAAAAGCTGATTAGCTTGCGTTAGCTTGCAGGTTTAACGAAAGGAACTACTACTGCGACGACGACGACGACGTCGGCGCATACGCACGCACGTACGCTTACGCTTACGCTTAGTCTTCTCTACCGGACCTCGAGACTCGGTAGGCTTTGCGGGAATTTTACCGATGTGCCGAAAGTTGGGAGTGCTCCTCTCACTGTCGAGCCAGCGGTCATTGCTGCCGCGTGTCTCGACGCAGAGGCCCCCAGTGCCCTAGTGACCAAAAGCCTTGTCCAATCGGTTGCCGACAACCGCTCGCGTGTTTGTTTCAGTTTTGGTATTTCTTTTATACTTATACCAATCGAACTTTTCTATCCATCGACTACTGGGCTCTTTGTATAATGAAAACGGCGGAGCGTGACCGCGAACATTCGCAACTTGTTTCGCGACTCGTTAGTTTCTCGCTTACGCTTATACATACACGTATACGTATACCGCCGCTATAACTCTAGTGTCAATGACTCCTTTTATAATAATCAAATGATCTGTGAGTGTAATAATCAACGAGAGATACGCATGGATTGTTTTCCACACAACTATAACGAACAACGTTCACTATACATCTATATCATTCCATTGTGATAATTCTGTTGCGATTAAATTCTCGCGACGATCGGGCATAGTGGTGTCTTATTATAAATCGGTGAGCACTCGCAGCTCCCCGACATTACATTCATAAAGAGGACATTCCTCTTGATTGGCATCCCTGTCATCTGCTTCGGCTATTTGAATTAAAATTTAAAAAAAAAATGTAAAAAAGTACAAAAACTAGACAATGAAACACACGTGCGGACATTAAGAACGAAGGGTTAAAAACGCGAGGAAAAAAGAAATTTGCGTTAATGTGAGTTTCGATAAATGGAGGAATTGCTAGCAGGATTGTTGCAGGGACCGATTCTTCTTCCACCCAAGTAAGATAATTGATGAAAAACGTTGAATCCTATACATTATTGGATATGCGTTGATCAACATCGATCTCTTTAATAAATGCGAAAAAATTATACGCAGCGACGAATCCCGCAGCCCCCGATGTCGTGTTGTTGGTATAAAAATAGGCTGCATAAATCATATCTTGTTTCACGGTGAATTAAATCAAGAGGAATGCATTTTATTCCCTTCTACGAAAGAGGCGTGCGGCGCGCCGCGGCAGTGCGGTTCATCGGGTTCCGTGGACTTCCTGGACCGAAATTCGACTCTTTCGATAGAGCTGGCGCCTTCGATTATGCAACGAGGTGCCTTCGTAATCCGAAGTCGTGCACCTTGCCGGTTCATCATCGGACCGCGAGGAAGACTACTTCCCATGGTAGACTGAAAGAAGTAAACAAAATTTCGCGAACCGCTAAAACTCTCTAAAGACATTTCGCTCATATTTGCAATTTGCATATATCACCAAGAAACCTGTTCATAGTTGAGACCACTTTTTGGGCTCTGGATTGTCGAAAAATCTCGACCATTCACGTCGTCCTCAATCAACATCGCGGTTCATTCCAACGCCCAAGCTTCACCCATGGTGTAATATAAGGTAGCGGCTAGTTACTGGCTAGTATATGGACCCAGATACCCACTTGGCACGGATTCGACTGTCGACTTTGTTGCCCGAGACATTTACGTCTCGTAGACATCGCGGAGTCTGGTTGCTAATTAGATCCTGTTTTTACCTATCGTATATTTTCAGTCCGTGAAAGAAAAATTTCGGCGAATCTATAGCCTGCGGATATCAATTCGGCAGAGTATATCGATTCCCGTTCGCACAGATAATCTTTATACGTCGTTTCATGGTTGTTACTTATTTTGCACACATACGTGTACCTCATACATGTATCGTTGTTCCTATAGCTGACTGACTGACTGACTGACTTACTGACTTACTAGCTGGGGCTCACTGACTCGGTATACGCTTTGTAAGCCCGAGTCGAACCGAGTGGTCATATTATAGGTGTATATAGTTGCGCCAGGTCAACGTACCCGAGATATTCTCAGCCTCTCTCTCCCCAACCCTTCGATCTTCTCGGCTCTCTTTCGCTCGATATTTCGATTGATTGATTAATAGATGGATTCGGTTTTCGTATATAGTGAGAACTTTCTTTCCTCCGGAAGTACGTGGATTCCATATCGATGTATCCTACTCCGGTACGAACGCTTATATCATCGTTTCACACTGAATCGTTATATACGACGTCGGACGTCGAAGGAAGTCGCCGTTTGCTCCGCAGGCTCGCGTGACTATACATCGAGTTCAGAGGTCGAACGGAGCAGCTAATAGCGCAACTTGTTGCTCGAGGGAAATAGGCTGGGCTAGTTTAACCTGGAAATATCACTAGCCTCGAAGAACTGTGCAAGTATGCTACTTCCGAAGCGTTTTAAGCATAGGTATAGCTAGACGGTGTAAAGTCGGCTCGTTGCCGTCGCCGACGTCCGTTTAGTTTCTTTCACATTACTCAGGTAGATAGGTCGATGCCCTCTCTTCTATAAGCAACCTATGCCAGTTTATTTTCTTCCACTCTCCCGAATTCGATACGAAACTTTGAATCTCATGACCGTTCTCTAATAATAGTTATCAAAGTTTTTGTTGGCAGAAGAGTGGCGAGTGCGTTTTTTTTTTTTTTTTTTCTTTCATTTTCAACCATATACTTATACGTTTTATTTTGTCTCAAAAAATTGTTTATAAAAAAAGAAAATTCCGCTTTCTCAATATATATATTATTCTTCACTCCTCTCCCTCGCTCTCTCTCTCTTTCTCTGACACCTGTGTAATTTATCGAGAAACTGCTCAACCCCCCCTTCCTCTTACTCCTCGATCTTGATCGTTATATAGGTAGGATATAGCCGCTTCCCTCTGATCGCCGGGCGTAACGAACGATCGAACGAATGGACTATAGTGTTCGAAGGCGATTAACTTTTTGTTGAACGATTTCGATCCACTCGGCTGCTGTAGTTCGGTATAGGGTATACATATAGGCATCGGTCAGCAGCAAAGCGATTGACCCAGATCTAGTAATTGTTCTTTAAGCAGAATATTGAACCCGTGTTTCTGCGCATATTTATTCGTCAATCGGTGCCCCACCTCGCGATACCCATTTCGTTTTGCAATAAAATCGAAACTCAATTTTTGACGGATATTATTCGCAATCAAGTCACAGTTGCCAAATAAAATTTCAACCATATCGAGACACGTGCGAATCGCACGTAGCCATCGATCGAACAGCTACATGTATATACATACACATATGCTTACGATTCACGACGAAATCACGAAAACATGAAATCGTCGAATCCGCCCTACACGACGAACCCGGTGAGAGTTATGGTTTTTCTGACTTTATATGCACTCGCCGTATTGCGTTTATCAGCTTCGCCTGTCATCCCGCACGCGCCGGTATCCAAGCGTTCGATAGACTCCCACAGCTATGTATAAGTACCCGTGAGTATATTTGTGTGCGAATTGAGGCTAAAGAGATATCGATAATTCGTATATTTTTTTTTCAAATTTTTTTTCTCATTTTTGTCATTTTTTTCTCCTCCCCGACGACGAATAAGTTGTCTCCTTCTTATTTCGAGATCCTCTCGGGGTCCTCGGAATACCGTTACTATATACACGTATTGCGTTTTCACCGTTTCACGCAACGGGTGCCGCGTTACTTTTATCAACTCGCCAGCTCTCCTCGTACCCTATCTCATCGTCTTCGTCGCTCGGCTATCCGCGCCGATATAATATAGCCTCGCCAACAGCAGTGAGAGCGAACGTATCTCGTATCTTCTTCGGTCTTCTCTGTTACAGCTGACGAATCGGGGTTAAAGAGATACCCGACAATTTTTGTAGACACTGCACTGCGGGCGCAGGATAAATACTATTCTGGTGCTATTTTTCGTCCACCTTTTTTTCCTCATTTTATTCATATTTATTTGCCCATCGAATCGCACGACAACTATGAAGTTAAACGATTCCAACTCTTCTTACGTGCCTGTAGTTTAACTGGCTATCCACGCAATTACGGTCTCGGGTTCGAATTCGTCGTCGAATGTAATCGATTAATTAACCCGGTTAAACTTGTTTCACTTCTTCTTGTAGCCGGCGTTCGACCAATTAAGGAGCTATACTTTTTATGCACAATATGCTATACGATGCTGGATAAAATGTGAAAACGAAGACGAATATCGTCGTTGATTGTTATAGAGACTTTACCAATTCATGTTTTTTCTTCTTTTTCTTTTTTTTTTTTTTTTCGCAATTCTTTTCTACCGCGTCTCACGATGGTCTCACGTCACGTCCTTTCCGGATGACATGCTGCGAAATAAATATGCGTTTCTCTCGCACGCGTGTGTACCCTCACTCCGGACGATATACGCGTATAGGCATATTCACACGCAGCTTGAGATCTCGGAAACATAAAGTGCTCCGGCCGCAGGAACAACTCGGTGGAATATTTTCTTTCCGTCCATAAATCGAGCTACGGAGTATAAAGGAAGAACGGTGCGGAGTTTCGGGGTGAATAAAAGATACGACTGACCCAGTTTTTTCGAGTAATTTTAGGAAACCTTTTTTCGGAAAGAAACTATATAGGTAAGCCGTTTATAACAAAGAACGATCGGCACTCGGGGTGAATAGAAATACTCTGCGGGATCCTTATACGCGCGGAGTCATTTTTTCCTATATAATCAAATACCCTTAATCGATCGTCTTCGATTATTTCAATTAATAAATCGCGATAATTATTGTTCGAGACTCGGTTGGGTACCACTATATTTTAATTTACACGTATAGCTCTACGTACATAATACTTTTACGCGGTAGGCACTTATATAACGAACTCCAGTGCGCGCCCAACTATCAGGTTACAAAAGATAATTAAATTTAAGTTCGAGTTACAGTTCGCGTGTGGCTATCACCGATCGCCAGCTGTAGATATGCACAATAAGCCAGCAACGTCAACGCCTCGGTTAACAAACTCTTTTCATTCTGACCACCGGGTGGTTTTAATTACCGTTCTCTCACCAATTATCTTTTCAATTTGTTCCGTTATCTTACCGATATATATATACTCTACTATACATGTATAACTCGGAAGTTTGAGCTTCATTCACCCCAAGATTTATTCCATTGTAATGTACGATAATTTTTCTTCGTCGACAATCCACGTTTTTTCACTCTCAAAGATCAGTGGTATTCAATTCAGCTTGGAGTAAAGTCTGAGGTGTTTTTTTTTTTTTTTTTTTTTATCTTTCGCACAAATTGTCAGCTGTAACTTATAAAGAAATTTCCTAGTCAGATAAGATTTTGAGTTTCGTGGTTGGGCGAAATGATTATAATGATAAAATTCGAAGAAAAAATAATGATAGCGTTCTTGAAACTTTGATATAATATACTTCCTTTGTTTTTCTTCAAACACCCTTATCTTCTGGTTCTTGAATAACGTATAGAGAGATAGATACTAGCCTCTTTGCAGGCACGTGCCGTTGTCGAACAGAGTTTGTCCGGGAGTCGTTGCCCTCGGAGTTGTTATAGTGACGTAACTTCTAGCTAATATAAAATAAGAAGAAAAAAAAAGAAAAAGGAAAAAGAAAGAATGAAAATGAATGAAAAAAGACTGAAAAATAAAAAAGAAAGAAGGAGAAAGAAAGAGAGATAGACAGAGAGAGAAAATAAAAGAAGGTCCGTCTGCAGCGAATTGTTATGCAAATTAATTGACCGTTTCGGCGAATCGCGCGGGTGCTTGTATCGCGTGAGACGTGAGTACATAGCTCCTAATTGAGGGAGAGAGGAGAGTAGGCCAACCGTTGGCGAGTAGCCCGACCATCCCGACGTCCCGACGTCATAGTATCCCAGCGTCCCGACGTCCACCGCTATCACG
Organism: Rhogogaster chlorosoma; assembly: GCA_944452935.1. NCBI lineage: Eukaryota > Metazoa > Arthropoda > Insecta > Hymenoptera > Tenthredinidae > Rhogogaster > Rhogogaster chlorosoma. The sequence goes on along the minus strand of OX101801.1, from coordinate 19,916,041 downwards.
GCCACGCGACTCCCTGGCGCCATCAGAGTTCAGAAACTGCACGGGCCAAACCGCGGACAATGACTTTTGACATTAAAAATTTGTCAATGTTGACATAAGGAGTCGCGTTTTTAAAACACCCTGTCATATAGCAGCGTAGGTACGGAGCAGAGAGGAGAGAACAGAACAGAACAGATCGGGACGGGACGGAGTCGTGTACTATTTCGTACTTTCACACCGCATAAACGCTCGCCGATCGAGCCTGGCTATTTATCACCCGAGTTACGTAATTGCCGTAAAAAATTCGCGAGTCAACCGCCGCAGCTGGTTCGTACGAAGAATGCCAAAGACAGGGATTACACATTTCAGAAGAATATATTTAACGGTCAAGGCTGCAAGGTCGTATAAAAATGACCGGGACACTCCCCGCGCACATATTCGATTACAGTGCGAAATGTATAATCAATTTTCATTCCATTCGATAAGAAAAATATTCCACCCTCGCGGCGAGCCCTTCGAGTCAAAGCCAGTCGATATCGATGGTCGGATGAGAAAGAATTTCAGTCTTTGGTGGGAAATTTCAATAATTTATAACTGCAGTTCATCTTTATCATATGGGTATGTACAAACGTCGATATATCTCTCCTCGGTGCTGGAGTTTAGACCAATGTCATATTTGTATAGTCCTCGTCTCGGTCAACATGAATTTGACACCAAATAGTCGGAGATACGTGCGTTCTATTCTGGTGTTATATTAGAACTGATATTGGTATTGGTATCGGTGTTATATATGCATATAGGCGTTAGCCGTACCGAACTTCGCGCTAGTTTCTGTGTATGCGTCTCTCATCAGACGGGCCAGAGCTCCAGGTCGTGCAGTAATAAACATCACGGGACAAGCAAGTGTTTTAAAGTTGAAGTTCATGTACTACCGTGGGGTTCGACGACCCCCACATCGAATGACGCGACGCGTTCACGTTGTGAATTTATTGTCTCATACGGCGTCGCGCGCCGTTTGCTTTTTGTGAATCCCTCCGCCCCCGCCCCCGAACCCTGCCGTCGCCAACGACGTCTATAACTCCAAACCGCCTCCTCCGCCTTCCTTCTCTGTACCCGACCTCGCTGACGATAAACAAAATACGTAACAATTAACTGCATTCATCCGTACGGGCGGGATGGGACGGGACGGGACGGGAGACACGCGGTGATGGACCCACTGCAGACTCCTCATTTTTATTCAACTACGAACCGCCGAATAGTAGCGATGGTCATACCCCGCAGGTACTGCACTTTAGTATACCCACATCTCGGGATAAACCTTAAACCATGTAGTATACGAGAATATATCAATAAATACCATACCATATGCATGCCTGTGAATTTTGACATTTTTACTGATCAATTTCCGATAGCCTCGTTTTTGCCTTCGAATACGGAAGAAAGATTTCCACAGGTATACCTTACCTGTGTGTACCGAAGAGTCCCCCCAAACTGCGCGTTTCGAGATAACGTAACACGTATTAGGCGCACTTAGAGACACGCGGAGATATACGTGTCACGTGTACTCTAATACCTGGCCAGGTATGGAAGTTTGAAACGAATTTTCTCCGACCTTGTATTTCTCAGTTACGTCAGATCATTCGCATTCGACCGTTTTATTATAAAATTGTTACTTAGGTTTATGCGTGCCGTTGGGTATGATAATAAACTGTGATCGTGAAAGTGACAGGTTTAATGATAGATTCGGGATTTTCGCGAAACAGCGAATTCATTCGAATTATACCTAGTCGGGTGGCTGCAGGAAAGCCTCGCATGTATGGTACGGGATTGTTCTGTGCAAATGACAGGTCTCCGACGATACCCTTTAAGACTGTAACAATTGCCAATTGTTCAATCGATTACAAAGAGACTTTGTTGTATCGTATTGATTTCGAATACGATTTATGCCAACTGCGTCACGGTTGTCTCGTTTCACAGTGACGTAAAAATTTCCCTTTGTATCTCGGAGTGACTCTGGTTCGCGTCTAGACATTACGAGATGTTAATCAACGATTTATCCAAGTTCAAGAAACTTCTCGAAACGTGTGTTTGCCTCATTTTTATATCAATAAAAAGTGACGAATCATCGAATTTCATTCATCGACGATTTTTTTTATTTATTTATTCCCTTTTTATTTTCAGAGTGGAAAGTTCGGCGCTGCAGTTGGTATGTCCACTGGAGTCACGACCCGTTCAGCTGGTCTTCAGGAATCTGCAGGTTGTCAAAGAGAAGAGAGCCCTCCTCCGCGACGTCTCTGGCGTCGTTAAGCCAGGAGAGCTTTTGGCCGTCATGGGACCATCAGGTAATTCAATTAAACCAGCTTATCGCGTGCCAGTGTGCTTGAATTACTAACGAGGCCATAGGAGCTGCTATCCTATGAACTGGATAACTTGACGTATTTAAATATTAAAAGTTGAAAAAAAAAAATTAAACAATTTAAAAAATGAGAAAAATTAGTCTTCTCCTTTTTTTTTTCTTCTTCTTTTTATTACAAAATTCAACGCGATGCGGCGCGTACGTTTCTACGAATAAATATATACGACCAGGTCGTTATAAGTCGGTTTGGGTAAATATTTGACCACCTGTTTGTTTGGCGATACGTTCGCGCATCGTGTGACGAATCACGCTTCTTCTTTTTGGAAAATTCGTCAAATCGAGTATCTTTTTTTTATAGGCTGTGGAAAAACAACATTACTCAATTGTTTATCTGGTCGTGTCGGTTTGGACGGCGGTGAAATTTGGCTGAATCGAGAACGTCTTACCAAGAGATGGCGTCGACGGATTTGTTACGTACAACAACAGGACGTCTTCTTTCCAGATCTAACGTTAAGACAAACTCTCGAGGTTTGTAGAAATCAATTTTCCCATCAAATTTCTAACTGAAATGAATCTGCCCCTGTAAACATCGTTTATCGTATATAGTTTCATAAGGTTGTACTACGTCTTCGTATAGGTCGAGTGTTTAGAAAGCCTCGCAAGCTCGCTCCGTTTCTTCAAGCATTTTTGAAACCTCTTAAACCCAATACAAACGTAGTATCCGGTTTAATGCACCCGAGAAAAGTCAAATATTAATTTATCGATCGATTCAAGAGAAAGTGCAGGAACAAATCGCGCAACTGACTACACTCAGGCTTCGTTTATAAAGCGGGAACTGCACACTCGGTGATCGACAAGTTTTTTCCTCTCCAATAAGTACTTGGAAGTTTATTTTATATTTTTTCGAATCAAACTTATACTCGTTAGAGACGTGAGAGTTACGTGATTGCACTAAATAACACCCCCGATTCCAATTCTCGTAAATGAAAAAAAAAAAAAAAACGAAGAAGAGGAACCGAGTAACTATGAGGAGAGAGAAAGAAAAATGAGGAAAAGAGAGAAAGAAGAAACGAGGCCTCTTTTAATGCCGGGTTAAAGCGTAGAAGACAGTTTTTAATTTATTTATGACATTAGGTATATACACGCGAATCTTTGCATGCGAACGACCTAACTGATGATGGGCCAGGGAGGACGATGGGTGAAGTATAAAAGTTAAGTGAAGTGGGGATGTAGTTGAGGAATTGTGACGTCATAACTCGGTCAGTGAACCGCATATATTACGCGTTTCAAAAAGTTCTGGCATCATCGCAAGAGGCCCGCAAGTGTGCCGCGAAAGTATATAACGCGTCCAGTTGCCGATACGCATATACTGTAGTAGGTACACTGACTGACTTACTGACTGACTGACTGACTGACTGACTGACTGACTCGGGTTGTTGTGCTTCGTAGCTATTTTAATCGGGCTAGCTTTCTGCATGGGGAATTGAAGATACCGATTAATTGATAATTCACACGGATCATAAACCCGCGAGAAAGAGAGTCTTATGTTTATAAAGCTGTACCGTATAGGACAGGACAGTATAGGATAGGAGTTTAAATTAATCGCTCTATTTTTTTTCGATCTTATTTTTAACACTTTTTCAATTCAACAACGCTCACGAGCACTTGTGCTATACCCTCACTTCACGCGGCTTATACTAGCGTTCGCGGTTATAGTTGGAGTGATAAATCCTAGCGCGAATAAGCGATAAAGATAACAAAAATACAGAAGAAGCTAGGAGAGCGGAGAAACCAAATAAAGTAAAATGAAATGAAATGAAATGAAATTAATGCATCGAGGGATTTGATAACGTATAGAGTTTTATATTTCATTCGTAAAGATAAGTGCGAGTATACAGCGTTGGACGAAAATTACGCGTAAAATATTATAAAACGTAGAATCTTTATCGTTTCTATCTGCAGATGATTGACATAAAAATTAGGGTGTTTTTTTTTTTTTTTTCTCTCTTTTTTTTGTCCGCAAAATCTATAGAGCGTTTCTCCGTTTTGTTCGCTTAGTGCAGGCGCAAAGGATGACGCAGTCGTTCTGAGTTGCAACGGGATCTGAAAAGCAGCTGTTAACGCTTCTTAACTCGTTTCTCTCTCTACACGCGCGACTTTCGCACAACCTCTTCAACGAGCCTCCTCCTCACTTTGCGCTAGTCATGGACCCCGCGAACGGTACAATTGCAGCGTTCGTTGCGACACGCCTCGGTGCACTTTCTACACCGCATCTCTTAAACGGCTATCATTATTCATGCAATATGCACTCACACCTCCTCGACGCAATTGATGCAAAAAGAAAGAAAGAAGGCGAACAAAAAATATGTACAAAAAGTACTAAGAAAGAATAATCGCTTTTTTTTTTCGTTCAAGTATTTTGTCGATTATGTAATAATGAGATTTGTTTCTTTTTTTTTTTTTTTTTGTTTTTTCTCGGTTTTATCCAACTTTTTAGTACCAGGCTCGACTTAGGCTACCAGACACGCTTTCACACTCTCAAAAGATGCAGTGTGTGGACCACATCATCGAGGTTCTTGACCTCGCAGCCTGCCAAGACACAAGTAAGTAAATTACGAGTGTAATGAAATAATAGCCTACGTGCGAAACAAAACGCGAGACACACTCTCTCTCTCTATGTATATATATACAGGGTGTCTCGAAATTCGCGCATGTGCTACATACGGGCGGATTCCTTGCGAAGAATGGATACGGAATATCCAAGTAAAAACTTCCGCGAGGACTTAGTTTTCCTGTAAAAGCACTTATTAACGAACCAATCAGCGTTCATCTTTAGAAGACTGTCTAAAATCCGTATCGCCGTCCACCTTATTAGCGCGAACGAAACAATAATGTGTGGTGTTGCCCGCTCGCTTGTCACAACGCGCTCGTATATCTGTCTATGTATCGCGCTCACGTATACGAGCTCGTTGTGACAAGCGAGCGGGGAACACCACACATTATTGTTTCGCTCGCGCTAATAAGGCGGACGGCGATACGGATTTTAGACAGTCTTCTAAAGATGAACGCTGATTGGTTCGTTAATAAGTGCTTTTACAGGAAAACTAAGTCCTCGCGGAAGTTTTTACTTGGATATTCCGTATCCATTCTTCGCAAGGAATCCGCCCGTATGTAGCACATGCGCGAATTTCGAGACATCCTGTATATACAATTCGCAAGGCGGTTTGAAAGATTTTCAAGTATTTTTGGAGAATCTTATATTCTTAAATAGACTTTTCTAATTTGACTTATGTACCTACTGCGAGCTTTATAGATTATATATTGTAATCGAAAACTTCACTTCTTAGTACCATATTAAAATTAATGAGCGGGAATTTTCCTCAAGGGTCAGCGTTATAATGTGTATAACAGTTCTTGAGAATCGAGCTTTCTTTTCCCATGAATTCTTTAGGTACTTTGTACCTTTTCTCTTTCTTTTCTCCGAACTATACTTCAGAAATTTCATCTCATTCTCTTTTCTGTCACAGTTATTGGAGACTATACGAAACGAGGACTTTCAGGAGGCGAGAAAAAGAGGACAAGTATCGCCTGCGAGTTGCTCACCAATCCTTCCTTGATGCTCCTTGACGTGAGTACTCCATGTTCATTTTCGATACTTCCCTCTGCATTTTTCGTGCTTTTTGTTTCCTTTCGCGTTTGTGTATAAAATATTGAAAAATTCATGTTCTATCTTGTAGTTTCCATGGTTCCTCGGTATTTTCAGTTCCCCAACCCGAACGATAGCTTAAGATTAGATTATATATTAGATATTTTAGGAATATTCGACAAAAATTATTTTCTTTTTTTTTTATCGAAACTGGAAATTCATATCTTCGAAAAAAAAATTTCAATAATTCGAATATTTGAAGGATTTTCGAAAGAATGGGTATACGTATCCTGCGCAGAGAGAAAAGCGACTCATTCGTGCGTATAAATAAATATACTTTGCGAAGAATAAATAATTCATTCGTACATTAACCTAACAGCCGGTTACTTGTTCTGAACAAATATTTCCATTTGAACAAAAAAAAGAAAAAGAAAAAAGGAGAAACGAAAAAAAAAAAAGTACGAAAGAAAGAAAAACATACATACGTATGGCAATGCAAGTATTATTTTAACTTATGCGTTTGTTTGACAAGAGTCAATTGTTTATTTAATACAAGGAAATACAGCTCAAAGTTGTAAGAATTGAAGTATCGAAATTTGTATCATTGTCAAATAAAGAACAGATCTCGAAAAAGAATAAGGTACATTTTTATTCTACGGAATTAAACAATATCGTTATATATATTTGTTTATATAATTAATCATTTCAGTTGAAGAAATATCACAGATAATATAACTAAGAATAAAATACATATCTCAACATCTTAAATAACAGTCGTTATATTTATCGTGGATAAACATTTTTTCTGTATAATATAGAGGACAAAGAGAAAATTCGGCTTATTTGTTGAATATTTGAAATATAAGGATAAACTGGCATTACAACAGTGCGAATTTATTCACCTTCCGTGGCCGAAAGTAGCCACAGCTATACTTGTCCGATTCAATAGGGGTTGAAAAATGTTCGTTCCGAGTACACAACTGGTATTGAATTAGCATACAGTCTATTCCTTCTCTGATTGTTCCGAAGGTATAAATGTTCGTTCTATTTAGTAAGCTGTAGCTGTATGTGTGTGTACGTAATGCCTACGTAGATTTACAATCGCGTAGATCTACCGTTAGAGATTGAACGCATTCCTGATCTCCTTCCGCGTACTAGGTTCTACTATATAAACGCTATATGAGTATGTATCACACAACGATAAAGCCGAAACTAACATATAGGGATAATCGCGCGTGGGTGAAACGCGCAGAGTTTAGCATCGATGAATTATCAAGCATCCGGTACAACGATCTTCTCTTGGTATTTAGAACGGCGGATTGAACGCTGTATACATCTTACGATTGATACACTCGAGAATAGATTGATCAGTGTCATTCACAGAGGTATATTGTAGACAATACGGGTCTAGTCAAACATCGATGTTTAACATTTGACCAAGATAAGAAAATATCAGGGACTGGGTCGAAGTTAAGAATTTTAAAAGGCCCGAAGTGGATAAAATGAGCTTTCGTCTAACGTACGTTATTCTGTAGCAAAAAATAATCACTGCTAAAAAAAAAAAAAAATCGTAGAATCTGAATTTTTCTATAGAATATCATAAGATATTTCACTCCTTCAACAGGAGCCCACGAGTGGACTGGACTCTCATTCAGCACAGGCGTTAATCTCACGATTAAAGAAGTACGCCGAACAGGAAGGAAAGAGCATTGTGGTGACCGTGCATCAACCAAGTTCCCGAATGTTTCACAGTTTTAGTAAATTATTGCTCCTAAGCAGAGGCCAGGTCGCGTATTACGGATCGACGGCAAACATTGGGAGGTTTTTCTCGACCATCGGCCTCACTTTACTCCCGCATTACAACCCCGCTGATTTTATACGTGAGTTAAAACGAAATCGTAAAATTAATTTCCGCCAAAATCTGCGAATCCCCGAGTCGCGAAACGCCGTTATTACTTCTATGTATACGTATACCTTACAGTCGAACAAATAAAGGGTCCAGAAGAGGTGCGGGAGAGAATAGTGGCTGCGGCTAGGGCAGCGAGGCAGGGACTCGATTGTCCTCTAGAACTTCGACCGGATTACAATCCCAGCCAGCATCCGCTTTGCGACCACCTAATCCATTATCACGAACACCATATCACCCACAATGGTAAATATACATTTAATGATGAAATACTGGGCTTCGACTTGGCTTGGACTTACCGTCTGAATGTCGCGAAAGAGTTTCTAAAAGTTGTGCAAAATTTTTGTCCGGTTTTTTATATTATTTCCGTTGAAATTTTTTCTCAAGATTATCATCGATCTTTCACCTTTTTCGTATCGAGATTTAATTGAGAGAGAGATTGATTGATTTATTTCGGATGAGAATTCGACTCGTAGATTATATGATAGGTATATATAGTAAATGATAAGTTTGTTTGGGACACATTTTGATATCAGGAAACGGAGAATGCAAGGACATTACGAACGGAGGCAAACTGGATATGTGCGTGGTCATTGACACCCCGAACCACAACGCCAACAGTCACGTTTACACTGCGATCGGTAAATGCATTTGCCAAACTAAACTAGGTACTTACTAACATAGGCTAGACCTTGGACCACGCAGAACCTATCTCTCTCTACTCTTTGCCATGCACGAATCGTGTAATGGGTCAGACATCGTTAACCGCGGTGATCCGAAGTCCGAGAAATAACCAAACGTTTAAATTATTCTATCGTACGTATACGCAACATCGCGGGTGTATAATTTCCATCGTTTAAATCGTCTCGCAACGAAGAACAAGGAAACGAAAGAAAGAAAGAAAAAAAAGATCAACATTTGTTTCGCTTATCGTTATTCGTTATTTTCAATATACGATTCAATTCTGCTGACTGATTAATTGAATATACATAATCAACGTATTCCTCGTCGTAAATTTCTGTCATTTCTATTTCAACAGTCAAAGAGGACGACGGGAGGACACTTTGGCTAGATACTCAAAGCCATGCTAGTAGTAGCGCGAGTTCTTCGGACGATGAATATTCCTGGCACTGGCCGACCAGCTTTTGGTCTCAGTTCAAAGTGAGTATACAGAAGCCGCCGGTGTCTCTATAATTAATATCCAAACTTTCGTTTTTCATAAATATTTCAAATTTCTTTAGAGTTTATCTAACGGATTATATTTTACCTCTCGTTTTCGCACGTCTAAACGCAGGTACTCTCCGAGCGAAATTTCCAGGAGGCTAGACCGCGGATGTTGTCGCGATTAAATTGGCTCCAGACAGTAGCTCTAGGTCTTTTGGCAGGTCTTTTATGGCTCCGTCTTCCAAGGACGGAAGCAGCCCTCCATGACATTCAGGGTTGGATGTTCTTCAGCACAACTTATTGGATGCTGTTCGCACATTTCGGGGCGCTCTCTAGCTGTGAGTTTTATTTTACACGAGTAAATAAAATACCACGATTTGTACATCTCTTTTTTTATATACAGAAACGTCGCTTTAGATTTTTGAGATAATTATTTTTTCACAGTTCCTCCCGAACGCGAGGTAATAAACAAAGAACGTTTGTCAGGATCTTATCGTCTCTCCGCATACTATTTGGCGAAAATGGTCGGCGAGTTACCACTGACAATAACCCTTCCGGCTGTTTATCACATAATCAGTTATCCCATGCTGGGATTTCAGAGTCCAGCAGTATTCGTCACACTTCTGGCATTTCTACTTCTCAACACGGTAGTCGCTCAGGTATACAACGTCCCTCTACGTCCTATAAATATATGTATACAACTTTTGTCATTTATTTTCTTCTTCTTCTTCTTTGCATACATATGTATATATATATATATATATATGTGTCTGTGTATACACATGATTAATCGTAACAACTTTGTTAATTCTATCCTATCCTGTCCTACAGAGCGTGGGCTTCTTCGTGGGCGCCTGCTGCCTCGACCTCCAGGTGAGCATAACGGCATCGGCGTTATACACTCTGGGGACACAGCTACTTGGCGGGTATCTAGCTACTGCTGTACCCCCTTGGCTAGCATGGGCGAGATATGCCAGCATGGTTCATTACGCGTATCAAAATATGCAGATACTTGAGTTTGGCGTCGGAGATCCTATCCTGTGAGTTCATTTTCCATATTCCATACTGAAAAAATAAATTAAAAAATAAATTAAAATCCAAAATTTTTTGCATCTTAGTGTTATTTATTTTTCAAACACATTTCCACCTCTCATTTCACCCTGTTTCAATCGATTCTAAATATTAGGATGTAATTGGTTGTTTATTTTATATTTTCCATTTTTATTCATTTTGTTTTGTTGTTTTTCAGCTGCGCCCAGCCAAGCAAGTTTCCGGAATGTGAGAACGGAACGACGATACCAGTATCGGCGATTCTTCAGGGTCCGGGCGGTGCGGCAGGCCCTGGTCTACCACTGTGGGCGAATACCGCAGTGCTATTAGCGTTCCTGGTAGTATTCAGAACGCTTGGTTACCTGGTTCTACGATACTATCGCGTACCGAAGTGAGCGACGAACGGAGCTCCGCCTAGAATCCAATTTTGTACACAAGTTTTCACGAATCTTTATCACTATATTAATAATATCACTGTTATAAATATAATAATGCGATATAGTATTCAGCAATACGATTTACGAAGTAGTATAAAGAAAGCAGCGCGGGTCTACGGTGGTAGAGGAGGAAGCTTGTATGTATATTACTGCCGACGAATTAGTTGAGAAACGAGAACGAAGAGCAACAAAAAAAATAAAATAAAAATAATAATAATAAATAAAGAAAAATAGAAAAAAGAAAAACAGTTATTTCGCGGTAAGAAGGGTATAGTAATATTGACACGGCAGAAATGAAGGAAAGAATAAATAAAAAAATACAAATACGAAAATGAAAGAAAAAATAAAAAAAATAAAATAAAATAAAAAATAATAAATAAATAAATAAATAAATAATGCTGGAAAAAAAAACACGACTGAAATTTGTACGGGCGATGAACATTTATAAATGAGTTTAGGATAGGCTTAATTAATAATTCTCTAAGTATAATAGGTATAATATTAGTATAATAAGACGTGCGAAAGAGCGTTAGTGAAACATTATGCTGCCAACTTTAACAATAGTATCGATTCTTATCACTTTGCATATTGTCTTATGTTAGTGTAATCTCTATATATATACATATGTTATATATACATATACGTGACTTTGATCGTGAATTTCAAGTAAATTATACGATATCATAAAACGTCTATTATATTTAACAATTTATACACAAAAATTACTACTACTGGGTAACATTGATTATCAATCTTATACGGTGAGACGAACGACCGAAAATACCACGTGATAATTATTCGAAAAAGTTGAAGAAAAAAAGAAAAAACAATTAATACTTGGAACTTTAGAGAGAAAATCAGATAAATTCTATGCAAGGGGACAATTCGAGACCCGTTATGGATTGATTTGAATAAAATCTGAACAAATTCATTTTCTCACTTCACTTCACTCATCAAAACTATACTATGTATGTATATTAGAAAAAAAATATCTGGATAAATGATAGTATATATGTGGTTAAACGTTGGACATACTTTACCGGAAAAATCGGCGAACACTATAGAAAAAAAGAAAGAAAAAAAAAACAAAAAAAACAAACAAACAAACAAATAATTGTTTAAACAAAGATTTGGCTGTGTCAACATTGTAATAATTATTGATTTTTATCATTTTTTTACTTAAATATTTAGAGAGAGAGAATAAATGACTGCTTTTTATTATCGAGCGAGTGAATGTCGACAGTTGAAGGTCTTTTGATAAGAAGGGAGTGGCTGGTTAAATAAATAAATAAATAATAATTGGCCTTACGGCTGGACTAACTGTGTTGTCTACGGGGTATGGATGGAGTGGCGGCGCGTGATTTCACCTGATTCGTGTTATTCAGAATCAGATTTCAATCAATTCAATTCAATTTATTCTACTTGTTTTCTTTCCCTTTTCTTTCAATTCAATGTTTTTTTTTCTATATTTTTTTTCTTTCGGTTTCCTTTCTTCTCTTTTCACTTCCCATATCGAGCGAGGCGACATAATGCAAATGAGAAAAAAAATATGAAAACTAAAAAATGAAAAACTAAACTAAACAAAAATATAAGATATATAAAACATGGCTACGAAATCCTCGAAATGCAAATGACACAAGGCACCAATTTTTATACAAATATTTTAACTAACCATCTAATATTGGATGGAATTCAATGAAATATATTTGAATAGACAGACTTTTCGTCAGTATTTTGACAGATCGACGCACCGTATCGATGAAAATATTGTCTGTGATATTTATAACAATTTTTTCTTCCAATATTGTGGTCTTGCGTCGTTTGCATTTCGTTTTAGGTGTTGTGAGTAAAACTACGTACCATGAAATTTGTCTTTTGCACTGCTTTGTTGTTTTTCAAGAGAAAGAGAGAGAGAGAGAGAGAGTGGAAGAAGTTGAGGAGTAAGGAGTTCGATGGAAATCTAAAGTTTGAACCGTACGAAAATATTTGGAAAGTGAAACGGGAACAGCTCAGAGGGAAAAAATAAGACTTATTAGCTTTGTTATCGCGCTGCAGTATATACAGGATATAAATCAGCGAGTATAAAGAGAAGAAAAAAAAAAGAACAATTATCAGGATTTATATGGTTACGGCTGCAGAACTTGGTTTAGATTTTTAGACAATATTATAACAAAATTTTTTCAAGTCTCCGGATGAAAAGAAAGAAGAAAAAAATGGAGACACCGCATTGCGGCTATAGGCGATAAAAAGATAATATTTATAGAAAATTAAACTAAATCGAAGAAACAAATTACAAAAAAAACAAAATAATAAAAACAAAAACTAGTTAAATCTCGTCAAGTTTCTTGAATCGAGGAATTTAACCCGCCACAGGCGAAGGGGGCTACTCATCCCTAATAAGTCCAATTACAAGACTAAATGTCATGAGGTAGCTAATGATTTTGTTGACGCTTTATAGGTCGAAAAATTTCATCATTGCATTGAGGTACAGTCAATTTTTAAATCTGTAGGTAAAATTTTTGTATTCAGTATTTTTTTCTATTACTTTCTTAATCTCATTATTTTATTTAGTTTTATTGGCTGTACTTTTCACAGACAAAGACTCGTTTGAACTTGCAAGTGAAAATTAATATATTATATACGAGCATCGAAATTGTTGCGAATTGATTACGGACGTAGTCAAGAATATATATTATATATAGAGGTATATCGTTGAAGCTCCACGCCTTTGTCCGGTTTTTATTTCTCAATTTTTTTAAATGATTATTTCTGCATCGTTTTATTTCTAGGATTCCATTAATTAACATTTTTATGATGCTTATAAACGCGTGTATACACGGATATACTATACGCACGTACGTATTTATACTGTTGGTGTATAGACGCATGTATAAGCATAAAAGCAGTGCCTTTTTTACTGAGAAGAGAAGAAAAAAGAAGAAAAAAAAAAGGAGAAAAAAGAAAATATATGTAAATTGTGCCAAGAGGGAAACAAACAAAAAAAAAAACAAATAAATAAAACTAAAATACAAGAGAATAAAAATGAAAATATTAGGAAAAATTGAATAAAAAAAAATAAAAAATTAATAAATAAAAATGAATTATCAAATGATGAAATAAATTGAATGTATACCCAATGAAAAATAGATGGTATAACCCCGAGTATCTATGTATAATCGATTGGATATATCTATATGTATAGATACTCAAGAAGAGGGCATATAAATAATATCATCGAATGCGTCGAAACGACGTGTATAGCCCAATTGAAATATACATACTTATAATGCGAGAGAAATAATGAGAAGCAAATGTGACCACGAAATGAATATAAGTTACGACGATATACGTTACGATCGTATAGAGCGGGAAAGAAGAGGAAGGAATAAAGAAGTGTTTTTATTTTGTTTGAAACGTAAAACAGAATACGAGAATTAAACGAACGAGGAACGAGAAACAGTAGAAGAAAACAGAAGAAAAGAAAAAAAGGAAAAACAAAAAAGAAAAAGGAAAAATCACCGCAGAACTATATAAGGATGCCAAAAAGTGTTCCAATAACCAGTGCGGTCTGGGAAGTGGGGGACCCTTGAAGATTAAATCTTTGTTAAATAATGTAACAATATATATCTATCTAATATGAATTAAATAAATATCGCGCGTGCGTTGACGCATCATATTACATATGGGGGATTAAATTATATACTAGTACATTATTATATTGCTTTATATAATTAATTACGAGTAAGATATCATTTCTTCGTCAGACATTGTACCGCGTGGCAATGCATATATATATAATATGTCTGAACGATTACGGAAGAATTATTACGCATTTTTCTCCTGAATCATAGAGAAGAAAATTCACCAAGAAAACACGTACTATATTCATTAAATCAATGAATGAATTAATTCTGATCCCGAGCGCGGTCTGGAGCAATCTCTACCGTCACCGTTCACTCTATAATTTAAAAATATATACCCATCTTGATTATCGCGCTTTGTATTGTAACTGTAAACACATTTATATATATTACCATAAACATATATATACATAAATACCGACAATTACACGCTAAATCCAATGTATTATACTATGTAATTTTTACTTTATACTGACCACCAGAAGTTTACCTAATGTATATATATATATATATATCTAATAGATATATATATATATATTACACACATATATATTATCTTTAGCTCTAATATTATTATGTGTAATACGGAATACCTATAATAGATTATAAAAAGAAAGAAAAAAAAAACTATTAATTATCATATTATTCCTGTTGTCTGAGTAGCGGATATGGTTCGCAGCACTGCCTAGCAAAGAAATCATTATAGCTTGTATCGTACTATTATTATTATTATTATTATTATTATTATTATTATTATTAACGTTATTTTATTATTATTATTATTATTATTATTATTATTATTATTATTATATCTTGACTATAATAATTATTATTATTATAACCACTTTTATTACTATTATTATTATTATTTTTATCACCAGCCTCGTCCAGTCTAGTTGTCCCTCGCATCTGTATCTACTGAACTTGATTGAAAAATCAACGAACAACAACAAAAAAAAAAAAGAAATCCCATGTAGACAAGCAAGTTGCAAGTTTTGTTTTTATATATGCAAGGGGTATGTATAGGGTGGTCGTGTCTTCTCACCAGTATCCTCATATTATATATTTAATATTAATATTATCGTGTGTATACCATATCTGCACCGGTGCACAAATTACAAATCATATTATATACATTACATTATATAATAAGCCATACACCACATAAGTGTTGTTTTTCTTATCTTCTTTCTTTCTTTCTTTCTTTCTTTCTTACCTTCTTGTTTTTTTTTTTTTTTCACGTAAAGTAAAGTTATGTAAGAGGATCGTATATTTTTATTTTCTACCTTTGTTTTTTTTTAATACCGTAAAAAAAAAAAATATCAAGCTATATCCGATTTTTTCGCGCCTCATAGGTATGAGATTCGAAAGGCGCTTCCGCAATAAATTATTCTTACATCTATTATATCATATTTAGTATAATATCTACGTCGAATAATGAAATACGAATCGCGAGTCACGAATCTATGTATACAGATACGGAATATCTGTATATACGTATATATATGTATAGATATATAATATTGATAGGTATATACATACATATATTTATATACATATTATATGTATGCATATTATAGAGTTACGAATATCGCGCTGCTGCCTGCTCTTGCGATCCTTAAATGCTTCGCACTTTATAGCAGTTGATCTGCTAATTGAAAGTTTATCGTATGGTTCGCTATAGGGCGGACTTGTTAAGATTAAATAACCTAATGAATGACGAATAACACGAGAATGGTAGCTGCAGTTGTGTCGTACAATATTTAATGTAATGTGATTCAAACGAACTAAACGAGAGAAAAAAAAAAAAAATAATGGAAAAAATGTAAAAATGAAAAGAAAAAAAGGTTGCGGCTGATTGTCTCTTTGTTATATTCGAACAGACTGTCTCGCAGCGTTATTATAAAGTGATGATAAGGAGTCGGCATCCTTAACATTATTATATTATAATCATCCCTTACTTCCCGATTTCCTGGGCCCTACTTCCTCCCTTCCTCATCCTTTCTATCGCCACCTTAGTCTCGCCCCGACAAACTCACTTTCATTATACATATAGGTAGGTGTAAAGAGTGAGAAGGAATATCACTGTTACATTATAAAAATTATATATGCATTATATATATCTATATATAGATGCATATATTTGGATTTTGAGTGATAACGTGATATACCTACGTTACTCATTCACCTCGTATTAAAATGAAATTCTGTGCAGTTAGTAATATTAACATTATTTCGCATCCAATGTGCGATACAAATATATATATATGCATAATATACATATATATATATATTCTGTATATAAATATTTAAATAGTATATTTATTGTTGCTGTTTCTGAGTGTAACAAAACAACAGCTATCACACGTTATCGTATAGTCTTGAACTCTTCCAAAACGTTAGATACCGTATGTTGTCATTATATTATGAGGTTTATCATTCCCGGTGATCTGTCGGTCGGTTTTTAGGCCGCTTATTATTCTTTTGACCCAAAATCTATCGAGAGGCATACGAGAGGAAAAAACATTTACAAATTCACCTTACATAGTATAATATTATAAAGCCCCACCAGTCTTCTATTTGAGAAAGATTTCTTATCTTCAGGGTGTCTGAACTCATATTTTATACATCGTTGTAATTATTTATTTCGTTAGTTTTTTAATTTTTTCTTTTCCTGTTTTTTTTTTTACCTGGGTTATCGCACAACTGCGATAACTGTAGGAGTAGGTACAGGTAAGGGTTTCGTGGAGGGTGCAGGGAAACTTGACTTTATGTATGTTCATGCGTTCTCGACGTATTGAGAAAAGAAATTCTTTCTCAAATTCCTGAAACTCAATCGGCTGAAGGTTTTCATGAATAGAAATGGCAGAAATTGTGCTGATTTATTCACCAACGATCATTAATTTACATGCATTGTAAAAAATGAGTTTACCTGTCTTTCATACCCTACGATGGATCATTTTTTTTTTTACCCGTTTTTTCTTTGCAATTATCTGTTCCTTAGCCGGAATTTAATACTCATACTCAATATTCCAGGTGATAATGTAACGCTAACGTTATCGTCACACATCTTTTCCAATATTGTCTATTATGATATTAGGAAATAAATAATGCGTAAGAATTTGCTCGACCATTATTGTCAGACATATTGAGTAACGGGTTGCCAGATGATCGGCGGTGCCATGCATGAGAGAGAAAGAGAAAACGAGGTAAAATTGGAGGTAAAAAAAAATCGATGTGATAAAAACCGTCAGTTTATTTATTATCAATATACTTAGAAAATAATAAAAAAATCTGAAATATGTAATGCCTATACCCTTAGCCACACCGAAACGATATAACACTCTAGTGTGCCGACACAGCAGGGGCAGATTAATCTATAGCAGGTGAATAATTTGTGTCGTAAATTATATGGCAACTCAAACAATTATGCAATATGAAATAATGTGTATACAGTGAAAGCAGCGGGAACCATTTGTCCTAGTCCTAGTATTCAAACTCATCACAATTTATAATCGATTTCAATTGAAATATAATAAAATAATGTTATCATATAATATCTATACCTACTTATTCATCCATTATCTCAATCTCATTTTATTCATTATTCAATTAGCGTTTACAATTATTCACACAAAAGATTTACTCCCGTAATTTATTTCTTTATATGTTAATGTGTGTTTTTTATATGTTGTGTATTACGTATATGTATGTTATCTGACATTTCTACTTCCGCAACATAACGTCATACATAATATCCACAATTCTGTTACGATTTACTCACAGGAATAAATTGTTCGCGGCGTGTATTCAGATTCACAAAGCTTTGAACTGATTTATTGATCGAAATAAATACGAGTTACTATTATTTTATTACAACAAATTGTTCTAATAGAATTGACAATTACTTGAAATTCACAATTTGAAACGGCACATTTTCGTATTAAATTCGAAACTACGAATTGTACCTAATTCGTGAATTTGAAAAATCAAAAACCGCCGAAATGTCACTATACGGTTTTCGTTCAAACTGAACTGACCACTGTCCGCGTACTTGCGCAGCTGGCTCTCAGGTATCTAGTAACAGCCGGTGTCTACAGCCTTTGTAAGTCTCTTCGTATCCTTTCTATGTAACAGTAAATTGGTGACGTCATTCTGGCAAGGCAAGTGAGTGGTGGCCATTTTCATTCTGGCCATACGAGTCACGCGGTGAAGAGCATCCAAGTTGTTGAAAGTAAGCGTTTTATAGTTTCTCATGTGCTTTGGAAGCGTTATTGGGTATTGTGGTTTTCGAAAAGGCACTTAAACGCATAAATATCGAGGAGAAGACGTGGATAAGTAAAAGTTAAAAAAACCGCATGAAGATATAAGAGGCTGACGATCGTCTGCAGAACGGAGTGAGTTAACAGTGCGGTTTGAAGTACGCAGAAGCCATGGATCAAACAAAAAGGATTTTGGTCCTCAAACTTGAAACTTAAACTAAACCAAGAGAAATGAATGCACGCAGGATAGTCTGCAATAAAACGAAGAAAAATTCTCTGGTAAGAAATTATATTCTGCAAAAGCAAGGAGTAGGACATTGCTTGGACAAATCTACGTCAAGAATGCCACTTGGAATCTAATCAACTTAATCATTTCATCATTTTCATTAGCTGCATTAGCTCATCCAGACGAAAGCGCCTACTTCCATCGTGTTATGTCAGACTCGATACCTTTTTGGTAGTATGATCGATTATATTGGAAACTGTTTAACGTGACGTAATTCACATCAGTATACCTATGTACTGTATCTGGTATTTGAATCTCTCCTTTTGCGCGGGATATGTTGTGTATTACGTAATCCATAAATCGTGTCACGCACGATACGTTTTAGTGGTAATAAAGCAGACGATAAATTAGTTAATGAATTAAAAGTTCACATATTGTAGTGCAAAAACAAATCAAAGTAAAATCAGAGCAAAAGTTGTTATCCAATATACGCGAAAAATGGATTTTACCTAATCATACAAATAATGACGATTCTTTGATTTGCAGCATCTGCGTAAAGAGATGTGTTTGCTTTGGCCATGACCTGCGAAACTCCGGGAGATAACAGAACCGAAATACTGCGATAGAGTTTCGAGAAATTATCAGAAGCCCGCGCTCCGTGGTTATTAGCATCGAGTCGCAAATACGATTAGAAATGATCATTGATCAACGCGGATTATATACATTCGTTTGTGGACATTGTTGGTAAACGAATTCCACGTGTTATGAAAATGTTCTTGCCAAAGATGAGGAAGTTATTTCGCACGTGGCCCATACTGTTATCGGTTGGAATCTTGATCAGCTTATTTGTGATATGGCCCCATCGCGGAAGAGGAAAAAATCGCCACGATGATCCGGACTACGATTCGCTACGGTGAGTAGCATTAACGCCATTAACCCTGACAAATCTAATTTAACAAGAAATAACTATACGTAAACTGCAGATTACAGGAAGATCAAAACAGTTACGTGCGAAATCGCGGTATACAAGTCGTCGTCGGCCACTATATCGGCGACTCCGTGGATCCTCTGCAAAATCTGAACATCACAGACGGTAATTATTTAAGGATAATCCAATATGTTCGACAGAAAATTATTTGATATTCTTGAATTATCGTCGACCGATGCGAGTCACTAAATGATTAAACTTCCAGACAAAATACTGTCGTTCACCCTTACAGGGCGAGAGCAAATTATATTAGCTGTCAAATGTCAGATATCAAGTGTCAAGTGGGCCAAACCTCTCGAACGCAGCAGTTTGCACTACCAGATAATTTTCACCCCTCAACATTGTTGCTAAATCGTGCGGGCTTAAGTGCCATTAAGATCCTTGCTTTTATTCTGTAATTTATTAGCCGAAGATTTATTTGCAGATTTGATAAATAAAAATATGTTCAACCCACGACCTTACGAAGGCAGGGATGGCAATGCGGTCTTAATTCCTCCGAAGGACTTCTTCATGATGAAGCAGCTCTTTCAAATCAATAGATTCAACCTGATGGCCAGCGACCGAATCCCTCTTAACAGATCGCTGCCTGACGTGAGAAAAAAAATGTACAATATTCTGTCGTCTGTCTCAATCAATATTACACATCTGTGTACAAGCCACTCTAATGGATCCAATTGACAATTGAATCACATACTTCTAGGTGCATCTCGAGATATTCAGGGTCAAAGCATTTGCCATCGACCTCGGTGATTATAGTATTCCATAACGAGGCCTGGAGTACATTGTTAAGGACAGTTCACAGTGTCATAGGTCGATCGCCGAGACATTTATTACACGAAATTATTCTCGTTGATGACTTCAGCAATCGAGGTGTGCTATCGTACGACTTTAGGACGCTTTATCCGTCTCATCAATCGACTCAAGACGCTACTGTTTTTTATAAATGTTTTAGAATTTCTGATGACACCACTCGACGAGTATGTAAAGCAGCTTGAGGTGCCGACCAGAGTTTTGAGGTCAGGAACGAGGGTTGGTTTAGTAAATGCCAGACTTATAGGAGCTGGTAATGCTACAGGAAGAATTTTAACGTTCTTGGACGCGCATTGTGAATGCACCGTTGGTAGGTAGGTCGTCTCGTTGAGATCGTTGAGAAACCCTAACTTAAGCAAGATGAAAAGTAATTTTTCCATTTCACATCTTCCAGGGTGGCTCGAACCTCTCTTAGATTCCGTAGCCGAGGAGAGAACGAGAATCGTATCACCTGTGATCGACATAATCAACGATGACACATTCAGCTACACCAGGTAATTCTCAATTCATACAAGAGTCCCGGAATTCGTAATTAACAGCTTTCGGGTGTTTCAGATCCTTCGAATTACACTGGGGTGCTTTTAACTGGGATCTACACTTCCGGTGGCTGACTTTAGGCGGTTCGAAGCTCGAACAACGTCGTGGTAACATGATAGCACCATTTAAGACCCCGGCAATGGCAGGCGGCCTTTTTTCCATGGATAGAGAATATTTCTTCGAACTTGGTGGCTACGATGATCAAATGAAAATATGGGGTGGCGAGAACCTGGAGCTATCTTTCAGAGCTTGGCAGTGCGGTGGTAGCGTCGAAATCGCACCTTGCTCTCACGTTGGTCATTTATTTAGAAAATCCTCGCCGTATACATTCCCTGGAGGAGTTGGCGAGACCCTATATGCAAACCTTGCAAGGGTTGCTTTGGTCTGGATGGACGAATGGGCGGAATTCTACTTCAAGTTTAATCCCGGTAGATTCATCATTCCTTTATATCACATGGCGAGCTGAAAACCTTCGAAGATATCTCAAAATTCTCTGATCGATCAAATCAATTTCAGAGGCAGACCGAGTCCGAGATAAACAACAGATTCGAGCGCGATTAGCCCTGCGTGAACGGCTCCAGTGTAAAGGCTTCGAATGGTACCTGGACAATGTCTGGCCACAGCATTTCTTCCCAAAGAATGATCGCTTTTTCGGAAAAGTAGGTACAATACGCTTGCATCCTCTTGTCTCACGGTAGAATTTTCGATAATTCCAAAACATGCAATTCTCTAGATCATCCATGTCGCCACGGAAGAATGCCTGATGCGTCCGACCGCTAAGGGTACTTTTACGCAGCCGTTTGGTACCGCGATTTTAGAGCGCTGTACTTCGCCCCCCCGTCTCAGTCAGATGTTCGTGATGACTCCGGACGGCGTGATTGTCACTGATGAAAGCGTCTGCCTCGATGCTCCGGAGCGAGATACGCGTCACGAGAAACCAAAGGCCAAGATTATGGCCTGCAGTGGTTCTCGGAGACAGAAATGGCGATACGATATACAGGTGAGTCCAGACTTTGTCCTGGTTGAAAATTCATGTGGAACATCATACTGTGGGCTTCTGAAGAAGCGGAGATGCTGCAAGAAGTTGCAGGGCCTCTAACAGTGGCTGTAAATTTCAGAAAAAAATAATCGAGCATATTGCATCGAATATGTGTCTTCAAGTAGCTGTGAAAAAGGAAGATGGTCTAGTAATCGCGAGTTGCAATGGAAATATAGGGCAGCAATGGAATCTGGAAGCAGTGCCTTGGAAGTGACGATATTACAGACGTTTTCAAATCTGAAAGCGGACTCGGAAGCTTGCGGATAAAACTGCTTCGGATGTTTATAGTATGTCTTCAATCTGGCTAACACCAGTATCCGAAATTCTTGGTTTACCTAAATATCGTTAATAATATTATACTAGGTGAACACGAATTGGCGCTATTTGAATGATCCTTTGAAACATGTTATAATTTAAGAATTTGCTCAAATAAAAAGACAAACGTGAGACGAGAAATGTCATCTTTTTCCCATAATAATTAATTAATTTCTTTTTTCTTTCATATCTACATACATCACGGTACTTTCAATTCTGGTACCGTTTCCTCTCCACGTCGATATAACAGTTTCGTACCACTTACTTCAGTTATCGATGGTAGGCATACCTGGCAGAGATTGGCAGTTGAATTCACGTTATACCTACCATCGGTGTAACGTGTAGCCAATATTTCAATGCCTTTGAAATTATTTATTTGCACAAGCAATATTTCGAATCAAACCAACGACGACTTAAGATCCAAACGATTTTGAAGAGAATGAATTTCGATTCAGACGTCAGATCCGTCAGATGAGTCGCTCCCTATTCGATTTCAGGATCAATTCTACCTTCGCCTATGAATTGCGACAGGCAAGAAGATCAATCTTCAGCAGTTGTGCGAATTTTCAAACTTATCAAAAAAGATTTTCCCTTTATTATAATTTATAGCAGGATGTATGTATTCCTTGCTGAATATTGAAATATAGAACAGCATGCAAAACGAGCTTGTTCAATCGCCTATCAGTCGTTATGTCATAAACAGCAATTAGACGCAGCAGCGGTTTTATTGCATTGAAACTTCCACGAGCTGCTTAAAATATTGGCAACAGGTCCAGGTCCTGGCCGAATGCGGCGAGGATCGTTTGCAAAGCGGAGTTTTTCCCCGCCTCTGAAGAGGTTGGTATAAGTATGTGGATTATACGTGTGCAGATTTATCTCTCGAGCGCTCGTCGTTTTCAATTTGTTTCAATCTACCCCAATAAA
Organism: Rhogogaster chlorosoma; assembly: GCA_944452935.1. Lineage (NCBI taxonomy): Eukaryota > Metazoa > Arthropoda > Insecta > Hymenoptera > Tenthredinidae > Rhogogaster > Rhogogaster chlorosoma. Next base: position 19,892,761 of record OX101801.1, on the reverse strand, counting down.
TGGTGTCTCGATTCGCTAAAGGATTCATGCCGAAAGGCAGTCACGATATTTCGCAATCGTGATCATAAATTCAGTCTCTTAACCAAGGACTCGGGGCAGCTTCGAAGCTGCTTTGAATTTATTATCATTAGCATTGCCGGATCCGCCTCGGTCAGCAATGCAGATCGTATTGTACCGGCGAGATACCGTGACCAAGTCTTACTACAATCCGAAACTAAATTATGTGATCTGTAGTTAGTGCTCCTAGTATACAAGTCCGACATTCAAACTTTTCTTACTTTTTTATCAACCAAGAAGAATCCCATAATTACGAAAAAATATGATACATTTTTCACAGACAAGTTATATGCGATTTCGAGTAAAGATTGAAAAAGGATGGCAACAAGAGCTGTTTTTATCTGAATATGAGGCAACATCGTCTCATACAAGATAAATTATCTTCTGGAATTTTTCGGAGATGGAGAAGTCAGGCGATGTTACCTTTTGCGTTTTGGTAATGAGCCATCAATCTGCGGTAGGTGGATGAGTTTTCGTAATCCTGCCGAAAACAAAAGATGAGCGAAGGCCGTCCGGCTTGGCCCAATTAGGCTAGTCATTCGACTTATCTTGTTTACCTATGTCTTCACGAATACAAGACTCATCCATACATGGCGTTATTGCTTCAGGAATCCGACTGCTCGCGGCTCAAGAATTTTATTTATGAATCAGATTTTTTGGAAACTTTGAATTGGCCACATTGCGTCGGGAAATCTCCTGTATCAATCTGTTCGATGGATTTGGACGCGAGGAACTCGATCTTAATGGCTGAGGAAATGCGAAAAGTATGTCTGCATACGTCTGCCCTGCAGTTTGCGCAGTTTGCTTAGCGCGCTTGCATCTTATGAGACCGACACAGTTTGGATCTGGGTCAAAGTCACGTCCTCGTATAGCAGAAACTCGACCGGCCTGGACGAGCAGGACAGTCAGGACGACCTCACGGACGCCCCACGGCCCGAGATGGGCTGGTTTGTTAGCGAATCCAACATTTCGCGATGCGTTGTGCATACGAGAACAGCTCTACGAATCACGACGTGTCACTCTTGACGTTTGGACTAAGTAATAAAGAGAACTGGTTATGGGTTGAATATTTTTTTCTTCGGTCTTGAGCGGCGTGTAATGAGACCTGAGAAAATGATCGACCCTGAAATTCGCATGAGTATAATACGAGCGACTGAAAATGAATGAAAAATAATTCATCATGGATCGCGTCTCGGAAGAATAGGATCATCCTTTCGATGGGAGATTGATGCAACGATTCTTCGCCAGACATTATCGCATACGCATGCGAGGCCGCGGCGACAGGCGTCGTTGAGGCTGATCCACGTCACCCGTTTGCGTTGTCCGCTGTTCCGGTTCTCACACACCTGTGACCCTAGCGAACAACTCTTTTCTCACAACAATTACCCGCTTGAAATTTAATTTTAAGGAAAGGCAGCTGCTTTGAGATGACCTGTGACCCACGCCAAGGCGAGACGTGAGTCATGCGTTAAATTTTTGCGACAGTTTTGGATTTTCGCGCGGTGAAAGCACGCGTAAACCGTCGAGTCCCTTACAAGTTTTGACGGAATATAAAATTTTTTCGATTCCACATCATCTTCAAGTTTCTTCAGGCTTTTCGCAGCTGACGGATGTAAAGGGAGGAAAATAACCACAGCAGTGAAACAGAGTCGAAACTATTTGTAAACGAATAATTTTCTTATATTGCTAGGGAATATTACATATCAACATATATACAGACACCACAGTGCTACATAACACGTGAAAAAATGGCTTAAACGTTAGACATATTGAGTACAGAAATTGGTAATCCACTAATACGCCAAGCCTTCCTCTGCAAGTAACGAAATCGGTTTGTCTCTAGCTCTTTTCTAGGATGAAAAATTTCGTGAAGGATTTTTACATTTTTTGTCTTTTTCTCACGTTTTGGAATTCTTAGCTTTATAAATAATTGCAGCTTCTTGTTATCCTCGTTTGAATCCCTCGGAGACAAGGGTTATACAATTTGTTGAAGAATGGAGAAGTAGGTACCTACAGGGGTGGCAACTTGGCGTGTCAGCCGTTTATGCAGACTACTGTCTGTCAAATAATTCTACAGGTATGTATCGGTAACTTCGATAAAATCACAATCACGTTATAATTTCTATAACTGTACATTACAATATATATGTATATCCATAGTACAGTTCTAAGTACATGAAAACAAAATATATGAATGATTACATAATTTGAATTTCTAACATGTTCTTCAATAAAATTATTGGTGCACTTGACGCAGGGCGAAGACAAGTTGTTGTTACGTTAATTTCGGCCTGTTAAAATCCGTTCAGGTATAGTCAAATACATACACGAGCTTTTTATCAGAATAATTTGTATTCGCCCTGCATTTACGAGCCAGCTCGCTAATTGGTTACTATTTACAGGTAGAAAAATATCATTTTTATTTTTAACATCTAACTTGAGCCACAATACAATGTCTAGCGACGATAGTACTTTTAGCTACGTTAAATCCTAGGTAATATATTAATTACTATGCACGCTGGTTTGCTTACGAATTATACGATTAAAGGTAACGAAGATTTGCACGGTTTCGGTTGGGCAACTAAAGCCCACTAAAGTAGGTATCTAGATATCGGTACACAGGCACGCACTTGTATCTAATTAAAGAGGACTACCACAGTACCGCGTTTGAATAAAATCAAATCATACAATCTTATACGATGTTACGAAATTATATCATATTCATATCATTCGCCCACGAACTCTCCGCCCGTCATATCCCATCCATCATCTCAGTCAAACGAATTTCTTCCATAGAATTTCAAGCTTCGTATTACCGAATTTCGTATCATTATAATCAAATAGTAATTATACTCCATAGGAAAATCAAAACGAAGCAGGGAACAGAAGAAGGAAACAAAACAAAAAAAAGAAGAAGAAAAAAAACAAGAAAAAAGATACGAAACAGAATTAAATATCGAATAGAGTGTATAATTAGCCTCGGTCTCACAATCATCCTATTATATCAATTTCGGCTCTCCCGAGTTTCATTTTTACTATTTATTACTGCGGTGGGTGAATTCGACATACGTTTATATACAACCAAATGTGGTCTAGCGTGTGATCCGAGTCACAGACGTTACAGATACCGGTAACAGCTATAATGAGCACATAGCCGAGAAATCTTGCTGTACCTACCAGTCGAGCTCGCAACCATCTGTGGTCGAGGGCGCGAGTGCTGTAGCTCGCGAAGGTGTGGTCTGAATAGTTCCCTCGCTCGGGATGACCTCCACGCGGCTACCATCTTCACGTCTGCTACTAGTTGCACATACAGTGTACTTACAAGTTACAGCTATTGAACCGTGGAATCAAGAGAGAAACACACGCCACGCCACGCCGACAAATGGCCTCGAATTTGTTTTTTTGTTGCCTTAAATTACCGCGAATTGAGAACAAGTTTTGTACGTCTAGGTGGATACAAGAGCGAATGAAACTTTGGTGAGTTGACGACAGCTTCGATTTAGAGAGCGAAAATTCTCACTGGGGAATAATTAGAGAAATTCGGTGGGTAATATCGACAAGTTGCTCGTATTATAGACTTTACGCGATACAGATTTGGATCGTGAAAAATGAGCGACGCGGTCACTTTCCAAATATTAACTCAGATCTAACGAGAGGAGTTTGGGCTCGCCGATACGTGAGCAAGCGTTTCTCTTACGAATGATGTATGCCTCCGGCCGGTGATCGGGGCCTAAGAAAAAGGAAGAAGAAAGATAAAAAAAAAAAAGAAATGAATAAAAAATGAACCACTTAAGTCAGCGTGCCTTCCGTTCTACCGCGTAGTCGATATACCTCTATTCGACACTCGGTACTAGCAACACTTGCGTTTGCGGAGTGAGTTCCAAGAGACCGTTTAAATGGCAGTGAGCCCAAACGTCGAGTTGTGCTGCAGAAAGAACGCCAAATAAGCGCGAGGACGCCAATTATAATTCACCGTCAGTATCGATAAATAAATACAAACGCGGCTTTAATTGAGATCAATCGGGTTCCCTCCCGCGGTAACGTAAGCGGTACATTCTTTTTTACGTATCGTATCGTTTCGTTTCACTTTCGAGATGAGTCTCTGTGGCCTCGCGATCCTCCAGTTCTGGGTGTGGCGCGTGCGAACGTTTGCAAACGAGAGCGAATTCTCAGCGGATAAAAGAACGTCCTTAACAACTCCTGCTCGTATCCACATCCAGCTACGTTTAAGCAAAGGACTCAATCCTATCCCCGCAATGATATATATTGCCAATTTCCTTGGCTCGCTATAATCTCGGTCTCTATTTACTATCCAAAGATATACTCCGTGGGAGAGCAGTATACGATATACATTATACGTCCATATATACACTATATACACGTGTATATTCCCGCACTGATCATCAGCGAACGCGAGTGATTCAGGTGCGCCGCGCTTTCAACGGAAGGAGTTTATCTCGCAACTGACTTCCCGTGGACGCGTGCAATCACAAGGTGCAACCTCGGATGCGTATATTCTAACAAGACAGAAGAAAAACAGAGACAAAAAGGAAAAGAGTATATAATATTAGAGTGAAAGATATGAAGATGAAAGAAAAAAGTCTATAATAGTGTCGTGACGTTCTCTCGTAGAAATATGGGTATTTAAATATAATAGTAACGAAAAAGATGATGTATACAATCGTGTATAATATAATAGGTAACAACAATGAATAGTCTCCGGATAGCCAGGGACTTAGACAATGTAGTTTTATCGGTGGTCGTTGGCTGCTCGCAGGTTGGCGTGAGTCTCGCGTGTACCTTTCACCGAAACAGTTGGTCATCCGCGGTCCATCCATCCGTTGAGCACCTCGGATTCACATTCACTCGAGCAGTCCTCTTCGCTGTCTCTCTCTCTCTTCTACGCTTCTCTCTTTTCTCTTTCTCTATCTTCCCGGCTGTCTTTTGTTCTCGCGTTGATCCGGCCCGAATTGGCGTCTTTCGCTCTCTCGCAGGGTTACAGGCACCGGGAAATACCGACTCAGGTGTTATTGCCTGGCGATAACCGTGGCGAACTAGCGTCCCTCTGTTCCTCGTGAATACTTTCGGGTCTGCTCGCAGTACTGCTTGACCTGGAGCTCAGGTTGTCCCTGTCACTGCAGTAGGAAGAATCCCCGCGTTTTTCCTCCAGCTGAAGCTGCTGCTTATCGCTTTTAAAGTCCTCCGCATTCGGGGCAAGGAGGCCTGGAAAGTACGAGATCCCTTGTCGCTGGGAGGTAATCTTGCCCATAAAACTCCTGATCTCCTCAAAGTAGGATTCGTCGGTACGTGGAAGTTGGCTGTGGTATCTAGAGCGAACCTCGTCCAAAATCGTCGGTCCATCAGCGTCGTGTTTCTTGAGATGACGATCAAGGTTCGTCTGCTGTCCGAAACACCGTTCGCAAAGCGGGCATTTGAAGGGTTTCTCTTTATTATGGATGTTGCGTACATGGCGCTGGAGGTTGCTCGAGATGCTGAATGACCTCTCGCAATATTTGCACTTGTATGGTTGTTCGCCGGTATGAGTACGAAGGTGTCTCGTCAGATTTGCAGACCTAGGGAATACCTTGCCGCAAAATTTGCAAGAGTACCGATCTTTGGGTTTTAGACCGGCCGTGACGGCAGTGGGATAGGAGGGTAACGCTGAAGCCTGAGGCTGAGAGGGCGAAGGACTCGAAGGTCGGGGTGCCTGGGCTTGAGGCAGAGGAACCATCGTCGGTAGGGCCCGTACCTGAATCTTTGGAAGTTCCGCAACTGCTGTGTGATGATGCGAGCGATACATTGCCTCTAAGACGAGAGGATGGACGGCGGGATGTTGAGGGAAGAGAACAGCGTGATAAGGTAGATTCAGGCTATTCTGATTGAGGACTTCGACTTCGTTCTGATTCTCGTCTTGAAGACGTTCCTTTTTATGGTCAACGCGAAGGTCCAGCGGCTCGCAGTCCAGATCATGTTGATGGTGCGGCCTCGCCGCAGGACTCATGTGTGGCTGCTGACCAATAACGGGGCTGCCTCGACTGTGGCCATGGCTTAGATCATAGGGAAGATCCTCTGCCTCTGCAACCCTCACACTTAAGGGATAAATGCTAGCCTGCTTCGGGCTGATGTGTCCTGGCATCTTCCTCGGACTTGAATCCTTCTCCCTCATGGCTGGGGAATACTGAGGGTAATGATGCAGCGGGGAGGGAGCGGTCACACCCAAGTATCCACTCATCACACTGCTTCTGACACGCTTGGCGATGCTCCGGTTGACCCTGAGCTGATCTGAAACATGAAACGTGAAACGCTCGAATGAAATTGACCGACATCTGCAGTGCCCACTATAATCGGGATTTGACATCTCAAGGAGAGTATCCCACAGTTTATACGCAGAATAGTGAATTAGCGATTAGTGATTAGCAAACATTATAGGCTGGGCCAGGGTCCCGATTTTTAATGGAGAACAAAGCTGAGGGCAAATAAATGTGTAAATGGTGCGGAGAGAAAGAGAAGAACGCATGCTTGCGGTGGAATTACGTAAGCTCGTAAATTTCAATGATTACAGGCGGCTTCGCGCACACCGTACTTGACTATAGGTCCGCCAGGTAGGTTTCGCCCGTTTCATTCAGCTCCACCCAGATAAGCAGGTAGGTATAAAGATATTTCTACTCCGCTTGTGATCCTTTTCGAGATTCGTCGTGCGCGGATCGGGGTTAATGTATTCGAATGAAAAAGAAAAAGAGAAAAGAAAAATTACTAATAGGATCCTCGAACCGAGAAGATGGTTTTTGGAAGACCCCGAACGTTGACGTTTGTGAATTTAGGACCACATTCGGGAGGGCAGACGAAAGGTGAAGACCCTTTCTACTCGAGCGAAAGATCCGCTTCGCGGAGCTGTGAAATTGTAATTTCTACCAATCTGTGAGAAGTAAGCGCCTATATCCTATACCTACTGCACGGGCGAGTCACGAAGGCAAATAATCTGACGCTGGCGTGTGAAGCCATTACCAGAGATAATTATGCCAAGTACCGCGTGGTGCCATGCCGTACAGGTTGGAGTTAAATCATATACAGTGGGGAGATAGAGACAACTGGATTGCAAACATAATAATAGAAATTCTAAACCGAATTTACAGCTCCATATACATATACGACGGCGTTATATATTGCGTCAGAAGAATCGTACACAGCATAACATAGGATATTAAAGTACTTTTCCTCATTACGAAGAAAAGAAAGGAGCTATATGTTATTCATTGCTTGAATCGTGAAATAAGATGATAATTAGAGCAGTAGTTGTATCGGTAATGAAAATTTGAACATATGTAGATGTGATTCTGAAATGCGCCGGGTGATTCGTATGGGGAATGGCGGTAACAATTTCGTAAGGGACGCTAGCGGAAGAGGCTTAGGAAGTAACGGTACTTTGTCCATCCATAAGGCTCATAAGGCCTACGGGGCCCATCTACAAGGCCCACTTTAATACCCGGTTGAGATTTTTATCAGGGCTGACTACAGGCCGGCCGCGGTAGTAGGAACTGACCTTTGATTGACCACTGGGATGATCAAGAACGCCGGTTTCCTCTATCTTGTTTGCTCGTATAATTTGACGTATTACACCCACAGTATGAATAAAAATAAATGGAATCAAAGTAGACGATGGGATCTGTAGAAGAAAAAAACTAGGAGATACGAGAGAAAGGTAAAAAGCGATGATAAAATAATATGTAAAGACCAAAAACGTCAAGATCATAAATCTTCGAGTTCGAGGAAAAGACGAAGTTTGTAGACGTTCGTTGGCTGGTGGAACTGGTTCGTGCCATTAATTAAATCAGTCGACAGACGAAACGACTGCCCACCCGTTTATCGACCACACAAATTTCGAACTGTACGATCGTTCGACGATTTTACAATTCGAGAACCGAATTTTGATCGTTATTTGGAAATTAAATTGATACCAACGAAGATATATCATCGCGCCGATTGAATGTTGTGTCCAAAGTTGTAAAATAGTATCAATTCCGAACGGATTTCTAAATTTATTACAGGTGTATAATATCGCTTAACGATACTATAATTAGGTAACAAGCTACCTGGTCATATTAAATAATCTAAAATCAACCTGTTTATTAGTTTTTATTGACACTCACTCAAAATCGGATGTTCCGTGCGGCACGCGTGTCAATTGGAGAATAAAATCAACGAACTGTGACGTGGGCATTAATAAAGCAGCTATTCCTCATCAAGATGAATAATTGTTTTCTAGATACCAAGCAAATAAAGACTCCAAACAATGAGTCGAACAAAAAACATAATATAGATATAATCTGGCATACAACCGAAAAATCTTCGATCATATCAAAAGTCAAGGCATAATATGTATACTTGCAGTGCTGTAGATATATTTTCGTAGAGTTTAAACAAACGTATCTATACATGACTATACCCGGGTCGAAAAATTTAGTATGTTTTAGAATAAATTGAAATTTTTAATATTTTCAATTTAATTTCGCTCCGTTATAATTATCTGTATTCATTTAAATTAACATGGGAGTTTAGTTTGTTATTGCCCGTACTATTCTTTACCCAGGCCAATTTCATACCACTGTCGCTAGATTATTTGGTCTGATTTTAATCATTTTCAGATTAAAATCAGACTTCATTGAATTCCTGGATATATATAATTTTATTGACTCTAGCCCAAAAACAGACTTTGATTTTTAACCATTTTTAGTCTGTTTTTATCTCATTTAGAATCGGATTTCAAAATTTAATACTTAACGATCTGCTGTTGGTCTGTTGAATATTAATAAGTCTTCTCGGGTTTAAATTAATAAATAAATCAATCAATTATTAATAATTAACATGAAAGTTTCATTAACGTCATAATAATAATAATTATTAAAATGAACATTAGCGAATTAACCAATACAAACAAACAAGAAACTTGGTAAAATAATTGGAACATTAATCATTGATGAAGAATTATAAGAAATACAATTTTTGGATGAAATTTTGAAATTTTTCGATGGTTTATTATTATTAACGACGTGTTTGGTCTGTGAAAAAAAAAGAAATAATCACGTGTATACGCTGCCCAGAATATAGAAGGCGGACGAGGACGTTGACTTTGATTTCAAAACTTGTTGACGCAATTCGGATCATCCCGGATGATTAACTTTTGCATCAGTCGACTTTAGGTGAGTACCTCTATACTACTATCCACGGTCAATGCGTGGCTGACAAACGCGAAATAAGAGCTAACCGCACCCAGGAGAAACGAAGGGGGACGTGGTGGACGACCGACAGAAATGAATATTCAAATTAGATCTGGTTTTCAATCCATCGTTTCTGGAGGAGCAGACCTAATCCGAAGCATCTTACATATATGCGGACCTTCATCCGCGAAGGCAGTTCGGTCCATGAAACCATCCTAATTATAAAAGTGGCATTAAGTTAAATATACTCCGGTCGCATAATTGACGCGGATATTGGCTCACTTTAATCCTTTTTCAAACTTTTTTTTTCACACCCGAAATCAACCGCCGCTTGTCCGAATGATTATAATTATATGAAAAGAGATTAAAAACAAGACGCAGAATCTTCCAACACGGCAGAAATTATGGCTGAAGCCGATAATTAAGTTCACCGGAATAGAAACGGTGAATGTCTATCTTGAATCCAGAATCCCAGTTTAACGAATCCCCTCGATACTTGGGTAGGTATTAATTTATAGCCGATAAACCGTAGATCTTTGTTGCAAGCGATTTCTCCGCTTCTAGGTATGCACACATACTTTGCGAGCAATTATTATCGATGCAAATGGGACCCGCCCGTTATTAAAAGGCTATCACTTAACGCGTCTTACGGATAAATGGAGCTTGCCTTGACTAAGACGATAACCGTATTTAATCCGGTGATCTTTATCCCCTTCCGCGGCTCTAAGTATGAGTAAGTCCTGTTTTCTCGCAACGCGAAGATTCTAATTACCAGTCGAGATTTTACCGTGTTAAAAGTGCTAAAAATACACAAAGAAAGATAGGAAAATACCGCAATGTTATATACCTGGCCTCGAAGTATCATCATTAAGGAATAAAACTTTCTCAGTCATTGGTACCAACGCCACGGTCTAGCTAATTACCGCTTTCAGAGCACCAGTGCGGCCGCAGCTGGCCGGAGAAGTACTTGGCGTAAAATACCGCCGTTTCCTCGTTTAATTCTTACTACTTAAAAATATGAAATTATATTTCCCCGCGTTCTCCGCTTGACGCTTCTATATCTGCCGACTTATACTGTCGCGTCTGCAGACTTCGATGAAATAGAAACGTGTACCTACCCAGGTTTAGTCTATTAAGGGGTGTATCATGGGTGTGCCTGCTGCAGTTGCACCTAGGCTAGCTGTCGGTAATTGATAAATGAGTATACTGACTATATACGGAATCGCGAGCGTAGATTGCACTCAGAACCGTGGCGAATTGGAGCGCACAGGGCGCGGCGATGAAGTGTTTCCATCAGAGGTTTATTTTTTATTTTTACTAGTCAACCTCGAACGATATTCCCGTTGCCGCATCTCGCCAAGGCGTGTATAAATACGTGTGCAACGTGTTCACGAATCTATAGATACGATCCTGTCACTAAAAACTGCATGTATATCGAATCGAGCGTATTATACATAGAAGGTATATTATATAGGTGTACACATGTGCGGAAGCCCGGTATCATACAAGCGTACACATCTATAAAGATGAGGGTACAGGTCCGAGGCGATAACCGAGTGTAGTACCGTTGCTTTGCTCCAGTTAGACTCCAGCTAGACTCCCGTCCTGCGAACGTCGCCCTGCTCCCGATGAAAGAGAAATTGCAGTCTCGCCTTGATTGTCATACAAAAAGACATCAGTGTTGATGAAAGAAGAACTATATAATATGTTCGACGCTCCAACTCCCGCGCGGATTGACACGATTCTTAGAAATCCTTGATTTATACCGCCGGGGAATTTTGGGGATTTTTTTCCTCTTTCTGTTCCTGGTTTCTTGCAGGTATATCTGCGCGGCTTCGCTGCGAGTAAAGTATTGCGCAAAATTGAGAAGGCCCAATAAAGCGGCTGAATGCGAGAACGATATATGCGTGATTTAAGGCTGAGATAGAGCGGTTGCGATGAGGCAGACGTGATCCAGTTTTCGGTTTGTAGAAAGTTGGGATGCGCCGCGCCGGGCGTGGCTGAGGCTGGATCCCAGCTCCGTCCTTGCTGGTATGATTTCTCTCGCAATACGTGAGCTCGCGGCGAGTGTAAGGTACTTCTTATTATTCGCGTATTGGTGCGTTTAAGTGCGTAAAATCGACCGCTTGACTACCAACATATTCGAGTATCAGCGTCAGTCAATTCTTGCGGTAGGCATAGGTATATAATATATATGTATATATGCTCTTCATATACCCAGGCATTGAAATCACCAGTTCTTCACTTGTAATTTAAACTTGTTGTCTCTTCGTCATCACTGCCGACAAGATTTCAATTATCTTTCTTCAAGATATTTATATCATCCTTGTTCCAATATGGTAGTATATAATAATCATGCCCCCAGATATACGAAGAGAAGAATGAGAAGAAAAAAAAAGAACTCTTTTGCATCCGTCATTTCATTCACAGTTCCGAACCCCCCGAAGATATCTATCGAATTAATATTTCGCTTGTTAATCTCGAGCCCTTCAAATCGTTCGATATTTAATTAGGATTCATTTCACTCGATGGATATATACACGCGTTGACGCAGCTACGGAAAGGAAGTCAAGGAGGACTTTCACATCGTCGAAAAGCCAGAGTGGAAGAAACCTATCAAACAGTTTTGTTATTTTTCTCCACTCTTGTTAAAACACCCTCAAGTCTTTCGCAGGTAGGTGTACGCCTCGATCATATAAACAAGGTCTTAATTTATTTCACTTCGCTGTCTGCGGTGCAGGGAAAGTTGATTCAACCCTCGAGATCGTGACTCAATTAAAGTTTGAAAAAAAAAAACCGTAGATTATCTTCTGCATTTCGACATTTTTTAAGAGTATAAATATGTACCTACTAGTGTGAGGAGCAACCGGGATCAAGGATTATGTGATATTAATTACGATTTCGAAATATATATATAGGAATGCCTTGCTCGCTCGTCTGCGGACACAGATAACTTGTCAACGTTACAATACGCGCTGCCCACACAGGTATTTCTGTCTCCATCCGTCGGTCCATCCGTCCAACAACCTTGCCTCACATCCGTCTTGGAATTACCGTTCCAGTTTATTATCCGGCATTAATTATTGGCATTAGGTGTATGTAAGTATATGGTATAACGTTGTTTGTTCTATATAGCGCCGCGAAAGGCTGTCTCGAATCTCGAGTCAATTTTTTGATGGGTATGACTACGTATAGCTGGTATGTTGAGAATCGCGGTGAGTGAGAAATTTTGCATTTAATAATGACTCGAGCCTCAGGATTCAGAACAAAGAGCATTGTGTTGGCTATCGTAAACTTTTAGTGCGATATTAGGTAAGTAAGTAAGTTCAATCGTAAAATCAGCAACGAATTCTTATACCGGCAGTGCGATCCTGATGCAACGAAGATTTATAATATTCAAAGTTCACGAGACCGCGTGAAATGTTTGAAATCAAATTTATCAGCTGTATAAAACCCGGGCGCCCATAGGCACCAGCCTGAGTTAATTTCACCCACGATGTACCCAATATAGTTTGTTCCACAGATAATAATCGACGTTAATAATTCCCTCGACGACCTCGATCCCGTACCGTTGAAAAAACCGATAAGATAATACGCCTCGCTTAGCTCGCGGTAATTTCACGACGTGCGAGTGAAACTGAAAAAGAATTTTCTAAAAACAAAAAGTAGAACCGAATCATCCGTGTTTCCTCAGTTTTAGTGACACCATGACTTCCTTCGCGAGGAAGTATACCCGCTTCGGTGGAAATTAGGGAAAGCGAATAGCGATCCAGCCGCAGCTCGGGGTAAAAAAAAAACTACTGATGATAGAAAAATTGTAGTCAAACAAGAAAAAAACGAAATAGAAAAAAAAAAGGATACGAAATAAAATTAACAAAAGAAATGCACAGTGGTGTGCGATGGACCAAAACCGCGATCGATTGCATAAGCAATCTATAATTCTATTGCTTCAACGCAGATAGATCTGCTGGGCTGGTTGCGTTGAGCAACGGTCGTTCGGTGAGACTCGACCCGGCTGACCAACTCGCCTGAGCCATTTCAGTTGATTTCAATTCATCATATTTCACCGTTCGTATTTCTAATATATATGCTGACATTTTCACTTCTTTATGGAATTATTTCTCGCCGATAGAAAAAATTAATTGGGCTAATTGTAGCAAAGAATATATTTGGATTTTCTTTTGATATGCAGTTTGGAAAGTTGCTCATGCGCTATTTGATTGTTGTTCTTTTTGTCCATCGGCATGATCTCTATTCGTTAACTTTAGGTTATAGCTATCATTAACACGGGTCCGCATTCCTCGAACAAAACGTTTTTTGGCGCAGGTGTTTTTTGTCCCGGTATATATAGGTACCTAGGTAGCTCACCTTCTCCTCTTTCACCGTGAATCAAGCATAGCTGCTATTGACTCCGGAACAATGTGAGAATTTCACTCTGTGCCTCTCTGATTAAGTTGCCTTTTATTGGCTTACATCGGTAAAGATTACGGGACATTTTTTTGTCCCTAGAGAGCACGCCTTTCCTAACCCATACCTCACCATGTTTCAGTTCAGTTCTTTGTCCAATATTTCAGGCTCAAAGTTTCGCCCAGATTTCCTCATGCCCCAGATTCTACGTATCATAAGCCACGTTCTATCCATACCGACAATGAGATCAAACAATTATTAGGGCTACAGATACAGGTACAGCTTTGAACTGAAATACCTCATTTTCATTCGTCAATTATTCCCGATGTATAATAATGTCAATGAACATTTCCTTTTTCTCGGGCAGCCAGAGTCGTTCACCGACAATTTGAATGAGTCAATCTCACAATCAGTTGTTGTAACTGAGTTAATAGCAGGTGGACAGTCACGTGTTTCCCTGGCTGGAGTAAGTGGGTTTAAAAACGCGTTCCTTCACCAGGGTCATAAGTGCATCGGGAAAAGGTAATTTCCTTGAATTAGTTACAGGAATTATTCCTTTAGAGCGGACATCCGATTGTGAAGTGGTGGTAGCAAAAACGGAGAAAGGATCGCGCCGGTATAGGTATATTAGCCAGCTAATCTGCATCACCTAACAAACCAGTACTCCGGTACTTTGCCTCTTGACGTTGGCCACCTGCCACTTACGATTAGAATTAGTCACTTTTTCCTATCCTCTTTGATATTAGCTACAAGTTTTTCTTGCATCCAAGACTAGGAAGGATTCGAATGCCACGTTCCGTCTTGTAAGAGTATTCGAACTATCAAAGACTGTTTTATTCTCTCCGCAGTGGCATCGGGCGTGTTCGTTATTGCAGAGTGAAATGTTTCCCGAGCGAAGCAAACAATTAGGTAATTTCATGCTGGCCGGGTGATAAATCGTTAATAGTTCCTCCGCCGCTCCAGTTCGCTGCTTTCTTTGATTTTGTCCATCATAAGAGGCGCAAATAATACCCGGAGTAGTCGTGTACACTGGAGATTATTAAATTTACACAAATTCAGAAATTCAGAAAAGAACTAGCTGCATACCAGACATTCGCAGATATGCTTCGAAGATAAAACCGCGTCATATCTTCCGCGGAATTTATTTTCCGATCTTTCGTAGTAGCGATACCATCGGCTCTATGTTTCATCAAGACTGTGTCACTTACGTCATGATATATCCGCAGGGGGACCAGGGGCGAAGAGGCGTTGTGGGGAACCCCCTTATCCATAAAGATAAACGGATCCAAGCTGTTGACAAGGAAAGTTGGCGGGGGCACAGCTCGCGGTGTGACAAAATCAGCATAACGCAACGGTCGATCGCTGCCGTAGGTCATTCTAATTCAGTTGAATAGAATTTTCATGCGTTTTTCCTACGTGGCGGCCGTATACGATGGCCTGAATCTCTTCGTCCCCTCTTTATTCCTGATCTCAGCTACCGGCGACACTCCATCCGTCGTCCATCCGACGTCTCCGTATCTCCTGCCTATATTTCCCCCCCGTAAACCCCGCATCTACCTTTTGATTCCTCTCTGTATCTCTTCTGTTCGCAACTCATGAAATATTCATGTGGTACGACGAAATCATCGTTTGTTAGTCAACGCAATCTCTCTTATTGTAATCCGTGGCCCATTTCTTTCCAGTTCGCTTTATTTGGACGACGGTTTACCGCGACCAACGAATTTCTACGGCACGTGGACGAAACGCTAACCGATTACCAGTTACAGGAATCACGGGCGGAGGCATCAAAGGAAATACTCAATCCGAGAGTACTCATTGAGTCTTTTTCTCCAACAGATAGGTACGTGATCCCGGAGTACTTTGTGGAATAGAACTTTTTCGAATCGAGCGCGCACCTATTCCTCTTCGACGGAGAGAAATGTGATATTCTAATGCCTCTCGCTGCAGAAGTGTCCGTTATTTTCTTCAGAATATACGCGAACGAGTCGATATTATGCGGCATATCGTCGGCGTCGTAAACTTGGAGCGAATTTATAGCTCACTTTTTGAGATGAAAAATTTTCACAAAGACCTAGTATGAACAGCCCAGTTATTCAGTGTGGTAGGAAACGGGCTTACAGTGCTTTGGGAATTTCATAGAATCGGTGTCAGTATATGGTAACTAGTCCTCGGCGAGCCATTTCGAATATTATAAACCTAGTCTCTCTACTATCTGGATCTATGCCTACAACTTGTACGGCCCTATTGCTAACAGACGCGGAAACATAGCCGTCGTATTCGTTTTACGTCGTAAATATGTTGCCGATAAACCGGACAAATAAGCGATCTCAAGACTGCAGATACGCTTACTAACAATAAGTAATGGGAGGCTCCCTCAGTCAATAATTGTATTCAATTCTGCTCCCTTTTGCGCGCGGAAGCAAGTCGTGTAGTTTCATTTCACAGAATACCTACTTCAGCCTCTGCATCTAATCTCGGTGTACTTCTATTAAATCTCCTTCTGCAAAGCTCGGAATACTGAAATATCGTGTCGTTTGTAATTGCAGTACATCTAAATCGCCGCCGTCAAATTTTTAGCGAACCTAAGTAGTTTGGCGCGTCAAAAAAACGGGAAAGAATAGGTAGGGTTTGGCAAGATTCTCATGCATTGTTTTGCCACTCGGTTAACACCAGGGATGGGAAATGGCGCTTGTGCACCTCTAAACGGTTCGCTTGTTTTGCAATCGGAATATTAGCAAAGGTGCGGTGGACCGGCCTGGTATCCGGCAACTAATAATCCCAAAAAAATTAATTAGCCTCTTTCAGTCATCTGACGGTGGGATAGTGGGTGTCGTAATGACCTTGGTCTGAGAAGGCGTCTAATTGAACGAGGTCGTTTATCATCTAAACGCTATTTAAGTCAGGTATCATCTGCCCAACTGTCATTCTCGCCAGTTTACGGTTTGTACTAGCCAAGGCGTACGAATAGCGTATTGTTTGAGGCTGGGAGTATCTCAGAATTGTTTAGCTACGTATACCTACTCTCATAATAGTCCAGGTAGCTGCTAGGCAAAAATTCAAATGCAAATACTGGCCTAATGCGTCTCTGCGTGTATAGTTGCTTGCCATATCCGTACACAGATTTGTCTGTCATACATTTGCGGTTTTGCGATAGTTCGGCGCAACGTTGAGTAACCGCGCACATATGACGACCGACATCGTACAGGAGGACGTGTCATACCTGACACAATATTGTTCAGTCCAGGATAGATAGCGGTCAATGGAGACGGGGGTTCTTTGTAAAACCGTGTTCGCAATTCAAGTTCACATGAGATACTCTAGTAAGAAATTTGCTGTTGCGCGGAACAACGTCCTCTGTTCGCGGTTCGTGTGTTGGTTTGTTCGGCCTTATACGTACACCGGAACATGGACAAGATTCTTCTTTCTTTTTTCGGATAGTGAAATGGTAAGACGT
Source organism: Rhogogaster chlorosoma (assembly GCA_944452935.1). Classification (NCBI taxonomy): domain Eukaryota; kingdom Metazoa; phylum Arthropoda; class Insecta; order Hymenoptera; family Tenthredinidae; genus Rhogogaster; species Rhogogaster chlorosoma. The sequence continues at coordinate 19,875,628 of OX101801.1, read as the reverse complement.
GTCATAGTTTAGGTTTCTCAAGAACAATAAGCGATTTCTATGAAACACCTAGGCTCTTTTTCGCGGAATCGATACCTACATCGATAAAATCTCTTCTCTAGATGTAATCGCTGACTCGACAAGTCGAATAATTTACATTCGCAGCGTATAGATTGATCAACGACGAAATGAAGATCGCACTCCATCCGATAATGATACACCTCGTTACAGTTATGTGTTCAGCTCGGTAAGGAGAGACAACCGACTAACCGCGCCTAAAGTATACACGCAAACCTATCTTTATCTTCGACATGAAGTGCGTCCGCAGACAATGGATGGGATCAGAAGAGAAGGAAAGAAAAAAAAAAAGAACCAAAAACCCTCCGTGTTCATTGACTGGACCAAATACGTCGACTGACTAGTAACGCATCTACCTATCACCTTCTTAGTTCTCGAAGTGTCCGATGGAAATGAATTGCAGAAAAAGTAGCGTTTAACTACTGCAAGTTATGACGTACGGTAATATGCTTGTACTTAGTACCTGTCGCTTTGGTATACGTCAAATCGTTAAATCTCCATTGCCGGTTACATGAATGGATCTCCTGCAGCATAGTATTTACAGTAGTACAGCTCTAGTACCTCCAGGTTACTTAGTCTTCATTAATTTTTTGCGAAAGATGTTAAGTACAGTGACAGATGCCGTCGCGCGTATGACTCTACCATGGGTCTACACTATACAAAGTAAGTGGATTATGAATCATTTAGTTCATTTAATATTCTCTCAGAGGGATCGCCGCTGTGTTCAAGTTTAAAGGTGCGGATAAGTTCAGCTTATTTTATGGCGCGATTTAGCTTACTGGATGGCATGTAATGGGATTGGGACAGAGCACGATATTAGTGCATGGTGGTATTTTAGAAATTGTCATATTTACCTTTCCTGGCATTCCACAATAGAGGAAACGGCAATGGAACACTTGACACCTCTCCGAGGAGTGTTATAAAACCATTCAGTTAATTAAGTCAGTTAAAGCACATAGTTTGTCTCGTCACTGTATAAGAACTCTGTCCCTTTCACAGCACTGCGCACTCCTCCTCGATCCGTCGTGATTAATCTCTGCTAATGTGAGTACCCTCCTCCGTTTGACATAAACGTTGACAAAAATAAACGTCCGATGAGCCTTTTGACGCGTCGTCGGTCGTCGTCACTTTGGACACTCGATGAACGTCCCTCTCGCGTTACATCAATTTAAAACTTTTCTTCTTCTCTTTCCTCTTCCAATATCTCATCGCTCACTTATATCAACGAAGACTCGAATCCCCGAAATACCACAGTCTCCGAACTGTACCGCAGGAAATATACCGTAACGCGGTAAAACGAGGGTCGCGAATAAAACCCAGTCTGGTCTGGCACCAGACTCCTAGTGCAGGATAACGTCTTCGGGATTACGAAGCACTCGTCGGTAGTCGCGTGTCTTCGACAGGACAGCTGAGTCCTGACTGTCAGATGGTTCGGTGGAACTGGTCGGTATGGTCGAATAGGTTGGTCCAGCTGCGACAGCAGCATCAGTCTCGCGATCTCGTGCGGCGTTGGTCACCGCGGTTCTGTCCAGGTGTCTGTGACGCGGTGGTGGCGAACGATGCGCGCGTGTTAGCGAGTAATCAAGAAACAAGAGTCCGCGGTCCGAGGTGAGGCTGTGCGGCTATGCGGCTGTACGGCTGTGCGGCTGTGCGGCTAGAACGCTGTGTGGGCCCCCCCGGGCTCTAGGCGGGTAGGAGAACGGGAGGAGAACGGGAGGAAATCGGGAGGTAACCGGGAGGAGACCTCTGCAGCGTTTGCTCGCCGGCGGACCAAGTAACCCGGGTAAAAGTTGGTCTCGGAGTCACACCACGTCTCGGCACGCGACCGATCGACCCTCCCTCCGCTGAACAGCGGCACAGCTTCCTCGCGAGGCCTGGACCGTCGCGGGCGCCGGGGCCCGTTCCTCCTGGCTCTTAACAGACACTGGAGTACTCCCTCCGTCGATATGTTCAGGCGTAGGTTAGAGGAGTACCTTGTATTGAACCGGTGATCTGTACAACTGTACCGCGTATCGCGCGGACTTAATGACGCTACCGATTTTGGTTTACTTTGGCTCTGTTTTTGGGTATATATGAATAAACGAGATACGAGATACGAGAAACGAAAACCGGGCAACGGTGTCCCCTCTTCTGTTTTCAGTCTGTATCGGATTGTCGTAGGACCGCACCTCCCTTCCCACACCTCATCAACCTTCTCCTCCCTCTCTTCCTTCTCCTCCTCCTTCTTAGACTCCTTCTCCTTATTCTTCTCCTCCTCCTGATCCTCGTTGTAGCTGTACCTACCTACCTATCACCTATCTATCTACCTGGAGCCCAGTGTCGTGTTACAGTTTCGGCGTGGAACGACTCGCGATCACTGCAGGACGTGAGGACGGGCCACGGAGGACGGCTGTTTATTTATCTATGTCTCACTTGCTCTTCACCTTCCCGTTACTACTCCTCTCTGTCTTTCTTTCTCTTTTTTAGACCTCTCGCCTTTTTGTGGCTGCCAGTTGCGTAACCTCGAACTGGATCGTCTTGAGATACTTTTCTTGTCAAACGATTTCTGGCTTCAAGCTATATACACTCATATACACGCTTCCTCCAGTATCCTAAGCCACGAAATACGCACGGGGAACTACTACGTCGTTGCTCGCAATAAGATAAAACATATTTCCCCAACTTTTTGGTCTCATTCTATACCCGTGCTCTTCCTGAAAATCTTCTTCATACTTACGATCAGTCGCGGATGACTGCTCCGTAAAGACCGGATCAGATCGCGATGAAAGCATGTGTATGGAGGCTCCAAAAATCTCTTGAAAATATGTGAACCAATTTGTCATCGGGGAATATCCTCTGCAACAACGACAACCATGGAAATCTCTTATTCTATAAGATTTACGATTTCCCGCTACGATAAATAAGACGCTGGCTGTCTCCCCGTCATCGCTTACTCGGGTGCGAACTTGTTGCATATTGCGCGATGAATTCAGTAGGTAGATATACCGTGCAGTAAATCCATTTCGCCCCGGCTAAAGAAGAACAGAACAATTTCGAACGGCCGAAACTTTCCTTCGTTTAAAGGGTGATCAGATTATAAATCTAGATAATTATAAACTTGCATTATTATACTTCTACAGGTAAAATTTTACACTCGTAGCTTTCTGACAGCCGGGTAGGCGTTGCTATTGACTGGCAAAACGTCACGAATGCAATGGGAGGAGACAGAAGACTCGCTTTTGAGAGTGAGTGTGGGTGCAATGACATATGTGTACAAGCTCCACACGCTCTCAAATACGCGCATAATATAATGAGAATAGTTGACATGCCGACATAACTGTTGGCATAATGTTTATAGATTACGCGTCGACTGCAGAGTCTTCTCTATATAATATAATATGCCTGTACAAACGCCTCGAGGTCTATACAGAGGAAGATGTTGTCGATGCAACAAGAAGCCACTATCGAACCGTTCGCGTTAAGAAGCGAAGGCCGGTTACTGCTTTTGCACAGAGCTGCTGCTGCTGCCGCTGCAGCTGTAGCCTTTATGCCAATGCGAATCTCTGCGTAACAATGTCACTTGCTTTGAGTCATATACGTCTATAAAGTTGAACGTGGCCGTCAAAGGTATTAAATGGGGCTATCGTTGTTATAGCAAAAGGATTACTTCAGACTGATTATAATTTACGTAGGTATATAAAGATTCAGACGGTTGTGCCAAGGAACGTCTTCACGCTTCTCCGAACGGATAATTAAATTATGTGACTCTGGATCTAGCGGAGCTCTACGCCGTTGAAATTGCTTGATTTTATACGTGTATGTAATCCTTATAGTAAATGTGACTTGTCACTTGATCGAACGATATTTCTTCGAAGTGGGTATCTATATAGACTCTGTCAGGCCGCGGGGTCCTTGAATCGATATAGTTATGGCGTAACGAGAAAATAATCCTAAAGCTACGATGGGTCCGGCACCACCCACCGGAGCCTGAAGGAGACGAGAAACAGCCATGCCCAATCTCGATACCTATACGTTTGGTAACTACTGGTGAAGTAGGGCATTAGGCGGCTCTCTTTGCACCACGTTGCCCCTTCATATAAGTATTGGTGGCCTCTTGCAATCTCGCGATATATCGCGATCGCAGAACTATGTTACCTACCTGTAGGTATACGCAATTGTAATCAGACGTCTGTACTTTCAGTGCATACAATTATGTTCCCTCTGTGTACCTACAATTGGAAGAATTTCATGCGCAGAGATTGTAAGAAACGTTTGCCATCTAACATAGAATCCAAACGAGAGTGACTAGTTTTTTGAAAATCGGGTTAACAAGCTTTCGCGATGTACTTACGATTCACTCAAAGATTCTTCGCGATTAGTTTGACGAGATGTTGTCCATTTCAGTAAGAGACATTTCTGATTCCATACAGCGACATCAAAACACCGCGATTGACAGCTTTCGATCTTTACCATCTATCCTCCTTTCGTTTAGTTCGCGAATCCATACGATTCCATATACCTACGCGTATCGTGCGAGTGGGCAGGAATGTGGCATGGGATAGTTATACGAGAAAGCAGATGCAGCAGGATATATCTATACCATTTCGCGAATCTTTTATCTCATCCTCGTAAACTGCAGTGAAATGAAATGGAAAAACGCTAGTATCCAGCTCGTCGAGTGACCAATGCCCAACCCTTACTTTCCAGGAATGATCAATTTATTGATAATTTCACTCGACCAGTTCGACATCATCCAACTCTCGACCCATTTACAGGTATACGTGAACATACGTGTATCAAAGACTGATAATAACCAGCGCGAGTCGTGCGGGCAACGGTATAATATACTTCTCTACAGATCTATGTGTCTCGCGTCTCTGTGAGAGTATGAAATCGCATGGTCTGGCATATAGGATGGAGACCAGAGCCGAGAGAGTTCAGTGGCAAATTGAGGGGCCTTTATCGAGGCTCTAGATGCGGGTAGAAGACACCTGAATATGTCACAGTGCGCGAGTATCCGATACTCTGTGCTGGCTGGTGTAAGTGTAAAAATATTTACACGAACGGCGTAGGTAAGATAGCGGATAGACCACGCCGGCCAGGGTGGGGTCCTGCATCCGACTACGGCGCGCCGTTTTCAGTTTCACTTTCTAAGCCCCCCTACGCGGCTAAGCAGGCACTAGGAGGCACAAGCTCGCCTCGGCTAGGCCAGAGCCACCCCGCCCTGCTCTACTATCCAAGATCCACGATTCATTCGGCGTGGCGCTCACCAGAGAGATGCCACGAACCTCGGAGACGCTAGGCCAGAGCCAGGCCAGAGTCAGACTTGCCTGAGCTCCGCAGCTAGTCTGAAAGTATTGAAAGTCTTACGCCACTGGAAACAACAATGTTACAGCCGTGAGCCCCGCTTTATTCCCGTACCTACTTAGGTTGTGTAAACTCAGCTCTACAATCGATCAATTCATCTTTATAGGCCTGTTTTTAAACCGGAGAAGATGTTTCGCGGGATATGATTCGAAGCTGGAATCTTATCTCCGAAATACCTGCTGGACCAGTCATAATGAGTTCAACATGGCTTGTCGACGACGCTACATGACGCGACGCGACGCGACGTCCGCTCGCGAAAGTCAGCTCTCGATGTCTTATGGAGATTAGTTTCCTGCGGCAGCTCGTTAGGATTTAATGACTCCAATTAATCAATTAAAATCATCACGTGGAATTTATATTCAAAAGACGAGTTATTCGATGAAACGGATATCCAATCGTAATTTTTTTTCATTCCATTGCAAAAAAGAAAAACAAATATGTTAGTGAAGTATATTATATTTATATTCTGACGGAAATTTTTCGCTCAAAAATTCAGATTTGGAATCTTTCATCTCATTTCTCCATGCAAAAAACTTGAACGCAAGTCTTGTGTCCGTAGATTCTCTTGGTCTCAGAGATGTCACTAAAGAGCTGTTTCGAAATTGACTTTTGCCAAAAGAATATGCAAATGATTTTTTTTCAGACTGCAGCAATTGCCACCTTGCTTCTGTATTCGGCACAACGTTAAGATTCTTTATGATGAGTTACAGCTGGCCAGAACGTGAAGTAGGTATACTAATAAGATCGGCGCGTATCTGAGAAATGGAGTTAAACGTACGTCCTTGAAAACTAGTCGTCATTGTGGTATAATGATTGCCGGATAGCAGGAAGACTTGAATGGCGTGTTGCCAATTTTAGCAAAAATGGAAAACAAGCTTGGTTTTTCTTAAAATGTCGATTGTGGCCTTTGAAACCTCTCAGTGTCACGCGCTGCGGGCTGGGTGACACACAATGCCAAAGACACATGGGCCCCAACACCTGGTACTATGATACATGGCACCGTAAAGGGCATTTCCTGCATTAGTATATCATTTAAATCCGTGCGTAGATCACTCATTATCTACCTACGTATTTGTCGGTCGGATCTTGAGCCTCTGCTTCAAGCATACTAAACAGTTGGCTATTTGCTCATCCGGTTAAGTGTAAAAATCATGAGACTTTCCTCCTCGGATATTTCGATTGCGCGAATAATCTCTTTCGCGACATCAAATTTATTGCCAATAAAACTCGTTTTATAGATTACTCCAGGCGGTTAGAGATGATGAGCTGTGGTTAAATTTACCTAATATCCGTCCTGATCGATTCAATGATTCATTGGCGAAATCCTGCTTCATTAATTGAGTAACAATTCTAACATCTAGCAATTCAATTTACTTCGGAGTTGCACTTTCCCCAAAGCTTTTGGACAAGCGATATAATACGGTGAAAACTGTATCGTCGGTACTGTCGGAATTGTTAACTTTTCCCAGTCACTTATGACTTATATTCAATAACCTGGTGTCAGGTTATTCAGTTGTCGCCTGAAACGGAAACGAGATATGCGATGGCGGAGTGACAAGTACCGTTTAAAGTCTTTAGGAAACCACAATCCAGGATAGTTAATCTATTCTTTTTCTTTCTTGATCAAAAGGAAGAAACTTGCTTGCTTTGAGATTAGCTAATGTTATTCTAAACTTTCTACAGGTTATATTAATTATTAGCCCGTGACTGAATGAGGGTTTGAATGCTGCATTCCGAGAAATGAATGCGTCCAAAATTTTAGTAAGATATCTCGACGATAGATGATACATACTTGGCTATGCAAATATTGAGGATCTGTTGCGAAGATCAAGTTGTCCTAAAGTAACTGAAACGAAAATAGTGACGGCGTAAGTATTACATTTAATTGCAAAATAATCAATGATCGTAAAATAACTGGGCTTCGACTTCTTGATGAGAAAATTTAATGAATAAATTATAACCCGCAGTTACTTGTGAGTTTCAATCAAAGACGGATGTAACATACTATATAGCTGCTTTACATTGCAAAAAATAGAAATATCTCTAATATTGTCAGTCGAATCTCTATAGAAAACTGTATTGTAGAAGTGACATGATGAGGACACGTCATGTAAAGACGTCCAGCCGACCTCGGCAAGTCCTAAATTCAAATCGCGTAGTTTTTGCTAGAATAGTTGTAGACCTCGGGCGAAACACGTTCGCACGCAAATGAGAACACGGTATAAAAACGTAAGAACTTGTATCGCAGCGACGAGGAGGTTGTTCGAGAGAAATTCAAAACTTAGCTAGACCAAGAGAGTATGACACTTTGAACCCTGTTTTTCGGCGGAAGATCTCAGGACCTCTGTAAAAGAAGTGCCTCTCAGCCCTCCGCGAGTTAATGACCGTGTCTAACCGTGGGTTCCACGACAACCGCGATGACCCCAAGTCGCTCGGGTCAACTCTGTTGTTGACAATTTATTTACTTTTCACAATAACAGGGTACCTACTCGTCTAGCGAGGAGTGCGTATGCGATAGGTATATTGTGGAACGAAAGTTAAGAGTGTCTTGGCTAGTTCACAAACTTATTACCTTTAATTATACGACCATCCAAGATAGCTACTGACAAAGAAGAGGAAACGTCTGGACAAAAGAGACTCAGAAACGGAACATAGACAAGAAGAAAAGATGCAAGAGGAAGAGGAGGAGAATATGATTAGCCTGAGGTTTCACGTTACACATATGACAAGAAAACGATAATGGAAATAAGAAAAATGTTTAGAAAAATTGCATCTTGATCGGTGCAGGCTATACTATAGCCAGCTGGCTGACGGGGAGCGGTGAGGATGGAGCAGCCATTAGGTCAGAGGGCAAAGTTCGAGGCACATTGGCCAACTGAGCCACCGGGAATCGCACGCTCCAGAAACATCTGTCTTCAGGAGTGATTTTCACTAAACCACATTTTTGATGACTGTTCAGAAAGGCGGGACTTTTGACTTCGGAATTCAATAGAGAGCGATGAAAATGAACTCGTCAACCTTATAGGTTGACCCAGACAGCAGATCTCTCCGTACCTTTAAATATGTATGAATAAAAGTACGACTTTCTGTTTTTATTTCTCTAGCTGCGCTTATAGTCGCGCCTCTACGGCACTCATCGGATCTGAATAATTATTTTCTGATGATGTGGCGAAGACAAAGAGACCGGAGAAGAGTAAGTGCAGAGGAGGAGCAGAGGTGGTGCCCTAGTCTAGCCGGCATTGCATCATTCTGGGAATTTACAATTATAAACGTACAAGTTGTGTGTGTAGGGTTGTGAATTGCATTGTCTACGAAGTTGAAACCGTATTAGCTCTTACGAAGTAAAAAATATACGCAAAGCGGGCAGACGGACGTTTGTTATAAATGCCGGGACCTTGCGAAATTAATCGTCCACCGGTAGTTCAATGACTAGCCTTGCACCGCGTGACTCGAGCCCGAGTGCTGTAAGAAGCCGTAAGGCATTTTACAACTATGCGCAACTCGTTGCGAATAATTGGGCCAACAATTCATTCTATGCAGATGCGTTAGGTAACGATAAAGTATAATCGCGACAACCGGTTATACATTGAAAATCATTTCACTATGTAAAGAAGACTGCAACAGTACAATCGGCATCTGTCGTCAGTCAATATGCTGATCTATACCGATCGATTGGTACATGAATTTTGCCGATTATCAAATGCCAGAGAAGAGATCTGGACGTGCAGATTTTTCATTCTCATGATTTCATTGTTAATGAGCGAAAGAAAGAAAGAAATAAAGAAAAATCAAAAAAACTGTCAAACAATGGTGTTTAAATCGGAAATGAGTCGAGTAATCAGAGTTTGGTTAGCGTCACGGTGTGTCAACGCCGTCTCGGTGTATACGTGTAGAGTTTATGCAATCGATTTCTGTCGACGAGTAGAGACAAGCTCCAAAGTGCGAAGAGTTGAATTTTTGCGTTGAACCAGTTTCCTTTTCTTCATCGACGTGATAATTACGCTACGTGGGATTAGCGACGTTTGACACCGTATTTCCAACGCCGATTTCCTGCCGCTGTCCAATCTTCCCTCAACGTTGATCCAGCAACGTACCTCTGCACCTCGTGGACGACTAACTGCCGCCGCGTGTCAGCGGGTCAGAGGGTCAGGAGGTACGGCGATCGGCGCACGGGAGGCTGTTACCTAACCGGTAACGAATAACGAAGCGTTCCAACTTTCGTAAAAGAAAAGAAAAGCCGCGGAGCCGAGAGGCTAGCGTAGTAAAAACCGTAGTACAATTCGTGCTAATCAATTTTCATCAGTTAACAATTCGCTCCGCAGTATGTACTTGTGCGTCGCGTCGCGTCGCGTCGTGCAGGGCAAAGATACCGTAGACGCAACGTCTTATCACCGACTTCCGCCAGGAGGAAAACCGCAGAACTAATTAACTTGACGCACGTGCTGTTACAGACGTGAAGCAGAGGATTTCCTTAACAGGCCGAATATAAGAGCCAGTCTTTGTTCACGTGATCGCAAGGACCTAGATCCTTTGTTCGTATTGATAATTTTTTCCTATCTCTCACGGTGGAGGCGATTGCATCGCCATAACGAAGGCCTGATAATAATTATATCGTTTCTACCAGCTCGTAGGAGAGTTCAGGGCAATATTGCACTCTGCACCTACACACTCTCACAAAGGCTGCAGGATTCCAGTCCGATTTTCTACGTCCTGTTCGGGCACGCATATCTCAACGGTACGTAACCATTGCGAAAATACTAAACGAACAGGGCGCACATCTATTCGACACTATACCACTGATACCGATGTACTGGATCTGTCTCTCGTGGTGTGGGTGTTATCAGACCCAGAACAGGGCGTGTCACGGCAGCAGCTATACGGTGGCAGAGGAAAGCGGCCGACAACGGCGGACACCAGCGGTGGCAACGTGACTGCAAGCTGCACCGAGACCAATCCGGGTTCTGCACGTTCCTGTTGTATACTATGAAGTTTACACAAATAGGTATACCTACGTCGCACTTACACCTACATATGACGACCTGCCTGCACTAACAGCTCGTGCGAGAAATACAGGATTCAGATGATATTGCGATGGAATGTAGAAAAGAACAGGAAGAGGCGGGTATCCTTAGGAAATGAACTTCCCGATTTTCTGAATTCAGAACCGTCCCATTTAAGGTTCTAAGATTCTTATTCAGGCTTAGAAAATCATCTCGACCGAGAACACCGATCACAGAAAATAGACGACAAGATTTATGAGAATCATTTTCCCTATCTTGAAAATAAAAGTTTCGTGAATACCCGGTGAAGCCGGAAGTAGTGAAACGGATGGATATCAAGCCCGACGTCCCGTCGTCTAGGTGTAAGGCTGCACGTTTCGGTCAGTTTTTGCAAGAATATTTTGTGGTTGGAGGCATCAGCATCTCAAGGTTGTAGCCAGGTGCGGGTCTCGGTTTGCCAGAAATATCGCTTTTTAGTCCACCGCGGTAGTTCCGTATATTCGGAATTCCCAATTCTGTCAACTTCCGGGACTAGTTATCATCCATGCACTTCGTTCGTTATTTGCTAAGCTTCTTCGCTCTCAACCCATGCGGAAGCTTCGAAAAATTTTTGCAACATATTCCACGTACTGATTATGCGAGTAAACGGGGTTCTTTTCACGGGACATCCCCCTTTCAGTCGTCTGGTTGATACAGAGGTGAAAATAGTCTCAGTGACGTGGGTACAGACGAATCGGTGAGTGCAGGAAGCCGACAATGTTCTGCACAAAGGATTACGCAACACGCGCCTTACGCAGGTCGTTACAGCTTTAATATCTGCCATTCGCCCGATTCGAATCACAATGGTACCGCAAGCAGATCCGCTCGAGTGTCGCGTGTGTATATATAGGCACATTATAGGACGTATATATTCGTACAGGTATCGGTACGGCTTTAATACATTCATATATCCACATGCGCAAAGATCACGTGGAACACATTCGAGTCTGACGTTCGTGTGTCAGTCACATGTGTATAGAAAGTCCGCCCACTTCGTGACACACCGATTACAAGATAGAATCCTTCCAGCTGTCTTCGTCCGTTCGTCTGTCCGTCTATTCGCTCGTTGTTACCGCCTAACACACGTGTTCAATAGTAAGCACATACCGAACACTGTTTTTATAATGCCAATTAAAACTTTTGCTTTCTACATACACGATATATCGTCGATTCACTCGGGCGAATTACCTTTCGATTGAACAACCGTTTTTCTATACATTGTCGATTTCTTTTCCCTCTTGTTTCTTTATCCAACACCATTGAAATCGCAATTAAACTATGCCAGCCGTTCCATGTGTATTTCTACTGATAGTCCCGATGACATTTTTACCGAGGAAGAAAATGAGGTGAGATAATGGCCTCGACATGTTAGGCGTGTACAGTTGTTTTTAGGAAAGTGTCCTTTTTACGGTGTTAATCAATGATTAATTGGTGGGAAGCTGCGGAGTAAACCTGTTCCGTTAGACACGTCCGTGTCTGTTGAGACTGTAGCGCTTTAGCGTAGATCTTGATTCGCCAAGTTTGGAGTAGACTGATTAAGAACAGGATTTAGCGTGATTTTTTAGAAAATTAAACACGGCTGCCACGCTGGGATCACTTTGATCTTTAACTCTGTAGATTTTTTTCTCCTCCCCAGAATCGATCTCCGGATAATACAAAGTTGAAAATCGTTCAAGCACGCAGCTTTGTGCGAACCGTATTAGCATATCAAATCACTCGGACATGAAACCGTGCTAATACAACATAGAAGCGTCTTATATCGAACTGTATACCTACAAGATTTATGTAATAATTGATGTGGCTAATATTTTTGAACAATGGCTTCACCGCGCGGCCTTGGGAGTGATCGACGCCAAGAAAAGTAATGAATAGGTAGCAGCCGATCAAGGAGCTCTCGTAGCGGTCCATGCCGCGTGCTTAGGTAAGGCTAGATTAATCTGGGTGCCTTGGAAGTGGGCTAACTAGGGCGCTGCTTTGATCCAGAGAGTCTGCGGCTTGTTGCATCACACCAGTTCTTGGCCGCCCGTCCTCAAACCACAACGTCCAGCCCGCATTCCTAATAATTATTCTCCTCTTGCAGGGTAGGTGGGAGGCTGCCCGTGTAATAAGTCGATCACTTCCACGACTACCGTTCAAAACGTTGACACCTTTCTTGATCCTGAATTAATTAAAATGCAAACGTAACGTGTAGATCGTGTGACACAAAGCCTTTGACAATATCGAGAATCATTGGCGTGGCGATTGATGGACGATGAAAGTAGGCGGGGAAATTATAACCACTTTATAAAAAGCATCTATGTAGGTAATTATTATTGGACGGAATATCAGCGGCGACATAAATCTTTTTGTTTTATTTTTGCCAATTTCTTTCGGGGCGAGAGGGTAGACTATCATTACATGGTCCGGTGAGATGACCCATTCAATTATACGTAGCATAGCGTAGCCGGGGGGCACGCCTACGAGTAAATCTCATCTGGACGGTCGGCGAGCTATCGTTGCCAATTACAAAATAACACGGGTAACTCAATTTACGGTACTGTGAGAAATTTTCAGCCGCTTCTTGTCTAGCACCGTTATACTTCTTCCCACAGCATAGCCTCGACTCTACCCTGACTAGCTGCCTATATACCGATTCTACCTTACGGGATACATGAATTACACACTAACCGATCGTAATTTAATATCAACCTCGGTCGAGCTGCCGTGTTGACAGTAAAAATGCGTAACAGGTAGAACTTCGCTGTTGAGATTCACCGTCAACTCCGGTAGCGACGAAATCTACATTCCCAACTTTTAATTGGCTCATTAGAATACCGGGGTATCCCGGACACGTCGCTGCGGCGCGTGGAACGCGGATCAAAACGCTCTAGGAACCTGATGCTTCGAAATTGAGCCACGATATTTTGCAGGAAATGACGGGCTGCTGATCTTGATTGAAATTCAAAGATATGGGCAACGCGCCCATGACAACGGCGCTAGTTCCGCGTACACATATAGACTATCCTGTTTCTTATCTCGCGGGTTTTCACACAGCTGATCCGCGTGCATGATACTTCTACGAAATTTGAATACGGATGTGCAGAGACCCGCGTACCCCCGCGCCATAAAAACATTCATTTAAATCAAGTTCCATAAAATTACCAGCGAAAAATTCAACCTCTCAATGGTGCGACAGTGTCGTCGATCACGGAGGTATCAATCTTGAGCTAACCACAGGTTACATTGCCGCTATCGATTCTCGCTATTATGAATACAAGAGTATAGGTTCGGGTTGAAATGAAAGCAGCATATGCGGGATGTCGCGCTGGATGACGTATGGGCGTAACATTATAGCTGAGATTATTGGACAGTTGAAAGAAAATAACCCAGCAGTGGGATGAAGTGAGGGTGAAAAATGGTAGATAGAAGATGCGGAATCGTAAATCCTCTCGCGAAAAGGTACAAGATGGTACTACCGCCCGGGATTAGACATTGGTGTAGGTGGTTGTCTGGCCGAGGAACAGTCTCGGCAGTAAAGGAAGTTCGCCTTATAAATCAGCTACATGACTGCACTCGCCACGCCTTTCCCGTCTTGAGGCCATCACGAGGCGTCAGGGTATCTTCTGCGCGGTGCTCTGTGTTCTCTTACGCTTCGGCTTACCAACCTTACGTATATCTCGCTAGGCCCTGTAGGCCCCATAGGCCCCAGGATCAAGCAAAAAATATTCACTTCGCGATCGATTGAAATATGTATGCCTTTATTCATACGACTTCGAAGGTTCGACGTTTCCTTTCGATACCTGCAAGGAAGTTTGTTCATCATCATTCACCTCATACAAGAAGGAGAAGAACGATTATTGATTCTTTGTCGAGAATCATAGCCCGTCAAATTCCATCATTCTGATCTAACTTCTATACGTAATCAAAATGGGATTCCTGCTCTGGGTTTTCTCACCTTGGTCCTTTATTTTTAGGAAAACCCTGACTGTGTCTTGAGGAGGATAACGAGGGTAGACGGCCGTCTTTGCAGGATCGGAATGAATTATTAAAGTTTTTTTGAAACTGGAATTTGATTTCGATTTATTGCTTCCGGGTGATGAACGGTGTTATTATTATTGTGTGGTCTGCTGGCGCCAAAAGCATTTTGCGTGATTTCGAGTCTTGGACCTTCTGCGTCGTCAAATACACGAATAGAAGATAGTAGATAAAGTAGATTACACGTTACCTAATTAAGGGACATTAATCACTTCCAGGCAACACCAGCTCAGCACGTGGCAAAATCGCGTCACTGGCATAAACACCGATTCGTATCAATTAATTCCATCCGCAAGACATATGTATCCCTCGCTTTCCTCTCTCTCTCTCTCTCTCTCTCCCTCTTCAGAGGCGGGTTTCTCGATCACCGCAAAAATAATTCATACCGTAAGCCAAAAATTATCCTTCGGGCGGGTTTATATATAGTATTCCGGCTTATCTAAGCTCCAGATATAAACGGCTGACTGCCTTAATGTTAACCCAATTATAAAATAATTCAAAATTAATAACATACCACGGCTTGGCTTCGGTCTATATACCTATATGTCTGTGTATATCTATCTGGCCCCATGACACGGCCACGATTCACTGCAGAGGCCTAATTCCACCTACGTCTGCACATCGCAGACTCCGAACAATGACGTCATCTCTCCGTGAGTCTGGACCACGCCTTTCTAGGCCCAGGGCCGTTGCGTTGTGTCGATGCTGTACAGAGACGTTAGGAGCATTAGAGCACCCGCAGGCGAAGCATCTGCGGCGGCAGCCTTACATAGGCAAAGCATCAAACTAGCCGAATAATCACAACAATAACTATAATCATAAGATCGCGAGAAAGACACCGCGGTCTGGCTCAGGATTGCGCGGACCGAGGCTCTAATCTCAGGTGAATCTTTTATTGATCACCAACTCGGTGAAGTTATGTCGGTAGGTACTTTTTTCTCCTCTCTTTTCTTGATCGATGTGATCAGATGTTAGACCTGCCTCACCTCATTATTTGAATCGTTTGATCGACCTTGATGCGGACGTGCGCCTCCCCGCTACCGAGCGAATAACTTTCGGATCGAAAATCAATTCTCATCCTGAATGTATATAGAGTTATAGTTTCGTGAAAATACGATGCAGCGGAGAATCTGAACGACGGAAAACTTTCAGGCTGCAGAAATAATGCAGAACGGTGCATAATCGGTAAATAGAAATGAATTGCGTGGGAGTTGGGTTTGCAATAGATAGATCCACTCCAATAGCTTCTGGTTATCACGAAAAATGTATTATTCACCGTAAGAAAAGTTTATTCACAAAGTACAACCCGCCGGCAATGACTTTATTAGACAGCGTTATTTGCAATCCGATTTAATCCGATTTTCACAAAATAGGTATACCTATCGGGGCAGTCCGCTAAATAATCGGCCAAGAAAGTCACGGAGAACGGAATAAACTCGCAGGAAATTAGTGGCATTAATTTTCCTGTCAATCTAAAACGGAATCATTGCGTTGTACATGGCACCTATAGATACAAAAAGTTGATACCAAAGGGGCCGAATTCAACGTCAGATCATTCTTTGGCGGGGTTTGAATTTTCGCCATCAAAGTCATTTCCATGATTTGCGGTACGGAATAGATATATTTCTCGGAAAGTTTCACTGCCGTTTTGTGAATCACCTCGGCTTGAAACAAAGGTTATAACAACTATAGATGGAAAAATGTAACTCCCTTATACTTGGGTATATTTTCCCCGTTGCTTTTGCTCCAATTAATAAACTTTACGAGTATATATACGAGCTCGAATGTTGTAATTATAGTCCATAAACAAGACGTAAGGACACTAAATATAAAAGCAAGTCGACCGCGAACTACGTCCTTGTCGGGCAAAAATTTAGACAATACCAAGCTGTAAGCGGCTCTCCAGGCGATGTTAAGATCTATCTTTATGCTTCGTTTTGTACTAAATTTCCAGTCGAATGAGTTACTCGATGTATTTATACTACCGTCTTTAAATGGGCTTGTTAAGAACGGCGATAATCTCACTGATAGATAAACCTGCGTTAAATTTATCCGTTCTAATATAATAATATATAATATGGTTTCTACGCGCAATTGTCGTCGCGGTTTTGCAATGCTCTTTGGAGATACTTGTTCTATAGAGATTGTGTAACACGTAGCATTGTTTCCTGGGGGGATCAAAAAATGACGCGGTTATGTCCAATCGCAAATTAGATTACAATCCGTTTACAATTAGTACAGAAAAAAAAAGACATGGCGAAACGAAGACAGCTGCTGAGACGATGTAACAATATGACGCAGTAAGAAGCCGAAAACCCAGCGTCGATACCAACTGCGGCTACTTCGATGATGGAGCACGTCCCTCCGACGAGGTCCTTGGTTCTACCCGAGTGAGCGAGGCGATCGCTTGGCCGACTGACCAGACAAAAATCCGTTGCTAATCAAAGATCGATTGACATGGTGCAACTTTGCGATGGAAAGAAATCGGATTCGTCACATTCCTACGGGATCAATTATATTATTGGGATTAATTATACAGTTGCGCAATCTGATTGAACCACTCTTTTCTTTCATATTTCCTAAGTCGGGTGCATCTCGCTCGCCCGTTCTTTGATATCCGTGTAAAACTAGCCTCCGTCTTATGGAGTGGCTGACATAAGATGTACCCGAGTTTTTACACCGTAATCTAAGTGGCACATCCAGTAGCCTCGACGAAGCCCTAGGAACAGAGGTGGACAGTGGTTCGAAAACTCGAGACACTGCGGGCTGCAGTTTCTTCCAGCTGGCTCTCTAGGACACCTGACTCCATCTGGAGCACGTATGCGGCTGAAAAAAGGATCCAGGAAATTCCCGATCCAAAAAAGTCGTGAGACGCGGCCAGGGGACTCGTAGTTTTACCATATTGTTGTTACAGGATCTGCAGAACGGTGCCGGACCTATTTACGCCAGATAAACAAGCCAGATATTAGGAAACAGACGTAAGCATGATGTTGATGGTTATCACCGCGCACGAGCCTAGATGTCCGAAGGTGAGGCGTGTCCTTAGGATGGCCTTTCTTATCAAGATACCTCGAGGACATCTCGTTGAGCAATGGCTCCACCCACTCATCCATGATCCGTGGTACCTGGTGCCTCGACGCCTCCAGCCATCAAGGAGACTTCGAACTATCAACCGGAGTAAGTCCCGCACCATATCTCTGCTCTGATATTCTCGCACACGCGTAGGAATGAGATGCAGATGCAGATGTTGATGTTGACGATGTTAGGAGACTTCGATCGACTATCAAGACTCGATGATGTAGATTCTGAACCGCAGTGAAACGCTCCGCTCTGAACGTGTTCCGCGCTCGGATCAGGAAGCGTATAGTTGCTTGCAACTCGGAAGCAGTTACCAGAGATTCTTACGGGAGATACAGAAGTCATACCTGCTCATTTCCGTAAAAATGTAGCTGCGTATCTTTCGGTCAGGTTAAATGGTCCGAAATTAATTCGTTTGCTGTCTACTCTGGGATGGCTATGTGGTACGTGTACACCATAATATCGTGTATACCACACATTGCAGGTACGTACTTTCAGAGCATGTATATAAAACTCGGTTAAAGTTGTGTAAGAAAGTTTGCTGCGGCGGCGAATGCGAGCGTTCCTCGGTGTGCGGAGGGGCCAGTCGCCCTTGCCGAGGAGCCCGAGGCGCGGGCGTGGGCCTTTCACTCTCTGCCATCCGCATCGCTAAGGAGCGACGTGGGTAAGGACCCGCTCGCTTGAGGCCCGTTCGTGGGCCCAGAGACCCATAGATCCATTCGCCTGGGTACTGGTGGCAGCGCCATGCCACCCTTCGCTTCGCTTCGACGTTACTTGCGATCTGATATTTTTCTTATTATTTTGGCGAAGGCCATGTCGGTTGGCGTAAAGGTGCCAGGCAACACGTCTGGCATTTTTGTCGTGTAATTATATCTTCTTGTCTCTCTGTATCGCGGAAGGCCGATTCTGGTTTCTCCACGGGAAAGAAAAAGGCCTGACCTCCGAGGAGCTTGAAATTGCGCCGCGATGCAACGGGTCCGTGTATAAATCAACGTCGTACAACGCGAAAGTACCTGGAGTCTGGAGACGCCGGCAGAAGACATTTAAGAGGAGCGGAGCTGCACCGCACGGAATTATTACATGTATACCTATAATAAAAATGAAATTTTCCCTCATATTATCTCTATATCACTCATCGACCTTTTTTCCATCTTTCAATTCTATATTCACAAATCATAGGATAAAGTTCTATTCAATATTGATGGTCCTGTATAGAGAATAGCTAGGAAAAAAATAAGCCAGTAATGAACAATTCCACGAAACAATAGAAGTATATAATAAGTATGTAGGAGTAATATCTCTGATTGGAAACAAATAAAAGTTAATATCGCGGCGAGAGGTGTATAAAATAGGCCCTGGGCCATATTAACGTGCAGCTACAACTGTGAAGCCCTCCTTGATCTTTCGAGGTACAATCAATTACGTAAATCCAGAACCTACTTTCTGAATACATAAGAAATTACGCGGTGATTGTAATCGCGGTCTCGCACCCGCCCTAGCAGCCAGGTCGACCCCGGGAACACGTGCTTTTATAAATTGCGGCAGGTTTACTATTATCGACATAGCTGGAGATAAAACCGAAGCAGACTCACGTTAGCGCAAATATCTTCGGTTTACTTTTGCGGAGATCGTTTTCCCGCGTGAAGTACGCGGAGGTATTCTAACTGCGTCGAATCGTTCGTGGAATAGCTTCCAGGTTCTACAGTAAAGTCGTGCAGACGCTGTAACAGGGCGGGGATTATATATTATAATAGTATCTTTGAAAAGAAATTAAAGAGAAATTAAAATCTTCCTCCTCGTTTACACCTGTGTTATTCTCGGCATGGACGCAATACTGTCAAAGTATATTTAAGTTATTTGTATCCTGTCAGCCTACGCGATAAACCGTTCAGATATGTGTCAGCATAAATTGGTCAAGCCCGGTTCATATTTCGAGAAGATTTAAAATATCCACTTGCCGCTTCGACGATGGTTTTAATCACGAAATTACTTCTACTACGCGCTAATATAATATTCAAGTTATTCTATTGGCACCCAACTACACCTATACACACACGTTATTCGGCTAGATACGTAGGTGCGCTGTGGCCTAATGCTAAGAGTCAAAAATGACATGGCAAATGGTTGGCAATCATCCCGAGCTCTTCAAGGCTAGGAATATCAACACGCCTTGAAATAGTTTGCTCGAAATTGCAAGGATAGACTTTCGAGGTCCAATAAAATTGACCCGTACATATCTAAGTAGCATAGCTGGTATACCATCTGACACAATTTATATTAATATTCTAATAGACTGCAGATATACCCGCGTATATCGCTAGGCAGCTCTTGTTCAGCTATTCGTACTTCTATACCTGATAAAACAAAGAGCTTGGAATAGTTGACAAACTGAGGAGACGCCGGGGCGTTTCTCTTCTGAAAAATGTCCGTGCACGTGGGCTTGGACTAAGGAAGCATCGAGTGGATCTGGCTATTCAGGAAATCGGAATCTCGGTACACTTATACACACAGATATGCCTACTACGTGCTCGTGTACATTTATACAGAAGTTCGCTCGTTCGAAGTAATACAACTATCAGGGAAGTATTTCAGGGTACAGTTAGAGATAGACTGAACGTTGGACGGTGGATGCTGGATGCTGGATGCTGGATGCTGGGTGTACGATGTGGTCCGCTGGTAGTGAGAGAAGTAGAGAAGCAAAGCACTAACTCTCGCGATATCGGAGCGAGTGTATCGCTCGCTACTTCCCCGTGTGCCACGCCTGAAGTCCCCACACGACAATGCATCGCTTATTATGCATCGCAAGACCTGCAATGCGGCCTATCCTACTGAAACCTACGAAGCCCTCGCATCTTCGTGTCCGCAGACGGCACGAATCGTTGAGCAGTGGGTATTTGTACTTCAGCATCTGTCCTTTCCGCTTTTGACAAGATCTCTCTATACGTGGTGATTTATTATATCAACCTAGACTATATGACTGTGTTCATTTCATGCCAAGACCGAGGCTAAAAGTATTTTGAATTACGAGTCTAGTTTATTTCACAAGTCATTTTCTACGTTCTTATTTTATTTAGTTCAAAAATATTGGACTCGATTCAGGAGATGAATTTCAAACAGCTGTAGCCAATATTGTAATACATAATTCATTTTCATTCCCACTTATGTATATGCAAACTGGACGAAGATCATATCAATCTCAATTCCATCTGACACCTGGAGTGGATCCAAAATGTTTGTAAAAATTGTATAAAGTATTATGCAAATTTGTGTAGGATAACATCGAGTAAACTCGAGAGTGTTATACTTCCAAATCCTGTCAAGTGAAACACTTGGCGTACCTATACGCTCGAAGCGAAATGTGTGTCCAGTAGCTTCTGTCAACTGAGCTTCAAGAATGACGGGTTACGAAAATGCCCCGAGCACAATAAATATCTGCCGTTCATTTTCACGAATTAATTAATTGGTCATCCAACAGCTCGGTGATTAATGAATCGTTTGAAATTTCATTGGCTAATTTCGCGCATAAGTACATGGCGAAAAAATGTTCCGCGAATGTCGATCGTTAAATACTTGTGTCGTATAGTTTTATTTGAAACAAGTCAAGAAGCCTTGAAAAAAAATCTGATATTTGCTAATCATCGCAAGCCCTTTTTCTATTCGTTTTTAATTGGGAACGATAGACTCGGATCTCTACTTTGATCGCGGATCCATACGCAAGTATCTCAAGTCCGTGTACAGTAAGTTTTATCACCGTAGGCACATTATATGGACACGGTCCACGGTGTTTCTGATTAACACGTTGCGCATGTCGCGGGTGCCGATCTTTCTCCTTTTGGAATGAAAGTTAGAAGCGAAATCTCGACTAATAACTAGTTGGTTTCGCTTACACAGCCCTGAACGAGTATTCAGTAATAATAGAAGAAGGTAAAAGAATGAAATAAAAATTGGAAAATTAAGAAATGTCACTCGGACAAAGGCCAGTGGTTAAACGGCCGAAGCGAGAAGTCACGTAAATAATGGGTGAAACTCAATTAAAAAATAGTCTCGATGTCTGTCAATCAGTCGCTCGCAGTGTGGCTTAGGCAAAAACGTGTTTTATTATAGATATTATAGAAAGCATCATGCACATAACTTACTCACAGTATGTATTACATGTTAGTGCCTGAATTAAGTCGCTAAAATAAATAATAAAACAAAACTAGGATATGTGTAAGAAGAAAAGTGATCAGTTTTATGTATTGTATAACTAATGGATATATGTTCGCATGCCGATCTAAGTATGAGCCAATATCACCGATATCACTTTTTTTGTGTATTAGATTAAAGCCGTTACGCCGTTGCCAATAACGATTAGTTTTTAAAATTCCTTCAAGGTTTTCCCCAAAAATGGTTATCGATTAGAGTATAGCGGAAGTAGTGATCACCGATTGTTTCAACGTTGCATTTCAAATTGATACGCAAATTTCTTTTTCTTTATTCATTTTTTGTCGCTATAGAACCGATTGCGAGCCCATTTCGGAATAGCAATCAACAGCTGTAGACTGTTTAGGCAAGACATTGATATGATGGATATAATAGGCAATTATTCAACGATACGCCGAATTGAACGGCCGTAATCGTGGCTGTAACAGTCCCCGGTGCCGTATAACTTTTTACAATCACTCCGCGTAGTATAATCCCTTCTAAATGACACGTAACTTTGTTTTCTATCTTATTATTATCGCTAATACAACCGATCAGGGACCGAAAAAGAAGAACCGAGATTCTTACCGCAACAAGACTACCCCAAGTCTTGTTAGAATTACTGCAAGGCTAGCGTCAATTACGTAAGTGTCCAATGATTATACCTACATTCGCAAATCAGTCATACGATTACATAGTTACATATACCCGCTGGATTTCTACATCTTTGATCGGTGAACATAAAATCTGCGGTATAAATTACTTTAAGTACCTGTCTAACGTCTAATTAAATGTTCAGGTAGTGAAGCTTTACTATTTATCGTAATTACAAAAATTGTAAGGGAAATCACATTCATAGATCGCCAACACCTATAGTAAGTCACTTCCGAACTTGAGAATGATGTTGAATAAAAATCCGAATCTTTTTGCTTTCGCTTGGAAGAAAATAGCCTGTTTTAATAATCGTTGAAATTCCGTACCTCTCGAGGTGCACGGCTAGACTTTATTTGCAGAAGAAGAAGCGGAGGGATATACATGAGGCTGTAAATCTCTACGACAAGACTATGGTCGCACGAGAGGCAGGATTTGCATCTGAGCTTAATCAGTCATTATAAATCTTAAATTACTGACCGTTGACTATTAATAACGGATTATATCAAGTATTGATACGAGGATCTCGCGGAGTCGTACAACGAGAACAACAGCGACACAGAGACCAATGGGAAAGTTACATGACAGTGGTGGTGATGTATGGGTCTCACCCGTGAACAAGGCTAGTTTACTTGTACGAGTTTAACATTTTCTAGCATCACGGTGACGACGCTACGCGCCCATCAAGAGGCTGCATAATGTAACCGAGGTATCGCTATTATCATGCATCTTGGTGCATGTGCTATACACGTGTCCATTTATACAGCATAGGATTATAATTATAATCAGAGCTAAGAATGCCCCGATTCAAATGAACTGGAAGTGAGAAAGAGTGAAAGACATACGCCTATCCTGCCTTTGCAAAGGCCCAATTACCGAACGGCCTTATTATATTTCTTAGCCATTCCTCGGGGCGAACAAACCGGCGAAGTTTCACGTGTTAAGCGATCGGAGCGGAAACGACGTCCATAAATCCGCGGTCACATATTAGCATCTTAAAACGTCAAACGATCCAACAGATATCGGATAAATAATTATGATAACTTTATCTATCGAGTTCGCAGCGTTTATCGATCGGCAGTGAAAGGGCCACCGTCATCTCACTATGTCGAATGCGCTCACGGACATACTTATACTCTGGTATTGCACCATGGATACGCACGAACTCCGTTAGAGAGACAACCACGCCTGGGTCTGTACCAAGCCGACCTGTCTTATCAGACAGTGGAGTTTCTTGGCTTTCTGTAGCTGGTATTTCGTGCAGGCAATCATGGCCCTCGTATTCTCAACTTGCCTATGTTAATAGCTGCCTATATACCTCGGGTATGTGAGCACGTGTGCAATAACTGCAACACGAAACCGTATAATGGAAATAACATTACGCCGCTATAGTTGCATTTATTTATGTACTTTATGAGTAATATGCCGTACTTTTTTAATGGAGTGGTGCGCCTGCTCCCCCCGTGCACCTTGCAGTTGTGCAAATAATTACCGGAGGTGTAATAAAGGCGAAGATTGGATGGCAAGTAGGAATAAAGATTCGACGTTACAGTTCGACCGTATATGCATATAAGTATGCATCCATTTACCTTGAGAATACGTAATGTACTTCGCCAATATGATATTGCGAATCGTGCTCGTAGGTGAAATACACGGAGGTGCCGCGGTGGCGAGAACGCTGGCAATTTGCGATAATCGCTTAAAGTATAATTCGTAACTGCGGGACTGTTTAGTTTGTGGAAAAAGTATAATTCTGCGATGGGAGATCACAGAACATCGATAAAACCGTAATCTGGCCATTGTTCGGCTGTGACTTGGCGTTGTTTTATATAATTCAACGCGATGATGATCGCAGGAAAGTTCCTAGAAAAATGAATGCAACTTTGCAGTAGGTAGCTGTAGGTACTTGCGAAGATACATAGTGAATTTTTGCAGGTATATAGCCGTTATAACGATGTGCTTCGAAGTGTTTGTGAGTTAACCACGAATCACGTGGAACGGTGCAAAACATTTGACTCTGTCGAGTTCTGCCTGAGTGAATAAGTTATTGCAACTATTACGTAACCAGATAATAAGCTCCATAATTGCAACCCCCTCGCGTCCTCCTTGGCTCGGTGTTTTTTACCCCCCTAAACTTTAACCTGTTGTGACAGATGGATCTCGCTAATCTTGCTTTCGATTTGCGAGTCGTAACGAATCAACGACTAAGCCCGATCATTCGTTTCCCTGTTTTGGCGCGTGCCGGTTAATCGGCGTGAAAAGTTTTGTCACATTTTTTACGCAGCTTCCATGGACCAGACCTAGGCGCCAGGAACTCCCAGGCAATACTAAAACCACTTTAATTTATCGGGCTTAATTTATGTGGCTAATTACCAGGGCTACCGTTCCTCCGATGTTTTCCTCGATCAACACTTTTCAACACGTCATTATCTGCTTCCTAATTATATCATCCGTGTCCGTACAAATTATATTACTGTACAACTACACACACGGACGCACACAGTCAAAGGTAGCCAGCATATTATCTCCAAGCGACAAATTACTGAGTAGGTATAATCTACAGTTCCACCGTAAGTAAGAATTACGTGATTTAAATCGGGAGCACTTCTGAAGGAATTAACTACACGAATGGCAGAATAAAAGTGTAATATACAGTGACCCGAGGGCCACAGCTAGGTATGAATTTATGTAGAAAGCATTTTTCTTGAAATTCTGGTGAAATCGAGATGTTTTCTTTTTTTTCCATCCATTTTTGCTGTCAATTGGCTCATTGTTCGCCGGCTATTCCTTTGGGCGTGAGCGTATTGTGTAGATTCGTAGCGCTTGGCTCCTAGTTAATTTTCTTTTTTCGATCAAATTTGATATGGCCCACTTAAAATATCCGAGGATTGTAGAAGCCACGAACTAGGCCCTGAGGCGAGTGGAGAGAAATTCGGCGAACCGAATCCGGAACGATTTCTGGGTGGACATTCTTCGCTATAACTAGTGAAGATCCAATGGGAATTTTCATCCCATTAGAGATTGGCTCGCTGACATACTCGATTAGTGTACCAAATCGACTTTGATTAAATTTCTGATAGTGTTTTTTTTTTTTTTTGTCGCCTTACCTCCGCATTTCTTCACCAGTGAATGTACCGATACCGAAGATGACTCTTCCCAACTTGAATAAAAGTATTGTATTTCATGATCGGCATACATTTCTGTTAACATTTAATGAGGACGTGATCGACGGCGAGAACGAAGAGGATAGAAAATCCCGGCTTGTTTCACCTCGCCATTATACAGACAGCCCGATAAACTTGACGGGCAACCTTTAGGGACCGGTGTGTATGATGATCGACGTATGAGACGCATAATTGGCACGCGTGTCTTTCTTTTGTTTCATGTGTTTTTGCTAAGGTGAGCCAGAAAAAACGTCTCGATCGAAAATGAAAGTGATCCACTGGCAAAATGGGTCACCTCAACGACGCGTTGAAGGTCTACCGCAAAACTCCAGCCCGCGTTTCGTGCGTAATGAGAATAAATGGTAAGGGCATTCGTCAAGATGCGATCAATTTTGAGAACGAGAGGAAAATCCCCCTTTACGATGACTCGTTAAACTCAGCCGTCTCTTTCGCCGCGTTGCAGCGTTGGACTCCACGCCGTCCGGAGATCTCCAAAAGTGAAGAGTATCACGTTACGTGATGGGGTCCGGCCGTCCAGAGTTCGCGCACAACGGTTACGCCGCAGATACCGCCGTCCGATAATACTCGCGATAGTTGTTTTCGGCCAGTGGACACCCGCCGTATGGATAGACGGAGGAACTGATGCTGTCATCATCTCGTCAAACGTTCTACCCGGTAATCGGTCCGACGCCGTTTCAACGTGCCGCTGACCTCCTTTAACGCGATAATCAAGATCGCGCAGGGCTGCTGCCAACGATTGCCCCATCGGAAAAGAAATCTGCGACATCATCTTAACAGCAGCTAGCCACCGCCACCGCCACCGCGGTTATGTTTTCATCCAGGGCAATTTTTTTGATTTTTTTTTTGTTTTTATTTTTTATGCTACTATTGTGTATATGTATATATATATATATGTATGTATGTATGTGTTCTTAGGAGGTATACCTGTGTGTATAATCGCACATACGTATATAATTTACTTAACCTGTGAGATAGGGAACGGGCGTGGATATGGAGGCGACGGCGCAACGCGGTGTCCCTGACGGTAGCGAGCTGCTCTAGCAAATGGCCCCACCCACATAGAAAGGCAAACTTACCTAGGTAAGGTAAGGACCTAACTTACTTTACTTCACTTACTACACCGTGCCAGATAGGTGTATAGACGAAACTGTGCGATTCGATATACACGACATAAAGGACGTACCGGGTGTCTGGTCGAATATCGTTGAAATTTTTTGGTCGTATATATATATACACCTATATGTACGAGATCGCATGGTATATGAAGAGCGGTGGAGTGAATTCTCTATCGTAGGAATGACGGGATGAGATGGAATATAAATTGAACGCAATATGTTTCCAAGTAAACGAATTACCTTGAGAGAATCTGGGATTGTATCGAGATCAAGTATCGAGATTTTTTGCCACCTCTCGAGATGCCGCGTTACAATTGGCGAAGGACAGGCGTTCGTTCGATCGTTCATTCGTTCGTTTGAATCATCATTGCTTTTTGCCTCTAGATCTAATGAAAAAGGAACGATGTTGGTACGGAGGAAAAAAATTGGCCCAGCCTACCGACGAGGACGCTGATCTGTTTCTGTTCCTTGTTTGTCGCACTGTGATAATCAATCTGTAATAATCTATTTTTTTTTCTTCTCTCGGCACGTCCGAAAGGCTTGACGTTCTTTCGGCGTTTAGGTGAAGAGGAAGAAGATAAAAAAAAGTGTTTTTCATTCATCCCACTGTAAAGAAACATCTTAACCTTTGTATATATACAAGCGGAGAATAAATTAATTCCGAAACTTCTGTTGATCATGTGAATGTTTATTAATCATTTTTTTCTCTTCTCATTCTCATCGGAAAATGCTAATTCATTTCGTATATAATATGATAATTTGAATTTACACATAAAAATTGGATCAATAACATCGCTTAAATAATTAATTAACTTCGTTTTTACAAACGCGAATACATATATGATATATAATTGTGTTGTCATTTATCGACCAAAGCAGCATCCATAGTTGGCAGGTGTACTTATCCATAAACATCTCATGCCTCTCTCAACTTTGTGTACATACATACGAAGGTATATCTACATACATTCATCTTGTGGCGTGGCAGACTGTTGCATACCTATACTTGTCACTGGAATAATGAATAATTACTCTCAGCGACATCCCAGCGATCTGTCAACGCGGAGGACAGATGCGGGTAGAAATTCATTCGCACTTAACGTATGTGATTTATAGTTTTTTAAACACACGTAGCCTTGACATCATCAATAGCGGAACAATTAATTTCTTCTAAGCGGATCTCTTCTATCAATCTTATGCGTTGTTATAGATTGGCCGATTCTTCTCGGATTTATCGCGCACCGGACACCTACAGATTTATCTACCGGTAACCGTGCTCCATGATCGCAAGATCCCTAATCGTTGGCCCGCAGTCAATAAGCCGATATATTTAGAAGCGTCGGAATCCTATTGCTTCAGAAAGAACCAGCGAGAGGCTTGGGCAACCGTTCAGCCACTATTTTATCGCGATCAATAATGATTTATGGCTTCCATAATTGTTGAGTTCATTTACTCGATTTTTTGCTGTTTAAATGCACCCTAATTCGATATCGCCCATCTGTACAAACTGCACTTTGCTTTATGTTTTTGTTTTCCTTTTTTTTTTTTTTTTCTTGTTCTATCAAACATGAAAAAATATGCAATGATACGTAAGATCGGTGGAAATTTAGAGCACATATCCGAGAGAATGACGCCATCCCCAGATTTAGTTCGCTAGTTTCCTAATCCCTATCAATTATCGATGATTGAGCTTATCCGGGCTGGGTCGTCGTCCTTGGTCTCTGCCGTGGAGAAATTTAAAGTTTAAATGCGTCATTCGACGTCGTTCGATAAGATTGAATGTCTACAGCTGATCGGCACCTTGCCTCCTTGTATAAGGGCGAATCCTTCAGCGGTAGGAATATATTAAGTGGCTGAGAACCGATTATCGGATAGTTTTCAACGCCGGAGATAAGCCAGCTGGATAAACGATAATATTCCTGTTCTACCGAGCGAAGCTGTTAATTGTTTGGAGATTAACGGTGTAGATTAAACCAAGGACATCTAGTTCTATTGCAATTCACCCGGCTCCATTATTAGCAGATCTTGACTTTCGAGATTTGCCGACACGAAACGGGAAATAATTTACTTAACTTTTGTCCAATGAGACTTAATACCGCGTTTGGAAACTTATCGCTTTTTTTATCCTCGGATAATATCAAGCAGCTATCAAACTATACAAAGTCTGGTCAATTTTATCAATAAAAATATCTTGCCAATAAATCCGCAATTTTTTACCCGCAATGAACGGCAGCGAGTATTGTTCTTTACTGAATAAAAATACTAAAACTGCCAGGCATGAGTCAGCCGGAAAGAGTCGTTCTGTTTGCGCGATTTTTTACGAGGACTCTCTGACTGCCTCTGCAATTACGCTCCGCAGTCCAGGACTCATTTCGCAGTCGTTAAAGCTTAAAGTGTTGCACCGCCGAGGATTGGGCCTGGTTACGTCGCTCTGGGAGGCTGAGCCTGACATCGTCTGTTGCTTATTCTTGACACACATGTAATGCACCTCTTCATACATCAGCGCAGACCTGCGTGTCTTAAGAGCGAATTCAGAATCGCGAATGAAATGTCCGAGCGTCGAGGTGCTTACGAAATAACCTACGAACCCCTTCAACAAATCCGGGGACTCAATTCCGACCAGTTAAGTGTTGTATAACGTTCTTATTCGCGGTTTAAACGCAAGAAACGCGAGTGTGAGTATAATGCACGTATCGTGCCGCAGGACATAATACAACATATCTCTCGTCCATCGGTATGACTTACTCTGCATAGGGACCACGAGGAGACTGGTAGCGACGTGACAATGGATCGCATGTCTTCCTCTGCATCTTTCCGCTCCGTAACCCAACTGGTCCAGAGTAATCAGATAAACTGTATCCCTTACACTCCGAGCCGCCCCGCGGAGAGACTGTGAGGAATTATTGTCGGATAACTTTCCTTATTTTCACGTTTTATAAACGCATGTTTCATGCGAGGTACGTGAAACTTCCGGTAATTTTTGGAGCCAAAACCTGGGCTTTGAGAAAGAATTTAAACTGGCTTGGTTTCCTCGTCATTATATTCCACCACGTTAACTCGGCAGTAAATACTTCGCGTATTAATTACTCAGGTAATCGTTAATTAACCGCGTCAGTTGGGTAACGAAGTTGGTCAACAGGCGTGAAGCAGGAGCGATTGACGTTCCTTCTGGTCCGGTTTTAAGGATCTTATATTGTCGGTGCTTTGATTATTCACTCAATGTTCATTGATATTGCCGTTTAATTGGCGCGCATAATTCGATGAAAAATTGTACGCGCAAATTATCCGACTCCATAACTGTACAACCAAAATATATGTGAAAGTAATATACATACCCCGGGTGAAATCTGTTAAATTAATCAAGGTATTGGCGATGTGACAGAAAGACTAACGGGCTGATTAGACCACGGGAGCGCGGTGCTCCGATAATTGGCACTTGTAGTCATTAAATATTGTTGAATTATATTTGATGGTTTTAATTAGTCAAAGGTAAACACTTCTGTATTAATGGACCCGCCGTCATAAATCTTGAAAAGGAAGGGGCGTACGAAATTCTTTGCCTTTTAATATTCACTGATCCGGCTAATGTACCTTCCAATACCTGTTGCTATCCGGGAACAAGACATAAGTGGTTTATATGCTCATAGCTGGACTCTGCAGTGACAGAGTTAAACTTCGAGCGGTAGTTTCATGTAATTAATAAGCGTCATTATTATTATAATCTCTCGTCTTACGGATCATTGCACCTGGACTTCTCTGCAGATTTTTCCTTCCCTCTTCCATACCTCAAGTGTAATGCAATCAAGAAACCTATTTATCAGTATATTTATAGATAATCATTAATCATTTATGCGATATCGATCTCGATATGAAAAGCCGAACGCTATCTCAATTGGTCATTATTTTTTTCGTTTTTCTATCCAAGTAATAAATGCCTGTACAGTACCTCCGCAATTCCACCCAAGCTTCTTATCTCGCATGATTTCATGCGTGCTAATGACAGCAATAAAACTTATTAGCAACTCGATAGAGACACGTAAGCAGATACTACAAGCTTCTCTTTCATACGAATATATATATTCACCTAAATTCGACAAATACAAACAGCTATTATATTTCTCACTATCGAATGACGGGCTGTTGTGCGGGTGCTCTTTTTATCGATTATTTCTAACGCCACGCTTAGGCAATTCCTCCGGCCTTCGAGAGCGGCGAAATAAATCGAATCTGAAGCTAACCAAGTATTGGCTGTTGCTCAACGTAGCTACAACAGCTACGACAGCTACATCAGCAGCAGCAACAACGGTAGTGGTAGTAGTAGCAGTCATGGTAGCAGTAACAGTAGTAGTGAATAGTGGTACCTACTACTAGATAAAGTATATAGCGGTAGGTTGCCGGGTTGCTAGGTATCACCCGGACGCACCTTTTTGCGTGCAAAGAGGCGTGAGGCGAGTCGTTGTAAAAAAACTTAGCGCTGACATGATTGTGAATTTCACTTTCCTGGACGTGACGAGAGCCGCGTTTCGCGTTTTTCTGTCCCGCACTTTGTGCCACTTTACGTAAGCCTTTACGCGTTTTATCGAGTTTCGTCAAAATGATATACCCGCCGAGTATCTAATATCATGCCTAGGCTTTGGTGAACTTTACTTTTACATACTTATACCTCGTACAAGCTATTCAACTTGTCGGAATAAAAACTGGCTCGTTGATCCGTTAACGATGATGGAGGATGCTATGAATTTAGATTTTCAATAACATCGACCTACCATTATAATTATAGAGATATACCTAACACCTCGGCTCACATCCCTTTTACCCAGCCTGTGTGGTTAACGCTGAGATATAAATGGTGAAAATACGCCTCCGGGTTGGTTCTATTCGAACAGTTTATAATGATCGAAAAATTTGGTAACTCGCGTACCCTAGGAGCTCATCAGTAGTTCTATAATCACTTAATTTTAGGGGCGGGAGCCTTCGGCTGTTTAGTTTCGGGCATGTAGCACCTGACCTGGCTGTCGGTACTCGTTCGGCTCCGTTGATCCTGCACGCTTCATACTCGCCGAGTATGAACAAAAACTGGCACGCCAGACCGAGATCAACGTCTACGGTTAATCTGAGAATAGTGAGAAAAAATTTGAGTTAAAATAAGAAAGAGTGTGTGTAAGAGAGAGAGAGAGAGAGAGGGAGAGAAAAAAAGAAAAAAATTGAAAAGAAAAAAGGTAATAATAAAATAGGATAGCGAAATATTTCGTGTTGTTTTCTTCATTTGTTACTTATAAATGGATTTCGTTATTCCGACGGAGCTAGAGATACGAATAATCTATCTAAGGCCCGCGATACCATTGGGGAGGAAAGGGGCAAGGGGTAATTATAGGCGATACGCGTGGACGCCTGGGGCTCATATGGCAAGTAAATGTTGACTGCGGCTTGCGGACACGGAGGAACTACGATACACCTACTTATACGGTCGACAGACGTCCAGGTTCGGCGGTCAACAGATGGCCAACGGTTCTGTTCGGAGCCAACTCCAATTACCAAAATTTCTTGGTGAGTATGCGCGTGTTTGTGGCTATGTGTGCCGTTTAAGAGTACCGGAATTATTATTTTTCGGGTGAAGGCGACGGCGATGACGACGGAGACGCTGATGGAGAGCAGATTACGTTGCTTCAGGCACGGCGAGGATAATAACGACTGACAATTAAATCGTCTCTTGAGATTCGAAATTGCGTCAGAAGGCCGCTAAAGAACGCTTGCAAGAAGGCCGCACGTTATTCTGTTCTCCACTTACGTATATATGCCACCGTACCGCGCCTTCCTCTGGCAACGTGTAAGCTTTCGCAGGTTCGCACTGTCAAATACAGAATCGATTACTCCTCTCGAGAGAACTTGAACGAACATTCTACGCTCCGAATAAAACCGAAAATATATGGGTATCTGTCCATTTGCGTTTACCGATTAGCGATAATTCACTCAGTCATTTTACTGACGCAAATAGACCCGAGGTTTGACTGTAGACAATCAGGTACGTAGAAGTAGGTAAATTCTTCTAGCTGAGCCGAGGTAGGTACCTAAGTAGTAATTTTGAATCTCTGCTTTTCGCAACGCGATATCTGCAGGGCGAATGAATAGGCTTGGTAAAACGAGGGTAATTCCCATTAATGGAGATGCTATTTGAGAAAAGATTGCAACTATCCGAGGCCGGGATGACTGAGACGTGGGTATACCCGGCTAAAATGAGAATAGAAAATGAGGAATCGAAGAATAATGTAATACGTGAAAGCGTATTCCGTCGAGCGAGAAATCGCTACCCGAATAATAGCAGGCCCAAGATCTTGACGCTTATTGTTACAGACACTCGAGTGTTTGGGAGGAAATCATTGCGTATCGAGGTGACAGATTCCACCGATACATCCGCCCGGATGTACGCGACTGTTAGAAGAGAAGTCTTCTAAATTCTGCTGAGCTTTGTACCTACTGACGAAACTAAAAATCGTCGCCTTTTTTTGCACTTAACAATCCACCGAATCCGGGTCACAGCTGAATATCCAACCATCACGGCTACGGCTTGCAAGTCAGAGCAACGGCTAATTAAGCCACTGTACCAAGTTCGGATAGAATGACAAAGCCTGGGATCACAAAACGCTGTTCTGCTTCGCGATTTCCTAATGGCACCTATCTACCTCCGTATTCGCGCCTCGATAAGACGCCGTGATTGTATCGGTATTCGTGGTACGAGAATAGCCCCTCCCGCGATTGATAGATCGATTGATCGGATCTACCAGTTTGAAGGCCGAGCGTGATCTGCAACCGTGAAATATTAGTATTGTGCCAACACGGTTTTATTTTCGATCGCTTTTTCATAAGCCAAGTCATTGTTACCGACACTGTACAACCCGCAGCTTAAGCTGCCTATAATCATAAAGCCCGAGTATTTTAATCTTGTTACTGGCTGTATCCTCGAGGCGAATTATTACTCCAGTAAATCATCGAGAAATCAATATTAGCCACGTGACTTGACTTAGTCGAGTCAAAAATTCAATTCGACAAGAAATATCCTACATACATACGTACGTACGACTTGGAAAAATCACATCGGCGGGTCGCGCCAAAGAAACTCGCGCAAAGGGTACGCGTGCATGTCGGAATACCTCTGGTACACCAACTACACGTACCATACATGCATCGGCTAAGGAACGGCTTGACATCCGCCATCCGCGATCCGTTCACTATTGCCCAAGAAAATACATACTTTGTATCATACGTTGTCTACGTATTTGGCTATACATGTGCTACGATTCTGCGCTCGAATCTTGGTTTCTGTCGAGGATAAGGGTAGTTGGGAATTGCAAAAGATGCGTGTTAATGGTTGCCTAATCCTCGCAGAAGATGGAGAAATGGCGGAGTTGTTTTGGTCCCGATTGGGAAGAAAGAGACTAAAACGAAGTACGAGTGCGGTGGCCCGATATATCCCAAATTGGTTCTTGTGACGAATCTTTCAAAAGGAATAATAATAACGTTTTAACCTTCGACTCATTGTCAGCGAAGTAGAAACAACGATTCTTGTATGAATTTTTGATTAACTTACATTTCGACGAATTGGTACAACTGTTAACCTTCTCGGATTTGGCGACTCGTATGCAAACCACAGGCTTCCGTGTCCAGTTACAGCTGCAACTATAACGACAAAACTGATTTTCATTCTCAATTAATTCTACTGGTTAAAGAATCCGGTATCAGAACAAGATTAATCATTCTGCACGTCCGTCTCGGTATTCCACGGATCTAGTTTTTGCTCATGTATGCTGCAACACTTGAAGCAAAGTAGCAACTTTACTCTGCAGTTCTACACTCCAAACTATATTCTACATTGAAGCAAACATTGAAGGGAGTGTCCATGGGTGTATGTATTCACCTAGCTAGGCGAAGTCGGGGTTTGGATTGAGAGGGTCGTTGGGGAGTCCTAGAGCGAGAGTTTAGACGCGGAGAACATAGTCGTTGCTTCAAGGACGATCGCGAGTCGCTTGACTATGGTCTGGTAGGAAACTACAGCAGCCAATATCCGCGAGGATAACGCTACGTGCTCTGGATGGACTCGATTGCTAATAAAATCAAAGTCATTCAGCGTCAAGGCGAGACTGGATCCCTGAAAGAGAAAATAAACCTGGTACCGCAGAGCTTGAGCATCGGCTGTATTGACTTTCGTCAAATTATAGCTCCTCACTTCTTCTGGATTCGATACTCGATCGGAGATGGTCCATTAACCAGTTTTCGAGAACATAACAATTTTTATTTATTCATTTTCACAGGCTTTTTATTGATCTCTCATACGGTAGGCATTAATACTGTACAAGTAGCGAGATCACAAGAACGTTTTCACCCGTAGCCAAGGTCTTGATTTTCCGCCATTGCGGAATGGGCAAAAGCCCTGAGTCGATCATCGACCTCAATGATTTTTTCGCTTGTTTAGAAATCTTAGAATCTGGCGTAAGGACGCGGGCAGATAACACGTCCCTGGCGTTTTATTTATAACGGTTAAAAACTTCGCCCTAATTCAGAAGCTAACTATAAATATGTTGCAGTACTTCCTCAAACCTGATCAGATGGTTATTACGATGTTTTCATTTTCTTCTTCTTTTTTCTAACGTTCCTAATTCAGAATAGCAATCTAGCGATCTGATACGACGTTTACTTAGCGACAATTTAGCCAGATATCTTGTGAGTCATCGCAGCTCGACGTCGCCACGGTTGTCCTCTTTAGATCTACGCGCCTACTCGTAACCGAACACCTGTCAATTATCCATTACACCTATGCGCTCGAGCCGCGTTTTACCACGATGCATAAATAAGGCAAGGTTGTCGCGTTTCCTCCTTGGGTTTCGCGCTGAAGACAACTCACCAAGCGTACCATGTCACTTGTGCAATAACCATCAGAGGTCGCATCTGATATCTTCTACACTCCATATTTTTTCTATAAACATTTCGCCAGACAACCTACTCCGTTGAGTCTGAATAGTTATTAAAATAAATGATATTTCACGCCCCGCAATCTCGAGAGATACCCATAAAAATACTCAATCAGATCTTCACAGCTAATTTACATTCGAGACACGCCGCGCCACGGCGTTCTGCCTTGATTGAACAATAATTTCTTGGACTCTCTGCTTGCCGAGGTGGACGGAGGTTCGCGTTGATTCATATTTTGGTAATCATGATATCCCCGACGCACCCAGTATTTTTACCGCGCCTGTCAAAAGTCAAAACAATCCGAGTTGCTGCACTCTTAACGCAGTGTTAACGGTAACATAAATCACGAACTCCCCAGGTCGTGAAACTATTGTCGCGTATATTCGAGCGCTCTTTCCTCGCCGTAGGACAGCTTCATCTCGATCAAATGCCACGACGGAACCCGGCCCGTTACAGTATAGCTTATGACCTTAAATCCCTGGTATTTTCAAAGAAATTTGGTCAAAACTTCAGCTGCTTTGCCGAGTGAACAGGAGTCGAAGAGATGGACTGGGCCAGAGAACCGACCTAGGCACTATACGTATACTTTGAAATTAATTCGGATCAGTTCTGCTCTTTAGAATCGAAAGTTTGACGAGTGAATCACCGGAGCTTAACGCGACAAAGGCTATAGAGGCGTATATAATATGAGAAAGACGGATGGCCCCTAGAGTCGCCGATTTCTTCTTCTTCTTGTTCTTTCCTTTCAAATAAAACTGGACATGTAGTTCGCCCCGCATAAATACGTTTAATATCCTGCTAATTATCGGCGCGATGATTTTCGCGGATTCTTTGGTGGTCCAACGGCGTGATACGATTCTATCGCGTGGGAGTAGGTAAGTATGCGTTCTCACCGATTCGGATAAATCACACCGGTCACATCCCCCTTCCTGTAAGTACCTATACATTCAATCGTCGACGCACAGGGAAAACGGGGGTCGGGGGGAATTGAGGAGACGCGATTAGCATAGCGGACCACCCATAGCTCGACCCTGTCGAGTAAGGCCTCCAACCTTATTCTTATACCGCAACCTTCTCTATACCAACCTTATAATAGCCCGCTGGTTCATGTCGGATGCTCCGCGTACATGTACCGCCCGTGTACCCATCGGTATATCTCGATTTATAACGATATCGATCCTTTATTGGCGTCGATATATTCTCCTCCGGACGAGCGGTGTTTCCCGTTCACAATACGCGTCCGAGTCCGCGCCCCAGCAGCGCACATGGACCAGCGAGACATCGGGCCAATGAGGAGCCGAGAAAACCGTAGGAAGAAACGCGAATGAAGGAACAGCGCGGCTCGAGAGCCGCAGGAATCGTGATAAACTTCCTTCAGGCTCGTAACAATACGTCTACGCGCCTCGCCCGATTCTATATCGGTACTTCCTGGACGGTTACATATGATCGCTATACCCCCATACGTGCAAAGCCTCGTTCTCCACGCTCGATAACTTAGTGGATGTAAATTTCCACGCACTGGCATTTGCGCGATACCTACACCTTCCTACACGAGACAAAAGGTTCTGCTTCACGCCACGCCGTGAGATGCCGAAGAATAATTAAACAATCTCCAACGATCCTCTCGATCTATTGAATCAGAGATCCTTAATTTGCCGGGAATAATGTCTACGGAAGAGGCAGCACGGGGTATAATAGTGCTTTCGAGGCGGAGAGTAGGACGGTAGGTAGGTAGCCTCAACTAGTCTAGTTAAGCAGACCCGTCGTCGTCAGGGCGACGCGGGTCTGGCTATATACACCGTTCCGTCGTTCGATAGATAGATAATACCCGTGCTCTGTCGAGAACTTGGGATACCTCCAGGCGATGGTGTTCGTGAACCGCCACCGCCACCGCCGTATGGCTTATTTACCGCTCCAATTTACAAGGCGGGGTGACTATCGCAGGCCACGTGCCCTACCGATCGCGTGCCTGCGGCCAAAGAGGACGGGATTGCAACTCGGTTAGAAAAAAGTTCGCAACTATCCATTCCGGAATTTTGCTAACTTTGGGGTTTTGCTGTTACTTTGGAGATTCCTGAAGTCCTCGGACTCTCAGGTAACGGGATAGAGAGGATAAATAGCAACGAGGAATGAGGTGATCAAGTAGCTCTGAGGCGGTGATATATTTTCTAGCTGAGAATTCATCGAATTGTAAATCCAATAACGAGAAGGTATAGAAGTAACAATGGAATAGCGTGTCGTATGAATGATGGTACTGCGTGGTAGCTCTCGTTTCGCAAGAGTGTTTCTGCCCGAGGCTCTAATAACGCCCTCCCGCTATCCAACGTCAGCTTCCACAGCAAGATCAGCCTTTCTCGTAGGTGTGTCGTGCGTACTCCACCTCGACAGGGGCTTCGTGTGTCCGCAGTAAAGTATATTGGCGGCACGTCGCGCTCCTTCGGACAGGACGCGTGGCCGGCCGCGGCTGGACGCTCGATTTGCCGACTCCAGGACTCACTTTCACTCGCGGCACTCACTCCCTCCTTACCTTCTACCACGCTCGATTGTGGAACTCCGAACCCGCCTTTACCCCAGGTACCCCGCTCATCCCCTGGTGCCGGTTGATCGCCCGATGTAAATAGGGAATAAGTATAACGGAGGGATCGGTAATCACCCGATTCCTCATCTCGAGGCGATATGACAGTCGCGCATGCGCCCCGGCGGATAATCCGAACGAAAATTTCGGCTTCTAGATGGCGCCGGTTTCATTTTAACCAATCGCAGCTCGAGGCCAAAGCCTAGAGTCTTCGAAATCTTAGGATCATATAAATCATACATTTTCTGCCGTCGTAGTCCTTTCGACGTCGCGATGAAATACGGGAAACCGCAGCTGCTGCTCACTTCGATCACGGCGTTGGTGTTCTTTGCTGGGTTGTTCGCCTCGACGTCAAAGTAGCAGTCCCCTTCTCTTAACTGCCGTAGCCTCCGCCCTGGTGTGGCCTGCATGGATGTGATCTAGTTTGGGCATCGGTCGGAGACGGGTATCGGGCGGCCTTCGAGACGCGGGCCGTCACGGAGAGCGTCGTCGTCGGTCGCCAGAAGAGGCGGACGACAATTCCTGGAGTCCAAAAGGAGATTAGCCATTTTCTTTTTATTTCTCATCGACCTCAGTTCGGCCTTCGATTTTAGTTCCTTTTTTTTTCTCTTCATTTTCTAAACGCAATAGGATTCTCGCTGAAGGCGATGATCAGGTAGATATCGTTTATCCTGTATTACAACGCGCCAATTAATGGGCAGAAAAAATTAATTGCATTCAACTATCTAATTGAATCACCATATGATTTAACGTCCAGCTAGATAGCTGGCTAGCTTTATTCACACATGCAATTAACGAGTCCGAATTGCTCGAACGCCTTTACGGAAATGCTCAATTTACAACCGCAAACTCATAACGTATGACTCTTCCAACGACGGTTCAGAGTCTAGCCTGATCGCAGGTGCGAACGTTCGTTGTTACTGATTGTCTCTTTAGTTCTCTCCTGGCTTCCGTACACAGCGACAAAGATCGCATTCATCGTATGATGTATGATCAATCGAGAGATCAGGGGGCAGAAATTCTCGCTGCAGCGGTTTGAATCGACTAATTAATCAACTCAACGGGTGCGATACTCCCAAGTAGTAGAATGTATCTACGAAGATATCGTTTCCTCAGCGATAGGAGGAGGATCGAAGATCGTGGACCGTGGAAGAGCAGATACTGTCGGATTCTACTCCTACAGTCAGTTGAAGATGGTGCGATGTGCGTGCTTCCTTCTATCTAGGAGGGAAAAAATTGGTAATAGGATAACGGGAAGTTGATGTTGCTGGGTTGGGTGTCTGAGCGAGAGATATATAAAACTAGAATAAAAGGATGGGATCGAACGGTCGCTGCTATTCGCATTAACGAGGAGCTAATTGGAAACACGGTAGTTAAGTAAAGTACGCTCGTGCACCCGGGGAGCCCGTGTTACGGGCGTCCGATCGTGGGCGAGGGGCACCACGGGGGTCCCGCGGGGCTGAACGGGACCCGACGGGGTCCAGGAGGCGGGGTGGTCCAGAGAAAGCTTCGCCTGGGTCTGAAACGCGCTCTGCACATACGCGGGGCTTACTGTCCGCTGCCACCGTAAGGCGTGTGCCGTTTTTTAACCTTATGAATAATATATCTACTCGGCTCTGGCTCGAGATCGAGTGGTCAGACCCGTGCCATGCTCTCAGCTCGTAGACTTATACCGATAAAGTAAATAAAGGTGCAAAAATATTCGACGATTCGTCTCATTCGTCCAGCATGATAGGGAGAAACTAGAACGGGACTCAAACCTCGGTAGTTTCACAAATATCGATGATTGGTATAATTTTTTTCATTTTTTCTTCTTTTTTTATCATTCTAGAAAATAGAGATTCTTTTTGCCCGTCAGAAATAGTTAATTGAGATTCGTAGGGCTTGTTTAACTTGGGTTAACGAGGTATGGTTCAATTCTAGAGTAAGGTAATAATCAAATGAAACTTCTGAGGTATATAGGCATGTACCTATAAGAGAACGACCGCAGGTGGCCGTTAGAAAATAAATATTACGAAGCAACGTTGCTGACGATCGTATACAGCCTCCGCTATACTCCCAACCTCCCAACTCCCAACGGAAAAGCACGCGTATAGCCGCACGGTGATCTAGTTCCAGTTTATTCTATAATGAAAGTGAGGAGACTCTCGGACTCTCTACTCGGACCAACCAAGGAGAGTGATACTGGATACATCAGCTTTGAAAGTATCGAAAGTGAAGCAGGCGGGACGAGGCTAACAATATCGTCCAATGGACAAAAACGCGAGAATGTTTATAGACTTATAGATCGTACACATTGGTTATAGCTCGTGGACGATGTCTCCTTCGAAGGTAGTTATGTATAATACCTGTGGGTTGATTAAATCCAAACAGGATTTACGCCGGCCGCTCACAATCAAATTGGTTAAAAATCGATTTGTAAAAAGGTGTGTAAAGACCGTAAGGAAAATTGCAGTTCTTCGACATAAAGGGGGCAGATAAAACAGCGGGTAAAAACCCGTTGAAGTAAAGAGAGAATTGCTATTCGTAACGGAGTCATCGCGGAAGTTACAAACCGCTGGAGGAGATGTTGAAGAATAAAATTCTACAGGGTTCATAAAATCCGAACGTCAGACGCTTCTCTTGTTTCACTCTACTCTCAATCGCTTCTATTAAGCCTCTACTTTCCACTAAGAATCAGGTTCACTCGTCCCTGACAGATTTGCGGGGGATTCTTTTCTTTTTTTTCGTTTTTTTTTTTTCTCTTTCCCTCTACAAATCGCAAAAGGGCGTCGTCGGGTCTCGCCATTTGCGGAGAAGACTCACCGCTGCATACTCGGTATAGAGTAGGACATTACTATTCGAGAGAGCCATACGTTGGTTCTGTTTTCAGTACGTGTCCCTGTACCAGGTATTAATTACAAAGAATCGGTGTCGCCGCTCCGAATTCTCTATCGTCAAATTTGACTCGGTTAATAATTAGCTGCGAAGCAATGCGAATGGATTTCACCCGTAGCGGAATTATCATACGGCCAAAAACTTATTAACCGAGATCATATCGGACCCGCAGAGAAATGTACATATATAGGTACATTTTTAAGATTAATTAGCAAAAATACGTCCAGCCATGGATGATGACCTGATTCCAAAAATCCTTGCCATAGAATTATCCGTGAATAACCGGAACGCCGCTGTATCTCAAGAAAAGATATTCACCAGTGAAGAAGATCGCATTCAAGTCACATTCGTCATGTCCTTCATAAGATAAACTTCGGGTAGGTTCAGCTTTGCGCTAATGGACAACTTTCGTCATTTGACACGGACGGATATATATATACATACATATGTATATTTTATACTGCCATTTTTGTGTCCTTTCACTAAAATAATTCTTTATACATCGAGTCTTCAGCTTTAGGTATCACATCTCTTATTTATGTGTGTACTGTGTATATCATACACCGATTCGTGCGAAGAAAGAAATTTTTCTTCGGCTCTTATTCATACTGGCGGATTAATTGACGAATTGACGTTACGTTTAATCACCGATTTGTAACGCCGGAGAAACAACGAAGGCGTTCGATCTATTCAGCTTCCGTGTCGGATGGGCGGTTTATCCTTTTACGTGGCTGTAATTTATTAGATCTCGAGAAATCGCGGTACATACCTATATATCCATCCTTGTGCCATGCCGCTTCAGCTAGAACGTCGGACGAACAAACAACGTCAATATCTCCTTCGAGTATAATAAATTAGTAACAGATATAACGAGGTGAATATTAACCAGCGAATCGCGCCTCAGTTACTATTAAATAGTCTTAAGCTGCTCACTCGTCTGGCCCACCATAAATCGCAAGCGGTTAAAATTCTCTTCTGTAATTATCACCTCAGCGAATTATTCTACTATGTCTATATACCTGTAACGAATATCAAATGGGAATATGCGGACTCGTTAAAAACTCTGAATTTCAATACTTACGTATACCATAAAATCTGTCTCATATCGTGATTCCTCGGTGTGCACGAAGCCGAAGATAGTAGTTACGCCGTTCGCGTGGCAGGCGGCAGTCGCGACCCACATCCCAGAGATAAAGTACTCCGGACTTGGCTTCGCGTTTAGAGGTTCTCAACGCAACCCCGCCTTTATATCTGATGGACTATGTACAGAATCCGTTCAGTTTGTACGCCGGGTGTAATAAGACGCGAGAGGTACAGAGACGGCATGCGATCGCGATCGGCCGATCTCCGCAACTCTTCTCCTCTCTTTTAGGATCGAACGGACGCCCTCAAGGCCTACGACGCGGCCGCAACTCTGGATGTGAGTCGGGTTTTGTCGATTGCGTAAAGCAATGTGCCTACGGCGAAGACAACGCCCGTTAAACTAGAGCAAAATCGAGAGCCACTGGGGAGTGATATAAACGGCGGTCCACTCCCTATACATATATCTACTACTCCTACATTTTTGAAGGCACCGGCCACCACGAGCTCACTGCCGCCCATGCTCGCGCTAGCATTCTCCAGCTCTGGAACTGGAGGCACCTAGGTATACGTAGACCTGGTCGCGGCCGACGGCTACCGATGCCTGCCTTTCCGCCCTCTCGCCCGCTGGCCGCGGTGTTCCTATCGCGGTGCATCTAAGCCTCGGATTACCCGCGTCCGTAGCTGCCGGTTTCTACGCTCTTCGACGTCTCTGGAGGCTGCGACTTCTCAACTTCCACGCACCTCTCAAGTTCCATCTTCCTCCTCGTCGAAAGCAATTTCCTATCGCCTCGTCTACTGTATGTTATAGGATAGGATATGTTATAGGCGACTAAAGAGATTCGTGCGATTCTCTGGACTGCAGAGCTGCAAGAACCGATATTCTGATCGGTAGACGACGCCCACGTTCGACCGAGGCTTCTCAAGCTCTGCTCTACGTACGTATGTAGGTACCTACTGCACTTTTTCTTACTAAGAAACAGTCATGGGTTCCTATACGTTCGAGCGACAAGCAAGAAATTCTAAACGCATAGGGCAGAGGCCTTTCGATGAAGTAGAAATCACAACAATTGAGATTCAATTTACTCTGTGGTATATAATTACAAGAATCTTTGACGAACGAATCTAAACACTCCGGGTAATACCATAGATGGGTTTATATTTTAGGAACTACCTGGTAGTTTTGAGAAAATTTTAATGACCATTCATTTTCCTCGATTCTTGAACCGTAATTGATCTTCAAACGATTAATGGTGGTTATGCAGGATTAATTAGGATGAAGGAAAACTTCGCGGCTGTCTTACGGAGTCATTAGACCGTATCGATTTCGTATAAAGAGCTGCGATTTGTGTACAACTAGCTGTCTAAGAGATTTGAAATTATATACCAATCAAGTCGCACAAGTTTACGATTTATTTATCATATTTTGTGGATAAACACATATGAAGTGCATGAAAACGAAAAGTTGTCGATTTGAAGATTCTTGACAAATTTTATTGAATCCAGTCCATCGGCCCAAAGGCTGTACACCAACTGCCCGAAAATTAAGTTTTCATGTAACTCATTTAATTGGCGATTGACAAAATGCAATCGATCCACTCTCCAAATTTTTCCGAGTTAAAAATCGTGTCACTCTTTAAGGACTTTTTTTTTCCACCCTTGCGAAGAGTCGCGAGATTTTCGCTCCACAAAATCTGGAGAAAAGCTACCTAGAAGATTTTTCTGGCATGCAATTTTTCTACTCATTTCTGAGAACTGGTATAATTGGAAGTCCTTGGTCCATTCATCCTCGGAGTGGCTTCGCTTCGCCGCGTGAAAGCGGATGGTAAAATTACTAGGCCTCTTTGTTTACGAGTGGTGATGATAAAAGAAGGCGTACGTGTTTGCATGTCTGATGGATCTTAATTGGCATCTTTATCGTTGTTTCATCTTTGTAATTCAAGTATCGATATCGAGATCGGACCGGTTGCCTGCTGGTGGTCAGCTTCGAACTCGTTAGACGGACGGTCGCTTTCTAAGTGCGCGTCGCGACGCTCTTCCTGCAGCTCTAAGAATCCGCTTAATGAAAGGCGCGCGTTTTAAGCCGCACGGGAGATTTCTTGATTTATTTTCGAGGAAATTATAGAGAGCCCCGGTCACTTCCGGTATATGTGGTATCGATTTTTATTCGGGTTTCATTTCTATCTCCATTTCCGAATATCGCCATCGTTAAAATTCCGGAATATACGCAATGCCCGTGAGGAATTTTATCAAAACAAACGCATCGCCCTGCGAATGTTTACGCACTGGGTTTCTGAATCCTGAGAGATGGCTGGAATCGATTACCCCGCTCTTACACAGGGCAATCTTCGCATTTCTATCTTTCTCAACTTTCTTTGCCTTTGGGGAGATTAAATAGCACGATACCATCGGTTGGTATAATTAACTTGATCTTGATCTAAGGCAGGCTTCGGCGATTACAATAAATCGATCAAAACGTCTCAAAGTTCAAACAAACGCTTAATAATCCCTGAGATCTTAC
Organism: Rhogogaster chlorosoma; assembly: GCA_944452935.1. Classification (NCBI taxonomy): domain Eukaryota; kingdom Metazoa; phylum Arthropoda; class Insecta; order Hymenoptera; family Tenthredinidae; genus Rhogogaster; species Rhogogaster chlorosoma. The sequence continues at coordinate 19,830,944 of OX101801.1, read as the reverse complement.
CGAGCAGCCGGAGGGGCCATTTTAGCTATGGAGACACGGGTCTAATGTAACATAACTATAATTACACAATTATATACACGAATCATTACAATATCAATTAAATTTTACCAACCCAAAAGAACTTTACGATCAGTAGAACGTTTAATTCAACAGTTTGTCAATTTCGGCCGCCTTTCAACACTTTTTTCATTCACTTTTCAATAAACCCGCTTCTTCGCTATCTTTCACGAGAATAATTACCTTCGTGACTTTATTTCATTCACCGGATCGGCACGTGTCGCTCATCATTTCCGCGAATTGCCAATCGAGTTTGTGATATTTATCGATTCGTTTAAGCATCTCCCTTAGAATGAATCGCCTCGGGTGGACCAGGAGTGTTTCCGAGATCAAATTTCATCTCTTCGAAACTCCAAAACTCACAGAGCTGGTGGGTTGACCGATAATTTGTATCGGTTGTCGCGGTGGCTACATCTAGGCTACTCGGCCTCCGCCTTGGTCGTCATTTATCCCGATTTCGATACTCTCCCACTGCACGCTTGGTGGAACATATTTATCTTGTGTTTCATCTAGTATCTAGAATTTCGGAGGTACTGCTGGCCGATGAATCTCCTTACCAGAGACCAGAGACGATAGACAATGAACCCGTGGGACTCTGGTTCAACAGCATCTACCAAATGCTCTGGCAATTATACTAACACGCGTTCGAGCTATCGCTCCCTTCATCAGATTCACGTAACCACGCTCGATCAGTAGGACCCCAAACTCTCCGCATCAATACGACGTTAGGCAATCTTTGCCTATCGATTTTCTCCTTTTTCTCTCTTCTAATCCAGCCGCTTACTGCTCGGCTAATTACGTCCCTGTCTTTCCATACTCGCCGGTCAAGAAGTAAGAACGCATAAAAAATAATACAGGAATGAAGACAATCTTTTCGCATGTCTTTCACAGGTTGTATACATACAATTTCCGATTTTCCGACAGCCTAGGTCCACTGGGCAACTGCTGCAAGAGATCTCAGCTCCACTCTGGGTACGAGAAACGAGTGAAGGAGCTGGTGATCCAGTTGAGTCCTCGCCTGGTACAGCCAGGTCTATCTGTACTGGACGAGTGTTTCCATATTAGTCTACGTGACCGGTCTAGGCGTCTGAGCGCCGATCTTCGTCTTCCCCCATCTCCACGGTTTATTCGCATCTTTCTTGTCGCAGGTGAAGGAATGTGGTAATTGAGTTTATTAATTAGGACGGGGATCAGTGTACGGGCGGCACCGTTCGAAACGTATTACGTAACAATTGCGACGTCGTATACATATAACAACCAGATCGCTCTGTGACCTTCGCCGGTTTGCCAAAGAGGCAAGAAAGAACAACGCCATACTGTAACCTCGGCTATTCTTTCTTGCGCATCCCTCCGATCATGCTTGTACAGAAAGTCATTACAGCCATCACAAGCCCTCGGAGAACACAAACTCCTACTAGTATTAGAGCATTGCCTACACCGTGTGCCACAGAGGTCCGTGCGAAGTGCGGCGTCTCCTGCAATCATAACGGGACTGCATCCAGTCCTTATACAGATCACGCGCATGTGTTGGTCTCATGATTCCCCGCCATGTACCCGGTGGTACGATATTTCATGATATCAAATCCCCAGCCAACAATGGCAACGGTTTTCTCGGAGTTTATCACGAGTCCGTTGCAGTCCAGAACAAGCTTCCGAACACGACGAAAACTGATAAACCTAAGTCGCTTTTGTCCCAGGATGAGCCTGTTCGAACTCGTTTGACGGATCATTGAAGTTTGAAAATTCTACTAGGGGTGCGAGCAGATCCTTTCGCGATGCGCATGATTCCGATTCCGAAATCGGTACCACCGGGTAGGTGGGTAGTGCGCTAAGGCGTACGTGGTCACGTGATCGGGGTAACGCGTATGTAAGTATGTATGAAATGTGGTGTAGCTACGTGTAGGTACGCGAAGGTACGGTAGGTGGTTGGCGAACATCTGAGGCTGTGCTGCACGAATGATCTCCATTCCACTCGACTCCGCGGTGTGCTAGAGTCGAGAGTATCGTCTGGGTGTGTTAGTGCGCGCGCGCGCGCGCTATCTGGCCTGGTGAAAGTGAGCGCATTCCATGGCCACCGCGACCACGCCCGACGCACACAAGCGCATAGACACTACGCCGACTCGCCTGCATCTTTGCAAACGCGTACCGCCAACTCGTGGCCGCAGCCGCAGCCGCAGCCGCTTCCTACACCAACGGAGGGCGTAGCGTCGCGCAAGGCGCGAGGGAGGACGCGGCAGGGAAAAAATTTTATGCACTAAATCTACTCTCGTTGTGCAATATTCCGGACCCTAGTTACAAGTACGAGTATAGAAGGTTTATATGCCGCTGTCGCTTCGGTCTTAGTTAGCGGTGAAACATTCCCCTCTTACCGCGACCCGCTTAACTGCACCACGCCGTTGCACTTTGCGACTTTCCGAACAACTCGTAAGGGGTAAACATATACAGGTATCTCTCACCTGTATGTATCGCGGATAGTGGGTACATGGAGAGGCGGCGTTTATTCGTACGGTATAAATTATACGTATATATACCTACCTTAGAGTTAGTTCTTTTATTTACGGAGACGGATAGTCGCCGTGGTTATAGGACCAAGAGGGAAAACTCGATCGGATAGATTATAACGAATAAGATGGCACTTCGTAATCGATAATCGACGCTTTGTGAAAATTTCTGCCATTATACAATCCGTTGAGAGTTGGGATCAGATTGGATTGAAATAATTAGTCGCATTAACGTTAGACCGTATAAGATAAAAACGATACAAAAGTTGCCAAAATCGGTGAATTGATTGGCTTGCGGTTTTTCCAACGCTCATTTATACGATGATAGATTAAGTTTTGGTGAATTTTCACTCGTAGCTATACGCCCCATTCCAATCATCGTCTTGATTACTTCAACGTCACGGGCTTTCGCAACGTTATTAAACTGATTGATCAACAAACAAATTGCTTCGGATGATTTGAGGCCAGCTCCGTTACGATTTCAATATCCTCTATTTATCGGTCTCAGTCTCTTATGCACGCTATAATCTGAGCTCAATTATCACGCCTCGGAAATAAGAGCGCAAACAAACAGAGACAGACTCGCCAAACGAAGTAGTAGAAACAAGAATCACGATATCTTTCGAATATTTAAATTAAAATCGTATCCTAATACGATGGTCTCGACAACTATTTAATGATCTCGCTATTATTTCTTGCGTCGTTTCGAACTACGATTACAGTGATTAAACCCGTGTGCTTCTATCGCCTCGATTTTTTCACCTAAACACCATATCGCTTAATTCCATTGCTGCAATGCAGCATATCGTGATACAGATACAGTAATGTTTATATTATGTGAAGGTAGGACTATAAAATAACTATACGGAGCATAAACCAGGAACCTATAAGTTATGCTGTATCCGTATAGGTACCTAAAGCCAGGACCTGGCATGGGGCAGGGCGTGGTCGTTTTATGTAAGACATACACGTTTTTTCGTCACTGCGGTCCTCCGACCGATAGACTGACTCCCGCACTCCGTTTATCTCTTTGGCCTCGGGGAGATCAAATGATCGACGTGATCCCTTGGCATTTCATTGCTCACTGATCATTGCCAAGTTACTGGTTCGATATGAGTTCGGTAATAGTCAGTTGCTCGATCTCAAAATCGCATTGTTACGTCGATACATTATGTCTAGCGTTTTGGCACTTTTGAACCGCAGCCGATCCCTAAACTGATTCTAACTTAATCCCCTTTTTTTCGGCTTCAATTCGGGTTAGACAAAATCGCTGCTTTGAACTCTGTCATATTTTATCCGCTGGGTAATCTTTGATCGGATTTGCTTCGAGCCGAGAGTCCTGGAGGACCAAATTTAACACATACTACCACGGGTCGTATCCTGTCATAGTTTGAAAGATTGAGCAATCTTGCGCAGTTTCTGATTCAAGATCTGTTCAGGACTGCTTCTTTCATTTATACTTCTTTCCTCTTTCCACCTAATAAATGCTGCATATCGCAGAGCAAACGCTGACGCATTATGGATGCTCTCCTTGGCTGCCTTGAATCGCGATTTATCTCAATTAATGTAAATTTAGTGATATAAAGAAGATTACGCAACCGGATCGCACCGTAGCCAATGGAAAATAGCTGAGAATTTTCAGGGTCAAGTGTGACAACAGCGGTGATCCTCATAACTAAATAACAATAAGAGAACACGGTACATAAAACGATCTCTCGTTACAACATAATTATCATGTTTACGGGCAAACATCGGTATAGATCTTGCTACGGCCATCAGATCGCTCGGCAGATTCACGTGACGTGTTTTTTCTCTATCCCTAGTTAGCGATTTTGTGCGTATCACTGGATGATCCTGTTATAATTGATTATAATGTCTCGATTATGCAGTTTTTGCTGTCTGCGTGATTTTCCTGAAACGAGTATAGCATACCTACATGCGCGTAGTACGTCGGGCTTGAAAAACTTGCGAATTATTTTGCAGGGTAATAAATGAAGAATCATGCTCCGTTTTGATTCTGAATTCATTCCAAGCTCTCGATTTGTTATATCGCGTTATTCAATGGGGCAGAACTTGCGAACTACCTTGAATATCGTGAGAAGACTTAGCGCGCGATTGAATTATGCGTCAGCGACAGAAATTTCTAAGCAAACTAGCGAGCTCCAACTCGATCTTGGAAAATGATGACAAAAAGTGAGGTATATCAACCATCAACGTTCCTATTGCCAAGATCGACCCAGTAAAAATTGACACTTCCTTGATCGCACGGCCGTGAGCCTGCCCAGTCGGCTCTAAACTGCTCCTCGATTCGCGTGACGAGCTACGGGAAGGACGCTTTCGGTTTCGGTACAGGTTGCAATTATCAGAAGGACCGTACCTCGCCATTAAATTTGTCAATCTTACCTTTTTCTATTTTTCAAACGTTTACTATCTATCGACTACCCGTTGTTTCTCCCGGTATCTCAGCTGTATAGAGGGAAAGGATTTAGTGAATTAATGAGACGCGTATTTAGTAGAGTAAATCGATTGCCTCACGTATCTACTTCTTATCTCAATAAAATAAATCGTGATTCGCCTGCAACAAGATCAATAAATGTATTTCATGCCGTTATTTCTCGATCCCGGCCCCCGATTTTTCTCATCAGTTGAATAAATTTCGTACCAGGTTCGAAAAAATCCTTTCTCTCATCCTTATTCTCAATGCAGATATCCGAGATTAATCGAAAGATTGTCATTCCAAGATCGCGGAGCTTGAATTCTGGGTTGAGTGAGAAAAGAAATGGTTATCTGAACTAGACGTGTCGCTTTGAATATGCGTTGTATAATTTGCTGTTTAGTTGTGCAAACTGTACACCTGTATCTATATAAATGAGTATAATATGTAATTTTTGAATAATTTAAAGTGCGATTCATTCGAGTCGCCCAATCATTATTTTCTCCATTGTAATTAATCGTCGAAAGGCATGTTAATTCGATCGTGGAAACAAATCAAAATGAAATTATTCTTAACAGAGCGAATACTGGCCGTGAATTCGATTTGTCACTGGCAGGTAGTTGTCATAAATTATCCACCACGTTCAGCAGTTGCAGCTGGCCAAATGTCAATTTAAAAGCAGTATTTCTTACCGATCCACCCGCCATATAAGCGTGTATTCATATTATCGACACACACAATGAGTAATCTTATACAGCTCCGAGGAATTCTCGGAGGATCGTGCTCTCGCGGTTTATTTATAATACCAAGTTGGGTTCGCGATCACATCTCAGAGACTGATATCATTTATACATCCCATTTTTTGCTGCGGCTTCTTCCTAGTATTGGTATCCCGGAAATTTTTAGCGCTGATGCTGCGTCACGAGATTAGCGTAGGAAGAGGCGAGAGGCTCAGATAGGAAGAAAGACGTATGGGATCCTGTTATCTCGCAGATCCTGGTCCAGGAGATGAGTTGGTGGCACGGTGGACACTCGACTGCAGAAACTAGTGGACGAGTGGGAGCGGTCGGGTCATTCGCAAGCCTTAGGTCTTTGCCCTGAGGGAACCAGACATCCGTTGTCCTGGAATGAAGACAGAGCTGTTCTCTGTGATACTTTGCAGAGAATAGCTAAAACACGGTTCGTAATTGATTGACATGATCCGCTGAATTTCAATTTTTATTTATTTTTTACCTCCTTTCAATCATTCGGATTAGGGAGCAAAGAGTAGAAGCTTTACACTAAAAAGGAAACTCATGAGACTCGTATAGAGATGTAGAGGGCTCTACCTTACATCTAATACGACACTTTCTCGTTTTTAATAAAACAACCTGTCTCGTCAGTCGTCTATATGGTCCGATCCGATTGTAGGCGTAGGTTGCGTTGAGAAAAAGAGTGGTCGAGACTTCTTTGCCCGAGGGTGTTAACGCAGTGGATTTCCAACTGGGTGCTGACAAATTTCGATATTTTATTGATGTAGTCTCGTTACTCTTCTCTAATGCAATTATGATTGGTTTCAGAGTTATGATCGGAAAATTGAAGTCTTATGCTTTCAGATTGAAAAAAAACCTTCAATGTGTCGAAATATTATCGATCAGCACGTAGTCGGTTGTTACAGAAAAAAAGTTTAGAAAGCACTTGTAACGACACCGGACAGAATTTTTCAATACACCAATAAGGCTGGTTCGTTGTATCACTATTAACGATAGCGGATTCGATTAGAAACACAACTGTTCGGCACACTTGGATCATTTCGGTGCTCATTAATTTATGTAAGAATCGGGAATTTGCCGGCACTAAAATATGACAAGCAACAATAGCTGAGAAACAGAAGAATTCGAAACTTGGAAAGAGTTAGGTTCTTCCGATTATCCCTACTTCTGAAGATCTTGCAAGTAATGCGATATTTTCCGCGATGGCATAAAGTCGAGGGTAAAAATATGGAAAGAATAGAAACAGTTTCAGAGTAATAGTATCCTTAATAGTTTAATAGATCGTAAATAGACGCCGAGTCGCTTGCTGGTACGCCAAAGATAATGCCATTTCCTTTCCTGCAGTTTTTCCATTTTTTTTTTTTTTTCTTATTTTTTTTCTTTCTAGTCTTTCTAGTTCATTTTATTTTCATTCCGTCCGGTCGTTGGATCCCGCAGAAACGGAGTGGAGAAAGGACTGATAGGTTATACTGGGTTAACTCAAGTCAAGTCAGGTTGAGTCAGGCTCTAGATATTTCCTTGGAAAAACTCCGGAATGCAATGAGATCGTCTCGCCGCTATTCCCATCCACCATATAACTTGAAAACCGTATCGATTCTATACAGAGATGATCTGTGGAAAGTTATAAGCCGTGTGGGTAGGCAACCGGTGATACACTACGAAATGGCAACGCTGTCGATGCGAGAGTCGAATAAGTCGAATGACCGTATCTACAGACGACGTAACGGCAGCTGTCATTCTGCGGCTCTCATGTTGTTAGGTTAGAATGAGAGTTATGAATAATTGTCAGATTTAGATTTTGTAATCACAGTTCCTTAATACAACGGTAAATATTCTTTCTTAAGAAAGTGTAATGGGTTATTCAGGTAATTGCGGATGTCAATATCGGTTTATTTCGAACATTATTAGGTTATAACCTAACATTATTAGGTTATAACCTAACATTATTAGGTTATAACCCCGCAGAATGACAGCTGCCGTTACGTCGTCTGTAGATACGGTCATTCGACTCATTCGACTCATTCGACTCTCGCATCGACTACGTTGCCATTTCGTAGTGAAACATCGGTTGCATACCCACACGGCTTATAACTTTCCACAGATCATCTCTGTATAAGCACGGCGTTAGACCGTGTAAGTCGAACACGGCTATAGATCTATGCGGCAGCTTGTTTTTCTTTTTTTTTTCAGCCACAAGTTATCAATTAGAAAAGTTTATCAAGTCTTTGAGTAGGTGAGTTGAAGCGTTGCTTTTAATCTGCCTTGAAGATTTAAATCCCGGTAAATTTTATGCAATATTCAAGAAACACACGCGAAAAGCTTTTTGGAATCTACATATGGAAGCTGCATGTTAGAAAGGTGCTGCGTTAGCAGGTTTTATTTTCATCTATGATGGATCGAGCGTGTAGTTTAAACCGTACAAAGAGGGTAAGAAGGATTTCGCCACTTTCCCGCCCGTGTTCTGTAACTTCTATAATAACCATAAACTTACACGTTCGGTAAACCTTTCCTGGATTTACGGAAATAATCGTTTCACCTACATGGTCGTCGCCTCGCCTATATGTCTGAAGCGTTTCTCTATAACGATCGAGGAATCGAAGAATTTCTGCATTCCGTTACGGAGACATTGCAGAGGCCCGAAGTCCGCGGATGGCTAAGCTAATTGTGAGACGGATATCGGGAGCGATCATGCGTTGAAATGAAAGGAAACGTACTCCCTTCCCTCCCGCCCCGGCGCCAATGTGAATAAGAAAAAAAAAAAAAACACATTTTCTGTAAATTATTTATCCACCTACTCGCAATTTGTTCAGAGGACTATAATTTGCCTATATGCAGATGGATGTCTTACAGTCAGATATCTGGCATCGTTACAAAGAAGAATAAAATTAACGATTCTCCGCCAATCAATTTCACTTTATTTTCTGATACTCATTACTCCGGGTAGTGGTTATAACATATGCGTAGGTTTTTCTACTCTTTCTAACATTTTTTGGAAAGTTTCATAATTATCGATTATATTCATATTGGCCCACGTCGGTGCCAAATCTCGTTTTGTGTATGTATTAGCGTCGATTGAAGACTGATTTTTTCCACTTTCTATACGGGGACGTGCGATTTCCTGCACGCCGTGGAATTTCGTGATTAGTTTTACTTTTTTGTCGCATTGCGTTCGCAATAATGTTCGTTGGCGCGTAGAATATTGCCTCACAAACCGAAGTGAGTCGCTTGTCTCAATCAACACGCGGCCCTCTTTTGTGGTTGAAAGTGATTGTTAACAACTGATCACTGCTGTTGCCGCTGCTTATGACACTAGAACCTAGACAAGACTTTTTTGTTTCAGTTCGCGAGTGTTCGGTTGTTTGGCCAATCGCAAGTCCGACTGTAGACTTTTGCTGGATTGTGTCTTCGTTCGAATGCTTAGAATTTAATGTATCCACCTTTGCACACCTGTACGAGTATTATGCAGATTGGAAGTATCTAGTCACTGCCGTAAGGCGGTTGTCTTGCTTTTCATAGTAAGGCAATATCTTGCCTCTCGGAGACTCGGAGTTAGTTTTACTGTGGTCGTTAGATTCTTTAAGTAAAAGACTCTCGAACTACCGGACACTTTCTGTTTCTATATCGCATGATTTTATTATCGGTACATTGGCTGGGGAAATTAATAATCATAATTACGTCGGAAAGTAATTTAGCAATAGCAATGTTATAGTCGAATAAATACAAAATCAGGAAGTTTATAAATCGGGTATAGAAACGGGCGTGATTTTCTCACATTCTTTGAGACTGGAGGCAATTAAGCTGCACGGTGGAAGATAACAAAAATAAAAAAAGAAACGCGAAGAAAAGAATAGAAAATTACGCAATTTCAGCAATAAGCTAGAAGCGAAAAGCTAGATCTCAACCGATATCTATTATTGACGACCGCCCGCAGGGTCAACCAATCCGAGCCACCAAGGTGAAAAATAATAGTTCGTTCAGACGTGGTCTTATGCCCTGGCGCAAATCAATTATCTACAAAAATTTCTCAATCGTCGTTTGCAGGCGGGCACCCGTTTTAGGATCTATCATCTTATATCATGAGTAATGGCCAATGATTCAGATTCGTAGAATCCATTACCGCCGTTTAGAAAGCTAAGCGTATACAAAGCGAAATACCGTGACCGCGCACTCGATTGTACAGCTAATAGTCGAGCGTTCCTCAATATTAGAGGTACCATTAGCTGTTACTTCGTTATGAATAAATTTACTTCTGTTACCTGACCGTAAAATAAGATTGCGTGGATCGTGGTTTGCTACCTGTCCGTAAGGCACCGCCACGGACAACGGTGTCAAAAATATCATCGTAGGTAACGTAGAAATTGGTATGCCGTCTTTAAATATATAGAAGCTATCCAATGCTCATTATTATTGATAAGAAGGGTAAAAACCGAGCTTAAAAAATTTCAGAAATAACAATGTTCCACTTTTGCCATGATATCGGCAAAGAGATGCAACAGGTGTCGTAAGTTGAGTTGCCTACGATAAGGGGCTTTGGAATAGAATCTTTACCGACCCTTTGCCAATAGTACAGAACCCTGCAGTCACGTGCTCATGGTAATTCAACCCTTTGGCTTTGTACCGTGAGAAAACTTGGCTGATTTGACGGTGATCAGAAAATAAAGCTTCATCTCTTTACTAATAGTGGATATCGATAAGCCCCTGATAACAGCTTAAGTATCAAAATCGGATGAATTCTTGTATCACGTATTTTTACTATACTTTTTGTTTTTACTGTCAATATTCACGATACTTCGGAGCTTTTGGAAAATCCTTGCGATATTTCTGTACCATGTTTTACCAGAATTTCCCAGAATCGATGTAACATGAATTATTCATCTTCTATAATAATTCTCAAAAATCTGCTATATGTTGAGTGAGTCGACGAAGACAAAAAGTTAGCATATTACTACGATAAGGGTTACATTGTTTGAATGGACTTTAATTATCGTTATATGAGATTATTTATCTACGAGACTAAATTATTTAGAATAATTCACTTTTTTTTTTAGATACGATGGTGAGGTCCGAATACTGGAATAATACAAATTGAATAAATTGAAGTATATTATTTTAATAGTAATAATAATGAAGTACAGATGCTTTTATACAGTATGTATAGGATAGACAGAGTCATAATAGATTTCTTAAGTAGTATACCGTGGTAACTACGCTTAATTATTCATAAATTTTATTATCATCTACGGGAGAGATATGTGGAACATGTAACATGTTAAATCTTAAGTGAAAAATAAGTGATGCCCCATCAACGCGTGACTTGACGTGTGTATAAGATATATGTATACGAACGAATGATAATCATATAGTTTATAGATCGTGTGCGCAGCTAAAAACCTGACGGGACGCACTTATCAAATTTTCTAATAGGTACGGAGCACCGAAAACCGGCATTCATATTTCAACATTTCTTTTTCTTTACTGAACAGCGCGATTAGCGCCCATTTATTCTCTAAATAAGATATACGACGATACGCCTCTCACTACGATAATTACTATAATAATATATTAAGAATTACGGAGATTTTTACAAACATTATTATCTAATGAAAATTTGTACATAACTTTTTATAATTTTGTAATTACATTTTTTTTATTTATTTTTATTTATTTTTATTTTATTTATTTATTTATTCATTTTTTTTTTTTTTTTCGTTTTTCTTACTTTTTTTTTCTCTCTTTCTTTTTAACTTTGGCTTGTCAGACTATAAATTTTGACGTATAACTTTATTCCGAAATAGGTTTTCTCTTCTTTTCTTTTTCCTTTTATTTCTTTCCTTCATTTCTTCCTTTCCATTGACTACAAAAATTTTTATTCAACGATCGTGCGTACGAATTTGACAATAATAATAATAATAATAATAATATTAATCATATAATCATAATATAATTAATAATGATAGCAATACTAATCAAAATGACAATAATTATAATAAGAATAAAAGCCATAATGACAATGATAATAACAATAATATTGATAAAAGTAATAATAATAATAATAATAATAATAAATACCCGTGCAGGGGGAACCGATGGTTGAAGGGATGCATTGCCGAAATAATTCATTTTTATCTACGCTTTTGGATTGATCAGCTATAATAGATTCTGCACATATATTTACTGCTGTAATCCGAACAGATGTGTGCATGGACTTGATTGTACCCGACGAAACAATGGATTCATGATTTCTTTCGAATCCAGTTTTGTGAAAAATATTCAGAATGTTTGATATTTTAAAAGCAATTGTTTCTACCTCCGTATAAATGACCAATGCACAGTTTTGTTCACATTAATGTGGGCGACATGAGAAGATGAGAAATAATATTGAAGTGTTTTTCATCAACGTGTTGGTCCACTGGAATATTTTTGATAAATGTTAAAAATGACGTTAACACTGGCACAGAGTCTGAACAAATAATCCAAATATTGGGGATGTTTCTGTCGCTCATGATTCAAGGTCCGCCACGTATGAAAATTAAATCATATTTAGCGTGTCGCCAGGAATTTACAATTCTACAATTTCGGTAAAACGTCTCATTGAAAAGGGGCATAAAATGGTGATACGATCGTATGGGCTGGGGTAACGATAATGAAGAAGAATTGATGCAACAAATTAGTGACGTGCGGTTTTTTTTTTCTTTTCTTTTTTCGTTTTGTTTATCTTGTACCTATAAATTATCATCGACGAATCAGTAGGAACTAGCTATCGAAGGGCCTTATACATTAGTTGGGCCTGCAAGGCCCGTAGGGCTTATTCTGCTTGTACGTTGTACGCGATTCCAGAGTACAAAGAATTGCCTGTCGAAGGCAATCACTCTCACCAACTAATTAAGTAAACCCGAAATTGGGTAGTCCTCGTCGTCGCGGGCAATTTCGACGTCGGAGTAGCCCTGTTGGCTATGTCGATATCTCTATCACTGGTTCGGCCGTATTGTTGTTGAGCAATTCCTGCTTATCCCTAAGCTTGAGCTCGTACGGGGGAGGGGGTGACTCTTTCGTATCCATGGGCGACATAACGTCAGCTTCTTCGAGGGGAGATACTGCCTCTTCACTGTCCTCGTCCTCGTCGTATTCTCCCTCTCTTTTAGGGTCGTGGGGGTCGTGTATTCGCTCTGGTAAGTACGCGGGATAATTATGCGGAGTACCATATCCGTCTCCTTCGGTAACTCTGCCAAAAAACGACCTGATCTCGTCAAAGCACGAGTCTTCCCGTTCATTTTCGTTGCTACTTCCTGGCGAATCGGCCACAGCACCGCCGCCACTCCCGTCATCAGCCTCGTGCTTCTTCAGATGACGATCGAGATTCGTCTGTTGGCCGAAGCAGCGTTCGCAGAGAGGACATTTGAAGGGTTTTTCCTTGTTGTGAATATTGCGAACGTGACGTTGAAGATTGCTAGAGATGCTGAATGACCTCTCGCAGTATTTGCACTTGTATGGTTGTTCGCCGGTATGAGTGCGGAGATGCCTCGTCAGGTTTGCAGACCTGGGAAACACCTTGCCACAGAATTTGCACGAGTAGCGATCCTTCATCTTTCCATGAGCGTGATGATGGTGTTGATGATGATGCGACATTACTTCTTGAAACGGCTTCATGCCGGGGAATGCGCTGAGTGGCGGCCGGGCAAGGATGTCAAATCCTCCTGGTCTACCGCCACTCAGCCCATTCACTAGCGGTGCTAAAAAAGGAAAACTACTGCGCGTATGTCCGAAAGGTGGCGGTGGAGGTAGTAGCCGTGATTCTGGTCCACCAGACGGCGGAGGACCTCCCGGAAAACCAGGAAACGTCCCGGATGGAGCGCGGTACATAGCTTCCAGGAACATCGGATGAATTGGCCGGGGATACGCCATGTGAGGAGGTGCGTTCGTCGGAGGCTGCTGTTCCGCCACACTGCAGACTGGGCTGATGGCAAGCTCCTTAACCCTGGCTTCCATGCGTTCTTCATCCTTGACTTTCCACGGTTCAGGTTGAGTTTCCTCGACCATAAGTACCGGAGAGGGACTGTGACTCCCAGCAACACTGGGGGTCTGGCGTCTCCTGGTTTCGACCCTGAGATCAAGCGGCTGATCAGTTGATTCCTCCATTGCTTCAGCCTTGACGTTTTTCTCCGCCTTAGGTTGCTTCAGTTTCACTTCCTCGTCGCTTTCAGGAGTTGGTTGAACCGGAGGTCTAGCTGGAGACGGTCTAAAGGTTGAAGTTGCTTCCTCAGCTGTGGATGGAGAGACCTTGTTGTGGTGTGTAGGAACACGGGGCGGCGTGAATCTCTCCTTCTTCGGGCTATCGCACCGCTTTTCAAGCTCTTCCATTTTTCGTGGGAACAGGAGCGAGCTGTTTAAGAAGTTTGGTGTGTTGGGGAAAATCCCAGGGTAAGGACCCATCAGACTCGGTGGGTAGAATGGCAAGGATCCCGGCAACGATCCAGGAGGTCTTGGGTATACCAAAAACGGACTTGGTCCCGAGGCTGGAAGCTGTGGCATAGCTCCAGTTGGTCCGGGTGGCCCGGTCGAGTCACAAAATCGTTTGTGTTTCGTTAGCGACGATGCTGAGCTGCAAGACTGTCCGCATTTACCGCACTTTATCTGGGCACGACAATCGGCATGCATTCGCCTGTGTCGACAAAGATTGGAGAACTGGGTGTAAGCCTTGAAGCAGACCTCGCATTGGAAGGGCTTGACGCTGCTGTGGATGTGGGTATGCTGTTTGAGGCCGGAACTGGTGGCGAACGTCTTCCCACAGTCTGGGCAGGCGTGACTTCTGGCGCCAACGTGATGTGCCCTAATGTGGCGCTGGAGATTTGAGGGATCAGTGAACACCTGGGGAAAGATGGCCGGTGCGTGAGTCGAGATGGTGGACTGAGAGGGGGATATCTAGCCAACTCGATTTCGAACCACGATCGACTCTTACCTTTGTGCAGTTTTCACACTGGTACTTCTTCAGGTCTCCATGAACTATCGAACGGTGACGTACAACCAGTGGCCTCCATGCATATCCTCTGTGACACGTCTCACACCGATACTGTTCAGCTGGATACCTATGACAAGTCACCAGGTGTCCGTCGAGTCTGCAATGAAAAGAAGTACATCTGAGTAAGTAAACGAGTCAAACTCGTCATCAAGGACTCAGGAATCGTTCCTGATGCATTAGCGATGAGATATGAAAGTTATACACAAATTTGAAAAGAATGAAATCAAGGGACACTCATGGGATGCAGTGATGACGTAGATTCATTTGATAATTGACGATGGCACGTATACGTTTGCGGTATCACCTTACAGCAACAATGTGGCAAGTCTAAGGTTGAACCAAGCAGAGTCAAGGGTGGTGACTAAGTGAGCAGTTCTCACTCCTGCGTGATAACGGTAGCCCACCGCCGCCTCTGCCCCCCGTTGGGGTTTGAGGGTGCTTCGTAAAGGGTCGCGATGAGGGGTTGAGGGTTTGAGGCACGATAGCGAATCAACACGGAGCAGGGGTACGCGGGTACGGGCACGCAACGGTCACGGCACAGGATGGGACGGGGACGGGGACATTGATTTTGCTCGGTGAACTCCGACGTGTGGAAGTCACCCCGGAAAAGATACTCGACCACTACACGGCGAGTATAGAGGACAACGAGCAGTCAAGTACGCGCCGTTCCCCGTTAATCTTCGATGCTATCTACTTTCTACTGGATGAGATTATTTCGAACTGTTTTTCGCGTCAATTAAGAATGTCAAGACGAAGCAAGACAGAAAATGGAATAACCGAACAGCTGGTGATTTGATGAACGCGTCGAAGCGCTCTGGTTCGTGAAACATGCGATCTTTCAAAGTGAAATCGACTCGGTATGTGTCGTCGATTCTTTCATATCACCCCGTAATTTTGCAAACAATATTGAGGTCCGTCGAAAACAAATTGCCGAAGGGTTAGGCTCGAGGAAGGAAATTCAAATTAATAATGCACCAACAAATTTCTTATAGCAAGGCTACCGAACGACACCATAGAACAAACAAAGAGCGTCTATTATATCTAATGACAAAATCTATAAAGCCAACTAGTTCCAAGTTGAACGATGCGAAGGCAGCAGACACTCGTCTGGCCTCACAGCAGGGTGTCATCTATCATGCCAGGCTGTAATCACGACTTCACACCACGCGACTTCTCTCAGGTGTTTCGTCACATATTAGCTAGCCCGACCCCAACGACCCCCGCGACCTATCATGGGGGTTACCCAATTTCAACCTTATCCAAAAGGTTGCGTGATTGAAACGAACGTGTGCCCCCGTCAAGATTTTCAATTGGATAAGTCGACGGTGCGTGAATTTTCCCTGTTAATTAATAATTGACGATTGTGTTCCACCGTTACGAGTTTTTAGGCTAACCGATTATGTATCTCTTGATCTAGATAGGAGTCATGTGTATGTATGCAGTCCGCAGGTATATCGTTAGCGATCGACTTTTAGGGGTAAATTTCACCATGCATGAAACTGTAGCCGTGTATATCCGCTTCGACACAGCGTCGAAGCGTGCGATGAACAAGGACCCCGCCGTACGTAATACCCAACAATTATCTGGCTTCAAACCCGTTCGAAATTATACTAAAATTGAATACAACGAATTTCTGAACTACTTACAAGTCAATGTCCTGGAAAGGCTTGTCGCATACGGTGCACCTGATATCACCGTCTTCGTCCTCTTCTCTGTCTTCGTCGACAGTTCCACTGTGCTGGGAAGCTGCAACATAGAAAAGGAAAAGAGATGTTTAGGTATGTCGAAGCAGCGATATGATATGTTTAGGTATATGAAGCAACGTTCAACTCAAGTTGCTTTATCGAAGTACTCATTGGGACAGGTTTAGTAGTTGAAATAGCTTGCTGAAAAATTGGAGCGAGATTACCTTGGATTTTATACCTTTTTAGTGAACCGAATCGAAACAATGTTTCTGGGAGTTTTAGCTCAACGGGGCGACGAGTGATCAGGAATTGTTCCAGAATGGATAATAGCCATTCTCGTAGGTGCCATCAACTCATGTGATTGAGGCCAACGAGCTGCGATGCAAATAGCGAATGGAATACGGGACAATCGACAACGGCGACAGTGGCGTGACGGATAGAGAAGCACCCGCGTGTGTCGTGGGAATCAGTACTGAATTATTAAAACGAACCGCTAATGTCTGCTTTGAGCCTTTCGCCTGGACAGATAGTTCATAAAGGGAACCCCATAGCTGTGTAGTCTCAAACTATCTATGACTTTGAGGGTTATAGATTATCGACACATCCAGAACAACCTTGTGACGAAGATTAACCAGGGACAATAAAATTAAGGAATTATTAACAAAATTACGCTAGCTCCGATCTGACTTTAACATGTGCTTCATACCTAGGAAGGTATCGTTATTTTGGAAAAATTCAAATGGGAATTATTCACGAAAATAGAAAAGCAAGTGAGGTGTGATTGCGGGCGTATGGAAGATGCAGGATCGATGAGAAATTGTTGAAATTATTGAGATTAATTTTAGACTAAGAAGATGTATGTATTGTTTGCGCTCACTTTATTACCTAAGATGATTTGTCAGCTCAATCGATTCACACTTGTCGTTACGATGAGGAAAGAGGATGCGCTTGCGGGAAAGTACTGGTGATAAATGGCTCACAGAGGGAATGCACACACTGACTACGATCCGATACACAACTGACCCCGAAGACAAT
Organism: Rhogogaster chlorosoma; assembly: GCA_944452935.1. Taxonomy (NCBI): domain Eukaryota; kingdom Metazoa; phylum Arthropoda; class Insecta; order Hymenoptera; family Tenthredinidae; genus Rhogogaster; species Rhogogaster chlorosoma. The sequence goes on along the minus strand of OX101801.1, from coordinate 19,813,464 downwards.
AGAAACGACGATGTTCTTGCTCAAGTGCCAGGTCCTCGAATAAACGAATGCAGTCAGGGTGCCCGGGCTCGTTTCCTATTGGCTCTTAGCCGCAGGTTAACCACCAATCACAACCCGCCCTGGGACGACCCCCACGCGTAAATATCCGTTCGAAATATCAAGGGTGACGATGTCTCGAACCAGGAAGTTCGAAAACGTTAGCTTCTATCAGGATTGAACTGAAACTCACCGTTCAATTTTCACTTCAGGCCTTCTTTGATGTTTATTCTGTTCAGATATTCATCCTAGCTTCACCAAATTACTTAAATTTAAATTCAGGTGCCCTAATCAACCCTTAACACATGATTTACTAAATATATCTATCTGTAAAAGCTGCGTTGAAAATCACTTTATCATTTCTTCATATCACGTGGAGACCGGCTTAGCTTGACCGAGTCCTTGTACTTACACACTCAACGCATGAACTGATTATGAGTGGAATAGCTCCGAGCTCACTTATCAGGATAACCGAGTATGAGAGCCCGACCGTGCCCGAATCGCTTCGCACGTTATTAGCACTTACCGCGTTGGTAATTATTAATGGGATGGATCATCGGTACTCGAGTCAACGATAAAATGGTTTTCGAATGATCTCAACGGTTATTTAAATCTCCTGGTACACTTGTCTGGCCATATGGCTGCCCTGGTGGCCCCCAACGAACCGCCATGGGAACCGGGCACAGCCAAGTACGCCCTGTAACTTTTTCCTTCCCCTTCTTACCTCGATGTCCACCCTCTACGTTGACCCCCACATGACGTTATTCGTGCGTCTACAGAAAACTAATTTTAGTTGGGATACTGATCGGTCTTTTTTTGTTTGATAAGGCTGCGGTTAGTCCCGTTTTACATACATAGTCTTCGTATCGCATTTCCTGAGCTTCCAAGAATTTATAATTCATTTTCCTTCATAACAAAAGTCAAGAGTCCGGATCCTTGTACAGTTATCTTCGTTTTATCATTTCAATCGATGTAAAGAGAATTCCCCTTTTCACAAACGAACGATTGATATATTTATATATTTATATGCGGATAACTGTCGAAGAGAGAAAAAGGAAGACTGGTGAAAAAAATTCTGAGCCGTGGATTGATTAGATCTTAACTCTGCACTACACCTGCACGCAACGTTATCAGGTAACCGTATAACGAAAATTAGAAATTCGTTTATCACCGCATCTATGAAATGAACAAACTGACTCGATCGCCATTCGTATTCTATGTGAAATTTTAACGTACGCAGACGAGGGTACCTCATATGGACCCCCGCCGAGGTAGCCTTGCGGAAAGTCAACAGGTGGGATCCACCGGCGCTCCGAAGTCCGTTGGCCAGGACGCCCGGACAGACCAGGACGCCTGGGAAAAAGTAACCGAAATCAATTCAAGTGGTTCAATTTAATTAACCGCAATCATAACGAAAAAAGGGTTCAATAAAAAGCTCATTAAAAAATCAAATGAAGATCATTCAACGATCACTAAATACACATTTGGCTTTTTTCCCTTCAAAGTCTAGTCTTCCTATGGGTATAATTTTGAAACGGCTATTCTCATCGATTTTTACGTTTCATACCGGTGACAAAAATAATAAATCGGATGAAAAGTCGTTCGCATGCAAATCACAAGGAATAGAAAAAGAAAAGCGCATAACGAAATCTGCTATACGAGGTACGAAGAGAAAGAGAAGAGAGGAGAAGAAAAAAAGAGGCTCCCACGTTAAAACGATGGCGTATATATCGTGGCTGCATCGCGAATAGTCGAGCCAAAAGTCAAATAGACGCGTCATTAGTTCGAGGCGTCGGATCAGATAGGGCTGTGCATGTAGCTGCTGGGCGCGTGCCCCATTGTGTCGTACCCCTTTTTTGGGTCGTGTTTTTTTACTCTCTCATTTTTTTATTTATTTTTATTTTCATTTTTTTTTTTCCGTTATCCTATGCCTGTGCCCGGTTACGCGCGTGTTAATCGACAAAGCGCGTCATAAATTATAGAAACCCTAATAGAGACGTGAAAAAAATGGCTCGCTAAAAAGTCGTGGTACGACGACAGCGAAATCGCTGCAGGACTATAACTCACGTTAATGGCATATAGTTGGGTGCAGTTACGCCCATCGATGGTTACTCGCGCGGTTGAACTTCGGGTTGCGGACGATCTGCTGCGGTTTTTCATACGGATTTAATGTAATGTTTGACTCGTGGCTTCAGCCTTACCAAAAATTTTCCGGGCATATAAAAGTAACTCGAAATTTCAATATTCCTGGATTTTAGGAAATGAAACATGAGCGACGACGGTCGAATCTTATTTTTATCCTAACCAAATCGTTCGGGACAAATATTTGGGGGTGTTCATGAATTTTTTAAACTATCCTTTGATCGGTTTTCTTCGTACTATAGACGAGAAATAGATAATCGATTATGGGGGAATACTCGACGTTTGAAAAGCTGCGAATAACTATTAAGAAATATCTGCTATAAGCTGTATGAAACGTTTATATGATACTAAATAAACATTTAAACCCCGCGCATAGGGGTTATTATATTAGGGTTGAAAAAAAGGCACGCAGAACTACGGTTTGAGAAGCTATTTTACACGTACATATATAGACACGTGCTCCCCTATCGCATATAATACAAAACTAAATGGCGACTTGATCCAATATTATATCTGAGGTTGAGCTCCGATTTGAATGCGCCTATGTAATACATGAACAAATGTGTCGGACGCGTGTATGTAAGTAGGTAGAACGGGTAGTTTAGCCTTACGAGGTCTCCTGACGTAGGCGTGTTAAAACGATTCTATCCCCTGAAAGAAATATCCATGGGTATAGTATATATGTGTAAAATAAAAGGAGGAAAAAAAAAAACGTACGGTTCTAGGAGCGGGAAGCAGGAGGCGGGTGAAATCCTGGGGAAAACCCGGGAGGCACAGATGCCCTTCGCAAGGGTTGCCCCGGCCGCTTACGCCTGTTTGACATCATTATTGCGATTATATTTCGCTCGCTATTGTCAGCCGGGGGACTTGGCTCCTGGTGGTGCAGGAGGTTTGAGATATGAGAACGTCCCTCTGTGACACGTGGTCGGAGCTTAAAACTGCTTTGACTGTATTTTTCCCAGCGCGCCAATTGCTTATTAGGCCAACTTTAATTTCTTAATTAATTTTAGAAATTAACGCGTTACTGCTGGGGTGAACTTAATTGCTACGGCATGTCCCACCTCTAAAAGTGTCTCGTAAAAATACTCCTTAATTTTGACCCTACCCTGCACGAGCTACTAAAGATATGCTCAGCACGCGCCCCATAATTAGCTAAGGAAGTTATATGAATTCTTGGCAATTCTTGGGGACTGGATGTAAGAACTTAGTGGAAAATTCACTTCCATCGAGCTACCGTTCGATACCCTTCTCGCCCAGGATGAGAAAACTTATATAACGAGCAGCTATGTGAACTCGCTCGGCTTATAGCCTGCAGACGAAGTAAAATTGTTAATATTAGTTGTACCGTTGCAGGTTTGTAGAAATGTCAAATAACGAAATTTTCTACAACTTTCTCGAATACTCTACTAAATTTGATAAACATAAGAAACAAATAAAAAACCTTCTCCGAACTCTAGTTACTCGTATGAGTTGAATTATTAAATTATGGATTTTCAAATGAAGGAATTTGTCGATCTTTTTATTTCCTTTTTTATTCTTTCGCATTTGGATAGCTTTGGCTCACCCCTGACCCACGACGACTTGTCCTACTGCTCTATGCCATTTACTCCCTGATACAATTCGAGTAATTACGGATAAACATTTGACCGGAACTAGCGGCTTCCACTTCCGGCACAGCTTGACTTGTGACTCCCCAAAGTCGGGTGGGTGTTGCAGGGTTGATCGATATTTTCAACGAACATATCGCCGAGTCCATCAAAACCGAACAAATGTTTGGAATAATTAAAACCAAATTTGCGAAACGAAGTTTATTAAAAAAGTTTTCGGAGCTACGAGCTAAAAAATTCAACGAAAATTGGATCCGGACTAAGCAAGAGTATAAAAGCGTTGTAAAAAATCACTTCTAGAATCGCAACAGCTTTGCCGCTCTACGATTCGATTCAACTTTGATAATTAGCACTGCTTTAATTACTACGGCATCTGGGCGTCGCATAATCTTCGCGAAACCTTTCCCCCCGCCCCTCGCTCCTTCCAGTCCCTCGCCGCACTTGCAGTCGCAGTCTCAGATATCATGTGTGAAATATAGCCACATTACTGTCGAATGATCTTAACTTCATGACATTTGAGGGATAAACTGCTCTTCATTCTTCATTACGATTTCATTACCCCGATCGTTTCATTCCCGTCAATCTTTCCCACAAAACGTGGGTGTTGGAAAAGAATTCTAGAACTATTTTCATAATCCGTTGGTCATAAACTTCTTCATGACCTTTTTCCTTCATCGGTATCCTCGTAATTCTGCTTCCGATATATCGAAAGGGAATTGAAACGTTTTTAATCAGTCAATGGAAATCTAGAACCTGAATTTTTAATCACATTTCCATTCCGGTGCCCAGAGAATTCAACTTTTTATAATTGCTTACTAGATAGCCCAAACCAATGTCGATTTTACCCTGAATATGAAAGTGGAAGTAGAGAGTAACCTTTTTTTACAAACTGACGTAAAACGCACGCCAATGGTTTTCATTCTAGTTATGCATACACGCCCTAGATCGGTATAGTTCGTGTTGGGCACGCGCTACGAAACGTTATCGGCAACGGGCCCTGGAGGCAACAAAAATCGTAAAATAAGCGAAACGGTTGGCCAGGTGAATCACGCCGAACCATACGAGGCGTGACGACCTGCGACGGGTTGCGTCAATTTACGTCGGGTTGCGACCCAAACCTCGGTGCGAATCACGAGTCACCAATCACGTTTGACCCCCATGGTCCTATATCTAGGACTATCTACCCCTAGATTACCCGTCGCCTGTCCAGCACCTGCCTTAGCCTACATATGCCCGTAGTCCAGTTAATAGTATATGCACGAGACTCGATTCGATGCATATCATTTAGTCCAAGAGTCATAAAGGCGGAATAATAAATTAAACATTTTACTTTCGCACTTACCGGTCTCCCTGTCGCTTCTATCCTCGGCGGTGTTCTCCCCAAGCATATCCTGCAGCTGTAATGGTTCTCGGTGACCTAAGAGAAGCTCTTCACCTGCGGCAATATCTCGGATAGTTTCGTAAACGACCTGAAAATGAAGTTTCATTCATTTATGTCGTAGTTAGTCGATAAATTTCGGGAGAGGTCCCAATCTCCATGAAATTTTTATCTCTCTTAAGAATACGCAAACAGGGGGTTGAAAATTTTTCCGAAAATTTGTCGAATGTATGAGAGTATTTATAAATCATTCGAAGGCTTCTCTCGTCCATGATCATTATCACGCTCGTTATTGTTGACTGAAATAACGTTACGTGTATAACTCGTGTCCATTGGGTAAATCAATCAGTGTTCGCGAGTTCATAAGCCGGGTCATTACGGGAATTTTGGGCGGTGATAGACCCTCGATTTTCCCGCGAGAACCCCTACGAACTAGGGAAAACCACCCCTCCTTTATAGGGAGTCGGAGGCGTTCGGGGTTGGCGACTTAATAACCAAACACCCCGCGCTATTCGCTCTTGCACGAAGTGTCATGTGCCTTCGTTCGCACCACGTCGCCTTTGATCCTGTCGGCTCGTAGTTTCCCGGTTTTCGACCCAACCCTAAGCTGGCCTTAGCACCTCCAGGAGATCCCCCCGATCCCTAGTTTCCTTATACCACGAAGTCGCCGATGGTAGTAATTGCGAAAGGCGTAAAAGTACACAAGTTTTCGTCTGTCAAAATCGCGCGCCTGTCTACTCGAAGTTAAAACCAGTCATTGTTGTCAGGCGGGCTAAACGGGGGCTGACTCGTTAGCCAATTAACTACTTAACGATTCTAACATATGTTGAAGGATGTTAACTCGTTTGTTTGCTTGTCTAGAATTCGATTATCGATTGCTAATCCCATAACTGACAAAAAGTCTGTTGTTTTAATAATTTTGTTATAACTGCAGACTGTACGAAACGAATGAAAAATTATTTATAATGGAATTGCCCGGCCAGAAAACGTTAAAAACGTCGATCGTAATTCACCGAATGCCCTAAACAATTGCATTAAAGAGTTGTTCAAAAATTACCTGTCCACCGATGAGAACGTGACGCATGTTGACCGCGTGAGGACTCTCTGTACTTCGGACATACTTGAGCCAATTACTAGCTTCGTGAGAGGCGTCAAGCCACCCTCGGACGCCGCTTCCAGAAATTCGAATCTGTAATGAAATGAAATAAAAAATTGAAAAAAAGATTGAAAAAATTGTCGTATGGATGAAATATACGAAAAATCGCTTTCATTTGCCGCGAACCGTGGCGTGAATTGACTTCAGTTTTGTTTCTGACCACAATTAAAATCTCCCCTTAAAGGCTCCCCTTAAAATCTAATTTAACGTGAACCATGTGGAACCAGGGTGTTGTTGCGTGTCGTCACCCCCTCGCCAGCTTCCTTCCATATGGACCGAATACAAGGCACCTTACTCCTCTTTCCGCCTTCACCCATCTATAGCGAACATTTAGGGCCGGGACAAGTGATTTTTCCAATTGTCTCGCGGACGACCCCCCATAGCACCCTTGCATCACCGTTTCATTCGACCCCACGCACGACGGTTACGCGTGGCAAGCCAAGCGTCGCACCCTGCGGAGAAGCGGTCGTTCCTTCCCGCAACAGCATCGCCTTTACTCAACATCCCCGCGTCATCATTGCATTAGCAAGTGTATCCGTGTGATGGATATCCCACAGTTTCGATTTATACGTCCCTTTCATTCTGAGGATGAATGCCAACGCAGGGGAATCCGACGAAGCGATGGAGAGCCAGATATTTTTGGTATTTGGAGTGCCTCATTGTTTTAAACGGAGGTATATCGTAGATTTGGTTTTTAAGCATCGGAGTTTGTGGCTTTCGCGATTATCCTTCTCTCTGAATCGTCAAGGTTCAAAAACCTCTCGGAATTGAGTAAAGGATCGATTCTCTGTTCCACTGGGGCCGCACTGGATCCAATTCTGAGCCGAAAAACCTGTCGCCTAAAATATTTCGACGCAACTTATCAACAAGCCGAGATAATCGGGCCGACTCTAACCGCAAGACTACGAAGGCGTTCGTTCTTATCTCTAAAACAGAACGTACGTCATTCAAAAGAAGAATCGACTCGCTCGCGCAGAGCCGGGAACAACAAATTATTAATAAACGGAAAAACTAAGAGGACCAAAAGACGCGGTTGATACAGCAGGAAACTACGTTCAAGTCAAACCGTAAACATTTTTCGTCACACACGCTCACTCCACCTGTCTGTCGACCAGGAAATACTCTTCAGGTTCAGAAAAAATCGATAGCCAACCCACAGGTGGATAAGTGGCTACTGTTGGCTACCTGACATACGTGCATGCTGGTCGTAATACCTGCACGCAAAACAAATTTTCAGACCTATTAGTCTGACGGATCTAGTCGCGTTGGATAATCCTGCCAGTGGTTTGCCGATCGTGGGGAGAGACTAGCGAAAACATCGGATCATCCCCTGGATTTATTCATGGATCGACACTTCCCTACCCGCGTCCGAACGCCTCGATTTGGCTCATCCTCGCAGCGGGGAATCGCTCCTGTTATTTTCGCAGGGATCCTTATAAACACTCCTTCGTTAATTCACGGCTATGCGCCTCTGTAGATATCCTGGATGTTTTTTACGGTTGAAGATTGTTAATTTTCGAAAGTGTTTGAAACTAGGGGATGGCGCAGTCATTTCTCACCGAATGTTTGAGCGAATGGCTCCGGTCCGATGCTTCTTCTATTCGGAGTTGAATTTCTTTGCTTTTGACAAAACGCCGGCACCTATCCTAATGTCTAGAATAAGCAGAATCCTCCGAAAAATACGGGCGATTTTTGGTACTGGAGCATCGCAGTATAAACGCGGTTGTGTCGGTGGCTATAAGGACCGTTCCTAGAAGCTAGGCACGCACAAGTCTCGCGACAGTGTAGCCAGCGGTTACAATGCAGAGTCTTGCCGGGTGTCAACTAGGATTAGGATCGCAAGTCCGTCACACCTACTACAATGACGTGTTAACTTGGTCTTCAACGGCGCAGGACTCGAGACGAAAATTTCCACGGCAAAAATTGCCACCCCCATGTAAAATCGTCCGTAGTTTTGAAGAAGGGAAACTACAACCCCGCCATTGCTAGCTCTCTACGGGGCGTTTTTCGCTTTGTCGGCAAAGGCGCATGTGCGGACAATTCAAGAGACAGATTTGTCTCCTGAGAATCCTCCGGTCTTCTAATCGTTTTCACCTTTTTCTCCCTAAAGGTAGGCATGTGGCTACCGCGGAGATCTAGGTATCTATTTTCCGGGACAAAAGAGACGGAGAGTAACTACACGGATGGAACACGTTCGCTCTATCGCGTAACAATTATCAAAGCAGTTGCAATTTTTACTTCATTTCCTTTTTTTTTCTGCCTGGTCCCCTCGTTAAGATCGTACGTGTTTAATTGCGGCTTACTTAAGTAGTTATCCGTCGTAGCCGAGTGGCTGTGGGATAGTTATAAAGCTTTGGAGAAAGTTTTAATTATTACGTCGTCAACGTCGACGATTGCGGTAGCATAGCATAGCTCAGAGCGTAGCATATAGCAGCTCGGCATAGGATCGCGGTAAAAAAAAAAAAAGAAAAAACAAAAGACAAATACTGCGGAGTAGAGGTAAACGAGAAAGTTAAAAAGGTGCGACGCTCGCTAGTTTAGTCGCATAAATTATAATTATTCCATTTCGTACCCCCTTAGAAACCAGGCAACGAGCTAGAATTGCTAAAATTGGCAGAAACGCTACCATTTTAATTACGTCAGATTTAAATCTCGCGTTTATACTCGTACGTTATATCAACAGAAATATTTCCTTGTTTTTTTTCTTTTCTTTATTTTTCCCCCTTTTTTTTTTCTCACACTTCCTGAGCGTTTACGCGAATAATTATCTATACATAGCCATATGAACGCCCATTTCCTGATCTAGAAATTTGCGAACATTAAATATATACGTGTACGTTAAATGAAAGCAAAAAAAACGTTATGCTGCGGACGTACGGAGCTTGGCTTGACCAGCGGTTACCGTTATCATGTTTTTTTTTTTTTCTTTTTACCCGCGAAGAACGCGCTTTTATGCGAATGTGGTATCGCACCCGCTCCAACGTGTGGATAGTATAAAAGGCGTAGCAATTAAAATTGGCCCGACAGATCGGAAGTTTTGGTTAACCACATCCCTGAAACCAAGATATCTTAATTATACACGACTCGTCGTAACGACTGTGACGATTACTGACCACTGCATCAAACTGACAAGCCTTTAATATCTGGGGCAAAATTCTTTTTTTTTCCTCCAAAATAGTTTCCTCTAATTTTTTTTCCCGGTCCAATAACTTCACCGCATGGTTTTTACCGCAGTTAAATATGAAAATTTTCAACTCTACAACGAATAGAAATTAATATGTAATTATACACCGACACTGTTAACAATAGAAATATTACTCATAACTAAACGAAACAAATAAGCTAGGTGATTAATTTGTGGTTAAACGGAATCTAATCTTACGGAAACTTTGCCACAAATGTATGTTTCTTTTCAGGACGTATAGTTACAGTTACTTGGTTAGAGAATTTGAATTTGAGAAGAGAAAAAAATAACATTTGGGAAAAAATACGAGGCGGCAAAGACGATGAGGACATGCGGCTGGATGATCCTGCTCCACATGGGGCCGACGCGAAGAGAAGGACATACCAGATGATCGCCTCCTTTGTAACCTCACACCTCGGACAATACAGATGTACCAGGTTCGGGGAGAGGACCAAAGCCAGTCAGTCCAGCAAGGTCTTCGTTCGAAAAATCCAACAGACAAACGGAATACCTCAATGGGTACCATAATCACTAACGTTCTTTCACGCAGCGAATTTTTGTACTTTACCAAGAGGATGCGGGCCTCGATCTTAATCTCGCGCTAGTCTCTCTCTTCCGCAATTCTATAAGGCGGTGAAAATAGACTTGAGAACAAAATGAACGAAGAACAATTTTTAAGAGCGTAGCTGGTCATTTCTAAATGGTCAAAAGTACTTCGTACTAAGCGAGTTCGAACGAGTTCGAACGAATCTCTACGAAATTGGGAAAAGAAAATATTAAAGAATATCAGGGTTTGTATATATTGATAAAAATTTGGAAAGATCGAGAATTTAAAAACGCCATTCCCGACTTACAATTAAGGAAAACAATTATTTATATAAAATCGCTGATGTCTTTATCCACAAAGTTTAATTATTTATGCGATAAGCAGAAGGCTGAACTTTCCGTATTTGTATTTCGCCCTTGATGGCGAGCAACCCTTCCTAATTCTACGGGTAATTATAACCCGACGTCGTAAACTGCAGAGGAAACACGCCCACGTCAAAACACGACGATATTGTCTTCGCCAAAGCATAGATTTGGCAAACTCGTGACATAGAGCATGTGTCGTTTGCCCAGGGTTCGGTCCCAGGCCACTAAGGGAGCGGTCGTATCAAAAGTTATGAATAACCGATCGATGGAGATGATATCCCGGCGATGGCTAACGCAAAAACGCTCTTAACGTCACAGCGGTTGTTCTAGCAATAGCAGTAGCTCCAGGTTCTTCCCTGCGGGTGATATTCTTGCGAGAGACCCTCGCCACTCGTATAAAACGATTCTCTGTGTCATTTTGAGCGAGTTTATCGGTATATCGATCGCAATTACGTATCGCAGAGATTGTTGCCTCTCAGTGCGAGATGCGCCCCGGACTATAAACGAACGGGTTACGTATAGGTGTATACCGTTACACGAGCGATAAATTTATACGAACTTCTCCGCAGCTCAGGATCCTTGAAATTAATTAAGGATTAATTAAAGCCGGGTTGTTGGACAAGGAAACCTGGGTCGCATGTACTCGCGCTCAGTCAGTCACCTTGCCGGTCTTAGTGCTACGCAGATTAAGGAAAGATGACGCCAAACTTCAATGTGTCGAGTTACTTCAAGAGAGAGGGAGTGAGAGAGAGAGGAAGAGAATCGCACACCCCACTTCTGCGAAGCCAAGTCGTAAACAGTCCGTAATTTAGGGGATGATAATTGACTATTGAGTGAGCTGGCAGCCCGCCGGTTGAGAATATAGGCAGTACAGAGTCAAGCAGCTCGTAACATAGTTTGAGTAGTGATATTTTCCAATTAAATGAAATTGCGCGGAAGGAAATTGAAACGGGAATTTCGTTAAAGGATAGAAAGCCGGAAAACGTTCATGGTTCATGGTATGGTACCTTTTTCCATTTCCATCTTCGAAGGCTGGGTCTGCGGGTCCGTACTTGACCCAGTTGACTCTGGCCCGGGACTGAAAGCGTAATGACATAAAGTGATGGACGGTGGTGCCTTTTGACCCGTGTCTAACGCGCAGCAGATGCCACCCATGCCACCCCCTCGATAGCCGACGACCGGGGCTTCCCTCGGTGAAGCTACCCTCGTTGTATCTAACGGTATAAATTATGGCCAAGGCGCGTCAGCTCCAGCTTCTTATGATCGATCATTAGATGCTTATTTGCCAGAAAATTTTGGGAAAATTGTTTTTCCTTCGCTTCCATGAACGCCGGGGATGTTTTCGACGTGATATTCGCTTGCTTGATCTGTACGAAATCAATGTGGGAAAATCTACCCTATATGTATATGTATGTTGCACAGGAACAACAAGCAATGGGTTCCGCTGTCTAAATTATCCATGTATAACCCCACACACAGCACTCGGGGAAACACAAGTTTTCCTATTTAACAAGACAATCAAACGAGAATTTCTATCCATACTACGCAGGGTCAGCGTACCGAAGTCTATAGCTGCAACCTCCTCAGGCCGAACCTTTTAATTTATGCAAAGCAATAGTCCAAAATACACAATTGTGCGGAGGCGCCGATGGCTCGAGGGCTCAGGGGCCAGAACGCGTTCCTGTGTGTACATACCTGCACCAGGTTCAGGTAATGCCTTCTAGGACTACGGCCACAACCAGATTAGGTCTCTATTGTATCCCGGAAACAACTTAAATCCGAATAAGCGAGACATAGCCTGGGATCAATTGGCCAAAATATTTCTGCTATTTGAATAGGGACTCGCATAGTTGTTCATTTTGTTTTTATTTCGAGAAGTGTAAATTGCCACGCGGTTGTGGTTCGTTAATGCGAAATTATAGTTGCTCTATGACACGTCTGATGACCGTGAAGCGTCGTTGGCGTGAGATGAAACGCGGTGTAATCAATGAACGACATCAAAGGAACCAGGATTGTTTCCCGTAAATTATAACCGATACACTTGGTCGACTTCTCGTTATGAGTTCAGAACAAGTTCAATTAAGTCGCGGGCGAGGAACGTCGCGAACGGCTTCCTTCCTTCGTTCAACTGCAGACGGGATTCAGAATAAAAGTGGGAGAAACGATGGGGAGCCCCCTCCTAGATGACGATGAGTTTGAACCTACGGGGTCAGCTTGTAACTAGGTAACACGTGTCTCTTACGACTGTCCTAGTCGGAAAATTTACCGACCCTTCGATTTGTCACGCGGCCCGTACCACTCCGAGTTATTAAGAAAGGATTCCCTCTTAGCCGGCCATATCAGGGGCTGAAAGCGTTTGTTGGGTATGAGAACAAGTACGTAAATTTGTCTATAAAGATATCTCTCTCTCTCGCTTTCTACAGCATCCTAACTAGAAGGCAGATCCCGGAAGGGTTGAGATCAGTGGTACCGACTTGCTGCGAGTAAATTTAAATGTCAAAATATGAGCGTTAGCTGGTATTATAAGTGGGAAAGAAGGTATCATATCTGTATTACCATAATACAAAGGATCCTCGCGGACGACTAAAGTGTCAATCAAGAAAAGCCGGTCCCAAAAGTCCCGCGCGAGAAAGGGCCAGTTCTATGTACATAATATATGCTAGGTAGTGCATGCATCGTTTTGTCGAACCTTGTCACGGTTCCTGCACAACCCCTGGGGCGATAGTCGGTCCTGATTTTTATTTTTTATTTTTGCCAGGGTCGTGCCGCAGGTTCCGTGCTCGACCTCTCGCACGTAGTCTAGCAGAAGTTCGTGGGTCGTTTCTTGGCTTGACCATAGACTCAGCAAAGATGACCATCGGCCTGGAGTATTTTTGGGACAAAGGTTCGCGGTGGCTTGTCACGGGGACATGACGAGCTGACAATAAAGATCCCCGCGGCTTTGATTGTCACTTGTTTCCTGCCGATTCTAGCCGATCTAAAATTTGAATATGGAACACCTCGATGTCTAGCATATTGCTGGCGGTTTTGAACCCCGCATTAAACGCCAGGTATTGGGTATGTGTGTGTCCACAATTGGCGTAACTCTACTCCTTGAGAACCGGGCTACGAAGGACTCGGTAATTCGTAACTTAAGAATCGATTTGAAATTGAACAAAACCGCGCTGCATCGACTGCCAATCATTCTGGGTCGAGGCAACTGAGAATTTCAATCGAACTTCTGGTTGAAATTGTTCGAGACTTCCGGGGCGTTGCGACGCCCTAACGACTGGACAATGTCCACCTCTTCATTGTCTAATTTCCCAATTTACGAGCGAACGACCACGTCTTTCACGATTCGTCAACACTCCAGCACACCGTAGCTTTGTGTCGAAACTGCGGTCCTCCGCTTATTCAATTCGTCATCCGCAGTCGTACGTTCGCTGGGCTTCCGCACGATTTGACAAAAAGTAGACGCGTGTGGCTTATGAAAAACAACCGTTTTTCCCTCGCCCAGTCTTTGGCCCCTTTGGTCAGAAAGTAGTGGCGCGGAAGAAACCGCTATCCAATATGTCAGAGCGAGGTTCGAGAAACTGTCTACGATTCAAAAAATCACACCGGTCAAAATTTATGAAAATATCTCACCGAGCTAGTCGGAAATATTCAAAAACAAAATCAAATGCGTCTTGAATCAATCGATTGATTCCATTCTTGCCACAATCTAGCCTCATCGTCATCAGAATCATTGTCGCTGTTCTAATCTAAAAGACCCGACATCATTTATTTGTCAAGGCTGGTGACATAACGATTGATAAAATTGACACTTGATTCGACTGGCCCTGCTGAGAGAAAAATTCACTACTGTAACCCACGCGTCGACTACATTTTATTTAAACCAGCCGCGGGAGGGTTGGTCACTTTGGCGTGTACTCGATTTTCTTTGCTGTTTTTTTTTTTCTTTTTTTCTTTACTTGCTAAATTGGGCATCGTTTGATGCGCATTGAGGAAGACCAAAAGAACAGGGAGGGTGAATTTACACCCGAACGACTAAGCGGAAGATTGGCTTAGTTGCCGTAGTGGCACACCACACTCCCTGATTACGCGTCACTGCGCTAAACATCTCCGAAAAAGTGGATAACCCCCTCTCCTCATTTTCCTTTTAGCTTTTTTTTTTCATCTCTCTCTATTTTTCGAAGAGTGGTTGGGGGGATGTTCACCCTCTAAACCAACCCCAAAGCGATCGTTTGACGCAGGTAGGGTGATACCTCGCTGTAATACAACCAGAACCCACCGTTCACAATGCCTCATCGCGCGGATCTAGCGGCTAGAATTTTTTTTTTTTTTTTATACTTTCCTATGATTTGGGTTAGCTATGAATAAACATAGGAAAATTTTAGGGGTGAATATCCCGGATCGATCAAATTTTTATTGGGGTGATACGTTCTTTTTTTTTTTTATCCGTCTTCAATTTTTTTTTACCTTCCTTTTACCTTCATTTTTTCTTTTTATTCTACTCGAGAGCCTGAAGGCTTTAGACTATTTTTGGAATTCGAGAAAAGGATTAAAGTGCCTGTATATACCTACCTCCTCTACGAGTGGGGTGCAACGGAAGGCGAGACAAACGCCGTGTTTTTATTGACAGAATTTGGGAAAATCGGTTGCGTGAGAATTCGCGGACTTGCTATACATATAGCCTACCAACGTACGCTCGCGCTCGTAGGGTTGACGGATTGGCTGACGAAACGAAGGGGTAGCTGCAGGGTAGTTCGGTAGTTGGATTTAATCGATCTCAGTAATCGCCAGTCGACAGTTGGCCGGACGACCGTCAGCTTTTTGTATCCAAGAGACGGATGGCGTCATTTACATTTTGTCACTACGACATGCGCCCCTTTCTACTATCATATCTATCACCCCCGCAGTTAGCTGGCTGAGAATTGACCATCGGATATTCGCTGCATACGATGCTTGACATTATGCATATATCCAAGCAAAATCAAATTTAGGACATTTTAGAACCAAAATCAGAAGATTTGCAGGAGAATGTCGAGTAAAAAATGGAAATTCTTCATTCACTTCTCTATAAATAATTCCGAAAATTTAAATTCTGAGTATAAAACATATCGTTCAAACCGCCTTAAGATAAGCAGTGCATAAGCCAGCTGATTTTGCAGCATTTCCTTCAGTTTTCCGGGAATCAACCATTTCCGGAGCATCGACGTCCTTCTGTCGCGGTTTATAAAAGATTCTGTCAATTTCATGGAAGAACCGATTGTCCAGGATGTGTGTCAATGTGTGGCTACTATTAATAAAGATCCGCGGTTATGAAACGAGAAAAAATGTCGACACAAAACCAGAAGATCGGTACGATTGCGGTGCTGGCTGCTGTACAATTGCCCCATAATTTCTCCCATGAAATTTCAATTTCGTATATCAAAAGAAACCTGTTATATTTTCAAATACTCAACCGCAGATTGAAGTTAATCCAGCTATCTGTGAACAAAGACACACGGAGAATCTGCGAGCGCGAATAATCCGTGAAAGAATTTAATACTGCGTAAGAAATTTGGATTTTGTCTGGTTTTTAGAGAAAATTTCTATGCACCGGTGACGCTCTGATGCGGGACTACTATAACAGATGATTTCCCTTCGACAGATACAAAGATATATCTTTATACGGTTTGCGTAGGTCTCAGTGTGCAGATACGAATGGGACGTTGTGGATCGCAGAGTGACTGTTCGGGCGCGCTTCAATGCTAACATTAAACCTATCTGGTATTGGAATCGGCGAGTTAAGGAAGGTATCGAAGACCAGGGCGAGGGTAGGGACAATTGACAGATCCGTCAGTGTAGATGACACCTCGGGCCGGCCAGGTGGTTGAATGTCAGTCGTAGCTTGGTGACGACTAGTCTGTCGTCGGCATCTGTCGGATAATACCAAGGATTATAACAGTAGGACACGGACCCAAGTCTCCTCGAAGTTCCTAGATGCAAGCTCCGCGGGTATTCCTGGGGAATCTCTACCATAAACAGATCGATCATCTTTCAAAACGCTTCGATGCATCCCGCCGAGATGATATCTGCGGCATCGAATTCGCGTGTGAATTCTCCACTTTTCGTACAATTCTGATCTCTTGCAGACATCTAATCTCAAATGCCTACATTTGTTTCGCCCAAGTTCTTCAATCAGCCCAAAGTCAACCATCAAGCTACTCACCTCCCATGCGTAATGCGGGTTCAATGGTGCGCTCGTCCATTTGCCAAAAAACGGCCCAAACCGAGCACCCCTCGCGATGTCTCTCCGCGCCCTGACCTGCGGTCCGCTCAGTGGCGATCGTCCAACCTCCACTTCCGGAACCGGGGATACCCATTCCCTCAATGGCGTTTCTTTCATCGCGCGAGGTTCCTGCTTCATGATATCACCTGTGTCAAACAAAGGAGTAGACTAGATGAGTGATCCGGGTGATTAAGTCGTGAGAAATGCGAATTGATTGCGACTAAAACTCACGGAATTCTCCGCGGTAGACTTCGGGAGTTCTCGCGTATTCTTTTCGCTCCGTTTTCTCGTAGCCCCAAGGCTTGAGTTCATCCTCCCTGACCAAGGGTTGTTGTGCCTGTTTCTCATAGGTGGGTCTGTCCATTGCAGCGGCGTTGAATTCCTGCTGGTAAGCTGTCGTGGTTTGCGGATACTCCTGCGGAACGTCGTGGGCACTCGTTGCGTGGAGTGGTTTGAGGTCACGATAAATGGGGTTGCTGTTTGGCCTGGCTGAATTTTCCTCAAGGTCCGTATCCTCGCCCCCAGGACCTCCACCCCCGCCAGTACCGCCGGCTGTCTCGCCCTCGTCGCTACTTCCTGAAACATGGGAAGTAAGACGAAAAATTTAAACAGATTAGGACAAAGAAATTCCGAACCGATGGCTACCGAATCTCCAAAATTTGGGTTAACGCTTTTTCCCACACGTTGGTTAAAGCAGGGTGAAAAATCGTACCCGCCTTATCGCCACATCAGCATTATTTGCGCATCTTCCCCCCGTTTTATACGACTCTTTAAGGTCCTAGATCCTAGGCACACATCGCGGATGCTGTGTACGTGTAGATGTGTATACACGTACGCGTAGGCAAGGTCTGTGAGCGAGATATCATGAGCCAACGAGTCTCCCTGACACCCGAACCAGCTAAGAATGTTTGGTGCGATAAGATTTAGTTTCGTTATTTTTATTGGCCGTTAGAGTCGGCGGTTTTGATGCGTGCGGTCCTCACTTCTCGTCTTGTCTTGAATGGGACTATAAGGACTGACTTTAGCGGCCGAAAGCCCAAGGCCAGCTAATTCTCACTATACCTAGAGTTCGTATCTGGATTTGTTTGTACAAGGCAAGGCCGGATACGAGGCACCGTTTAATAGAGAACTTATCGCCGAATTGAGAGATATACGTGCCGTATCTTTTTATCTCAAACAAACTATTACGCTCTCTGTGTCGTTCCCTCTCCGTCATGGCCTGCGCCCCGGACCCCATCAACATCCACATCTTTACCCGGTCTCTCCCAGCCCCCCGGATATACGTTTGCACATGGACATATAAACGCAGTATAGGTATACACGACCGCGACGACTAGTGGTAGTGTAGTTGTATTTTTTCACCTAGAACAACCTGTGCAATCGAATCCTAAGCAAACTGTCCCGGGAATCGACAACTAAGCAAATACGCTAGATAATAGCTAGCGCGAAGATACGACAGCGATTACGCATTAGATAGGAATCGGTTGTTCCTGGTCCGCTCTGTCGGGCAGCAGGTGTTTCCGTCCGATCAGATTCCAACCTGGATTAGTGAATCGTGTTATAAAACTGATCTCACTTTCAGGTCTGAAATAATCATTAATTCTTTTCACTCAGGATAAAAATATACATGCAGGTCTATCGTTCGATCTAATCAATAGCGAACGGAATTTGAAAGAAAAAAACGTTATCGGTCAGCGAGTCCGAGTTCGATTCCCTCTCCAATATTTCGCGTCGGTATACAAGCTCTAATAAATATGTTGGCGTTGCGATAATTGTTTCCGTGACGTCTCAAGGGCGCATAGAGTATTGTGAAATGTTGAGCTCTGTTGTAGCCGACACGCCCCACAGCTACCCCAACTGACAAAAGGACCCCCTCGCCCCTGTCTCAAAATACATCGTTATTAACGCGATGAAAAATCACCCAGAAGTATGAAAATTCTCGAACAACTGCTCTCCGTTACTTGGACGTGGGAGTCGGAATAAAAACTGCAAATGGTCATCACCGCGAGAAATAAGACCCTGCCGCTCATTGCGGACTCTTTCACGGACTATCCTAATCGCTAGAGCAAACAGGGGTTAGTAGTTTTGTAGGATCAGCCAAGGCACAAGTGCGACATCGTAAAGACGGGGGCTGATCCTTGACGATGCGTCAATCGGCATGCTCTCGGGGTTTCGGAGCCCCGCTATCACAACACCGTACCATAGTTCCTCTCAATATTATAACAATATTTAGAAACCCTTAGGGGTCTTTGACTCCTCGTGTAGATACATACATGGATACAAGTGCAGTCCAACGCGCGACACTTGACGCTGCAGTATGTAGGTACATAACGTCTTCCGCCACCCTGAGCTACTTTACTTTATTTTACTCATTAGCGCACTTTGTAGAATGTTGATGCTGCATCATCATCTGCGCTGCGCCGCACCGCAATGAACTGCTTCTTCTCGAGAGGCGGTTGATAGCTTTGTTGATTAGGAACGGTAAGTATAGCGAGAGAGGATTAGAGCTTGAGAAAGTTTCATTATCTAAAATAGTCACACATACCTACCTACGTGGGAAGTATGCCCGTGGCCGTGGGGTACGTTTATACATTTATATAAATATATAGATGCACCGGGGAGATGAGTAGCAGTAAAAATTTTGCAAACAGGTATTTCCTCATAAGCCGCGGAACGGGAGATCGCACATGTATCACTTACGCCCAATATTATCACATTATTCTGGTCAAGCTTCGCCATAAGCTGCACGCGGGGAAGTTCCGCGGTGACGGAAGCTACGTACGTTACTACCAGTCGAAAGAGCGGGGCTATCGTAAGCTCAACCCACTCTGGATAACTCGAGACAATTAATTAAATAATTGGTACAACCAAGCGTATCGAAGAGAGATTGCACCCGCGGTGGTCACACGAGCTCGTGACCACAATTTAACCGCATTTACTACTACAGGACGTCCTGGTGATACCGCGATCCTGCAGCAAGCTGCTACACCAAGACCACCGACATCGTTACAATCAAATACTATTATAATTTGTTTAGTAGTAAGTTATTTACGCCCATATCTTCAATGGATGAATAACATCGAACTATAGTATTTCGATCCGGATGATGTGGTTGAAATTTTATGCGTTGATACAATTATTTAGCCGATTTTTTCAAAGCTATCGTGGGAGATCACTTTTCCCAAAGAAATTTAAGGATGTCTTCGATAATTGTTCAATAATGTTGGTTTTCGATTGGGGTAGGGTGAATCCGTTGACAATGATCACTTTATAAATCCACGTTTGTATTTTGTAGTAATTAAAAAACTAAGTGTTGAATAACGTAATTAAACGTTAAACGTACGCTTTGCGGTTTTTGCAACAACGACGCAGCTTTGAGATATAAGAATAATTTCAAATGTGATTATCTGTAGTCTAATTAGTCCGGGACACGAGCAGCGCCGCAAGTTGGTATCACTTCGTTCTTATGAAACACTGCAGAGCAACACACGAGAATTATACAAAATGTGTTAATTAGGCGTTTGATAAGCGGCCGTTATTCTATTCCGGTTGACGCGGACTATTTCTCGTCATAAATCATCCCCACGATATAAAAATAATAAAAAAATCGTGAATTCAAATCGCGATCAACTCACCACCGCTCACTTTGTAGTCAACCATGGGTGAGCTGGAACCGAGGCCCTTCATCAAGAAATTTTTCTCTACGATTTCACCAAGGTCACAATGTCAACACATGTCACTGAGATGAAAATTTTGTCGAAAAAGAAAAGAAAAAAAACTGTGAAACCAAAACTTGAAATGAAAAACTGTCTTTTTTATTCGACGTATATCAAACAAACGTCACAAACATTTCGCGAACTTATTACCCTACAAAGTCTTCCCAGAAAAACATTACGCTCTTCATCACTGCGATCTATAGATATACTCGGGTGCGAGGTAGCCGCACCGGGGGTGGTCGGGTAATGATTGTAAAGACGAGTCGCGCAGAACCGTCCCTCTATGCTACACGAGCTGCGCCGTGTCAGCTGGCTCTTAGCAGACTAGAGAATCCGAAATCTGTTGAGAAGAGGATGTCACGGTTCCTGGGGGAGCCGGAACAATTCCTGGGAGTGGCAAACCCGGCCAATCCTCACTTCTGGTTGGCTCGCAGGCGGAGCCACCCCTATCGCGTTTTCTCCCACCACAACCGCAGCATCCCCTGTCACAGAGAGAGACGGACGCCTCGTGCTGGACCACGTATCTCGGCGGTTACGAGGCGAAAGAGATGGAGAACTGGGACCCGGGACCAAGGGGAGAGACCTCGACCTGGCCCGCCAGCCTAGATGATGATAAGAGGGACGAGGACGGACGGAGTGAGTCGAGTGAGAAGGAATCAATGCTTATGGCCACTGGATGCTTATTACGTGCTCCTACACCCGGCTACCGCTACTAATACGTAATACGTATACGTCTCGCTTATTCGCGACCCCGAAAATTTCTCTATGGGGATGCACACGGATATACCAACACGTCCTTAGGGGATGTGTTGCGTACCGCTGACAGGATATCACGTTATTTGAATCGTACGCGGGCCACGTAACGAACGTTTTATAATCTCACCGTAGCCCAGCTTTGACAAATATTTGGAAGTTCAAATTTTTCGGGGATTCGGGATGATTCGAATTATCTGGCGGGAGGATGTTTTTCAGAAACTCGTATTCGAGAGCCGAGTTTCCGCAATCAGGAAAAAGTCAGCGATTGTTTTTTTTTTTTATCCTGTAATTCATTTTCCTTGTTATATTGCTCAGGCCAAGATTAGAAACTGTGGTAAATACTCGAATGAATCACTGCCTTGATCTTTGACCATTTATGGTCTCTGATTTGACAAATTTTTCACAACTTTTCGAAACATTTTATATTTTCTTATTCTTCAATATTCTAGAACAAAAATTGACATTTGAAGAACCTGTCTGTTTGTCGCTGTCACGTAAGAAGATCTGTGCCTTCCGAATATTCAAAGAAACAAAAAATCTAAATCCACACCACGATTGTTCTAACACCGCGTGTCACACCAGTCTTTCAAGAATACCCCCTGTTGAGGTGTACATACCCCATGAGGCACCAAAACCGAAGATTTTTTACACAACATTTTCAATTCTATGCACAGGGATCCGTTACACCGCTAAAGTTTAAGATTTACCGGAAAATCCGCCATTCGACTTTTAGAAAATAAAGAACTTAACGAATATATCTCGCACTCGATCGCTATCTCATTTTATCAATCATTTCAAACTTTTTTTACTTTATCTTCATTGCTACTCCTGTAGAGGCTGCTTCATTTCTTCTTTTTTTGCCCATAAGATGTAGCCAGTTCGTAAAAAGTCGTGAATTGAAAAAGTGAAGCTATGAGAAGCCTATACGACCGTTTCGGTTAACCACAATATACTGACGATAATTCTGATGATTAGTTGCTGTGTTATTTGATAATTGCGTCGAAATGTGGTGACGAATCTAGCGCCATATTGATATTACCAGTTAAAGGGGGTTCCATTCTTGCCACGAATAGACGTTGTAGGTCGATGGTCACCGGTGAATAGTTCAAAGAACCAACGAACACGACCGGAAGTTTTGCTTTCATTTTTTTAGTTATTTTTTTCCTTTCCGTGAGAGAGAGAGCCCTCGATTGAAAAGTGGCTTTTCAATATTATTAAAGAGGGGTGCCCACGTCAACTCACGGTCAGTATAGCCAAGGAGGCAATCAAGAATTCCACTGTTTGCCTCCCGTGGCCTTCGCGACCCAACCGACGACCCCCGCTCAACGTGAGTCCTGACACGGGGCGCGCACTCCAGCTCTGTCAAGGACCTCGCGGCTGAAATTTTCGGACTTCTTGCGGTTACGAGCCGTCAGTATATCTCGTTTGCATCTATTCTTGGTGAAATCGAAAAAAGAGAAGGAAGAGAAAAAAAAACTATATTCCTCTTTTTTAAATCAAATGATCGGTTTTTTTTTTCCACCAAATTTTCTCTATACTGCATAAAGTTCCGTTCTATAAATACAAAAAAAAAAAATCCTATAGAAAGATAAGACTTTTGAAAAGGAATAGAAAAACTTGGACTTTCACACGAGTGTCGTGTGTAAAAGTGGTCTGAATTTTCGAGATATGAATTCGAAACGACGATATTTCGTTGAATACATATATGAATATTCGTCGAGTGACGAATCGTTACTGAAACCATAGGCGTTTGAATATTGTGTAAAGAAAAGTAAAAAGGAAAGGAAGAAATGTGCTTTGTTCGTTTTCAAATAACCGAAAGACGTATTTTTTCCGTTATTATATTTATATTTCGTATGAAATTATGAAAAGCGAACGTCCTGAATCATAATGGCGTTGGTTCACCGGTCATAAAAAAAGAGAGGGTAGGGGAGAGGAAAGAAAAAAATAAAGAAATGTTTAAAATACCGTAGAAAGTGTGCGAAAAGTCGGAAGAAACGAGATGTATAAAGAAAGAAAGAAGAAGGAGACCTCAAACAAATCTTCATTTTACCTCGCGAAACGCTCATAACTGAGGCACGCACGGTGGCAAGTGTATTTCCAACGCGAAGGACATGTGTCGCGTAGTTATATCATTCTTTATGACCCAGTGCTCTCTGCAGCCACCGAAAGCTCGGCCCGGCTCCCGCCAACCCCTATATACCGTAATATTTTTGTCCTGATTTATACCGTACCGTAAAACGTCCTAATATCACGGGCAGCCACCCGCTCAATACCGTGATACGATCTTTTGTGTCGACTACGGTAATATCTCATTGATATTTTGATTTTCTCCCCGTTACGAATAATCCCACGCATTCACACGGTCAAGAGTTGAAGTCATTAAGCGACAGAATAAACTACTCGCGTAGGTGGAACCGGGCATATATAGCACACCGAATATCAAAGGGTTATCAGATCCCAGCAGACCGCCTGCGCCGAACGTAACTTTTGACACTTCGGAGTGACGACGCTGTTAGATGGTACCTATACAAGCGTAGCGGTTGTAGGTTGTAGGTCGTAGCCTGTAGCCCGTAGCTTGTAGAGGTTGTAGGGTGGAGGCGGTGGATCAGTGGGAAAAGTGGGGCGAGAAGCTATTAAACTGACAGAAACACTTGCCACCCCCGCGGGTCGTGTTCCCTTACCAAGGCCGAAGCCCTTCCTTCCTTCATCCCTTACTGCAACACCGTTATTAATATTTTTCACACCCCAAATTGTCTCCTGTGTACAAGCGCGTCGCGGCGCTTGCGGGAGTTCGCGGGGCTGCAGCTGTGAAGCAATTTTACAGGCGTGTGACTGACGCGGTCAAAGGATACTCCCGCGAACAGATAAATAGACCGAATATAAGCTCGCTGTTGCGCCATGGAAATAGGAAACGAACTTTCATTCCCGAATTTACTCTCATTCGGAGGAAATAAAATTCACAAATAATCCCACACCACAATGGGACCTTCGAGCTTGCGTGCGTACGATCAGATATACAAACCCGCGACGAGGGGACAAAATATTTCTATTTTTCCGCTCAAAAGGGATGACTAATTGCGGAAAATTCGGATCCGATCAAGTGGGGTGAAGACGTCGTTGAAAATCCCTTTAATACGAACCGATTCAGATCTATATATATATCTAGGATCGTATAGGTACTACCTGCGACCTAGAAAGAACTTCATAAACGGAACTGAAAAAGTTGTTGAAAATTTTGACAGCAGGTGCAGCAGCTCCGGTGAGAAGATCGGAATGAAATACTCGAGAAGAACGAACGAATCATTCGGGGTTGAATCTAAGATCAGTTCTGAATCGTCAAAGTATGGAATTGAAGGCGCGATGACAACCCAATCGACCGTTAACCGTTCTCAAAGGCAAGTACATCCATATATACGTTGGCGATGGCGCTTAAAAATCCGAAGTGCTCGGTCCTCGGTCTAGCCGAACGATGGCATAGTGTTCTTAAGAATAAAAAAATGAGAAAGAAAATCTCTCAAAGTCACTAAACAATCTTTCGCTCCGGTACGCCACGCCGGTCCAAATCTCGACTCAGTGGCTCCTTGATCTGCCCCAAAGCGATTGTTCATACAGACAAAGAGAGACATTCATATCAACGAATGCCTCCTTCCCCCCGAACCCTCGCTTGATCGCATACTCTCTCTCTCTCTCTCTCTCGATCTTTTTCCTACACGGCTGCGCATGCTGCAAGCTCATTTGTAAGCAGATGACTGAGTAACGGACGCGCAGGAGAAGTCTATAATTTGTCGAGTCGAGTTCGCTCGCGCTGCTTTATAGTCTAGTGCCTTTAAAGCGTTGCTAATGTGCTTCCACCGCGCGAAGGGGGGTTCAGGGGGACCCCGAACCCCCGCCTGGTGCAACTCGAGACGGAATTGTCGGGCGCCGCGTGTGCCGTATTCTCATTGTCCGGTCGTCGAGCCACCGGAAGTCACCGGAAGGTGAAGACGTAACGGAAGACTCCGTCCGCGTAGCTTATACCCCTGCCAACCCCCCGAAGAATCGATCGCAGCCTACCTTCGTTTTTATACTTCCATACACACATCTTTGTACATATATCTGTACGTTTATACGATACGACTTAGACGTCTGCCCGCAAGGAGTTTTGTATTTTCATTCCGTTTCCGCTCGCTTTGTTTATCTTCAAAAACTATGACTAGATTTTAGAACTTTATCGCTCTTAGCTACGTGAGTTACTGCCTAAACATTACGGTATTGATAGATACCCGGGGAACGACGCCTTCACACTTTTTGAACAACATTTTCAGTCTTCTCTCCAGCAGGGTGCGCGAGGCTGTAATTATGATGTTTTTAGCTGGCTCTAAGGGGGATGAAATCACTCGCGAAATAAGCAATCGTCAGGCTTATTAATCGCCTGTCTACTCCGCGAATGAGAAAGATACGAGATTATTTATTTTTTCCCTCATTTTTTCTTTTCCTTTTTTTTTCCTGAAACACAACGTACTTTCGATCGATAGCTGTTCACGAAGTGACATATTTTCGATGCAGATGTCGAGACGGTGGGAAACTTATCGTCACCGTGACATACTTGACGGCTTTCGCTGTTATTCTGAGATAAGATTATCGTTACGCGCAGCTCTTAGACCTGTCGCAGAGACGTCCCGCCAGCCCCGTCATACATCCAAATGTTAAACTAATATTCATAATCGGCATGATATCGAGAAGTCACGAGCCCTTGGCAGCCATGAATTTTGTTCCAGCAGCGATCCAGGGCGTCATCCCCAACTTTGTATCCTTGATTCATATTTGATGCGCATTTGTTTGGAGTTGGCATCGAAATTGAATCCCTTTGTTTCGAAAGTTGCCGGTTATAGTAGCCCGGGTACACTTCGATTCCCATCAGTTATTTATGGGTTTCATTATTTTTTCGGGTTTGACTTTCGCCCCAACCCAACCCACCCCGAGCCACCCGTGCCAATGCAGCTAGCTCGTCCCTCGGTTCTTCTCCGCGGGTCGTGAGTGTGACACTTATCAAAAGTAAATTAGAAACTAAGGCGAGCCAAAAAAGTCCAAGTCTAACAATCCCCAGCCAATTACGAGTGAATTATGGATCTTCGATGTCTCGCGCTTATTGCATCGCCGGAGGCAACAAGGTGCGAAAATTCGCGCCGAGTTTAGCCTTTGCCAATTTCTCACGCCTTTTACAGCGCGTAATTTTCCTATTGTCAAATTTTAATCGGAAATTGAAAAATATCGGGGATGGGTTAACCGCAGACAATGAAGAGAAAATTTTGGGGTTGTCCCGAGACTCGAAGACGGGATCTCATCCCCCTTTGAGAAAAAAAATGTAAAAGGAAGGAATAACAGCGGTAAGAACCCCAAAGAGGATAGAAAGCAAAAAACATACAAAAAACAAGAAGAACTGAAATCGAAAAGGTTGAGCTGGCTGACTTTTGTCGCGCCCTTTAGTCTGTCCGTCAATTATCTCGATTTCTTCCGGGATTCAGGATTCCTTCGGGTAAACCTTTATACCGTTAAATCTAAGATATTTGATTCCCAGATGCTAGCCGCCCCCCGCAGCCCCAGGAACAACCCCTCCGCAAACCTCTATGCTAAGTTCGATCTTCTATTCCGAATTGAATAGAATCACACTCTATTATTCGATGGCTGAATAGCCGGCGTGCTTTCTGTGTCCTTGTGATCGAGCGACTGATTCGGATATCGCTTCCTTATCTGAGCTTAGAGCGAAGCGAAACTCGCGGACGATTGTCCGAATGAGGGATGTTACTGCCGAACTGAATCTCGGGGCATCGCGTCATCGGCGAAATAGAAGAAAAAAAAAAAAAAAAAGAAAGAAAAGAAAAACGAGAGAGTCCACGAAATAACCCGGGGATGTTGACTCGATTCGCTATTTCCATTCGGACGATGGTGCAGGCAGTGGCTGGTGGCGAACGACTTGGATCGCTATCGCGTAAGTGGCTCTGCTTTGAAGTTTAAAGTTTACTTATCTCGCGGGCGCTTCTGGCTCCCGCGAAGAATGAACCGGGGCTGAGGCCGAAATGGTCAGTCTTTTGTTGCTCTTGTTTACTGCGGGGGCGTGCGATCGCGAATGGTTGATTGGATTTCTCTCCTCTCTCTCCTCGCCTCGTCTGGCCACGTCTCGCTCCGCTTCTCTGGCCGTAACTCTATTCTCCTAAAGTTTTATTTCGCCTAGAAATCTCGGAGTCCAACGCTCCTTGATTCGATATTTTATACTCCGAATGTTCGAGAGGTGATTCTCGCCCAAAACCTGACGAAACTTTTATCATATTTCATCCTATGATTTTCCTTATGTCTAATATACGACAGACTGACGTCCGGTCCAAGATACGAAAATAACTTTTCGGGGGAAACAATTTGTCCCTAATTACAACGGTGTGCAACATAGATTATGACGTTGGCTTACGCTCAAAAACATCTGTTCCCCTTCCTAGATTCGCTCGGGGTTCCCGACCCCGCGCGAACCAAGGGGTGAACGGGACTCAGGGGTTATCTTCCGACTTTCAACCTCCAATGCAGCCAATGATTTGCGTTTATACCAGGTCAGGATGAGTAGCACTGTTCCATCCAAATACCTTCAGGCTACGAGCTAATGAAAATCAAATTTAAACGCTGTCGGAAGTTTGAAATCCATGCATCTTCTAAAGTCCATAAAATTGGGCCCGTAGCAGCCAGAAGTGACACGATGTACACAGGAGGACAAAATATACAACTATGACGTATTATTATACCTTCTGCGTAAAGATTACTTCAATTGCCTTTGTATACCTAAAGTTAGATTCTAAAGCCTCGATTTGGCCATAGGACCAATTCAATGCTAATGCATAGATGTGAGATAAAATTAATTTAACGGTCGAGGCATTCCGCCTGCGGCTGTGTACTGCGGCTTGGATTACAATGGAGAATGTGCAGAGGCAGGTCCGAGGCTTACGGAAGCTACGTTCGAACGAAAACATAATTAGTCTGCATTGTTAATGCACTAATATTTGCACGCTGTCCTGTTACTAGTGCCTCTGGTTTTGCCACAACTACCCGACATCGGGTCTCCCGTACATGTACACATATTCGCATCGGAGCGTACGCACACGGCTTTTCATTGAGCTGCCATTCCGTTCTGGCGAGATATTGTTACAATTTCGATTTTTTTTTTTTATTGTTTACACGCTCACTGTGTTTGGCGCGGTTGGATTACGTCTACAACCAGCTACTGGTTTCGGGACGAAATTCGCTCCGGGCGTATCAATATTCAAGCCAATATAAACGCTACCATTAATTATCGTAGAAGCGAATCCGTGGGATTATTGTCCGAAATCTGAATAACGTTCTGTTCCGTATATTCCCATACGCGATAATGAGCCTCAATAATGGCCATTCATCGAATGGTCAGTAATTAATTTACAGTGATTGAAATCGTCGTCTAAACTTGAACCGATCATGATTATGCGTCGACGGAAAAGGTTCACTGGCGGTGCGGAAAATCAAAACGTTAAAAAACGCGATAATTATTGTCGAATTACTGCTTGCCCGAATGACTGAGTTCACACCTCTGAACGGTTCGATGATTCGGCCATATCGACGCCTCGTTTTTCGATTCGGATTTAGGGTACAACTGACGTGTGAAACCCGCGGCGCTTGCACCAGACATCAAACGCCGTATGCCCTTTGATCAAATTCTGTCATTTAGATGGCTCTTGGCACGCAGTACTCCGCCCTCTGTCACAACCGGGAAACCAATAGTTTCGAATAGCGAGAATTTGCCGAAAATCCAAACTCGAATTTGGTAATAATTACCGCAATGCCATATCGGGACTATAACAGAAACTCGAAAGGAAGTGCGACGCGACCGGAATTTACTTTCTTATTGTTAAGGAACTTCTATTTGCCGGAAGTACGGTTTCATATGCCGTCAAGGAAAAGACGTCAACTCTATCAAAAACACAGAAACAATAAGATAAGCGAGTCAAGCCAATTATCCCACATAATTATAATTCCCCAACACTTTAGTGATAAGTGGAATCTTTTCCTGGAGAATAAGTATGTATGAAGTTAACTCTTTTGTTTAGGACTAAGTAAAACGCTACGGTCAACAATTTATACGATAAAGCGATAGAGATTAGAATGACTTGGAAATATTATTCTGTATGTTTCGGCGGAGAAAATCGAATGTAGAAATTATCGGACGATATGACAACTGTTTATTTCTTCAGTAACAAAACCGAGGGCTGCGAGGGAAAGGGTTTAATTTTACCAATACGTCTTTTCGACCAGCGATTTATGTTCGACGTCGTTAATTTCTGTTAAAAATTAAGGAATAAGAATTATGAAAAGTCTGTTCGATTTACAATATGGAAGACAACCACCAACACCCTCTTATATCTATCCCTTAGGGATGTTCTTAGTAGATATATAAGAGGAGTCATAACATCAGACGACTCTAAAGATTAAGGAACTCATTTTCCCGATAAGAAGAACGACAGGAGCGCGTCGAAATGTCAATAGATCGACGGGCTAGTGGTCACCCTGGTGATAAATGAACTTTGATTCTTCCACCCTTAACCAATACCATCTTGATTAAGAGTGATCAACGATCCGCTCTTCTGTATACTTATATACGTACAGAATGGATCAGATCAGATTAGATAAAATTTATACCAGAGATCGGAACTGAAAATAATGCATTGGCTGCATTCATTAGATTTTTTCCTCTTTCAATTACCGTGGATCAAGCTATGATTGGCAATCACCGGGAATTCACTCCTAGTGTAGATTGTGGTGAAAACTGGTTCGCGCATTGTGAGAATGTTTGAAATACCAACATTTCATATCGACTGGGTGCGATTCTGGTATAATTGCCGTAGGAGCCAATAGCTTGTAAATACATGACTGCATGCATGACTCCCTATCGTGGCATTATGCATTGCAAAGGCCCGTATTATGTTTCGTTGTACAACGGACTTCTTTACGGATGGCGAGCGTTAATTGGACGCATAAATTGATCAAGCTTCTTCGACAATATTCACTATTATAGTTTTTCAACCGCAATCTCATGACTGTCTTTCAATCTTTCACCGAGTAATCAATTCGAACAATATCTAAATAAATCGGACTCCGATCCGTGGGCAGATTAGAGTTTAAAAAATATTATCACGAGATCAGTAAACTCAAGTTCTGCACGGGCGAACCGTTTGAAAAAATGTGAAAAGACACAGGCGCGATATACCCTCGGATATAAGTGAGCTTCCCTGTAACCTACGGGCTACCTCCTATTCCCTGCTACACCCCCGTCTCTCCCGTCTTCACCCCTAATGGGGATCCGTCCGCAAGAGCACTTCAGGGCGTGTAATTGCTAGGATCCGCTTGGCCCGACCCCGAGCCAGGCTACCGCGAGTACAACCACCGTTCGTTTCACCCCTGACTATATACTACTTCGGCACCCCCGCCTGGTCTAGTACTAGTGGAGTATATTACGCTGTTATATGCGGGACGCTCACACGAAGAGTAGGTACTTCTTGGGTATGGAGATGCTGCGCGTATATACATGTAGGTAATGGTACCTACCTCACACATGAGGACGTTACTATTCATGCGTGAATACGGGGTTAAACGAGAGATGAGGACCGAGATGCGGAGGACTTGGACGACGTGCCATGCGGATGCTCTTTTAACTGACCCCCGCTGACAGATGGCACCCTTAGCGAGAGTTTTTGTTTCAAGAACGAGCTCACAATTCGCGCATTATCAGACAAATGAGTCGCGGCAATCGAGAGTCCGAGGGTAGTATAGCACGTGGCCACATGTCCAAACACCCCTCAGTGCGTGCGTATTAGGATAAGGAGGGAAAAGGAGAGGACGAGGGAAGAGGGAGAGGGGGAGAGGGGCAATCGTTGAAACAATTCGATAATGGTTGGTGGAATAGGGGGCGTACCCTGTATACAATAATACTATCGAGTTGAAATGCACTGAGCCGATTTAATTTGATTGTCTTTCACTGGTAAATCGTTGCCGATTGTTACCGATTACTGGGCATATGTTGTGTTTGTTTTTGTTTTACACCCCACGTAGGTGGGTATACCCTAATTCTCGCCATCCTTCGCTCTGTTTCATCTTACTCTTCATATTAACGAATGATTTAGTATATGCTATAGGTAAATATTGCACGATATTGTGGGATATATATTTCTCTCTGTTATTGCAGCTAGACACAACGCATGTCACGCGTTCATTCGAACCAACGAGGAGAAAAACAGTGAACTCTTTGTAAGTATAATCGTACTTTTTAATTCTGGACATCCAGACTGTATACTCGAGATCCTGGGAGGTCGAGCCATTTATGAGCTCGACAATTGGCACGTATTGTTGTGATTTATACCATGTATCGTCTTATGAAATAATAGCGATGTTTATAGCGATGCAAATATCTTTTCACCGTGGGATCCCGTGGAAAGTAAAAATCGTTATGTTCAGGAGAAAGATTGAGAATCAGAAGTAATTCGTTTCTCCGTTAAAAATCAGACGTCACAGAGACGGGCCCGAGTTATAAACATGATATTTGTAGGAGGGTGAAGCCTGTGATTCTTTCCATTCGCGAGCACTGCGTCTCGGTTGTCGTAAAAAAGTTGGAAAACGCATTAGCGATGCACGTGACGTAGTTATCGGTGGATTATGACAACAGCGAAGCGATTCTACGGCGAAGGCAGAGCGTGTATCGACAGTGACCCCAGATCCCGCGCCTCCGCACCCGATCGCAGAATCCCCTCTAATGGATTTCACTCATTTTTCTCCCTCGACGTCCCGACGTCCCGACGTCCCACCGCCAACGCCCCAGCTAGTAGCTGCAGAGACCGAGGTCCTTGATCGTCGGTCTTTAGGCCCCGTGGTTGCCTCTACTTTCCGAGTACCCGGTTATATTCATTCGATTCGGATTCAAGAGAGGTACGCGCCTGCCTCCTGGGAAGGAAAAGTCCGGAAGTTGAATAAGGGTGAAGCGTCGCTTACGCTGCTCTCAATACAGCGATACTAATCTCAACGACGCGACGCGTTAGATTTTTCGTAACCGAATCGAGCCCGATATAAGCCTTGACGAAATGGTATATCGCCAGGTGTACCCACCCTTCGAGGATAGGAAAGGCACTAGAACTAGTCGGAATAATTGAGCCTCAATCAAAAACGGCGATTAATTGTTTTCCCTTCTGTTTTATCGATGCACAAATTACTCACGATCAGATAGTTACTGCAGGCACGCGATCAGAGATTATCTATTCACAGAAACTCGTACATCTAGATATGACCTATTACCTCTTATTCTACCCTAGAGAGACACAATTCCTTTACGTCCATAAGCACACACTATAGCTCGAAGAAGTATGAGTATAGGTGTGAACTGACGATCATGCTTTGGTCTACCTGCGGTTGGATCTAATCGTGATTTTACGACATGTGTCGCGGTTTAACTTTGAATTGATAACGTGAACATCCAGAGCCATTTGCCGGAAATTATTCGATTTTTTATGAAATAAATGATTATTGAATTAAGCTCGTAGAAAGATGGGGTAAAAATTATCTTGCCAGTATTTTAATGCATTCTTGAGACCCTCGAGGTATACTCACCTGTTAAGCTCAATTATCCTATTTGTCATGGTAGATATTCGGTTTCGCTCTGTGATGCATCGACATTAAGTTACAGGGGAGAATAGACTAACTCGTACCACCAGGTAAATCGTACCGTTTCAGTTTGGTCATTTTTTGCCAGAGTGTCTCCTCGATTTTGAGAATTGTAGAAATGGAAACATACAGTTTTCAAACTCGAAGAAACACTCTCATAAAAAATGACCAAACTGGAACGGTACGATTTAACTAGTGATACGAATTAGCCGACTCTCTGCTACTAGATTTACAGCTTTTTCAAAAAGTGTATGCCGAGACTTCGATGATTGAGAAGTGAGTGAGTTTCAGGGAAGATAATTTTAGTTCCTGAAATTTTATAATGAATTTTGTTTAATCGTATACTACGAGTATCGCAATGAAATGTCTGTAATGATTGCCTTCGCAATTTCGTTGATAAGACGATAGGTGAGTAATGATCGATGTTTCGATACCCGAAACGGATCGAACGATCTAACCACCTATAGCTATCATTCCTACGATCGACAGCATGGCAGTCATACTTACATCTCCCCTCTATAGATTACCTATCTCTCGTTCTCCTTGTCTCTCGCTATCAATACACATCCTCAACATCTCCTACCTACGATCATTTACGATAGGCTCACCAGCTCGGAGGGATTAAAACACCTGGCTAAATTACATCGAATTGCTAAAATCCTTCTCAGTAATAAAATCTCGATGAATCATTCGATATGGATTTTCTTCGACTCGAAATTCTTCCTTGCCTTTTGCTTTTCACCGCGTGTAGCTCATAGGCAGAGATTTTTTCGAATGTAATATCATTTTTGAGATAAACTTCGAATCACCATTTCTCAAGATGAAAATTAGAAAATTTCTTGGTGTTAACAATGATGCCGAAATTTGGCAATCAACTCGGTCCTACCTCAGAAAATGTAGGTGATAGTGATTCGTCAACTCATCGTATGTCGACACGATTCGAGACACGTATACCTACATACGTTACATCTTTAGACGGAGCGATTAACTTGGTAAGCAACTATACGCACGTACGCATATATTGCCGCATGCTGCGTGTAGAATGCATTACGTATTCTTCAATTGACATTTAGTCACCGATAAGCTTAGGCTTCTATTTTCATCTCCTTATCTCGCACATAATTATGCATATGCGGTATTATAATATGCGTTGTTTCGGTGGATTGTGAAATTCGGTAAGCGAAGACACATGTTCGTTGGAAAAATGATGCAGGTACTTTTCCATATAAGTTTCGGAAATAATTTTCGATTCATTTCAATCGTAGTACTGATTACGGATTTGGTTTATCGATAAATACTTCTCATTGTTCCGCGTGACTCGCGTGTCACCAACCTATACCAAAATAGTACACATGCCGTCCCACTCTGTCGATAAAATTTTATCATTACCTAATCGAAGTTCTAAGATATCGCCTATAGCTCCGCAACTTAATTAGTGGATCATCAAGACTTCCTGATTCGGGCACTTCTGCTTTATCTTATCTAACAATTTCAGCCTATCTGATCAGCTGGCCGTTCAAAAATTGACTCATTTGATCGGGAAGGTATAGTTTTGCCAGATAAATGATATCGCGTCAAGCCCCTTGCGCCACTTCTACATCATCAGGTTATCTCTCGTCCTTCTTTATGGGTGTAATTATGTAGTATACAGTACGTAAGCACGTAGGCACGTCCTACCTTTACACTACGTCACTACAATTCTCCTTATATTTACGACAAACTTTGTAAAACGTCCTTAAATGAAGATCAAGTCAAATTAGGCGATGGAAGTATTCTGTTCCTTCTACCAATGTCAGTATTATTAATTTATCAGTAAATCTCTAACAACTCTATACTGTGAGAACATTTTTTTGTACTCCAAATTTATTACGTGTTTGCATTCATTTTATGATTATTATCCGTAAGGTGATAACTGATAATTACACTTATACACAGTATTTTCAATGATTACTGCCGGTCATCAAGATTGACATTCGCATTGTACATGTCTATTGAAATTTTAATTAACAGAGTTCTTATTGATACAGATAATACGTCTTCTCTCTTTCATGCCTATACCTTATTTGGCACGATAATCTGTGCGGCAAATTTATTCGGTGCCAGTATCGGTAAGAAAACTAATATTTCGCCGAGCCTCTTTGTATAATAAAATTTGTTGAATTGGTCTCACACCTAAGCAAGAAAATCAAATTATAACATGAATCGAGAAGATTCAACTTTCGGATGGCTAGACACTTCAAGCATAGGAACAAACAGTTTTAATTTCAGTTTTAAAAGAGATTTTCGTTAGGCCAGAATTGAAGCAGATTAATTCAGTGAATATGGATTAGAAATGTATGAGAAACAACAAGTATAAAGCTATAATCGATTTTTATTCCCTATTTTTGCTGTTCATTGAGATTATTGATTCTGTTTCATTCAGGAAATTTTAGTCTGTCTCTTTAATGAAGAAATGAAACCCCTACCCTCTCTTCGGCTAGTACTGAACTTCGCGAAATTACGATAACAACATAATTGAGTCGATCGTTTATAATTTCCGATTTGCGAATTGGAGATAATTATGTCAGGAAATGGAGACGTTTTTTTGCACTGATAAAATACTTATCAGGAAATTAGAGTAAAACGTGAGGAGAATATTCGATGCAAAACTGTCGAGTAAGATCGATTTTTTGCGAAATTTTTTTGGGAAAGTATAAAAATCGATGCCAATGTTTCATTCAATTTTAGAGAATTCAACATTTCTTCAACACAATCGAAAAATTATTCAATAGCAATTGCTGCATTGTAGTTTTCACTAATCTGACGGCCCTGATGTTGCCTCAAATCTGCTACAGAATGGTTCCTTTCGAACAACTCCTATTTCAGAAGAGTTTGTCATCACAAGCTGTTTTCTTTTTCAATATTTCGATCTTAAAGTTAGCGAATCTCTGATTAGGAATCTACCAGCTCAAGGAAGTATCCGTTTCCTGGAGCTACTTATATACAGCTAAATAATTTTCCGCATTACTGTTGTACGTTTCTTCGTATCCCATTCTTATCATAATCAGACCAAAGTCGACGGCAGAGAAAAGAATATTTTTTATTGATGGAAGAAACTTCAAATAAGCTGCACTCATGCTATTAAACAATTCATAACGTTCGAGCTAACGGAGATATCACTTTCATAAGAGTCTCAAAATGTTCCTTTTTTGACAGAATATTCCTGTCATTTTTTCACCAACATCCCAGAAGCCCAAAAAATTAATAATCAACGGTATGAAAATTGGCAACGATACTTAATACGAAGAGAAAAAAATCCAAGGTAGTATCTGACAGTAGCACAAGTCACCAGAGGTACCGGACTGAGCTTAGAAGTGAAAACGACTGGAGATTATCTCATTTGCAATAATATTAAAATAATTTTAATGAACGAGTTTGACTAGATGCGATGAGAGGATCGGGTACCGAAACTTTCATATCCATAGGCATGATTTTTCCCTCAATTTTGAAAATAATCCACGAGTCAAAATTTGCATGTTTTAGTTAACAACATCGACAGTATAAAATTTCCGATAGTTATTCCGAAGAGACGAAGTATAATCGATTTTAAACTACTTACTTGGTGTTTTGAAAATCATCCTTTTACTCGATGAATATATGTCCAATCAGCAGTTGTTTATTAATTTAATGAAGATAGAAAGCCTCCAGTCAGTTGATCCCAATTGTTTGTTGTTTCAATTATCAGGGTGTATAAACCGGTCGAAAAAATGATATAACTGGAACTGATCCATATGGATCGACTAAGGTTTTCGCGAGGTGACAGACAAACTGCAGCCAACTCCTTCCGACCGAAATATTGCGGCTATCTCTTCGGACCAAACACGTATCGTTGTATCAACGCACCATTATCATTTCGGCGAGTTAGAATGTGTTAGTAACGTGTGAGCTTTGTTGTGAGAAATTAATAGCCAGATATATCCTCGTATCTAGCCTGTGATACAGATCTCATGTTATAAAATAATCTTTTCGTGAACAGTTCGTGTAACGCGTTTTGTACGAACGACTATCGTATTCTTCCCATGCCGTAATAGCGAACTTTCCAATCGTCTAACATTACAAGTCCCTGTAAGTTTCCGTCATTCGATCGTATAAGATGATTAAAATTCCTTTGACATAAGCGAAACGTCAGACAGATAAAATTCAGCCGAAAATTTAAGACAGATTAGCCGCTAATAACTTCAACTCCAATGCTCTATCTCGATAGTTAATAACGTTAATACCGTTAATTCCGTTAATACTTCGGTATCACTCTGCACGCGATGAATCGAACCAGACGCAAGCCCCTCGATAGTAAATTAAATGCATCCCGGCCAGCAGCTTCTACTTTGGTATCTGCGAGACATAAACGGGTATCATGCGGTGGCGCTAATGAGTGAAGATATGATAATGACTGAGTGACAGTGGATGGCACTCGGTTCTCACGCCTCGATCTTTGAAGCATGAAGATTTTGCAGGGTATCACCGCCACTCGAAAGAAATCTTACATCATACATGTAGGATATGATTTTTTTCCAGCTTTCTGATAAGGCCTGAATTAACTTTAATATTTTAGTACTCCCCTACTCTCTCATTCTCTCGCATAGACCCTTGGCAAGAGACTGTAATCTTGTCTCTGCACGGCCACCTGCATAGCGTGGGATCGGGATGTTCCTGGTGTCAAGACAGCCCGGCAGTCTAAACAAACGGCAGACAGCGCGAGATAACACGCGAAACTAAGCTGCGTATGAGGTCGCTCCTCTTCCTCTTGCAGCTAAAACTTATACCTATATACTATACGTATAAATATATACATATCTCTTCCGCTTAAGAAGGAAGGAAGTAAACCAACTCGCGGTTCACTCCTTGGATCAATTCCGTTTATCCCCGAGCAGATAAAGACTGTCACGTAATCCCGATTTGCCAGATAGCATCTGATGTCTTGAAACAATGCCGGAGGTCCTAATCTCAGAGGCATTCATTCTTAGAGACTTCTAACAACGATACTTAATATCGTTATTCAATATCAAAGCTGTTTCGTGAAGATCGCGGTAGACTCGTGTATAATTAATTGTCAATTATACAGAAATAAGCTTAATAACAAGCATGGAAATGGGAATGAAATAGCTGGTCCCGAGCCCTGGGAGACGTATATACTCATTGTCAGCGATACCGGCTTCCTTCCGTTACAGATAAAGTAAGGATTGAGCAAAAGGGCTCGTGGGACCGACCTCACGACGCCGTCCTTATCTGACTATTCGGTGGACCACGCATTAAATTTTATCGAAAATCTTGCCCATGTCCCAAATTTGTTGGAAACTATAATTTCTTAAGACTTTATTTAATTATCTTTACCGACAGAGAAATTTTGAGTGATTCTTAGTTTGGGATATTGTTTCAAATAACCTGGCCGACAATGGTTGAAAATTTTTTATCTTAAGCTGACAGTCATAGGAATGACGATATCGTCAATACGACAGAAACTCCTTTCTTTCTTATTTCACTTCCCATTTCTACTCCCCGTTTCATCTTTTCTCTTTATTATTAGTCAGTCCTAGGAACTAGCGTCACATATATATTTTACCAGGGTTAGACACAAGGAGGCGGTCATAACACTCATGATTTATATAAAAACTTAAACTTTTTTCAAAGTTCTCGGAGATTTTGGGTCTCTTAAGCCCACCGGGCCCCAGGGATCGTCTCACGCAAGCAGGCGTGAAATGAAGCTACAGCATGCAAAGACGACCGCCAACTCCCTCGGTGACACAGAAGCTCAGGTTTGCGATCTCCACGGTTCTTTATGGGGCAACTTGAAACCATAGCAGACTTTTGGTCCGGGAGGTCGTCCATCAAAGGGTTCCAAATAAATACCGACCAAGGATCATCAATGGCCAATATTTCCGATGAAATCTTTTATCTAATCCACTTTTACTGCGCGAGGTTCAGATTTCTACTCCAGTACGGAGCAATTTTATTCATTTTATTGTTAGTTTTCCATTTTTCAGTGACGATGTGAGGACAGGGTTATAAGTTTACTCTCCGGAAACGGTTGCCACAGTAATATAAATAAATATTTTCACCCTGCAGGATATGAAAAAGATTATTTATATCTTGATATCAGTTCGTAGACCGGTTGTGTCTTACGATTAGTAGCTAACTTCTAGACTAGGCACTCATCAAGCGAAGTGTTTGATCGATGGATCCTCCGAAACCGGAAATTATGCGTCAGTCTATCTCTGCAGGGGAAGTGACGCTACGGGGCTGCCGGCTCACGCCACTATATCTAGTATATCTGTTGATTATATTTCCGTAAAACTCTTCCCAGGGTGTATTTCTGTTATTG
This sequence comes from Rhogogaster chlorosoma, assembly GCA_944452935.1. NCBI lineage: Eukaryota > Metazoa > Arthropoda > Insecta > Hymenoptera > Tenthredinidae > Rhogogaster > Rhogogaster chlorosoma. The sequence goes on along the minus strand of OX101801.1, from coordinate 19,774,266 downwards.
ACTCGGGCGAGTCGACTCAAGGAGAGAAGGACTTACCGGGTTAAAGGCAATTCGCTCGAGCGAACCAATCACGGTTATTTTCTCGGATAGGTTCGCGTGCTCCTTAAGCCACCTCGAACGAAATCCATTGCGCTATCCTGGTCGGATTTATTTTTGATAGCTCGTCGACAATTTTCTTCTCTTTAATCCACTTCTTTTTCCCTCCTTTCTCTATTTCTCTACTTTCTAGCTATTCGCCTCCCCACTTCGCATGTTATATTTTTCGGCTTACCCAGCGGCATGCAGATGCATACAACCAAGGCATATCTACTTACTCCTCGTGTAGGTGATCCGAACGTCGCGTGCCGTTACTATAATACGATTCTATTCATATTATAACTTGACATTCTATACGAGGTCAGATGCCACTTGAGTTACGCCTTCGAATCCTTAACAGAACCCAACGCAAAAACGTAACGGTAAAAATTCGAAAAAGAAATATACGCCTTCTCTAAAACCTCTCCACGCCCCTTACTACCCTAGCAGAAAGCACCAGGTTCTCTCTTCAACAATTCTCATCCCCGCTACTCGAAGAGAGATGATGAACGCGAGAAACGGTCATCATTTTTCAATAATCAACATTTTTTCAAATCCAATATCTCCCCGTAAACTATCACGTTCAACTATGTCGTTAAACGTCATGCATTCAGGTCCTTTCCTCGACATTGCAGGGTATTCGAATGAATATACTATATGTGAGACATGCCCAGGCATGGGAGTGTTTCCCAGAGGGGTTGACGAGGCCGGCACGTGTCTTCCTGTATAATGGGGTTGCCGTCGAAGACTAATCACGTATAGTATACGTATACCTACCTTATTCCTCTGGCAATCGTTTACAGCAGTAGCCATTATACCCCGCATTATTTGTTCAATGAATTAATCGTCCCTGGTTAGAAAGATGGGAGGCGGAAGTTGAAGCGAGAATATATTTTCGAAACTTGGAGCCTGGAAGCCAACGTGTGGTTTGATTCGGTGAAAAAGTTCGTCTATTATCTATACTTGGCGTGTTTTCGACGATTCAAGCGTGCAGACGTTACCTTCACGTAATCGGAGTGCAATTTGTACGGGATATCGAGACAGAACCTTGTAGACTTAAACCAGTTGTGCTATGCATACCTCACTCACTACACTCACACGTTTTGCTAACCAGACTCCCCCGCGAGGGTGAAGATAGCCGCCAAACGAAATAACCAGGATTGTTCGCAATCCACAGCAGCCACGAATATCGCTCGATAAATCAACTTCCGGATGCGAGCCGAGCGGAGGGACATTGTTTGACTGCACGCGATCTACACGTTGTAATCTGCTAGAGTTTGAAATCCTCTTAGAGATAGGCACGTAATAACGAAAGGGTGGTTTCTCCTCGATTCCATAACGGTTCGCGAGTATCAAGCGAGACTTACAATGGAGAGACAGTCTCTCTTCGTATTCTTGCGATACTTTCATTGTGTGAAAATAAAGAAGACTAAAAAACGCGTCAATGACTAGAGTATAACCAAGCTGCGTAGATTCTGACGAGATGCAGTAGGTATACACCGGTACAGCTCAATTGGGCCAATTACTTGCTAACCATAGACGATATCTGATACATCATCCATAGAACCAGTCACATAATGCGCGGTATCTGCGATCTAAAAAATCTCTAGGTTCGAAGCTCAGTCGTACGAAACGGTAAGGGTAGATAGCTACGCTGCGCTGCATCTGTTGTCACGCCCTCCCGTATGTGAGAGTATGCGTATGTACCCGCGTGTTAGTGCGGGGAAGTCACAGAGCAGCCCGCAGCAAACAGTTCAAAGAGAGAAGGGCAGGGTGGGATAAAGACAGACCATAAAAGAGCCAGAGGGATGTTTTTCAGTTTGGGGTCGCGAGGGATCTAAATGTTTTATTACTTAATCATGACGTTGGGGTTGCCTAGGCTGGGGGCGGGGGAGTCTAGGCACAATACGTGCGGCCCGCTAAGGTCCATAAGATCTTCGGTACCCTGAAGAATTTCATGAATCAGTTTATACTACAATTCAGATCATGAATTTTCGGTTATCCGAGATGCATGACTTGGATGAAAAGGAGCGAATGAAAAGAACGAACTGATTGCGAGTGACATTGCTTCAATATCTTATCACACTCGTTCCTGAAAAGTGCAAAGTGCAAAGTGCAATTTGAGTTTAAGCCACGGCCTTGGATTATCTTCGGGACCATTGAACGCCCTGGTATAGTGAGCCAACGACTCAATTAGTCGGTTCAGAACTCGCGTTAACTTCCGAACTTGTACACATGTTGCACGTTACGTCGCAAATAAAGAATTTACGGGCAATGGACGACGACGAACCACGATGGGTGCAGTGACGCGGGAACCACGACAACAAAACGTTGAGGCATCCACGTCCATGCACATCGAACTCCACACTCCCAGGAAAGCTCATTGTTTGCCTTAGCTAAGCGCGTGTGCGTTAGAAACTACACTATATAACTACATTAGGGGTTACAACCCCAGCACGCGCCAGCTGGCTCATTGTGAAGCTGTTTCCCCGATATCTCTGCTACAATGGCGTCGAATTTTTATCTCGATAAATTCGAACGCGGGGCAATTGGAATCCACGGATTGTTCCCATCTCATAAATCTGTACTTTTTCGCTCACCGATTTTTGCTCCGAATTTTTACTTTCTGAACGAAATATGAATGAATGGACATCGAAATAATCTAATAAACTAGGTAAAAACCAAAATCCAGAATCATCCATAATTCTAAGTAATGATGGATAGAACATTCTTCAATCACTCGAGCCGAATTTTTAGTTACGTGATTGTTGATCGGTGGACGTAAACCGAGAGCGTTTATGCAGGACGGTTTCCTTCGCGATCTACGCCACTGTGAGGATCATCCCCTAATGTATTTACGCGGGGACAGTACGTAGTGTCGATGGGGTGAGATTTGACACCCGTGTAGAGGCGATGTCCCGTACATCGGACACGATGTATGGTTGTATCTCTATTGTCATCGGAGCCGAGAGATTAAGCTAATTTCACACATGTTCGCCCGTTGCCATCCATTGACTAAATCTCTTGGTAATAGTAGAGGACGCGTTAGTCTTCTCGCCTCGAATACATGCGAGTTATCGCCCAACGTCTACCCTCTGACCTTTGCAATCATGACTATATGGTATGTCAGTACCAAACTACATTCTGTAGTCAGTTTAATTGATAACCTCTCCAAAGGATGCGCTGTTCGATTTCACCGATCGATCGAATTCATTGATAGCGATTTTCGAAAGACATCTTTCATTTTTCTTATGGGGTTCTGTAAACATTAAACGGAAATGAAACCGTCGATACATATATCTCTCGTAAGGCCGGAGGCGGTGGTGTAGAAGTTTAACCGTATTTTCCGGAAGCTCCTAACGATGGTCAGATAACAACTCGGTGGCTAACTAGCCGAGAAAACTACGTCACGTAACATCTGCCATGACAAAGTTAGCCCAGCTTTAGCTAAGCGAACTAACCGGTCGATTAGTCGAGCTCAGATCAACCGCTAGCAAAAGTGGGACTCTGGGAGTTCTGTCTTGGGGACGCACCCGCCCACATCCTCCGTGGTTTACAATTACGTAATGTCCCGCATATGTCTAAGAATTTCCGCACATGTCCGTAGTCCATCCGTCCATCCGTCCATCCGTCCGTTCGGCGGTTTGTCTGGCCGTGCGAAAATCAACGCTTCGCCAAGCGCATAGGCAAGCCGGCCGCGTGGGTGGCTCTGATTATGGGACTTCACACCTTGCACATAAACAACAAATTAAAGAAATGCCGAAACGGACCGAGAGCTGAAAATCTGAGGTGAAGGTACGCGGAATTTAGCGTGTAATGACTCTTCGGATGGCTCGCTTTTATCTTCGAAAAATACCGCGCGATGCCTGCTTCAGGACTCATCTTGCTTTCGGTTCGAATTTTCTAAAGGTGGCTTACAGACTCTCGCTTAAAGCCCTCGCGAAAGATCCTACATATATAAAGTTTATCTTTCATTTTATGTTAGACCGACGCTATATCCGTTAGCTGTTGCATTTGCAGCTCTTCACATCAGTGATAATATCGTCCTTGAAAAAATGCAGGAAGTCCAGTATACACTATACTTTCTCGCGGTTGGGTAAAGTGCAAGTGTCATTTCCTGAGTCTCGGAAACTATCAAGTGGCATATAGATCTCAATATCATCAATGGAAGGTTCAAATTTGAGTCTACTCATCGTGGGACTCATTATTGACACCTATTCTACTTTTTGGCAATACTGACCGATTTTGCGTTCACAAAGGTATAAGTTTCAATCGGAACGTTGAATTTAAGGAGTTACATCAGGGACACGTGAAGAAATTTTCTACGACTTTAGGGAAACAACGATGTATTGTATGAAAATCTTAGAACATTCTGTATCTCGAGGATCCAGTTTGTGGTAAGAAAGAAAGAGTAGGACAATTGTTAGGGACCAATTACTTGTAATTATTATAATTAACGAAAAAACTTGAGGCAGGAGGCGAAGTACTTTTCGAAGAGCATATAGAATAAGGCGGAGAATCTTGGTGCCGAATGATATTATGAGAAGTAAGGAATAGAATATATGAGCACCGCGAAGTTTTTTTCATTCCCACGCGACCTTTGACCTCATTCGCTTGTCCAGGGTTCGCGGACAGCGACGAGTACCGCTCGCCGAGTGAGTCCTGTCATTTGACACAGTCCTAAACCCGATTCGCGCCACCAGCTTCAGCCACCCGTCCGTCTGGTTTTGTCTCGCGACTCGTGTTCCCAGCCTGAAGAACAAACGAGAGGGAGAAAGAGGCCTGGTGAAAAAGACGGGGTGAAGAGAGAACACTCGCGTGGGTGTGGATCGGAACGTCGACGCTTCCCAAGCCCCTGGATGAATGTGCCGCGGACGAGAAGCCCGCGAATCTTTTAGAAGATAAGCTTTTGTGTGCCAACGAGTCCCAAGTCTGTGGGAACTCGGATCTTGGAAAGCACCGCCTGGACCGCGCTCTCCCCTCATCCCCCGTGTCTCGTCTACCTGGCTGGCTCGATGCTACAGCCTTAGAATTTCGCTCAGATATTCATATGACTCGATTTCATCTGTTTAAAAATTCGATTCCATGTTATGAGAGGGAGGAAATTCTCACAGTTAAAGTTTTCATCAAAGTTTATTAATTTACTTCAATTTTAACTAAGATCTGCTCTCCGTAACTTATGATTTTAACCATCTCCGGGAGGACGACGTAGGAGCATGCCATACTGCAAACTCTCCAAACTCCGTGGCGATAAGAGTGTAGGGCATCTCCAACTCGTAAATTACTCAGCACCGTATCGAACGGTGCTGCACATTTGTTTGTTCGTATGGATAATCGGCCCAGTGGCTCGCAGACGCAACCTGGCCGCCACAAGACTAGAAGCGATGAAGCAAGCCCATCGAGATCCAGAAGTCTCAGGAAGGCCACTTGAAAGATAACGAAGTGACACACTAAGATGCAGGCTACTACATAGTACGGATTACTTCCGAATTGACACAGAGCAGATTTTATTTGGCTGTCGATTATGACGAGCATACTTTCGCCGCAAAAAATACTCGCTTCAAACCTACGTTGTGTTTATTTCGCAAGTATGTTTCCTCATATGTTAGATACATGTACATTCATGTGTATCGGTATCAATGACGTGGGAACACATCTGATCGAGGCTTATAGCAATTTCCGGAACCTCCGAGAATAGCCTAGCGGTAACTAGAACCCATCGATTGGCTGTTTAACGCCGATTGAAAGCGACCGTGCGCGTCCAAAGGCTTCCGCATTTCAAAATTACTCCTTCGATTTTGATTGCAGATTCAAACGGCTCAGACCTTCGTCATTTACCTGCTTTCGAATCGACAATATCCGATTAGGAAACTAGAATCATAGCCAAATTGATATTTTCCCTCACACCGGAGACAATGAATTACGGCAAAAGTGACAAGGATCGATATTTCATCGGCAAAATACATTCAATGGTCTAATTTCCGACTCAAATCTCAAACAGCTTTGCCGCTCACTGATAACTTAGTAGAACAACGAGGCAGGGGCTAGAGTCCGAAGGAGAGTCATTTGCTTCTCGAATCGAGAGAATTGAATGACGTTTAGTGGCCAAACGTCCGATAACTGAGTATCTTTATGGCTATTGCTTGTAGCAACTAGCAGGCTGCAGTGGGTTGGACCCAGCCCAATAAACCCACCAGGTATAATGTGCCCACGCTTTGACGTGGACGAATAGGCCTATACAGGTATGACTGTGACTCCAAGTTGGCACGTATACGATACATGCAGGTATCTAACAGTCGATAGCCTTTGTGCACCCGGAGTGTAATTGGTTTACCTATTCCTCCCTATAACCGGAACGCCGCGGTACGATGTTTCCGTTCAAGCGACATGTTATAGACTATAGGTAAGCAAAACAGGATATGGAAGTGTTTCATGCCTCTGGAATATGGAACAATCGCGAATGTCAGATGCGTTCTGCGTATAGTGCAGTTGGAATTCTTTGAACCGCAAAGTCTCCCGTTTCCGAGACTACCGCGGTCAGAGCAGAGACTCAGAGAGATCTATATATAGTCTGGACTCAGACCTGAAAGAAACGTTTCGGTCTCTTTCCAACCTGGAGAATCTTTCGAAGCATTGAAGCGAGAAGGTTAATACTTGTTCTCGTCGAGTATAATTCGAACCTACAACAGAGATTTTTCATTCAACCTCTCACGACACCGTATTAAAGTAGTTTCTGCGCTGAGTACAACTATCATATGTCAAAACTGTTCCTCATATTCTTACCAATAATAACAATAGTTGTTTTAAATATGCTACAATCTACATTATATACTATACGTAGACGTCGATCAAAAATGTTGTATAAGCATGTCACCTATGTTGGGCCAGCAAGATAATTTGAAATCAGTTGCAGTGCGAGGATAGAGCTGGGGTCAAACCGTAATGACATCACTCCATCATTCGGATTTGGTATTCGGCTGATCTAAATGATTGGGGGAATAAGAGACCCGCGGTGGTATATGTACGATATTTTTTTTTTAATGTACAGCGACAGAAAAGTATATAAACAGAGGGAAGTTGGGAGATTTTGTTGCCGTTTTCAGTCACGTACCAATGTTGCGTCTATTTTTTTACGACCCTGAGTCTACACTGTATAGCCATCAACGTTGCGAGGGAAAACTCCCGCAATTCCGGATCAATGTGCTCGCATTCACATCACGAATCAACATAGGTTCATCCAAGGATCACAGCTACGCAGAGAAAATGTATTGTCAGGATTGTTCGTGAGGAGGACACTGGTACAGCAAACGCGTAGAATCCACGACGAAAAAGACAAAGGGCTCGATTGTTGGTCGGCGTCGTTACTCCCCTATACATATCTCCGAGGGGGTCGTAAACTAACCTCTCAACTTTTCACTCCAAGTACCTAGGTGGACGTACGCGGTAGTGGCTACCACACTTGCACTGCGTCTACGATATGTTCTGATAATAATTCTAGCACGAGACGCTTCTCACCGTAAAATAGATAACAAGTAAAGTGACGCGGTCTTTAAAGCTGACTACAATCCTCTCTCGCGGTTGAAAACCCGTCAAGAGCTTTTGCGACGAGTTCTATGACCCCGCCTGGAGCTCTAGGAGCTATATGTGCTCAATGCTTATCGCTAACGCGCGGGTGTATGTGAGTGAAGTCGCCACCCTGGACCGAGACGTGTCCGGTGCAGGGAAACATCGTCGACCTCTACACGGAGCTCTATTGGCTGTCTGGCGTCTTGGTTCTCAAACATATTCAAACACCATCACTGTCGTGGCGAGTATCTTGGTGAGAGTTAGGAGCTAGAGGTATGCATGGTTCGTCGCAGTCGCCCCGTCATGGCCGTCGTGGGTATAGACTTCACCGACTAGGACTGCTTCAACGAGGAGCCGAGTTAGCCGTAAACTCGGACGACCGTCGATAAATCTTCCACTCCCTTGTCTAAACACAATCTACGATCGAATAACAACGCTTCTCTCTCTCTCTTTCTCTCACACAGATTTCACCGCTGGAATGGAAGCGACACGCTTCAAGCGTAATGACAAACTGTTCCGTTTCGCAAAAGGCTAAGAGCTTGAAAATTGAATCTGATTAACTATTGAAATCGCCGATGGAAACATACACCGACTCTACGAGATGTTAGAAATGATCATTTTCTTCGCCCTGTAATCAAAATGTGCAGAGCTTTAGATTCTCTTCATTAGCAGCGGCCTAGCTAGCCACGAAGGGCCTTCTTTCCTGAAGTCTTGAACGAATTCGCGTGCGAGATAACGGGCTTATATCGCAAGGGTGGTATCGGCGAAGTGGTAGACGTCGGGTCGCGGGGTGGCAGCAAAAGGCCACCGCAGGTCTTACTCGTCGAGGGTTGCGGCGGGGTAGATGCAAGGCGATTGTATCACGTCTTCCTTGAGCCCTCCGCGCACCGCCCTGATGACAATATCGCGTGGCCGGCGAGATAGCGGTTCCTGTCATTCCTCCGTCCACAGTGAGTATACTCACTGGCCACTGCTGACCAGGGCAGCTTTCAGCCCTCCGAAATCCGACTTTATAAGTCTCAACGCCACGGAAAGAAACCCGCGATTCTGTTAATCACTGTCCACGCAACCCAAGTCTAATCCTCGCAAGGTTTACTCTCCATTAACCTGGTCGCAGACGATCCGGGATGAAATTGACGCGGTAGATCTTGGAATTCTCACGTTATATAGACTCCTCGAGCAGTGCATGGCGGGAAAGCATCATCTAGTCTAGTTGTTATCCACTTTTGGCCCAGTTTGGTAGCAAACGTGATTGAGATCCGGTCGCCTGAGCTAGGGGCAGCTACAGGACGTTCGGGGTGGCATGGCCGTGGAACGACGCCGCGGGAAATGAGAGTCGTAAACCAGCGACGGGCACGCGAACCACCAACTTCCCCCAGGCCCCTGCGTGCACGCGTCTACCACTTACACCTTCTTCCCGCGCGGTACACCTTGTCCCGAGTTTTATAGGATATGTTGGTATGTATGGCCCCGCGTAAGTAGACATGTGTTTGAGTATGTGACGCTGTACCCACCAACCAGCCTACTGTATAATCAATCCTAATCTTTCCTTGCCCTTCACTCAGCACTGACCATTTCGTTCTTAGTTTCAAGTTACTCTCTACATTACTGAAGCGATATACCGCGCAAGTTTTTCATTTCTTGTTTTTCTGCGATTTTTCTTTTATTTTTCTCTTCTTCTTGTTCTTCGCGGTTGGAACGGACAAGGTCGTTTAACGCTTGAGAGGTTCGAGGGGTTTGGTACCAGCTGCGAAAAAGCGCGAAAAAGCGCGAAAGATCGGAGACAATCAGAGACGCGCTAATCGAGCTTGGACTCATGCGTGAGCACGCGTCTCTAGTTCGTCATGGCGAGTCGGCATCCTTTTCTCTTCCACGATGCCGAGTCACTTCTCTCGCTTGTACCCACCTGGGACAGAACGTACCGATAAGAGACGCGAAATAAAGGAAGATTCCAAGATTTAATAACTCGCTGTGAGCGGCAGAGCTAAAGGCTGTCGTCATCCGGCTTCACTATACTATTTGTCATTGTTATTACCACGATTTTATACACGTACGGAGCTCGAAGAACCACATGCAGACGAAGGGAAGTCGACTGGACTCAGGTAGAAGAAGCATGATTCACCACGTGGCACCGTCATCACTCCGTAATATTATTCGAATAATGAAAAAGCAATTTTTTTTCTTCTTTATCACTGGTTCCGGTAAACAATGAATTTTCCTAGTTTCAACGAATCATCACGTCTTCGCGAGGTCTTAATCATTCGAGAAACAGATTTTTGCACAGATTTCGGTCCACCTGTGAGACCGAAAAACTGACCGAATGATCTCAGAAACGACGAAGTGAAAAAATCTGAAATTCACAGGATTTCACATTCGATGGGCATAAAAAATTGCCTGCACGTCTCGTTCAATTTTAACGGTTGCATCTACCAGAAGAAATTAGGCTCTCAATATCTGCACGTCAAAATATATCCTTTGCATCCTAGATAGATAGTGTTTACGATAATTACATGGGTTTGTAGGAGGATGAAAAGTACGCCTTTTTCCCGTTCTTTTGAAATTTTTCAAATTACTGATATGAAAAACGAAGCAGCGGTACGGAATAAAAAAAAACAAAAATGATTTCACAAGATAGGGCTGGTGTCACAGTTCTCGTCAGAATAGTAGGCAACGCGTGCGATTGGCAGCAAGGCGTACGGCCAGTGTCCAGGCGCGCGAGATAAATTTGCTAGATATAACTCTTCGTGAGTTCTGTAAAAACGTTTTATTCATTGTCAGTCCAATTGCGGGTGATTTTATTGCGTTTTTTTCATCAAGTGGAATCCGAGTAGGTGTATACATAGGTTCAGCGAGACTTCGAGAGGAGTGCCTAAATTATTTTCGAAATTTTTCACTTCCCCGAACGAATTAAGCATTGAGATTTAGTGAATGCAGCTCAATCACCCGGTGTGAGAAATGAATGCCTAATTAGATGATTAATTGTATAATTTATCCGAGCGGGGGAGCGACAATGGTGTATATTGCCTTATCGACGAAGCGTGCCTCTTAACCCCAACAACGGGGCCGTGCACACTTGTCCGTCGCTTTCGTCCCGCTGTGCGTCCGCTCCTACGCCTTCGTGTTACAGCACCGATATAGGTATACCTGCCTGACGGAAACTCTGGAATGGATCAATCAAGGGGCCAGAAAAATGAAAAAGAGCGGGGCATAGGAGTGAGCGTATTCTTTTAATTAGTGATTGTTTTGGTATACCTTTTGGCCCTCGTATCGAAAGCGCATTAGCTATTTAACAAAGTCCATAAATATGTCTGATCGAAATTTCAAATTCCTAAATCTATGAAACCTCGTCGTCGTTAAATTACGCCCACTAGGATCTCGTAACTTGAGTCTAAGGTTCCGCCAAGAAGCCTGCGAGCATGGCGTAATTAATGTTTGACGTATAGAAATTTCATAAACAATTACCGAGCGAAGTGACGTGGACTTGGCTTGGTTCCTCTGGTTCGATCGAAAAATTGAAGCTTTTATAATCGAAGCTCCTATCGCGTTGCCATTCGACGTCTCTACGTCCTGTCCGTCGCGTTTCATTGGCTCTTGGGAATACGGATTGTTTTCAGAACTAATTGCATTCCATCGTAGGGAAAACAAATGACAAAACAGAAAACAGAAAACAGAAAACAGAAAACACTATACGCATTGCACGCTAGGCGCTGCGCACGCAAACCTCTCGCTTGTGAAAGGAGCAACAGAAGACGCGTGGAATTGTGGATCGTGAATTGCACAAGGAACGTGTACCCACCACTCGACTAAAAATACGTACCCACATACATACTCGTGCACATTACAATCCCGTAGTACGCTTCGATATGCTCGATTTATACACGTAACTATACACAAACTCTGACTACAACGAAGGGTAAAAATTGTACGAGAAAGGTGATTGTTCCAAGTTTTCTTATCAGATTTACATGGCTGTATTGCGCTGCAGTTATCCGAACAAGAATCGTTGCTGTTTTATACTAATGACGGGAATTGATCAGCTCACTACACCTACAAACGCTAAATCTTGTTGGACGAGGAGTAATTAAAATTTCAAATGTTATTTCCACCCCGAGCCTCGAGATTTATCCTCCAAGTGAACGGAAATGATTATTCTTAACGTCAAATCGAAATGAAAAATCAGAATTTTTTTCCTGGAAATTCTAGACATGTATAAGGTGTGAATACTTGTAATTTGCTAAATAGTTTCGAACCTCATCTATTCTAATCAGTACCTATAAAAAGTTTAACATTCAAATGATAATTGCAGCTAAGATATTTACTAAAGAAAAACGATTCCAATTGACGTTTCAACAAAACAGAACAGAAAACAATTTCTGATCCGTCAGGGATGATATATGGTGTCCCCGAGCCTTTAACTTTCGATAATTATTAATTACATATCGTCGATATATAACTTGCCCGAAAGTTTTTAGTGCCTAACTTGTTTATGAGGTAAGCCCCTGTCCTGCACGGTCTCGTATATCTTCAACGTTATATTCAACATTTACACCCATTCCACTTACCCAACCTGACATGAATTCAGTTCAGCATATTTAGCGCCTTGATTTCAATTAGTATATCAAACTACGCAAGTCGTACGCGTGACAACGATAAGAAACACCGACTGACTCAACTTCTATATATTTGACTTTTACTTCACACAGATGTAGATTGCCAAGTTTCGTTCTTCGTCGCTATTTTACGGCGATCAAATGAAGCAGGTAACGAGCAAATATCAGTTTCATTCAATCACAACTCTCACGGTTTTACGTAGACACGAATACCGCTAATAGTGAAGATATCGATTAACGGTGAAAAATATCCGTGACTCATCTTCTGCCAATGCATATCTTTCGCACGTGCCATCTCGAGAGAATGACATGTCTCGTATCTTGGCTAATATTCCACGTTCTGGTATAGAACACGAAAAAGATGTCATACCTCTATAGGTACGAATAGTACTCGTGGGAATCGCTGTTCAGTATAGCAGAATTTTATTTTTCCTTACAGTACCTCAAACGCGTCGACAAAGTTCAAACGAAGACGGGGGTGGGCCCCTTGTTTCTTTTTTTCACGTGTGCCTGCGTGGCCCTTTTTTTATCGGACAATTTAGGTTAGCCCCGACACGGCAGGATGTCTCAGACAGTGCAGGAGCTTGGCGGGGGGGATGAAATGAGCTATTAAAATGAGATCGAGATCGAGATGAATCGGAGGAAGAGGCGAGATTTAGTTGGAAAGGATCTCGTTTCGGAGGAAGACGAGAGAGATGACGGAGTTGTAGAAGGAGCCGTACCAGGCCTGACCTACCTCAGGATCATCGGATCTATTCATACAGTTTATTCACGACGATCCTCGCTCAGGAAGCAAGACAAAAGCACGATGAAACACAGCACAGAGCAGTACCGCGTCCGCGTAAGCGAGTTTCTCGGCTTTGTCTCCTCTCCGTTTCGACTTCCGGTTGGTTATTCTGCGTTCGAGTATTAGGCTGAATAGGATGCACCTGAATGGGAGGTCCTGCAAGGGATTCACTCACATCTTGTAGTCCGCGGTTTTCTACAGACCGTTTCGTGCGCATCAAGCCATAGATTTTTCCACCTGGAAGCAAATATTTTCTTCCCGTATTTCCACCCCTGTAGTATAACAAGGAGCAGTACTGTTACGCGGCAGAACTCCCCATACATCCAAGATCATAATAGCGACGATAGAATCGATTGTCTTTCGCTCAATACCACCGGAGAGACAGAGAAGACTGGTCCATTGTTTTCTCGAGTCGCGAGTCAAGCCTTAACGGATTTTGTCTTACAGATTATTATATTAAGATCCGTTGAGTACTCGTTGACAAATTATTACCAACTCGAAGGGTGAGAGTGCAGAGAGTACCTATAAGGAATTTGTATACCAGAACGCGGGAACGAAGCCCCTTTGAATCGACCCATGACCTTCGCCACCACGTTCTCCTCAAGTTCCCATAGGCTCGTTTCACCTTTTATTTTATTTCATTTCATTTCATTTCATTTCATTTCAGTTCAGTTCATTCCCAGGGGATAGACGGTTCCTTCTTCAAAATATAATCCAGATTCGTACGCAAGGAAAGCTGTGAAGTTATCTGGGATGAAACTGTGATGCAGTAGTATGCGCAGTATAGATTCGAGGCCGGAATAATCAGTAGTTACTCTTTTTGTCTAATGGTTTTTGTTTTAACCGGTGTGGGTCCTGTAAACTCGCGTTATTTGTTGTATTCCATTATTGAACAGTCAGAGAGACATGACGCGGTCACAATGCCTTCAGCTCCCGTACCTATCATTCGGTCTACCCGCAAACAACTGTCGTTCCCCGTTTGCCCTGCTTTACAATATATAATAAGAAATTAACGTTAGCTCGTTGTTCAACTAAAATCTTTTGTGGCCAACCGGTGCGTTTCCAAGTGACGCTGTTCGTATTGTTGTTTCAAACACAATAAGAGAGATCAATCTACATTTTAGCGGTCTGCTGCTATGGCTGCTGCTCCACGGAGCTATGCACTACTTAAATACATACGTAGGTTCATAGCATCGGCTTGTAAGTACCTCCAAAAAATTCGGAAATAAAACTAAAAGAAAAAGAATAGCAGATTTTATCGTGTAACCAACGACTGAGATGGTCAGCTGATTGCGTCCTGCCTGGAATGATATTGAAAATTGAGTAATTTGATAATACAAATCGCTTTCTACATTCCTCTGCCTATTATACCTACCAAATATATAATGTGATTATGATCAGGACGTGATTGCGGATAGATAAATTTCTACAAGGTACACACGTCATGTTGATTGAGACGTTTTTCGATCTCAATCTCATCAACGACGATTAATATTTTCATAACTTATCGCACGATATTTCTTCGATTGTTTTGACATCAAACCTCAGTTCCCAAACCATGACCAGAGTTTCAATTAGTTTTTCGCTGCCCACTTAACAACGCTGACGAATTAAACCTCCTTCCACATCAACTGCGTGTCTATAACCGAGGTGTTTCTTCTCTGCACGTGTCCCAGGCACACCTAGGCGTTATAAAATCCGTGTGGATGCAGCCCGATCCAATACTCGTCAGAAATCGTCACGGCTCACTCTTAATTTATTACTCTATCGACACCTAGGCGCCTCTCACCCTATTTAATAACTTCCTAGCTAATACTACACTCGCACCTTCCTATACTCATGCAGCATCGGAAAGCCAATTTAATTCGATGCCTCCGTGTATAGCAACAAATCCGATTGCCGTGTAGACATGTTCAACGAGGAGGCATTAATCATTTAACGATCTACTACCGTAGAAATTACACTCTTAGACTAGTCAGCGATAGCGACACGAATACACCTGGCTTCGATTGAATTAGAGATCATTTTTCTCAAATGAAATTATGAGAAATTATAAGAAATTAGCTCCATGGTCTCAGACAGAGAAGCTAAATTACTCTCCGGAAACAAGTATACGGAAGAAGAGAAGGCGGGACTTCGGTCTGAATATATATGTCGGCGGTATGCGGGTGGGTGAATGCGCGGACAAGACATGACACCGAAGAGGATCGTCGCGAGGGAAAGGGGATCTGGTAGAGAGGGCGAGAGGACTAGAGCGGGAAAGAGGGAAAGAGGGAAAGAGGGAAATGACTCGATGAGCACGGAAAGGA
This sequence comes from Rhogogaster chlorosoma, assembly GCA_944452935.1. Lineage (NCBI taxonomy): Eukaryota > Metazoa > Arthropoda > Insecta > Hymenoptera > Tenthredinidae > Rhogogaster > Rhogogaster chlorosoma. Next base: position 19,758,919 of record OX101801.1, on the reverse strand, counting down.
ATATCGCTGGCTCCGCCTCTCTCCCAGCAACGTGAACTATTATCATTATTATTAGCAACAGCGACATGCTCACACTGTCGTGAACCAACTCTGAGCAAGCCGACACGGCAATACGCCAACGGCGTATGTGGCTGCCAAGAGGGGAGATGAGGGGAAGGCTAGTTGTCACATCAATTGCAAGGCGTTTGCTTCGACTGTCACGCACGACTCCTCGGTGCGAAATGACAATCCGCAGCCTTACATCGTATGCAATTCAATTTCTCATTTACGTTATCTGATAGGAGCACCCGTTTCAGAACTTGCAATATATCTAGGTTCTCATCCGCAGAATTCGTTCTCAGATAAATAATTTAATGAAGACACGAGGGGACGCCAATTTAATTATAAAATACGAATATCCTATGGCGATAATTCTGCGATGAGAATGACTCTCGCATTCCGAACGATTTTATGCAAACTCCCATAAAACGAGACGAAAATTTTACGAAGATTATAGGGAACTACCAGAATTCAATTAATTCAGCGACATTTTCATTCATGATGACAATAATGAACAGAATCTTGTTTAGCGAAGTCAAGATTTTTTCTCTATGTGTTCAAGCGGGGAAAGAGATCGAAAGAGAACTTGTTCAATCCATTTGCCTAAGAACGTGACGGTATCCCTAACGTTGAACTGAATGACGAATCACTGATCGATTCGAAATCTTTTTATAAAATTGACCGAAGTTGTTTAATGATAGCCCTAATAGTATCGTAAGTGTCACTCTTTGCACAAAAAATGGATTTTCTGATGAAGAACGACTGGAGTCTTAGTACTCGTAGCACCATTATGCAAATGAGAAAATGATGAGCAATCTCTACGAGTTACAAGATGATCCAGAAATTGATTTAGATAGACGTAGTCCTCGAACATTTTTCACATCTGTGATCTCGACAAGCGTATAAAAAGGCTGATCCGTTTCATTCCCGTCGATGATATGTGAATGTCAATAAAAAACCAGGTTGCTATCGGATTTGGATTTAATCTTCGATAGAAATACCAGAGATTAAACATCGATTCGATCGGGCCGTTAAATACCTATAGGATATAGTCACGCGCGCCTTCGAGTGCGGGTCAAGTATGAGAAGAGGTCGGTACAGCTTGCCTATTTGGTTTAGACTACTTTCGCGCTGTCGTAAAATAGCGAGAAAATTCAAAACCCAAAACATATATCAGTCTGTTCGAAATGTTCAAACTTTTGATAGTTATAATCTGCATTCGTCTTACTTCCGTTCGATTTATTCTTTCTCATCGACGTCCTGTCTCGTGGTAACTTTCTTCTTTTCCCTGAGATGCCTTGTAGAGAACATTACCCAGGGTGGATAAATAAATTCAAATCTAAATAGTTTGAAACTTTAGCCATTCCTCTATACCGGATATACAAGCTGTAAAATACACCGAGAGCCCGAGCTGATAAGTGATAGTCATTTATTCGCAATGAAGATAAGAGTGACCCAATTCCATCTTTGGCATTCTGCCTCACTGGCCAATACGACTCGTTCTGGCTTGATACCGCATTACTCTTGATTTGCTTGAAATTCAATTACGCAGGAAGATAATTGATAGTGTTTTCAATTTTCACGCTGAATTTCTGGTGGCAATCGATTAGCAATACTGATAAAAAAAAAATGCAGCATCGTATCGATAAGTGGTTCTTCCGTTAACCGACCTCCGGAATTTCCCGTTTTTTGATCCGTTGAATGAAAAATATAGAGCAGGTAAACGAAATTTCGGAGTCAGTTGTCGGGTAAATAAAAGAAATGAACGATCTATGAGAAATCGATGAAAATATACGAAAGTAATGGTCGACCGATCAGTTTGAAAATTCTTATCGAACAATTGTCACGTTAAACGAGTTAGACAACGAATGAGGTTAATTCACTTTGAAATATTAGGATTCTATAGGCGATAAAGAAGATATATGGATAATCGAAACTTAGTAGAAGATATTTCACGATAAAGTGAAAAGAAAATACCCAGAACGAGGCTAGTCGAGGGCGAGTAGATTTTGACTACGTTACTATTACTAAGGCCCGTGATCAGATTTTTCATTTACTCGTAGGGCAATATCTGTTCTATGAAACATTCATACATGTTGAGATTAAAAAATTCACATCAAATTTATGCTTCATATTCCGTATATTGTTTAAGCGAGAATTATACGTGCACTGCATTCGCAATTTTATATAAGTTTCTATGCTTGGCATCTATTTAGTCCGCTACTCTTACACAGCAAAGGAACCACCTCGAACTAATTTTCCACAAAAACTTATGTTCTTGCAGGCAATATTGGAAACATTTTCGAATTTATCGAATTGTTGGATCATACATGCTCCATCATTCCTCTTCGACCCCATGGAGCTCGATTGTTCTGTCAAATTATCTATAATTCGAGATCTAAGGCCGTTTGAATTAGTTCAGCTAATTTGAAACCGGAGACTTTTTGGACCTTACTTTGGCTGCGGACCGCAGCCGTTCGTAATAAAATTTAGGCACTTTATAATCTCTAACAATTACACAAGCCATATAGCAACCATAACTTCGAACGTGATATAAACTTACGATTGGTTATTATTCATTAGAAAAACATTTTCTATGAATACAAATCGAAGCTTGGTTTGAGAAGGCTTCTATGTCAAACTACTCGTAATGAAAAATGTCGAGACCGTCTTATGAAACGAGTGCAAGAAGAGCGCGCGTAGCGTTCTAATTTCGTTAGAAGATGATTCGCGCATCTCAATACATATATAGTGAATGATTTTTTTCGAATTCGGATTTCAGGTTCTCGGAGACAATCGAAATTAACCGAAATTAGAGTCGGCCACGTGATGCACACGTGTTCATGCATCGCGATCAATTAATGCCTGATAGTTCATTCTTATGCCTTATGAATAATAGATATGAACACGATGCACATGCGATAAATTCAACACCATCTTATCACAGTGATTAGAAATTCGAGCATAGAATAGCATATTGTGAAACTGGTGCAGTTTGAGATGAGTAAAATCGTGTTGTTGGTTGAAATTGACCCGCCACCAAAATATGATGTCGAATTAAAAAAAGAACAGTGAATGTGTCGAATAGATGTTCATCTATGATAGTTCTTATTGATATTGTCAAAGAATTATGAATTCGCGTGAATTACAAATTCCTGAAGGTCTTCAGAGTCGATGTACCAAGTCATTCAAGACGTGTTGATCCATTTGTTAGCTAAAGCGAGGCGCGTCGTGTTTAATTCAATGAATAGAAAAATATAGATGTATGGTTAACTGATTTTTGTTTTTCAATAAAATAACCGTATTTTAATCAGACTTCATTACGTAGTATAAAAGCTCAGGCTTGCAAGGAATTAACGACAAATCCGAACCAGCTCACTAGTAGACGTACCTACTACGTGCCAAGACAATGAAATTGAAATAGATAAGGAGGAACTATTAATTGCCCCATCAAATTATATTGCGCACCGTTTCGATAGGTACAAAGGCTTGACCTTATCAAATCCCACGGCGTTGATCTCAAAACCTCGGCTTGGCGGCTGTATATACAAAATCAAGTGACAAGCACGAGTCCACCCTTGATAATCAGTTCGCAATTAATGGGCTCGTCAATCAGCGCAATATCTACGGGTATACGTGCGAAACTGTTATTCAAAAATCTTCGTTACTCGTGAAGGTTTAGATTTTGGGTTGAAACCCGGACGGTGACAGCTGGTCATTTTGAAAGGGAAGAATCGCACGATAAGGGAGGAAAGCTTTCGCGATCGTCGAAGGAATGATGAGACAGATTGATTGAAAGATGATTAGTTACTAAGAACGTGAAAAGACTCACCCTGAGCCAGCTTTCTTGCCACCGGCTTCGATCTCATCGTTGAATGGAAGAAACCAAATTGAAAAACAAAGCACTAACGTCTCTTTCAGTTCCTCGAGCCATGCAGGCCACCAATAATAATTTTAACCGACACTATTTCGACCGACGAACAAACCGCGAAGATAACGATATCTGGCAAAAACTGATAGTTCGATTACTCGAAAGATGCGTCTCGTAGAAATTGCACTGTCTTTTAATCGTCTATATGTCTGCGAAACGCATCCAGCTCTTCTTGAATAGAATTAATCAACCCCCGTGATTAATTACACTAGGTAATCTTATCTCTCCACGTTTAAAAGGCACACCTCTCGGCGTCGTTGCCGATCCGCTAGCGACACCTCAAGTTATCTTGCTCAGGACGAATCCGCGTACCCCCCTCTCGACGGCTCGCGTTGCGGCGTCTCGTCGTTTCTTCAGCGCGACAGAGCGTCCGCGTACTACCTCCGTATCACCGTATACCTCCGTACCTCCGTGCCTCCGTCAGTCCGCGGTTCGTTCGTTCGCCCTCAGTCCTGACGCGGCGCGGATCTGTCCTCCAGCTTCTGTCCTCCCCGTCGCCTCCTCCGCTCCCGCTCCCGTACCCCTCTACCTGCTTCGGCCGCTCTCCTCATCCTCCCGAACCGCCGCGTCGTCTTCTTCGCGCCCCTGCCCCACCTCGTTCGGTCAGGAGGCTCAACCCCCACCAACGGTACGCTGTCCACCAATGATCAGCCGATGTCTCCACGTCCTCCGCGTCCTCCACGTCCTCTACGTCCTCCGTGAAACTCTTATTGTTCCCTTTGCCCTCCGCGATCAAGTGGGGATGATACTTCAACCGTTGGTACCTCTGCCTTTCGTCCAGCAGGACATCGTCTCTTCGCGAAGAACGGCGTAAGGATTCTGTCTCCCCGCGATAGCTTTTCTCTAATCTTTTACGTTTCGATTAACGGAGGGAAGATCTGGACCGGGTGACGTTTTTAGGGAGGATATACACGTCATGATTCTTTCCGTCACGTGGTTCCGATCCATTTCTTGATAACAACACGCGTCGTTTGGGGGCGATCTTCTTTCTCGATCTCTGCGAACGTTTCGACGAAGCTTTTCCTCCCCTGTTTATGCCGTCTTCGTGGAGCTCCGCGTGAGCCGTCGCCAACGCGCATCGACCACCAACTCCGTCGGCTTCTCGCCTCACGAAAGCTCAACTCAGTGCCTCTCCTAGCGATGTTGCTGTCTGCGTTGCACACGCGAAACGACACCCGCTGTCCTCGTTGGACTTTAACGTCAACCGGGTCGCGCACCCCCGCGCGCAGCTCCGCCCCGACGACGACGCACCACGTCGCACAAGTCGAATCGTCTTTTATTACCTCTTATTCTACTTCTGCTTATTTTATTGTCAACCCCCCGCTGCACTATCTTGGTACGCCTTTGATTATCCGTTTCCGCCCAAAGATGAATAGATAATACCGATAGATACCGCGCGGAAGATCTTCGCGAGCAGGAACCCTGATTCGGATGAAAATTAAGTTCAAGCTCGGAGATGGTTCGCGACTTCGGTCTCCAAACAATTTCCTCTTCTTTCCATTCAGGGGTAAGAAAGGTGAGGAATAATTGTTGGATCGAACTTCGGGTCGAGGTAAAACCGAGCGATATTTGAAATCTGCAGTTCGAGGTTCGACGTCGCAGGAAAGGTTACGAGGCGAGAGTTGGAGTACGAATAAAACACATAGGGCATAGTGTGCATTATGCAGCCGACACAAGACGCAGGTGTTGCGTCCGAGGGAGCGACAACTGCTAAAAATATCGTGGTTATAATACCGCAGTCTTTGCTGCATCGTGTATTATAGTCATGCGTGCTTCAACTGTGCTTCGTAATGCCAAGACTGCTAAAGTCTCGTTATACTTTTAATTGCCTCGTATAGTATTGTCTGGACTGTTTCGAATCTAATTTTCCACGTATTACTCACAACACGCTAGTCTCCACAGCCAGATATTCTCATTTTGACATTACATTCGCAACTGATCTTCGTATCATCGATCATATTATAATCGTCATCTTCATCAATATTAAACATAGGTACCTTGATCTTCATGCGTATCATTTGGTTCCGACCAAATCACCTCGTTTGAAATGAAAACAAAGTGAAATATTTCTGCATATCGTTTACCCCCGTTTCGACCCTATTTATGGTCATTGGTCGGGGACTATTGTTGGCTAATAATTAGGTATAGCGGTACTATACGAGCTTCTCAAATCGTAAGTAGCCGTTATTTTAACGAGAATTGGCTTAGCTTGCGAATGATGGTGTTACAGTCGGGTGGTGCAGCATTGGAAGCTAAGACCACGGAAATATCGTGCTGGTGCGATAAACGCACTGCTGGCTGTGTTGCTGGTCTCCAGCTAACATAAGCAGTCGTGTGTTTATTTTCATCTTGGGAATCGTAAATGTTTGTTTGTTCTTTCTTCTCCTTAGCTCGTTTTTGTGCAGCTTCTAGTACCAGCGATGAATATTCCGCCCGCACACAACGGGGGTGAAATCACGACGCCCTACAGTCGTCAATAAATGCTAAATAAAATTAAATTCAATTATCCCATTGACGGGTTTGGTGGCTGTGAAACAGGAGCAGGCATAGCCTCCCCGATATTCTCCGTGACAATTTTTAGGCATTTACCCTCACGCTGGCTACATTCCTGCTTTTGCTTCTGTTCAAAGTTATGCTCGAACGAGACCAGCCAGGGACCGTTTCTTTCTTTGAGAAATTGCATGCAAATTTTAGCTCATGCACCTTGTTCGGCAGAAATCAAGAATAGAATCCATTCAGGTACGGTATTTAGGAGAGGATATAATTTTCACAAATTTTATGGGATAGAATAGGAAGTTGGGGTACAAACACCAGAACTTACTCTGCCACGCTATCGTACGGCATCTCCATTTTCAAATCAGAGTAGCTTGATCTGAAATACTACACCACGACCATGAAATAAATGATATTTGACACGGATTTAAATCACATTCATTACCATATCGTAAAATTAAATAACCGTATTATTAATTGTTATTAGAGACAACTGAATCATTATGAACCATGTTTCGTCTTTTGCGAGGGGAAAAATCCTACCATTTCGCATTGCTTCTGCATGACGCTAACTAAAGCCTAGCATCGCTTCGAGATATACAAATAATTTTGTTATATTATTCGCACAAGCTTTCGGTATCCCCAAAATGTCCATCCTCCAACCCAGACTCAAATACTATGTGTCCAGTCCCCTCAGACCTCGGGTTTTAGAGACAGGTCAGCCTTGGCCCTGGTGTAACTCGACACGTGATAAAATCCGTCAAAATATACGAGCTAAGCCGCGCTTATGGTACCACAAAGGGCAACCATTGCCGTTCATACCACGTCGAATATGTTCCGTCGTGTTTCTTGCCTTGAAAGCTCTTGCAGTGCACCATATAATATTCAGGCGAACAGCCTCAGTCTTCGCATTGCATACGCTGCGTTCCAGGCAGTCATTGCAGCGCGTCGCAATAATCCTGTACGAGAGCGTGCAGAAGCGAAGCTAATGATATTTATTGCCTATAGCTGAAGTCTTAGATGTTCGATCAAGAATTCGTAACGCAACAGCAACTGGGGCCACCCGTCATGATGCTCGGGACAAATACGTCGATAAGTTAGAAAACTCATGTCATTTTCCTCCCGTGTCGGAAGGGTGAAAACCCTTTTTGGCCCGTATACATCGCGAGTTAGAAGAAAAGAAATCTAATTAATTCCTGAGCAAACAGCGTGGTTATCTACGGAAGTGAAGCACCTCGTATACCCAGAAGTGGGCATCCACATCCACGATGCTGAGGAAACCTTAAAAGGCGCCAATTACCGGACAGGTAGAGGAGGTTCTCTCCCTAGGAAATTGGCTGGTGAATTGATTGGATGAAGCACTGATTAAAGGCATCTACCTACCTCGAGGAACCTTTTACTTTGACGTGTCATCTGGCTCTCATTGTTTGTCCCAAGTTCTTGGATCGAGCACGTGGCTTCCCTACTTCAAAGACTATCACCTACGACATTAGTCTCGTGAGAATTTTCTCATTCAGTTTTTCAACAACTGAGTATCTTTCTCTGTAGAAGAGTGAGGATGAATGCTGAAAGGAGGGTCTGAGGTCTTTGAGTCACCTCGAGCACTCGCTTATATACCTTCAGCTACTCGTAGACCCGGTTCAAGTTTGCCTTTCGCGTTTCTCGACGGCGGAGAGTCCTAATAGGAATTCTTCACGGTGTGCGAAGCTAATGACTGGTCGAGCAGACCGCAGACTTTAGGACGTCCAGCGCTCTGTTTGTCGCGGTTTTGGGAGGTGCTCAAACCCCGCTGTAAGACGATACTCCGTAGCAAGTCCCGAATGAGGGATGGGGTCGCGGCCATCTCGCGCTACACCCTCTTGTTTTTCGTCTCATGAAGTTTCTTTGTTTTGCGGTGCACGTGCTCTGACCACGGCTCGGATGCTCGGCTTGGTAGCCATCAGAGGTCCGTGAAGGTACGCAGTAGCCGGGCATTCATGTTCAAATGGATATAGTATTACGTTTGTAATGTAGTTCTGACGTCAAGTCGCAATAAGGCAGGTGTTTCAGCCAGTATGGGTTTACGTCAGAGTCTGACCAGTAGCACAAATTGAATACGTGCCTGTCGCAGTGACGAGCAGGGCCGCTATCATCCTAAGGTCCTCCCAAGTCGGTTAAAACCTGTCGATCACTTCTCATTGAAACATATTTGCCTATGAAGAATAATGAGAGACGAGGGAGCATAATGTACCGAACCAGAATTTCTGATATAGTCATTCACATGCAATACCAGAATTTCGGAATATTTCATTGATACTGTCATCTTGAAAGCTCACTGTCAAGCCTAAATTAGGTAAAATCTCCATCTTTAGTGTTTTTACTTCAGTGTCGATTCTACTATCTTCAACTGACTTTTTCAAAAATCTATCAAACCCCTGAAGAGACGAACGAAGATCACAAGTTAGAGTGAAACGCCGACGTGAATGATTGTGATCGAATGAGGGGATTGTGTGTCGAAGAAAATAACGTGGGGTAGGTCAGACGGCTGTACGCAAGGATTGAGTATTCTGGCATGGAAACGCACCCTAAGCATCGTGCGGCCCTGTGGTCTGTGTACTCGGTATTCAATTAATTTCCCTCCTGACGAGCCCTCTTGTCGAAGACTTTATGACCTCTTCGTCGGAGAATCGTTGCCCTGGGTAGAGAGAGACCAGCAAAGCTTTCGCTGCTAGGTATAAAGTGTAGGTATAGTTAAACGAGCATATGAACTGAGACTGTCGAGTTATACCTATCGCGGCAAACACTGCAACGACTATGACCAGACGTAGAGTCCGAGGAAGGCGACGTTAAGGGCTAAAGCTTATAGCGCCTGGTTGTATAATCGTATGTCCTCTTTACTCGGAAGCAAAAGGACCATCGTCTCCAGCTTGGTCTCGTTTCCAGTGAACTCGTATTCTTTGCACACCGCTTGCCTCGCTCTCTTCGCGGTTTTAAACTTCCATACTTTACCTTCACGTCGCGTCACTTCGCGCTTCGTCTCGGTTCGCTTCGCCTTGGTCGACTTGTTGTACATATATGTACATACGAGGAACTCGCCGGGCGTAGTACCCTCAGCTTCAACCAGCACCTGCAATTAAATCCAATTCCCAAGTTTTCACTTGGTTCTCTGTGGGTCTAGTGAGGTGCGCGTTACAGACTGGAGCCCGAGAGAACCGTTTAAGACCTCTGCAATTTGAGAAAAAACTTTTTCCTCGTTTTTCATCGCTGCTCGTCCCTGAACAAATCGCCTTTCTGACCCGAATGTCATGCCATCGTCGTATACAAGTCTGCATAGTCGTTCCCGTACACATTGCGGACGTTTGGAAACGGGTGTATCAGATATATTGGCAAAGTTCTGATACCTATATTGTAGAGGGAGAGAGAGAGAAATCGAAAGAGGAAGAAGTACCGAACCGGGAAGTTCTCCCGTAAAACGGAAGTCGACGTTGTTTACGATCCCATTCCATCACGCTTCTTCCAGAACGTTACAAACCGCTTCTAATGGACGCGATTTGAAATCTGCACGTATCGAAGTATATTTCATTTCGACATTGATCGTGAGTCGGTGACCATTTTTCTCCCATTTGTACAGATGAATGCAACAAGTCATATCCTCAATTATTTCTTCTCTGGGACCGTTAATCCGAATCCAATAGTTGGATAAGTTTGATGGAATGAAAATTGGAAATAAAGAAATAAAGAAATAAAATACTAGCTCGCTGTATCCTGAGTAGCTTACTTCCGCTGCAGATGTAATGCTGGTACCTATACATCGAAATGTGTCCTGGGAAGCGGATCAAGGGTCTCGGCATCAATAGAAGGTCGAGATAAGGCTGTTACCTCTGGGGAGCGAGCCGGAGCACCGGAGGAAGTATATGTATAAGGGAGTGCCGCTGACGAACGACGTATATTAGGGACACTCCGGTGAAGGAGAGGAGCGAGGTCCCTCTCTGACCCTCCCTGACCCTTACCGACTATAAAAACCACTCGCCTTCTTCCTCCCCCTCAACTAAAAGGCCAATTCCGGCCTCCCCCTGGCCCCACTTGCTACCCCAACCCTCGTATATCGATCCGCGAAAGGAGGAGGACGTTTTCAAAGCTGTTATACGTTTCAACTAGAAAATACGATCGGAGTCAGCCACCACTTCGATGCTTTTCGGATTTGGGGTGTCGCAACTTAACTCGTACTTTACTTTTCCTACCCTGCAGCCACAGGAAGCGTTCGAGAATACTTTTATACCTATATCCTGGGATGGAAAAAAATTCTTAGGAAATCTGAGCCTTTGGAGTTTTACTGGAATAAAATCCAAACTAAGATTCCTAGAGATTTTCTTCCCGTATTTCAAGGTCGTGAAACTGTACTACTCCGAGAAACTGCAATCTCACGTCTCGCACTTTTACTACGAGAAGAACTTGCAAGCGCATAGGCATAAATGACGTTCTCAACCCTCGCTCAACTTTCAGGGAAAGTAGAATAGTCGCCAGTTCGTTTCTTCTTTGCAGGGTAGCGTGTGCGCCAGAGCCAGTAATTTTCCTTCGAACCTACCGTGCCATTATCCTGCAGAGTCCGAAGAGCTTACCTCATACCGTATAGATTAACATGGGTGGCCTTTCGCACCTTCTTATACCTCACCTTTTTACTCCCTTTCTTAGCCGTATTTTGCACACCATCTTTACCTTCATCAATTCAATGAAACACGTGACAAATAAATATTCAATTTTTTCTTCACTGATCGATAATTCTCAAAAGATTCTCTATGATTCGTGCGATTTTCGCAGCTTTTGAAAATAACATCGTGTGGCAAAAACTGTGTCCATTGATAACTGAACTAATTGTGAGAAATAATTATCGATGATAATGAGGAGAGCAATAATAAATGAAAAACATTCAGGGCATCGCAATGCGGAGTATAATAGTCGTGCAAAAATATTTTCCATATAGTTCGCTGCCGCAGTCAAGTGAGCAGGTTATGCCGCGTGTTGTGCGGCTTATATCCAAGACGGTCGCATGTCATATCAGCAATCATCAAGCCGAATATAGGCGTATACACCGACTAACTCCTCTCGTGTACGTGTCTAAGAGCGAAGTGACTATGCCTTAACAATATATACCTGTAACGATATACCCGGGGGTTGTATATCTGTAGCTATATTCCGATAGCAGCCTCGAGTGTGCCTCGTAGATATATATTAAAAGGGGGGACCTCGAGGACGTCGTTCGCATGCTCGGAGACTGATGTGACCGCGGAGACCGCCTCGCCGAGACATGCGACCTCCGCGCGCGGCACTGACGACCGCTATCGCGGCCTCTCGAAGAGCGAAAATGAAAAATCACGGATTTATTATCCCGACAGAAGGAGAAGGAAAAAAATAGAGGGAAAAAAAATTTACCTCGAATGGTGCTGCGATTTTTCTTCGCAGAGGCCAGCCGTGTATATATACATGTAGGCATATGAGATCGTTGGATAACTCACTGCAGTCGGTGTACTTTTTCTGGCTGTTAACAACGAGATAAGTATTCGAGGGGACTTGTCCATTATCAGGTATGGTAAGCGAGAGCCTCGATGCCTTCATAGACATTGGTATGTAATGAGGAATACGTAAGATCGTGAGAAGCAGAGATATGTATGCTATGGTTTATGAAATTAAGTCAAAGGAGACAGGAAATAAGAATGAGAGAATGTCGCGTCAAATGGGTTTCTTTCTTCGAACGTTCTCTTGAATTTATACGAATCTAACACGAAGCATACGTAATTAGGGCGGATTTCGTGATAACGGCTTATCATCATCAAGAGGCGACTGCGGGATCTGGCTTTGGGCGGAAGTTTCTCTTCGTCACCAACACAAACGCTCCGCGATGTATAACGCCGAGTTTTATCCGTGCATAGAGACACGCGCACATTTCGCTACGTAATATAAGATATGCATGTCTAATAATGTGGACAAAAGGTAGCGTGACTTTCTCGAAACCTAGGACTCGTGACAATAATATATTTTGTTATTACCCGTATTATTAAGTACGATGTGGGCGGGTCAAGATTATTTATTTCTTTAACACTATATACTACAAGTCACCTATACACAGATAATCCCCCTTTCGTTGTCTTTATCGACGTCTTTCGATGCCGTTTTATATCTCTTATTCATCCTCCATTTCTTCTTCTTTTTTCTCTTCAAACCGCGAAACGGCAAGCGTAGGTATCGCGGGCTCCGGACCCTCGCCACGTCGTTGTAAAACGAGGAATTGACATATGCGTCGATTTTATGGAAATCAAACTCGCATCTGTCGTTAACGGATGCTAGTAGAATTTGAGCAGAAGGAAAGCGATGCGGCAAACATATTTTAAGACGAGTATAAATCAAGCAGATCACAAAACTCGATAAAAAAGATTTACTCATCATTCGAACGATTCGAAATTTGGAAATCGGGGTAGTTAGGCAAAAAGATCAATTGACTGATGTCAGCCGAAGGGATGAAACAATTTTCGACCAATGCCATAAGGAATATGTGCTAGTATTCGTTTGAGCAATAAAAATGTTCATTTGTAGGGTGGCGCTAACATTGGTAGCTGCAACATTTTCGCACTCTGGTTGAGTTAATTTAATCTCCGTAACGAATTACTGAATAATATTTGCATTTAGAGGTTTGGTTTTATCGCGGGTGGAAACGAGCTTTGAGTGGAGAATTTGATTGGCAATCCTTGACGTGGCACCACGCTTGAATCGGTACCCTTTGCTCCGCGATGTGCGCTCTCCTCTCTCGCTCTATTTACTCTTTTTTTTTTTTATTCCTCTCTCTTCCTCTTGCTCGCTTGCACGCGTACTCTTTGCGATATAGGTATCGGTATAGGTATAGGTATAACATACTACTAGGGCATGGGAGAACGCGTGTGGGTAACGAGTATCAGCTAAAGCGTAGCTCGAGTGCACGAGTGTATCATAGAGAGAGTATTCGGGCGGAAAAACGCAACTGAAAGCGAGTAATTGCTAGGTTGCTCAAGCCGGGGGTCCTACGGGTGCTTGGGGGTTCCTAGGGAGGATGGGTGGCGCTTGCACTAATTCTACACCCCCGGCATTTCATCAGGGATGAAGAAATTTTCTTTCGCCATTTTTTATTTCACACAACGATCATCATTATCGACTTTACTTATCAAAGGAAATGAATTATTGCTTCTTGGTTGACAATATCGACTCCTTCGGACATTCGAGGTTTCAATTAATCGGAAATAATTGTAAATCCTACCCTGGAATGGCGTAGACTTATATATATCGCAGAAACGTCATTATATTAATTACGTAAAAAACCCAGTCAACACTTGGTATATAGCTTTGAGCAAAAGCTCTATATACCGTTAATTTTATTGCTCACTTTTTCTTCGTTTGAGAGAAAGTCAATATTTCTGAACGAATGTCAGTAGATATAGCTCCGCGTCTCGCCGCGGGTTTTCCAGTCATCGAAAAAAGGCCATTTGACTGTCGCAAGTTGATCCTGTTTCGTTCAGCTTTACGATGCCCCGAAACATATTAAAGAATCCGTTGCTTCTGACACACGAGTTATAGTTAGGGGTCGCAGTAACTTCACAAGAGAATGCCAAAAAGAATCGAAAACGTCGATCGTACGGACGTCGCGACAAAGAAGGTCTTTTATTTCTATTTTTTATGTTTCTAAGACCATTTACCGTAGACGGGAATAAAAGTGTACAGCTCGCCTTACCACAGCTCTCATCACCACAAACACCAAACTGTTTTGAAAACAGAAATTAATTTTTACAACGGGTCATTGTCATTAGGTGAGGCGAGAGCCTTCAGTAATCCTGTAACCAAACGAACGCTCGTAAAAACGCAGTCCAATAAGTTATGAAATATGTCCTCCGGAGTATAGGTCTCGCGTAATTTCTTCTCTCTATCCACTATATTTCTTTCATTGAAATAGCGACGGCCGGCGTCTGAGTTTCTTTTGCCACTTAATATCACAACCCGCTACTCTTTCTTCATTAATCTTATCAAGCACGTGGCCAGGCGTGAATGTGGTTACCGGAATATTCCGTTATACAGTATTTGGGTGAAATTGTAGAGATTTTTTGTCATACACATTACAACCTACGTACAAATTATTGGTTTGATGATTCTGAGATTATAACGTCTTGGGGTGAGACGGGGGATGAAAAAGTTCGCCTTTATCAAAAGCCAAGCTTAAACTGAGAGGCGATTACTTAGCGAACAAACGCGCCCCGGTAATTATTAATCAAACGGCTCGATTGTCTCGCTACGAGCCAAGTCTTTCCACCTCGGCGTAATCAAATTTGTAAACCGGAATCATGGCGTCCCCTGCTCCACGCGAGAAGTGATTTAAGACGGGACGCCGGGCGTCCCTCCTTCTCTCACCCCCGACGGTCGGCTTGTTGGCTTTCGGTGCGGTTAACGTCGGGGTGCAGAGGGCGAAGAGGGCACGGGGGATGCTGCCTTCCCTTATGCGGAGCATATCGCCGTACCACTCTAGCGCGGGAGCTCCTCATCCGAAGCATATTACTGCCGCAGCCGCTGTGCCTTCAGTTAGCAAACCCCTGCAGCTATTCACTGATTCAAATTAATCACAGCCAGCCCCCGCACAGACGACGGGACCGCTCCAAAAGCGAGAGCAAACACCTCCGCTGATGGGCTCCGCGGTTTATTCTATTCAACACGCGGCGTATTGCCTATCTGTGTTATTGTAATTCAAGCCTTTTGTCCGGTAAATGTATTGCTTTATTTTTTCAACAGGGTATTCGAACCATACAATCATAACCCGGAGGTATAGGTATAGTCCGAGTGAATACTCATCTCTAAATGAAATTGGGAAAGCCTCTCCTTTCCTCAATGGAGTCATACGTCTGCGGAAAGGATTTGCGAAAAATGCGGAATTCCGAATATGGTAGTATTTGATCGTCGATAATCCTTGGTACCCATAATTTAACCGTTCGGTAAAAAGAATGATGCGGTTCGTAGAGGGGCAGACTGCGAGGAAGAGGAGGTCTGGGGGAGTAACCAGGGAAGGAGGTCTGTAGCCGGAGAGTTTTCTGGTGTGGGGATAGCGGGATGAAGAGAATGAGGAGAGAAAGAGTGCTCTTTAGAATCGGAGCAACGAGGGACGGGACTGCTCTGCTTTGCTCTGCTCTGCTCTGCTCTGCTCTCTTCTCCTCCTCTCCTCGAGGAGTCCGCGAGGCGTCTCATCACGCAACATTACCCCCCGACCCACCATCCTGCATCCCATCCACGCAACATTAAGCCCACTCCTCCAGACTCTCCCTGTGCAGATTCTACACCGAGGTTTAGCGATCTAGCGTTGAACGTTCGCCTTTCCCGCGAGAGGCCGAGAGGTTACGTCGAAGAGGCTAAACGAGGGATAGAGGGGAAAGAGAGGAGAAGAGAAGAGAAGAGAGGAGAAGAGAAGAGAAGCTGGGAGGACCGGGGAGGCTGGGAGGGCTCGTCTCCGTGTCTCTATTGATCCCCCGAGGAAGAGACGCGCGCAGGTTCGTCTTTTGCCACCCCGCAATCCTCCGGTTCCTCATCCTCGATACCTCCCTGCCACGAGGAATGAAGGATCTCTCTCCTCCTGCTCTCTTCTCTTCTCGTCTCGTCTCGTCGCGTCTCGTCTCTTCTCCTCTGCTCTATTTCGTTGCTAACCGGGAGTCACCCTGATGAATATACACGTCCAAGTCCTCCCCCGAACGTATATCGATTCAATAAATGATCTCTGCCGCCGTTTAATTAATTACCTACTGTCAAGGCGTGCGTTGCACGTAGAGACGTACTACATCACACGGCCGATTGAATACCTCGAACAATTCTTCTCGCGCACTCGAGTCAGCCTGTGAAAGAATTACCACAGGTTGAAGAAGGGTCCGGTGGTAAGGTCTGAGTCCTTTGAAAACCGAGTCTTTTTTTCTGTCTCGGAGCTATACGCGAGTACCCACCCGCAAGTAATTATCCCAATTAGTTACCATCCGCGTTTGTCTCTTTCGCCATTTTATTCGCGAATTTATAATACACGATCCGGAGTTGGATTGATGGTCATATTTCCATCGTAGAGCAATAACTTGTCCACCGATATACCTACCGTACTTATAGCTCTGATTTCTGCCATTGAGATTACGATGCGAGGCCGCAGATCGATCGATAGGTGGAGAGGCCCCATAATCATATATCAGCCGGATATCGGTCGGACACTTTTGATGAATTAGCCTCGTTAGCTTAACGACTTATTGCACTCCGTGTTTCACTTTGCGACTTTATCTTCCCGCAGACTCTCAGCCCCAGACAGCGAAAAATTGAAAGAAGGAATTCCCATTCGCTGTCGCTGTCGCTGATACCTGGGATCGATTCTTTATCGATGAAAGATCGATCGATCATTCGATTCTTCGGGGATAGTATTCTGCGCTTGTTCTCCGTGCTATGGCCTGCGGTGAGCGCCATTTGTACGAATGCCAAGCGCTATCTCCCCTGCGAGATACATCTTATCTCAGCTTCTCTCATTGGTCCTCACAAAACGAGAGAGAGAACGAAAGACAGATCCAGCTCTGCCCACGCTCAACCCTCGCTAGTAGTTTCAGGCGATAACTTCACCGCGTTTTCGCGGTGTCTCTCCCTAGGGCTCGCGCATCCCCTAGTCCCTATTGGGCCGAGGGGATCATCATCGTGTCCCTATTGGCTGCTCGATGAACATCTCGACTCATCTTCGCGACTGCGCGTTTCGTCCGCTGACTGTGAACCCTTGTCCAAAATGGTGGCATCGCGGATAGATATAGAACCTGTGAATATATGCAGATGAAAGTCGATGATAAGGAATCGGGCTCATTGCCCTTCTCCCATTTCCCCCCAACTTCGATCGACGGGTACTCGGAAAAGAGAGGGTCCTTTCTTTCCCGAAGCCTATATCGGTCCGCGAAGCGATTTCCCCGATTCGCTAACGATCAGCAAAGTCTTAGCTCGTCCGAGAATAGTGCGCTGATGAAGTAGTGAGAGTTAGTCATACCTACATCCTGTCATACATCGGGCTATAACGGGCCTCCCTAACGACCGGACTCCATTATAGCAGACATAGACTGCGGCTTGGTACAGCAGCCCGTTTATGCATCTATTCATATACGCCGAACGACTTGAGTATATCCTCTCTGTTCCCGGCTTACGTGTACCTAGCGGAGACAGAAACTATACAAGAGAGTCGAGAACAAGAATGAAAAAAGGCTCGAGAATAGCAGCGAGAAACGGTGGAAAAAATGAAATAAAAGAGAATGCTATATAGGGGGTGGGAGAGCGGGAGAGGGAGGGGGAGAGACATAATATTCAACGCAGCTTGGCAACAGTGGCCACTTCTCGGCTCTCTTCTGGAAGAGGGTGAGGGAGTGACAACTACCGGTAGAGGGTGGGATCGAGCGAGATGGTATGATAATTGGCGAGCCCGTAGGGCAAAGGAGGAGAAGGAGATGGAGATGGTTGCCATGGCTACCGGAGACCGCAGCCACCACCGCTGCTGACGATTCAAGGTGTCACTGACTCCTGGGTAACGCGGACGTCGCCGTAGTTTGCTGCGGTCCCCATGCCCCATGCCCCATGCCCTGACACACGATACCTACTAGTGTATCCGAAACCAAACCGCACGAAACTTAGGTGCAATGTGATACCAGTGATCGCTGCCACCACTGTAGGTGTAGATTAATTATCGACCTGATCCTCAGTCCAATCAAAGGGCTATATCGGAGGATCTGAGCGTGTCCCATAAGAATCCATTTGCCGAAGACGAAGCTGACGATATAAGAGTTCCGCTCGACTTCCGGCGAATCTTGCCATTCCCGGAAGCGTTAATACCTTCTGACTTGGTTCGATAGAAGACGTGATTGAATCACCACATTCTCCCACGTGATTAAAATAATCAAGAACATTTGCAACAAGCTGGAGCGAACGCTGGGGTTAACGCTCTTCTGGTAATTAATTTCTATCGTAGTTTAGCACAAACGTACGTCTGCACCAGGTTATTCGAGGAATTGCAAATGCCGGGTACCGAAGATATTCGTCGAGCGTGTACACCTATGATGAACAAGTCTCTCTCGATCGGAATAAAATGATCCGATCAAAAGCTGAGTAAATCCTAGTTGCTGTGTCCATGGGAGGTGCAGATCTTTCCTCCGGTCCTTGCAGGTGCTTCTGGTATACTTTTGACGGGCTTTCCGCGGTTGAAAGACCTGGTTTGGAACCTGACCACCCAGTATTCTGAAACAGATATTTTACGACTCATCAAACAATCGTGCGAGGTAAGGAGAGGACCGACGGAGGTATAAGGAGTGGAGTGGAGAGGGTAGCTCGTGACTAAAAAAGACTGAAAAAGACGACGAGCAAGTTTAAGCGGCAGGAAACAAAAGATCCGCGTCGCTTAGCCGAGAGCACTCTCTGTGAGTCCATTCCTCCGTTCCTCAGTCCGTCTGTAAGTCCGTAAGTCCGTAAGTCCGTCAGCCCGTCCCCTCTCGCGCGACAAGAATTAAATTAAGGCTTCCGAAAATAAACCGGCGACATTCAATTGTTTGTGAGAGGCAAAACGACATCGCGAAACCAGGCGAAGCGGTAACGGCAGCTACGTCGGCGTCGGCGTCGTCAACGACGATGGTGGTAGCTGTGGCGGAGGTGGTGGTGGTGGCTGTGGCAGCCTCGGGAGAACCTCGTAAAAGATGAGAGGCGATCCGCAAGATGGCCGCCGATGCTTGCGATCCCTCCGGCTGCTCCTCCACAGCCCCGCGCGTCCTTCCCTCCGGGAAGAGGGAACGGAGTGGAAGGGAGTCGAAGTCAGAGGGAGACAGGAGAGGCGATGATGGGAAGGGAACCGAAGAAGGAAAGGGTAGGGAAAGGTAAAGGAAAAGGGATAGAGGACAGCCGTCTGGGACCAGGCAGGGACCAGGTATACGTATACCTATCACTGGTATTGTACAAGGTACTATGTTTGCGCGAGAGAACCCTATCCCGTTATCGCTAAATGAGAAATAGAGTAGCACGCTGTGGCAGTTCGTCCATGGGACTGACAATCTAAACGAAACAGCATCGATTTCATACCGATCGAAGTTACTGCTCGGCAATACCTCACGCCGTAGAAAAGCATCGCTCTGATGTAATTCGACTTTGACTAGTTTGCCTTTGGTCGAAATTGAAGAGGGCGATTAGCAGCTTTGTTATTTTAATCGAACAATTTCCAGGAAAATACGTATACGTATTATATCATGTACTGATATGAGTGAGGATATGGTATGTCGTAAAGAAACGTAAGGGAAATATGAAATTTTTTGAATTATTGTGTGGATACTGCAGCAGGTAGCGCGGTATAAGGATAAGCGGGTATACCACGGGAGAGGAAAAAAACTTGGGAAGAAGAATCAGCGCTGGTTTGAGGCGTCCCGCTCGTTCTCCGTCTGTTCCATCGTCTCTCTGGTACTCTTCGTCCTCTTCCACTTATCGCGTGTAGTCCGATTCGCTTCGCGGTCTCCATGGAAACCCTCGGAAAAATCCTATCGATTCTCCCTTTTGCCTTCTCTGAAAGAACTCTTTCAAGACCCTCCTCATCCCCCGTCCACCATCTCCCATCCCCCGACCCCTGGTTTCCCACACCCCCGATTGCCCGTTCCTCCGGCAGTCACTCCGCAGAACCGTTCTAGAGGCAGGACAAAATTGTCACACGCCGCCACCGTTAAAGAGGTTTATTTCGCTAATAAGACTGGACCCTGCCGCTTATTGAAACAATAAAGAATTCCCGCACCCGCACACTCGTATACACAATCTCACTTCTCAGGACGGTGCAAGCGCTCCTGTACCCTGAAAATGGTGACCGTCCGTTGGTTCGTTTGCCCGTTGGCGCGGCCCAACTTCGGACCTACGTGCTCTGCGTGCAGACCGTTTCTGATCAACACGTGATGGATTTATTGCCCCGTATTGCGGCTTTTGGCAACTGGTCCCCTGGTCGCAGTCTCTACAGAAAATGAAAGAACAAAATTCGTCTTATGCCCCGAAACTGTTCTTTCTTACAACGCCTCTGCAGCTAGAAAACGATGATCAATTGCATATGTCACGTATATCTTTATGTCAGTATATCATACCTCGTATGGCAGCAGGGAGGGGTATACCTGGAAACGATGGAACAAGACAAGTAGACCGAACTTCCAACCAATTTTTGTTCTCAAATTCAAAGTTCTTAAAGTAATTGCAAATGAATGAACTTAGAAGACATGCAGTATAGAGACCAGCGTAACTGTCTCTTGAACTTGATTCTGTAACTTGATGAAGATATTTTCAGCTTTTGCTTAGTTGTTTGTATATTTTTGGTGTCTTTGCAAGAAACTTGTGGTGATGGAAAATTTCAACACGAAATGGAATTGTATGAGCCTGATTAGAATCATGATTTAAGGAATATGCTCGTGCCTATTCTCGTACTGCCGTGTTATGATATTTCGGAAAGAAGTGTATAGGTCTAGCGATAATAGCTGCTACGATAAGCCACAGCTTCGATACCTACAAATTGTAAAGGCCTGTCGAATTGTATGAAGAATCGATTATGTTTATATTTGCCTTCTGTCTTTTATTTATAATCAGTATATTTGCCACGGGTGTTGTACCTCATGCGTGCAATCGATTGTCGTAACGTCATTCTGATTCATTGAAAGATTTTTGCGCGAGATCTGAGAAAGCTTTGTTCTTTGATCGAAGCGAGTGCTTGGCTACGTTACAGAAAGGCGTAACTCTCACCGTATCAAGACATTCGGATCCCCGATATATCGGCTTCGTCTTATCGAGAGAATTGCTATGTTTCCGTTGCGCACGGTGATTATACTTCCCTGTTCATAAACCCTTTATGCGCTGTGCACTTTTATATTCTGCCCCAGTTTTTGCCAGGGAGACTATATTCCGCTGTCGAGATTCAACTGACCGAAAATTCTTACGATTAGAGGATTTTCGAGATCGTTGAAGAAACACGTGCGATATCACGTGGTTATAACGGTCTGTGAAAACCCAAGAAAACAAGAAACGTTAGTATTATGTTTAACCTCCAGTTTCCCTTGAACAAGACTTTTAATAAAGCCGGTAAAGTAATCGAGACCACTCGTCAACGGAGTGAAATTTATCGCACCAGAAACGTACGGGAGCGCCTACCGCAAATAGATTAGATATTGCGGTATGAGCGGGCAGGATTTTTTCAGTAGATGTATAATTATGCTTATAGTTAAAACCGGATGTAAGAATCAGCTTTGATACGCGCTATGAGGAATTCAGAGGCCCCTAACTAACATAAGGAGGAAAGATTTCGATCTCGTTCTTTTCAACATGGCGTGAGTTGTTAGCAAAAGATCTTATTTCGTACAGAAATTTATATATTTCGGGAATAATGACGCCGCATATTACGCACCAAGGACGTATACAGTGCCGAGCCATGGCGGGAGCTAGCGAGCTAGGTGGGAGATTATGAGACGATATTTGCATCACGTTTATCACATTTCAATGTTCAGATTATATTTCCACGTGAAGAGAACCAACCAAGGTTGTATAGATCGATCAATAACCACGACAGCAAGCAATACGAAAATTTCTCTTTGGAGAGACCTAAGACCCGTAGGTAATTCTATGAATATAGATATAGTAACGAAGCAGTCGATCGATCGATTATCCATTATCGAATTGCCGAATTAAGAACCTCACAGTAGCTGCTTAAAACTAGACCGAAACGCTGCCAGATGATCGAACAATTACATCTAGAATTAGACCCGCGTAGAGATTAGGTTTGCATCGTCTATATATGGCCAAGCCAAGTTAGAGGCTATCGGTTCAGCTTGATTGCAGTTAAACCCGACACGGATCGCTGCCAGATACCGCTGCCTCGTGGAGAATCAGAATTATTAAATTTATAATTACGGCTTTGCTACTCCGGCCGACTCTGAAAGTAAACCACGTGAAAGGAGTGAATAATTATCACAAACCACCAGCCTTGACCCTGTGCTGCATTATGCCTCATATTCTACTCACATCAGGCAAATTTGACTACTGATAAAAAGGAGTAATTAGTCAGGAACTTTTTGCTATTATATCGTCCCTTTGAAAGTTCTATAAATTTCAGAAGCCGATATTTGCTGGTCATATCAATGCCTCGCCTTCGTATCAATTGTCAATCAGAATTGAGAACAACGACTATACTATTGTTTCGTTTAAGGATAAAAATGATTCGCCAGAGGTTTAGCCGTTCTCAAGACGGTGTCTGCGAGGAATCAATAGAGCTACCGCCGACATTGCCCGAGAACCTTGAGGCCAGAGCACCGAGAGAAAACCGGGAGTCTCAATCCCGGGAACAATGCTCGTTCCACGATCTAGGAAACGTCGAGTGTCACTCCTCGATAGAAGTTCCGAAGCGAATAGGAAGCCACCGTTTCGATGGGATGGTTGAACGAACCAAACTCCAAGGATTTACGTGCTTCGAGTTCACTCGAGTAGCGACTTTCTTTCCAATCGTACGTCTCGCCGAGAAGCTCTAGCTAAAATCTACCATTGACCATTTCATTCACTCATTGACCATTCCCCTCAGTCATCGCAAAATGTTGTGTAACTATAAACGCTGATGGGAGTAAACCCTACATCAGACATCTCTCCGCTGCCGATAACCATGGGTTAAGCTAACGACGTGATATTGAGCCTATATAGAAATATTTCATAAGCAGTACCTATCCACGTATGGGTAACCCGACCAACTTATAATTAAGCAATAAACGAATCGCTGTTCAAACTGGACTCGAGCAAACATATGACCCGGAATTATAATGTAGTTACATGGCCTCAGGCGTGACGTGACGCCGATGTAATGATAGCACATTACTCAGACTGAACCATACGTCTGTACCGAGTAAATGCCTAACGACATTTTTTAATCGTTTGTACTTGATCAGCGTATACCCACACTTGTTTATAAACCGTTAAAGGTACGTCTCACGTATTTGCACAGAATTCACACGCGTGTGTGCACGTGTGCAATCGAGGTCTTACTTGTATATGTCTCCGTGTTATACGCGGAAAACGATTCCACGTGTCGGTGACAGAGATCCTAGTGCAATGGAGTGTAGAATTGTATGACGGTACAAGTTTTGAAGTTTTGATTAGAAATCGGCCGTTGTATTCGGAGTCCTGGACTCCGGTTCGTTCTGTTGGCCATGACTGTTTTGACGCAAGACGTGGGATTAGGTATTTCAGTGTTTGAGCCATTGCACCCACGCTTGTCTACCTCTATTTGCTCTCCTGCTTCCTGGCCAATCAATGAATATGGATGTAAGCTAAACAAAGCGTCTATTTCCGGTCGCCGCGATGCGACCTGTCCAAACATATTACCGCTCCATGGCTATAGGGTAATCTAACTAGGGCTGTAAACCACCAAGTCAAACAAGGGTGACCATCTCCCAGTTACACTACTGGCTATCCCGTAGCTCATTGTCCGGAGTGTCACTGGTCCCGAAAAGAAACATCGCCCCTCGATTCCATCACCGAAAGGGGTAGGAGAAAAAGGATGACCGATGCTCGTCAGTATCATGAAAATTCTCGAGTAAAACAACGAGTGTGAAGAGCTGGGGTCTAGGCGGGTAGGTACGTAGGTACCGACATTACAAGCGAAAGTACTTAATGACTCTAATAACGTGGGGAAATCTCGCTGCCCGTAAATATGCCCAGAGCGATATCACACCCCGGCAATCTGGTGGCATGGCGCAAAGACTGCCGTGTCTGGTCTGATACCGTAAGCTCGGAGCTGGTCGCGCGAGAGCTTGAGGCTGAAACTGCCTTCTTGGACACGTTTATCACGCCACACATCGACCGCTTGTTCAGGTCCGTGTGCGGCCACCCGTCCGTCCGTCCACCAGTGGTGCGAGTCGCACGCTGGTCGCTTACACTCTTACAATTCTAACGTGCTCAACATTAGTCGACCTGCCGCCACAGATCGCTGGCTTCGTATGTATAAGACCGATAGATATATACGCGGCACATAAACTGACGACAATTTTCTTTCTCGAAGAAAAAGAACGGCCATGTTATCTGCCTTTAAGTTTCTCCTCCTTCAGTGTGTGTGCGTGTGTTCACTGTAAGTATATCGATTCCACCTGCGAGCAAACACGGGGGTTTTTCTTCCACGAGAACTTGCACACGGTCTTAGTTTTAACTGGGTCTGATCAAATCTCATGAAAATGTCAACTCATCGGATGATTGTGTATCATGTAACATGTATTATTCTCTCTATGAGCAGTAATTATATGTGAGCAATTAATTCTTGCCGCAGCGTCAATAGGAAGGAAATCATTAACTATTACCGGATATTTTTTCAATGGCGAAAAATTATGACAACGATGATGTCTTCTTATCTGATTTACCATTATTCAAGTCTACTC
Organism: Rhogogaster chlorosoma; assembly: GCA_944452935.1. Classification (NCBI taxonomy): domain Eukaryota; kingdom Metazoa; phylum Arthropoda; class Insecta; order Hymenoptera; family Tenthredinidae; genus Rhogogaster; species Rhogogaster chlorosoma. The sequence goes on along the minus strand of OX101801.1, from coordinate 19,734,016 downwards.
CGTATCGACTTGGAATATCTTGATGTACGTATGTAGATAGCACTGGTTAGGAAATGACGCTGTACTTTGCAGTGGGTCGTTTCAAAGCCACGTGACGAGATCACGAACGTACGAAATAGAATGTAAGGTGGGACTCTGGAAGGCACGATGTATAGGTACTACATGGTGTATAAAATAAAATAGCCACCGACCTAGTACCTACTTATGTACACATGTAGCGTTCGTAACGTCAATTCTAACTGTGGCTGGACTACCGAGAAAATCATTAGCCACAGAATTATTTGAAAGGGTCGTGACGGTGGGCGTTAGGGGATGGGGCGATGGGGCGATGGGAGAAAAGACCCACGTAATCCACCCCCTCGAACTTTCTCCCATTTCTTACATGCACGACACTCGTCGTTCCGCTTTGCCCGTGCTTATTGCTTCTACTTTGCATCTGTTATTTTTCTCTCTTTCTTCCAACGTTAATAAACACCAAGTTAGTCACTATTCTGGCTAGTCAAAACCAGGTGACTTATGAAGTGAACAAATGAGGGGATTAAGGTAAAAAATATTCATTATTAAATCAGAAAAAAAGTTTTGAGAAATTGTACGACTACACGCCTTTGCGATATCTTGAACTACTCCACGTGAGGTCAGGCGCACTAATTAACACCCACCTACAGATACGGATTTAATTGTGTGTGATACAATTGCGGGTAATTATATACAGAAGAATAATATGTATGTGGAGTTTGCATATCAGGTATTCGGTATTCAGGCTACCCTTCTCGTTGACTGATGCAGAGACTTATGAATGTATGATTCAACGGAGCTTCCGCTGACGAAGTGGATGGACAGTAGGACGAGAAGGCATACGGTTTAAGTAAGGACGAAGGAGACAGCGAAAGACACGACAACTCAGGAAGGACATTCGCGTGCCACTCGCATCTAACTTGCCGACGTCCAAGAAGCCCGCACGCACAACTACACGCGCACTTAATACCGCGCAAAAGAGGCCGCCTAACGGCGATAAGTCGTCACGCGTCTGTCCAGGGGTGGAAAATATTTTTCAAGAAATTCACTCCTCAATCTTGGCCAACCCTTTCCATGTCGCCATCAAGAATTACCAATTAGTATCGTGGTACGAGTTCAAGCCGACATGAGCAACGACTCTTTTATCTATTCCTAACATCAAACCCTGCGAGATGACCATTGGTCATTTTTCGCCAGGAGCTGGACGTTCGATTGGATGAAAAGGTATAAAACTGAGACGAGATCCAGTATAAATAGTCCTTGCGGCCTCCCGAACGTCAAAATACTCGTAATAGTTTCGTTTTGCCCCTCAGCTATCCTGAATTCGTGGAATTAAATCACTAGCTTGCTCCTATGTAGGAGAAAGTACGACGAATGTTGGGGTAGAGTGATTATACCGATTCATTTATCTCCGTGTATAGTTATAGAATGATTCGTTCTTTTAAGAAAAGGTAAAGGCATTTGTACAGCCCCTAAGAGAATCTGAATGTCTCTTACGCCGTGGCGTGTCATGGTGGACATCACCGGCAAGAGGGCTCGAAGTAGCGTGTCCGGTATCTCGGCGTGGGATCGCAGGAGACATTTCGTCCCCCAGGTCCTAGGAGTCGTCGAGCAGAGGTTGAAGCCTTGAAGGGTAGATGAGAATAGGTGTAGGGGTCGGCCGAGGCCCCGCACAAATGACCAACGGCTCAGCCCACGGTTCAGACCAGCCGATAGCACAGCGACTTCATATCTTCGCCCTGGTTCCAGGCGGACGACAACGGCTTAGATTAAAAGATAGCCGAATTTATTGGAGTTTGTACCACGAAATGGCTGAGGTGGATACGAGGGGACGGCTGACCCGGTCCTATATCGATTCCGCGATTGGCCCACTGCAAAGTTTTAAGACTTTCGTATCTAATTGCTAATTGCCCGGTGCCAGAGGACTCGGTGTAGCGCTGCGTGGTCGCGCCTCACGCCTCAAGCTACGGTGTATCTGCCCACGCACGCACGCGATATCCCAAGTTGAATTAGTTTCCATTATTTTGTATACATCATCGCGTCGAGGACCTATTATCCGATCCGGGTGTCCCGCCCCGGTAAGAAAACGTCCTCAAGGCACGATCGCGCCTTATTGCCGAACTAAACCTGCTGGCGGATACCAGAGACATAAAAATGGACTGGATAACCTCCCCGAATTATACGCAAAGTCCTGGTGAACCGGGCCGAGGAGACGCGGAGGGAAGAGGGAAGAGAATCACTCGAACGTGATGGACGCAGGGATACAAGCCGGAGACCTCGACGAAGGACCCGACAGGATTTGTAATTGTTATGTCTGAGCTGCTCCAGGTCTCCGGTTCGATTATGCCTCAATGGTTAAACAAGCCAGTCTCGTCGTCTCGTTGGTGGACCAAGCCAACATCTCGAGGAACCGAGCTCCGGATACCGAAGCGTCGTCGAAGCGAGCTTTTGATATTATACCACGACCCGTATCAGGGCCCACCTATGGCTGGGTCAGGCCAAAACATTGATGTTTACCTGACACCTCCACGCCTCGCGACTCGCGCTATTATTTATATCGACTCTTCTTTCTTTATTATTTTCACGTGAATGTTATCGCGTTCAGTGCACCATCTCGCCTTTGCCGTTTCATATTGTCGCGCGTTAATTTTTCACGCGAGTTTCAATTATTATCGCGATCACGTCAGCTTTCATGTATCATCGTGACTAGTTAGAGATCTCGAGGATCAGATTTCTCGAATCCTTAACCGGCATGATGACACAAATTTTGCAGGCTGTAACCATTCAGTGATTTGGCATCGCTGTTATACTCGGTGCACCTTTCATTTGCGGGTATATGTATATACATAGGTAGACCTATACGCGTATTCCTGCAAAGGGTGTTCATCATCTCGTAACGGTATTTCATCCCCTTTCTTCGATTTTCATTCTCTGATTTTTCTTCCAAGTTTTTCTTTTTTTTAGAAAACTCTTTTAGAACGCTCGATCAAACTTTCTGCGAAGATGAAGCCATGAATCTCTCAATTGATCTTTGATACAATATTATCATATTTTAATGAAGAAATCGGAGGACTCTCGTGATACTTTTTTGAATGAAATTCCCTATTTTCTTTCTCCAATTGAACTGTATGAATCCTCATTCACGTCGGTCATCCATTACCATAGAACACTGCATTTGAAAAATCCTATAATCCATGGAACAACATCTGCAAATAACGCCCAGGTGAGCTCCTTTTCCTGCAGTGGATGGAAACCACATTGAACATATCGCCAGTCGGTGAGAGCGTCGGTATAGCAGAAGTTGTTTAACCGACGGACATTCTCTTGCAATGGTAAGTCTGAGGTAGGAAAAATCGCAGGGATTCAGAAACGAATCTTTGAATCAACCAGAACAGTTATTAGATCGAGAAATATAATTGATTCGGAAGAATATTGCGTAAATTATGAACGAAGATAGGAATAACTGCATTTCTCGCGAAAAGACGTTTCTTTTTGAAGCTTGTAACAAGGCGTTGGTTGTCTGGTGTTGTCCTCTGCCGAGTGATGGAGTAGCTAACACAAGTTCGACTTTTATCCGCAGTATTGCCAACCGTATCCTGCTGCGTGCAGTTGAGCAGACTTCAGTGTCGTTGTCTCGTAAACATTTGTACTCTTTAAAACCGTGAGACGCTATGGATACGATTTGATCCATAAAACAGCTACTGGCGTCCAAAGTCCCGCGACTAGTTCGGACATTCGAAATATAGTGATTTAATTAGGAGTGGGATAAACCGGCAGCAATATTAAACTTGTGATATTTTATTATGCGAGAATAAACGCCGCTGTAGTTGGGTCGGTTGGTAGCGTTGCCAAGTGCAGTAGGGCTGCCATTTTCCAAGTGCTAGTTCGCTCCGTTTGCTAGCCTCCGAGGAAAAGGCCTAAAACCGTAAACCTTCGCGTACAGTTAAACTTTAGTTATTTATATAACTAATCGGGGAAAGATTACGGAAGCTGATTTTAAGACAAGGAACGGCCGGTTCGCGACCGCTCTTCGAAACTGGACCCCGGACCAAGGTTAGATTGTTTAGATTTTTAACCATAACTTTATCGCCTGCATCTTGCCCTTCGCGTGGGCCTACTTTTCGTCTCATGTGTCAACTGCCATATGACAATTATCTGCCTATTCCAAAATCCACAACATAATCCCTTGAAACAGAAGAGATAAGGATAAAAAAAAAAAAGAAAAAGCTATAAAATAACGGTACATCAGAATCGATTGATACTACTACGTTAAATAGTCAGATTGTTTCTTTTTTCGTCTACCAATTCGTCCCTTTTTTTGTTTTCAAGTATTTTCTCATTTAAATATAAGACTGCTTTGCCGCGATCAATTCTTCTAAGTCTTCTGAGATGCATTTTATTACGCGAGAGTATAAAAGCTATTCAAATTATTGCAGAAACTATGATTGTCACTCGTCAATAATTGAGCGGACATTTTTCATGTGTAAACAATGCTGTGTGTTTGACGTTCATCTATCTGTCTATACTTCGCATAGTATATAATATTATATGTTTAGCGATTGCTTACACCTCGATACCTTTTCGAATCTACATTAATTATAACAAGTTTCTATTGAATATGGTTTGAATTTTGATCAAGAGAAAAACGATGTTTTTTTTTTCGCTGACTATATTTTCGGACGGTTTTTTACATATTTTGGTTCATATATGTATGAAAATATATAGATATTCGTATATATACGAGGTCGCGGTATGTTAAACCGGTTATTTCCAAACGACTATGTTTACCCCCGTATTTTCTGTGTAAACATAAAATAATGCATTGGGTTTGCATAATTTCATCATAATACCATCGCCGCATCACCATCGCATACATACATGTACATATATACTTGTTTCTTAAGATGTGCTTCGAATAAATGTCACTACGTGGATAAAGATGTGTTGCAAGCTCCCGCAGGTATATTATTCCTTTGCACAAATGTACATATATACCATCCACGTATATTATACGTCGCCACTCGACTGAACAGGCACATATCACGATATATGACGCATAAGTCGTGCCTCTTTGTCAACCTCTCGCAAGTTCAAATAATAATATAATACTTTCAGCTCTTGGTTAAACTCGAGATGACGGAGAAATGTTCTTCGTATAATAAATGTTTGATCATTCGCTACCTCTATACATATATATTATAATACATACATCTCTATATATTGTATGCTGAATAAATCCAATGACTTGTATAAACTTCGTGCAGCATGATACAATGATCTTTACATGTAATTTTCGTATCATTTATTTGTCTCGTATGTATATAGGGGAGACCAGGTCAAAGTGGTCTCATCGTCAGCTGAAAGTGTTGTCGAAATTTTTCAGTCACCCTGAAAAATATTATTCCTTTAAAAATGATCAACTTTTTTTCTTTTTTTTTATAAAAATTTGCTAGAAGTTTCGAAGGACTCTAAGAAAAAAAATCCTCAAATTTTTCGTGTACATATTACATGCAATATTATTACAAACGATTAGCATACGAGTAAGCAAACAGTACACGCTTCTTTTTCGAAAAAAGAGAACCTTAATATAGTATTTAAACCGAGTGGCCTTGACCTATGATCTCCGTCAGCACGATGCTAATGAATATTGATAATCTCGAGGGAATTCTTGAACCGTTTCTATGTGCCGAGGCTGCTGAGGCTGCTGCTGACGTGTTTACTCATCTCTCTCGTGATCTCCTTAGCGATACTCTGCTATATCACCTGTGGCAAGCGAGATCGCGATGAGAAAAAGATCTGCTTATTGATTGTATAACTAAAAACAAGATCGTATTTGATGAAAATAACAGAAATCATATATATCCGTAAGCTTATTATGCAGACACATATATATCAAGTTTCTGATAGTATAGGATTGTAGGCAGCAAAAAGGCGATTTTTTGTGACATAAGTTAGTACGATTCTTGTTATCCCGTAATCCCATATAAAAATGATGAAAACACATAAATAATTTGAAATTCATAATTTCAAACCTGAATACAAAAGATATACGGACGGATATACGACCTATACTCTTCTAGGTCTTCACAACGCCAAAAGTCGATGCTTTTTTTAATATTATATCTTATTTTTAATGCTTTTAATTGTTTAATTAATTGGTTTTTGACTTTTTTCCAAAAATTTTTTATGTTCTTACTTCTAAAAACGACGGAAAGTCGTATAACCTCGCTTACGGTATATTCTGGAATTAATTGTCGTGATTACTTTTCGTTCAGTCAGGTCTAAAAGGTCGTCTGAGCCAGAACGTTCTGCTTTTATCTGCAGTCCAATGTTCTTAATATTTTCTTAAATACATAAAAAAATAAGAAATAAAAAATTATACGATCCTTTGATTTTGAAAATTCGAAGCAGTCGTGTCATTATACTTGTCGCTTACGACCTCGTGCCATTAGACACGCGATACATATATGTACGTAGATACACAATAGAATCTATGTAGTTTACAGCCAGGTATAAGGTATACATGCATTAAAGATCTACAATGCGGTTGCAAGGGTCATTGACTTCGAGACCAAGAGTAAACGGAACGATAAAAATTGTTGACTATATCATCCGGACTAACTAACTAATGTGCCAGAGGCAAGACAATTCCTTGAAAGATTTTCTATCACATCTCAGTATACGTATATCGACAGATCGTGAGACGAGCGCGTTGGTTATAGCTCGGAATTGATTTCCGCCGATGTTATCAGCTTCAAGAGAGGAGTATTCTCTCCTAGCCATTTATTGTGCGAGTTTAAACCCCGCACATATGTTGCACGCGAGTTTATATCCCTAAGAGTCTCAGCAGCTAGCTGTAGCAGGTATAGTTTAATTCTATGGCCACTAGATGCACGCTGCAGCAATCCAGACCGTCGCGTCGTTCTTCTTTATCTATAATTTTCGTGTCTATTTTTTTCCAAGAGCTATATACACGAGAGCCGATAAGCATTAAGCTGTGCCATCTGGCTCCTGTACGAACCTATCTACCTCGTTTTTGTTTCGTTAGGTCATTTTTAAACACCATAGAGACGCTAAGTTTATTTTCGTGTCGCCTATGCACGTTTACTCTTCGTTATTCGTCGCGTTTACAGACGAAGAATTAGAGGAAGAAAAAAAAAATAAGAAATTCCATCAAATTATCACAATTCGCAAGTAGCTATACGGATGCTGGTGGAAAACATCATCTAAGTTTTCCAAGCTCCTTATGATCCATAAGGCTCACGCAAGCGCCGCAGCTCGCCACCGATTCTTAGGTACATACCTGCTTTGTGCTTATTGTGAAAAATTTGCTCGTAATTCACCGCCCGTTCTCATTCTTTATTAATTCCTTCTCATTAATCTCCCATTTTATTTGAGACTCGTCATGGAATCGAATCGTTCAAATTATTCTTTATCAAGAATCGACGAAGGCACGCGATGCCAATTCTTTGACGAACTATACTGCTGCAGCGGTTCGAAGCAGAGATCGAAAAGCTTTCTTTTAAACCTCGCTGCGTGGAGTTCTGGAGATATTGCGATCAACGAATGGATTGATTTAGTGCTTATTGAAATCTCGCAAGATTACGAGTCGCAGGGTTAACATAATAAGTTTAAATTACTTATTATTTTGCAACTTTTTCATCCATCTCTTCTCGGCTCGTAAAACTAGCTGAAAATTTAACCATTCAATATGAAGACGAGATGATCGTTCGGTGAATTTTAAGCTGAAACGTTATGTATATAGGAGACGAAATAAAATCACGCGAGCTACGGGTGACCCTTGCACTATCAATTCTGTGCAGGGTTATCATTAATAGTCCGACCGAATAAGACCACTTGCGCTCATAATTCAAGCCTGGTTAAAATTCTGCCCTTGGTTAAACTCTCCTAGGTGATTTAAAATTAACGAGGATGCTGTGCCACCGCGGAACAGACCTCCGATAATATTATTGTTTACTTATCATTATAAGCGCGGTAAATCTCGCTGTGACAACATGCCAAAACATAATTTCACGGAGCTAGATACTCCGGGCTAATTTGCCATATTTTTGCAATTTTTATTCATTTTTTTCCGCAACTTGTTGGCTGCTGTAATACTATAAGGCTCTCGTGCAAAATAACTGATAATATCCTACGTCCTAGGCAATCCCTATCGTCGAACACATGCACAGATATGTTTTTGCCATTTTTTGGCTTATCGCGTCATTTATAGCTCGGTAATATATTCCGCAAAAAAATATCCCAATTTTCATCTCCATATCTATGATTTTTTTCCTTGTTCTGCACCGATAGTAAACGAGAGCTTTCATAGTCATTGTGTGTGTAGGTGCAGGGTATATGTCTGCGAAATATCGAAGCGAAAGAGAGCTGGTATATTTCGCCTTTTCTCTCGCTGCCTTGAATTATTGCTAAATTTTGAAATCAATACAGCTACTCTTCTCTCTATATCTATATAGAGGAATTTTCCCCGACGCAATTCGCGAGCTGCCGACTTGTCTGGGGATAAGAAGAGGAAAAAGTCATTGTATGTAATAGTTTGGTCCATACTTTAACCCAATTGCCTTGACCAACATATCACTGGCCGTTACGCAACTCGAGCGAATATGTACGCCTGTATAATACACACTTCTTTATAATACATAGTGAACAAATAGCTTCGCGCTTGCAACTATTGACCAATCCAACTTGCTAAGTACAGTAAACTGGCCGTGTCGCAAACTGCTATAATTGATTGAAGGCCCCGCGATAATTTGCTAGTTAACAGGTGGCAACTTCGAGCCAGCAACGAGATAGGTGATACAGAAGCTGCAGGCTGAGAGATAATTGACATTAATTTTTCACTTTTCTCATCATTTCTTCGGTCGGAGTAGACAAGTGGCGATTTTTAATGTGTTTTATTTATAATAAATTAAATAGACGGAATAATTTGGTATTTTAAACTGGACGACACTCCTTAACCGTGACCTCGCGAATAGATGGTTTCGTAATTAATTAGCCAACGTGTGCCAAGCCTCGAGTAATTTGGCCCCTTACGTTAGTCGATAGTTATTACCTAGCGGAAATACGTGGCAGCGGTGTTGAAGAACTACGTTTGCGGGGGGAACAACGTCTTGGCCTTATATCTACTACGAAATTGGTTTACTCAAATCTTCGCTGCTAATGTCTTCCTTAATAACCGCATGGCAAGGAATACATGTACCGTACGTCCTATAAACTCGCAAATTATCATTGCTAATGACTCCGCAGCTACGAACTTTTGCGAAAACTTATTCCACACGCAGATTGTATATTCGTATAGTATACATCATATACGTTATAAATGATGCCCTAGGTACATCGCAGTGCTTTTCCATCGAATTGTAAATATAATAATAATTTGAAGAAGACATTTTTCTTCGGGAGGAATCGCTTCTCAAAATATTCTCAAATTTTTCGTTAATCCAAATCTAAGCGGATTCGTATTCTTTCCGCGGCACGTCGATTGTCCAATTCGATGATATCTAATCGAAAAGTGCAGCTGCAGTTTATAAACGCGTATAATCGTAGGCATCGTGTTATATATTAGACCAGTAGGTATAGGTGCGCAGAGCAGAGCTAATCAGTGTGAAACTTCTGCGTTGTTTAACTTTATCAAAGCTCTAAAATGGAATTGCTTTAGAGAACAGATTGCGGTTTATTGTATCGCAGAGATTCACGCGCACTTGTTACTATATGCATATTGCATACGAGTGCATATGTGGATGTATAGGTATATGCAACAACGACGAAGAAGGTGAAGAAGGTGAATTGCCTTTTTAGAGGTTGAGATTAATTATCGAATTTTCAATTTTAAGACGGAGGTGTCGAACTGACCTTTCGAATACGCGACAATTTTTCCTGTATACAAGAACGGCCAGGTGCAGGGATTACAGGTCGACTGTATTCGGCTCGGACTCCAAGGTGACCGTTACGGTCATGTGACGTATTTTCCCTATATTTGAATTGCAAATTACGTTCATGAAACACTGGCTTTACACGCTGCGAAAGATAAGCAATCATTTCGCGCTTTGATTATAATACGCGAGGCTGATATAACTCGACGGAAAATTATTAAACTAATTGTATAAGTAGAAATATTCGCGATTCTCACACATCACACGCGGTAGCTAGTGAATCCATTCGTATCTCATTACACAAATACAATTCATAACGAGTTTTATACGTTAATGTTCAATTCGCCTTGTTTCCGGACTTGTATATAAAACAGCGATTGATCAACGCTCAAAGAACGTCTCGACCGCGTCATATATATTAATTCGGTTATAAAATATTTCAATTAATTGAAGGAAGGAACATAGATTCGATCGTTGACATTTAAGCGAATGGTATAAATTGGCGATTTCTCTTATTTACTTCCCTACTATTCGTCGAAGCTGGTCTCACTCGGACATACACGTATTATCTATCCAAAAACCACAATCTCTGAAAAAGTCGATTATATTTCGTTAAGTACCGCCTTTCAATGACTAATTCTTTAATTATGAACCCGGTTGAACCACCTCTCGTCAAGGATACGGTATTGGATCGATCCTGGGTATCTACAGACGGTTTTGGTCATTTATTGTCAATCTTAAATGTCAAGTATAATCGACGGAATTATACTATCCATAACTATACGTATATATAACCGCTCGATGGCATTGAGTGAGATTCTGTTTGTGCGAATAATCGAATGACTAAATACAAAGAAGCCGACTCATAATCTCGTGCGACAAGCCGTTTCTATACTCGTGTCGAGTCGGAAGGAATCTACGAACATCGACGACAGTAATTAACGATGAGAATTGAATTTCAATGATAGTTGTTAACCCCCGTATAGTTATCGTTCTAAATCCAGCTACTTCCATCATAAATACAATGATACCAAGGACTATTGTAAGGTACTTACACATATAGCTCGGCTATACCTACCCACTGTTACATTTCGCAAGGCTCAAACGTGCCACAGCTGGTGCACAAGTCTAGCTAAACTTCGACATTGATAAATGAGAAAGCCAGCGTTAATCCATGGATCGAATTAGCTTTTCCGAATCAGCTTACCGGACAGGGAACACGGGCGTTTCTAAGAAATAACCGAAGACCCTTCATACCTGGAAAGTTTCCATTTATTAGTAAATGGAATCGTATAACTTGTACACTTCGGGGAATAAATAAATGCCCGAAATTTCGAACAGGTGATAGTGATTTCCGTTATCTGTGCCATTCTAATTTCGAACGCTGATTCGCCCGAAGAAACTAACGCAGAAACGCGATCCTCGGTAACTAATTGTAAGTCGAGTTCGAATCAACGAGAGATAAAGAGAGAGGCGGACCGCGAAAGCTCGTACATGTATGTTGGCTCAGATATAGATATAGGTGTATAGATATAATCATTTTTCCGAACAAGTTGAACTGCAGCCGAGAGATTGTCGATACCGTTTCCCAACTGGAGAAAATAGTGGCAATAAAAATAGTTGTTTTATTTACAGCTGTCTGTGCAGTAGTCATAGGTATACCTATACATCATACCGAAAGTAGTAACGCCGCTTTTTCACTCTGACCACCGATCCAATCAATCGAACGATGGATATAGCGGAGGAAAATGAAAATAAAATGAAAATAAAGAGGGAAAGAAACAATCCGTCGCTTTTTATCATCTGGGATCATTAATCCTCTGCCTTATTTCGCCGGGGTATAAACGTCCAGCTGTATAATGGATCCGGTATCAACGCGTACACGTACGTAGGTATGTCGTGGCTGTAGCTGGTACAGGAAGAAGAAACGATAAATTTTGAATAAACCAATTTGAAATACCGAAGGTTATGCATTAGGCAGTAAGAAACTTTAGAGTTTATCATGGGGTATGGTATAGGATAGAATAGAATAGAATGGAATACAGGGATCTCGTGAGACCCCGCGCCCATAATCTAGCCTGGTATAAGGCGTCGATGACACTTTATGCGGTTCATTTACCTTGTCCATTCCCTCTTTTATTTCTTTCAAACGCTCCGAGCGGTTATAATAAGGCTTCCGCGACTGTTCAAGGCACCCATTTTACACATATGTAGGTATGTATATCCACACGAGAGAAACTCGCCGTACCCGTGTGTTTTAATATTCTGATAAGAAAGGTTCAATGTCGTGGTATGGGTGGTTTCCTACGTTATAGAGTTTATTACACCGGAGGTTGTCCCTTGCGTGTTAATACCAACGGAGAAAAACGCGCTCGATGTCGCGTCTTATTCGTTGTCAGTATCATTTTGACCACACGACATGGCTTTCCAGAGAAAACTTGCTTGAACTGTTGAGCTTTGAAGCTGTTCTTTACACGTTTTTGATCTTTGATTTTCGGGGGCTGGGTTGGAGTTTCAAATTTCAAAAGTCCCGAACGATAAAAATTCCGGATTTTTAATATCACTGACTTACAGTTTTTGAGAAGGATGTTTCCCCGAAAGTCTACATACCTGATCCCAAAGGCTGAAGTTCCGAAAGGCCATAAACTTCCAAAACTTAGGATTTACGCACGCATATATATCCAGTGTTTAATAACGCGGGCTGTATTGATCGTATCGAAAGCAATAAGTGGTCAAATTAATCGTCATGAGATGTACTTTTTATAAAACTAACATTCGGAATCTTATCAATTATCTATGACATCGAAATATTCGGAAGTTGAACCCGGCCGGGCCCCTTGACTGGATATAGCCATGTATACTAAGACTAGTCATCTAGTCCTTTATCAAAGTTCAACATATTTAGTTTGGCTGATGTATAAAATGACTAGAATTACACATATAATTATAATGATTCTATATACGACATATGTCTCACATGATTATCGGGTAATTCAATCCTACAATAGATTTGACTCATGCGCGTATATACCCGATAAAATTCCGTTCGCTTTTTATCCACAGTCTGATTTCTACACCGTCGAATAAAACTGCCCCTTCCTGTACAGATTCCTCATAAAATTCTGGCCGGAAGATGAACAGAAGTCACGGAAGTGTGTCATTCTCGAATAGAGGTCCGGCGCGGCTGCGGCGCCTCGCAGAGCTCGTTTGATTAGTATACTTTGTGATGCTGCTGCATGGGGGAGTTGACGGTCCATTATGATATGGTCGAGGTCGGCCTACGTACGTATCAGAAAAAAGCGGGCGAGAGAGAAAAACGTGATCACTCAACTCGGAGTGAAAAAAAAAAAAATAATAATAATAATAAAAAAAGAGTTTTCAGTCAAATTCGCTAATTTTTTACAAATTAGCTGGCGGAAGGGGCGGGAAAATATTTCAACTATTTTCTGAATTTCTAGTATATAGACGCGAAAAACTGAGGGAAATCAAATTTCTTATTATAAACTTGGCAACTCCGCTCCCCAGGTCAATGTAATATCTTGAAGCGAACGCGTTTCACAGTCGAAGTACCGTATCAAACGAGAGTACGATCAACTATACAGGGCTGTACCTATACACCGCCGTCTACGGAGCCCAGATTATTTTTTTCTACTATCCGTGGGTAACTTACTCCGACGAAGTGATAGTCATACGAGAAAGTTCCCTCTATACTATTGCAGAGCTGTCAAGCTAACGTTACGTAACTCTGTGCTATAATCGTTTCGTGGATTCCTTTCTAACCGAACTAACGCATTGCGTGACTTTCGGTGCTAACTACTCAACCCAACTATTATACAAGCTTGGAGGCATACCTACATACATATGTATACGTATACATAAACATACGAGAATGTAACCGAAAGGTCAAAATTTATTACAAGACGGAACGTTTTTGATTTGAAAATATATTGTGAAACATTGAGCTGCAGATCGTGTATGCCCATATATCGGTATGTTGAATTAGCCTTCGGGATGAAATTTTCTTTTTCAATTTCGTCATTTGAATATTTGAAATGAATTTTTTTGAATTGGCACAGAATCGCGTCGGAAATTTACGCCTCAATCACGTTCCGATTAAACTACAAAACGATTTCCTGCAATTCCAATTCCCAAACTCCTATTTCTTCTTCTACTACTCAAGGCGAGCGTCACTTCCGCTTGACGGACTTGAACTTGAACCCCGTCGGCTTTTGTTCTCAGCTTTCCGTCTTCTCGCGAGGTTTCAGCTTCAATCTCGATATCCTCACGCCACGTGCCGATCACACCGCACCTTTTTAGCCCCTGTAGATCGATTTATATAATTAAAAAGGTTCGGGCTCGGCTTCGTGGCTTATTCATTTCTTTATAGGATCGACGGTATAAATGACAGAGAAAAACTCTTTCTAATAGTAAATCTGCCATGCGGGGTTATCTGGACCGTAAAGTTTGAACACATCGTGCGTAAAAATATTGTTAGAAATTCTGTCATGGTTCGTTGATCAGGGAAATTCTCGCTCGCGATCAGTGAACGTTTCCTTCTTACATGCGTTTCGAGTGATCGCGGCTTCGATATTTCTCAAATATTCTCATTCCCGCGCTCTGCTGTAATTGAACGCAACTCCGTTTCTACCGACTCCCGATTATCTCGGCTAGTCATCCTAGTGAATGTATACTCCGGTGGATTCAGTTACATCAGACCTTGAAGCCGAATCCCTTTCGATTCTGTCACTCGAATGATATCCCATTCGTCGAATATTCCAACTCGTTTGCCCTCCAGCCGCGCGGTTATATACGCGTCCGTCGATCGATCCGGACACCAACCCCCCTCGAAAAACTGCTGCCCTTTTATCCCCAAAATCCAACGACCAATGAATTTTCCGATGCTTTTTCACCGGCTCTTGATTCCGCGAGAGAAAGCAAAAACGAAAAAATCATAATAATAAAAAATGGCAAAATGTAATAACCATTTTTAACGTGTGTCAAGTACAAAGCAGAAACTGGAGTCCGAAAATATGAAAACACCCGCGATATATAATACGCGTATGTCGATGTGTGCATTGTTAAAAAAAAGAAGAAAAAAAATTGATTGTAAAATTCGAATTACGTCTAATTTCGCATTCTTTTTATCGTGTTTCAGGTAAGCCGAAACGTCGATGGATTAATAGATTCGTTTTCTCAATCTAGACTGGTCGGAGATATACCTACTTCCGCAGATGTGGCCGCGGCCTGAATCTAGGTCTGTTTCGAATAATGACCGACGAAATGGGTTTTGCAAGCGAATTTTATGTCAGTCGCATAATCGGACCGGAAGTGAAGTCGAGGTAGCGCGGATAAGTAGAATCAAACGAGCGCGACTCGCGATTGTTGTACATACATACATACGCGTACATACATATAGGTGAAAAATATTAGAAACAAACTGAACTGAAACTAGGTACTAAACTTCGGGAAAATTAGTAGTCTTCTCTCAATTCTTTACTCCGACTTCTTTTTCCAAGATTCACATTTCTTTCAGTCGCGTCTACAACTAACTACGATACGCGAGCGGAATGAAGATTCACTTCCAATTAGCTAATTATTTACAACTTGAATCTTCGCCAGGTCCAGCTGATACTGGCCTGTAATTTTTTCCTTATTCAACCAGTTGTTGTTAAGATCGTTTCAAGTTTCCAAACTGGTCGATGGTCAGCTGACCAAGAATAACGGTAATACCACGTCGTATTTCTGCCTCAAGGCCTGTGCACACGGTTTATTGTTCATTGCTGCATCTAGGCACCTTGAGATTTGAGAATTGCATTCAATATGTTGTCGCTATTGCAGTTAACGCCAAATATAATGTCTTCGATTTCATTGGCGCCGATTAATGCTGCAACTTATTCTTAGCTCTTGCGTTCACAGCTTTTTCTGGATACCCTAAGGCGCGGAAATTGCTCCAAGATTTCGTTACGAACTAAAGTGCAGGATGTGAGTCGAAAATTCGAGAAAATTTTATCAGAATATTAGCAAACGAATCAGAACTAACGAACATGAGATAATAATCTTCTATTGGCGAAGAATACGACCTTCGCTGGTTTTTAATCACGGATTAATTCAGCTGTCTAATTATTATTGCGGACCTCGTTATAAGCCAGAGGATAACCGCCTATTACTAATATGTAGAATGTTTTAAATACTATTCTATAATTATGAAATATGGACATTAAATCAGCTTCGAACGGCATTGGCATATCGAACGATAAATAGAAAGCAAAAGTATGTATTCTTGACTTTTGCCGAAAATTTATCATACGACCTTTTACTTTTTATTTCAATCGGTGGATTATAATTCCTATAGTCATTTTTTCTATCCGTACAGAATTTTTACGCTTTTCGTTATTCATTTACCTATAAGCTTGTCACCGCCATCCACCTGTTTCTTCTATTTTTCACAGTAGTTTTTGATTTTCGACAATTCTTTACACTTTCCAACATAGTTAATTAGATATTTTTGATGGTTTATCTGTAAGATGTTTCATATACGACGGAAAGCCTTCGCAAAAATTCATTAACATTCCTTGAATCCATACAGACAGTCGTATATTTCGCTATCTTTACTTTTCACATATTATTGCGCGGCGTCGTCACCTCCTTGGCCTTATTCCGAATCGCTAATTACTGTAATTATATATCTGTAGAGAATGTTTAGGCCAAATTGTGATAAGAATTTAGTTAATTATGTGCGAAAGAACCCAATCCAACAATAATAGACTCTCATGCGAATGAACCGGAGTTTATAGAATCGTATGACATTTGTATAAGTCAATTTTTTATCACTATCTGTTTTTAATTAAGTGGAACGCCTCCTGGTCCCTTATCGTAAAGAAAACCAATGCATATATCTGTTATTGCTGTAGTATTGACGTTGACCTAACAATTAACGATGTAATCTGTTCCGAGCATTATCTTAGGTCTTCGCAGAGCCACAGCTCACACGTGAAGATTAAATAAAAAAAGCTCGGACGAGAGCTTCTTCGACGTTGATTCTTTCGGGACGTATATGCTACTATCGTTATATATGAAACGTGCAGGTTACCGACATATCGAGATAACCCGAAATATTTATTCCACGACCATTTGAACCTAGATCAGAAATTCACACGTTTACTTAAATATATGTATATACCTACTTCAGATGTTTGTATTCCGAACATAAATTCGGTCACGATAACAGCTCTCGTTTATCTGTCTTTTTTTTTTTGTTTCTTCATATTTTTATTCGCTTCGCTTAATATACTTAAATTATTTTAATTGTAAGCCAGGAATCGGGGTGGCTGCAGACTTTGTATTTATCATAGGAATTTTATTGATATTGCTGTGTTTCTTTCACATGATTATTATTATACAGCCAACTTTGACAAAACGATTATTGAAGTGCTTCATCTTTCGCGGTGCTTCGGTAATCTTTGCTAAAATAGTACAAGTATTGACTCAGCTCCGAAAATATACTGACAAAGTATAATATACCCATTGCACGCGAGAACGTTTGACCTTATACGAATTTTAACAGCTGATATAACAAAAGTATGAGGGACACAGCAACCGCATAAATTTTGACTAGTATCGATCATTGATATGAAAAGATAAAAATACGAAAAATGTGAGGAACAAAATTTGCCAATTCTTCTGTAAGACTGATCTTGAGAGACGGGTGCGTGCGATGACACATGACACTTTCGATATTGGAAATAGGACAAATCGGAAGACCTAAGATTTTATCGAAGAAAATGAACATTTTCACGGTTTTCATTCCTCAACCTTATCTGACACGTTGATCAATTGAACATCAATTCTAACGAGTAACTATTTCGTTTCAGTTAGGAAATATTCTATTAATTTTTTCATACGGTTCGAGTGAAATTTTACGGAAAATTCAGAAAATTTTTTAATAGAAATTAGAGGAGCCGGGTTTAGCTTCCGAATGGTCAGAAATTCGAACATTTCGGTCTGTTTCTTAGGATGTTGAGACACGAATAGTTCATTCTAATCGAAACCTTTTTTTACGGAAGTCCAATTTATTTACTTCAATCGATAACTCGACGTTATGAATAATTAATATGATCTTGAAGCTTTTTACCCAAAAAGTACATCTCAAGATGATTAATTTGACCACTTATTGCTTTCGATACGATCGATACAGCCCGAGTTATTGAACACTGAATGAATACATTCGCAAATTTCAAATTTCGGGGGTTTGGCCTTTTGGATCTTTCAAGGCTCAATATAAATTCATACTGAAACAGGGGAGTCCGGCTTCCCCTATATCTCCAGTTTTCATTTTCGCCAAGTCCTAAAAGAACGAAAGCGAAGTCCTAGAAGTCCAAAGGTGTTGAAAAAAAAATAATTCTCAGACGTTAATTCCTTGTAATTAAAATTTGCCGGTCAATCACCTTGATTATTCGAATCTATCGCATCTAAGTGCATGAATCATTATTATTGCGCGTGAAAATTTCCCTCTACTATTATTCGCCATACAAAAAGAGAAATGCTCTCGCTAGATAGGTTCAAGTACCTACTTGTTTATAATCTACAACGGAAAATTAGCAATGTGCATTTAGATACAGTTTACAATTAGATTTGATATAGTTGATCATAACTCGTAAGTTTCAAGTGCAAACTCGTCCGCTTACGACGGTTGCCAGCACACGACAGTTTGCCGCGGCGTGGGCGTAGCTCCAACCTCTTAGCACGCGGCGAACCTGACAGGCTTTCGCCGAGACAGTCTTGTCTTGGACACCGAGACGGTAGTTTCTTTCGCTTCTAGGGCGGAAGTATCAATCTCTGTATCGCCACGTGCCGAGTTAGTTTTTGAAATTTGTGGCTGAAAATGTAAAGATTATTGCGGATCGTTTATTTCCGTTATAACGACAGCGAAGTTGGAGCATTTCGAGTTCGTTTAAAATCCAACTTACTAAAGAATTGACTCATTTCTTGATCAACCTTTGACTCGAGTTATTATTCATCATCGATGATAATGCACCGAGAAACTCTGACTATTATAATCTAGTGTTTCTTTCGCTAAAGCGAAAAGTTCTCTCTCCGAGAAATTCTCAACTATACAGAATTTTTTCAAACTCGTTTGTTTGATATTTGATAAATTTGTGGCTCCGTTATCATCGTCAGTTTTTACTGTTACGAACGATCACTACGTGCGTATATTTCGCTACAGTGAAAAACCGGCTTGTTAAATTGGAACTATTAAAAATCCAGATATTTAAATCCCACGTAGCGACTGATTATAGTCCTGCTTCTTAATATTTTGACCAGTTAATTCGTTTCCTTAATCTTACTATTTTTATAGAACGTTTAAAGTTTCGTGCGATCTGCGATAAGTTTGAGAAATTGTTCAGTGCTGAATTTTACTCGATAACTTGTATACAGTGACTCAAATTGATATGTCAGCAGGCCTTCAACGTTGAGAAACGCTCAGGAAACCACTCGACACAAGTAAGTGGTTCCTCGGAGCTTGAAATTACGTATTTGAACTTCGACATTCCCGCCTCTTTCCTTCACTTTTTTCTATTTATCAAGACTCAGATTTAAGGAATGAGCAGTTCGTCGCAAAAACTGCAGACAGTGCAGCGTTGCAAATACCAACATACTGACATTTTTTGTCTTCGAATTCTCGGAATCACTGCGTCAGCTGTTAGCGAATGATTCCGTACGTTACATTGCAATCGCGAATCGTCCGCGGCAATTATTGTCATTAATTAAGTTAAGTAATTCAATATTTCCAACGACTATACGTGACGGATTACACGTCCCGCTCGTAATAGTTATCTACCGTACGAATTCCGATACCCTAACAATAATCATTATTCACCAAAGTATTTCGTAGGTAAGACGCACGAAGTTCTGAATCTTTTAAATTCCCAAATTCAATCTTACTAACTCACAGTTTCTGGAAAGGGTATTTCCCGAAAATCTACACAGCCGATTTCAAAAACTTTCAAACTAAGAACACCTCAGGTTCGAAATGCCGAAAGCTAAAGCTCCGAAAGGCCAGGCCTCTGGAACCTAAAATTCACGCATGTATTCATTCGTGTTTGATAACTCGAGCTGTGGGTATTGATCTTATCAGAATCAATAATCAAATGATTCGTCTTGAAATGAATGATGTGGAAAAAAAGCTGTCTGCTTTCTTACCTTTCGGAATATTCATTTCCTAAACTTAAACGCGTCTGAAAATTCGAAATCGCCTAAAATCCATACGAAATTCCGACTCTACCAGCCTCCGAAAGAAATTTTTCTTTCACGTGTTTTATGAGCGTGGCCATTTCGCGGGGGCAAGAAAAAAAAAAATTACGAATTTAGTACCTGCAGAAAGCTTTCAGTTGATATGTGGAAGGATTTGATTCATTTTACCACGCTGTAAGGTTAAATTTGTGGTTTATATACCTCCGCACGTCGCGTTCTATTGTTAAGTAGATAAATGCAACCATACTATACGACTTTAGGCTATTTTTGTCGATGTAGCTGCTGCAGGCTTTAATGTTGCAAGAAGATCAGCGTCTATAATCCCTAGCGATTTTACCTGCGGCAAACTTCCTAGTTTCTATAAATATCCACGGTTCATTTTACTGCGGTTCTCTGCGGGAGAGAGAAATTCCTAGTACCTAGTTAGGTGTGCCGTTAACTAGGTGCAGGTAAAGATACTCAGGTACTATTCATACACACAAATATTCGTTCGTCTAGACTCTAGATCCTAGACGGTCATAAACAACCTCAAATATAATCCGGAGATAATTACAAAAAAGACAAATTAAAAGAACGAAAAACAAAAAAAAAAAATCTGCTAATTTTGTATCGTTATGATGCCACTGTACGCATACCTACGAAACTTCATCGTTATTCGATTAGTATCATTTTCACAAACATGTTTATTTCGCAGTAAACATTCATCCGCACTTTGTACTCCGTGCGGTTGTATGAATATTTATATTCAACACTTCGGCATAACTATATTCAAAGATTATATATACCGAGAAGTAAAATCATTGACCAAGCTTCTCTCGCAGCTTATGTAGAATCTCAATGTGCTGTCTAGAATGAAACCACTGAAAAGCTCATGGATCGTATCTTTTACATTTGCAGCGTGATCCCTTGACGTAGGGTTAATCTGACCGACCCTTTGATTAACGTATGCTGAAAGCTTTGAGGGATTGATTATTTTTTTTCTTCTTATTCTCTTCGTTTCAAATTTGAAAAAATTGAATGAAGTTTCGGGCTGCAGGGTATATTATACATACGAGAATGGGCCTGTGTTATTTTGAACCTCTGAAACTGATTTGGAGCACGTAATGATATTTAGTCGGTCGGGTGCATGCATGCATGCACGAATCGTGTAGAAATTAGTTCGTGATTTTTGAATAGCGAAAAGTTAGGCGAGGATGCGTTAGTCTAATTCAAAAAAATGAAATAAAACAAAATAAAATAAAAAATAAAAAAAAAAACAGAAAAGTCCTTTTGAAAAGGCGAACAGCGAAACTGGCACGAGGGAAAACCTTTGTCCGACTGCTGCAAGCTCGGAATAAATATATGTATCGGAATCATGAATCCTTTGAGAAACGAAAGGCGAGCAGCTTTCCACTCGGTCTGAATCCGCCCCGAAAACATGCCGAAAAATATATAATTCTGACCACCGCTAACCCGCCGTGGTCCGGGAATTTAGACCGCGGTATTTAGAGGCATGAAATACGTTACATTACGTATACAAAAAAGGTAAGTACCCTTCCATTGAATTTTACTCTCCCGTTTTCTGATTTCACTATACAATTTCGGGTAATTTTGTTTCATTCGGGCTTGTGCCCGACGCCTTTGCTTTGTGCAATTTTTTCGTTAGATAACGAGCCACGGAAAACTCGGAGTTATAAGAGCGAATCGCAATGTACATAGCGATTAAATTATTGTGATACTTGATGGATTAAAAATGTTAAAATACTCCGGTCACGAAATCGCGGGTAATTCGTTTGCGCACGTTACACAATGGCTCGAATGTTACGCTCAATTTGGAGAAGCAGTCGTGTAAGTAGGTGTAAGTATATTGACTATGGCGCCGCGAAGACCTTCGACAAAATTTAGCGGCTTTGGTTTATAATTTGCAATCCGTTAGTCCGCACTCGTTACCGTGAACCTAAAGTCCTTAATATGTAGTTAAACTAAGTCCAATTTGCCTTAAATCGTAAAGAAACATCCTGTTGTAAAGTCGATTCTAATATAGTCAATGCCAATAAGTACCTACAACGTGCCTATTATAAACTCGACGAACGATTGAAGACATTTGCTTCGTAAAATGACCGAAAAATTCCTTGTTCGCGATTGCATTTTAATGAAAAGTCATTTAATAAATTGTACTTTGACATGCCTAATATACCGAGGAATTCTCCTGTTCGTATAAGTATAACCGTCCCTAATTTTAAGGCTTGGCCCAAAAATCGTCGATTTACTTCAGAGATAGAATAGTTTTTTTTTTTTTTTGTTTGTAGATGTATAAATTCGCAGTTGTAGGAAAGTTTTGCTCTTAGAAAATTTGAGCCTAATTAAATTTGGCCCACTTCCCAGTTGCGCGAATTATTTCTGACATAATACCTACCTACGTTACCTCCGCATAGACGACCGTCTATCATTCGCGCGCAATAGGCGACGAGCGTCATCATCATTTTCGATGGTAAAAATATAAACGCGTGGGTATCTCGTACCCGTATTTAACAACGTCGCGCGTTATTCCATCTCGTTGCATAAATTTTCGGAATTTTCTACGCCCCAGTTATAAACGACGAAGCAAGCCAGCATATAGAATTTATTCTTTCTCTCGAGTAATTCCTTAGAGGATAGATAATTATAAAATCATTTTTTCTCGACTTCTTTCTTATTATTCTTCGCCCTTCGCGCAGCTCGGATAGCATCAACGTCGCTAATTATTCTCTTCCCCATTCCACTCGTAAAGCTACTCTAAATCTCACCGCTCATTATCTCAGATCGTTTCGAAATCCATCCGAAAAATTCTTCTCGTGTTTTTTATTTTGCAAGGCTAAAACGTGTCCCAAAATTTTCTTTAATTTTCAATAATTCACGACTTTGAGATCACATCGTCAACTCTCTTTATCCATTTTTCCAAATACGACCAGGTGACATGTGAGAAATTCTGTCATTTAGGCATACTTAAGGCGACAATTTTTCGGTAATTTCGTGGTTCATCGACACTATTTATTAATTTATCACGAGTCCGAGGGGCCAATCGCCTAATTCTACGATGGGATATAGTTCACGTACCTTACCAGACCCGTCAACCTCATGCCTCGATCGATCTTGGGATTCCCTATACGTATAGGTATACTTATATAACAGCCGAATTTATTCTGAAAAAAATAGAGCAGCAGACCCACCAGTTCCAATATTTTTTCATCGACGCGTTAGCGTTAGCTAATTGATATTTGTAACGAAAAATGCGGACGGGTAAGGCACGAAATTTATGGCACGTATAGCCTAGGTGTAATAAATCGCTGAGTAGATATATAAAATGCATTATATCCGAGCTGTGCAATTATTTTTAATTATTGGCGCGGTTAATCGATGGATTGAAAAAGCTTTACGCGAATAGCGGTCGAGGAGGCTTCAAATCCGTGAATCGACAAGGATCAACTTTGCAAAGCTGATAATAATACACGTAGGTATATTCCACAGTAGTCGCACGTATCGTAATCTGCGATATATATTATATTCAGGTAAAAAATTAGCGAGAGTTAATTATTTCGGCATGTTTAACTAGCTGCGTATTTGTATAACCTGCGCACTAGGATAATTCAATTCCAAGGATTACAAGTCTGCCGCAAATCAACAATAAGTCAACGTTCGCGTGACTCGTCGGGGTATAGATGAAGGCGACAATAAAATTAAAAAAAAATACTTCCGCTTGACCGCGAGAAACCTTGATTCGAGTAGGAATTTAGGTTTATATTTCAGACAGCTGGTATAGATGTATAGTTTATTTTACCTCATGGCGATAGAAATGTCCAAAGAAAGAGCTCTGAAAAATATATTTGTGATTTTCGTGATTGATTATCCTCTCTCGATAACTGATGCGTGGATTAGCCATAAATAGATGAATAATGTGGAAACAGAATAGCGATTTTTGGCAGGTAAATTATTCTGTATTGGGTACTTATAGGTAGAGGTATAATAAATTGCGGAAAAATTGTTACCGTAACGATCTGTATGTGCATCTGTATATGTATATGGATATATATATTAATACCTGTACGTTCAAGGTCCGCGCGATCAAGGCTAGCCTATGATACCTATAGTCGTCGTATATCTGCGAGTCTGCATCAGGCTGCAGAGAACATCGAGGACGGTGAAAGCCTGTTGAATGTGAGAAGATAGGGTAACGCGGCCTTGCAGATATTATACAATATTGTTAGTTTCACTTTGACGTAATAGAGCGGGACTTTAATGACCCAGAAATTGTGTCATGAAACCGACAATCGGCGCCGTACGCGCGATCGTCCTCGATATTATTCGACGATTGGAAATAATATACGGCTAAACGAAAGTATCTCTAATATGTATATATATCTAAGTATCTATATATGTATGTATATATTATATACATAGATTTATATGCAGAGGAGACCGGGGGCAAAGTGGGCGACTCGACTGAAATTTTTATTCATTTTTGGGGCTCCTGATGGTTGAAATTTCGAATTCTGAATTAACGTCCGAAACGGTAAAAATTCCTCATTTCAATATTACGGTCTCACAGTTTTTAGAAAGGGTATTTCCCCGAAAGTCTAGATAGCCGATTTAAAAAAAACCTTGAAACGGAGAACACCAATGGTTCAAAATTCCGAAAGCCGAAAAACCGAAAGGCCAAACCTTCGAAACTTGAAATTCGCTCATGTATTCATTCAGTGTTCGATAACTCGGGCTGTATTGATCGTATCGAAACCAATAAGTGGTCAAATTAATCGTCCTGAGATGTACATTTTTGGAAAAGAGTTTGAAAATCCTATCAATTAGTTATGACATCTGAATTTCCGATTGAAGTAGATAAAACGGGTTTCCGTAAATAGGGTCTCGATTAGAATGAACGATTTTTGGTCTTTACATCCTGAGAAATAGATCGAAATTTTCGAATTTTTAGGCTTCGGGGGATCTGGACTTTCGGAGTATTAATATTCGAAATTTCAACGTTTCTGAAAATTCGAAATCCTGTCAAAGGAATTCGGAATTTTTACTGTTCGGAACTTCAACCCGTCCCCAAATTTTCAGCTGAGGTGCCCACTTTGTCCTGGTTTTCCCTACATGTATATGTGTAGGGGTATAAAGCATCAATACTGTATAAGTTCAGTAATGGATATGTATTTCAACGACACAAATATTTCGAATAAAATGTCGCGAGCTTTTTACCCAATACACGCGTACATAGATATACGTGCTTATATAGGCATGTATATAATATATTACATAAATATATTGCGGGTCGAAAGCTACGAGAATCAACCGCGATATGAAAAGTGTGTCAAGGCTGTGAGAAATTATTATTATTACTTTTTACGGACTGTCGATATCTGCAGCATCTTTACTTCGCAAAGTGGATCATCACCCTCAATCTCCAATTCCCTTCGAATAACCTAATTAAATATTGATATTGCTATATTATTTTTAACGGAATATATATAGCTATAAGAATATTTCAGAACCGTGAAGGGCGAAACATGACGACGAAATTCACCCCAAGATATGCCCTCCTTGATTCGTATCTACCCCCTCAATTATGCCCTATAGCCCTATAGGTCCTAGTGAGTCAAATTGTTTATGAAAGGTAACTTCGTTTTAGTGATTATCGATATTCGGATTTTTTAGTCATGAAATGCTGGACCGTTTTTCTTGATTTTTAGCGAGTTCTTCGACCCGTGGACAAGTCGACGTATAATAAGAGCGGAATAAGACAATGGAGCGTAGAGTACCCGAGCGAATCTTCTAAGTGTAGAAAAAAGGGGGGGGGGGGGGGGAAGAGATCTTTGAAAAACGGCGTTAAATCGTGCAGAACAAATTCGCGATTTGCTCACTCAAACCTACTGCAAGAATTCTGCTCTTATTTCTGTATGACAACGTCATCGCGAACCAGCGGGCGTTCGTTTCCCAATAAAGTTCCCGAAAACCCAACGTTCATATCCTATACATGATCGCGCGGTTTCATCAAGTTCCCATTTAATCGCGAGACGCGAAATGCAAGTTATGTATAGCATCTATACAACTTTGGTTCGCCTGTCAAATTACACGTCAAACAACCCTCGACGGAGTTACGGACGAATACATGTACGCAAGGTTCATATTCATACAGAACTACACATCGTACATATAATTCGCTCATTCGTAACGAAAGCTAAAGATCGAATTTAATTTGAAGCAAAAATTTCTCTAACGATGTACCTGATAGAAAGAAAGCAAGTTCGATGATATTGTGGAATTTAATGAATCGGGTAAGCCGAACGTATATATCCATATACTTAGCTATTACGCAAATTGTATGTAATCGCGAAATCCGTTTCGAAACGATTCATTGGCTCGGCGAAAGGTGTTCCAATTGCTCTTTCCGACTGTGCCATGCCTGCGCCTTTCGTGGATCTCCAAAGTTCCTTTTCATCGAAAATTTTCAACCTGCGACGAGAATAACTATATCATTGTTTCTACCTAACCGCGTGCGACGATCTACGTGATGGTTTTACCGATTCCGATAAAATAAAGTTTGGAAACTCCGCGGGTTGTCGCATTCACCATTTATCGATACATGCGTAAACACGAATCTGCCATTCGTTGTCCCACTTTCGTTACAAACGCTTACAGTACTTTTCTAATTAATAAAACTCTGCAATATATGCAGTTAAACAACATTATTATTCAATTCATTATTCACACATTATACACACCTACTACTGCATATAGTATAAAACCAACAGATCAGCGGAACGACTATATGCGAAATCATTGAATAATTATGAACAACTATATTTCAAAATTGGCCTATTTTCTTCTTCAATGTATGCAGCACACCTCTAGCGCCATAACCGCGCGAAAAAAACTACGAGGTTTCTTCACTCGTGGATTTCCATATATATATATTATAGACCCTTCTCTCTGCATTCATAGATTTTTTATTTTTTCATTTTTCTGCATTGGCAGGATTCGCCCAAGAGACAACGGTCGAATATCATTTGGCAAAGTATAACTTGTTCCTTGACATATTACACAAGAAAATACCTACCCATTTATCTCTCAGTAGTAGGGAAGTCACACAGAACTGGTTACCTGCTTCTCTATGATCTCCATTCGTCTTAAAATGTCCCATTCGTGCGGTAGCACGTATATATGTACACCTATATGTATGCTGTGTAAAGAGGAAAGGATTTTAGCGGTTAAATAGGCTCCTAGACATGTATGCCTAGTATACTTCTATATATAGTTCGAAGGTAAATGCCTGGTGATGAATAGACGCCTGCTGCCTCAGTAATTATTCCTTTAGTGTGTATGAGTGTATAGATATACCTACGCGTACTTATGCATCGGTATAGCCAACCCCCTTTACCATTTCACATCACCCTCCACTGCAGGCAGTGCATATGCATATGCATCTGATATTTCAAAAGAAGTAGGAGAGTTTGTATATATAAAGCCATTGACGAAGTATTGGGAGCTTCATTGAGTCACTCGAAAGGCCTTGCTTTCATAATTGCGCAATGCCAGACCAACACAATTGCAAGATGTTTATGAAGGGGGGGAATGAGGGAAAGGGGGAAATCGCTGCCGGAGGATACCACAGTGGCTTGACAGGAATATTAAATAATATACCATATTGTTCCTTGTTTTGACAACCGATGACAACTTCTGTTATTTTATATAACCATTTGCCAAGTTGTTCGGTAGAAAAAGAACAATTTTGATATCGTTTCGGTCGAATTCGATTTTCAACCAAATCCCCCATATCGTATCTATATCTTGTGCAAAGCTTGAGGCTTAACAAGAAGTAGCAATTTATTTTTCTTTTTATTTTTCATATTGATGATGATAATGACGGGTCGTTAAAGACAGTGATGAATTCGTTAAAAAGTTTGATTTAAGATGAAAGATTTACGACGTGTAGTGATCTCGAAATGATAAAGCTGGAAAATAGATCTGGTATTTAAAACTTTGAAATGTAGAACACGTAGATCGTTAAATAAATAAATAGATGAATAAATTCTTCGAAGTAGATGCGATGAAATATTCTTTTGGTGTATAATTCAGTGATGTAATACATGTTTGGAGAATTGCCCGAGATACATTTTTAGAACTAAGTAGGTATGCGAACGTAGGTACCTACTTGATTCCCCAGTTTTGAAAATTGGCATCATTAATGTCGTAATTTCATATAGAATTAACCTCGTCGGTATATATTGCAAGATGAAATTCCCACTCGTAAAACAAAAATTTGAATCTGACTTCGTACCTATCTTGCCCACGATTATTCCAAATTCACTATCTCGTTCTAAATGGATAATTACGAAATTTCTGATCCACGCAAATCTAAAATTTCGCCATAAAACTGATGTGAATTTGAAAAGTGTTCGTCGTTCATTTCCGGGTCTGTGCACTTATACGTCTCTGTACGTCGCCCCCGGACTCAAGGTGCGGGCATTGTTCGTGATATCGTTAGTTGGAGCACGTTGTCGGTATCCTGTCTTCGTTCGTTGACTACCGTACGACAACTTGTCGAGTCTACAGAAGCTAGTAGCTAGTAGCTGCTGCTGCTGCTGACCCAACGTTACAGCGGGGAACTACAACCATTTTAACTCTATACTAGATAAGAATGTTTGATTAGCTAGTATATATGTATAGCATAGTATCTGCGAAGTACGTATGTATACCGTATATAAACATATATATTTATTTATTGCAAGCTATGCGTAATAACAGTGTGACTTTAATTGTTATCACGATTTTGCATTAGCCTCGCGAGAATTGAATCATTTTCTGATTTTGCAAATAATTTTCGCGTTTTCGGTGAAAAAAATTCAGTGCTTGATGACGAATTGGTCGGATTCTCGGTACTTCTAGAGCCAGAGTCAGAGTCAGAGAATGCTGGGAATCGCTAAGGCGGAAGAAGCGCGAGTATGTATGCATATATTACTCGGTCTTGAGGTGGATCTAGCGACCTCTTTCCACTTTTAACGCCAAAATGAAAAAAGGAAGAAAGAAAATGAAGAAGAAAGTGGCTCAAAGGAAAAGGAAATTTCTTCTTTTTTTTTTTTGAAGATAATCGCGGAAAGAGGGCAGAGAAAAGAGAAAAGAGAAAAGAGAAAAGAGGGCTCGAACATCTCGGAGAAGATAGGTACCGGGCGCACGTCGTCTGAAGGGGTGCCTGCACAAAGTATAAGGGAGGAAGAGGAAAAAGAAAAGAAGAAGAAAAAAATTGTGTCAGGTCGAAACTACGTCTCTTTCAGCATCCCAGTAGCCAGTAGCCAGTACCTAGTACCTAGTACCTTAGGGAGATCTTATATACGCTATATATGTATAACACGGGTACTTTAGCGTCGCGACGCTTTGTCTGAGAGTTTTTCTTCGCCCTTTTTATATATATGTATGGGTATGGGTCTTCCAGGCTCACCCTGAAGCGGCACGAACTCCAAATCTGAGATGAAAAAAAAAGGAAAAAAAAAAAGAAACTAAGAGGAGAGAAATAGGAAGAAAAAAGGAAACAACACAGGGGTGTTTCTTCGTCAAAACATTATACTGAAGCAGTTTTTTTAGGTCAGCATCTTATGGTAAAGTGGTACTTGCTCCGAATGTATAGGTATAACGACGGAAACGTCAGCTCAAATGAAATAGCCTCGTATATTAGATTAGCGAGCTAGTAGGTATGGTGTTATAGTCATACTCCGAGGTTTAATCTCAACCGGTCTCGTTTCACAGCAAATTATAATATATGTACCATAAGTTACAGGCATGTTGGTACCTCTTGTTGCGCCCATTTCTACATCAGAATAAGAATAATCGTTATTTTCCAACGGATCGGAAAATCATACCACGCAGAGGATATCTTGAAGAAGAATGAGTTTTCATTTTGATTTGGATTGCCGATCTCCCGATGGAAAATTCGTTCTTCAACATATTCTCGAATTTTTTGCTCGTCGATCTTCGTTAATTCGAATCAGAAGGTTTCCCTCGAAGAAGAATGAATTCTTCGCAAATTAGATACGTCGGGAGTTTGGTATATCCGGTCGATACACATGTTTAACACAGGAAAGAAATGCATTTATTTTTGCGATTGTAACATGTGTCGAGAGTGAAATGTTTAACCAAGTTTTAAAGAGATGGGTATACCGTGCGGTGTTCCACAGGTGTTAGAAATCTCTAAAGTCTCATTTCTTAAGTTATAAAAGTTCCGATGGCTTGATTCCAAAGTTTATTTTTATTATATGCGTACCAAGGGCGTGGGTGAAGTTCGCGTTCTGTTCACAAACTCTTAAATCTCCACGGTTCGTTGCTGTTCGATATAGTTATTGATAGCCAGGTATATACTTACTTTTATACTTTACCGGTTTCTTACCGAACAAACTTTTACTTATTGGTAAAAAATCTCAAATTTTCCCTACAAAAAAAAAAAAAAAGGAAAAAAAAATCAAGAAGAAGAACAAGATGAAGTTCTACTTTTCTTTGCTTTCGTCGAGTAGTTACCTACCTTGTATACATACCTACTGCGAGCAACTACTATTCACTAAACTACTAGATACATACGTATACGAGAAAAAAAACGCTGAATAAATAGTCTGAATATTTGATACGTAACGTGTTGGGAATGTTGGCGTTGCCTTAAAATTTATGATAATTTTTTTATTAATTTTTTTCGTCCCCACTCATTAAATTTCATTATGTAAAGAGTACATTGTATAGTTCTGACGTTCATTTGACGAAATGATAGTAACACGAAGTAGAACGTACGGACGTGTGGTTTTCATTAAAGTGTATACTTCCATAGAATGACGCCGCGAATGACTGTACCAATTTATAAAGTACTATGGGCTTCTCCTTAGTTCGATTCAAAGTTCTACTCATTAAGGCATATATCTCATTACTTCAAATGAAGACACAAACAGAACAATTTGGAACAGATTACCGCCACTTTTATAGCTCGTAAATCGGTTTTAATTACGAGTTTGTACCATGGTTAAGGATAACCAGTGTATATAAGATAAGAAACAGATATAACCACGAAGAGAAAAACCAGCTTCATATATATATATAATATATCGACGTTATCGCGTAGGATCTTAAGAAGCTAACTTCATTGTATCAGGTTCCTTCCATTTTCGCCCCTTCAGGATTGCCTCCCTCCCCAGTCCTTTCTTCCCTTATCTTTCGTGGTTTCCGTTTCTCACTTGCTTCTTCATCCCTTATGTCGAGACATTCTTGAAGGGGAACAACACCGACGTTTATAACGACAGCTAGGGCATTAAGTTGGAAGTATCTCATTCACATATACATCGCGAAAGATGCGGCACGCATATTTTGAATGCATGCGAAAATTGTGGAACTTTTCTTACCTAAATGGAAAAAATATGTATATATATAAATTTGCAATCTAGTATTGTTGTTGTAAATTTGTATATCCTTATAGCCACTTAATTCCGTTATGCCTCTCCTCCGCTCTCTGTGACTCGGGATTTAACTAATTACGATTCTCCATTGTTACAGGTAAGTTGAAACGTGGCATCGCCTTGGAACATGACTTTCACAATAAGCCGGATCGGGCCCGCATTCATTAGTACGACAAAAACAAAAACAAAAAAATTGAAAAATACACAATCATATTTCCATATGCGTATTTGGGTACATATTATATTCTTTTATTTCAATCTCCACGCTCGTCGTGAAACATTGCGCAATGTAGGCATACAATGGGTATGTAAAAACACAAAAATCATTATCGACACTATATATTTCTAATAATGACATTTTATCGCATAACTTAGAAAATCCAAGAGATGACCTAATTTTCAAACAGGATATTATTCATTTCATTAATACGTATAATGCCCCAGTATATTGGGTCAGACTCTGATTACGTTTTACATCCTTATATCTTCAACGCTCAAACTTTATAGAATATGAAAAATTTCATTTTAAATTCAGCTCATTCGCGATTTGAAATTGTATATCATTTATATCATTTATTTCGATCATTTTTATTCTATATTACATACAGCGATGTGAATGCGTTTTTTTATCTATTTTTTTTTTTCCTTTGAAATCGAAAACCGCAAGTCGGTTTCGATTACCTTCCTTGTATGGTTTTCTTGCTACACGGTTATTGCACGAACTGTTCCGGGTTTTGTGCCCTAGATCTATCTTACCGACTGAGGGAACACCGAATTCTAAATATCTCGCGAGTCCACCCCTAGATGGCGCCAACCGTTGAAGAAATATCGTTAATCGAATCGAAAGTTATCGACCTGTCTTTTGAAAACCATTTTTTTATTTTTTTTTATTTTGTTTTTTCAAATACAGTTTACTATAGAATAAATTTTTTCTAAATGGAACTTCCTTCTTTATCAGATTTTTCACATCATACAATACCTATAGAATCAAACCTTGGTCCAAAATACTCGTTGAATGAAAAGTTCGAAATGTTTTATCGATAAGCCGGTTTAATGAAATCGTTTCGTAGAATTTAAACCCGACAAAAATACGAAGTAATCAAATATTAACAGCCTTCGATATATATGCCTATGTACGTATTGTACAGTATATAATATGTAGCTATATATTGATATACCAATAGCTAAATTACGTCAGAGAATTTGGGTAACCCCTTTCGATCGTAATGAAATCTGCAATTGGCAATGGCTTCGGTTCGCAAGCGGGCGTACTTTAAAGAATTAAAGCTGCCCGTGGTATTAAATTATTAATACTCTCCCCCGGGGTTTTTCAAAGAGTCGTGGAACGGGAATCGGCAGGGTTAGGGGCAGTGCCAGGGACAGGGACAGGGACAGGGGCAGGGGGTTAGGGGCTTAGATCCAAGCTGGGGGCATCGCCCCGGGGGTCCCGCACCCCCTGCCAACGCAACGCGCGTCTGCACTACGCGTATATATCTTTTTATATGTATATCACTCATCTACGTATACGTTTACACACATGTAAACGGGGCTGAGGTATAGAAGAGCTTGTATAGATACAGAGAGAGAGTAGCGCATATCTGTATCGTCTGTATCTGACGCATTTCAGAGCTGGCTGGCCATGTGCGGCTCAGCTGTGTATCAAATGCTAAAATTACTACTATACGTCCCTGCAACAGCACAGAGTTGTACAGGCAGTTTCATTAACCGATTGAATTTACTGTATATTTACGGTATCGAAAGTTTCTACCATTTCTTTTGACGAGGATACATTTTTCATGTTTTAATTAGTTGATTACCTACCACGTGTCATTTCTAACAACAGCCGCTCCTCTTATATTCTATAGGTAAGGCAAAGACCTGAGGATAGTTATATACTATTCTAGGATTTATATCTACGATACGGTAGCTAATGTCATTTCGCCTAACAATCGTCATTAGGTTGAGTGAACGAGGACATTAAAACCACCGCTGCACTCGGGTATAATAATAATACGGAAGGTTAATTATACGACGAAATCGCAGATTCAAAGGCGGTGAATAAATCCATAAATAACCTCGTTCAAAGATCGAGGAGTTCCCTTTATAATGACGCCTCTCTGATGCAGCTTTGAATAAAAACAGAAATTAATCAAAAAAACAGTACCTATATTATATCTGTACATACTCCATACATATATAATATGTATATACGCATTATACATTATATTATACACGTATTCTCATGAAAAACATGAAAAAATACTCTCTACCTCTTCCGAAAATTTACGCTCTCGTAAACTCCATCCGCGATTCTTATGCGAATATTTTGATCGCCTTGCTTAATGCGAAACTTTGACGGTAGTAAAAATAACGTTATTCCCGGCGGCATATGGGATGATAAAAATCCATCGACGTATACCTACCTAACTACAGAATGTAATTCGGAGCGCATGGTCACTTTGTACGCATGCATACGCGGGGATACGTAGCTTTATTAAGAGTCAACTAAGCGTGCACAGTACTATATGCGTCTCGTTTCGTTTCGTTTCGTTTCGTTTCGTTTTGTTTTGTTTCGTGTCGTTTCGTTTCGTTTCGTCGTCGCGTTGAAGTTATTGGTTCGGTTTCATTTCGTTTCGTTGGGTTAGGCTGGTTTAGCCACAGCCTACTGTTCTCGGCGTATGATTATACCTACGTATATATACGTATCTGAATGCATATGCATATCCGATACTGTAACACGGGGCCCGTTGCACAATACTGCACTTTCCCGTCTCCATTCATTATTCATCCGACTCGCGTGCTGCTGCTGCTGCTGCTGCTGTTCTAGCGAATTGTTCGCGACTATTATATCGGATAGAATATAACAACGATGATAACAAATCCTTGACTATAATAAACATCGATATTGATAATTATCGCGATTTATTGTCACCGACAAACATTTTATAATGGACGCTGTAACAGAGATTCAAACTACTGTCTCACGAACCCCGACCCTTTCTCCACACGTAGGTAATACTGATTTCTAATTTCTATAACCTTGCGAATGGAATAGGTAATACTTAACGACATTTCACCATACTTATCTCGTGGTATTGTTTCACAATAATTAATCTCACTACTTTAACTAGCAGGCAAAAATCACACGAGCTACTAAACTTATCAATATCAGATAAGCAGAATTGGCGATATTCGAAAGTTTCGATTTTTTCAATACTTTTATCGACCTTGTGTTAAATATCCCATATTTTTTCCTATTTTTGGTAAACGATTTGTCGAAAGTACAGTAAACATAATTCCGGCTCATTCATCAAATTTGAAAATCATGCTTTTGAATTTGAATTAACGAAAAACGAATGACGAAAAAAATTGAAAAGACGAGTAAAATCTGGAGCTAAAATCGGGAGCTAAAGATGCAGCCAGGAGAGACTGACAATGAGCTGCAGCAACGGCGTAGACGTCGTGAGACGACGAGTCAAGACGTATAACGTCGAGAACCTCTACAGAACCGCTGCGTTGGGACTGGTCAGCCCCCGCCGGGTCTATACAGGCTCTCGACTTCGACGGCCGACGTCGCCTTGGCTCCGGTCAGTGGACCTGAGACGACCTGGACGTTGTGTATAAGACGGGGGCCCTCGCCCGACCGCGGCGAAGTTTTCTTCACCTTATACAGGGGAATGACCGCCTCCTCGTCTTTTTCATCTCAAGGCTGAACAACCTTTCATTATGTACCCTTTCGTGTATAACCCTTATATATTCAATAGTCGCCTTTGGGGTTGACTTTTTTTTTTACATTTTATAATACTTTTTCCTACTTTTTTTTTCCTCTTCTTACTATATTCTGCCTTTTATTTTTCATTTTCATTTTTATTTTCATTTTATTTTCATCCTCTTTTTAACGCTGCAGCGGTATCAAAGCGTTATAGGGTTAATGCGGCTACTATATAGATTAGATAAAGGACCGCTTTGAAGCGAGTAGACTCTTTTTTATCTTTTTTTTTTATTATCGATTTGCCCCTGTTTCTTATTTTTTTATCCCATTCCTATGAAACAATAGCGATTAAAATCTATTTGATTGAAGGATATAAAAATAACTGATAGAATCATATCATGCGTGAATCGTCGTCGATATTATTTCACAGTGAAATTGCCGGTGGGAATAATTAAGACGGTAAAAATTCACCTGTGCAAAACACGAACTCGACGAGTTTAATATACTCTATACATGGTAAATATAAATCGAACGAAGGACAAAAATGCGAAAGACGCTAAAGACGAAAGAATTCTCGGTTCTTATTTGGCCTCGGAAGTTGTGTCGGCTGGACGAAAGGCATCGCGGGAGAGAGAAGGGCAAAGATATATATTTTATACCGGGCTAACTTGGGCTCTTGCAGCAGTGAAAGACCCTGTGGCGGTCACTCCCCGGTTTTAGTGAAGGCCGCCTGCAGACCCTCCGTCCTTACTCCGAGACTTCCAATCTTTAGACCTCTCAGACAAACGGCGAGGAGAATTCCTACCCTACTTGCTCGTCGAGGCAACCTAAATCCCAAAACCCTAGACCTAAACTAGCCGTGGAGGAAAGTAAATGGTCGTTAATTAGTTACCCTAATGCCCCTTTCTCGAAAGAGCGAGATACACTGTCACCGACCTTTCGTGACTTATTGTTAAATTAAATAGTGCACCAGGTCACACACAACTTCTTCCAGTATATAAGGAAGAAAGATTCTTTCAGGGAGGTCGTATCGTTGAGTTTCTTTTCTATAAGTACAAGTACAAGTACCTAGAGATAGAATAAGGAGCGTGAATTACCTACCGTCGCGAAAACTTGCCGATTGGATTCGCTTCCGTACTGTGTAGTTATAGCTGTACTCCGTTGCTACAGAATAGCGTTTATTTCGTTTCTCTTATTTTTCGACATTCACTCTTTCCCTCCCTTTCTCTCTCTTTCTCTCTTTCTCTGTTTGAATTTCCATCAAATTACGGTTTACATCGGTGTAACCCTTTTGCTGCGGATGCTTTTATCCTCGGTTTTATCATCGTCATTATTATTATTATCATTATTATTATTATTGTTATTATCATTGCTGTTGTTGTTATTTCCCCACTCGTATGTTATACGTGAAATACATGTACGTATATTGTATTGTACATATACTATTTGCCTTCCTATATACCTATATACGTATTGATCCGAAGCAGGTATTTGGTCTCTGGACAGAAATTTTTTCCCTTTACAATTTATTTACGCGATGGTTCGCACGTTATACAATTTATTTCATTTTTTTATTATTATTATGATTTTTTTTTTTTTTAATTTTATTTCATTTCGTTTCGTTTCGTTTCTTTTTTTTTCTCTTTTTTCAATTCTACCTACGTGTCCCGACGTGGACAAACGAGCGTTCCTACCCTGCGATGGGAAGATATTCTTGCTGCCTGAATAGCACAACGAATATTTTATCAAATAGACCAAAACGAGAACTAATTACAAAAAAAATGGAAATGAAAACACACACATCAACGCGGGAAGTAACGATGTAATTTAACTATGTGTCGTAATTTGTCAAAAATTTCAACGATACGATGAACGTGCGGTGAATTAGGTGTGAAATTCTTTGCGCTTTTCGCCATTTGACACCTATACATACACGTACCTATATTCACCTACCTCCTACAAGAATTAATTACACCAGTTACAGAAATATCAGTTGAAGAAATTTTGACCAACAGTATAAATACGTGTAAGGAAATTCTTTGTACTTATACGACCTACTGAAGTTCAAGATATCGTTTTCGCGTGCAATTTACTCCCAGTTGACTTGATTACTTACTTACTTACTTATTATTCTAGGGGCATTGACACGGAGCTTGAAAAGCGTATGTATAGTATACGTCATCTACCCCAAACTCTCGTGTACCTTGAGATACAGCAAACCCTTTTCCACCCCGTTTCTACTCAGATTGCATATATATCCCAAGCTCGAAAACAGGGCCTGCGCCTTCCGCAAGAAGCTGATTACGTTGAACTACCTCAACGTCACTCTCGCGCAGATATACCTAACTCTGCACTGCGACTAGATTTCGTACGTAGGTAGGTAGGTAGGTAGGTAGGTATAATACATTTTATATCTACTATATATTTTACAAACGTGTACAACCACCCATATCTCCAGATTATATAATACTTACCTATATATATTTGCGAGATAAGAATATGTTTTTCTTTTTTTTTTTTTCTTTCATGATAAAAATCGGCATACATTATGGCTTACGCGAGTCGCTCTCGCCTGCCTGCCTGCCTGATGCAAAGGTCTGTTCGAAAATGTTGTTTCAGTTATTTTTATCTTGCAAATTGAAATCGCAGTAGCTGGTGACATATCATATATTCAAATGATCTTCTCTTCCTCGGATGCGTTCTCCTCCTCGTTTTGTATATTGGATTTCCATTCGAGCCAGTTCATTTATTGTTTGAATTGTTCGAGGAAGAATTTCATTAGTCTCTTGTCTACCTGGTGACAGGAATTTTCAACTGTAATATATCACGCCATTGCAGCCAGCGCGTACGTGACTAAAGCCATGTATCAACGATTTTGGAGACCGTAAACGACGTATAACCACCCTCAAAGACCCGGCGAGCCTTATCTTATGTTTCGAAAGCTCGTGGCTTTAGCTACCTATTATACGCCTACTCCAGCTCCGGTCAGCTTATTGCCATTAAAACTGCACTGTAAAAGTTCGAAACCGTTCTATAGGTAAGTTATTCAATAGTTGTAAGTCGCCAGGTAGGTAGCTGGGTATTGTACTGTTCTCGTACCACGAGGTCACCATATAATCACCGCATATTTCGCAGTAGGTACTGTATAGAAAACACGTTTCGATACTTTATGCGCGATAGTTAATAAACCTAAAGCCGATCTAGACAGCGCGATAAATACCTCGTTGACAGATATACAAATTTCAGTCTCGCTGCGGATGTCGAAACTATTTTTGTTCTAGTAATTCAAAATCTAGGGTAGGTGCAGTATGAAATTATAAAATGACATGAAATGGGAAAAATTGCGGAATGTGAGTAAAGACTTTTTCTCACAAATGTGTGTCATGGTCGTCGGACAGTGCGAACTCTCTTGTGTCAAACTAGGTACGCGAGCAGACGACGGGTTTGGTTGCGCGCCACTGCCACCCCACGTTATCCGCACCCCATCTACATTATGGCAGCCCTCTGGCATCGCCGCCGCCTCCACCTCCACCTCCACCTCTACCTCCGTAGTCGACGACCCTCGACGCTGCAACGAGCGCAAACCCCCCATACGCAAACGCGAATTTTAGGGTGCGTGCACATGGAGAAAAAATCTCCGATGAATCGACCGCTGACGATCAGCGTTAGCGAGCGTTTTGTACATAGGAGAATCTATATGCCTACGTTGTTGGGTTATAAATTTTATCTTACTCTTTTTTTTCCATCTATCTATCTATCTATCTATCTATCTATCTCATTTTTTGTCCACTCTGTTTTGGGCTTGGCAGCACTCCAATCAAACTAGTAACCTCGTGCTAACGTGTGATAACTCTAGTAGGTGTTACGTGTACTTAGATATCGTATCCCGCCGTATCTAACACTGGCCCGCAAAACGCAAGCCGCGAAAATTGTCGATTCGCGTGTTACTTTGCTTATAAATGTAACACGTACGCCAGCTCAACTCGTGGCAACCACGGACCCCCTTCAGTACCACCCTGTACAACGATATTGGTACGCCAGTGGTAGACAGAAGCACAGACTAGAGGCTACGACGGGGGTTAACTCCGGCGTGAGGCAGGGACGTACTTACGACAGGGTGCAGAATAAAACTGCAACTAGGGAGACTCGAAACTAGGCCTTCCTTCCCCAGGGGGGTTGGATAGGGCGAGTCTCTATAGCTAGGGGTGATCACCGGGTGGAACTGCTGAGTCTACCAAATGAAAGTATCCCAGCTGACAAAGGGCCGTTCGGGAGGGGCTTTTTGCTTTCTTTTTTTTCCTATTTTGTTTTTTTTTTTCTTCTGTCTTCTGTTTCTTTCTTTCTTTTTTTTCTTTCTGGGCCAAAAGGGTCCTACAGAGACAATGAATTTTCATTTAAATTCTAAATCACCCGCGTATTTCGATCCCCTCCGACCGCGAACACTTCTTCTTAAATTGGACACTCGTCCTTAATATGGATTTGCGACTAATGTGCAGCAATCAACGAACTTTTCTACATCGTTTTTTTTTTTCATTTTCGTTAATGACGTAGGGAAATTTTAATCATTTATGACTAGGTGTACTAGTTAGTTAGGTACCTGCGTTCGTTTCAAACACGGAGAAATACGGTGGAGAGAAATATGCCGGTGAGGAGAGTTAGGGAAACTAGGGTGAAGATGAGGGGATGAAAACAGAGGGTAAATTTACATTTTGATAAGAAATCTCCGGAAAGTTGGTTCTAAAGATGGGAAATCTTCGCAAGTTCGTTTCGTTCCGTACCGTTATCCTATAGTTTTGTTTTATTCTTCTTTTTCATCCTCGTTCCTCTTTCACTACCATTTTTCTTTCGTCACTATACCCTCCTCGACCGACTCAACCTCTCGTCCCCCTTCGTTTGTTAATCAACCAAGAACCGCTGAAGTTAGCTCAAGTTATATCTGCGAGGAACTGTGCAGAGCCAATCGAGCTTGCGAAAGAAATCCCTGAATTTCATTACCGATATCAAGTTAGGAATATTTTTCGCGCACGGTTTACTTACCAGCGTATTATGTCTATGCTGCTCAGTTTCCCTATCTGACTTCTAATTTTCGTATTCTTTCGATCAATTTTCTAAATAATTTCAAGTAATTCATTAAAATTATCGGCGATACCACGCTGCAGGGTATAGAGCCGTATAATAAATGAAATACAGAGTAACCGCAGACCAAAAGCGCGTAAAGTGAAACAAAATTGATTAACTCAAAGCTTAAATGTAACGACACCAAGTTCTCGGTCCGTCGCTTTCGAAAGGTGAGTCCATTCCATCGAATCAAACAGAATTTGTTTCTCTCACTGAATCAACACCGACAAATCCTCCTTCCGATTCCTGGACCACGTACCTATTCGCAACCCCCATACCAATACCAACCACTCTTCAATTTGCTCCTCGGTTCGAGTGTTTGAAAATTCTTCAAACGGTTTTCAGTATATTCCATATTCAATGCTGTGCTGCAATTATTTCCTCGAGAAATTGCCTCTGCATTGCGCATGGATCTAGATTCTAGGTTTATCTCAAGCCTACAGAGACATTTTCCCATATCGGTCAATTCCAATAAAAATTCATTCATTTCTGACTCGATTTCATTTCGTAAAGCTATAGCCGTAACTGTGCTTGACGAAGTGCCAATATCATATCGTCCTCCAGCTGTGAGCTTGCGGATGAACACAGAAGAACGCTTACCTTATAGAAACCAGAAACCAAACTTTTCCCGGGAGGTAGGTATACAGTACCGCACGTGTTCGACCCGTTAGTACGCTGCAGCGTATGATACGCAATCAATGGTAAAACACGGGGGCAACCCTTTCGCCATTCACGGTACAGCAATCCGCCCTCGTAATCCGCCATTTATTTTAATGAACGGACTAGCTGCTCTGTTTTTGAGCGAGTCGAGCCACCGCTGGGTTTCGGCCGTCGTCCTCGTCCTCGTCCTCGTCCTCGTCCTCGTGCCTCTCACTCGCTCCTACGCGTACAAATGTGCATGTAAATACACTACACAAAGATCCTATGTACCTAAGTTTACATTTACCCCGATGGGTCGGTCGCCCGGGGTCACGTGATCATCATGGTCGTTAGTGAAATTAAGGATTTGCTTTGAGTTTGCCGCCTAAGCGCGTGCCTTGCTGATGGAATTTGTAGGCCAGTGAGGATAGAGAATAGTATAACATATATCCACGTGCAAGTAGGACGAATAATTTCGACTCGTGATAAGGTGAAATGATGTTTTTAAAACTAAGCACGAAACCCGAGCAAATGCAGTGGTGATCTCATTGTCAGTCAGACACGTCATTCGGAAGTATATGGGTATGGTATAATTCATGGGGTTTGTCCTCCCAGCACGGGATAACTCCCCTTCGTTGTATAAGCGACTCACTGCCAGCTCTAAGGGTAGAAATCTAATCACTAATACATGGCAGGATTCACCCGGTTCGTTCGTTCATTGTCAGTGTACATAGGGAATGGTTTGCTGCTACTGCAGTAACCGTGCGGTAATTACAAGGGGCGTAATTAGCTGTAGAAGCATCGGTGTAGGCACTTTCCTTCGCGAACCTTTAAACCTGGAATATTCTATTCCTATATATGGGCGTATATACCTGCCTGTTTACTCTGCCAGTAGCAGTCGATCGATTTCGTCAACTTAGTTGCTTGCTACGATAGCTGTACTACTAGGAAACTGTTTATAGTTCGCTTGTAATACCTCCAGAGGTGTTGATTGTACCCTCGCTTATTACAAGACCCTCAAACCTGTCGGCGGTGTTTGCGGCAGTGAAATAATTCCTCTCACGGTACTGCAGGTACTTCGGAAAGTCGGGCTACGCTGCTCTTCAAACTCGTATATATATAAAAGTCGGACGAAACTCGACCGTAGATGTTTGTTTGATTGAAGAAAACTTTCCCGTCGTTATCGTTATTCTCAGATGATCGAATCGTTCAGTTTCTCATTATTTTAATCGCT
The DNA here is from genome assembly GCA_944452935.1 of Rhogogaster chlorosoma. Lineage (NCBI taxonomy): Eukaryota > Metazoa > Arthropoda > Insecta > Hymenoptera > Tenthredinidae > Rhogogaster > Rhogogaster chlorosoma. The sequence goes on along the minus strand of OX101801.1, from coordinate 19,691,716 downwards.
ATTCTTTTCGGCGTGACGGTGATGACCGCGTCGGACGGTTCAAGTAGCGCCACTAATTACAACAGTCTCGCTTATTAACTAAATTTCAATTACTCAAGCCGGTAATGTTTGCCTTGCCAGTCGAAAACTTTTATCAACTGTAATTAACCCAATAGTCTGTCGGCGGCCTCTGTGGTCTTATACGAGTTCATCCACACGCACCACGTCAGTTATAATGTCTCTGTTAAACCGCCGCTGTTAATGGGATCTAAAAATCGAGCGACGTTCGTCTTTGTCCAAGAACTGACGTATGGAAAGGTGCAGGGACGCCTACCTTTTCTTCCAGTCGTCTGCACTTGCAGTTTTATTCTATTTTATTTTATTTTTTCATTTCTTTGCGACGAACTGTTTGCCGTCTTTTTCCATTCTTGGCACTTGATTTCACCGGGTGAATACGAGCTTCAGATATCGCGGTGACTGAGTATAAAGTAAGGAATAGGTAGCGATCATCGTAGCAAAAAATTTGGTCCTAGAAATCCTTTCGTAGTTTTTAGTCCCCGTACAGCCATTTCGAGTGGGATGCTCGATCTTTTAGCGAGGTGATCTCGAGAACGAATTGGCACTCCTCAGTGGAGAAGTAAAAGAAAATAAAAAAAATGAAACAAAAGTTTTCCTTCGAAGTTAGGCAGGGTCGTGGCGTAGACGATCCTCCGCTGTCCAATAAACGGTAAAAACTTACCGATCCATCTTTCAACCTCGTCAAGTCTTTCCTTCAGCGTAGAAGCCCGAGAATTTGACCAACGGGGGTCTTTCGACGCCTTAAAGTAACCTTAAAGTTGTTTACCGGATCGCTTCTGGCTCTCCGGTCAGAACGAAACCTGCGAAAACTCTAACTCGCCGCGTCAAGTTTGCTACATCTAAAATTTGGCACCGCGAATCCGATTGTCTTCTCTGACTGCAGTCGCTTCTTTGTAGAGTATTTAACAATTGCGAGTAGAACTGTGCTTTCGCAACTGAGCTACGTACGTCACGCGCAATTTTAATTCTCACCCTCGAAGAGAACAGTGCGGCGAGACTCAGGTGGCGTTATTAATATTCGGAGGCCGTCTAGGAAGTTTGCGCGTGTCAGAGTTTCAGACCGCACATACAACTGTGGAAGTTGGAAGTTGGAAAGTAAAATTAGACGTTCGCGAGAGAAGATCGTATCTTGGGAAACACGAATAAACGTTCCTATCGACTCGCGTATTCTTCGATGTATGAGGTGCTTTTGATACCTTGAATACCTGCCTTATACTTCGCGGTATCATCCGTCCAATCGATTAATCATTATCATGCCAATGTCAAGAGTTCTTGAAAGGCAAGGAAAAGTTTTATATACCGGGACGAGGTCGAACCGACGTATTTTGCTCCTAGCTTTCAGATATACCTGACAAGCCGGCCAACAAGATACGCCGAGATCATCTCTCAGATGGAGAAAGGAAGGTCGTGGAGTCTGCCAAAGTCTCGAGTCGTCTTAATCGTTTTTCTTCTCTCATCTCTCATCTCTCATTTATTCACCTCCTCCCGCGTGTTCTAGCGCGGTGTTATATTATCGGTGAGTTAATGCCAGCCAGTCATGCAAATGTAGAAAAAATGAAATAAGAAAAGAATTATTGGACGTCAATGACCCATCGACACGTTCACAGATCGAGGAAATGTCAATTCCCGATCCTCTCCGAGTGCAGTAATAACGTTGAGATTCTCTATGGCCATTTAATTCCGCTGAAAAGATTTATGGGACTTATATGACCCAGCTTATTATCAGTTGATGAAGAATTTCGCTTCTTGCAAATTTTAACGCTCACTGCAAATAGAATTATACTATAAATAACATCGAGTGGCATAAATGGGCAGTATATAATTTCTTAATGATTCGATGTACGCGAGGCACGATGATCTGCACCCAAGCCTGTGATTCGGAGTTAAACGACGTCCGACGATAGGGTTTCGGATCCTTTGAAACGGCCGCTTCTCTTGAGAGACTCTCGAGGAATCGAAAAGCCGATTTCCGTCAAGCTGAAATTATTGTCGCGACCTTGGTCCTTGGAAATATGTACAGATGGTTTTCGATAAGCTGTCCTGCGGCTTGTGACTTCGTCGACCTCTTTTTTTCGTCCTCTTTTTCGATAATCCGAGAGCGAGAGAATGAAGAAAAAAATATCCCACAAAAACAACCCTTTCCATGCGTTTGGTTCAGCGAACAAAAAGGTCTCTGGCGACCCTCGGATGTATACAGTTGGAAAGGCAACCAATTCCAGTTGCAATTAGTATGCAAAAAGGTTGAGCCAGTACGGAGGACTCGACTCCTCCGCCCATGTTTCGGCTCGACTACTCGCTTTAAAATTCACGGTTAAAAAATGAAAATGAAGATGAAAATGAATCCGTCAAATTACTGCGAAGTTCTTTGTCCCTCGGGGTTAACGGGGAGCAGAGATTTCTTGGAGAAGTAACGGGCGGAGAAATAAAATAACGCGGAAGGAATACGGTACGTTGGGAAATTGAGATTTCATTGGCACGCAACTGCTGCAGAAGCAGAGTTCCAGTTTTATGTAGTTGCAGGAGATAAGTGGCAATTTTAAACAGATTTCTTCAGCGCCCTTTGACGTCTGGCTTACCCCCCTTCTGCGAACTCTTCAAATTCTTAATATTTAAATATCAATTTTGCAACGCCAGCACAATCTCACAGTTTTATCATTTCAGCTACGCATCGACCTTCGACTTATGTATGCAGGAACGAGCAATCACCTTATATATCTCGTGCCTCCGGTGTATTTTTAGATATACCTATTTTATTCCATTCGTTTGTCTTTTTTTCTTGTCTATACTTCACATAGGTATAACATTACCCTATACATCTATTTGAATTGAAAATCCCGCTGATCTTTCGACTCGTTATCGCTGATATACACATATGATAAAAACATATTGGTCACAATTCTTCTCACCTTCCATTCTATCTATCCTTGAATATCTGAGCAGAATTTAATGGCGTAAATTGATCGAGGTACCCTCGAATCTCAAACCTGTGTACTCAACGTTATGGAATTAACGTTCTTGTAGACGGTGCTCGTAACGTGTCAAGTGCCTATAACACGTATGATAATAACACGTATATATCTATCTCCATATGTACACCTACGTGTATAATGTATGGATGCGTACGCATGTACTTCCTTATTCCGATGTTTGCTTAATAATTCACGAGCACTTATTGCAGTCCCCGGGGCAATTAATGTATACGACATTTTTATATCACATAATGGATTATAATCGCACGATAATGGCCGCGCCTTTTCTACAAAATTCATGTGTGCCATATAGTATGTGCCGAGACGCGGTTTTAAGATTGCGACGTATTAACAAAACTTGCAATATTTACACGCCGACTTGTATGAAACGTCAATTTATATACACGTTGCGCAATTGATTTGGAATTATGTCCTCCACGATACGCCGCTATCATTCGGTCACCATTCTCAACGAACAATTCGCTCGGACGTTTGTCAAACCGCACAAAAAACACCGAATTATTATCCCGAGGAACCTGGCTCTCGACTCACATTCATGGAAAATTGCGAAAGCACCAAGTTTAGGTGAGATAGGTATGGGAAGCTAATCTTGACGTTCGAACAAAGTGTAATTCGCACACAAGTTACATGGCATTGAATAAATAGATCGTGAGATGATGAAAATTTTTGAATTCTTTTATACTAGAGAAATACGACTATGAAATTCGTAAACCAGTCATCATGCAATTCTTATGGCATTTATGATAGCAGCTGAGAAAGAGGCAGAAAAAGACCTGGTAAATTTTTACAAGAAATTTTATATCTTGTCGGGAATTTCTCAAACTTTTATAACCTCAGTTCATGAAAATTTAGCCAACCCTTGAAACAAGAAAAAAAATTTTTACCTCACACTTGGAAGCGAATTTATTCAGCAGGATGTCGACGTCTGTGGGATACTCTCGAAAACTTTAGTCGAAAATTAAGGATTATTATCCTCTGTGATCTCACGTTCTCATTTATGCAACTTGAGTTGAAAAAATCGCAACTTCTCTACATCAAAATCCTGGAATTTCCGTAAAATTTCAACTCAAGATCATGGTCAAATTCAGGGCACGAGATATCTTTGACATACGTCTATCTCGGCGAGGTTTTCTTCACTTATCTCGTGCACCACGTGCCTGAAAATTCTTGAATGAATATCCTACTCCGATTACTTCTAAGTCGTGAATTCTGTATTAAAAACTGACCCGTTCTTAATGATCTCAGGAAAAAAGTATCAGGATGACGATTCTATTCGAAGAATTAAAATCGACATTGATATTATATTCTAGACAAAAAACTGAGCTGCATCTATAATTGATGCGTTATGCACTGTCCTTCGATATCATGCGTTAAATTTTTGTCGGAAGTATTGCGGACGGATGTAAATGACCGGGAAAGTCATGTGTCAATGAATATTCGAACGTGAAACAGAACTGCAGCATCTAGTGTGAAATAGTTTGATACCGCGACTGTACCGAGGTGTATAACAACGGCACGGAAAGTTCGAATCTTGGCGAATCTCGCGTGTGTAAGTCGCGCTTTGGTCGTTTGGTAGGGTAGGGTGGTGAAGTCTGGATCAATATACGTGAGTTTGTCGAAGTACGCAGGACGAGGAAAATAAGAGAGGATAGCGATAGATATAGAGCCGGGGTATAGATGCGCGCGAAAGTTTTCGCGTCCTCGGTCTTTCGCGAGTGGTCGACGCCCCTCTATGCTAACCCGCGAAACGTTTGAAATTCGTAACGTGCCGCGAAGACGGCGTCGGTTGCGCGGCGCCAACGTGCGTCGTCCTGGTTGCTCGTGAGTCCGACTCCGCAGCTTCGAGTCGCGCGCGTTTCAGTGCGAGTCCGGGTCCCTTGCGGGAGCGTCGAACTTGCGGCGGCGGCGAGGGCGCGCTTATATATATATATATATACATACATACATACACACTCACACACACACATGCACGCATATACATTGTCATATCTTCGTACAAGTATCGAATAAAAAGCAATACCCTCTTCGAGAAAGACGTGAAAAACGTTATAGAGTGCAGTCCAATCGCCGTGATGTTTTCGTGACATGTTACCACGTGACTTTCGTGACTGGCCTGAATCCTGCAGTGATATACGCGACTCTCGAGGCCTGATACGTGACTACCGACTCCTGGCCAACGGCTTATACCCGGCCGCGTTACACGCGGTACTCGCTGCCCATCGGAGACATCATCTACTCGCTTACTGCTTCGTGCAACCCGCGATACTTAAACCGGGACTTGGTATCCCGTATGTCTCGTGGTGGGATCAGGGATCAATTCCCCAGGTCCAGGTGCATTCGACAATCCGCAATATCCACAATCATCATTATCACCATCACCACCATAATCAGAGATCGTTTAACGGTCAGACACTCGCGCTTTACGGTCAAGGATACTTCAGGTCCGTCATCCTTTCGGGGACTTCGATTGTCACGGGATACGGAGTGCCGCCTATTCGCGGCATGGACACAAGGTGAGCTTTTTACTCCGATAAGAAAAAAAAAAAACATCGAAGATAGAGAAGAACTGACTTAGAGATGCTGCGAGTCGATCCATTTCACAGGGATAAACCATACCTACATCTGTTATACATATATACCTACCTATACATCTTTATATTCAATTATTTGCACACGTATATGTCCCGTTGCGACAAGCGAGATCGTAGACCACTCGCAAGTATGGGTTGGGCAACCGTGCCGCAAAAGGTGACGGCTATACCTATACGAAATAGAGAAGCGGGTAAACCGTAGGAGAATTCTACTTGCGGTACGTAGTTTACGTATTAATTAGCGTAATCGGTACACCGAGCTTAACGGCTTCGTTGGTTTTCTATTAATAGTCAACGTAGTAGCAAATATAGCGTTATACTATACGATCGGCATCTCATTGAGCGTTCATTTCCTCAGATCAAATCATAGATTTTTTCTGCACGGAGTCTGGTCTAGCTGATGCAGCAAACGCTCTTATTCTAGTTCCGTACATATACCTACTCGCGACGAGAAAAACGAAAAGCAATGAAATCGTCACGTGGTAAATTCACCAGCTGCGTTACTCGACAGCTAATTATATCCGATAGTTATCTCGGGATTTGATAAATGACTATTGATCAGGTAGGTGTGTAACGATTCAGCACTGTCAACGCTGGCTGATAGGTGTGGCATTGTTCTTTTATAACAAACGAAATTCCCGGGTTGAAATTTATCTGACAAATTGGCATTACGCGTGCAAATATTACCCAACGATCAATAGAAACTCGCAATTACACGCGTGCAGGTTTCGACGGGGGTACAGACTATTCCACATACACATTTTACACACTGTACTCTAGGCATACTCTTACTACTGAAAAGCCAAACCTACTGTCGTAACAATTAATTACGACAGAGGCAATAATCGAATCGATACACATGCGGCGGTATCGACGAACAGAGCTATTGAGGTGCGAGTGATTCGAGTTTAAACTATATTGCGCGCAGAAACGGGGCATTTGCATTGTTCGTGAATCATAGGAAGGGAAGGGTAGAGTAGATCGACTAGGCGAGAGAAAATCGACGTATCCAAATCGGCCAATATCCCGTTATTACGGGAATAATATTCGCGCGTAGCTAGTCAGCGAATGAACGGACAGGGTGGGTTGGGTGGGAAACGGACGGTGAGGTTTATCGCGAGGGTGAATCGGGCTGCCGTGCTACTCTAGGGTTGGATCCTGGTGGGTGGTAACGGGAATTAATCCGCGTTTGTCGCCCGAACGCGATCATCCTCAAATCCAATCAACAATCAGGTTCCCTTGTATGTTTGCGCGCCTGTGCATTCGCTACGGGGCACGTCTGTGTACATTGTGCCTAGCGTTGACTCTGGGTAGGTACTGTGTTGCTGACTGACTCCTTCCATTTCCGAGTTAGCCTAACCACCTACCTTTGTCTAATTATCCTACGCTATGGACCACGAAAACTAACCAGATTCCAATCATATACCTAATCATACTCTGTACCTATATATATACGAAAAAAGAAAGAAAAAAAAACAAAACGTAAATAAATTGGCCAGACTTGAATTTTTCGTCTCGTATCATTCATATATTCGTGGAAATCCTTTCGATTGACACATTTAGTCAAGCATATGGATAACGTCGGGTCAATTAGGCTAGATATTAAAGAACGAGAATAGATCGTTAGAAATTTATGGCAAGTGTGCAACCCTTGTGTTTCTTCTAGCCAACAGATTTGTACGTAGTCACCTGTCTCGGTTTGGTTACGAAACGGTGAAGCGCGTGTATTGGTAGCCGTGTGTATGTCTGTGGGTAAGTTTTACACGGCTAGGTTGTGACAGAACGGTTTGTAAAAAGTCTAGCTTTATCTAAATATACCACCTAACTCTATACACGCGTGTGTATAGCCGATGAAACTGTCGTTACAGACAGCTGTTAACCGTGACGCAAGATCTTTGAATCTTCGTTTTTAACACCCAATGACCAATCAGAAGTCTATGGTTCATTATCTCGGCTATGTCGAGCCGAAAAACCACGTCCGTTATACAAGTGGATCGATTTGCACGGAGAAAAATCTTCGCTTCCTTTCTAGTCGCTTTAATATCTCTCAATTATTATCCTGGAAATGATGGATCGAGACCAATAAATATAACCGGTAATCAATTACGACCTGCATCGGTGTATAAGTAAAGGTGACACGACTTGCCTGGACGAGTCTCGTTTGACTTGGAAATTTTTCAGTCACTTGATATAAACGAGTCGTATCCACCTGAGTCGATTCTGTTTTCGATTAATTATTATAGTAAATACCTGAACGGTGACGACACCTGAAATTTGGGAATACCTGAGAACAACGTGGGAGAGGTCCTTAGTTAGATTTTTCGAACGTTCGGTTGCGCAGTTTCGGAGCTACTTTTTATGAGAATTCTTCTGACATTTAACACTCCGTTTTCATTGTTCCGAGAAGATCAGGTCGCAACTTCAACTCTTTCGAGTCAGTATACAAAAAGCTTACACTTCATCGGGCACGGCTTGTTAAACCGGCTCGTTCATCCTGTACAATTTTTTTCAACTCGGCTAATTAATCGGTATTTACATGCAGACAGGTAGCTGATGTTCGGACGTCACACTTCCTCGTCATTTCTATACTCATCCGTAATTTTAACGCCGTTTCCCAATCGATGAAAATTATGATTTATCCACTTCTATGATCTGTCGATCTCGTTTTTAGCCCGGAAATATTTCAGCGTTCGTTTTAATCATCATTTACAACGGATACCTAAACGAGATTTCGTCTTTGGTCAGTTAAAACGTTAAGATTTTATCCTGACCAGCGTTTTAGTATTCTCGAATTTCTATATCGTAACATGCCTTTTTTGTGGTCCTAATCGCTGCGAGTCGAGTTCGGAAAATTTGTTATCGACTAACGTCTGCTGCTTCTTTTTCTTTCCTTTATTAGAGTTTTTTTCTTTTCGCTGGGTAGTTATGTATAAGAGAAATATTTGACAGGGATGAACGAGCCCGAGGAATTGTAACCCCTGTGGAATTCCGGCACTTCATGCAATTTCTTTACTTTATGAAATATGAAAAATTGATACGTTCGTAAAAAAAAAAAAGAATATTTCACTACTCTATATTAACCCATTTTTCCGGGGACCACGTTCGTTCAAAGCTGAGCTAGCAACGGTGCGGTGATGTGCGACGCCCGACGTAGCACGGCGCATCGCGACGTATAAAAATCTCGTAAAATTATATACGATGCTTTTACGCTACGATGCTTTCTCGTAAAGTCCAGAAAACTGCGATCAAACGACGCCCAACGTCGCTACTGGCCCGCGAACAATTATTTTTATTTTTTTCCACCCTTCTTTTTTTTTTCTTTTACTCCAAGTCCCTTTTCTCTGTCCTTTTCTTCTGCCTTATTTTACTTTACATCTTTTCGCGATGGGATGGGCAGGAGATTACCAACCAACTTATACTTCGCCATCGGTAGTCAGCGGGGTTAGTCTGAAACCAGTTTCACGTAAACAAGTATATAGAGAGCGAATCCTGATGCGCACATTGATCCTTTGCAGTCTTAGCAGTAATTTACACGCACGTAATCGAGGACTGTAGCTTTGCTGATTACATACCACGATTATTTCCTGTCCCCAGGGGTAAGCCCTCGGGCCCAGAAGATCTCGGACAAGTATTAAACGCCCAGGAAGGCACGAACGTTTCTTTTTATCCTTCAACTTGCCCCCTTTTTCTAATACTTTTTGTGTTATTTTTTGGGTCGTCTCGACCGACCGCCCCGCTGGTCCGAATAGCATCCTGAAAAGGGACCAACAGATTGAACCACTCGGTTTGCTTCACTCCGGACTTCAAAGACCGTCGTTCTACTTGCTACGAAAATTCAACCTCGAGACTCGTTTTTAATTATTTCATCCGGTAAACGTGAACGTTGCTTCTTTATTCTCGCAAAAAAATTTATTATTCCACCGCAGCCAGTTTTAGAATCTCTCTCTCTGTGCCTGCCCCGGGATTTGACGTTCGCAAAAACATTCCGCTACTTAGAAACATCCTGCAAGTTGCAAGGATCATCAAATGTCGAAGAATAATCGATATAAATTACGGCTTTATTTTCATGCTAAACTTTCGTCAAGGTAATAAAAATATTCATAAAAATATACAATATTTGGAAATATCCTTCACTCTCATACGTGCCAAACGAGTAATTCAACCTTGTAGATATAACTCCGAGTTCAGACGACCAGTCGAATATTTAACGTGAGAGTAATTGTGCCTGATGACTGCAGGGAGAAGATTGACGGAATCTAAATTTTCACAGCTTTCAGCTCAACTTATCGGACGTTTCTCGACTAGATATACTTTGCGGTATTGAAACTAACAAAGTTTCTTATTGCCGATTAGAAGCCGTGTAACTATCCGCGGGTGTGGTATTGACGCACCCAGGTCAAGAACCACTTAAAACTGATTTACTAACTCACTGCATCAGATACCTACACGCGTCGACACACAAGTTACAATCACCAACATTCATACCCAGTAATATATTATCCATCGAGCTCCTATCCACTCCCGCTTTGCGTCTATAACTCTTTCGTTCGCATTTTCGTGAAGATGAAAATTTGAATGGCTTTTGATAACCCTGGACAAGGAACGTAGGTAGGTGTTGTATAATACATAGAGTTTAGACTGAACTCAGGGCCGTCGTACATAGAATATAGGGGACATATTTCTACGGGGGTTTCCTCTTGTATTTTAAACGTAAAACGGGACGTCGAATCTCTATTGTTTCATGGGGTTGATGAGGGTTTGGCCGCACGTTTACGAGGATCGCAAATCTTTTAGACGACTTTCGTCTCTTCGTCTGATACACAGCACATAAGGGGACACGTATCTGTACCAGACAAAACTAAAGCTTACAATTTGAGAACCACTGCATTAAAGCAGACTACTCCTTGCGACGTTGCCGCACTTCGACCACAGCCCCCACCCTTCTATCGACCCGACAACGTTGCCGGTTCTTCTTTCTTTTCCGCACCTTTATCCCTCGGCCTTTATCGCCCTTTGCTGCACGAACTTTCCTCGTCTCACCTCGCCTTACTTTGCCTTACCTTACCTTACCTTGCCTTACCTTGCCTTGCCTTGCCTCTCCTCGCCTCGCCCTGTACTGCCTTGACGTCGACAACCACTTTGCCACAGCTGTTCCATTCCGGCGTATATACTTCTGCCGTTTTGCCTTCCTAGGACAGATGCCGTGCCATCCGATGCGAGGTTTCTTGTGCCTTCTAGTCCTGCTCCTCCCAGACCTAGATCCGACTCTATTTCTTACCGAAGGAACCTTGCCCTCCTTTGTTTGCCTCCTTTTATAACGAAGAGATACCTTTTCACGCTAGTAATTGGTTGATAAAGCAACCCGGGGTAATTCCATCGCCCGATCATAGTTCGATAGGTATAGAAAAGTCAGGTATTCACCCCGGCTTGCAGCCGTTCGCACATTGATCCGCTGGCTTAGCGAGACTTACCCCGGCTAAGCCATATCGTATATGTATACCGGCCATCCACTAGCTCGAGGCAGGGACTAGCGAACGAACGAACGAAGTCTCAAGTTGTTTCAAGACTTCGAAGACTAAAGACAAACGTCTTTAGCCCTGCTCTACGTCAGGGAAAACGTGACGTACGTTTATGTGGGAGGAAATGTCCTCCTTGATCCCTCCAGGATTCAGATTCAGTAAGAGAATTCAGAGTAGAGATGAAATTTGTGAATTAACACATAACGTTTAACAAACTTATTCGATTAGACGCCAAATTTCATATTGCATAAATGCTCACTGTTTTCTTGATTACGGAGTGTGATTCGGAGTGACAGGTAACAAACTCATAGTTTGATACTAATTCATGGAAATTGTATACGTCAACTTTTGCTCTGTGGATATTGTGCGGAGTGATTGCCTTCTCCTCAATCTTCGACTTACAACTTTAGACGTTCGTTACCTGAAAGTATTCCATCGATTTTAGAAACTCTTCCGAATTTGAATCTTACGGTCAAACGAGAGGTCGGTCTCGTCACGTCACTGCCGTCGTCGGATATAAAACCCTTCCTGGATCACACTGAATATTGGATAATGAAGATTAATTTCGTCTAGCCTTGCCAGCCTGAACTAATCCTTCATACATAAATCAATCAAGCCGCCATCCGATCATTATTCAAATCCGCTTTACTCTTTACGTCGAATATTTCCTCGGCTAAAAGAGGGGGAAATGCGAATTGAAGAAACAGTTTTACTCAAACTTTATCCTTACACACATATACTTCACAATCGCTCCCAAGGATTCTCGTGCAGATTCCTCTCTCTCCTCACAAGTCGATGAATAATACCTAAGATTCAAATCCCCGGTCACGTGTGAATGATTGACTTAATTTCTTATGCTATTCTACGCTACACTGAGTTATAGCTACTCAAAATCTCCTACTCTTCGTTCAGGCCTTTTGCACTGAGAATCAGCGTGAGTTGCACGAATTTGTTCACGCCGTATGTAAGCGACACAGATATTTTCTTCTATCTCTGCATAATCAGAGAAACCGAACCTTAAACTTGTGTCTTGAATTCGGAACACCTGAGCCAGGTAGACCAGACTCGCAGGTATAGCCTTCGATTGTTGTGACTTTGCTCCTGCTCAGGTTGCCCGGGCGTCCCTTTCTCCCTTCTATTCATGCATAGAACTGCGCTATTCCAAGTTCAACAATGTCCACAGGTTTTATAGGCGTGAATTACGTTTCAGAAATTTAATACGTCTCCTGAATCCGATCTAGTAATCAGTCGCTGACATCTTGTCATTCCGTTTCAGTGAGGATCTTGGAAAATTAGTTCAGACCATTACTTTCCACTTTCGAAATCTCGGTCGTGGTTTTCGCGGTCTGATGTGCTGATAGTGCACTCTCATAATTTTCGCTCAAACTTCTGGCTGGTTATAATTTAGCGGAATATATTTTCTTCCAACAGAAATAATATATCGGACTGATTCTCATTTCAAAATGAACGAAAAACGAATCGAGATTAGGTAATTGTTTTTCTCATATTTTTATCTCTTTTTTTCTTCTTTTTTGGGCGTATTCGAGCGGTCGGTATCTCGGACCTATCAGTTGTTTCCCCAACTTTGGATACCAAAATATTTGACATTCACATTCAGTTGTTTAGAACCATGAGCACTATCGCCGCTTGAAATAACAGATTAAAATTAGTCACACCTAACTTGTAAATGCAACGAATATACTCGCAAGCGATGTCCGAGTTTTGGGAACTTTTACTGTTAGGTACTACAAATACAATAATTATCCGCTGACTCAGAATGGTCACTGAAAAACATTTCCACCGTAGGCTGTTTTCCCTCCCACGCAGCTTTCCCAAATATCTCGATTCCTCGTCGCCTAAACTCGTGAGCGAAAAGTATAATATGAGGAAAAAAACAAATAAATCGAGGCTTTTCTTCCCTCCGTTCGTACTTGAAATGCCGAGAGCTAATTACAGAGTGACTAAAAACAGAATACCTCGGCGAACGGTGCAAGTCTGACGGAAACTGATTGTGAACAGGGACAGGAACGAAATGAAAAACTCAGACAACGAACGCACTAGACTTCTTCAAGTCGTAGAACGATATATGCTGTACATTTTTACACGTCCAGCTTCAGACAATATTCTCGAAATTTATCAGCCTTGTTGCTAAAACGCTGACAGCAAGTTACACAGTACGTTTAAACTAGAACTGCAAGTTTCAGTATTAACGTGCCCAATGAGTTTCTACTCTTTCCTATTCAGTATAACCTAGATAAACGCCGAAAAAACGGCGAGTGTTCCACGTTACAGGTTGAAGCAAATTCTTTCGAGGCTCTAGTCGAAATTCAGAATAAATTTAGCAAATCTGCGGTATATAACATATATCCATACGAAACCTACTTCCGGCAAAGGCTCAGAGTTATCGTTTTCAACGGCTCTGGTCAACGAAGGGCGAACTTTTCTCCCTCATTTACTTATTTATTTATCTGTGTTCTTCATTTTTTTTCTTCTTTTTTCCTTCTTTCTCTTATTGTCAAACCTATTGTGTCACTCGAGCCGCATAGCCCCTCATGCTGTTGGTTAGTAGATAGCATATCGTGCCTCGTGCGACCGAACAACCGTAGACACACGTGTGTCGAGTATGGCAAGGGGTTGCTAAACGATATTAATAGGGGTGGCAGTTGCGATAAACCCTCTAATTGAAGCTTATTTTTATGTTAATATACCGGAAACTATTCTTGTCGGCCAATCGGTTGTACGCATAGAAATGTTTCCACGCAGCCTTTTGTTGGCATCTGCAAAATATTAACAGCGTCATATGCAGCTATTCCGTCTATAGGCTTGCAGATGACGCGAGTCAAACAATCGAAGAGACTATATGGCCTCGGTTTTTGTCGACGAAAAATATTTTGTAACTTTTCAAAATTCACGATTCTAGCTAATATTTACCCAAACTACGTAAAGATAGCTAATAGTTTTGTGTAAATGTTAAGAACTGAATCCTATATATCCATAAAAAATAAAAAATTAAAATTAAAAACAAAGAAACTTGTTTCAAATCGAGGAACAAGTGTCGACAATTTTTTTTTCTCTTTTTTCATACACTCTAAGATAGGTAAATTCAAATGGAGAGAACAAAAAGCGACAACGACCGGATGAGGTCATTTTTTTCTTCACTTTTTTATTTTCTTTCCTTTTTTGTTGTATTCGCAATTAATCGGACTGACCATATGACTGCAGCGCGCACATGTGATCCGTCCAGGTGTCCGTTAGCGAGGCTTAAAGCCGGCCTGCACTCCATCCTAAGCCAACCCTTGGAAACGCCTGTATACAGGCACTTAACCGTGTACAACGGTTTAAATTATCATAAAAAGTAATTAATTTACGTCTTGTGAATTATTTTTTACCAAACCTTTTCTTCTTGTCTGTTGTTTTAGGTAAGCTATATCCTGATCCAAGCTGACGAGAATCGGGTAACTAATGCGTTAGCAGTTCTCGTGAGTATCTTATACTCTACTTTCGTTCTTTTTGTTGTTTCTTTTTTTGTTCTTTGAAATAACACCTTCGTAGATCTATCTGCGAATATCTTACGAAATAATATGACATTCCACTGATTGGAAAGGTGGAAAATATCCGGCAAACTTTATGTACAACGGAGTTTAACAGGTGATAAAAAAATTACTCGATGCGGGGATTTGTGCCAACGTATTTTATTAGAATATATGTATGTGTACATCTATGTATAGGTAGCTGGCTATTAGGGACTATTGAACCCTGGGGCCAGGAAGCCAACTGTGTAACAAAACGAGCTCAATCTATGCATCTGTATGCCATGCGCTATCTGCAATCGCGGTCCCAGTGACGTCAGACCAAACTGCACACTGCCAGCTGTATCAAACATCTGCGTATACCTATAACTAAATTATGCACAGACTCGAGGTGTGATAAATGTATTGTATATATATTTTACTTCCCTGTGTAGTAGGTATGGTATAGTAGTCGAACCTTATGGGTTAGACCTTCCAAGCCCAAGGGATAGACTCCAATATGTGTCCGACTATTCCCTATGGGACAGAAGCTGTTGAGCAAAGGCTTATTGCTCTTTGGATTTTCGATCCACACGTATATATTATATATATGCGTACCTACTTATTGTTTGCTACATTATAGAAGCCAAATTTACACGCACGCATCACACATTGTCGAATCTATATTGGAATTAGGACACGAAGCCAGCGGACAAAGTCAAAGTCTAAATTCACACTTGAGTTACGAATGAAAATGAATTTAATCGAAACTACACCCCAACAACCCTTTTCGGGGGGAATTTCGAACTAATTTAATCCCATTATCCATGTCTAATCTATTCGGATAATAAATTTCCTGCGAATATTATGGTCGGTAGTTAATTTCCCCCTTTTTTTTTTGTTTTTGTTTTCTATCTTTTTCACCTTTTTTCACCTAACTTTTCGAGTAACGTTCTGCACGGCTCTGCAATATCCTAATGCGTTAAAATCGCCGTGACGTGGCGAGGGACATTGACCCCCTCTTCTCTTCTATTCTATTCTGTTCTCTTCTCTTCCCTCGCCCCCATGCGTCCCTATTTTATGAAACGGGGTAGTTCCACCCCCTACACTCTGTTTTCACCCTTCATCCCCTAGAAGCCTAGTCTATTTCGTGACGTACAGAGAGAGCGAGACTTAGAGAATACTTCTAAATTCCAAACTTGAAACGTGTGCCTAGCCTAACCTCACAGTGCAGAATTGATCATATAGATGCATTTTTAAAATATCTCAGCGCCTGGAAGTTGGGGTGTTAAACCGATCGACGAAACTCCGTATAGACAACGAAACTACTAAGTATAAAGCCCTGACGGCGTAGAAACAAGGGCGTCAACCCCTGGAAACGCAGGGGTTTTACACCTAACCGAAGGCTACCCGATGCGAAGAAGCTCGGGTACGTGGGGAGCGAAAGGGTGGTTTATATCCCGCGAACGTTACGGCTTATGGAGTGTTTTATTGGCGGTATAGAATAGTCGGAAGGTACCTATACACAGGGCGTCATAGCGCACCTAAACCAACGGAGCGATATTCTCTCCTCGTTACTATAAACCTATAGACTATGGTCTATACTCAATACCTGGCTCTCAATCAGCGAGGACCGCGCCTGTACATCGCCAGGGTGGTTAAATATACAAGGTGCGGTTCCACCCTCGCGGACGTACAGACACGTACGAACTATCTTTGTTCATCCATTACCGGGTGTATCGGATGAGATCTATGCCCAATTTTCAACATCGCGTTGTCGATTTTTTTGATTTTCTGTTTTTCGTTTCCGTTTTATCAAACTCCAAAACTATTACGTCGCGCAGTTTCGTTATCAAGCCCGTCTATCAACCCGCTCGTTTTATACACACTGTGAAATCAGAGAATGGAATTTGATATCCGTGAATGATAAATGATAAGCAATATGAATGTTTATGCAGGCTATGCAAACTTCAACCGTCGACACGTACCTCCTATGTGGCTATCAGGCATTCCTCGAACCGTCAGAGGAACGAGAAGTACGTCGTTCTTGCTATGATTTTTCGACAATTTTTTTTCCTATTTATTCACAGATGCAAATGTCTACGGCCGTGTAGATGTATTCTGCGCATTTTGCCATTACTATTCGGGATAATTTTCGACCCATTAAAACATTATAGATACGGACGTAATCATTTGATCAGTTGCGTAGCGTAATGGCGAATGAAATATAATGGGTCGCGATGAGTTTGCGATAAATGACCACAGTTGATCGTAATTTACTACGATTATACACTTTTGCCCTTAAATACTGTAACGCGACTTGAATATTTGATGAAAAAGTTCGAAACGACTTTCCTGCTGGATGGAACGCGATTCGACAACGACGACGATTCATTCATTAGTAAAACATTGTACGCGACGAATGAAAGTCTTTAACAATAAGAGAGACAGAGAGGGAGGAAAAAACTCCATGGACTAGTTTCACCTGATTCTCTTGACGGGTCTGAAAGTTATCCGATAAGTTCCACCGCGAGTTGTTCTTACAACGAGGAATGATCTTCCCACCACGATTGGCCAGCTCCAAAGTTTCCTCGAGCCAAATTGCCCGTAGGCATCACTTCACTTATTCCCTTATCTCTCGATCCTCCAAAATTCCGTATAATCGGGGCCGCTGGTACTTTATGCAGAAGTTTTAGATAACTGCCCGAGTATCCAAACCGCATGCTTAACCGCAAAGATCGGAAAGAATCTCTAAGAGTATATACTACCCACCCACAGCGGAAACCGTTGAACCGATTTCAAACTGATTATCTTGACGCACCGTTAAGCTGTGCGAAGTTATACGAAGTTTACTAAGAAAAGGGGGAGGAAATTTTTGATAGGAAAAATTCCGCGTATCTTCTCGCTCACTTTTGGATCAAAAGATTTGGATAAGTCTGTTAGATTTTCGGTTAAAAAAACAGAGACAAAAAATCTATTCATCTGAATTCCGGAAATTTTCATATTGCTAATATTGCAGGGAACTTCTTCCTGTTTCAATATTACATCGTGATAAGTTTTCGTGAACGTAGGTATATATAAAAACCTCAAGTCACACCTAATTTTACTTCAACAAAGCCATTCCGTCGAGACAACGGATTCGGACTACAATATGCAAGTGATTAAGTGAATTATCACGTAAATGCTACCTATTGTCTAACTAGTTCATCCTAGAACCACAATAGACTGACAGGCTAAAGTTACGGTGTCTTAACACATGCCTGCTTCATTATAATCTGTGCATTTATTATCCACTATGATAAGTTTCGAATGTAAGTACTTAGACACCTAAATTGTTGAATTTCTTTAAACGACGCGACGTGAGAAATGAAATTCAGAAATAATAATTGATCGGATTCCTAAATAAAAAAAAAAAGGCGTAAAATTTTCGCAGTGGGAACGAACCTTAACCGAACAGCAGCGTCAGCCGCTGCACGGTAGAGGAGCATGATAACACTGGTTAGTATTGATCCTTGCGGGGGGTGTAGGGCTCGGTAAGGGTGGGGGAATCCCCGGTGACTGGCACACACCCCAACTATACCCTCGCTTCGTCGCTCGAGGTTCGCGACGATCGGCACCGAATTGCTCGTTCGAAGCGGCTGCGAGGTACTCCACCTCCTGGTGCACCCAATGGCAGCCATTGTTGAGGAGTTTTACTCCCAAGCTTTCTACGAGGAGGACTAAAACTTGCCTTGGTGCACGCGAATTCAAGTGGCGCAAAAGAGACGTTAACGTAAACCTGCGACGGTAGAATATTATTTTTCATTTTGCTTCGTTTTTCTTTTTCTTTTTTCAATTTTTTTTTTTTTCTTATTTCTAGGAGGAAGTTATTGCCTCATTTTCAGTACTTCAAAACGAGGAACGGTAGTTGGTCTCCCCCCTCCCCCCGTCCCCCGGTTTGTTTCTTTAGCCTTTATTTAAACGAATGGGAAAAAAATCTGTTGATCGACACGAATTCAACACTTCAAATATTTACTCTGCACTTTCGAATATGATTTTTTTTTTTTTTCTCTTCTTCTTCTTTAACGCGGAAATGAAGGAAGAACATTTCGATATAAAATCCAGGAATAGTTATCGCTTATTAGTTATAGATGGGATGAAATAAATGTCGACGTTGTATAGTTGGTCTTTAGACTGAAGATCGACAGTCTTAAATTTGGTGATAGAAGCCTGTGACCAGTAGCCTTTACACCATATGTTGAAAAAAGAAAGGAAAGGAAAAAAAAACACAGAAACGACTATCGTAACCTTTAGTATACGTTTAATTTATTGCTCAATTGAACACTGAGTCTGCGTCACAGAACGGTTTTCGTTGGTCGAACATGCCTTGCTACGACTTAAATTCCAGATTTCCGCAACCGTTTTGCTTATGACCTTCGCCTTTTTTCTTTTATTCTCGGTTTTTTTTTTTTTCGTTTTTTTTTTCCCTCTTTTAACCACATTAACGATCTACTGCCAATTTCTTGTTAAACTTATAGAGCCAATATTTAATTGATATTTCAAACAATTCGGTCCTTTTCGTTGAACACCGTCTCTGTCTTACAAACATTCTCATATTTCGTAACGAACCTCTATTCTTACCTTGAAGTATCGAGACTTTAATTGCGAAGACTCTTGCAGTAGCATTTCCGTATGAAATGAAGCTAAATTCTCAGTTACCGGAATCAAGTATCGATTGGTATTCCTAGCGAATTGGTAAAACGCTTTTTGCGCTGGTTTGACTATCAGCAGTTCACAGCAGTTGGGTATAGTTCGACGATATGAATTCTTTGGAAATAGTAATCCCACGAGATGTGCCGCATATGCGTATTCACACGTGGATCTCCCACACCCACGCACTAGTAGCTGCCCAAGTCTGATAAGGTTACGGACAATTTTCGTGTCGCTTTCTAACGTGTTTCGTAAATTATCTAATTTATTTTGCAAACAGTATCCCGTAGTATGCTAATAAGACTTGGGTGGCATTTTTTGAACTTAAACTGGGACGTGTACGTGACAGAAAGGAAAATGACAAATTGCACAACTAGTATACCTATAACCGAAGCTTTATACAAACCTTGATGGATTTTGAAACGCGAAACATTTCGCTTATTCCGTCAAAAATCTTTCTCCGATAACAGAAACCGAACGCAATTGCATTAATCTGACAATATGGTGCACTCTCACAATTTTATTCTCTATTTTCTAGAATAGTTTTCGTTTCCGAACTTAGGGCTAACAATATGGTCAGAGAGTTGATAAGATTGGTCATTTTGACAATCGCGATAACCATATGGAATCGAGATAAGATATAGACGCTCGAGGTATATATACCTAATTGTTATCCAAATTTGATAAGAATCTGTTTTCGCTCGTTAATATTGTTTCTTAGTTGATAACACGTCCGTCACTCGATCTATACGAGATGCACTTGAGTGACCCTGAATTTTACACCGACATTTACATACGTCTGTACCTCTCTCCGAACTTTAATCTTCACGTAATATCGTCATAGAAGACGCGCATGGATAACTGCAGATGCATCTGTTGTCGGTCGGATGATAAGTCGTCGTCGTCAATTGTCGGCTGAAAAAACGCACCAACATACATATGGCATGGACAGGGGCAGCCATTACACCGATAGCTGCGAAGCAAAGCTTGCCGACTTTAGTATGGAGGAGAGTGCTGGACCTTGGCTTCGTGGCACAGAAGCAAAGCGGCAGTGGCGGATCTGAAAAGTGACTCGAAGGCGTGCGCAACCCAGTTTCACTGGTAGACATTTTCAGTAAAATAATGACAAAAAAACTTCTTTTACTCAAACCTACCGTATACTACGGTAATAAAATTTAAAATTAATCGAGGTGCTTCAATTTGCATCGTTTAACCATCTATACATACTTTCACATATATACAGTATATGATTATACTGCAAATTTATTCCTTCGCTTCGCTTTGCTTTCCGACTTTCTGTTGACAAAATACAACAAGGAAGAGAAAGAAGAGGAAGAAGAAAAGAAAAGAACAACAAAAACAAAATTGTGGAAGTATACAAATTTCTTTCTTCCATTTTCTTTTTTTTTTATTTTATTCTTTTTTTATATCGACCTCTCGGCTACGTGGGCAGATATTGTGCATACTCACATGTATGCATAACTACAGTTGGTGTGCATATACGTATATAAATGTGTACATAGATGCCATATACGGTGAGCTCTCCATGCACGCGGAGATTGCAAAGTTAGACTTTAATTTGCAAGTAAAGTGTTTGAAGTTTTGCAACGCGCTTGTCCTCGGCTCACTTCTGCCCCGTTGGATGACAGCAGTTGTTGCCTCTCTTATCAGACCTCGGACCTCGGACCTCAGTTTCATTCTCAATCTTGCGTAAAAGTCAATCGAATTTACAATTTTCCATCCGTAAGATACGGATCTTTAGACTGAGGATATTTTTGCACAAATATTTTCGAGGTTTTTTACTCAACACACAACTTGGCGCAGTGTTTCCATGGGGCAATTGTACTTTTCGGAGTCTCACTGTGGCCCCGAAAAATCGGGAGGATTTTTTGGCGCACGTTACTGACCTCGAGACTGTCGCGTATTCCCATCACGAACCGCATATATATCAGAGCTACAGCCTGAGTCGTAGACCGCGCGGGTAGAGACCCTTCCATTAGCGGACCCCTTGCGAAGACCCTTCACTTCGCCACATCCAAACTCGACCAACCGATCCAGCGCGGAAGGAAATGGAATGAAATGGAACGAGATGGACCGGAATGGGATGGAATGGAAGACTCCTACTAGTCCTGCTCCTCTTTTTCTGACATTTTTTCCCTTTTCTCCCTCTTTTTTTCGGCTCTTCACGTGTCTAGGCATAAGTCCTGCGGAAAGGACACTCCGAAACTCTGAAGTAAAACGCTGTCGGTATTCCGCACACAAACTTACACACTGAAGATAAGCTATCCGTGTCCTTTCTTACACCCTGCATACACAGGTAAGATATCTCTTCGGTTTCGGTCCTCTCCTCTCTTACGCTTACAGCCTTCAAGATGATAGCTACCTCGCGGCTTCACAACGTGAAGTTATGAGGTAATATCTGCCGCCTTTACCCAAGACTTTGGAACGTGGTTAAAACCACCACCACGAATATACCTATCAAGGTATGCACCTATATTCACGTGGGGAAAACTTCTGCCTTCTCTCGTTTAACCCAAGTATTATCTCAGCGACGTATGAGATGAAAGGATCCTTGCGAGAGCGCGAGGCGCCACTTAATCATTCGAAAAATCAATTATCCTCGCTTCGATTAAATACGTGTGTTGGAAATTTATTTCAGAGGTTCAAATTTAGGTATGAAAATTAACGGGAATGGTCATCAGCTGACTCGTGTATGCATATCTACGAGGTTCTCGTATTGCTTTCAAAGACTGGGGATTCCCGTGTGAATAAGAGAGCGAATATTTTCCTGACTTGGTTTCTACTACGTTACCAGCAACGAGCTATTCAAATATTTAAACTCGAAAATACGGCGAACGCTGGCCCCATGAATAATTCATAAAATGTCCAGCTATCCTGTCCCCTTGCCTTACCTCTGCTTCTTTTTCTTCTCCTTCTTCTTATTCTTCTCCTTCTTCTATTTCTATCTCTATCTCTGCCAGTGGCAGTGGCGATTCCCCGCACAGGCCTATCCGTAGGAATATAGCCGTGACTTGTACCGTCCTCGAAGAAATGCCAGTGACCCAAAAAGGGAAAAGGGGGAAGGAAAAAGTGGATGAAACCACCGTTTGTTCGATATAGCCAATGTCGAGCCGGGGATATTTCCGAGGAGAGAAGAAGGTATACCGCAGATATTTACGAGGTAAATGAAGATCCAATAAAGACGGTATTGGCTCGGATACAGGATATATATACAGATAGCGATATAAACGCGGCGAAAAAGGTACAATGGTGTATTTCTTCGTCTACCACTTTCGTTCTCCTCTCTTCTCTTCTCTTCTCTACGCGTCAGGGAAGGAGAAACCTGCGTCTTGAATCAAGCCTTTGATACATCGCGTTTGAATTTCAATACTTTAATTTCTGTATACATTCGACTGGCGCCAGCTAGCACCTAGTCCTAGCGATCCGTTCCGACGCCGTCAAAAAGTTTCGACAGTGAGAAATGGGCGAAATTTTATTTTTTAATTAATTATAAGTGATGGCTACAATCGAGAAAGCTTTATGCATTGATGGGATCAAAGGGGTCTTAAACGTTGAACATAACGTTCTCTGTGAAACCTGTTTCTTTATTCTAATTGCCGTGTCCGGAAATTGATGTGCCCATGTGCGTGAAGAGAAGGCAACGAAGTATCTACACCTTTGAATTTTGCCTCAATTAATTTAGGTCTGTCTGTAATCACGTCAAGTTTTCCCTCGCGAATCACTGACTCCTCTGACCGCTGATAAACCGAGCTCTACCAGTCCTGGACCTGTTTTCATCATCCCGTGGTAAAACCGCTCGAAACGGGTCTGCTTTTCGCTCGTCTAAAAAGTAGATCCGCGTCACCATGATCCAGTTTATCTAGGGCTCAGACTCCCAGCTTCTGTACCGAGATCCTGTTAAACGGGCTTAACTCGAGAGCGACAGAAGCTACGCGTCAGGAACAGGACGAATTCTCTAAACTCTGTGTATAGAATCGTGACTTCGTATGCCCATTATCATTTCCGTTTCGGAATATCGGTTTTTGGTCAGTACCGTCAAGATTAGACACGTGTCCATCACGTGACGTGATTCATTAGCGAAATATAACGGTCGAGTTCCAGTTCGCGAACAAGATACGATAAATTGACAAGCCTGTCGCCAGCTGTCTCCAGTCGTATGTGCGGCCAAACAGAAATCGTTCTTTATATACTTGACCCTGACACGTCGCTGATGATACAGT
Source organism: Rhogogaster chlorosoma (assembly GCA_944452935.1). NCBI lineage: Eukaryota > Metazoa > Arthropoda > Insecta > Hymenoptera > Tenthredinidae > Rhogogaster > Rhogogaster chlorosoma. Next base: position 19,668,120 of record OX101801.1, on the reverse strand, counting down.
TGGAGAATTGAACTGCTGACACCGCCATGTTTGATTCGTCACATACACGTCACGTCACGAGGGGAGGTAGTAAATTAGTCATTAATAAATTTGCTCAAGACATTTATTGCGAAGTTGAAGAAAATAATTCGGGTTCATTTTTCGAGGGTATATAGTACATAAGGAACGAACGAGAGATTTCGTGTAAGTACCTGAAAGTTTTCTATCTTTTGTGTTACAAGGAAGAAGAAAAGAAAAAAAAAGGAAATATGCATGCAGGAAGTGATGCATTCTTGAATTTAATTTACTCTCGAAATTTCGCTGAAAATATTCGTCACGATTGTGTGTTGGCATAACGGTTAACAAGTTTACAGACCGCTAGCAACGCGAATATTTAATGTTAAATAACGTTTTCGTTTTAAAAGTTTTCTCCTGCGTGAACGACTCTCAACGAATGATATTGTGTGTAAACGGAAACCTGTAGGTACGCACGTTGCTATGTCTAGGTGTAATTTTCTAGGGACGATTATAATAACGTGTGGAATAATCATGTCAACGGTAGTGGCCTTCGTGATGTAACTTTCACAAGGTTTTCTCTATATATCTATATTCCTTGTTTCGATCTTCGCGTCACTATCTCTGTCTCCTCTTACTTATAGTTACGCGTTTACCTATACGTCGATCACCGCAGTCCCCGATAATAATTATCCATTGTCTGTTGACCGATTATATATGGTTATAATTGAAAAAATTTTCTCTCCCTCTCCAAACGGCGAAGAAAAAAAAAAACAAAAAAAAACGAAAAATGAAAAATGAAAAGTGAGAAGGAAGAAAAGCTTAAAAAGAATTTCATTTCAAAACTACCTCTTGTATATTGTTTGCCGTGTGTAAGCTCTCCAGACGGACCTCTGTGCAGGCTTTGTAAGTTAAGTCCAATACAACGCAGAGAAGAATAGACTTTTCAAATTTTACAAGCACACACTCTTAAGCGCAAAGGGACGCCATTTTTCTATTGTAATAAATCTCATAACGGTTTAAGTTGATTTTACTATTTGGTAATAACCTTTGACGAAAATATAAGAAAAAATGCCAACCGTTGAGGGGCTTTTTAAACTTATTCTCAGTTCGCGGAATAATCGCAGTTCCGAAATCAACTCTACTTACAAAATCAACAGATTTTGAAAGTTGAACTGACCCACCCTCCCGTATTGTCCATCTGCCTGGTATATCGAAGGTTCAGAGCATCAAATAGTGATATTAAACCGCAGATATTACGTCAGAGAAATCGGACGTGGGGACGTATATAAGCCTTGGCTTTCGCCAATAAGGAAGAAGCCGGGAGCGAGGAATGGCCCTAGAATCGCGTATATCAACCCCTTTAAACGACGCGCTTCCATGCATATCCAAAGACTAGGGTCGGGCCTTGGCTATTGTAGAACCGAGTTCAGAAACCTTTCGCCGCGTACCGGACCTACAATAGCCTCTGGATACCAAGAGGCCCTTCTCTCTCTTGTGGCCGCCACAGCCCATCCTTGGTTCACGGTCAAACTGTCCCTTTAATGAACGACGTCCCCTCGGCGTCGTCGCGGTCCGTCCCCGCCTTGATCCTTCGCTACGCCAGGGGATCCTTCGTGGCTCCCGAGGGAGTGCCTAGAGTCCTTCCTTTATTATGTAACTTGAATATATTACCTCGACTTGAAATGTTTCCACTGGCAAGACTTTGCGATTAACAGACGCTTCCAGAAGCCGCTCTTCCCATTCCAAACTCCGAGGACTAGATGAGGGTGTAGGTATCATATCTTTTTTCATCAATTTTTTAACGCGAAAATTTCGCCTCCTTTTCAACCGTCCATCGTTTTTTTTTTTTCTTAGCTAAGCAAAATCTTTATGATCCGTAAATCCTTCTTTTTTTTTGGCATCAATTTTTGTCGCGAATTTTTCGCAACTATATAAGCTAAACTGTTGCGGTAGAGAATTAACAGCTGCCGGATGTATGATGGTAAAATTTTTTTTTTTTTGGTCACGAGTAAAAATTGCCTGCCTATTTATACGTGCACCTTTCTTTCTTTCTTTCTTTCTTCCTTAGTTCCTTTCGTCCTTTTTTGTTTATGTATGTAGTATAAGTTAGTTAGGTGTACCTTCCTTTCCTTAAGGACTTGCGCCCCGATGTCCAATCCCTGATTTTTTTTTTTTTTTTTGTCGTGAAGAAAACCGGTCGAACCGGTATACCAAAAACACCCGTTTTCCGTCCTCACGGCAGAAGGTAAACTCTGGAAGGGTTAGAGACGCTTGACTCATGGGAAACGTGCAGTTAACAGTCTTCCGAAGTTCTACGCGTGCTATTACAGTTTTCGGCTTCATCGGGGAACTGAATATTCACGCTATTTCAATGAGGGGACATGTTTTCAACGGAATAGGGTCTCCTAGTTTTGTACAGCTAAAGATCCGTTTCGGCTGTTCCCTAACATGTTTGAGTAATTTTGCAAACTTTAAATACCTTGAAAGGATCGTTAGAGCGTTGAAACAGACCTGATTGAGTCACCTTCCTAATTTCTAACCAGGAAATACGATTAGGTATTTTAAACCCACAGAATAAACGGAACTCAGTGGCAGCGTAGACGTTCCGAATTTTCAAATTCCCGAAAGGTCGAAATTCCGAACTTTAATATCGCCGACTCACAGCTTTTAGAAAGGGTATTGCCCCGGAAGTCTACATAGTGTATTTCAAAAACTTTGACACGAAGAACACCGGAGTATCAAAATTCCTAAAGCTGAAGATCCGAAAGGCCAAACCTCCGAAACTTGAAATTATATTAATATTTACTCAGTGTCTAATAACTCGGGCTGTATCGATCGTATCGAAACCAATAAGTGGTCGAATTAATCGTCCAGAGATTTTCTTTTTGGGAAAAAAATTTAAAAATCTTATCAATTATTTATGACATAAAGTGATCGATTGAAGTAGATAAAATGGGAAGGCTCTCGGACAGAATGAACTATTTTTCGTCTTTACATCCTGAGAAGTAGACCGAAATTTTCGGAGTTTCGATGTTCTGAACTTCAACGTGTCTGGAAATGCGAAATCGACTCAAACGAATTGGGGACGTCGACCGTCCGAAAGTTTGAAAAATTCGTAACTTCAACCCCTTCCCGATACTCCAAATTGACCAGAACTCGATTCTTGATATAAATAATTAGTTCCACGTGGCAAAAGTTCGCGAAAGAACGAGAGGTAGCAATTAAAGTGAATATCGGTATACAGTATACATTCATGCTTCTAGATTCTAATGCCTTTCAAACGAGTTGTGACATTGGTTGGCTGGCCTTTCCTAAATACCAAACCGCCAACCATGTCATACTGTATAATGTATAAACTGTAGATTATAGAGAGATTAGTATAGTTTGTTAGCTGTTTACTTCTGACCAGGTAGCTAGCCGCTTACGTATATAATAAAGAATTGCTTCCATATAGCGGTGGGCGATCGCTAGAGATCTTAGGAAATCAATTGCCATATTATATCGTTTATATATCTGTATAGGTGCGTATATATACCTACAAGATAATATATATAAATGCTCACGCGTGACAGGAGCTAGTAATTAGTCAGAGTTTCGTCTTGCGAGGTAAAGGCCTCTAAAATACATCCTGGATTTTGAGGTAAATTAACGAGTGACTTTCTTTCGCAATATAGGTAGACAGGTAGGTAGGTAGGTAGGGTATATTGCCTGTATCCGTTCATACGTAGTAGTTAGTCCCTGACCTTGGGCGCGTGTATACCTACCTATATGGAAGCGCTAAAAAGTTCTTTAAGGTAATTAGTAAATCCTGAGTGCAGAACCGCGTTTGCTAATTGCAATAACGATGTAAAAGAGAAAAAAAAAAGCAAAAAAAAAAAAGAATTTTACAGCTATTTAACGATACGTATATAACCCGCGTGTATGTATGTACTTACGTTGAAACTTCGAAATGACATTTTCGCGTTACGAGAGAATGGTCGTATATATTTATTTCACGAGGTATACATAAGGAAGAAGACAATGATATATTTCCAATCTTCATACCGCCGCGATAGACAAATTTGGCAATGATTATATCCATGCGTTTATAAATCGCGATATGGATTGTTGATAAATAAATTTTTTTAAATACTATCTCGAAGAGTCAACTCCCTCGGGTAACGTTTAAATCAATAGAATCTGGTACGATGTGTCAATTGCGATGCCAATTGCGATTGTCTGAAAGTCGAATTCATTCCCTCGAAGCTTAGTCTATATGTATATATATGTATGTATGTATGTATATACCTATATGTATGCGTAAATACAGACCCGCGACGGGTTTCCGCTAACAAAATTTCATTCAGTTTGATTCTAACGATTTAAAAGCTTTCGAGTTCGTTACGTTCAATCAGATTCTCTCTTTCTTTTTTTTTTTACTCTTTTTTTTTTAATTCTATTTCTCATCGAGTCCAATTGCTTTTCCGATAAACCCTTGCAATCGAAGCGTTTCAAAGATCAAAGAATTTTCACACAGTTTTAGTCCACGTATATATCGCGGTGCCGCGCTGCACTGCACTGAAATGAACTGAACTGAACTGAACTGAATTGAAGTCCACTAAATTCAGTCATTCATTGATTTGCCTTCTAATGATTGAAGGGATCGCCGTTGCCGGGTAGCCCTATACAGCAGAGCGAATTTCTCTCCAGGGGCGTCAAAAGGGCGAGGGAAAACTACAAAACTACGACACGTCATCTACAGGAACGAGCACCCCCCCGGGAACAGTCGAGGGCCCCCATAGGCACGAGCCAAATAAGCGTTTTCCTATGGTCTATCCAGTCCCCAGTATAAAGTTCGTGTCGAAACTCTAATCTTCTAATCAAAGACCTTTCATTCTTTATTTTTGTGTTGGGATACCCCATACGTACATTGTTCTTCATAGTTATATTTTTTACCCGAATCAATTTTCCTTTCGCATAGACTAGACTACTGGCAAATTTATTTTTCTTATTTCGTTGACTTAATTTGACTCAATTTAACTTCATTTGACTTATACCTACATCCGCGACTCGAACCACGTTAGTTACGAGCGCAAAAGTATAAGTTGACCGATACGACGCCGGGTCTATATGTCCCGAGGCGTCGCGTCGCACCGTTGGGTCGGGTGGGAGTACAAATGTCCCGACATGTATGTACATACTACATACGTACGGGGACGTATGCGGGGAGTAGAAGGGACCTGTATAGGCATGTAATCTAGTCTAGAGTCTCTACCCAGAAGTGAATGCTCGAAAGAAACCTGCAGCACGGATAGCGTAGCTTGGGTGTCGCTACGGGGACAGAACGAACGAATGAACGATCGCAGACAGGAAAGGTTAAGGTCTTGAGTTCGATAGCCGAAGAAGCAGATCTGGGAATCGCCTTGAGCTATTATTCGAAATGAGACGTAGGATATTAATAATGGGGTGAATTATTGCAGTGCAAATCGAATGACAATAAATTTGCTTTTATCACACATCGCCTTTCACACTGGCGAAATGTTTTTCACAATTATTGTCGATATATATACCTATATGTATAATATGCATATATATTCACATGTTATTCACTATATACTGACAACTCGCACGTCCGTGCGATAGAGTCAATGAGCTAATAAAATCCCCGACCGGGACAGAGTAGTGGTATATGAAACTATATAGAATACCTACGAAGCTTGACCACGGAACACCGGAAAGCATTGACTTTCGCCGTTGCGACTCAGGTTATATGTTTATTCACTTACTCCGGGGCTTTGTGCTTCGTCAACAGAAAGCTGGGAAAATATTTTCAACCGGATTCGTTCGCAGCAGCGACTGATACGGCTTCTTTGGTAAATCAATTTCGAGAGAAAAGAAGAAAAAAAACTATATATATATTCTTTGTCGTTCTACGACGAAGTGTGTTTCATTAATCGAGTTAAGAATTTCGCGACTAGCTATAGCTTGCGGATCGTTTCGGGGCGTGATATTAGGCGGGAAAAGTCCCGAGCACAAATCTGGAATATCCTAACCCGTCCCTGAGTCTGAAACTTTGAAAGTTGTATTTTGGTGAGTTTAACTTGTGGAATGACTCGCCTCTCGTAGAGTTATATATTAGCATTGAATTTTAGGCTGGAAAAAGACAGACCGTGAGATTTTTAAGCCGTTATTTCTATAGCGCGCGGGCGAGCGGATCATTGAGCAAAGTAGTAGTAGTAGTAGTAGTATATTATACCTAGCCAGCTTGAAATGCAAATGTTTCGCAAAAGTAAGAGGAAGCAAAAACATGAGCCGCAAGTAAGAGGACCGACCAAACGTCGTTGGATTTGAAAGGAACCCAGCAAACGTTGGGATCCGCGTCGGCGTTGAGCTGCCACATCACGTAGGTATTTATATCTATATACACATAACATATATATGTGTGCAATGTTAATCGTTGCGTTTCCAAGATATACCTTTCATTTCGTCGCTCGTTATGTCAGACCCGTTCCTTTTAGCGAACGTTTGTTTCCCCCTTTTCAACGAATGACTCACTGTATATACAAATCCGAACAACTATACAGCTCCTTTCGTCAGTCCAGGTATAGGTATGCCGATATGCATACCTAAATGGGCATGATAATTAGCAAGAGGATCATAAAATAAGCCACGCCAGCCATCTCCAGCTTATGGATATAACTCGACACTCTTCTATGGGTCTATAATTCAGCTTTGGCAGGTCATACTTCGAGGGCAGATTCCTTGTTAAATTATAAGACTAAATTTCATTTACCAAAAAATCGATGACACAAAAGTTTCCGAGTTACGAAAGATCTCAGTTCATGGTGACACAGACGGGGATGACCATGAGTGGAAGTAGACGATGTGACCTATAAGCTCTGTGATTGATCAACTAGCATCTTTCCCAACTCGGAAACTATCGGGCTTTAGAATGTTTGGTAAAGGAAATTTGTTCCTAATTTTTGACGGGGAATCTACCCGCTCAATGTGAATCAGAATCGTCCCGTATACAATATACCAACGATTTTCAACCTTTTCGCTATAATTTTACTTACGGTGAATTCAAGGCTAGATTTGAATGAATAAAATAAAACAACTACTCGACGTGTTCACGCGGCGTATATCCTAATTGCATTATTAATTATTTTATACAAATTGTATACGAGAATACAGTTCTTTCCTCGAATGTCAGAGGAAAAAAATAATCAGAATATGAGGTAATTGAATGATCTCTGTATCGTATAGGTATACGTATATAAGCGAGGAGAGAGCACTTCCTTATGAGCAGTTTATCCGCATGACTAATCACGGTTAAATATTAACATTATAAAAGTGTACGCGTGCAGCGCGGCAGGCTCTCGTTAAAACTAATACATCTAAAGTAAGTTTACTTCGTTGCATAGATAGCATTGATGGACATGGACATGGACATGGCTGGACGGTCATTTATGGCAGGGTTAAACGTGTGATAATCAATACATACGTGATCGTACATAGTACAGCTGTTAGCGGTTGTATAGTTTCTAACCAGCGCTAACAGAGCCCACGGGATCAGTATGCGAGCCAAGTGAGACTCACGATCGCCGCGGTAACAGCCCCCCAATTTGACTTCCCCCAATTTTTCACCGCTCGCCCTACTCGAACATATGTGTGCAGGCACCCTAAAAAACTAGGGCAATGACCTTTCGGATTTCAAGTCTGTAAACGTGCTCGAAAACGCCGCGGTAGCGGTTCCAAATTTATCTCATCGTCGCAGCCACTCTCGTCGCATGCGGTACAGGAAACGAGTATAGCTCTTGATTTGCCGCCGTATATAGGGATGCCGGTTTCGTTTTCGAAAACTCCGTACGGTAAAATCCTTTTGTTCGTAGAAATATCGATGTGCAAATATTAGCGAAGAAGTTTGACCGATTTTTAATGAAAAAGAAAAAAAAATGAAACGGGGTTACAAAGGACTTTCAAGTATGCGTGTAAAGTACCGACAGGTAACATTGTGCGCGGCTCACACGCATCGGTGAGTTTATTTGAATGTAATTACTGGCGACGGAAATGAAAATGACCGTGATATCAATCAATAGAACGTATATAGTTAACGGTTATTGCGGAAAATGACAACCGACTGCATTCACACGGCGCAATTAGGTATAAACCAGGAGAAAGTGTCCTTTCTATTAGTTCGAAGGTTCAAACTAAAACCAACCAGTTCCTGCCCGTTTCGGACGACTGCGTTCCCATATGCCTCGTGTCGATACGGTGCAAAACGCGATGATAATAGTTTGTCGGAAAAATTCTGAAAATGAACAATACCTAAGTCTGCATTGTAGGCATGTATACCTAGATATTTCTTTGAGCAACGATTGCAATATGATACCTACACCCGTATAGCTATAACGAAGGAAATAGGCGACTCGATCAAGTCTCGCGTATATATATACATTGCGAACTCTTTGAACTGTGAAACCAACTCTTTACCAACAAAGCCTTACCCATAGCGTAAGAGTGCAGCAATGCTGCTCCGTGGCTCTGACCATTGAAATTACGTCATAATTAGCAGAGAGAGGGATCGCGAACGCGGTATTTCACCGTCTCAAGATATGCTGTCAACATAATAACACCATCGCTCTTGAGCTAGAACATAGAGTAGTTATTCGCACGGTATGCGTTTAATGAAAGCAAGGTTGATTCCAAGGAGATTTGCGATACATATATCGATTGATTTTGTCCTCGTTTCAATCACATTTTCATCCCATCATTTTCACACCCTTTCATGATTTGAGTTTCTGTCTAAAATAGTCTCGCCATCTATTCCAGCGCGAATTTTTCTCTCCGTGGCGAATTTCTAGGCGCATTATCAGTCGCCGATACCACGCGGGTATATATTACTGTTTCTGGTACATTTGGCATCAGCTATATCGCCGCGAGAAACTCGACACGCCTAATCCTTGGCTTGGAAATAAATCTCAATAATAATTGTTTTCATTCGTAAAGTAACAGTTTCTTACGTACTTATAGCTATCTGGTGCTACTGCTGGCGCAGCTGTTAGGTCAGACATACGTAGGCATGCCTACGTGTACTTCTACCTACCTACCTACGGCAGAAATCGTTAATCAATACGTTCGCTCGTGGCGATTAATTAACTCGACTCATAAATCTATATTATAGAAATGTTATCGGTTTTTGAACGAAACATCAAATTTACTGCGCATTTCAATGCAATCATTATTTCAAAATTTTGCTTCGCTCGTTACGAGACTCCGAAATCACGTTTTTCTCTCCTGAAACGAAGCGATTCTATGCCGTACCTCCGCAATGCACACTTCGTTCTACTGAATACATTCGTGTGTTCTGAAAGAAAAACTGAAATCCTCGAATGAATGAATGAATGAATGAATGCTTCTTCTTCTTTAGACGAGCCGTTGGTTTGCACACCGCCAATGACCCTGCTATTGCTAAAGTCATATAATAGCGCATCGAAAAAATATGAAAGTTGAAAACCGGCCCTTTGTTCGAGGCGTGCAAGCGGGTTCCGAGCTTCTAGGAATCGAGATGTTCGCATGATCTCATCTCGTGTTCTATTGGCCATGAAGAAGAACCACGGCCGAGGACATTTGAATCTCTTGTTCTTATACGGTGATTTGTCAAAGTTTAAACGACACTTTTCTTTTCTGTTATAACATCTACGATGTGATATCTATACCGTTTCCATTTGGTCCGAAGAAAGAACAAACCACAACTAATCTCCTCTTTTGTACTGATAATCACTATCACTTAACGGACAGCCATTTTTCAACCGAAGCTAACGTCACGGCGGTCATGAAAGCACGATCTCTAATTTGAAAGATTATAAAATTTCCCCTTTCTGATACCACCGAGTTTTATCGTGTTTCAACCGAATGCCATTCAACTATAAGACGCTAAAAAATTCTTGGATTCTTCTCAGGTCAGAATTACTGCCGAGAAATCATCGTCCCTTTCTTTTTTCATAATTTTTTTTTTTTTTTTCTACAGGGAAAAATATGAAAATACAAATTTCTTCTATCCTTCGTGCTGTTAGGTAAGAGAAGCTGAATGTCCGAGATAGCGGCCAGTCGAATTGAAATTCCGAACAAATTGAGTTACGTAAGAATTGGTGGCCATGCTTCCCCTTCTCTCGATGTCAGTAAGCGTAAGATTTACCTGATCCCTTCGTCCCCTAAATTTGCTGACGTAATACCTGAAGGTGCCCTATATGGTTTAACGCAGAATTCATTGACGCAACTGACTAGCATTATATCCGGTATAATTGACCACAGCGATGGACGATGGTCATAATCAGGACATAATCCTCAAGATTTTATTCGCTTCTATGAACAAAGGGAAACCAGCTGACGAAGAGAGTGTCCGCAAGATTCAGCGAAGCGCTTATCAACGCGATTCCTCACTCAAACCGGCTGTAAAGAAACACAAACACACACGACGGGCGTGCCTTGGCAAGGTTTTTCCAAACCGGTCTATTTGCGGGTCTCGCGTCGTGACGCAAGCAACGTCGAGACGCCCTACGACGCTCGTCTGGGTTTATCGCTCGTAGATTTTGCTCTGGATACAGAGCCCAGCTGCACATGGCTCTCGCTGTTCTTTCGATCAAGGAATTCAGGGTTTCATCCACATTTTCGCTCATTCATTCGTTTTTATTTTATTTTATTTTTTTTCCAATCATCAGTCAAATGAAATTTGCAAATCAGCGAAAAGGCCTAGAGATTATTTATAAATAAATCGCCTAATTTTACACTTAATCCAAAAGAAAAAAAAAGGTGGCGGACGCTGTTGCTTGGCGAAGTAAATCCCACGGGAAATCGCGGTACGGATGGAATGACGTAAGTGTATAAGAGATTGCAGGGTCAGCAGGAACGAAACCATACGATGCCGGTTGTGGCCTGACTCCCGTATCGCACTCGGTGATACTTGTGTCGCAACTCTGACTCGCGCGTATGCGAGAGTCTCGAGCGTCCTGAGAAATGAACGAAGGCGTCAGTCGGTTCGTTCTTCTAAAACAACATTGATCACGTAAGTAAGTTCTGAAGGACGCTCAGCGCCGATGCCAAGACCTTGGTGTCATTGCGGGCAACACTTTGCCGATGGATTACCTGGGCAGAAAGACACGTTCAAAGTTCCTCGCCGTTCGTTTATGCCTGCTCACTTCCCGTTTACGTAACTAGCGAAGTAAGAGAAGACTCCAGCCGTGGCTCGAGTGACAAGTATACAGTAGCTAGTATGTAACAGCAACCATTGTGGAAAGAGGCGACTAAACGGAACGGAATATCTCTCCGGAGGAAGACCGGAGCAGAAAGGAACCTGACGAGCATAAATTACGTTTTTACTCTTCCGATGAATGTCAGGATTCAAAGAAACGATAAAGCTATGGCATAGAGACTACTGTCGATATCAAACTTCTCTATGATGTACGTAATCGAAAATATACGACGAGTCTCGGTTGTAGGTAGGAATCCTTCGGAGAGAGGAGCCTATAGATACGTACATACATACATACACGTATTATATCTACCTCCGTTCTTCGGTGAACCTTTCAAGGCTGGATTACAACGGTCCGATGCAGGTATCTTGGAAGGGCGGTTATACACGTAGGGAGAAGCACGTGGTACATATACAATATACATAGGTATAGAGATATCTATATAGACGAGAGAAATAGAGAGGGAGTTGAGAAGTCCAGCTGAAGACAGCTGCAGCGAGAAACGATCCATGGTTCGTTGGATGCTGCTGTGTCTGTTCTCCGATATGCCTGTCACCTGAAGACTGAGAGTGTGGGTGTTGCCAATAGACCGATTTTATTCGCGGACCGTTGCTTCTTCTTCCAGCTGCCCCAAAGTATAGGTACCTGCTTTATGCCTGAGTTCGTTATAGTCATGAGAATCGAATGGTCGTTGATGTATGTAACCGTGTGGCAAAAGCAAACACATACGAATGTATCTCTATACCTACGCCCCCTCGATCGTCAACAAACTTGAACGAACTTGGGATGAAAGAAGAGAGAAAAAAAAAGAAAAAAAAAAAAAAGAATATAAAGAGAAAGAAGAATTTAGAAACTCGCAATAGAAAAGATCGCGACAAAGAGATTCTCCGTGTCTATAGTATAGCTTTGTCAATTTCTTCGAAAACTCGCGAGCCATTGAGGGGCTTCTCTTCGACTCGTGAGAAAATATCACCAGTTTTTTTTTTTTTTTTCTTTTTTTTCCTTTACATTTAGAAAAAAAATAATAATCTTCCTTGGTATGGACGGTGATAAGAGGTCATCAACACAAAAACTGTGAATGCGCCTCGAGATATTTGTAACGTATTGACGTTCGATTCCTGAGGCACTCCCGCGCTGATATGCAGTCTACAACATAATCTGTTTTCTATATTTCTACCTTGCATTGCACCAGACTGTTATTGAAAATATTCTTTTTTATTCTTTGTTACAGGTAAGCAGATGTTTTTACCTTCTCATGACATCGGTGGTAAGAAATTTTCTTTCAATCCTATATTCCTTCGTTCATCTTACAATATAATATAACTTCAAATATTTATTATATCCTCGTATCGCGCTGCAGATATATAGGGATACCTACTCATATCACAGATCATTTGATCTAACCATCACTATACAAGTAGACGGATTTCCATTTATAGTTCATTTGACATTTCAAACACGTCGTTAAGCCGATATCAAACTCCGATTGAGTCGCGCATCATTGTCGAAACTTAATGGTATCCTGCATATCGTTAGTGGAATAATTTTTAACCAAGGCATTTTTAAACACACTTAGTTTTAGAGTCGAAATTGTTCGAGATTTTTTTCAAGTCTGATCGTTCTTGGTTCGATAATATTTCAATTAGCTGTATGTATGATGTGTACAACGCGATATCGACTTTCAAGAGCATTGGTGAAGAAAAACGGAAAATGACCGTTTCGCGTCACGGTTGGCTCGCCGATTCGCTTCAGAATTGGAAATCGACAAATTAGAAATTTCTGTTCGCGTTGCACGAATCACTTTTTAAACATTGCCTCCATACTTTAACGTAGCCCATTACACGTACCCGCGATATTGGTCCAGGTACCCACCGCGTTTCCTTCCTTCCTTCCTTCCTTCCTTCCTTCCTTTCTTTCTTCTTACCTTCCTACCTTCTTTTATTCCTCGCTACCTATACCCAACTTTTTTCCTTAACATTTTTCCCCGCTTCTTTACCTGCCATAACGCTCCACCTCTGACAAATAAACAATGGCTTCTTTCCCATTACCCTTTCTCACCAGCAATTACCACGGAATTAACAAAGAGCCAGACACAAGGTATATACGCGTTCCGTTTCGTCGACGAGGTCGTGCCTCTGTTTCAGCAGAATATTCCCATTTTTCTACACTACGTAGGTAACCTACCTCCTTGAAGATGGGAAATTTTTCTACACTTTTGTATGTAACCCGGTTTTCTAATTTTACTTTTTTTGTATTTTTTTTTTCATACTTCATTTAGACACTGGCTAAGACCACTTTTCCCTTCATTTTATCTTCCTTAGTGAACGATATCATCGCGGATGCGTGAACCATCGTGAATCAAGATCATAAATCCCATTTGTATCGGTTGGACACAGACTTAGGCTGACGTAGCTATTGAAAAAAATCGTTGATACGGAACAGCTGATTCTGCCAATCCTATAGCATGATTCCATGAGCTGTCAGCTGGGCAAAGTCCGGATCTCTATGTCGAAGTTTGGGGTCGATGGGAACGACCCCCGTAGGACGCAGCAGCTTTTATGAGCGTAATTCACGTATTATAGAAACCCGGGGTAGTCACGATGTACTATTTTCCTCTAAACGAGTCCGAAGCATTTGGGAAATGGTTCTTTTCACGATTTAGTACTCTGTACGCTGTATAATATATATCCACCTCGATTTACTATCAGTATATTCAGCGTAGGTCTGTGAAAAAGAAGCGAGAATAAAAAAAGCGAATAAAAAGAAAGGAGGGAAAAAACGTTGATTTAAGTTGCGTATCGGCATAGTTATTCAAGTTTAGAATTTACCGAACTCACTTAGCAATAATTAGCTTCAGATATATATGTCGTTCGAATTTTTCAATCACAGTATCGACCGATATAGTTTAGGTACCGATAGCCACGCAATTAGCGAGATTAATAATCCATGAAATTGACCGAGTATTTAGTTCAATAAAAGACATATGAAATTACTAGAACTACTTGACCTTGGGCCTTGACCGAAACTGTGTGGAGCACTAGGACAATGAACTGCCACACGGGAGACTGATATCTACCTGGGTACATTCGGATGAGAAAAAAATCCCACCGCAGCTGGGCGCGACTAATAAAAAACTTTTTTTCGTTCTTATTTATTTCTAAAATTTTTTTTTTTTTTTATTTTCATATTTTTTTCAAACTATTCAGGTTCCTTTTCTCAATTCAAGGGGCGTGCTATATAGAGACCCGGTGCCTTATGTTCTTGTTTGAAAAGTATGTATGTATACATGTATGACGTAACATTACCGATCGGAACAATTGACTTATTCAAATAATCCGTTTCGATATACTATTTATCGTATGAATAATGAAGGCCATATGAATAATTGCGTTTTACGTTGCGTTCTCACGGCTTGTAATACGGTTTTATAAATAAAAGCTCCGGTTGACGAATGACTGATAAACTGACGACGCCTACGGGGACTCGTTTTAGCTCGATGACCATGATTCGAAGAAATGACTCGCCGTCTTCAAGACCAGCCATTCACACGTGTCTCTAGAGGCGATTTTTCTCACTGACTGTACCCAACTGAGCGAGAGGTATAAGACTCACGCGGTAGACTGAAGGAAGGGCGAAGCAGGTGCGAGTGTGAATGTGAATCTGAATGTATGTATGACTGACTACACACGGAGTATAGGAATTAGGCACGAAGTAAACCGAGCCAGAAAACTCCGAGACGCAAACTCGGTTCGGTTCGTAAAAAAGGCGAAAAAATTAAGGGTCTAAGGGACCCGCCGATCCCGAAGAGCCACCGATCATCGGAATTAGAGGCTCCATCGCCTCCGCTGAAAAAGTAACGAAGAAAAAATGATTCTTGTTAAGGAATAATGAAGTTTTTCTCTGCTCTTCACTGCAGGAAAGTCAAAAGATGGTATTTTTTGAGAGTGGTAGGTAAACCACCCTGGCGAATATTTGAACCGAGTATCCGAAAGTGCACGTGTGTCTCGTCTCCATTAGTGTGTCTCATCTATCAGCTAGAGTCTGACAAAACGTGGTGCAGCGTTTGTAATTCCTGACGCATCAACTCCCAGGAAACGTACCGCGGTAACGACGGCCACTCACATTCCTTTAAAGTCCTTTTAAAAAACAAGGAGAAAAAGGAGAGAAAAAAAACGGAGAATGAAAGAAGAGAGGAACAGCTTAGCAAAGTATAACTTCGAGACCGCGAAAAATCACCTCTGCAATCTACCATATATCATCCTGTGGGACGTGGGAATCAATTAACACTACACTGTCAACCAGATCATCTATAGACTTGACATGTGTGTTTAACTTGAACCAAGTCAGGCCAGGTTCGATTAGGTTTGGTTATATACTTTCTCAAGCAGGGTTTTCGGGAAAAAGCTGAAAGCTTTTCTCTCTCTCTCTCTCTCTCTTTCTCTGTTTAGTCAAACTTCTCGGCTCGATAAGCGAGAACTCATACTTTTACGTATATCTGTGTACAAAACGATAGGATGGGAGTTGGTATCTATCTATACCTTTCTCGATGGTGAGGCAGCAGACAGACCGGACGGAACGGTCAGGCACGCAAACCAACACCCACGAACAGCCGGTCCACACTCATGATGGTTGAGCCTGACAAAAGCCGGCCTTCAGCCTGACATTCACTCGAAACCCCTCTCCGCATCGTGTTCGTCGTTCGCTCGAAGCTATCGTGCTTCGTGCTTCGTGCTTCGTGCTTCGTGCTTGGCTTGGGTACAAGACTGGACCAAACCGGACCGACCGCACAAAAGTTAACCTGGTATAGGTATATGCCTACCTACCTATCTACCTACCTCATAGAGGAGAGTATAGTCCCGGCTTTTGCCAAGTAAATTTTCTGTTCATCCTTATGTCCAACATGTCGGTGGGTACATATAACGAAGCGAACCTCGACTCAGTCGCAGCGCGAATGTCTGGTTTGAAATTTGGCCCCTCGAAGTCCACGCACGTCTCTCGTTCGAAAGAGACGAGCTTCGAGTCACTCGAGGTAACCATACGGCGTGGGAATTGTCCAGAGACAATTTTCTTCGGATTCTCTTCTTCATCCTTGATGTTAGAAGGGCTGGGGAAGCTGATGGTTTGCTTTTTGTACAGATCCTTTTTTTTTTTTTTGTTAATTTCTCGATTTCGATTCCACGCCTGCAGGATGGTAAAACGACACTGAGGTGTCTGATACATCTTTTTGAGAACGAAATTGTATTCTATTTCAAGGTCTTTCCCGGATAGGAAAATCAGACCGCAGCATAGTCGGAGGATTTAAAGGACGAATGGCTGCATGACTGAGGAAAATTTTCGCTGACTTTATACGCGCGGAAAATTACATTTTAATGAAAAGAAAGAATCGAGTTGACTCAGGAAACGCGAAACCTCTCCGAAATAGTTGTCCAGTACGTGACTCACGTATACACTCTGTTTCGTGGTTTTTCAAACCCGTACACGTCATATAATAGAACCTCAGTTACGCGGCAAGAAAGTTTTCGCAACTTTTAGGGGATTTTTTTAGCTTCCGAGCTGCGATGTGATACACGGTGACGAACACGAGTTGTAGGAATAAGTACTTTAAAGACTTGGAGAAATTATACAGAGCGGAGAAATGAAATCCGATAATTGAATGGATTTTTATTAAACTAAGTAGGTATGTAAAACGAAGACAAAAAAAAAGAAAAAAGAAATGTGAAAATTTATACCGAAATACAATAAAATATCGAGCATTGTTCGAGGTTAATCCTCCTGAAAGATTACGTCCCTTTGCCGGATAATATTCGTAGGTAATCTCCGTCGAAGAGTTTGGCGAGTTCCGGCTAATTAAATTCCACGTGCACTTAATAAGCCTCTCGGGGAAAGCTGGAATAAAAATAATAATAATAATAAAAAAAAAAAAAAAGGAAGAAAAAGGAAAACGAAAAAATCGGAGACAATGAGGTTCCCGCGTAATCAGTGAGTTCCATTAGCTAGTAGGATACGTATATAGTCGGGTTTTTGAAGGAGGGGAAACAATGGCTACTACCGATAGCAAATTTCTATTGTTCATTATTATCGTTTGGGAATTGGCCATTCCTCCGGTCTCCGACGATCCGGCTATAACCAGGTATACGTCTTTGTTGGAACTCACAAATGACATCCTGCAGGGGCTTTGGGCCCCTGGATTCAGGTGCCACCGAATACGGTCATTCCAAACGGGACAGCGTGGTCCTGAAAACTACAAATCCTCGATTTGTGTTACCCAAGACATCCCAAGGCCCCCGAAATTCTAGGGACGGACGTAGGTACCGGGAATAGGCCCGAGACAATAGTCCGAAAATTTCCTCGTCCACTCGGAGTTCCCAGTCTGATTATCTGCCAGATTATACTTACTCCTTAACTCTCACGTGACGGATCGGTCTCGAGTTTATATCAGTGAACATTTTCGTTCATTTAGCCTCTAATTTCTACAATTGAAAATCGGATAATAAACGGCGGTGATATTTCAATAGGAATTGGGGCACATTCAGTACTTTCCTTATACCTACCTACCTACCTTCTGCAGGGGCGTGAATGAAATCACGCGCTGTTTGATATGTAGCGTTGATTTGGTACAAAAGTTTTTCCCAAGCCTGTGCCTTTACACGTGTATAAGTTGGGGTATGTGTATGCAGGCATATATATAATACCCTTCTAAATACCGGGTATGAAACAAAACAATTCTCTCAACGCAGTGGGGCAGGAAAGCTCAAATGGGGCGCACTTACGCACTTGAAATCTAACCCATTCTTTAAATATAGTAGGAATATGCAGTGAAACCCTGTTCTCCTGCACGCGCCCCGCCCCATATATACCTCGTGCGTTGTATACCCATGTACCAATCTCAATTATGAAATCAGATAATACATACACACCTCATATACACGTGTATCAGCGCCGGACGTATCGACGTTGCGATATGACCAACTGGCGCCGAGTTGACACTAGTATGCTTAGTGCAGAGTATAACGTTGCATGACCCGTGCTCCTGGCAATTTGAAATGAAATGAAAAGCTTTTTAGCGAAAAAAGTAAGCAGAGAATGCGAAGAGTCAGGCCTTCCAATGGAAGCGAATTTTATTATATACTGAAAAAGAACGCTGAATTGTGAGAGAAGATACTTGGCTTGGAAGGAACATTATTTCACTATGCAGTTTGACGTTCATTTCTCCGCGGTAAAATTTCAGATAATCCCCACGTGGCGCGTAACCATTGCGTTTCCTAGTTTTTGACTCCTTGTTAGGAACTCCGAGACGTTGGCATTCGCCGTAGAACGGAGATTAACTCGGCAGGTAACAAATCAGTGTGACAAATATGGTGGCAATACGTAATGTAGAAATTAAGAATTTTCTATAGGATGTATTTGGTTGTGGATGTAATCGAGGAGTTGGTAGATACCACTACTGGGCGGGTTCTTGCGGGGTTGGTTGGCTAACGTCAGCTGAGCAACAAAA
This sequence comes from Rhogogaster chlorosoma, assembly GCA_944452935.1. Lineage (NCBI taxonomy): Eukaryota > Metazoa > Arthropoda > Insecta > Hymenoptera > Tenthredinidae > Rhogogaster > Rhogogaster chlorosoma. The sequence continues at coordinate 19,649,397 of OX101801.1, read as the reverse complement.
TCAATAGCGAAGATTTCTTCGTCTGGCGTACTACCTACCTACCTCTACTCGACTAGCTCCGCTCGTTCACTTGCTTCACTATTTCCGAAAACCAGGTTCCTGTGGATATACATTCTTCATACTCGTGGTTTTACAACAAATTGGAAAATTGTCTCACGTGAAGAATATCTTGTATGGCAAATTTTCTTTCGGGTAATCGTTTTGATTTGGATTAATGAATAGTGAAATATCAACAAATGCAAAAAAATTACAAACGACTTAACTTAAGGAAAAAAAAACCGGGAAATTTCTACGAATAAAACTCTTCATAAAATATAAAACTATACATATACATATATATTGAAAATCTCTTCGTATAAATGAGGTCATTTCCTGTTAGAATAACGTATCTGTTCCTAAACACGTTTCGTTATATTATATAGAAACATGTGTAACAACAAAGTATTTTCTAACGAGTGACTGGTAGACCTTCAGTTTGACGTAGCTGGTTCTTTCGCCGTGCTTTCACCTTTCCCTTCTTCACCGTCAGCAAGCATTTGTCATTCCGTTTAGCCTTTAGCTCGAACCTTTGCCCAACTTCCTTTTACCTGAGTCTGAGTCTGAGCTTGAGTCTGAGTCTCGGTCTGAGTCTAGCCAGTATAGGTGTTCACGACCTAAAGGGGCCTTTCGGTTCGCTCTAAAATCTGAGACCTCTCTCTCTTCTATTCTCCGGGCCCTGTGAAGTCCCGGTTATTTTCCCTTAGTGTGGATCCTTTGATAGTCTAGCGTGTATTACTGTACGTTCAACGTTCTACCTATATCCCATCGTGGACAGAACACGCGCGGCAGTGTCTAGGTCCTAGGATCACGGAGTGTGCATACCGCGGCTCACGGCTCGGTTGGTTCTCCGCGCTCCCCCTACCCTCGCCCCACTTCATTTTCCGCTGCATGCGCGCCACGGCGCCGCGCTTGTTACGGAGTTTCAGTCAGCGCTGGGCCGTCACAGTGGCAGCGTCGTGGCTCTATCCTTGGACAAAAGTGAAAAATATAAAAAAGAGTAAATTATTATTAATAATAATATTAATAATAATAATAATAATAATAATAGTTGACAAATAAATGAAGAAACAAATAAATAATAATAATCATTGATGTATAAACTCTCGTGGTTTATAATAATAAATTATAATTTATGTTTCATATTGAATTTTATTTAGTTAGTTGTGTGAGAGGGAGAAGGCAGGTTTATAAAGGAAGTAATAATAATTATTATTACTATTATAATAATAATAGTAATATCAGATAGTGGGTGAGTGCGCGAGTGCAATAGAAAGAATAATCTGAAGATATAATAATTAGAATAAATTATAATAATAATAATAATAATAATAATAAAATAGGAAAAGAAAGAAGTAGTAAATATATAAAGGAAAAAAAAAAAAATTGTGAGACTGTTGGATACGTACGCGATATGGATTGGGCAGTGAAGGCGCGACGAACGTAAGTCCGAAACGATGTTTTTCTATCATATTTATTATTATAAAATGTGGTTTTAAAGGAAGATAGAAGTAAAAGAAAAAACAGAAAAAGAAAAACTCACCGACTGCAGATATTCGACGATTAATAAATGATTAACAAATAAATAACCGACCACAAAGGCGTGACGATACGGACATATGTCTGTTTACTCAAAAACAAGTGTTCGTTCATAGATTGCGACAAAATACGGATATTAATTAAATATATTAATTGAACAAAAGGAACAGAAAAAAAAACAGAAAATTTGTGGAAAAATAATTCAACCTCAACAAAAATGTGATTTAAACGAAACAAAACAAAAAAAAAAAAAATCCATTGACACTCGTGAGGATTTAAATATACTCCGAAATGTTTTATCTGTTTAAAATAAAATAAAATAAAATAAAATAAAATGAACGTCTAAAGTTGCTCTCGCTCTCCTCTATATAAACTTACCAGGGTCAGACCCTGGTTTGTCAGCTGTTGAAAAACAAGAAGATTTAGATATGAAGTAACGTAATTTCATTATATTTCATTTTATTTCGTAATTTTGTTAGCAATATTTATTGAGAAATATTATCCATTTCAAGGTGTCGTACATACGTATGTATGCAATGATACAAGTCCGTTATACGGGTAAACAATAAATACATACACCCACACGTTCAATCACGTTCACTTATATATACGTATACCGAAAATTTATCCATCGCGAATGTGACAAACAAAAAAAACGAAAAAATATACATACGATACAAAGGGTAATTCTTCTTCGTCTTTTATTAATTAAACTAAACATAAAGATTCGATTTTATTACTTCCACCTATACCTGATACCCGAGGAATCGCCGAGGCTCCTGAATCTCTACTCGACTTGCTCTAATCGACCTTAGACTCTAGCTCCAGGTTAAAGCCCAGGTACAGTCGACACTGACCTTCGGTTCCGCGGCGCATAAAAGAATATAGTATAGTAACCGGCGGCTGGTTGCCGGGCAGGTCAATAAACGCGATAAAACTCCTCTGTGTTCCGTATGTTTAAAATTACAATCTTCGTTTATTCATTTTTTATTTTTTATTTTCTTGTTTTTTTCTATATTCCTTTCCTTTCTTTTCTTTTCTGCCAACCAACGTGCGCTGCCGCGCCCGTCTACTGGTAACTGGTTTCAAAGACCTCTACACAGCTTCGAATTCCAATTCGTGTTCTCTACGGACAAAGTGTATATAGAGTCGACGAGGCTTCGAGGCTGCGAGGCTTTAGCTGAGCCGAACCGAGCCAGACCAACCGGCAGGATGTATCCGTGCACGCTTTGTGCTTCGGTAACACACGAACCATGTCGAGGGCCTCAAATACCTTCTGGGCTAGTGTTACCGCTCTACACGTGTACCTGCAACGCGCTTACTTCTTCTTTCGTAATTAAATACCCGATGAAAGAACAACACCCCGTTTATTAAAAGATAACATGTCTTTTCTCTCTCACTCTCTCTATCTCTCACACTTATCCTTCCCGGTCTCTCGCGCGCGCGTGCGTGCGCGTAAATTCTTACGGAATAGATACAGCTAAACTTGAAGCCAATCGCGAACGTATACGATAACGGTCAGCTGATTACTCTTCGAGGTTTCAACTCGGACGTAGTACTTATTCGCTTATACTTAGCCCGCTGTCGGGAGTTTAATGGATTTAGATTCGAGGCTGCAGTCGACTACGACGACGCTAATCGGGCCTCGTTTAATCGAGCCATAAATAGGATGCCATACGGATTGCGTGCGAAAGTGGTTAATATTAAATATCTCGTAGTTATATAGTCGTATTCGAATTACAAATCTTAATCCTCGTATTAGATTCCTGCTCGTAGTTTTGTGATCTGTTATTGATCGCGGGACGAAAAGCCACGTTATTGGATTCCAAAACTCCGGAAATATTTTCGAATTATCGGAGGCCCGTCACTGGCGTGGGCGCCGGTTTATTTCCAACTGAAAATAGAAAATAGAACGATGCTATACTCCAAACTGTTTGTGGTTTACGCGTCAAGAGCGTGTCGTCATCGGAGCAGCTGTTTTAATTCATCCTCGCCTTTCCAGTTAGCCACCACTTCCTTCTGGACTTTGTGTTAATTAAAATTAGCCGAGCAGAGTATTAACTGACGCGAGAAAAATATCTAGATAATTACATGTATGAGAACGTGAACATATTATACCAGCTACGGAATAATTTCTCGAATAGAATATAATCTACCTTCAATCTATTACCGTTTCGTATATGTACCTGTATATAGACGTTGTAACATTAATATTTCTAACACCGTTTACATGACGTAAGGCAGAATTGATTTCGAACAATTTTATCATAAGGTTAACGGTCGCGGCGTTAACTAAACGCCAAGAAAGATTATATACGTTCTGTGAATAACGAACTACGTTCTACTGGGCTTTAGCAAACTCTGGGCATCTAATCAACTTCAGCATTCCAACCTTCTAAAGTGAAAGACATTTTGAAGGCGTCGCAAATCGTACGAAACGCCTCACGTCTTCTCTTCTTCCTGCAAAAGTCCGCGTTGCTAAATTTATACGACGCGGTCTGTGGATGAAGACGGTAGATTAACTTCGCTAATATTCTGCACATCATAATTCATTTTTTCTTTTAAAATGGACAAATTTTGGAACATCGTATATTTTATTTTATCCAAAATTCTCGTACGAAAAATGTCGCTGTGTGTTGTAATTAACAAATGACTCTTAAATTAAAAATTCAGGGAACGGATTTTTCTCCGTTAAATTCTACTTCTTTATCTCGGCGAGCTGCTCCGAATGCGGAAAAAAAAAATGCGGTATTAAAGGTTTACAGCAAACATTATACATACAGCGCGAGAAGATAAATAAACACTATCATCGTGAAGTGTTCTAAAGCGTTGGGCAATTAGATGTTGCGAAATTATTGCGTTAATGGTCTGTAACATTGACGTAGCTGTTTCGGTCACCGTTTATAGCTCCTTGTCAAAGGATCTTAAACACTTGTCGGTGATAGAAAATTACCCAGAAACACCGCTGGTTGCAGAGGAGAGGGGGAAGAGAAGGTTGTCGCCTACACGTGTAGCTCAAAATTTCTATGATTTTCGTCGCCCGCGCGTGACGTAAGGCTAAATAAACTCTTGCCACAGGAAGTTTATCCTGGCGGGTAACGCCGAACATGTGGGCGACGGGGTTGTATTTACTAGGTTTCATTTGTAATTTCTACAATCGTTTATTCAGATTTATCCGGAAAAAAGTTCCTGGAAATTGTTCATTTTTTTTTTCCTTCAATAATTAACATCCTGAAGAAAAAAAAGAAAAAAAAAAAAACAAAAGGGGGAAAGAAACCCAATTTTTTCGGTTTGATTTCTTGACTTTTTAAATTTTACCTTTTTTCTTTTTGGCTGAAATTATTCTACGGTAATAAATAAAATATATTCTCAATGCCAGCGAATATTTGTACGTATAACTTTGAACAGTTTTATCATTTCATAAATCTTTCAACGTTCTGAATTGCTTTCATATTCTCAGGGCTTAGAGAGAATTTTTTTTCTTCTGATTTCAAATCGTTCGCAAACGAGAGAATTTCAGACCGAAGATAAAAATGTATAAAGAAAAGAATATCAAATTAGACCGCAATTGATTCAAATTATGCCGAATCCGTGTCGTTGTAAAATAATTTTCATTCTCCTTCGGTTAGTAACCATACGTACTACATTCATTGTACTAAAGATGTAATATACGGGCACAAGGAGGGAAACGAAGGTCTCGTCTGCAGTGCAGCGCAGCGGGGAGAAATGCGCGAACGTAAAACCTTGGACAGCGGTTAAAGCGTATGAATGAAAAAATCAAGAGAACCTCGCCAAAGAGAGGAGACGCGAAGAGAAGGTTACTGTGACGCTATGGCTATGGCTACGGCTGCGACTGCGAGTGCGATTGCCTGGGTATGGGAGCCCTTGCGTCGGCGTTGGCACGGCCGTCTTTAATAACTCTCAAAAACGCAGACGCAGACGTACAGAGTAAGGTATAACACGCACGCGCTGGCGCACGCAAAGAGAACGAACGTTTTCGTAAGCGCTACGGCAAATATATTACCAAACTGCAGACAGTCAGACGCAGACACCCGGGCTGCTCGCTGACCCATTTGTGAAACTGCGCGACTCTTGCCACACACACCTTTGCGCACAGGTTGCGACACTCTTTACGAATTACACACGAGGGCCCTCTCCTCTCTTCTCCTCTCTCTCTCTCTCTCTCTGTCTGTCTGTCTGATTTTCCATCCCGCGGTATTCGAGCATAAAATAACATACGAGAGCAAACGACGAAATGACAAAATTCTGTATGTAGTCAGATGCTAACGCGCCGGAGGAAGTAGAATCGGAAATGTTCCGGATTCTTATAGCTTTAAGATTAGATACACCGTCACGTCACGTATTCGACGATCTTCAGTTCCTCGATATACCGCAAAGAACTTATATCGCTATGGAGATCGTCTGTATCCCTGTTCCTTATATATATACTTTTAAGATTTCAAGATTTCAAGTCAGTTTTTATCATACAATTTAAGACTTCAGCAGCAGCCAGGCTGGCTGGCTTCGTTCGTTTTGATGCTGCAGGTTTATACCTATAGAATAAAGAATTGCTTTTGTTATTGAACATAACCGACTAGGTACTGGTTTCTTTTTCCTGTTCTCTTTGCTACTGCAGTGTGTATTAGCTACTGATCTGGTTCTCATCTCTTGGGTGAATAACTTCAACCGCACAACGTGTCTTTTTATTCCATTATTTTTTTTCTCTTCTTGTTCATTCTTTCATTCGAAAAGGAAGATTTCAGCGCCAACCATATACGACCTAACGACATCAACACAATTCTTCTATTACTCGCGTTGCGATCCCCCCTGCACATGCGCCGTTGCCCGTTGTGCAGCTACTACTCCGTTATCGCCGTATCTAACACGACGCCCAGGTCGAGGGCTTCGACCGATATAGGGGCCGCTGTATACTCGAGGCTTGACGCAACCCGACCGATAAAACGTGTTTGTGCGACGTACGCACGAGTTTCCTCTCAAACATTCGTCTCAACCGCGTTAGTTTCGTTCCTCGAATCCAAAATTAACCGAAAATTTCTTGATTTCAACATACATATTCTTTAAAAATGAAATTGTAAAAAATTCAATCATTTTATTTTTTTTTCTACTCCGCTCTAATGTTACTATAGAAGATGTGAATAGCACTGTCTCATTTAACGGAAAACATTTTTTCCTATTCTCCATTGTATCCCTTACCCTCCTTGTATAATATTGCGGAGTCCCGAGTCATTTTTCTCTTCTCTTCTCTCCTCTCCTATTATTTCTCTTTTATATCGTCGTCTGCTGCCGTCACGTAGCTCTTAGCCAGACAGACAGACAGAGAGACATTCACCGATCGTTGCAAACCGGAGTTTTTACCCTCCCTTTTTAGATTCGGAGAATCTTATTCTTTCACGTGAATCCTTCGTCTCTTCTCCGATCGCGCGCTGCTGCTACTGCCGCGATACACCAGACTGATCTTTTGTGCAAGTTTCGTCCTCCTTTGTCTGGCTACGATACTTTTTCGGAGGGCTGATGTTTTTCGAATGGTGGTTCACGGTGGAAGCCCAAGGGGAGAAGGGAATTCAAGCCCAACCAACCAGCCAGCCAGCCTCTACCCAAGGGTCGTGGGATCCGGCTGTTCCCTCAGACCATAAGACCGACAGACTGCTGCTGCTGCTGCTGCTGCAGAAGGACGATAAAAGAAACGAGGGAACAGAGTCGAGGAATGCAAGTGTGGATGGCAACTCGATGGCGGATATTTGTTCCCTCAAGGTCAACCAGTTGGCATATATGAAACGACTAAAATCCAACGAGAAGGAATAGAAAAAGGCGATTTGAAAAATCGACGAAAATAATTGAGTGTGAATGAACCTGCGCAACGGAATATTCAAACGTGGTTGAAAAAAATCCAGGAACTTATAAAGTTACCGATGTTGAAACCTTCGCATCCTACCAGTCATTTAGAATACCTTAGTTTCCTATTCGGCATTTCATTCTCGGGCATCGACCTCTGGATTAGTCAGACTCTGGAGAGAACTCGAAGAACTTTCAGTACATTCGCTAGTGGTTATAACTATAGTGTATACAGGCAGGTGCGGATTGTCTCTGAAAACTTATCTATCTTCATCTAAATCGATCAGGAGTTATAATATGGTGCGATTATACCTGCGAGCAGTATTTTATCCGAAATATTGTTATCGTCAGTTGAAAATCTTCAACTTGCTGCTCTAAGAAGGTATATACCTACGTGTATAAGTATAATACGAAAAAGTCGGTCTTTGTGTGACGAACGCTATATCGCACAACCGCCTCGAGAAATTCCCGCCACAATGGACCCGTACGGGCCCCTGAAAGCCATGCGGGTGCCGGCCCTCTCTTTCCTTCTTCAAGGGCCTCGCCGTTGTCTCGCTGCTGTTGGTGCGGGTTCAAGGCTTTTGGTCTGAAACGCAGTGGGCTCAGGGTCCGACTTTCGGGTCCGTATAGACCGTACGTATACCTACCACGCACACGGCCATATCTTCTCTCTTTCCTCGTTCTTTCTATCTCGTCGATCGTCTTGCCGCCCGAAACGACGTGCGGTAGCCACTCAAACTCCGACCTATAGACGTGTGGGTAGCGAGATACATGCGACATTAGCATTAGCTGACCTTCCGGGACCTGGACCTGGACCTGGACCACGGCTGGCGTTATTTAAGTTGAGGCTTCTTCGGCCCCGACCTGGTGCAGTCGAGCCGATTGTATTCTTAATTCAGATCTGAACTGCAACAACACCTGCGCACTATATCCCGAATAGGAAGAGGAGTTAAGAAATGTAAGAAAAGTGAAACTCGTTGAGAATAACTAGGCAGAACTATCATAACTGCTGTTTCATTGTGAACTTTAACTTTAAACGAACGAACGCGACGAGCTCAGCTGAACGAGAGACCCCGTTTCGTCTATGGGAACGGATAACGTTGCAGCTACGAATTGGCGTGATTATGAGAGGCTGACGTAACCACTTCTCTTCAATTGATTACAAGCTTCCTCTCCCTGCGTCAAGTTACGTCGTTCTATAAACTAAGAAACGCTATCCCAGCAAAATTTATCTCTTCTTTATCTTTTTTTTTTTGAGTACGTAAAGCTTTAGGCTACCCTTTCATTGTGCTTTACGCTTCACCCTTGTACATATGCAAAGGAACGAGTTCTTCAACCGCCGCTAGTTTTAGCAGTGAATAAAATCCGGGCTTCGATCACGATTCGCGACATTTAACCGACTGCATACTGAATCGCTGAACGTTGAGAGAAAGAAATGGGTATTTTGCTCGCGTGCACACGCGTGCAGCAATGGTTCTATTATTAGTAGCGTCCGGTAGAAGAACCGTCTAATCAAGACGGGCTGTGAACTGGGCCTTGGAACCAACGTACAGCTTTACCATTGAACGAGATACCTAAGCGCGATGTAGTTCTTGGGTTATTTCCCTTCTTATTCTTATTAGTCTCCTCCTCCCTCCTTTGACCGTCCGTCTTGGACAGACGCAGAGGACAAAGCCCGGGCCCCAAGCTTTACCTCAAGCCACAAGAACGGACGAACAAACTCGCCAAGCGCCAAGTCCCCGTATATACGTGTATAGTATGCCCAGAGTGCAAAGAGAACACGGATGTTCCACGTTAGCATGTGACGGTGGAATACTTTCACTGGATTCACGGCCACCAGACAAGTTACACGATGCTAACGACTACTCGCCACATTAAACATCATCATTATTATGGACGAGTTCGGGTATATCAGCGTATAATAACATATCCGAGCCGTATGGTACCGCGATGATGACGGTCATCGCTTGTTTGTTAACTTCGGCACCGTTCAACTGGCTTTCTAGGTCCATGGTTCTCCGGCATTGATTTGTAACCAGAAATATCCGAATAAAAGAAGAACTCGGAGTGAGAGAATATATGGAAACTGAAGTGTCAATGTCGCAAGCATTGCACATCCGTTGGATATCGCTCGTCCTACGTATACGTGCTTGTATGTGTCTGTTAATTTCGTATTCGAAACGGCAGTGCAGGGTATGTATGCACCTGGCACGTGGTTAGACTCGAGGGTCGGACACGACTGCATATATCCAGGAAGCTATATGCCCGCCGAGTACCCTCGTAGGAAGTACAAGTACCCTGTACCCTCCCTACACCCAGCCAGGCTGCCTGCCTTTGCAACGCGTTGCTGTGGCAAGTAACAAGTTACAAGTTACACTATGTGAAACGCGAGACCTTCGCCAGGGAACGGCAACTCAGTGGCTTCCGTTCGTTTCCCCGGTATTATCCTCCCGTACCTCGGCGCCCTTCAGAGGAAACTGGGGAATCCTCAACAGCTCGAATAGAATCGTCCAAAGACAAAGGAGAGTTTGATGACGTGCTTGAAATTTAGTTTAGTAAGGTGTTTCTGCTTTTTTTTTTTTTCTTTTTCCTTTTTTATTCTCTTAGGCGGTTGATATCGCTGCAGCTCGTTTCTACATCAACTTCCTTATACGCACACACGATCGCGGGCGTCACTGTATCGACGCTAATTTTATCTGCCAAGACGTCTCGGCGCTTATTAAACCACGTGACATGTCTCGGAGCGAATTGACCCTGATCCTTGATCCCCTTGGACCGAAAACTGTATCAAGAAAAGCGAACTTTTAGCAACACCAGCTGCAGCGTGGTGTCAAGTTATTTGTTTAAGCGGAAATTTTACCATGTGCTAAATTCCCACGTTTACGATGCATTATTCGATTCAATTATCATTTTAATGCACTCCTTACTGCACTCGGGTATAACATGGGTCGGCTTAAACTCTTCACTGTAGGTACTTACGGACTTCGCAATATTCTCGTAGTATATTCACCTTCCTCAGTCTCCGTGACGTATATCTACGTTCATTAAATTAGGCAACAATGCCTCGGTCATATTCCTCTTTATATATTATAATGGCCCCTCTTTCGACTCGATCAGTGATCCAGTCCGCCACAAATTCAACATACGTATAGTGATCGCGTAGTTGTATTAATGGTGGCGGTTGGGTCGGGACCAGACAAGGTCACGGCTACCAAGTGCTGCTAGCCGGACGGCCATCTTGGGAATTTAACGTCATCGAATGCACTGAGAATAATAATAAATAAATTATATATCGCGTGCATCTCTCCCTTCTCTTGTATCCAGCAACGAGCGGACACCTACTACGGACTTTCGAACGAACGGACGCGACACGCTGCGTCAGATGTGTTTGTCGATCGATCTACAGCATCAGAGGCTCGTAGCCGAGTCAAGTGTCCGTATGAAGATTTAAAAATGAAATTTGACAAAATTTGAAAAAAGAAGGAAGGATGTAAAATAATTATGCAATCTTTTAGACGTTGATATAACGGCAAGGGATGATCAGAGGCGAAATTTCTAACTTCGGTAGAATCGTTAGGATTAGGACGAGGACCAATCATCCGATGATCATACTCTCCTCTCCCATTTAATCCCTCGGAAGAACTGAAAGACAATGGTGATTGTCTTGAACCGTTTACAGCCTAATTATGTGAACACGGTCCGAACACTCTGGACTAACAATGCTACCATTGGTAACAATGTACATTGTTCATTGTCTAGCCAGGTCGTTTCTTTAGTGTTTACCTGCGCCTCTCCGAGCCCGTGCCGTGCCGTGCGTGAGATATACGTCATGCGCGTTTTACGCCGTCTCTGAATGCGATTATAATTATTTAAGTCCCGAATCCGCGGTTAACCCTGACTTTAGAATACGTTAAACTTATTGTTAGTTATACTATTTGCCAACTTTAACGCGAAAGAGAAAGAGAGAGAGAGAAATACGGATACTTGTCACGTTTAGAACGTATACATCTTGCTAATCGAAAACCTGAAGAGGACAACGTCGACGCAGGTTCTCGGTGAATAAAGAATAAATAAAGAAAATAAAAATAAAACCGCGCAAGGTGCGTGCGTGCGTGCGTGAGTTGAATACTTATTCTATGATTCCGCGCTACTACCTTAGACTCATGCGTACCTGTAATATACATGGTGAAGGGGGACGCGCAACCGACTCGAATCCGCGCGCACCTTTCAGTTTTCCTTCGATGGGAGGTTAGACCTTGAGGAAATCTTCACATCTGGACGATCCGTGTTGATTATTGACGAATGATTTCGTCACCGACATAAGTTCTTTTTAGTATATGCATAATACCTGTACGTACTTAATTTTTCATCGTCAAATTAGATTCGATCTTGTTGAGAAGGTCGAGACCGCTATTAGACATCGGTAGAAAAACTGAACCAATTTTTATTTTATACCTTGAACTAGGGCCTAATGCTAATGTCAAAACGATTGTTGATCTTTGTTTTTTTTTTTCGTTTCCTTCTTTACGCAACTAATTCGGCTCGTATTTCGTTGAAACTTACACATTGATATCATCCGGCCGTGATTAGCTCCCAGACGTTTCGTTTTTTACGAAACTATCTCCTATAATTAGCTCGACGAAGGTCATGACGAAAATTAAGTGGACACAGGCTAAATGAGCTGGAATATGGCAATGGGAATGGAGTATAATTCCTCGTAGCGGAAGAGCTGTTTCCGAAGGATAACGTATCTGGTTTATCTATAAATCCATGCTGATGTTTTATTGCGAAATAATATTTCAGTATTATAAAATGACCTGAGCCGTGCTTTTGAAACGTTCTCTGATTCACGGCAGTCCACTTTTTAATCGCTACTACTATTTTATATACGGAGACAAACAGCTGGTCGATCTGTTAAATGACGTAACCACTCCTCCGGCTAAGCCAGCCGACTTAACGTTACGTTTTGTATCCAACCAACGCAACGCTCTTTTCTATACGATCGTTGATATACCAACGAACCAACGTCGTTACAGATCCTTTCTAACTTTGATCAAATTTCACAAACTACCTACCATGCGAAATAGATAAATAAATGTATTGACGAACGCGATTATTCATTGTCTTTTTTTATGCTAATAACGATTAGCCAAAAGTCATAAAAAGAAACTGGTAATAACTTTGATCGTAGGAGTTGTTTCGGCAATTTGAATCGATTGTGATATTAAAGCGTCAAGGAGTGGCACTAGGGAGCGGAGAGGTTTACGGATTCTTTCGAAATCCACTAAGGCTTCTGGACGGCTATAGATGCGGTGTACATATGTACGTTTGTCTCATAATTCCCCGTTGTTCAAATGAGCCTTTTGTAAGCGCAGCCGGCAGACAGGTGCGGGAGAGACCCGTCCGTCCGTCATCAGCTGTTCTAAACTCTGAACGTAAAACTTTTCACAAGACCTTATAGCAGGTTGCAATTGCGCTGCTCTATACCCACACGAACGGAGGCCCACATATACCCACGTGAATTATTACAGTATAAGGGAGTCGGTCTATCACGCGACCCGAATTTCAAATTTAATCGACGTTCGAGGCAATAGCGTGATACCGACTCGGACCAATACGGGAAATAGGCACGGAGGAATTATGGGTATTACAGGATTGGATGTGCCTATTTACTGTGCGTGCTGCAGTAGCTGTAGTCGACGGGTTGGCACTAACGTTCGTGTACCGATAAGACACTAAACTCGACTGAGTTCGACCACGGTGTATTTATACTACGTACATAAGGTATATCTGGGATATTGTTTGATCGATGTAGGTATAACCGCACGTTTTACACTGCAACCTAGCTGTGCGGGGGAGTGCCTTTCGTTATATTATTATTCTCGCTATTTTGCGGTAAGAAGAATAAAATACGCGGGAAATTACTGCAGATATGATATATACGTTTTTACTCCTTAATTCATTTTTTCCAATCGATATCACTATGTTTTTGTGACTCGATCATTATCGTCATCATCATCATCATCGTCGGTATAAACCGCGCGTAAAGAAATTTTCACCGCAATATCTTAGATACCCAGAGAAATAGTTTCACGGCGTAAAGTCAATTTATCCCGCATCTCTTTTCTCTTCAAATTTCACTCCTAGTTTCTTCATTATTTCTTTTATTTTTTCGCGCATGATATTTGTCGGTTTTATGATACCCAGTACGTATTATACTACAGTTTCTACAGCTTCATACTTTGCGTATGATTGTTACGTGGCATTCAACAGTTCCGAAAGCTTTTAATTTTTCTTTCATTTCGTCCCTACGGCCAGCGCTCTCCGCCCTTCAGAGGGTGGATGAGTACAGTGAGTAGTAGTCTTTTTTTTATGTTTTATATTATTTTTATTACTATATATTTTTTTTTTTTATTATTTTTTTTTTATCTTCTGGCCACCGCCAAACCGACTACTATTCGAATGCAACGGTTAGGTATCGTTCAACAACGATCTCTATATGTTGGAGGATTTTTTTTTTCCCGGGATATTTTTGCCGCTCGAGTTGCGGAGGCGGAGGGTGGTTCGGCTCGAGGTGGTTCGGGACGTAGCGGTGCCGAGGGGAGTCAACCGATCAATACCGCAGCCAGACGCGCCCCTGCCACAGTCACCGTCGTCGTCCTCCTCTATATGCTTCTACCCAGCCAAAACCATTGGCGGATGAACGAAATTTCTTTCGTTTTTTTTATTTTTTTGTTTATTTGTATAAATCAAATGTATCTATCCCCGTTTTGTGATTGGAAGTGAATAGAATCGAAATTCGAGAGCGGCCTTCGGGTGTAGAAATTTCATACCACTTGCGATAAACGAAAAATGGTAGTTTAACAAAACTGTGTAGGTAGAAGTTTGTCGAATGATTCAATCGGACGATTTAAAACCGAGACATTGTGTTTTAATTTTAATTTTTTTTTACAAATTTATACCTATAATTTAATGTCTAATTTTTTCATCGAATTTATAGACGCGTATTTGACACGGTGACAAATTTCTTTAAAATTGTTATATCATATCTGTGAAGATCCAATCTTATATAGAAGCGCAGGGTGTACTTATACCTAACAACGCGTATGTATGTATGTAGGTACCAATTTATTGCAGCCGTTGGGTAAACTTTGTTCGGCTTGGTTGGAAGTAGGTACGGTTAACGAGCTTTAACTTTGACCAGTTCACCTAGAGAATAGTCGAAAACTATTCTCTGCAGGAAACCGAACTGCAGGAACTTCCAGTAAGAGATAGAAACTAAGTTTAGTTGTCCTTCCACAGTCCAACAACTCTAAGACTTGTGCCACGGGCCAAAACTATTCCTCTTTCATTAAGCCAGTCAACTGTAGCTATGCTGCAGCCCTACTTCGTTCTGGTCGATCGGAACTTTAAACTGTCTCGTATTCGCACAATTTTTTTTCACCTATCGTAAGTTTCTCTGGGATCTTCCTCGAAATAGAAAAAAAGAATTACACGATTTTTCTCTTCCATAATTTTTCCGCCCTTATCTAATCTCTAAACTCCGTTCAACTAGATTCGGCTCTGTCTATGTTATGACGAGAAAGAAAAATAACGATTAGAAACACGGAGACTTGTCTTTAGTCAGAAAACCCAGTAAATGAGGTTGGATTTGTCTCGTTACTGGCTAATCGCAGCCTGGATAAACCTTAGGAGAAATAAACCGACCGGATTCGGTGGTCGCCTCATATCTCAGACCGGAAGTCACAGCTGATAGAGCCAGCTTGGACTGTTCACGTCAATAGTCGATAGCCAGGCGCTTCTCCTGTTACAATGCATCGGCGCCTATCTACTAATCCCATTCTATACTCTAGAATGACATTTCTAGATACGCCCGCGCCGATGACAATTTTTCGAATTTTTTCTCCCTGTTTTTTTATCCATAGATTGGAGTTTGATTTTTTCCTCGTCCAATAAAAAAAAAAGTCCTTACATCGTGATTTCATGCGTTAACATGAAGAATTATGTAAAGCATAACTCCAGACGTGATGAAGGTAGCCAAATATGGCTCACGAGTTTATTAAAGCGGCCCCATACGTCTGTGACATATTTTTCCTTCATATATATCATATATTTATGTATTTTTTTTCTTCTTCTTACACTCGAAAGTCCTGCAGCGTCGCAGAGTACGAATGTATACGCGCGACATACCGAGTAACAAATTGCAGCGTCACAATACCGGTTAGCACGACGGCGGTGCATCGTTGCGCAAAACAAAAATCCGAAAAAGGGAAGAAGAAAAAAGAAGAAAAAAAAAAAAACTGAACATAAAAAACAAAAGTGGAAATAAAAAATGACAAAAAATAAATAAAAAAAAACGAAGAAAAAATTAATTACTCCGCCTTTCACTTGCCATTGACAAGTTGATTTCGCTTCGCGCGCCAGTCTAACGAAACCTTTGTAAAGGCCATTCCTTTTTTTCATCTTTTTTTTATCGCTGGTTCGAAAGCGTTTCTCCTATTTTATCATCGACACGTTAAATTGCAACGTTAGTTTAATCGTAAACCTTAGGAATCAAATCCGTTCACTGTTTTCGCAATATATTATATTACCTATACCTGTCTATCCACCTAGTTTCTACAATCTTACGCATCATGCTCTCCCACTTGATGAGAACACACACCTTCAATGATCATCCCACTCGAAAGAGTCTCAGGCTGTTAAATCTACTAGATAGAGATATTAGGTAGTGTGGAAAAGTCAAGGAATTTGTTTCATTCAATAACGACTACTAATACAGGTTTAATAAAAAATTGAGGAAATTTTCTTGCTACACGATATCTTCATTTTCTTCTGTATTTTGATCAACAATAAATTAATCGATTCAGACAATCATATTTTCCAAAATTAGTCTAATCATATAGAAATTGTATGCCGTGAGGAAACAAGTGAACTAACGTTGTCACGTTTGTTTAATTGCTGTTACAGGTATAAAGCGAGTCGTTGCGTTAGCGGGGGCGGAAGCCGCGGCAGCGGGGCAACTGGGGCAACTGGAGGAACCGGGGGCGGCGGGGGTCTTGGTAGCGGGGGGGCGGTAGGAGGCCGCGGAGGCGGCGGGGGCGGGTTGGACGGGGGTGCTCCACCACCGGCCACCGGGCATCACCACCACCATCATCATACGACAACAACGACTACCACTACCACAACAACCGGCACACGGCATCACAGACACAAGCTGCCCGCGGGGAAGCAGTGCAGCGATCACCGTCACCACCCTCACCATCACCGGCATCATCCCCACCATCGATCCCACCACCGTGGCATGAACATGGGCCAAAAGATTTCAGGTCAGATTTTATAATTAAGAAATTTATTTCTATATAAGATCTTTGTATGAATTATTTGTATAAAAGAAAAATATACTTAATATATATATATAAGGAGTAACTTTCGGTAGGAAATGTTTGAACGTGAATTTTCAACTTGTTGAGGTTTATATATATGTATAGATACCTATATATTTATACGGGTATAAACGAACCACCGGTACGACCGTTACGAGTTCCCAAGCAAAGCAAAAGCCGAGGTTTTCAGTTGCGAAGTTAATCTTCTTCACCATCAAACCTTGACACCTTTGATGCAGCTGTTTGTAAGATCGGTGAAATTTACGATTGCGGGTAAGAGGAGTCGACTTTATTATCCCTACGAATCGCGGGATGGGTCGAACTCTTGGGGTTTACATTTTCGGGAAAGGGAAAGGGAAAGGGAAATTAGAGGGGGGAGGGGCAGGAAGGTTCGTCGGGGCCTACTTCGGAGGGACCTCTGAAGGGTCAGGCACCCTCGACCCAAGGTACGACCCTTCGAACCCCTACCCGAACCGTCAGACCGCAGATACAGCTGCGCAAGCAAGTACTACACTTCAACCTCCGACGATCAGAGACCGCCGGAGGCTCAGGTACCTTCTATAGTTCTCGGTTTTGGGTTGGACGCCGACCTTCTTCTGGAGATATATTATCCGTTACGGTTTCCAAGGGATCTTCACGCCCATTGCAACTCAGGGTGGGATCAGACCGGAGACATTTGCTTCTATAACTTTTCTAAGTAGAAAACCACCACCGCTGACCTTTCCTCGAATTCATTTTACACATTTAGGCAGTCGACTATGATTTATCGCCGGTAAATAGCTATCGGAAACTTGAACAATTTTATTTCATCAAATAAATCCTTAATCAAATAGAAAAGCGCAGGAAGTCTTCCGTTTTCGTCTAGTCAAATTTACTTTTCGTTATATACAGTGGAATCTCTCATAGCTTACTTAATAGGGAGACAAAGTAAGATATTTGAAGTACCAATCATGAGCCAGAACCAGCCAGGTTTGGTTAGTTACTACAATCGAGGTTCTTCTTCTCCCACATTCGCGCAGTGCCGTAGCTAAAAACTTACGTACATATGTACATACCCCCGTATTCTGTACCCAAATTTCCTTGGTGACGTGACTTGTTATTATAAACAAAACCTATATCGGCAAAGTAAGTATTCATTTATACGTAGAAAACATTTATTAATGGTGTTATCTGTCGTGTCTGTGCGTGTACGATTTTTCCGGATATAAAGCGTCATGCGTCGGTCCTGATCCAGCGCCCCCACCCAGCCTACCGCTACGCCTAACGACTGCCCTCGTAAGATATGAGGATGTAAGCTATGAGAGATTCCACTGTACTTGTATTAGACCGACGATATTTCAGAGATGTATAAAATAACGGAAGAATATCGTAAATATCTGTTTAACAATAAGCTACGAAAAGCTTGGGAAGGTAAATTTCCGTTCGGTTGATTTACCGCAGCGATGAATGATGCTAGATTTACAACAGTAAATAAATAACTAGACAAAGCCTAGATATCTAGATCACAAGTATACCAAATGATGAGAATTTACGGTAAAATGATAGGTTTAATTAAGAGTATTATATGTCTAATTACAGGCGGCGTGAAGAGCGTGACACGTGACAGCGGTGCGGGAACTGGAGGCGGCGTAGGTGTTGGGGGCGGCGGAGCAGTTACGTACAAGCCCGTAGTACCCAGAGAACTGGCGCAAGATTTTTCGCGTCCAGCTCGCCTGGACGTACTACTCGACATGCCGCCCGCCTCCAGAGAGACCCAGGTCAGCCACAGCTGGAACGCCGATGACCGTAGCCTCAACATATTCGTCAAGGTAAAAATGAAGTTGAGGAATTAGGACTTTGGTCTTCGATTTTATGCACGCGAAATCGAACTTTCCGCTCGCCGTGTGAAAAATGAATTATTTTTCGTTCAACAACGTTCATTGTAATCGATTTTGTTCCCTTTTCGTAATTGTTTTGAAAGTTAGATTTATTGAATTACAGGACGACGACAAATTGACCTTCCATCGGCACCCCGTAGCCCAAAGTACGGATTGCATACGAGGGCGTGTCGGTTATACGAAGGGTCTTCACGTGTGGGAATTACACTGGAGTACGCGACAACGAGGAACCCATGCTGTTGTAGGAGTCGCGACGGCCGAGGCGCCTCTTCATAGTGTCGGCTACCAAAGCCTAGTTGGCAATAACCAGCTTAGCTGGGGGTGGGACCTAGGTAGAAACAAACTCTACCACGACGCGAAAAACAACAACGGGGTTACGTATCCCGCGCTACTAAAACCCGACGAAACGTTTATCGTTCCGGACAAATTTTTGGGTAAGTTTTCAAATTGCAATCATTATTTCGTTGAAAATAAAAAAAATAAAAAAAATATTATCTTCGTTTACAAATCGACATTTTTAATAGTTTCGATAAACCTACCAAATATCCAATCACTGTAATGAAATATGTCGTCTCAAACCTTTTGTAAATAGTAACGAAGTAGTTATGCACATACTTAAGCAGGTAGTTAATAAAAGTATAATTTCAGTTGTCCTGGACATGGACGAAGGTACGTTATCCTTCGTAGTCGACGGCCAGTACTTGGGAGTGGCATTCAGAGGCCTGAAAGGAAGGAAACTTCATCCGATCGTATCAGCCGTTTGGGGCCACTGCGAAATCACAATGAAATATATCGGTGGCCTTGACCGTGAGTTGAAAATTAATAACTGGAAGGATATTTTTCTCGAAAAGATTCAATTTTACCCGTCGATTGATGATAAAATGATGATTTTTAATCGATTATTTTCGATTCACAGCCGAACCTCTTCCCCTGATGGACCTTTGCCGGAGAGTGATTCGACAACGGGTCGGTAAGCAGAGACTCGAGGTCCGAATCAACGAGCTGAAACTTCCCCAGGCAATAAAAACGTACCTCCTTTACCGGGACAGAAGGTAACCACCGAGTGGTCTTCCGGTTTCATCCCACATAATAAGCGAGTGCATAAGCAGCATCAGCAACTATGACCACGACACCAAGAACCATGAAGCGACAGAGATAATACCATCATCCCTCCCGCCTCTTATAGACTGCAGATTTGAAAAGACCATGTTGTGTCATCGTTAGAGACACCACGCGCACAAAAACGCCGCACCTAAATACGAATCTAATATTCTAAACGTATTATTGTTTTATGGGTTCGTTTAGGGGTTCCGGGGGTTAGGGGAGGGTGGGTGGGGGTGGGTCGGATATTGGTCGAGAATTGGGTCGTTCGAGGAAGAGCGATTTTTTTAAAATTAAGTCTAGTCTGTCGTGTTTTTCTTATAGTGTTCGATAATACGCAATTCGGTGCGTAGGATCCTCTATATCTTCCAGAGATTTTGTCCTAGAAATCAGAGACACAATTAGTAGTGGGTAAAATGACAAAAAAATAAATAATAAAAAATAAATAAAAAATGAACTTTTGAAAGTTGATAATTTTATTTCGGCCAAATGTAAGAGAGAGAGAGAGAGAAAGAGAGAGAGAGTGAGAGTGAGAGAGAAAGGGAAAGGGAAAGAGAAAGAAAAAGAGAGGGCGAGAAAACGGAACGAGGAAATATAATAATAATAATAATATAATATCGAAGTGTGAAATTGGCTGGAAGTGTTTATCAGAGCGACTTTCGACGGCTCGTCTCCTGTAAAGAAATATTCTCTTCTTCCTTCGAACGCTCCAATAAATTACAAGACAAAAAAAAAAAACAAAAAAACTATGTTTTCCGGAAGATTTGAGATTGAGGAAACTAAATGAATGCTTTTTGATAGTGAAAGAAAACGAAAACGAAAACGAAAAGCGATGAAAATGATGAAAATAAAAAGTAAAAGAAAACCCAGACATTAATAATATGAAGGAAAAAAAACGCTAAACTATTAGGTGATATTGTTGTTTTATGTTGTCCTTACGATTAAAATCGTAGAGCATTTATTAATTGTTACAACCAACGGATGGCGTTGGACGCTTCACATCACATGTATCCGCGTTTTTATTTTTTGTTTCGTACGTTGTTAGATTATAAAAAAAAAAAATGAGAAGAAAAAAAAAGTAATAAAAAAGCAAAAAAATTTAAAAAAAATGAAAATAAAAATGTAAGAAAAGTAAAAAAAAAAAAACAAAAAACAGACGAGAAAAAAAAAAAGAAAAAATTGTAATTCGATTTAATGAAGCTGTGAAAAAGTTTGTGTGGGGGAAGGGAGGGGGGCGGGGAGGGGAATTGAATAGAAATTAAACGAAATTGGCAAAGGACAAGCAATGCTCCACGGTTGGCCAGTAAAAATAAATTTAGACTTAGTCGAGCCTGGACATTGCATGTCCGAGAATCACTGATTGCAAAGAAAAGAAAAAAAAGAGAAAAAAAAAGGCAAAAGGCGGGTCGTCGTTCTAGTCCAGCACCAGCAATTGGATGAAACAATGGTTAAAGAGGAAAGATTTGAGATATGTGTGTATTAGTGTGATAATCGCAGCTTGAATCGCCCGAGTCATCTTGCATGAACTCATTTTTCAATTATTTTCTAAACAAAATAGGTCTTCGAGGTAATTATATAGAATGAAATCGAGTTTGGGGAACGTATGTCGAACGGGTAAGGGATGGGGATGATGACAAAGAGCGAGAAAGAAGGAAAAAGATAGAAAGATAGTATATATATACATATATATAGGTGATGGACTTGGAATTGCAAGTAAAGCAAAAGAAAAGCAGCCATCCAGTGACAATTTTTTTTTTTTTTTTTTTTCTTTTATTGACGTATATAATTTAAATATTCATAAGAGAAGATGAGAAGAAGAGAAAAAAATATTGGTAAATGAAGAACAGATTATTACCTCGGCTAAATAAAGTAATTGAAGTCTTAAATAAAATAGAAATACTATAACTACTACCTACTACTACTACTACTACCTACTAATAGAAGACAAAGTGACTGAAGATGGGCATTGGCAGAATTCCAAACATGAATTAAAACTGTCATCGCGATTTGAGCCTGCGTCATCGTAACGTAACGTAATCTAAACTAACGAGCAAACGAACATCAATCCGCGAAATAAAACGAAATAACAAGAAGATGAATAATAACTAAAGTAACAAATAAGAATAAACAAGAACAACTTATGACTGGTCTTTGACAGAAGAATAACGAAAAACTAATAGATTGACGAACAGAATGATCGAGATTAAGTTAATCCCGAGGTCGTTGCCACCTGCCGCAAACCTGTGTTTTGCTGATACATATATGTAATCGAATGTGTGATTGAATAACGGTCTCGAGGTATATCGCGACGTATATATGACCATTCATAAATTGTCGTATTTTTTACGAAATTACAAAAAAACAAAAAATAAAAAATATACATATATATAAAAACAATAAAATAAAAACGGATAGAAATCAATGAATTGACGAGAAATAAACAAATGAATAATAATCAATAAGAAATTATTCTTATTCAAGCCTCGTTATCGCTTGTCTTACCGTTTATTATTTTCGAACTTGAAAAACGAGGGATTTGATTGACCTGATTGATTAACCGCGAGCGATAATGAGCGAGGCGTATATATATATATATATGTATGTATAAATATATATATATAAGTATATATATTATATATATTTTATATGTATATAACCGACGACGGCAAACCTAAAGAAATAAAATGAAGAAATAAAAAGATGAAAAAAAAAAAAGATTGGAAATGAAAATCCAACAAAGCACATAATAGCATAAATGAAATTATAAACTCACGTGCATACTTACTACTATTACTACACGTTGTAATAATACTATTTTATAATATTTCGACGCCTCTCACGTTCCGAGCATGAGTTAGGAAAAAAAGAGATAGGATGATCACGTTGTACATATTATTATTATTATTATTATTATTATTATTATTATTATTATCATTATTATTATTATTATTATCATTATTATTATTATTATTGTCATTATTATTATTATTATATTAATTGATAGTTTAATTAATTAAGTGATTATTACGTTAGTCAGCATAATGTAGATTCATTTTATATCTTAGGTTTTGATTGACGCCGAAGTATGGAGCTGATTAAATGATAAATGATAAATTGATAAGCGTTGATTAGTGCGATCATCGATGAATAAAATTGAGAAAAAAATTGTATACCCATTATAATGGTAAAAACTGATGAGAATATCGTATGAACGATAAGAAAGCGCGGCTTGTAAAGATGTTCTGGGCCGCGCCCTTCCTATACTTTTAAATGCCTCAATAAAGATAAATAAATGAAAAAAAAAAAAAAAAAATTATTTAACGTGTTTACTTTTTTTTTCTCAATTTTTTTCGTATATATTTATATAAATATATATAATATATATCTCTTTGTTTCATTATTATTTCTCTTTCTCTCTTTCTGTCGTTACACATCAATATTTGGTTCGATGATCATTCGGGAGACTCGATATTCCGTTTACCCAGAATTCTTTACGGAGCCTCTTCAACAAATATTCGTATAAGGAATATTTAACGTCTAGGCTTTAACAGTGATAAATAAATTAAATAAACTGTATTAATAAATAACATATTACATACGAGAACGCGAGCGGCGATTTGATAACAGAATTTTTCTTGCTAATTTCTCGAAATATCAAAACCCGAGTAATATTCTTTTCTTTTCTTTTCTGATATTTTCTCATATAATTATTAGTTTATTTTTTTAATTAGAATTTCTTTCCCATATTTCTTTCGCCAAAGCGGAAGAAATGACCGAAAGACAGAAAAAATTATCTTTATCCCATATTGAAAGAACATGTATTGAATTTTGTAGAAGAGATTTTTTGAGGAAAATTTGCAAGAAAATTTCAAGTTGTCAGGCGTGGTTTAAGCTTTAGACGTGTGTTTTTATTAATCTGAGCGAGGGCGAGAATACGCGATTAATTATACATATATTTGCGGCGCGGATCAGGAACGACGACAGTGCCATTTCCTAATGGAAATTGTAAGAGGGAGATGTGACGAGGGCTAAAGCATTGATTGAAAAACTCGAGCACTATAGGGCGTGTAAATAGTATAATACTTTTATAATCATAATATAATAATAATGAAGACAAATTTGAAGGCAGTGAGCGCCAAATTGAGAATGAAATTGTATTCAAGGGATGCAAGCAGGAATACGACGAGGAGTTTAGTGCTAAGGCTAAGGGATAATTTGTTGTGTGACTGTTTTTAAATCTAATACGACTTACATATTAATCGACGCTAAAGTGATATGCTAATATTTCGCGTACCTTCGGGGCGCTCTATAAGCCCGACCGCATGCTGCCTTATTAATTCTTCCAATTTTATTTCACTCTTAGGTTTATTTTATTGGAAAGTTTTACCTAATCCAGATTGTAGCTCTGATACGATCACACGAATATATATCTCTTCGCGATAAGTACCTTGTAACAAAGCTAGTAGTTTATAAAGTTTTTAGAACAGTTTTAAACGTGGGGATTTGAACTTTGGAAATTCACTTTCCAGCTCTATCACCACGCATGCGGATCTGTGAGTCTTAAATTGTCTCGTATACCTTTTCCGTTTTTCGTTCTTTCTCTGTTAAGCTTTTCATTCATGGACAATCTCCAAGTTTCACATTTCTCTGCTCCGGTAGTATGCAGAATTTCATTTTCAAGACAGGTAGTTCAATTCATGTACGAAATTATACGATGCTAATTTCTGCCGAAATTCGATGTGGGATAAAGTATTTTTCAATTAATTTCACAGCACGAGTTCAAACTTGGTCACAACTTTTTTTTCCTTTCTTTTTTACCTTGCCATCAGATTCGCGAATCGTGGATCCGGAGAGTGACAGAAATACTGAGAAATTCAGTAGTCAATATTTGATTTGGCTAGACTGGTTAATACGTTCGTTCGAATAGTCGATTAGCAAAACGTAAACTGACACTGACGATGGTTTTATATTTAATGCTGTTTAAGCTGGATTTTCAATCTATTCCCTCATTTATTTCTCCTCTGTGATTCCGTGTGGGAAAAAGAAATCATTAATAAACGTAAGTCTCGCCATTATTTACCAAAGTGACATCTTATCTCTCGATGCTGATACATGAATCAGTCTATTCAAAATCCATATACATATATATATTGTATTCAGAGGATCTCAACGACTGACCGCTTGATGACTGTAATCTGCCTCTAATTATATGTCTTACCTGCTACTACCTGTTGCCTAGAGAAAAGTGTCTAATTTATACGAAGCAAAAAGAAAAGAAAAACAAAAAAGAAGGAGAAGAAGAAAGGAAACCCAAATATTAAACAATTATTGGGAAACAAACAAAGTGAACGTAACGTCATGCTCTGGTCGAATAAAAGAGCTTTGTGTATCTAGAGCGGTTTGAAGAGATTATAGAGAAACTTAATTGCGATCTTGCGTGCCTGAGATAAGAGAAAGAAAGATAGAGGAAAGGAATAAAGGAGACAATTAGGGTAATGAGTAATAACGCTTGCCTTACGCGCAATTGGCGATGGGCGAAAGCTCTTTTGGAGTTTAGTCTCTCCTGCTTGCATTCCGAAGATGAATTGAACGATTCCTCTGGCAATGAATGAGAGTAAATAAATAATAATATAAGCGGCGAGGCGAGCTTCCCCAAGAACTTTCCGCCATAATTACGAACTGTTCGCCGCCTCTGTCGTATGTACGGTGTATGTACGTGTATTTTACAATTTTGTGTTAAGCCTGGACTATTGGAACAAGCGATCTCACGACTACTATAAAAACCATATATGTATATATAAATATATACATGAATGCATATATATATATAGGATATAAATAATAAGTTACGATTTAGCGTGGTATTGCAATTTGCAGTAGTGATATAATGAATGCGAGATGAGAAGAAGAAAATTATCGATATGTAATGTAATACTACCCTACCCTAACTTAATGTTAATAATAATAATAATAATAGCGTTATTTTAGTTAATTAATTATCAATTTATCTCTATTATGTTCGTGATTTGATATTTTTTTATAATTGAGGAAACAAAAAAAATAAAATAATAATAATAATGTTCGACGAATGCAGGATTAAGTGAAAAGTGTGCCCGAGTAAGAGCAGACTGCTGTATAATAGTTCAGGCTGGATGTCGATGTTTGTAGCGGATAAAAAAAAACAGATAAAAAAAAAAAAAAAAAAAACAGCATATTGTAATTAAAATTGAGAAAACATTAATCCGAGGATTCTTTTCTTTTTTCTATTCTTTTCTCTTCTTTTCTTTTCTTCTCTTTCGGTAATCATTCTCATCACTTTCTTCATCCAACTTTCCAATCTACCCTCACCATTCCTCAATTTCTACCAATTACATCAGAGTTTCCTTTAATTACTTCAGCTGCTCGATTACCTCCGGGTCGTTTGGGATTACCTGAGAGGTATACGGGGCAGAAAACGGACAAGGGTCATCTGCACAAAGTCAAACTTTGATCTAGACCAGAGTCGGCCTTTCGTGTTGAGTATCTGACCTTTAGCCTCATTTCGATTAACCGGGAGACAGGAGAGTTAGGACTTCGCTAATTGACTCCCTCCAAGCCCTGATCCCTGGGGCTTATTGCAATTCGATTTATAGTTAGAGTTTTATAATGACAGTTACAGGGAATTTCGGAGAAATTTTATTCGACATGAAAAACGCGTTAAATTATGTTTCCAACTTTTCTGCTTCCCCAGTCAAAAACTGAAATAAAACTGGGGGAATTTATTATACAAACTGAAATTTTCGCCAATTGTATACGCATAAAGTGGCTTTCAGTAATCAGTAGCCATCACGCATATGACGATTTACAAATCATTTTTCAAGCTCCGGTTCCGATGAATTGGCGGGACTGCAGTCCCTGTAAAGAATACGGCAGTCCTCGCCCCGAATACCCGCTTGGCCAGCGTCTTCAAGAAGACGATCCCATCCTGACGAACTTTCCACAGACATTTTGACCGTCCGTCTAGAAATGACAGAAAACCCCTTTGTCAAATGAATTTAATAATCGACTGATGTTCAACATAGCTTTAGACTCACGTCAGATACTTGGCCAAAATTTGACCAGTTCTTCCCAGATGTTTACGAAGCTTTTTATTCTCGAGACATAGCGTCAGCTGCATGCAACGTACTTTGGTATCGTCACTCAAAACTTCCTCCTGCTCGGGAGTCTGGAACATTAAGGGTGTCTTTAGCATCGGCTAAAAAACAGGACAGTAATTTATGCAAGAATAACGGAAATTCTCCAAACTAAATCCTCGGAATAAAATTTGAAATATTTTCTAACCATGGGATGAAGGCCGTGGATCTCGGTGATATCTCTCTTTCTACGTGACAAGAGATTGTCTCTTCCCTTCGATGCAGACATGGAGTTTTGAACGATGGCGAAGAGCAGTAAAAGTCCGATAAAACTGACTATAGCAAAATGTTTAGTGATTGATCCGATGGCGTTCTCCGTACTCTGGGCTGTCGACACATGATGGACATCTTCCACTGGACCAGCCTCGTACGGATATGGATAATATTCTGACCTCTGTGCAGTTTCCTCGTGATTGTTCAAATTCTGGCCTGTAATTAGGCCCTGGTTAATGGTGATTAGGTTTCAGGACTGATGATCAAAGATGTACGGAATGGGGGAGACAACCGCTGAGAAGAAAACATTGCTTTAAGGATAACGAGTCTGACGTTATTCATGGCCTTTGAAAACTTCTCTGCGACTCATTATTCAATCGAGTAATTTCGTCGCTTGGATTTGGCGCCCGTATTTTTATGCCACGTCGATTAATTGGCAAAAATTTACAATCGGGCTGGGATATTTTATTTATAGGGCTTTGTGCGGTAGCAATTTGCTGGGAAACGTTATAAAACATTATCCGCAAACTGCAGCAGGATTCCATACCTATATGCACGGGGATAAATTATGGACCGAAATCTAATCACCATGTATCATTGCGATCATAACTTCGTGAGCACTGTGACTACGCGCGAGAAATTTAATCAAAGGATCGATGGTATGAATATACCACGACGTATAATATTCTGGTAGAAAATTCAATACGTAACGTGAGAGTATTAGATTATGCATGATGATGACTGCCGCAGAATAATTTTGCCACGTGCATATCCAGTCCGGAATCAATTCCAAGTTGTTCATCGAAAGAGAATGGCTCAATTTTCATTTTCTTTGATAAACACGTAGACTTACCTGGCAAATAATAACTGGAGGCAAATTTCGGGAGAAGTGTCTGCGAGTTTGGAAACACAGACGATACCGTTTCCGGTTGACTCCAGGACCAGGCGTCGTCCACTTTTTTAACTTCCTTTGACGAGATAACTTGATTTTCTTGCACAGGCGCCAACGTCGTAAAGTGCACGTCGTTCGCCCTGCTGGAAATTACGAAGAGGCAACAGCCCAGCGCTATCGCTTTCCTAATTTCAAAGATACTAGTCATGGCGTCTATACAAGACCCTGAGCGAGTACTGCAGTAAGAAGCGTGAGTGTGCCTTGATGGAATAACCTCTTCTGATTTAAGACGCGTCCTCGAATCAGTTATCAATTTATTCCAGCATATCTGGCATATTCTGTTATACAATTAGGACAATTCAAATAATCCAGTTAATTGGCTAGAGTGGTTAGAATTTCTCAGTTCGCTGAACGGACTGAGTGAGGAAACGCCGCTTTCCTCTTCAGGGGTTTGCATACTGCGCTATGGGCAACTACCTCAGTCCACCATCCACGACTCGAGAAATATTGGCAGTTTCTCTTTCAAACTATCTCGCTTCCTCTCACCAGGCTAGAAAATACCGGAAACCGTCTTCTCGCCTAGTTGCACGTCCATTTATTATATTATAGGTATACCCACAGCGCGAGCACAGATCCGGAGCAAAAAGTCCGATTGAACACGTATGAGTCATCTCGCTTTCATAAAGGGTAATATTCTACTTCAGCATTTCAACGAGCAAGTACGGTGCAAACCTCCGTATTGATTTTGAACAACCAGCTTCAAGTCTCGGAGGTATCTCCTATGGCTGATAAATTTACGTGGGTATATATATGCGAACAGTCATATGAGAAATGCATGATCCTCCGCAGTCTCGATACTGCATTTCATCAAATATGCGATAGAAATTTTAATGAGAAATCCGCATTAAATTATGTGCGGTTTATTTTGCATGGAGACGATCGCTCCACGGGATGAAAATCTAATCTAGATTATCGTCCGCATTGGGGGATGAAAATAAAATTCAGCAAACTATAACGGCGATATTTATTCGTCGCTGCCTGCACCCTTCGAGTTTCCATTTTTTGTATAGAGTGTGATCAATCAGTTTTTTTCGAGTGATTACAACATCAACTCCATGGTTTATGGATTCTTGTTATTTATTGCGGTAATCCTTTTGATTTATCTCCCGGTGTTCTATGTCCATTGATGGACGATCTCGAGTTCGCCATAAATTTTGGGGAGCCGAAATAAAAAGAAAAAAGAAGAACAAAAAAAAAAAAAAAAGGGAAAAGTTCGGAAAAATGCTGAAGCTCATCCGTTGCGTGTAATATTAACACTTTTTTCTCCTGCCTCGGGCTGAGTGAATTAGGATTTAGGACTACGCGATATCGTAGATTCTAACGGGCAGAGGTAGTGCTTTTCCACTCCCTTCAGAACCCGCGGGCTCGCGTGGTTCTGGAATGGGATTCCGTTAG
Source organism: Rhogogaster chlorosoma (assembly GCA_944452935.1). Lineage (NCBI taxonomy): Eukaryota > Metazoa > Arthropoda > Insecta > Hymenoptera > Tenthredinidae > Rhogogaster > Rhogogaster chlorosoma. The sequence goes on along the minus strand of OX101801.1, from coordinate 19,619,876 downwards.
ATAGAGGGAGTCTGAACTCCAGGGGTTGCTATGGCGATGGGGTGGCGAAGGACGAGGGGCTGCACCGCCCGACGGACAGAACTTGCGTCTGTCTGGAGCCACGGCAACTAGGGTGAGGAAAGAAGGGGTGTCGCGCACCCACGCCGACGACCCGATACATGCAACGTCGTCGTCGACGTCTCTCGACGTTTAACAAAATCTCTGCTTTCATTTCCAACAAAAACTCGCGACCATTATCAACAAACGACGATTATTCATCCCTTGCGATTACACGTGTCTAATCGAAACTCTGAATTCCCTCAATTCCTCATGGTAGATAAACGGACCCTTACCTTCGTAGTTGTGGTGAAAATTCTTCACCGAAAACGGAGAAAAACACATAGGGGCTAGATTTTCAGAGATTTTTGGCTGTGAATCGGTCGATCTTGAAAATCATATAATAAGGACTGCTCTCATTTTGTACTCTTAGGATCAATTAGTTATACGCGCTTTTGATGATTAGAATGACCTCTCATCGGAAGTTGATAAAGGACTTGTGTTGTTTGTTAATAAGTTATATTACGAATTGATCACGTCATTGGAAGTTTAAAATTAGAATCATTACGAGTAGTCTGTTATTGAGGTCATAACGTATCGTTATATTGAATGAATATATTTTTAGACGAGCTCCACCCTTCGTAGAACCGTTGATTTCTGTATCATTTCAACCCATCATGTAGCCGTCACTCTGCCTTCACAGTATTTCAACTCTGGTGTGAGATGATCGCGAAGCTTCCATTTATCAATTTTCGTTGAATTTCTTATGACTGTTCTTTTGTAATTTCACGTAAGGCATAGAAGTCCGGATTTTTGATAAATTCTTCTCCCTTTTAATTAGACGCTCTCAGACTTTGAACAGTGCTTACAGTACGAGCTCAAAGAGCTAACGATGGTTACTTGAAGAGCCCTTAATTGGCATGCTGCATAAAAACTCGCGAACCCTACCGTAGGTACTACATACTATGGATGTACATACTTGGATAATATTAGCTCCCTATCTCTTTTATCTCGTTTACTCTGACGGGGTAGAAACGTGGGACAATGGACATTGACCAACGACGAAATCCCAGGACCAGCTTTGTTGAGTGCTGTGTCTGATTGCAGCCGGCTATTACCACTGTGAATCACGCGAGTCCGCTCGCGCAAGTATAGCATTCGTGAACTACTGCTACCGCTAGTTGGGATTGTGTGGAGTGACCAGTGGTAAAAATAAAAATAACAAATAACTAATGAAAAATGAAAAATAACAAAAAATTAAAGGAAGCCATTTTAGTTTAAGTTGGAGTAGCCGTGGAGCTACTCACTTGTGATTTATGAATTGATCAATGAAAAGAAATTATCACCTTAGGTACATATTTATGTAATGGAAATTAATTTCTAATGCGATAAAAGTAGGTAGGCGATTATCGATCGTGAAAATTTCACGTTGTTATTTTGTTCTCGCTGCACGTTGTTACACGGGTGAGAATCGATTAATTTTTTTTCCTTTTTTTTCTGTGTATTGTTGAATCAAGCTAAATAGGTGATTAACAATTTGGGGAAAAACCTCTACGTAGGGTAATATTATTTTATTATGAGATGTACTTCGCTCAAAAAAGTATACCCAAGGTTTTTTCCATCGTTAAACAATATCTCATACGATGCAGAAAACTGCAAGACATTGCAATACAGGCGAGTAATTCAAGCAGTGCATTTTTACTCTTGGCAAATTTGTCCCTTTGATAATTGTCTGACAATGTTTGCTATGCATACTTCTAGGAGTTTCACTTTTTGAAAAAACTCACCTAAAACCCTTCACTCTGTGGGTGAAAAAAAAAAAATGATGAACAAAATGGCGTGTGCTACTCGGGGCAGAAGTAAAGTTAAAGGGTTGAAAAAAGGGAGCGGTACTTCTCGTAAGAATGTAATGTAATTGCCATTTCAACGAGGGAACCCTCCGAGAAAGGAGGTCACATTATATTTAAGCGGCTATTTGGGTTGCGTGGCCTGGACCTAGATCCGTGTACGAGTCCGAGGGCGTACACATAGGTATATGTATACAGGCGTCCTTTATCTTTCCCAGTCTTGAAGTTAAAGCTCGGAAAAATTCTGTTTACTCTTTTATAACTGTTCGAATAAAAGGCACGACGACGTTTTAAGAACCACGAATCGCTTCATCTTTACAATTTTGACATGCAAAGGAAATCAGTTCCGAATCTTCAAGCGATCCAAGAATAGATATAATTTAAACTATACGCTAGGAGATCCCTGGATTTAGGTAACCTCTAATAACCATCGGTATACATATTCAGCTTTATATAACTAGGATAGCATCGTTGAGAAAATTTGCAAGTCCACCCTCGGACGGAGAAGCAAATTTCCTATTTAGTCTGATTCGGGGTGGTCACGAGGTCCGGATTAACCTACAGCAGTATAGCCGCTATCGAAGCGGAAGCCACCATCTTGCCTGACCTAGTCTGACTTGCTCTACTTGATCCGCTCAAGCACGCGATAAACACATGACTGTATTTTTCCGCCGTGATCCTTTGTTATCTGTAGTTATTACTCGGGGAGTGTGTAACTTGTTGAAACGTATCGTGTTAATTAACCGATAGCTCCAGCATTATCGAAAACAAGTTTACGATTCGAAGCTCCCCGCGTCTCGATTAAATTGCAAATTGTTTGGACGAGATCCATCAAATTTAGATCCGGTAACGAGATAGGTATATCATAGCTGTGTCATAGCTATGCGAAGCTTAACGGATGCTTCACGATTCACGTGAACAAAGTGTGAATAATTTCTGGCGTTTTTGGATGATTGCGAAAAAACTTGTAAGCTGCTGTAGCTAGGCAAATCGCCATGCGTTTTCGCATCCTACATATATAGAGTTAGAGATTGGCACGTGCCGTGTTTACGTCGTTTACCTATCTCTCGGGCCTCGTTTGGTTTCATGCTGCGGTGAACCACCGCTTGCAATGACGTAGCGGAACAGATTTGAGGGTAAATCTTGATTTATGAGCCTGTTTTCGACACTTCTTGCCACCCCCCTTGTCGATCTTTTCTGTTTTGTGGGAGCAAAGTACCCCTAAGCACTTCTCAGCGAGCGTTGCATACAGGGGGAAGTGGTAAAGGACCGTGGAAATCTGACGTTATCAATAATAAATCAAGAGTAATTAAATCTCTGGGAGAGTTAACCGAGATCCATTTCCATTACCGGACGAAGAACCGGAAGCCTAGAGTCGTCGACGCGGGTTGCTCGCACAGTTATACTTCGCCCTCCGCGAACAAAATCTTTATCGCAGTCGTTACGAGGGGAGGTTCATCTTTTTTATTCTCATTGTCTTTTTACCTACGGCACGATATAACAGAAAAATAGTTGAATGCGGTATACACCTTCGTACGTCAGTCACGGCTTTTCGTCCTTTGATTGTTCGCTGCGAATCGGAGGTCTCTAAAGGCCGCGGTATAACTTTTTGCTCGTCGTAAATCCTGCATGGGAGACCAAGGATTGAAATTCGTCGCAATTCAGCATTCGGATGGTTCGGAAAAAGCCCGTCATACTATTTTTACCCTTTTCACTGTTCTCTCCTTCTGAATCGGAGGATTTATACGAAAGAGCTGCGTGGGAGGATGACGGGTGGTAGTAGTTGCGGTGGTAGTAGTAAATCGAGAAAGTGCGAGTATGCGCTGCACAAACTACGAACTATAGGTACGACCAAGGCGCAAGAGTGTTTAGCTAGTCGCGCGTGTGCACGGTGGCACCCTTGTCTCTTCTACCCCCGATGGTACCGACGCCCCCGCTACCCTTGATGCTCGCGACGCCGGCCGTCGCGTTATCGAACGAATGCGCGCGCATTGAATAACTAGGGGCGTTCGTCTTGGCTGGCGGAGACCAAACCACACCAACACGACGGTTTGACAGAAGTTGCAGCTCTCCTGAGGAGCGCCCTCGAGGCTATCATCGGCATCGTATTCGACCAAGTGTCGTCATTAGCGTGAATGATCCTCGTGATATTGAGGAAGAATTTGAAAATTTCCACTGCTTATCGTCGTTATAAGAAAGTAAGGAAATACCTACCGCCGAGAATAATCGTCGTGGAGGATTGTCTTGGCGCGAATATACGTTTACTGTGATAGTGCAAAGTTTGCTTATTCATTACAACTCTGTGATACATACCGAAACAAAAAGGAAATAACTAAGAACGAACGAACATTCACCGTTGCAAACGGTCGTCGATGGTCGATCAAACGAAGATGGACTTTTTCGCATGACCAAGTTGGCCTGCTAACGACCAACCAACCGTGTCACGATAGTAAACAAGTGCAGTGCTCAGATCAACCGCCATGACAGGTGAACTACAGTAAGATAGTACCGCAAAAGAAGAACCGAGACCAAGAAGCGATAGAACCAAGAAATAAAAAAGGATCAACGATATCTAAGAGGAAAAGTACGTGACGATAGTTCCAGAACGAAGAAGAAGGATCTCGGTAAATCGTGAGGGGGCATCGATCGCTCGCCATTTTGCACGCGACACTCGTTTCCGCGGTGCATCTCCCCCTTTTATGCAAGGATCGTAAAGAGGAGCGCCTTGGGTTGTGAGGGTGCCAAGACCAAGACGAGGGGGCCTACGGTTTCACTAGGGGTTTTAGGGTATTGATCGTCAGTGAGTTGAGCAGGGTGCTCTGTTGCGGTGGGCGGCCATATTAAGTGCCCGAAGCTCAAGACCGAAGGCAGGCTGGGCGGTCGGCTGAGCGAGGTGGTGGGTCCCGCCGTGGAGGAGGCCATTGAGCCCTGGGATGCACCCTCGCTGACGGGACCCAGCGGGACTTCCACGCCAAGGCAGGCACCGCCACCGCCGCCACCCCCGCCTTTACCGCGCACCACATCGTCGCCGAGTCCTCCGCGACCTCCGCGACCTCCACCACCGCCGCCACCACCCCAACAGTCCCAAATAGTCGTACCGACTCGGCCGAAACTCGTACCCGCTAGGGCCAGGACTAAGAAAATGGGAACCGTTTTGTCGTTCAGTCCTAGGGACCGTCGTGGTTCGGGTTATCCAACTGCGGCTCATCAGCATCCCGCTGATTTCACATTGAACAATTTCAATTACGAGCAGCTGAACAATGCCAAGAACCGAGAGAACAAGGGGACTTCATCGGTCGCACCGGCGCCGACGAATCAACCGAACAACAACTCGTTGCAGAACAATAATATAAACCTGAATAACGACAACGCGAGAATAATATCAGAGAAAAATGCCCTCGACAAGAATCTCAAGAAACATTCACTATTCATAAACGCTCTATCGTGGAAACGGTTCAGCACGACCAACAACAACAAGAAAAAACTTGACAACAAAAATAAAAACATTACCTTCAGACAACCCCTTGACAATATACCCATCGTTGACAAAAATAAGAACATACAAACTCCACAGGTGAGTTGAAATGCACTAGGCTATCGACGTTATTTTCCGCTTAACGTAATCGCATCTCGACAGTATAATGATGACGAATTGACGAGCAGGCAGAATGTACTTTAGCTCTTCGTCGTTCCACTAATCATTCGAAAACATTGTCGTAACCCCTTATCAAAGGCTCGTATCTCGTATGTTTGTCGACCGTGAATAATGAAGGGATTAATTAATTTTTTCCCCTGTTTTTTTGTGCCTTTTGTCTTTCTTGTCCTCTTCATCGTGACATATACCTTCGCATTACACCATATCATTATATATTCCATTTAGTAGCCACATGTCTGATGCCTGATCGAAGGTCAGCTATTTAATTGGCAAGTAAGAATCACGATGGCCGAGTTTACGTAACTTCGAACACTATATAGCCGCAGAGGATATTTCTAGCTATTAATCGAGAAAGCATGGCATTAGCACAAGGTTATCTCTCGTTATTACTTCAGAACCGAGTAATCACTATATCAAAGGTCCGTTCGATCGAAGTTACATACATACCTATATACGACTAGCAATTATCCGTCTTCTACCGCCATTATCGTTCGATAATAATTAATCATGTATCCGCATGTGGCGTATGTATACACGTATAACTATCCTGAAAACTGAAAACAAACATGACACGCGTCAGCGTATACTGCAGCATTATTTCTCGCAGATCAAAGTACCTGTGTCGAACAACAATCACACGACGCACAATCCGACTTGTGAAAAACTGGTCCAGAAACCGCTGCCACCAGGACCGAGGAAGACTGTGATCCAGGCCTCCACTTCAGAGCTGCTCAAGTGCCTCGGTGTATACCTTCACGGAAAGTGTACGCGATTGCGCGACTTCCAGGCTGGTGATGCAGTCGTTTGGCTCAGGAAGGTCGACCGAAGTCTGCTTCTTCAGGGATGGCAGGTTGGTGCGATTGTTATTTGATTTCCAGTCAAGATTAACGCTAACGATAATTATCTTATTAGTAAAAATAATTGCGAGGATGATGATCCATCTGGGAACGAGACCATTGAAGTATTCTATTCACATTGTTCGTCTGGGTCGTAGAGATAGCGGGATAATCCGTTGAAATATCACCCCTAATATATGCTAACGAAACAATCTCTAATGGTCCGACGAACCGACATGGTCGATCGTAAATATTTACGAAACTAGCGCTTGCGCAGCGATCTGGATCCCCCATTGCCGAGGGAAACGAATCAGGAGAAGACGGGTGAAAATTTCCCGGTTATCCCCAGGGATCTGAACTTGTTCCCGTTACATGGGGCGCGCCTCTGGCAATATGTTCGACTGGCCACAACTCTGCCGGTCGAAGGGTCCGAGTGTAAAACGCAACGTGACGTGTGGACAAATTAACCTAACTTCCCATAAAATTTCTTTGGTCATACGCTGAACGCGGTTCTGTTTATCAAGCAAAAACAACGCGAGTACCGTATGAATCTTTGAAACCGAGCTTGATTACACCGGCGGAAGGTCCGTGGCCTATGATTACTTGTAGGGTTTTAGACCCGGGCTATGCATGCGTGTACGAGTTTCTCTGCGCAAACTATATAGAGCCTTAATTTCGATGAAAGGGACGCATGTGCGACGAAGCGTGCAATCGTATCCAAAAAATCGACGGTGCAGGATGAAGAGGGTGCCCGGAGCACTAACTAGAACTACAGCTATCGTCCATTCACTGAAAATCCATTAGGCAAAATCGAACAATAAACTAAGGTCCTTTGGAAGGCTGGAGCAAGGACCCTCGAAATTTCAACGCTTTGATAAAAGCTAAGAATGATCCTCCTCCGCGAGTGTGTAGTGCAGACTAGCTGCGAGGAGCATTATGACGCGGACGAACTAACGCTCAATAACGCAGCTGTATAGTAATATACGTACTCGTATGTTCTATGACTATGAGATAAAAATAATTGATGCATAGAACATTCTGCACGCGAAAATAGAATCGAATTGACATCCACACTACGCAAAGGCCGTGACGGTATCTGGGCCCAATAAAAAAAAAAAACATCCACAACGTAATGCACTAGAATATTATTATTCTCTGAGTTTAAAACAAAATCGATACCTACTCTCCTCGTGGGGGTTTCTATGTGCCTCTGGAGTCTGATGGCCGTCGTTTGGGGTAGGGAGGATTTATTTAATGGTAAGAGTTTACCAAGCTGCGTATTTCGTTGATACATACAGATTCTAATTTATTAATATAAGATTTACAGCTGTTGTTGACGGGTGACGCAGCGTCGCGGTATCGTTTGCGTAAGGTAAATACCTACGTCACGCGTTAAATTACGTCGCGGGAACAGGGAGCGGGATTCATTCATCCGTGTACACTTATACACGGTTTAATTGCATCCGTATAGCTCCAGCCGCAAAGGGACCCCGCGACACCCCATGGCGCCGCGAACGTTGACGCTGTCGCGTCGATATCGCGAAGAGGAAGTTGCACCAAAGGGGAGTCTCACGGCCAGCAGTCGTATCAAAGCGAAACCAGACGGAGCGAAAATCATGATTTAAAAATTTGACAGAAAGATATAACCAATTGAAAGGATAATGAAGAAGAAGAATAATAATTGAAAAATTTTCACAAGCATCCAAGCCTCTTTTCTGCTATTACAAAAATTCATGCGAATCGACTCATCAAACGTGTAACTGAATCTTTTTTGTTCCCTTTTCTCACAATTAGTAGGAAAATACGCGCAAAAATTGACCGAGAATTGTGCTGCGTCTTAATTTCTTGAAATTCCCTTCTGCGCGCTTTGGTAGCTTTGTTATCGAAAGAGGGTGAGGGTTGGGGCGACTGTCATCCGGTAGCCAGACGTTTCTTCTTCCCCTCTAAAGGCCAATGCCCAGATCGCAACCCCCAAAGCCTGGGGTCCACCGCGACCCCACGAAGGGTGTAGAGAAATGCGGAGGGGTCACGTGCGCGCGATTGGGTGTGTGCGTTTCTGCGTATTTATGTTCCATGCAGAGGATATCGCGCATCGTGATTACGTCGGGGACACGCGCCCAGCGTAGAGCTGATCAGACCCCCAGGGGAACGTGTGGAAAAATGCTTAGCTGGTAAGGGCATTCACCCTTTGTGCGCATTACACAGCGTACCAAAAAGATCTATACGTGAGTTGTATACGTATGTATATATACGTTGTACCCGTAGGAAAGATGTGGAGGACATTTCCGCAGGCCTCGTTGGTATGGGGGTTGGTAAATTACGTCTGGCGGTATTCTTAAGGGAGTTTAAATTATTTCCAAAGAGGATTCGTCCACCCTTAAAGTTTCATGAATTAACGAGTTTATGAATAAATGTACGCTTGATGAAGTACTCAAATTATACGGTACGCCTAGTACGGGCAACGTTCGTCAAAAGTTTTCTACCATACTATACTTGTACTTTACTCAAGTTTTATTACTTCGCAAACATCGCTTTTGATCAGCAATTAGCTGTCCAGTCAACGTCAAGCTCTTGTGGCTGCAGAAATCCGCGTTTATTACGTTTAATATAATTATGCATATCGTTGCTTCATCCGCACATTCGAATACTCACCTTTACGTATTTCATCAAATGCAACGTTCTTCTCGAAACATTGCAGGTAGTTGAGATAATAGCAATTTTTCATCGGCTAAAATATCAACTTGCAGCTCTTTTAACATCTGTGTTTCACTTATGGGGGCTGAAGAATGGACACATGTCTTGATGAGGATAAATATCGGAAGTATATTCTCCGAAGGTTTTATTTCAACGAATTAATGAATACTACTGATATACAACTTCTGACATTTATTCTGATCAATGTCAACCCAGGTGATAGTTTTGTTCAAATTTTAGTCCGAGCTCGATTCCAGCGATAACTTGCTGTCCCAATCATCTAACTTTGCTGCTATTTTACACCATGACTTTCGAATGCAAGGTCCGTTTTCATTTCGTCTGATGTAACCCGGCTTACACACGCACCCATTCACTTTACAAATCTGAAGAATAGAAACGATCATCGATTATTACAAACCCCGATTTTTTAATGAATGAAGACACAAAACAGAAGATCACTCACGTTTGGGCAATATATTGGCCTAACTTTCCAGCACGTCAACTCACACGAATTTCCACAAGGCGTTGTCATCGTATTTGGCCCGCAATAGTCAACTGTAATAGTTTTCAGCTTTACGTTATGAAAATATTTTAATAAAACGGTTCAATCTTGTGACAAAAAAGTAATGGCTAACGTAGTCGGTAGCTTATACATGCATCGATTTACTTGGACTCCGACTGTTCGAATCTCGTTTCAAAAGTTTCAAAAAAAAAAAGGCAAGAGAAGGTGAGATTGGAATTCTTTTGAAATGCTGAACATAGCATTGCATTTAATTGGAATCGAAGATGAATGTTCTGTTAAATGTATGTGACCATGAATATTAGTATTATCGATTTGACGAACCATCATGCCGAGGCGACGTGAATAATCTAGTAATACCGAGTGGGTGGACGAAAAAACTTACGCGAAAAAACGCCAAATATCAAGAGAATCGAAAAAATGAACAACTCGTATTGCATGTCGACGTAAGGCCGTCAGGACTCGCGTAGGTCTGGCAGAATGTTATCGTTAATTTACCTCTAATCAAAAAATCCATCGTTATACATCGGTCGACTTCCAGCAGCGCTGTCCATACTCAGACGAGACTGTTATGCTCCAATGACGTGCACTGTTTATACAATTACGATAACATATGATTATTTATTTAAGAAATACACAGCGTCGCGTAATTCATTGACTGTGTTTAATGTCGCATTTGTATGTCGTTCATTATGAATAAAAGGAGTCAAAAGTTTCCTGCTGAAAGAAATTTTGGATTCAATTTCACCATAAAAATACGAATCTGCATATTTTATGCGATGAAAAAAAGTTATCTGCATATGTTTCAAAGCCTAATTGGCTTCTGTTTAAAAGCCTAGTACGGAAGTGCTCAAGCAGCACAGCTAATTAGCTTACAATCTCCCTCAGGATCTGTATATGTCTCTCATAAAGTGGTAAAATCTTCGTTGACAGGACACGTCTATGTTTATTTTATGAATTTATCAAGTTGAGTATCAGGTAATGAATGCAACGTAATTATAGAATAATAATTTTTTAAACGTCGACTGGTACGCAGAGCTGGTGAGTTCGTCCATCCTGCTGCCCGAAATCCGTGCTCGTAATTGTTACCTACGTTTAGCTTCGATATGATTTCGTATCGATAAGCTTGCACTATCTGAATCTGAATCTTAAGCCGCAATCTCATTCCGTGTAGTGGAATAAAAAATACATTGAACTACAGGTCGGTGATTTTTTTTGACTGTCTTATTCACCGCCGTTAATGCGAGGGTAGGCTTCACTTCGGAACGTATGCTGACAGCAGTTCTCGGCTTTCATAATTCCTCGTTGAAACTGCTTATTACTATAATTACACAAAAGGAAGCAATCGCTGACCCAGCGAAAAAAGATGTTAATTTATACGAATTTTTCGCAGCAGTTGCAAGCACAGAAAATTCTTTACTAACCGAGCAAACAAGCTTCCCTTTTTTGCACAACTTTTGCAGACTTTACTGCTGCCTTGCTTGTTCAACGAGAAATTTTTATTGTTCTTATATTAACATTTTCTTTTGCTGAAACAACAGATATTCTCTTTTTTTCTCTCACGAACCGACAGAACTGAAGTCTTGGCCAAGTTGAACTGTTTTGTAAGAATTTATCATACGAATATGAGAATCAGCATTCATTATTATAAATGAATTTGTCGAGTCGCATAGAGAGGATAACAGATCTCTGAGAAGGATAATTGACTGGATGAATTCTAGAAAGCTGATTAAAAATTACCGGATATGATGACAAGCGTTATAGATGTCAAAATGTCCAACTCTTTACGTTGCATGTTACTGTCAGGTGGCAAGGCGCAAGTATAAGTATATTACGATTGGAAAAGTATTCATAAATTCACTCTGTCTTTGACTTACGAGCCTTTTCTGATACGAAATACGTGGTAAATAAAATACTTACATATCAGCGTACGTAACAGTCTTTCAATGAATAAACAATTCCTCGGTAACTATTTTTGCATACGTAAAATTGCAGCGAGACACTTCTATAAATATGCGATTTTCTATGAAATGTATAAGCTTATGAATAAGTCAAACTGGATTGGATGTAAGAAGAGCTACAGCTTTATTTCTATGTCATAAGATATCCAATCTCACTTTAAACTTTAAATGAAAGTCAAATATAAATTTGAATCAATTTATTTACAGTAAATAATATATAACAATTTGAAAAAGTGATAATCATTCTTTTTCTACTTGTGTTTGCCATAACTCGCCGTACTGGCTCATCTCCGCGTATTATTGGAAATTGGAGCACCTGCAGTGATCCTATCTTTGGAGAACGTGAGAGGCGTCATAACTTCATTTCAGGAGTCAGGTGATCGCGATAAGAAGTCATTTATATTCATCTGGAAGACGGGAATTTCACGTTGTCTGACCGACATAACAAGAAACAAAAAATACAGTATAACGATCGAAAACTTACGGGATATCGGTCCGGCGTGGTCATGAGGGATGTTACGGATTGAATGAAGCTGAAGAAATCACGTACGAACTGCAGTTCTCCGTTTTTATGATTTCGCATAAAATCTGCGTGTTCGAAAAACCAGAATATACCAGACATAAAGCATAGCGAATAACAAATCTGTTAAATGAAGAATGTTAGTTGAAACTCACGTTTGACGATGACGTATATTATACACGTACAAACAACGGACCGTTTCGTGAACATATCGATGCCAGGTCGAAGGCGAATGCCTGCGATGCAGTGGAGTTTCATTTCCACTTTTCGTTTGTATTCTAGATCTGTTTTCGTTAGGAATACGTTGTTACAAGATTGTTTAAGTTGCAACTCAAACAATTTATAAGATGGAAAACGTTGTTTTAACAATTGTATGAAGACGGCTGGTAAATCATCACTTTAACGATACACTCTTCCTGCTTCTCAAATGTGAAGGCTAGCTGTTTCACAATTATTCTGAGTCTGGTGTAATAAATAATAGATTGGAAAGTGGCTGTTAATATTTTTCGATGGTTTTATTTACAATAATCAATACAGCAAATCAAGTGAACTATTTCTATCTTATTCAATGATCAAGATTGTTAATTGAGAATCAAGATTTTGATTGGTACTTTAATGTCAGAGCTTACTTCAATGGCCTCTCCGCTCTCAAGACTGTTGACTTGTCAAGTAAAGGATAAGTAATCAGCTAGCAAAAATCAGTTGCAAATATCAAGTCTCCTTAAGAACACCGAGAATCCCTTTCTACTGACAATCAGTGCACGGGCATTGCGATATCAGAATGCAAGGACTCTTCTTTTGAGAATCGCGCCTTATATAATCTTTGGCACATAAACATTCCGAGGTTTCACATTTTTTCTGAAACATTACATCTTTCAGTCACAACCACTACTCCACTCAATTGTCGAAAGCACAAGAAATACACGCAGACTTACCAGTGGACAACTTATGGGCTCCGGGTTGCTGCATGTCGGTTCGCAAATATTGGAACAACTAGTAGACACTTCGTGCGGCCCACATTTATCAGAATCTATAATTAAGCGTGAAATTTGTCTGTAAAGATTCTCGAATTTCGTAAATTTGTGGAGAGTTTACGAGGAACGATTTGTCCGGGTCTAACTTCGTGACTGACTTACGTGGCTCGGTATCACATGGGTTAGGACATTCTGATATGGGGATACAAGAGCTGTTCTTAAACTCCGATCTTATGTAACCCTCTGCGCAATTGCATCCGTCCAAAAGACAAATCTGAAATGAAAATGTTTTAGTTAATCGTTGAGATTCTGTGATCTTTACACGCCGTGGTACACGATTTTAACACACCGCGGGACAGATTCCAGGCAACGGATTCGTGCACGTAGGTGGACAAAAATCGACACATCCTGAAGTAACTGGAACTGTGTTTGGACCGCAATTGAAATCTGTCGTCTCTGTAATTTCATGTGCAAATATCTGATCAAAAAAATTTCAATAAGATTGATAAAACTGAGGAAATCTCTGTAAAAACTTACGAAACGTGGGGACGAGTTTTATGAATATCAAAATGGCCAGTGACTTTTGCAACATGTTTGACGTTAAGACGCAAATAGTCACGTTTGCAGTAGAATTGTTATTTTTTTGTTTGACTCTGACTACCGACTCTGGTCTTACATGGAATACGTTGCGATCATTGAGTGGTACCTAACTCTGAAGTAGTGTTACCATTTTTTTGAATATAAATAACTATAGTACCCGAACATTTTATGTACACACAATTGCAAGCTGATGGTTATCATTACGACCATACGTAAATATATAATACAGATGGTGCTATGTAGCAAAGTAAAAATAGTTTGTCTCTAAATATTGAGACTTTATGACAAAATATTTGAATACGAACGGTAAACCATTCGCTTAGTTAAATGGAACGACGTTTTTATGTCAAAAAGGCTATAAGTTCTTACTTTGATATCGAAGAAACACAAATTTCACTTAAAGTTTTTCGCTATGCTAGAGATTGGTTCTCTACTAGAAATTCTCTCTGATTTTTCACGTAATCAAAAGTTAATTCTCAACTGCAGTCCGGATTTCAAAGTATAATCATACTCAACTACTCTTTTTCCCATTATGCTATCGATTCAGAACTGTGAGCTTGACAGTGAGAAAGAATTTTTTGCATCAACCAAACATATCTAGTCAGAATAACGAGTCGTGTCTAGTTTTTCACATTCGATTCGAATAATACCATAAATCGTATTCCCTAATCATGTTTCTTGAACGAAGGCAACACCTATTTCACCTCATTTCACGCTGCATACATTTCGTTTGTTGCTATAAATGTTTTTACGTCAGTATATGAAGATAAGGTAAAATCCATATGTCTACTTGAATATATTTTTATTCACTGCAGTTATATTCATACATCTACTTGAAAACATTTTTATGATATTTTTATTATAGGAAGTACAAAAACCATGTTCAACACGGTTTTTCAATCGGCATGTTGCACAATATCGAGTTCCGGTTTAACAGCTCTTTTCTACTCAGTGCAAGGGCATTCCGATATGGGAATACAAGAGCTATTCTTAAATTCTTCTCTTATGTAACCCTCTGCGCAATTGCAGCCGATCGAAATGCAAATCTGAAATGAAATTATGTGAATTATTCGTTGGGATTCTGGAATGAGTACACACCGTGTTTTGAGATTATAACTCACTCTCGGGCAGGGTCCGGGCACCCGTTGCGGGCACGTGGGTGGACAAAAATCGACACATCCTCCAGATGGAATCGGAACCGTGTTCGGACCGCAGTTGAAATCCGTCGATTCTGTAATTTCATTTGAAAGTAGCTAGTTTGAAAATCCTATACCGATCAGGTACTCTATGTGCCAAAAGAACTATATGCGAATTTTCCTGTAAACACTAGGCAAGCGACCAGGTGCAGTTTCACCATACAAGAATAAGTATTTCGACAATTCGTTACATCTTTGCCCAATTTTAATTACCGTGTATAATATACTTACAAAATCGAATTATTTTCGTTGTTTTTCTCATTTTTTTTTATCTACTGTGACTTGGAATTCACCTTGAATAAGATTCTCTACTCACCGTCAGAAGGGCAAGACGATATCGGAACGCAAGGGCTGCCAGCGCTGTCATCTAATCTTGTGTAGCTTTCGGCACAGACGCATCCTGGTACACAATCTGACACCTTGAAGCGAAATATTATCAAATTTATCTGCAATTGGTGGATTATTATAAAGATGAAAAATACACGACGACTCACGGGCTGATTTGGACAGTTGAATATCTCTCCTTGGTTGGCACATGTACCCAAAACACAATTACTCATGCAATCAGTGCGTACTTCGTGATTCTCTTCATCACAACGCAATTCTGTAATATGGAATTTATTTTTAACGTAAAGAAAACTTGGTGATGACTATTGCTAACTTATTCCGATCTAGAGAACAGCATGTATTATAATTGACCACTACTTCTCTTGCCACCAGCGGCGAAGGCGATAAGCGCTGAAAGCAGCAGAGCAACAAATACACCTCGTTCCATATTGGCGTCAATCAGTCACCGTGATGATCGTGAATTATTATAGAAACTAATGTTACGCCGAGTTTGTCACCGACTTATAAGATCTGTTCTTATCGACAGCAGTAAGGAAGAACGTGCTATCTCAAATTGTGCTAGAATAACGCGCTATCTCAAATTGTGAAAGAAGATCGTGCTTCTTCCATAATGCTGTCGTTATATAGTCACTAAATTTTAACAAACGGCCTTCGATGTAGCGTCCCATTTTTAATGCAAATATTTTTTCCAATGGCTGTTTGTATTTCTACTCATGAAATAACGAATTATTACCAATCGTTTATTGCGCCAGCTCAAGAATACATAAATGAACAGCTTGAAATGTTTACTTTTTCCAAATTTTTACTCGATATCATTTATTCAGCCAATGAGAAAAGATATTTTCCGTAAAAATTGAGACTATATCAACGCACCATACAAATAATATCACTTTTTCATATTCCCAGACGAAGACTATCACTTTTTAACTGAGTGCGAGAGAATAGATTATTTTTAAAACAATCTGCGCAAAATTAGCTCATGTCGTGCAATTAGACTATTAAGTAATGAATTAGTAAATTAAAGTCACGTTTCGAAGGAGCGTGCGTGGAATAGGCATTTAGCGCGAGCTTCGCTGCAGAGAAAGAATGAGACACTATTTAACCCTTGATTGGTATGAGGAATCAAAGTTTGCGCATGCCGTTTGGAAAGTGATATTTTTCGTCCAAGATTTGTAAAAGTGATACTCTTCGTATGGTGCATTGATATGACAAAATATTTCTAGGTATACGAACGGTAAACCATTCGCTTAGTCAAATCGAACGTCGTTTTGATGTCAAAAAGGCTAAGTTCTTACTTTGATATCGAAGAAACACAAATTTCACTTAAAGTTTTTCGCTCTGCTAGAGATTGGCTCTCTACTAGGAATTCTCTCTAATTTTTCATGTAATCAAAAGTTAATTCTCAACTGCAGTCCGGATTTCAAA
The DNA here is from genome assembly GCA_944452935.1 of Rhogogaster chlorosoma. Classification (NCBI taxonomy): domain Eukaryota; kingdom Metazoa; phylum Arthropoda; class Insecta; order Hymenoptera; family Tenthredinidae; genus Rhogogaster; species Rhogogaster chlorosoma. Next base: position 19,603,264 of record OX101801.1, on the reverse strand, counting down.
GTATAATCATACTCAACTACTCTTTTTCCCATTATGCTATATTGATTCGGAACTGTGAGCTTGACAGTGAGAAAGAATTTTTCGCATCAACCAAACAGATCTAGTCAGAATAACGAATCGTGTCGAGTTCTTCACATTCGATTCGAATAATACCATAGATTGTATTCCCTAATCATGTTTCTTGAACAAAGGCAACACCTATTTCAAGTCATTTCACGCTGAATACATTTCGTTTGTTGCTATAAATGTTTTTACGTCAGTATATGAAGATAAGGTAAAATTCATATGTCTGCTTGAATATATTTTTATTCACAGTTATATTCATACATCTACTTGAAAACATTTTTATTATATTTTTATTATAGGAAGTACAAAAACCATGTTCAACACGGTTTTTCAATCGGCATGCTGCACATTATCGAGTTCCGGGTTAACAGCTCTTTTCTGCTCAGCGCAAGGGCATTCCGATATGGGAATACAAGAGCTATTCTTAAATTCTTCTCTTATGTAACCCTCTGCGCAATTGCAGCCGCTCGAAAAGCAAATCTGAAATGAAAGTATGTGAATTATTCGTTGAGATTCCGGAATGAGTACACACCGCGGTACAAGATTATAGCTCACTCTCGGACAGGGTCCAGGCACCCGTTGCGGGCACGTGGGTGGACAAAAATCGACACATTCTCCAGATGGAATCGGTACCGTGTTCCGACCGCAGTCAAAGTCGTCCGGTGCTGTAATTTCATTTGAAAGTGGTTGGTTTGAAAATCCTATACCGATCAGACGGTATTCTCATCTGTGCCAAATGAATTATATTCGAATATCCTACAAATATTAGGCAAGCGACTAGGTGGTTCACTATACAGGCAAACCCCGACAATTCTTTGTACCCATGCCTAATTTCTTTTACAGTGTATAATATACTTCCAAAATGAAATTATTTCGTTGTTTTTTTTTTTTATTTACTGTGACTAGGAATTCACCTTAAATAAGATTTCATACTCACTGTGAGGGGGACAAGAAGTTGTAAGAACGCAAGGGCTGCCAGCGCTGTCATCTAGTCTTGTGTAGTCTTCAGCACAGGTGCATACTGGTTTACAATTCGGATCCTTGAAGAGAAATATTGATCAATTTATATTAAATCACTGAATTATTAGAAAGAGAAAGATACATGATGACTCACGGGCTTGCCTGAACAGCCAAATGACTCTCCTACGGTGGCGCATGTAGCCTCAGGACAAGCACTCGAGCAATCATTGAGTACTTCGTGTTTCTTTTTATCACAATGGCAATCTGTAATATGGATTTGATTTTTGGACCCAGAGCAAACTTGCTGATGATCATTACTATCTTATTCCGATCTAGAGACCAGCATGTAAGTATTACAATTGACTATTGCTCACTTTTGCCAACAGTGAAGGTGATAAGCACTGAAAGCATTAGAGCAACATATACACCGCGCTGCATATCGGAGTCAATTAATAACCCTACAATCGTGAATTATTAGAACAGAATGTTACGCCGAGTTTGTCACCGACTGTAGGATCTGTCCTTATATAGTCAATAAGTTTTAACAACCGGCCTTCGATATAGCGTCTCATTTTTAATGCAATATTTTTTTTCCAACGGGTGTTTGTATTTCTACTACCTACTGAAATAACGAATTGCCAATAATTTATTTTTCTCATACAAGGATATATAAATGAACAGCCGGTAATGCTTACTTTTTTCAACTCTTTATTCGAAATCATTTATTCAGTCAATGAGAGAAAATATTTTTATTCAATTTACATCTCCTCCATGAACTAGTCAGCGTCATCTTCGGCTGCTAACAGAAGTCCCAAATTTGATAAATACGATGTACACCATGAAGATTGATAGCTCTCGGATGCTGCAGAAGTTGCAACAGACTTCTGGAACGAAATCGTATATTTTCATTCCCATAATTTGGCCCGCGAGATCGTAGCGTACCTACGTGCGTCCTATTTTTCATCAAGAAAAATCGTCGACCACTATACCTGTCGTCCACATAGTTTATTCCACTTCAGACCAAACCGGAAGACAATTCAAGCGGCAGCAATATCCCGTTCAGGTTCCGGTGGCCTTACAAGAGAATTAACATTGCTAGGGTCAACTGTCACCTCCGTGATTAACGATGGGAATCAAATGACCAGATCGAAAGGTCTCGCCGATTGGAGATCTGGATTTATACACGTGTATTAGAGGAGGATAAACATGCGTTACGGCGTAATGCCAAAGTATATATATACTCTTTGGATCAATATCGGTTCTCCGGTAATTAAGTAAATCGATCGCTAGCAAAGAGTAAAGACAAGAGGGTGAAACCAAAGCCGTATCAAGATAGCTGCGTAGACGTACGGTAAACACACATCATACGCCCTGCTGGAATTTGGCGAGTCAGGTTCAACGATGGCTTTAATGCCGTCATTAGCAAGGATACTGAGACCTATCGAGTGTTAACAATAACTTGGTCGAATGCTTTCATGCTTTGGTCTGGACGTCGGCGAACACTTGAATATGGAGACCAGTCGTAGCCGAAGAGTATGAGACTTGATCCAATTAGCGGAACCCATATCAATATTTCTGGGCTCGTTGAGCTTGGTTTGTGTCCTCGACAACATAGTCGAACGCACGAGTGCAGAACGGAAAAATTCCTGTTGACGCTAAGGGACGCCAGTCGAGGGTGATTCGGACTTGGGGAGGACCTCTTCCCGGTTCACAATACGAAGCCAAAAAAGAATTCTTCGTTATCTAGTATACGGTAATGCAGACACCCTCGTTATAGAAACGAAAGAAAATACGTGCAGTTCGACGATCCGGCAATCCGCGACATTTCTACTGCCAATTAGAACGCGCAGCCCCAGGCTCGGTGGAAACCTCATAAAAGCAAAATCTGAATTTAATTAGCTGGTACGAGGTGAGGATTTCGCCTCGGAATGAAAAAAGGCGGTTAACGGTTTGTTTCGTTGAATAAAAAACGATTTTCTTTGGAGACAATTAATGGGAGAACCGTAATCACCGGATATCATTCTCAACGTTGAAGAATATCCGCCACCCTTGTCCTACGAATGGTCGTTTAAACGTATTTTAATTCTGCATAGATAATCGATAGCCTTAATTAATCATCTTCCCCGAAGCCTTCCGTTTCGACAGAACTTCGGCATCTACATCAAAACGTAAACAAGATTTTCGTGACCCGAGACGCTGCAGCGAGGGTAGCGTCGTTCAGGGTGAGGCAGGGTGGAACAGGGAAAGGTAGGGCGCCAACCCCTCGGAGTATCGACCGAACAACGATATGCTATACACTCAACGTAGTGAGCCGGCCCTCACACATGTACCGACATACGACACTCAGGATTCAGCTAGAGAAAAAATCTGTACTTGCGTAAAAAAAGCATCAGACGATATCCCAGGGTATAAAAAATAAACGCAGAATGCTGTATCTCACAGATTTTAGATTATGACTATAAACAGACACGTGATTCTGTCTTGGTAGATGTAGAAACTACTAGGAAGGCTTCCGACAGTGTGATCCCGTGAGCTTTTCGATATGGCTTGTTTCTTACGATTAGTTACGAGCTCACGTGCTGGTCGGATAATTCAAACGGATTTGAGAAGAGATATAGGTCTAATAGTGGTCCGTCTGAAGGTGTGTCCGTCACACGTGTCTTACTTTTTTCTATTTATTTCTGAGAAGCAGATTTATTTCCGCACATAGTATCTCCCTCTGCACGCATGTGTCAGACGCACGCGCGTGAATATGTACTTCATGAAACTGACGCAGCGATACCAGGTAGCGAATACACGCTTCGGTCCTCTACTCGTGCCCAAAAATAACGCAATTTATATAATTACACGATTCCCTGGAAGGACCGGCGCAGGGGTACTATAATTGTACGTTTATATCTAGGATTCCATGAAATTTAGTAGCCTCGATATTTCACTGAATTTGACTATTACAAACAAGGCGTTACGCGAAAGGTACTACCTCACACCTTTCCGACAATTAAATCCTCCGCAAATCCGGCCTTAAATCCGATCGAATTCAATCGCTCCATTTACTGACAGCTATAAATAAGAAGAAACAAAAATAACAAAAATGGACTGCTGCCGTATCGAAGTATGTAACCACTTTACGAGCTTTCAAGGCAATTACACGAAACCGCAAACTCTAGGCGGAACAGCTTCTGTTGGTAACCACAACCCTTCATACAAACAGTTTGTTAATATTATATATGATGATATTATACCCAGATGTACTAAAAGTAACATAGCGGAGGCAATTGTAGAGGCAATTGTAACAGCAGCAGGTTGCTGGCTAGAGCCTCGAGTATCGGGGGCATCGATCCTATGCCGGGTCAACGAGAGGCCTCACCAACGACATGAGCGACGCACACCTTCGACTTCGCGACGCCCTCCCGGTCGATGTACTCTTCCATCAGCCCCGACGTGTCCTGATTCAGTACCAATTCCTTGAGGGATTTTATTCCCCGGTAAATTTCTTACGGGGGAAATCGCGAGCAAGTAATAATGCGGCAGTCGTAAATTGAACCGTGCCTTTACTTCAGCGATTCGCTATATCCGGGCGACGATACGGAGTGGATCTCTATTTTGTTCTGCTCCAATTAGCACCACTTTAATTGGATCTTTGAACGGGTCTATTTCTCCGCCTCTTAAGCCTCGATTGAATATTCTCGCGTTTTAATTTCACGAGTTTTGCTGGCGTACTTGTACCGCGCATGGACCAGCATCAATGCACAAGCTCACTAAGGGGCGGATACCCTGCCGTGGTCCCAGATGAACCAGATACCTGGAGAACGATCGATGCCCCAGATGAATGCGGTCGCAGCCACCACGACCTGAATCGCTTAGCTGTCGTACCTATACCGAATATTTTACCTCGGGTTATTTTCACCAGGGATTTTAACCGCCAACTCGGATTTCCTTCACCTTTCGAATACAGCAATACAGGATGAATATCGGGATCAGGCGATACTCGGAAAAAAATGTGTATACGAGGCTGTAATTCTTTTCTGAAATCCTGAACTCTATTCGAAATACTTGCGAAAGAGATTTCTGCTGCACTTGGGGTGGGTGTCATGAATATTGAAATCCTAACTCTTCGCCTGGCACGAATCTCGACTTTCGTCAAGTTATAGGTATATAGTTTTAAAAGATCTTCGTTGGAGTCCAGTGAGTTCTAGAAACAAGAGCGTAGATTAGGAAACTTTCGAGGCTGGAATTGTGTGAGAATATTTAATAAGGATTTGAAAATCCTTGGTAAACTTTTATAAACTTGTGGCGATTTGTGCAAGGTGAAAACGTGACTCTGGAATTAACTACATGGATTACCGAATCGTTAAGTCGGTAGACGTGGACTACTAAGCTCTGAAAACACGCGACATGTACGAAGCATGACTCACACTTGTGTCTGGGACGACAAAACCGACTTTTACGCGATCGAATATACCTACTTTCATCAGACGACTGCATAATCAAGTAAAAAGCCCAACAGACAAAAACTGTCTAATCACCGTATCAACTACGAAACTATATAACACCTCCGATCAATACAGGAGTCGTATTGAATAGTCGATAAAATCGGAATGAGAGATATTAATAGCGGCAAATTCTCAGCAAGATTAGGTAATAATACTGACCACTGCAACGTCTAGACAGCCTCGTTTAATCCCTTGCAGGGTTATTTTTTGCGGATGAAAAAGTAATATCGTACTTTCACACGCCATTTAAAAATTCGACACATTATTGATATTCCTTGAATGTAAAAAAATTCTGGCCTTTTTTCCTGTGGTTGAAAAAGAAAAGGGGGCGATCGTAATCGCGAGTAATTATCATCAATTTAATTACGCGCTACTTTGAATGGATGCCACTCTTGTGATTGATACATTTCCAGCTAGAGCCGTGAATTGATTCTATGTATACGCGTCGTATAATTAATTTGTCACGAAACAGTCTCCTCACGCTATACCGATTAACTAATTTGTCATTTATCTCGCTTCAAATCCACAGATTTAAGCTCGTCGTCCAATATACTCTTGCTTTAATACTATTCCTTGTTATCCTTCGACAGGACGTTGCCTTCATCAACCCCGCGAACGTAGTGTTCGTGTACATGTTGGTTAGAGAGTTGGTTGACGGCGAGGAAGCCTCGGAGAAGGAGTTACAGGCGACGGTATTAACGTGCCTCTATCTGAGCTACAGTTACATGGGTAACGAGATTAGCTATCCTCTTAAGCCGTTCCTTATCGAGGATAACAAGGACAAGTTCTGGGATCGATGTCTTCTAATTGTAAATCGACTAAGCGCCAAGATGCTCCGCATCAACAGCGAGCCTGGATTCTTCACGGAGATCTTCACCGAGCTCAAGGTGCGTTCTATGCTTCTTTTTAATCGCATTCCATATGCCATGAAGTTTTAGAAAAATGCAAATTCATTAAATGACTTTTTCTCTGAACAGGCATGCGGAGCTGGAGAACGAGGGACCTTGCCTGGGAGCGGTCTGGAGCGGAGCCTCGTCGTCTCCGGAATCGCCGTCCCAACCAAGGCGGCTTGACGGAGTTACACACACCTGTTGGTGCGCATCGCCAGGCACGGCTGCGACGTCACGACGCTCTGACCGCCGGGGCAGCGACGAGGAGGTGCTGTCGCGGCCTGAGCCATCCCCGTCAACCTCGGCGACGCGGCATCACCAGGAATGTAACCTAAGTGTATGTCGGGCGGACGAGACGCGTCGTAAAAAGTCCACCCCATACACAATCGAGGATTTAGATGCCATAGAGCCAGCGCCTCTTCAAGATGATGAATCCGGAGCAGCGTCTTCCGCGCCAAAATGTAGCTGCAGTCAAGAGCGCCCTGTTAGGCAGCTAGAAACACTGCAAAAGCACCGGAGCGCAGAGACTCGATGGGCTAATAGTTTCCTTTCGCCTGAGGAGCCGAGATGGGATTACCGCGGCCGAGGTACAAGGGGTGCGGAATTTCGTTGGGAGCTTCACACGTCGCAGACAGACGTCGACATTGCTAGAAATACGCGATCAAAGTGTAGCTGTCACAGTCTGACATCCGAGGAAGATAAACGACCCGCGGATAGAGGGGATTTACGGAAACATCATAGCGCTGAGACTGACAAATGGACTCTGCATCCCGATGCTGCAGCCCCACGGCATCATCTCCGGAAACACAGCAGCGACGATACTCGGATGGCCCGTGACGCCAGATGGACTCTCCAAGTGCCCGAAGTTCTCCCTAATCCAAAAAATCGGTGCACATGCTCAAAGGCGAAACGTTTATCCTTATCTCCTGCCGATGCACAGCCGTCAGTCGAACATTCTGCAAAATGGGTCTATCGCCCGGAGTCTACGACCCCGGAGAAGTCCGCACCCTCGTCCTCGAAGACCGCGTCAAAGAAAAACTCCGAAACTAAGAATGACAAGAGTCCGGATGTCAGGGTTAAGCCAGCGGGGAGAGAGCTCAAAAGACAGACGAGGGTGGATTCCCAAAATTCTACAAAGAGGTGGGAGTCCAGGGATCTCACCTTGCCAGGCGACGACAGTCGGAAAACGACGCAGTCTCGATGGGCTGGTAAGACGCACTTATCATTGCCAATAGAAACGCAGTTTGGTTCAACCTGGCTGAGAGGTCAAAGATCACTGGGTGAAACTTCCGTTACCAAAGGCGCGGATAAAGCGCAAGAGAAACAGAAGCTGGCAACTTGCAAGAGTCTTTCACCGGAGCCGGTTATCATAGACCGAACAGCGATGGCGAAGAGTGATAATGGCACGGTGAAGTCAGACACTCGGTATGTGTTTCCGGAGATTGCAATCACTGACACAAAATGGGCCCCGTACGAAGGCTGTTCACCCCTGCCAAACGTTGGTACGAAAAAACGGGACCAAAAGCCTGCTCTTGGTACCAACGAGACTAAGCGGAATCATCGTGGCGATGAGCCCACGGCTGGTGCGCAACTTCTGGGAAGCGAGGATTCTGCGGAAAGCTGGTCTCCCTTCCGCCATGTGACTCCGACGTTCTTTCCTCCGCCTCAGTCGTCGCCTAAGGCTGATGACGATGATAGATGGAAATTCTTGAACCAGATATCCCCGTTTCCGATCTACCAGGGTGCCTGGAAGGAACACGAATCTCCGGGTGAAATCGAGCTCGAGATTACGACCCCGGAAAAGTTTCTTCTGCAGCCTCTGATCCCATCGCCAAAGATTGTCGAAGTTAAGGATATTCGGCGTGGAGCGATCAGACAGGTAAAGTCCGAAGAAGCTCCCGTCGAAACTCTAGAGTCGCGGAATCGTCAACGACCACAACTTCTGCGCTCGAAGGCCCTTCTTGAAGTCCCGGTTATCGACCCTGCGAAGAGATCCCTTAGCGAGGAGGTGCCCCGATATCGAATGAACGAAACGGTACGGGGGCCAAGTCGAGCCAAGAGCGAAGAGGGACGGAAATATGGGGATCCGTGGTTCGCGAATAATTTGGTTGTCGAGTCCACAGAGATGTGTCAGTACGTCACGACTGTCTGAGTCCGTGGATCTAATTGAAGAATGAGTCGCATATGAACTAAAACGCTGCTCGTGACTCATGGGCAAATTTTCAATTGGCCCTGAGGAAGCGCATAGACAAAACGTATACCATACTTGTAATAATCGAGTAAATTTCGCGTACTTTTTCGTCGTTCGGTAAATCATTGTACCTAATATAGTCTGGCGATGAATCGCGATGTGAGAAGCCTGGATGTTATATAGTTTACGGGAATTATATACAGACAAATAGTGCACGCAGTTGGATATATAGGTGCGTTGGTTATGCCACAGCCTTTTACTATGCGTATATAGTAAAATTGACTCATAAGCGTTTGCAGCAGGATCGAGAGATCCGCGTTCAAAGATCCTGCATTAGCAATCCGCGAACAATTTATATAAATTAAATATAAAGTCTGGTGAAGTAGTTGGTAACAATAAAGAATAATATTGATAATGACAAGCTAGCATGTAAGTAGATGTAACCCGAATACGAAGGAAAGAAAGAAAAAAAAAAAAAGAAAAAAAAAACCAAAAGAAAACCAAAAAAAAAAAAAACCCAAGTACTTAAAAGTCACAACTATTTATAATATATAGGTAATATAATGATGCTCACGAACCCGATAAACAATCCATGTGTGCATTGAGAAGGAAATTACTTACCCGCTGAAAAGTGGGCACTGCCCGCTTATAAGTAACCCCATTGTTCGTTTTGATTGAATGTAAAAGTAAAACGATGAAAGTTCGAGGAAGCACGATGTATGACGTATATATTTACAGCAAAGCTGACGAGCCATACCTAAAAGTATTCGTACTACAATACAAAATGCGGAGTGGAGTCGTCGCTATAAGTTCGGTTCCCGAATTACTCATGTTTCGTAAGTTTAGTTGATGGCCCGAGGAGTTGTGGAGGTGGCCCAGTGCCGGCGCGTGCAATATTAATTAGAATAAATTCTATAGCTAATTAAGTGATAACGAGGGTAACTCCCATCCCGCGTTATGACCGTGTAACTGTTTGTTGACTTTAGGTTGATCGCGTGCTGCCAGTACTTTATAAAGAGAAAATAAAATGAAAAAGAACAAAAAAAAAAAAGGAAAAAAAAAAGAAACATAATAAGTTGGGATTCGTTGCGTTGAGAAAACGCTACGAAAATATGATTCGAAAATCTTTGAGTCCTGCCGTACTATGACGAATTGAGAAACGACGATAAAGATTTATCTCTCGAGTCTCTTCTTCTTTTTATAAATAATATTTTTTATTTCACTTCTTTTTTGTTTCTCTTCTTTTCTTTTAAAGTAAATTATAATAATTGATTTGACGGTATCTGTGATGACTGCGTTTGTTGTAATCGTTATCTTGTAATACGGTTTAGTCTTGTTTACTCCCCTCTCCCAAGTGATAAAAGGGTGGTATTTACGAATCTGTAGTATTTACCTACCTGCGATCTAATATTGTAAGAAATTACCATGATGTCTGCCACGCGACCACAAACGATCGAAGCGGTTGCAGAATCTGTACCTTTAACTGCAGCCTAACGCGACCAACACGTCGTTAAAAGAATTTGTAGTGAAATAAAATTATTTTCTAAAAATTACCAAAAAATAAATTGACAAAAAAAAAATAATAATAATAATAATAATGATAAATAAATTAATTAATTAAAATTAAACATAAAAAATGAAATGAGAAAATATAAGCAAACAATCGAGGCATTTTTCTCCTCGTTCAGCGCGATGCAATTCTATTTTTACGCTGTGTGTTTCAGTTATTATGTACTTATGTAGTACCTACTTACCTAGGACCCACGTGTTAAGTGTCGTTAAGGAACAGGCGTAGGTATAAATTGTATACATACGTGCATAAGTTGATATTATAATGTAATATATATTTTTAATTGGGCTGAGCCTCCGGTCCTGAATGCAGTGATCGATCATTAAGAAAATATATATCCTGCTCCCGACTGATGCCGAAGATTATCCAGATTTTTCAAGCGAATAAACTACTGCTTGTGTTAGTTGTGTAATTATTGTCAAGATTTCCAAATATAATCTCCAGCTAATTGACCACGAATAGTGAGAAAAAATAAATAAAAATGATAGACATGGTTTTACTAGTTAGCGGCGATCATTGTCATTAGGAAATAGGAGCCTTTTGGGATCGGGATTAGTGTTGATGCTGATTACTGCTTCTGAACTTGACGCACGGTCCTTGATTTACGATATTTTACACGAGACGTTACGAGGTAATGTTGGAGAGCAAACGACAGGGGACTTTTTGACAAAAGTTTAATAACCGCAAATTGTGAAAAATTGGATTGAACGATTTTCATCCACGAGGCGTTGAATACTTAATATTATTTATAAGTCAGAGGGCACGTAAATGCTAGACAGTACAGTATATCCGTGCTGCCAGTAGCATAACAGATTCAGCTGAAGCCAAAATAGTTAATTATACATTAATTAATTAATACTCAAATACCAAACATATTATATCATAAAACATACTCCTGTGTAAATCATTTGCAATTTACAGATCATTTAGAATTTTAAATAGATTCAATTAGCTAATTCGTCTGAGATAATTAATTAAATAATTAATTGGCAGAATGACAATTAACGTTAGATAATAGAACTACTAAGTATTACCTACAGATAATAGATTGTATCTAAATATTATTCGTTATTCTGATCATTATTGTTAAGTTGCTTCTTAAATATATTATTATGGTGAAGCTCGTATCTAGTCTGAATTTTTTAGTATTTTTTATTTTAAAATATCTAAGTTAACGATAATTTGTGATCTGAACTTAAAAATGAACCTAAATGATATGGCGCGTTGCAGGAATATTTAAACTGCGTAGAGTGATGCATTATCTGTACAACAATACAATATACAACCCATAACATGAGGTCAATGTTGATTTGTTTAAATAAATGTAAGTTTGAAAATTCATTAATGACTTTTATTTTTCAACTTCTGTGAACTTATAAAACATATACGGAACAAGATTATCAAATCAAAGCTCACATCTATGGTGATTGGTGAAATTATTTATATTTTTTAATTTTCTCATAACATTTTTAATGTTTATTTCTTTTGCTTCTTCCACGAGGTAGCAGCACATCTCAAAGCTAATCTCAGTGCATAATCCATGTTCCCTTCCTTACCGATAAAACATTCCGACTGACTCAACATGGCCACGTATCACGATGGCCGACCTCAACAAAGAGTTGAACGAATATCTTCTCAGCAGTAAAAATGAGAAGCAATTTAAAATCAGTATACCATCTGTATCAATACCTAAACCATCCCTGGGAAAATGGCTAGGAAGAAGCGAAGAGGAGCCTAAAGAGGAGGCCGGATGGTTTAAGGAGACTCAAAAAGACTGCTGCCCTAGTATGGTTCGTACCGTCATCCCTGACACACGTATAACCTCAAACGTTGCACTTTATTCGAAAACTAGAGAGTTTCGTCTCCGTTTGAAGTATAGGTTTGGTCATCACCTTTTTTATTTTTTAGACAAGACTGCAACGGCTCACGGCCTTCGCTTTATGCTCTTTTATGGGAGTTCTATGTTTCACTTTATCTGCAATGTACATTCCAGTATTACTACTGAAGGCAAGGAAATTCGCGCTTCTCTACTCGCTGGGAAGCCTGTTTTTTCTAATGAGGTATTCTCCACGGCTGATATACCATATATATGTTCTACAGCTTTAAATAAATCGCATATTTCGTATTATATTTTACTCCAACCATTTTATCGTACGTAATATTTTCTTTTAGCTTCTGCTTCTTATGGGGACCAATAAGTTATCTTAAATCGCTGTTTACTGCCGAAAAAAGATGCTTCACTATTTCATACTTCACCACTTTAATTGGTACTCTTTATTTCGCTCTACATTTACAGTCCACACCACTCACTGTACTGTGTGCAGTTTTACAGCTGATTGCTATGCTGTCTTTTTTGGTCAGTCACATTCCAGGGGGTACAACTGGCCTGATGTTTTTTACAAGAATGTTTAAATCTTCTATTAGTTCAACATTACCTGTATGAACCTTAACAATTTACTTACTGGTTGGGCGAGAAGACAAACCAGTTTATTGAGCCATCGCATACCTACATGTACAGCACTGTGTGATTTGCGTCATAAACCTGACTAATTCTCAGTGCTTTACTCAGATTTGTTGAATTCTCAACTATGTCATTTTTGTAATAATTAGTTAATTTATATTATACGTATATAGCTAGGTTTAAGATTATACTGTTATTAAATTATATTAAATATTTAATATGGTGTTTAATTATTTTATTGGCAAACTTTACTCGGGAGTTTACCGACTTCTTATATTCTGACGATAGAATTGAATTTTATGAATCATTTTGTAGCAGGAAAGTCAAGAATGCAGTTCATTCTAAAAAAAAAATTGTATTAACAATGAGTTGATGAAACATCAAGAGATCGAAGAGGACGGATGAAGGATTGGTTTGAAGTACAGTGGGGGTTTATTCATGAAAAATTTTAATTACTGACTAAGTTTTTAATTAAGACTAAGTTTTTGGCTTTTTTATGCTATTCGACAGACAACTGTTCAATATTCATTCTCGGCTGATTTCTTGATCAAACTATTCTCCAAACTACGTTTTTATCAATGAATTTCTCACGTTTTCGTCAATATTCTCTTATCAATAAATTGATATGGGTTAAAAATATCTTATCCCTCTGCAATGCATTTCTGTTGCTCTTGCTCTGTAATTTAGCAGCTTTTAAATTATATCGATTCCTACCGCGTCGAGTTCGACTAACGATATGTTCGATGTGTTATATCGATAATTCAGTGGCGGTGTTGCCGACAACTGTCAGATCTTGCTACTCCCAGAAGGCTGTGAGATCAATGTGCAAGTTATTATTGTATCTAATTTTAGAAAAATATTCAATTAATAAAGTACAGTAAGAGTGAGTATAAGTACCGTAATCTACAACACTGGATAATGGCTAATAATGGTAACTATCAACTACGCAACGAAGTTATATTGATAACTAAGAACTGACCAAGGTTATGTTTGTTATACAGACGAGGACCACAGCGAGGCATCCGTCGAACTTGAGTCAGAGAAAGAAGTGACTGAAATCGAAGATGAAAAGCCCGGAGAAATATTAATCATAGATCCGGATACAGACGTGAGTTTAACTTTCATTTTGTTTTCTCTAAATCATTCATCCTCGTTGTCTACACGCTGCTGAGTGTGTTTATTAAATCTGAAAATAGATTTGACATTGCGAATCATTTAAAGTCAATTGACAAATTAGGGCATGATATACAATTAACAAAATTGCCATCGTTAATTTTAACTATTCCTCCCGTTATGACCGTTTAAGTTTACATCTATCCCGTTCAGCGACAAAGGAATCCAACAGCTTTCGCGATTTATTTATTTTCGAGGTTATGAGTCGTAACGCAATTCTGTACAAGACGACTTTGTTGCTCCTTCTAGGAACTGGATCTGAATCATTCTCGTCTAACGAAACTCGAGAATTTAGAACCGCTGACGAAAATTGAAAGGCTATGTTTCACATGGAATTTAATAAAGAAAATCGAAAATTTGCAGACTCTTACTACTCTGGTTGAACTCGAGTTAAGAGATAATCAAATCACTGTTATAGAGAATTTGGATGCACTTACCAATCTTGAGTGAGTATTTTAGTTGGACATCAGTTTATATTGATGCAAAAAAAAATTGAATAATTAATTGAGTTATTTGTTTGCAGAGTATTAGATCTTTCCTTCAATCGTATTAAGAAATTGGAAGGTTTGGATAATCTGAGTAAATTGCAGAAGCTGTTTTTATCCTCGAACAGATTGTCCCAAATTGAGAATGTGTCGCATTTGAAAAATCTCACTGTACTTGAGTTGGGTGATAACAAACTGAGAGAAATTTCAAATCTCGATGGATTGGACAATCTTACAAACTTGTTTTTGGGAAAAAACAAGATCACCAAAATCCAGAATCTCGAGAATCTGCCCAATCTAAGAATAATTAGCTTTCAAGATAACCGGCTCACAAAAATTGAGAATTTAGAAACTCTGAGCAAATTGGAACAGCTTTATGTATCAGAAAATGGACTAACTTATATCGAAGGGCTTCAGAACTGTCCAGATATATCCACGCTGGATTTAGCCAATAACAGAATCAAGAAAATCCAAAATATTGACCACCTAAGTAAATTGGAAGAATTCTGGGTAAGTTTCAAACATTTCTAACAATTGAATGCATTTATTTTGGACAAAATTTACAAAAATCTCGCTGGCAATGAGTAACAACATTTCTCATCCATCAATCAGCATCACAAATGGAAGCCTTTGTTTAGATAGCATGCAATTAATAAAGTTATTGAATATAAATGAAGGAAAATGTCGAAATGAACAAAAGAATATTCATGTGTTCCTACGAACGTATTATTTCGATTTTTGACTCCCTTTTCCCACATTTTTTAGATGAACGATAATCACGTTGAGGATTGGGCTACAGTCGAGAATTTAACAGCAAATAAAAAACTGGAGACAGTGTACTTGGAGAGGAACCCTGTGGCTAAGGACCCGAATTATAGGAGGAAAATAAAGCTTCTGTTGCCTTGGCTAACGCAATTAGATGCGACACTTTGTAGATAAGGAAATAATCGTTGTAATTAATATGTTGATAGGTCGTGTACGTTTATGGGTCGATGTTACCACATTTGTATCCTATTTATTGAGTATTTTTCAAACGATAAGCAAAGCCAGAACTGACCACAATACCTACTTATTAAAAATGATATATTTTCAATCGAAAAGTTTAAATTTCAAGAAGGGCATTACGCATTCGATAGCTCCGAAAATCTGTTCGAATAATAGATGACAGTGCCAAAAGTTGTCGACGTTTTGGAATCAAAAACTAAATCGTATTATTACAGTTTACAAATCATTCACTTCCGCTCGTTGTATGTTATACAATCACACTACAGATTCAACCTCGTGCACCTTAGCAATTAATTGTTGTTTCAACAACGTACTCTTGCGTCTATCTTCGGATTGAACAAACTTTCCCCAATGTATACCTGGAAAAAGAAAACAAAGAGAAGATATTATACACGTATTCATATAAGTTGATATAAATAAATGCGATAATTGTATTATGGAAAAGAAACAATGCCTCGACCCAAATTTATTTACATCCTCGTTTAATTAGCTATAACGATAACGCTGAGCCCACTCATTCACTGCGGGATAATACGATCGTTTACTCAGTATGACACAAGCGTGATAAAACGGACGAGTGATACTCGCGTTTGTACAAACGACGATGATAACAAATTGAATAGCACTCTCGCAATTATGACAGTGACTACGACAAAAGTCATAATCCTGAGTGGACAAATACGACGTATGAATATATACTAACGTTGGAAATCTTCAAATCGACTTTAAACGCTGGTTTGAATTCTGCTTTTCAAAAAGGAGGTCAATCGCCGATTTGTTTCGACTTCCGCCACCGCTTGACGAACCTGAAGTCAGAAATTTCTATACTCTCAAAAATTCAGAGTTAGTATTTCGAGAACAATTTGAGGGGTGCTAGTCGAGTCGATTTCAATCTTTTGACGAATAGACTTAACATAAGTGCAGATGTTATACCGCTGTGACGTTAGAAGCACAGAAATTACCTCGGAAAGCCGCATGGTCTGTGTAAATATTTAAGAAAATGTTAAATATCGGAAATATTTTTGCGCACTATTCGTCTATTGACCGAATCTCAAATTGGCGAGGTTCCAGGGGCACCTGCGGTTTTTCTAGCGCCTCCAGACATAGAAAACAAATAGGTCTTTGCTATTTTCAAACATCAGCTAGATCGTAAATTGCGATGGAAATTTCCCCACTTCTGACGTCAAAAAACTCTGTAAACGCGATTTAAACCGATTCTTCGATCTACATCATCAGGATGAAACAAGTTTGAAAAATCCCAATACCGTTCGCAGTTTTTGTCAGACAATTTTATCACGAGAATGGTAATTGCGGTGAAATCTGCGGATGCGATAGGCTCTATAATTGAATAACTCGTGTTACAGAAAACCCCGATGCCACGTGCTTCAGACTAAGTTCACACGATCTAGTCGCATCGCACCTACCATGTTCCGGTCGTAGTTATAATACCTTTACAGTGGGAAAGATTGAGTCATTGTAGTATTACGTGTCTTTCTTATTTTTTTTTACGCTTAAATCCTGAATTACCTTGGCAAGAACGGGGCTAGTTAGCTTCTCAGACGCGATAGTTACACAGTCGTCTTCTTCCTCCGTCTTTGCTGGCTTCCTGGACATAGCCTGACGCGTTCCTTTAGTAAGGACCCTGAGAGCCTCGTGAGACAGCACAGGCGTAATCAACGCCGCTAAGGGTGTTTTCTCCCTCACGAATCCTACCCGTAGAAAAATTGAGTAAACTCGATTTGTAGATTTCGAAAAATAGGGTGAACTGTTTTTACCTACGATACGGTATAACGAAGGATAATAGACTGCTGCGACTATAGTTTATTCACTATTTTTTTGGTACAGAAAACTTTTTCGCGAATCGATTTTCATTCAAATGTGGCTTCGGACTTTCTTTCGGTTTCGAGACCGGAGTTTATTCAATCGAAAATATTGGATAACGGATTAACAAACTTATAGATCTTCGAGAGTTTCATTGACCGCAAGATCCACTGATTCGTAGTGAACGAACCATTAATGCCACAATCGCGAATTATCGTAACTGTTGCAATGTAAATCTAGCCGATCATTACGGTCGGATATAAATTGCTAAGTATACCGACGATACTTGTAGCATTTGGCTTTCGGAATATCGTCTCGTGCTTGTAATATACGTCGTTATTATATACTTGTTAATTTAAAAAACTCATAAATCGTGTGAGCTTATTGTTTGTATTTCCGGCAACTTCTGGTGTCTTACATCAATTTGTTAATCTTTTCCATCAATCTACAACACTTTGATGGTTTGCTGGCTGTTTTATTTATCCTTGACATTCGATACGCTCTGCGAGGCAGTTTCTCTAGTGCCATTCTCTTACCACGATCCAATTAATTATTTCTAATCAACATTCAGGGCGGTTCAACGTCTCGAAAGTAACTACATATATTCGTATAATTGATTAGCATGTGCCATGCTTGTTCAAGAAACTACAATGTCGGCTGAGTGGAACAGCTTTTAAAATCTAATTAGAACCACTAATCTACAGCATCAATTACCCCACAGGTCTCTACCCACCTTCCATGTTGATCTTTCTCGTCTTAAGCGAGGCGCACATCTGCCCTACCAAGATTCTCTGAGGATTAGTCATTCGTCTTAATATTATGCGATCGGGGTCCAGGTAGTCAGGATTCTGCGAGGCTTTCCAAGGCTAATAAAAAGGCAAAGAAAACTCTAGCCAGAACATGGGTTACCCACTAATAGCTGTCCCACAAATCCACACTTGATGAATCCAACTGCAGTTCAACCTGACGTAAAAACATTTTCTGAACTCACTTTGAATTGACACTTTGGCGCTGGCGCATCATCTCCTAAAATGATCTTGAAGGATTGTTTTTGCGGATTCGTACTGTTCATACTCTGACAATCAGCCGTCAAACCCGAGATATTCGTGGAGCCTTTGTAGCTTCGCGCTTCATCGATTTTATCAACGTATAGTTTTTGTCTAGACATTTTCTCCCTAGCTCTCATTGATTTCTCGAATAATTTATTCGATGTCTTCGGACTTGATCGAGACTTCCGGTCAACCGAATGTAACGAAGTTTTTGGCTGTTGGGCTGTTTCTGTCGACAATGATCTGTTCGATGTTTTAGAACCCATTGGCTGGAACCCAGATAGTTTTCTTCTTGAAGAGAAAGAATGCTCGATTTTTGATACAGAAAGGTTTGTTTCTGCAGGATGGATCATTACACTTTCAGCCACAGCTTTGAGCTTCATGTTTTTGACAGTCGGTGACGAAGTGTCAGGCGATTCTTTTATGTTGCTGAAATCCTGACCTTTCCGCGCTTCTTCGTTTTCGATAGAAGTTGAATTCGTCTCACAAGCCATAGTTCCGTTTTTACTTGCATTTTCTGGGATTATTTCGATCTCGTGGCTAACTAGAAAGGAAAAATCTGGGACTTTCGATCGCTCTGTGTCAGGAAGTGAGTCTTTCCACTTCGCATAACAGCAGGCGCAAGTCATCTTGGTCTCTTGAATACTGAAACGACAAAAAATGACTAAATAATCGAAACTCTGAACAACGCAGATATACTATCTCACTCTGAATGCTGACACGAAGTGTTTACGTCAAAGACATCCTTGCAAGGAGGTCTAGAGTCGAGTAATTTTTGCTTCTGATGATCGAAGGTTTCGATATTCATTCCCGCCTTGGATCCGATCGGTTGTTCCGGTTCCACGAAGAGATTATTGCGAATCTCCTCGACGAGACGGTGTAATCCTAGAGCGGGAGATACCGCCAAAGTCGTAGCAACCAGCTCCTTCTCGATGCTGCTTTCAACGTTTGGATCGATTTCATCGAGGATCGACGCCATAGAAATAACGAAGCTGTTTGGTGACGAAATCAACGGTTGTCCAGCGAGAAAGTCAATGAACGACTGAATGTCAGGGCGAATCAACATTCTCCGAATTTCGTACGGACTGCTGGCAGTAGAAATGATTTTGCGCATCTTATTTGGATTGACTCGTTCGAGGACATCCAGTACAGAATGGACCAGAGCCTGTATCTGATTATTGACCAGAATTGCTACAATTTTATACTTCTTGTTTTTAAGATCGTGGCTTTCCACCGGATAATTTATGAAAATTGGCCTAAGAATTTTCCTCGGTTCTCCCAACGACATCCCAGACATTATGGAATTCGAACACAGAGACCCCGGATCAAGTATACTTGAGAAATTACGAAAGGGAGACTTAGTACTTGATGTTTTTAAGGCCATACACCCCATCGCTCGATTGCTTGATTTTATCGTTACGATTTGCGTATCAGTTTGAATGTCTTCCGAAAACGAAGGCAAATCGCTAGACCTAGGACTTGCACGCTTAAGTGTAGTAATACTCGGCTCCGTTTTGCGGGAGGAAGTCGCTGATCTTCCAGACCGATTTTTAAAATACGAGACTTTCGAGGTACCGATAATTCTCGGTCCATTCCAGCCTCTGATAGATGTAGCATTCATTAATCGCCGGGAAATCACATCGTCCTCATCAGCGTCCAGGCGAAAAGATATGCTCTGATCGTCGATGTTTTTGACGCTCGAATTACTGCGTCTAAATTTCTTCCCACGTGATTCTTCGGCAATAGCTTGTTTGATCTTTAGTTCTTGAGCAGCACCAAGCATTGAGTAAACATGGGGCGGGATGATAGTAATTTTCCCAATCCCGTTAGGAACCATTTTTGTGCGTTTGCGATTCGTCGAGAGAGCCAAACCCATGTCCGAATTTTCCTCCAGATACTCTTTGTATTTCCATTCGAAATCCCTGACGATCTCTTCTTCGGATTCCATCACGAGTGGGTTCTTATGCCGTTTAATTTCGTCAGAAAAGTTTGTATTGTCATCGACGTTTCCGTGAATATCCAGGACGTAGCATGGCAGTATGCTGTTCCAAGCGCCACTAAAGTATTCCTTTTTACCTGCAGTATTGTTGCTTTAGGTTATTTAGATGGTCTAAGTAAAATAGTTAGGGTACCTATATCCGGTGCTATCTCGGTCTAAACTCTACATGGAATATCGTGTACTCGAAGTAGGGAGAGGAGATTAAGTGTAAAACTCGGAAGACAGAAACTCAAAAATTTGAAAGTTAAACATTCTAAATCGTTTCTAGCTACGGAATGGATGAGACAGATGACGTGGCGCTTAACCTTCACCTTAATAAACTCGCTAAACCGAGCTACCTAGTTTCCACCTATTGTCAACCGAAGGTTTTCTAGTTGTATTTCATCACGACAATAACGCAGACGACAGTGAAAAAAAAATATTACTCTTCTAGTGTATTCAGCAAATATGCTGCTATTCGTTCATTGCTAGACCTCATCCCACCTTTTTCTACTAACGGAGTTATTGGCCTAATTCCCGAAGACTCACTGGACCCAGACTTGGCGTAGTGGGCAGCCAAGACATGGAGACAGATAATTTTGTCTGGGTCAACTTCACCGTCTGTGAAAATCATCGGATGGACTACATCGAAGACATCGACGAAGTTCGTTCTTGGCGATGTGTCCCGGGCCCTAATGGCGCCTGTGCAGTGATAACAGAACCCCGGATTGTGTGTTTCATACATTCGGACGTCCCTAGCCTGATTGGTCAGAGGATTTTGCTTCAATGATTGCAGACTTAATGATCGTATAATTTGCGAATTGAGTATAACTTGCAACGATAATCTTTGAAAGCGTGTTTCATAGCCTGCATGCATGGTGCTGACTGTGCCACTTGTCTATGAATCAATTTAAACGAATTGACTAACAAACGTCTGATGAAGAGTGCATCTCTTACATCGGTGCCATAGGAGGAGTGTGGCAGTTCTAATCTCTTAAGTTTAGATCTGAGACGATGACGGTCAGTTTCGAGCATCCGCATATCAGACCGTTCGACTTGCTCGATGATATTCAGTTCGCGAAGAAGTTTGCCATGTTTAATTTGATCTCGTCTACGGGATTTCTGGACTGTAACTTCGTCAGCCATCTCCTCCTGAATTATGCCGATAAATGTTGAAGAGTAAATTAATTTTCTCTGTAATTGAAAGATCGTAGGTATACGTGAAATTTGTCTAGTCCTAATACGTTCCGGCAATGTTCATTCCCGATAAATTCGGACGTAACTAAAACATCCTCATTATTCACGGCCTACTTCACTCAATACACGAAAATTCCTTATTCCTCTATTTTTTCCTCTCTTCCTCTCTCTCTCTCCCAGCCTCTCCCACTCTGTCCATCTTTCTCTCATAAAATAATGTTTTGCTTTCATATCTGCGAGTGATTCGCCGCGATCGCGTTTGTCTATAACTATCGATTTGCAATATTATATCGGTCACGTGTCGGCACAGCGCGGTGCCGCGGCAGTAGCAGCAGCAGCCGAGGTGACGCGCGATCTTGCGGTCCTTGGACGATCGCGCGGTCGGCCACCAAGAGGCGGGAGTAGGCCGCCGGGCTCAAACGTTGAATTTCAGTCGACGTTCGCCACGCAGACCGAGAACACACTAGTAGTAACCGAGCAAAGTTGTGTTCGGTGGTGTTCACTGTTCACGATTCAAAGTTCGGCAGAGAGTAGCCTTCTCTTTTCTATACCGTGATCCTCGCCCATGATCAACATCGGTCTCTCTTTTTCTGCCTCGTCTCTTCCTCTCTCCGTAGTCTGTCCTGCGCCGCCAGATCTCCCACTCAGCTTCCATCATCTCGTCATTCTCTTTTTATCTACATCTCTTTCTCTCTCTCTCTCTCTCTCTATCAATCTCTCTCTTACTCTCCCTCGTACCTGGGTTCGAGCTGTTGCAGTAAACGAAGCAGCGGCAACCAGGTAACTAAAGCGAGTCGACCAACCTGCCGGGTCCAGACTTTTGCGCGTGTCCTCCTGCCTCCGGTCCAGAGTGTCTTTTTTTTTTAATAACATCTCGTGTTCGTGCGGTTAGTGTATCTCCCTCCCATTTCCAAATGCGACTAAAAGTGCTCTGTTTACTGCATGTATAATCCGTAATTATAATCGTTTTACAGCTACAGTAACGAGCGGCGATCTCATGCAGCGAGTAAATAACAAACCCTGCCTGTAGCTGCAGCTGCATCTCGCTACAAAGCGAAGTGAGAGTTTAGCCAACAGTCTGCGAGAGGGATCATTTAGTTTTGTGACCTATGACCTATCCCGTTCTGTCGGTGATGGTGGTTAATTATTTGTGCTGCGAGCAGTGAACCGTTTGTTGTCAACTGTCGAGGTGAACCGGTGTGAACAATTACGAAACAGCCTTTTGGTACCCAGTTCGCGGCAGTCAGTTGGTTATCCGCAACTATTGCGGAGTTCTGAACGGAAATATAGATACATGTGTACGCTGTATATATTTATTGCGTCTCCGGAGCTAATCGAGAAGCTATATAGCTAGAGTTTGACATATGATTAGTAATAATAATCGCCAAACATCTGCGACTATTAGAATACCAGTCTTGTCAATAATTCTTTGAATCAGTGATTTAAACAGCTGTTTATACCTGCGAATTATATCTGATCATTGAAAGGAGGAAACCTGATCTCGTTAGTTGACCGGACCCTTCTGAGTTTCGAGATCCATATTAATACGCCTATTATACGGTAGCCAGTGGACAGAATTGACTTTCAGATTTCTAGTCGTATTGAAAAGTGACATTTGCACCGAGCTGAAATAACGTATGAGAAATTCGGCACAATACAGTCTAAACCACCTGTTGACCCAGCTGCAGTAAACGGACATAAAATTTCGCGAATTTCGTAAAAATATGCCAAATATTTTCACACGATTCGAACCGGTTAGCGAAAGATAGTCGGAAATGGATCGTGCGTAATTAGAAACACACGTACCCACACATACACACACACGTACACCTACTCTCGTTAAATTGTGCTTTGTGAATAATATCGAGATGTATCAACGCCGTGTGTAGTGCGAGTGATTAATAAGATCAACAAGGAAAAGAGTCGATCGATTCGTACACGTGAAATGGAATTCGGAAGCTACAGGAGCACCGGACCCAGAGTCAGGGTTCGACGACGAGCAGAACTGGGGCGAAGGCTCACCAGGAGGTTGTCGCTGGTTGCAAAGGTGCCGGCAGCTATCCTGCAGCGTGCGAATCCTCCGGAACCTCGTGCAGTAGAAATAACCGCAATAGCACCTGACAAAACGCAGCTAACGGTGAGTTTTCGGTCGCAATATCTTCCTCACATTTAGCTTCTATGAATGGGAAATAACAAGGTCTATTCATTCCTATAATTCGATTCAATTTTATCAATTCCTAATTTTGGCGAATCCGTGCTTACTTTCCGGGTCCAGCACATACCTGGGCTCTGTTTTCCTGCCAATGAATGTACGGAGATATGAACGTCTATACGCGTTAGAAATCGAATCTCGTGTTTCATAATTAATGCCGCGGAGTTAGGTAGGCATATTTATGCGCGTACACGACAGGTGGATTGTGTTCCTCTGGCAGTTCTTCTATGGATTATTGTGTAGCATATAGCGGCCCACGGATGTACAGCAATGTACTCGATCCTCATTGAGGTATTATCCGCATACTCGTTGCACGCTATTTTCTATTTCCTACTACCATAAGCACACGGAACAAGAACGAAAGGTGATCCTTACGTGTCCGTGACGTTTCGTTCGTTGCACTATTTCGTTCGTTCGACGGACTATTGTTTAAATTTAAATCACTGGGAAGAAAGTATGCGTGCATCGCTTTCTATTTTAGCACGGTGAAATGTTTTGACGGTTGAATTTCAATCAGTTATACGTTTCACGGCAGGAGTATGCATCAATTGGTAATTGACGAATGTCGAGAGTCGATTCATTCAGATCGAAGGGCGGGAGCTTGAGGATTAAACGATTTGGCGGATTTCCAAAGCCTTAGGAACGGATGGTGAAATGAAGAAATTCGGCTACAGGATGCGTACATTTCGCAATTTTAAGATAACAGGAAAATTAGCGTGTGGCGTAGTTTCGACGGCAAATTTTGCAAAGTAGAATTTTTAACAGTTATACTGTGTAGGCGTGAAATGGCCCTTGCTCTGATTACCAGAGCAAAAAGTCACGGTGGTTTATGCACGGTGACTGACCACCTGAATACCTTAACCCGAAACAATAGGGTTTATGGGTCTGTTGGATGTATGAACACGGTAGACGTTAATCTATACAAGTGTACGGTGTATAAGTGTATGGCTAAACTCGCGGAGAGATACTTTGCGGAAAGAATGAAGGAAATTATCTTGAGATGTATGATTTAAGTACAGTTACGCTTATAGTATATGAAAACGTTATTCTGTGAGGAGCGATAATTGACTGTGTTAGAGAAAGTCATTTAAAAAGGCCAATAATTATCCTTTATTGAAACTGAAACGGAACGCTTCCGTTCCAATTATTGAATTCCAATTCGTCCGCACATTACGCGTGGATTGGATTCGTCCGCTAGAAATAACTCGGCAATTTCGCATCCTTTCCGATCTGCGATATCCGGTGATTTGAGAACGCAAACGATTTTCACCTCAATTCAAATTTCCGCAATCCAAGGAATTGCATTTCATAGTTTTTGGTTTATTTCACGAATCGCTTGATACCTGACGAATCATTAGGTTCGTCGCACTGACGAGTTGCATTATTCCGCAATGAGGTTTTCTTTAGACTTTGTAGTCCGCAGCTTGTCAGGTTCTGTGAATAGAACGAAACCATTTGCTAAAACAACAGTCCGGAGTTACTGGATCTACAAATTCGTATTTTTAGCGCGTTGCAGTTCAGGTAGACGAATCGTTATGCAACGATTCCGTCAGTGACGTAAATAAGTTTCCATCACAACGAACGTCGACATACTAAAAAACAGTACTTCAAACATCAACTTACATTAGCCTGTCGAAGTATGAATACAACCATAAACCACTTAGGCGCATAAACCTGCCTACACACATACACCCACTCCAGAATTCATGGATTCATGGATTCGTGAATTTTGAATGACTGAACATGTGAGTCATTCAAAATGTCAGTCATTTGAAGCAATGACAGTTTTTTGCTCCTCGTCTGAACCGTAGATATAGAATGAAGATACGGGAACTTAGGGCACTTTCCCGTAGACCAAGCCAAGTTGTACTTCTCTTATGTCCTCAGGTAGGTATACAACGTCTGGTACATAGTTACGTTCATATTATGTATGCCTGTATCGAACAGGAAATTATGAACATCGGTAATGCGTTTCTATTTACTTTTTTCTCCATTTTTTTTCTTCTTCTTCTGCTTTCGAGAATATTTTTGGCAGTGACAATCGACCAGCCGGTGGTTTAGTGCGGCTAGTCTATTCTTAACGTAGAGTGTTATTGTAAGACCGCGTCTACCTGGGTCCGCTGGCTACTTGTCACGTAACATTCTGGAAATAGCATCGAAAACTTTCATACCACATTATTCATAAGTCCTGAGTCCGATACTAATATGCACAACATTGAAACGGCTGCATTCTTATCTGCGGCAGAAACGAAACAAAAAAAAAAAACGGAGGCCAAAATTTCTGGTACGATTTCTTGATTGATGGTCTTCGGGCTTGTGGCTTTATCCCATACACCATTAATTACTGCACCCAACAGCTCCAGTCGAACGATATTTGAATTCTAAGGTCGTATCCTGCATGCGAATGTGGAACACAGAAGACTGTACCTATTCTAAAATTAATCGCTTAAACCAAACCACGAGTCTAATGAACTCTTGCATATGACATACTAAATTAACATTAGATTGGATCAAGGCCACGCCAAGGGCTGGCGCCCGGAGCAGTCTTACGAAAATCCATGCCAACATATATCGCATTTACAAGACGTACTAGTTATCGGTCTTGGCTCTTAGCAATTCGAAAAATTCTATATGTCAATACGTATGTGAACTGAAAATTTTTCTGAAAATTTATTTGCAGTCAAAGACTGAAGTACGAGGATAGTATCGGAAGAGCAAGTCTCGGTTCATTTGCTAAGTAGCGATACCTTGTTCTTGTTAAAACTGTTAATATTTGACGTAAGGGAAAGTGCAGTATGTATGTACTTTCGGTCTCGTCGCTTCAAGTAATTTAGAAAATTGTTAGCAGCTCAACAGCATACAGGATTCTCCGATATTCCTACCAGATAGATCTGACCTTAAATGTAGAGACGCGTTTCTGTTCGAACGTGAAGAAGTTTATTTGACACAGTGAAACTGAAACGATTATATTTTTTTGGACAACCAGAGTATATTACTTAAAAACAAGAGACTGGACGGGACAAGCCGGAGATCACCGTATGACGGGTTCCAAGTGGAGTTTTTCCTTGCAAAAAGTTTTAAGTCGTTGAATTCCTGATCGTCTATCCTTGACGGCTTGAAACTCCCAAGCATCGAACAGCAGGTTGTAATATTTCGGAGTTTTAAAGAACTCGTGATACTTGTGCGTATCGCAGGTGGGAAAAATCTTTTCGAATCGTTCCAACTGCGTAAGTTCGTCCTCGTAGCGAATCAGCTGACGAATATCGTCCCTTGTTAAATTCTTGAGAATTGCCAAAATGTAATTAGCTCGTTCCGGTGATTTGAGGAACTCATTTTGCTTACGGGTCTCTTCGGAGCTGAGCATCGTGCTGTACATCCGCTCGTCCTGACGCATTTTTGCACAGTTATACTCCTTGGCGAGTTGACGTTCTTGGAAGACGGTCATATTACCGGGCAGCTGATAACCGACCATGTTCAGAACGTTCCTTATCAGCGGGGCCTTAATGGCTATGTCTAAGGACGAATCACTGTGCAAAGAGGGCAATGTATTCACCTCCAAAAGCCAGGGCTTATACTCCTCGTCAAGTATAATGTCAAAACCGTAAAGCTCATAGCAACTGTACGTCGAAGCGACGTTCTCCTTAATTACAGCACTCATTGCAGCCTCTCCGCTGATCAATGTTTTAACGACGATGTCCTTAATTCCATTCCACAAAATCTTCACGTTGACGTTGTCCCGCCCTAGATACGTCCACAATGTATTAAAGGACCATTTATGTCCGTGGCAGGAGTCCACGGAGTCATTTGCAACGTAATTAGGGCTGTACTTGTTGATACTGGTGTTGGTAAGGTGCATACAACGATCGTTCAGGTTCATAGAATCGTCTACGTATTTCACTGACGCAAATCGAACGAGACCCTCGTTGTAGATGTAGATGCGAAGGGGATCGATGCTGGTGACAAGGACGTAGACTCGTAAGTCAAACTTGGACCCATTTATGAGCTTTGGTTTGGTGAGATAACGTTGCACCACAACCAAGTGCCACTTTGGGACTTCCCACCATTGATCAATTACGCGAATGCCTTGCCCACGCCCAGACGACGGTGGCTTAACGATCCACTTATCTCCGATACTTTTTTTCCACGCGTCCTTGAACTTCCCCATATCTCGTGGAAGGACGAAAGTCTCAGGAACGAAACCGAACTGATCTAGACCGAACTTTTTTCTCATTCGGTAGACGTTGGTCCATAGATGATCCTTGCTTCCGAGATTGAAGGACCCTGGGAAGCAGTTCAGTTTTTGGAAACTTTCAGGATTCGTAAACGATGCCCTATCACTTGGCGATCGATTCCAAATTCCGGACCAGTCTTCCGATGCAGTGACTAAATGAAACCCTGATTTACGAAGCGTTCGGATTACCAGCTTTGGCGTTAATCCACTCAGCTTCCATTTCAAGTGTTTGCTGATACTGGCTGGAAGTTTTGGACATTTGCAATCGACTGAGTGAAACAACACATACGGAGCCACAAATGGGAAAAGACTCTTCCGCATTGGGATCTTGCGCTCTCGATCTCCTGCACCATCTTCATAACTAGAATCATGTCTTTCGCGGGGATAGAGGAAATATTCAGTGATTTGGGCGTATGAAAACCACTCGTCGTTAGTCTCCTGTTCAGTACTGTCCCTCCAAGCATTCAAAACCCCGTTACTAGTACTAGTAGACACGTTACCCTTGGCCTTTGGAACGTTTAGCACAACATCACCGTCCATATCGTTTCCGAATAAATTCTTTAGATATATGTCGTTTTTTTTTTTATCTTTTCTGCATTCAGTAAAGTTGACTCATTGCTAGACTGGAAATTTCGGAGAATGTGCACGAAACTTAGGAGCTGTCAAACGGAAAATTGTACCTCTCTGCCATGATGCTAATTTCAGAGCAGCTCGACGGGATCGCCATTTGTCTTTGCGGTATATAATAGTGTGTTTCGTGTCGCTCAATTATTCTGAACTAATAACTGCGTAGAGAATTAGCCCCGGTGTATACCTATCTTATGGTCGTCTGCATTCATGATTTGGGGGTCTGAACGAATTCATGATTCGAAAACATGTTATCCCAGCGAGATACTTTGCTTTTATTGTGCAGAAATTTATGCGAAACTTTTGCCGGAGTCGAGTCAACAAAAAATTTTCAAGTAATTATTACAATTAATTCGAGACGTTATGATGATTCCGAAATTCGAAGTTATCAGATAGGTATACATATATGTATTCCCCACTCGAGATTGTCGAAAAATATATTCGATCTTACAGACGAGTTTGTCGTACATGGGATAACTAATTAATGATAAAGTCGCGTTTGGAAAGATGAAAAATGGGTGTAGTTTGTTGCCAGGATGCGACTGGGGTCTGCGCGGTCATTGGAACGAATCCACTACGAAAACAACTGGACATGTATGCATACGAACGTTATCTATACCCGACCACCGAGAAATTAGACCGGTGATTTTATGGATTACAGTTTCACTCTACTTCCACGCAAAGGTGTTCGCTTAGTAGGAGGTCACGAGTCAGAATCACACAGTCACATCTTGGACCTGTAATTATTAATGATACTCATATATGACAAAGAGACGTGCCTCTTCTGATTTATGAGCACTGCAAATGAAATATCTGAGAAATCATTAGTGTATGAAATTCAATGTGTAATGGTTGCTAAATCCAATCTCCGCGAGAATGTATTTGTTATCTGATTGAAAACGCATGATTATCTCACGGTTCTTTTTTATTCTTTTTTTTTTGTTCTTCAATTTTGAGAGAAATTTAATGTCTCTATAGAATCTTACTCGTGTCGGTTTATCTCTCGATAATTTCATTCAATTTCAAAGTTTATTTTTAGTGAACGTAGCGAGTGACGAATCTATGGAATGATTGAACCGTCCGTGAAAGTGACCAGCCATCACTCTAATAATGGCTTTGCAGCCGCTCCCACTCCAAGGCAGGAAGTACTTGCTGCTAAAAGTTGCTGTTCGTTGTTAATATAACTATGTTTATCTCGACAATCCCGCAGATACAAATGCTAGTGGTCAGTCGACGACCATCCACTTACTTCAAAACCGCAAATGCCTTCGGTTTGATTTATGGAACTATAAACTTCGTAGCAATGTGGCATCTGAAAGGACGTTTGACCCTAAAGCCCTTATACCATTCCATCAAAATTTAGTTCCTATTTGAACCCGGAATTTACCATAATATCCACTTCATTATAGACACCATATATACGTGCTTGATGCTACGTACTAAACCGTAAACCGCTGGACCTCTTCCCTCGGAGTCGTTAATCTCAGTTTGGTGGTGACGTCGTGCTCGGCGCCAGTATTTTATGATAATGTAAACAAATTCTGTATAACTGGCCAGGGGGTCAGAAGGGTAGAAACGCCCCACGCCGATAATTTCCACATCTGGACCAGCCCACGCACGTGTTCAGGGTATCTATCTATGTATACACACTGTGTGTGCATATAGGTCCAGATATTCCCACCAAGAATTCAGACGTAGGTACATTGATTTCAGTATTTCCTAAATTATAGAATATTGATCAATATTTTTCCCTGTCGTTCGAAATGATAAACTGTATGAGACGACGTATAATTGCTTGCTCATTATCCTACATGATTATACTTTTGGGACGCTTTTGGGACCGGAAGATTTTTGATGAAGTTAATTATTCACAAACATTCGTCAATCAATTGGTAACACGTTGCAATTGTCATTCCAATTCCTTATTAGATCTTAGCGATCATTCTTCACTGTCTAATAATTAATTATCGACAGCTTTGCAGCAATCCGATCCCCCAAGGTCTCTGTGTAGATCTTTAACCACTGATTACTATGCATACCTACTTTTACTCTCGCTGTGTTATTGTTATTGTAATCCTCATTACGATAACTCCTGTTCATTAGGTCGATCGAACATCTGCGCAAACTGGCATTATCATCATTCGTTGATCTTACCTATATAAATGTTGTACCACGTACCAATACGCTTCGTCAGTAGGTTAGCTACGTCATTTTTAGAAACCAAAAGTCACGTTCGGAGTTGAAAAACGACGGATCTGAAATTGGGATTTTCGACTCATTTGTACCGGATCCTCGATCTATTAGAAACACATTTGTTACGCAATTATATGACCACGATTTTCGAATCCGATATATAAACAGCAAAACAAAATTAGAAGATAAAAAACTTTATTATCTTATTACTAACCACGTATCGAGCTGCAGGCGTAATATCTGCGAAGGTTAAAGAACTGATCGAAGTATGAGTATATGAGTATCGGGGGGGCTTTCTAATTGAACAACTTTGCCACACGCTTGATGATGTTTACGCGCAAATCAATTGCAATAACATTCATTGTCTATCGGAAATCGTGTAGCTATAATAAACGCCAGGTTTTCCTTTTCATTGTGGAAATTATTGTCGTTAATTACGTGTATATTCCGTATGGGAGAAACTGCTGCGAAAATGATCTTGGATTGATTTAGTGCTTCTGGAAAACAGTCGATGAAAGAACTCGAAAAGGAGAACCTGCGACGTAAGAATCTCCCGATATATCGCGAAGTATTTTTACATCTCATAACAATTTTCCGATCGAGACGTCGCCCACATAGTTCGCAATCATGAATCTCAAATATCGTCCGAGACAAACCTTTGCGATCATATAGATTGCGTGCAATTTGTCCTTCGATCTGAAGAATCTTTGATCACACAGTTCCCACGGGAGTTGTTACACACGTATATACATATACGAAGCTGAATGTGTACCTCGATACGCTCTATCGCGACTTATATACTTCGACTCTTGGATATCGAGGGAGACTAGTTTTCTAAAATGTTGTTGACGTCGTTTCCGCATGTTGTTCACAGACTCTTAGCACGCTGTATTACGCGATAAATTATCATCTAGTTACCCACCCGTTTTATATCGGCGGTGAGATATTTATCCTATTTTTTGTAAATCGCAAAAAGAAATGGTAAAAATGGTTTTCGATACGGATTAATGAAAAAGTGAATCCATTCAAACCACGGTGAATCACAAAGCCAGAAATAATTCTCCATCTGGATTTGCCGCAAGTAGATAAACTGATGCGATCGTGTACATTGATACAAGACCATCGAATCGACACCTACACGCAATTCCATGCGGCAAAAAGGAAGGGGATACACATGCGTGGAGCCAAGTGGTCAATAGGTTGTCGAGAATCACTTTTGGTTCGTATAGTTGACACGCTTTGGCAAAGTCGATGGTAATCTCTCTCCATGTTGAGCATAGGCACGGAGAGAGGGCTAACGAATAGATGGATGGATGGATGGAAGAAGAGACTCACAGGCTTACCTTTGCCTGTTGAACAGCTCGCGGAAGCCAAGGACGGACGCGTCGCGATGTCTTTCGCACAAATACACCTACGCATTACGCATCTTATGTCCTCTTGTCTTATTCTTTCTGCGCACATGTCATAACCATATTATGATCGTCGATATGAAGGAAAAAAAGATGGATATATGAAGAAAATTGACTCGTGGATTTTTTTTTTCTTTTTTATTCAATCGTTATTGTATCATATCATGTGATTTATTACCCGGTTAGAAACGACATACCGAGTGGCTTTACCAGATTCCTAACTAAAATTCTGCGTAGAAAATGTCGCGTGGGTAGGGGGCGTACGTGTAAGCATTTAAGTTGACGTCAGGAAGGTGTCTTTTGCTGTGGTGATCGTTAGGCCAAGGACTACTTGCAGGGAGTAATCGGACGCGGTGTATATCTGTCATTCAAGATATTTGAATGTTAATTTATTTATCATTGTGTCGTCCGCAGAGTCCAGTCATCAGCGGTGACTTACGCTACGGTGGTGAGTGGCTCGATTTGTTTAGACCGGATGATTGGCTTGATAAATTCATGTAGAAAATTCGTTGGCATGAATAGTTCATGAGTTTAATTGCGAATGCGAATAATCCCACCTCTTCATACCGATTTTGGGATCATCGTCGTATATTTATAACAATAATAACACACCGATTCCTTTCGACGTATGACTAATCGAGGTGTAATGAAACATCAGACTTATAAATCTACGCGCTGATACCCTCGAGCCACGTATCTTTTACTCAGAGTATAAGCCGCGTCATACCGTAGCCAGCCCCATGCAAACAATGCTAGTTATTCTCGGAAAACCTGATATAGAGAAAGAGAGAGCGATTTATTAACCGAGTAATCGTTCTCGGACTCGTCCGAGGACGATACTTACGCCGTAAGATCTCACAGCTCGTAATTTAAATCTCTGAGGCAATCGAGACGATCTCTTCTTCTCTACGTTTCTTATGTTATTCTAAAGCAATCAAGTGATTAAAAATTGCATTGTACTTGAACGAGTAACGGCGAGGTAGTGGATGGTCAGCGAGAAGGGGGAGATAAATAGAGGAGGAAAGGTTCTAGCGGAGGTCCACTGTCCTCGATAGACTCTTGACGCGTTCAATAAAGTTTTTGTTAAAGATCAGGAAGTGGACTTCCCTTCTTGTTCGGTCAGAAACCAGAAACCGATAGCCAGAAAGCAGAAAACACTAACTGGATCTGCCTGAATATAGAAATGGGATTTGTGTCGATTTCTATCGCTGCATAGCAGCGTACATCTACATATGTAGAACAAAAGTATGAAGAGACGTCGACGGGTTCTATTCGTGAAAATTTTTTGATAGACACTAATGATCTTATATTCAAATAGATATATATACGCTTTGGATTTTTTTTTTTGCTTTATTCACTTCTCTCACTTTCTAGACCAGTCAAGCGAATCTACGATGGAATAGAAGAGCATATATTATAGTGTAATGCCCTGTTGTTGCTATAACATCACTCATGCACATATTTATAATAGAATCTTGAGTCCGGCGTCGATTTCTTTTAGTTTTCTGTGCCAGATTGTCTATAATAAGTAATGGTAGGTAACAGATGGAAAATGTTCCGATTACGTGTGTTGCTTTGGTTTCGTCTTTCAAACAAATCTAGGTACAGTGATTAGCTTCTGACAATTGATCAGAGCCAATTTTGTTCTAACGTATAGATTTTTACCGTAAATTATCCACATGTTGATGCGTATCTGTGAGAACAAGAATTAGGACATTGAACCAAGATTGACTTCTGCAACCAACGCGAGCCCACGTGACATTAAGACTATTTGCATTTACGAATTCATCGTCATAACCAATAAAGACTCCGTTAACCGGACTAAAAATACTCAGCTATATCCATCATTCTTGGAATATACTGGAAATCCAAGATTTGCAAACATTAGAGTAGAAGGCAAAAAAATAGGCAATATTTTTAAGGCATCTCGGAAATTATTTACACTATTATAATTCCGGAATGCAGTCGCTTAGAACTTCTTCATCACTGACATTCGTCGATCTTATTTTGCAACGAGGCTTAGTAATTTAGCAAACGGATAATAAATCGGCAGTCGCGTGTGTCCGCCGAAAGTCAAGCTCAAAGTTTCGTAATTCAAATCTTATGAAATAATTTTCAGATATTCTCATCCTTTATACTTCTAAGGCTTTATTGCAAAAGTGTTTA
The DNA here is from genome assembly GCA_944452935.1 of Rhogogaster chlorosoma. NCBI lineage: Eukaryota > Metazoa > Arthropoda > Insecta > Hymenoptera > Tenthredinidae > Rhogogaster > Rhogogaster chlorosoma. Next base: position 19,569,087 of record OX101801.1, on the reverse strand, counting down.
TGCTAATCTTGGCCACGAGCCTATAGGATCATCTTTGACAAATTATTAGAGCTATAAAAATGATTGATCGGCATTGTATCCAATCACAGTCAAGCTTCACACGATTCCCATCGCTCTTTCTTGTCTATCATTTCATGCGACCATTTTGCAAATTTTATTCCAAAGCCCAGCATGAAAATCCTGCTGGAGTCGACCGGTCTAGTCACTCGCAGACCGGTCTTATTCGTTCATCTTTGTCGCGGATTAAACTATCTTAGTTTCGATCTCAATCACCGGATCCATAGTCCATGCGGAATTAATACATCGAGATAAGTACTGCAGGTGGTATGAGATAGCGAGTTACACGGAGATCCTTTCACTGGCTACTAGGTATGATGATAGGACGCTCAACAAAGAGACGAATCTCATACATGTCTTATCTAAGACTGAAGTGTCGTGAAAAGTCTGTCGCTTCTGTTTGAAAATTTTAATTGCGCTCGCGCGCTTTTGCCTAATTAGTTTTTGAGTCATTATAAGACGCGGAGCTGCAACCTTTGGATAATTGGGTTTCGTACGGAATATGTGTCGACGGCCTCGGTGCAGGATAGAAACTAGGTAAAAGGACATCTGCAGAGAAATCCTAACATTAATGACGTCACCATAAGTCGAAATGTAAATGTGGTTCGCGGAGGTGTACTGCGACGGTGACATAATTTTTTGCGCTGATCCGTACTCGGGTCGTAAGTAGGTGGACAGGGTGACGAGAAAGGCAGTCACCGATGGCACTAGCTTCTAATCCGCAAAGGATATACCCGGTACATGCATACGTCTACACACATGCGTGACTGATCACGATCGACAGATCCTTCTGCGTGAGCAATCGCCGAAATAACAAAACGTGACTAAAATTTGATCCAAGCCTAAAATAGCTGGGCAATTCATTCAATAATATTCACCTATATGGGCCATAACCGTACATATCAGACCATTAGGTAAATCTTGTGAGCTCGTATATATACAGCCGATTTTCAGTGAGAAATCTTGCCCATAACAGCTACGAGGCGTTAATAACGATCAAGGTAATATTTTCAGTCGACAGACTCGTCGACATTTGGAATTCATCGCTCGTTTCTGATTGCCTAATTGTCTTCAATAATCATGTCTGATTAGTGAAGATAGTTTTCAACTGTATACCTCATTGGAGCGAATTGTTGTTAGAGGACTAGTCGTTCATTGGTTATGTAAGGAATATAAATTATTGAACTAAGCCAGAAGATCTTTTTGATACGGTTTTTAACCGGGGAGGATCCTACAACATAGATGCATGAATACAATGGTTTATTACAAAATCCTTGTAACATGACGATTTGCAATTCGCCAATCCCGAACTGCGGACCATACAGAGACTGACAAAACATTTTGCGACAAGTGGGTGTCGCTACTTTCACCATTAAACATATGTCTGCGAAGTTCGCTCCACATAACGGTAAGCCGTGATATCCTAATTCCTAATTCACATCTCGCCAACTGTTCTCGAAGTTTAGCACCATATCTCCTACTCTTGCATCCTGCATTTAGGATGAATGGTAATTAAAATGTAGCTGAATTCTTCCTCTCGGCAGCTGATCAGTAATTTAGAAAAAGACACATGACTGTTTCCGTTCAATTATCGTATCTGAAAACGTGATACTCAATCGTTCCAAGGTTTATTCCATTCTCGAAGAACCTGAATAATAAAAGACTAGACTGTTAACGAAGCTGTGGTGAGAATCCTTTCCTGATGACTCGCCAAGTCACGTAGAGATTAGGAAACCAAAGGACGGTGTGGAGGAAAATAAACAAATTATTTCAGGCCTGGCGACATAGTCGTATTTTAGCACAGTCGAGAGCCACTAATGATCCAACCAGCAACCAGTCTTCCAGCTAACTCGGCAGTATATTATTTTACTAAATTTAACTTCAGTATAAGGCAATTTTTAACACCAAAGCCAACGCATCATCCACTATCACGAGTGGAACATCCGATCTCAAGGTTTTCCAACCTTCAACGTTTATCTATGACTATTACATTATGCTAATCTAATATATGGAAGTTCTTTCCGTCCCATCTCAAAATCCTCGTTTCCAAAGTGTCGCCGGTTTGGCTCATACACATATTTGACAGGTGCATTCGTACAGCAAGTATATATCAACTGTTAACATTGATAGAACAAATATTATATACTCGCGAATATTTGTAGACGAATATGCAAACAGGCTAGGAAGCCAATTAGTTTTGGTGTCGGTTATTTTTCACCTTGGTGTGAAATGGGTGTAGATACTTTGTGATTTTCAAAATTGTCGCTAATCGTAGGTGCAGTGAAATTCCCGTCAACTTCGCTAATCAAATGCATCCCCGATTCGGATCGATCGATAGTTAGGAAGTCAAGAATATTGTGGTAATTGACGCGAAATTTCTTTACAAACCAGGTCACTGCTGCATTCGTCGCCTCTGTTCTTTGTGGAAAATAATATTATCTCCTGGTTTGTGGGAACATTTAGCTAGCCAGATAGTTATATACGACGTGCTCGAACGCGAGGAGCAAAAGGTAGCTGAACAGACGATGGGAATACCGAATCGATCGCGAAGTCTTTGCAGAATACTAGATCAGCCAGAGTTGGTCAATGCGCTGTGGGCAGCTTTTTCAAGTGAATCGTTTAGAAATTCGCGAAGGCGTCGACAAACGGGTCGCGCGTTTAGCGCGTTCATATACATCCGTTCTCGTATAGAGCAAGGTACAGCGTCGATAGCACCGATTCAGGGAATCTTTAAAGATGATTATTACGCCATTAAAAAGTTTTCTCCAAAATTATAACTCATCTTTTTATTTACTCAAAAGTTAACTCGCATCCGTGAAACTATATGTATGTGAACAAGTTGCGGAAATGTCTATTATCTACGGAACAGCGCCTAGAGAGCGGTGCAGTGCGGCATAAACTTGAATCCTATAGAAGAGAAACATCATTTCCAAATGCCGGAAACTACCAGCGTCGCATATTTATACCGGATGTCTTGTTAAAATCTCAAAACGACTCTAGCAAAGACCTGTTCAAATTTGTTTTACTTCAAACGTGTTTTCAACAAATTCTTTATTCTTTTTTCTACATAGTCAGGTACATAAGTCGACGAGCAAATTGCTTAGGATTCAGTCGTATGCAATATCGTGTCATTATCTATAGTTTCATTGCCCTATAGACGTGGATGCGGGAGCTTCGAAAGCCGTTTATCACCGCTTTCTTCAGGGCAGCTGTGTCAAAGGCTGCCATCACCTCGAACAATCTCGCCGAAAGGCATCGCTGCGTAACGTACCTAGTTTGAGCAATTAAAAGCGAGTTTCTGTTGCCTCGAAACTCTGATTTTCGCGTCTTTTTCTATTATTTTGATAAAGAAATGACCCTGCAACCAACATCTTCTTACTTACCTCCGCAGCGTATTTTCGCATCGCCGCAAATCATATATTCCGACACCTCGTTCAGTCTCGCAGATATGATCGAAGAGCCCGCTCGAGTATGCGGTCATTTCTTTTCGAAGACTCTTTAAATCTTTATTATTGAGTTCGTGACGTTAAAATGCCTGGAGTAATGGTCGTAACTAAGGAATACGCACCTCGTACTTACACTTGTTCGCGAAGTGACGATGCGGGATACCCGCGGTCACTATAACAAATTTAACGCGCTAAAAGTACGGTGCATTGAAATGTGAAGGTAAAATGATAATAAAGTAGAGCAGAGCCTTCCTTGCTGTAGGTACGTTGTACGTACAAATTACGAGTCGTATTGTTGTCGGGCTGTCGGATCTCGAGTTTTAACCTTCGAAGCAGCCTTCTAGCCTTTTCGTTCTTTTGGTAGACTGGTTCCGCGTCATACATCGGTGCAGCTCTACCCCGCTAATGCAGTTTATGTTATTAACCACGATTTCGCGCGAGTATACCTAAATGCTCCCATAAAATTTCCATCCAACTGTCTTTCCGGGCTTTGCGGTAACGTTCAGAAGAAATGACGATCATTCGAAACGCGGATAACATACGGTACTTATCTTATAGATAGTCGATACATATAATCGGAGTAACGGAATTCACTGCAAACGTCACGCACTGCTAGTACCAGGACACAAACCAAGCCACGTAGATGTGTGTGGATTTCAGGATATATCCAGACTTATCATGGCAAATTTTCAGACTCGGCCTTACTTCTCACCTTTCATTTATTATTCAGTGATTCATTACCGCGTGGGTGTAGATTTTGGCAAGCCAGCACATAGTTATATACCGGTTGATAATTATTCCCGACGACTTTCCTTCTCGACTTTGGCTAAAATTTCATCTGAAGTCGACATTTTTATGACATTTGGCGTTAAAATTGAAGCTTCGATACTTTGGCAAGTTTTCGTGCATATATACGGTTCAGACTTTGGAGGATGCGGTGACCGACGACGCGACGCTATTTCCGCCTCGACGCATTCATCCGCTACATTAAAGTTCAGGCGATCCGGTGAAACGGTTTCTCCAAGAATGACCTAGGGTGACCCTAAGAAGTCTCTGTATACCATGGCTCCGCCGCGAACTCGTCAACAATCTCGCCGCCCACGACGTGGCCTTGTGGCCCGGTGCTCGCACCTTTTTCGTCGCGCAGGACCAACCTGGTGACCTACACCGCGAGTGGGCGCCATACTGTTACTCGATGTCAATTATTAATTGCTTTCGAGAGACTTTTTTGCACTGGGATATACCTATGTGTATATCTCACTGCAGATCGATTCGCCCTCGATATTTCGCGATCTTTTATTTTTCAATTTTTAATCCACACGTTTCACTGGACTCGACATGCCGTCATCATCCGATATATGCATACAATACCTATATACGTGACGTGCAAGGTAGTAAGTACACTCTTGTCGTTTACAATTTGCATGTGCGAGACAAACCAATCGCGTTTCTCCCCGGTTAGCTGAAATTTAATGTACAGAAAACACAAGTTGTTTTTGGAGTGAAATCTCATTATAATATTCCTCCATCTAGGTACGTTTGCGATTCGGTAAAGTTTAATACAACCGAAAGTTCAATCCTGCCATTCGACGTGAAACGTCGCGTCGTATCTACTTGTCACTCGCGGCTCGACACGCATTCAAATATTCTCCTTAATTCTCACTTGATCTTGGTTAATCGACGAGATTCATATACATGTATACACTCCGGTTGATCTCCGAGTTCCGTCGCTATTTAACACTGATTGATCGCTTTATATGGGGAATCAGCTCGATCATTGACACATATAAACACAGTTGAACCGTTCCGAGTCTTACTGGAGAACAACCTTCTGGCAGAGCGCGTTAATCGAGCTAATAAGCAGCTTCCGTCATCTGTATGATTCAACGGAGTACTAGACAGCCTTACCATTTAAAAATACTTAAATATGAAACCAGTATAACTCAGGATAATTGCCCCGTGGCTAATTACGCTAATTACTCAGCCGGTTAGTCCCAATCATCTCAAACATCGCTGACGAACGTCTGGCGCGAATTTAACTAGCCTCGTTATCATTTTCACTCCAAAGCGTGCCGCTCGAAACATAATGCGCAACGATTACTCACTCGTTATCAATAAAGAAGGCACCATACCAGTTACTAAATCTTACGAAACAACACGGACCTGACACCCGGAGCCTTCGGTCATTGACTGCCCCGGTTAGCCGCCGATGTTGCCAATCGTTGAGTAACTCAATTTGTGGAAATAATTATGCAGGGTCTTTCGTTTTTTTCCCCGGGAGGAAAACCTCGTCAATTAAATTATATCGAATCTTGGCAAAAGTTATAAATTTCGCAGATTTTCTTCCATTTATGTACACATGACGTGGGATCCTTTGATACGCCAAGAGCGGTAATAACTCCTTCGCCATATATCCGAAAAGGTACACATTGTCATTAGAGCTTGAGGTAGACGAGATAACGACCGGAAGAGCCGTGGAATCCGTATTTCCTGCGTTCCGTCGCTTTATTCTGCATTAGTAGTTTTTTTATTTATTCAGAATCAACTTACGCAACCAGAAAGTGCGATCAGCGATCGTTACTCGCCCGGGGCTTGAAGTCCACCAGCGATCCGCATCTCCAAATATTTCTTAACTTTCCTTATACTTTCACAGTTCAATGATTCTGAACACTGGTGCTGGAGGGCTCTAATAATAAGAACCGAATTAAATCGTTGAAAAATAGTTCAAATAACAAAATGAAATCACCTTTTTCTACACAACATTAGAGAGTACTTATAAATCTAATTGTAATTGTCCCCCGTGATGGACGCATACGACCAATCTGCGATACCTAATGTCGTTACGTAAAATCTCGAGTTAAACTAGTCTAAGGACTGGTGCGGTGCGCAAATTTCTCCTATAGAGCTGCATAGTCGTTTTTAGCTCTTGCTACTTTTTGTCCGGGAACATAAACATGAACGTGTGTGATGTATATGTATATATGTATAATTTATCATGTACATAACATATCTATACTTTGTTTATGGTCTGTAACTGCAAAGTAGGTATCGCAGATATATACGAGGTACGGGGTAACACTATATGTGCGGTTTGTATCGAGTTCACTTAGCACGCGAGGAGTTTATTACAAAATTTAGTTCTAGAAATCGATTCGTCATACGTGTTCGTGCAGGTTACCTAACAGCCTAAGAATGATGACTCATAGTAAAAAATCAGTGTATAATTTATGGAGTTTCTAGTGTAGCTGATGTATGGGCAGGTTATAGTCGATTGTGCGCGATGCCGAATAATAAATGATGGAAGTTAAAAAAAAGAGTTGAAAAATCTCGAGTATCTATCTCGAGCCGTGATTTTTTGATTATAGGTATACGTGTTACATATAGGTACGATATATAAGGAGTAGGCGACGACGAGGAGTCCGTCTACGCGTATATGCATCCTGATTCCATTCCTGTCGACAATCGTGCCAATCTAAATTCACAATTGAACAATTTGCTAGACAATATTTCAATGCGACGAAGGAGTTCCCCATGTTTAATACATCGCGTCGACTCCCGCCGAGAACGAGACACGCTTGGCATCTCAATTTTTCATTCATGCCCCGACAACTCGGAGAATTTATTTCTCGTCGATCTACCTGCTCCAGCCAATCGAACTATGGCCATTTTATATCGCCGGCATCAAATCCAGCTTTTACTTTGCAGCGAGACCATACGTATGCAACAAGGCGAAATGTTGCAGCTGGTCGAGCCTCGCCTGGTCCAGAGAGAGCTAAATATATTACCTACGGTATACGGGGATTGGCATTATTCCAGATACGCGTATATTTGAATTTCGTTTAGCACTTTGCTCATGTACTTCTCTTTTCTTCATTTTTTCCATATCTATGTATACATAGAGCCATACGGGAGAGTTTCTTCCATCCGCGCCTCTGCCGGCCTCTTCATCGCGTACCTACATACGAGTCTATAGGTGGCCTTGGGCCTATGTTACGTGACAAACGTGGCTCTCAAGCAAATTACTCGTTGTACGACGTATTAGGATATAATCTCTCGGCTTTGTTTTCAACTCGCAGGTATCAGTGTGTGTCAATCCCTACCAGCAGCATAATATGCGGCATGCTAACTCCGTATGTCCCAGAATTTGTCGTACAGTACGTAGGGTATACCAGTCGTTATTATGTCGGGCAGCAGTTGAAACGTGTCATGCGTGATGTGCTTTCAAGCGTGACGATTATAAAATCGAGTAAATTTGCGGCTTACTTTAATCAGACGAATATTTGAACTCGGAAATGTTTGCCTCCGCAATTTGATAGCTCGCTAATTTTTTTATTCATTTTTTTTTTATTCTTTTTTTCTTTTTCTTCTGCATCACAAACGAGGCCTCCGATAGAGGTGATTCGACAGTTGTCAGAAATGAGCTCTATACAAGCCGTTGTATAACTTGAGAAACACTGGACCGAGATTAATCTCTTTGCAACGAAGAATCAGACTATCATGAATGATGGAAAGAGAGAATAAGAGTCAGCTGTAAGTAAGGCGACAGGCGACAGCACTGCTCATCAAAACGTCGTTTATACAATAGGCTATAGGAACGAGAAGGGGCAGACACGTGTTGGTTGCAATCTTAAGTGCATCGTCTCGTAGTCTTGTACCAGTACTAACAACAGGCCTGAGAACGTTGCGAAAGATTCTCTTTTGCTGAAAGAAGAAACGATCATTCCTAATCATTTAAATTATCGTTCGTCGTGTCGACTGCAGTTTCCATCCCATCAAACTCGACGTGCGTGTAACTCTGAAGAGTCTTTCAGCGTATACTCATATGGGTATCCAAGATTGCACGTCGAATCGTACAAGGTCTCATTTTCACGCAAATTCATTAGCCATGCTAATTTTTTATCCCCTTAAACGTATGTACACGCGCGTAAAGTTTTTTTTTCTACCTCAGGCGACTAATAAAATTTTGAATAAATTTCTTTGAATGCGTTTTGCACCTAGGTACATGCAATTTTTATTTCCATCCTTAGAACTTCGTCTATATGTTTGTGCCGAGGCTTAGAAGGTGGACAAAAGTAGTTAAAGCATCTGTTATATGTCTCGTTTCGAGTGGCATTACGTTTTACAGACGTATTGAATCCTCGTGAAACTTTACCCAGTACATATATCATTTGCCGGAGAGGGAATTCCGGGAGAGTTGGCACAATTACGTGTGTTTGTTGCCGCACAACGGAGAATCGAGACGAAGTAGATAGGTACCCGGTTTGGTGTGGATGTAAATTATAAAACCGTTTCGTCCGGTAGGAAGAAAAATTCTCTACCGCATCGCCTCGCTCGTAGAATAAAGAATTACGACAGGAAAGACGCGTTTAATCGCGATTAATTGTATTCTATAAGAAAACAAGGGAAGTCAGATTTTTTGGCTTATGTAATCTTGTATGAGACAGACGCAGACAATGATATACATGCCCAGTCTCCATACGTATATGTACAATGTATTTTATAGCTGTTTAACACGTGAAGGATTCATTCATCTTCTTAGATTCCCGTATAGCAATTAATCCCCATGGGTGCGCCCATAGCTTACATAAACTTTGTTCAAGCAGGTGTCTAATCCTTACCAAGCCTGACGGATTACCATAAAGATATTTTGCTGTCTCTACATATTCGAAGGCCAAGAATTATCCCAGCATGAGTGTAGAGAAAAATAATTGTAGACCGTGTACAGATAGTTATAAGTAGTTATGATATCGCGATAAAAGATATACAATCAAGATATTGGATTACAACGAATATATAGCGGTAGCAGTATGAAAAAAAGCGACAAGCTTTCCAAACTGTCGCTTATCCCAGGGGAACCTCTTGTCTAATTTGTCGTTTATGTATCTATCGATCGTTCGTATCTCTACAGCACTGCGATGTCGCGGTCAAAGTTTACGTCCGGTTAATATAGTAAAAAAAGAAAAAGCTAAAATGTATAGCCAAATCCCTGGCGTTTTGGTATGATTAACCGGGGGTCATCATTCGCTGTTGAATAAAAATTACAAATAAAAATGAAGATAAAAAAACCATCGATAAAAATAAGGCAAAGAAACACGCGCTTACAACGGTGCTGGACCACGGTCATCCACCAGGATGCAGGCGATCGCGAACAATGAGTCATCCAAGCTGTAGAACGGTCGAGCTATGCGAGTAGAACACGTATAACTATACTGTATATAGATTGCAATTTAGGTTTACCTGTAGGCAATCTTTGATCGTTAATTCAATGTTGGCGTATAACATATATAGACGGGAGAAAGAATACAGTATGGATTTGAAATTGGAAAAAATCAAAGCCATATACTACATTGATCTCTTTTCATTCTTACACGCAGCTCTAACAACTCGAGTTAATAAATTGCATTATTTTTCGATTACTCGAATGTACGAGCGCATAAATTTCATTTCATCTCATCAAAAGATAACGTTTTTAGCTACAGGAGCCGCCTCGGATTTCTGTGCTAAAAGATACTGAAATTTCATCCGAGGTCTTGGGCTGCAGTGGTTTGCGTTCACCTTACCATACGTATGTACGTATGAGTAGGTATAATACATTAACACGACAGCTGCAGTGATCTGGATTAGGTTTAGGTTGGGATGGATATAGGGTTGGGTTGGGTTGAGTTGGGTTGGGTTGGGTTGGGTGGCCAATTAGTCCTCGACCGTAACCACTGTAGCCACACGTGTCTTTGTACAGCTTGTGCTATACATACACTCGTGTAGTTTTTTAATAGCGGAAGTATATCGCCATTAGATAATTAGAAACTCTTGTAGAATGACACTTTAAAGTATCGTCAGATTTCCGAAATACCCAAAAAAAGAGGGGGGAGAACAGAAATTATCATACTTAACGCTGTCATAACAATGCTTCATTGTCTTCTCGCAACAAGTACGCGTGTAGTTCCTACAATTAATATAATGTGTCAATGTGAAACTACACATGCCTACAGTTCACGTATAGGCCGGCAGACTGGTCACTCGTTGCGAGAAAATCAATTATTGTACTTCTTGCCTCACTCTCGTTTGCTCCATTGATAATCGATGTAACAAAGCTCATTGTTACGATATCTGGCACTATACATTGCTATACGATTTCTGGGTGAGGCAGGATGCACGCCCGCAGGCAACGGACCGTTCCAAGTGCAAGCAGCGATGACGAGACGTCTATCAGGTTCAGGAAGACATCCCTGAGGTTGGGCCTATCCCCTTCTTTAATAACTGCAATTATCTAAGTACGGAGAATGCAGTTTTTATATATTACAGGGTGGTAGAGACCCGCATATAGTTCTGAATGAATGAAATTTATCCATATGTCAGTGGCGGCAGAGAGTTACCAAAGAATTGGAATTCGTATTTGCATTGAAACAGCGTAACTGGCTAATTTCGTTGATATTTTTATGACTCCAGTTCGCAACCCTCTTGATTGTGCATACATGCACCACCGTCTATATCGTATTATTTACAATCTTGTTATTCTTGTACCGGCCAGGTTGTGCGAGAAAAAGGATAAGAAACTAAAAAACACGAGGAGGAGGAGAGTGCGAGAGAAGCCGGTATAATTATGCAATTTAGATTCAGGCTTACGATTCCGGTTTGCCTTTATTAAAAGGGAGAGTGGGCGTTTGATCGAATATACCAACGCTCTGCAACATCGGACTGATTCATTTCCACTGCTCCGCCAATTGCTATCGAATAAGAATCAATGCATTCCGATTTTTCTTCAACTCGTACTTGGCTGAAATTCAATTCAAGGATTTCCCCTGCCTTGCAATACTACTGAAAACTCGGGATCATACAAGGCACCCTTTTTCATCACAGCAATAACTATAATTAATTTGAACGCATTTGAAGCAGATTAATGCATTAGATCAGCCTGATGTCAATGACTAGTATCGCTACCGAATTTAATCGTAAAACAAACATTGGATCAAATTAACTAGCCGTATCTCCTCAGAGCTTCGCGTTAAATGGCGATAATATGGAATTACATCTGCAATCCATGTAGGATGAGCAGTTCGGTCAGCTGAAAGTAATCCTACAATTAGACACTTGAATGAGAATATCATTTGCATGCATTTACCAGACAGACTCTCTTAGCCGCGAAGAGATATAGTAAGCGTTTATTATTATACTTGAAGTAGGTACCTATGCCATATGCACTAACGAGTAACAAGTTGCACTTCTCAAGGATCTAAAAGGCTAAGTAAAGCTCAGTGAGTTCGGATATACATGCGTATCGCTAACTAACGTCAGACTCGTTTTTATCATCTGCAATAACCGAACGTGAATGTACTAAATTAGATCAGAAGGCTTCTAGAATCAACACACCTAATCGCATTGCATTAAAGAAGTGGCAGTCAATTTTGTATCTTAATACCAGTCGCGGGGTCATTGAATGAGAATTTCTGTGCCGTGATATTGGACATGTATGAAATCGAAATTAGTCGCTCTGCGGAGTGTTAATACACACCTTTAGTGTGATACTAAGAAATTGTGGCTTTGGCAAGGTCTGCTCGACCAAGGTGGCCAAGGTGGACTACCATTCACTCCAGTTTGTGTCCTGGAAATTATTCATATTTTCTAACTGGTCCGATCTTTACGATTGTCTATTTTCCTCGGTTCTAATGATCACCTAATTATCGGAGTTGCCAAGTCGATTGTTCGATTTCATTCGCGTTCAATTCCTAATTGTCAGTAGAAAATCAAGCTTTCCAAAAAAACGTTGAGAACACGAATGAATATCCTACATTCTCAACCTGCTGATCCTTTCTGTTCGACATCGTGAACCTATACATAATACCACTGAGAAAAGTTTTTTTCTTTATAATTTTCAGCTACCTGCCCTCTCACCCGGGCCTGTATCTTCGATAGTTGCTTCCGTGTTACTCAAATTCCGAGTATGTCGACCCAGGCTACTCCTCGCTGGATCCCGAGCCGAAGTTGACCCAGCTGCAGACGTGGCTCTTCTCCACGGGGACGTCCTTTTGATAGAGGACTCCGCAAGGCAGTTCAATCCCATCGGAGGTAAATTCTTGTCCACTCATATCGATATAGGTCCCATAATCCTTTTCTGAATCTTCTTCGAACGACATCAAGTTTCTGCTTATTTCACCTTTCGATCCATTCTAGTATGTCGTACATTATATTTGCACTGTTTACCCAACATCTCTTGATATCACTGAGCAAACGATACCTCCTTGGTAATCTTTCGTAATTGAGGATTTACACAAAGATTAGTGACTTGTCATACAAGCATTCGTTGCCGGACAATTTTTCAATATCTGAGAATCGGGGGAAATGAGTTTCCTGCAGATTTCTCAGTCAGCGTTAAAAATGTTGTGAAAAATTGATCGTTTTTTATTTTTCAGACACCGATAGGCGATACAGAGCTACGGAGAAGCTTTTGCATGCGGAAGATGAATTCCGAGAGGCGCTCTGCAGCGCTCGCGAATTGTACGCGAGACCTTTGGCTCGTAGTCACCCAGAATTTCACGATGTTCTATTTCAACCTCTTGCCGATCTGGCAATCATCAGTGCTGAGCTTTGTCGCAGGGTAAGTTATATGCACATATTTTCACACTACGACCTTTCGATATACATTTTTATCTTTCGTCGTCAAACCAATCTAACCAATGAAAACTATTCAACAGTTATGACTCTGTCTAATACGACATGAACTTTGCAGCTATTTTAGTAGAATATTTCAAAAGTAACGTGATACGTTTTTCAGAATGTCTCCTCGGGCTATATTATAGGGAAATGCATCTATTTTCTTTTCTTTTTTAACTCGTTAGAAAATTGAATCGCCGTGTAACAAGATTGTAAACTGTTCGTCTGGGAGGCGATCGTGGATTTCTATCGTAGGTAATACCTACTTTGAATCACTTACAAGTTTACTCTGGCGTTATCGAGGTGGGAAAAAATATCGTTAATATTGGTGATAAACTTTAACGGTCGACGCGTCAAAGGGGTTTCGATTTTTTCATTCACCGTAATGCAATTGCACGAGAAAAAGTGAGAGTGCAGCGAGTGCCCCGGTGTTATAATTATGCAAAAGCCGACGCGCGGTATAAGATCAGATTTTGAATAAAGTTGCCTCAACATTATGGTGATTACCATATCGCCTCAGTTTACGTTTAGCCAGAGAAAATTAATTCCAGTCGCTAAAGAATCAAATTGAAAGTATGAGTTATCGGCAAATCGTATATAAGATATAACCACGCGCTGGATAAAAGTGTATTCGGGAAGAAGAACAACAAGAAGGAGTAGCGAGGGGAATTCACATCAGCTACCCAATACCGTTGACCACAAAACGCCATAAAATTAACCATCGGATAATGAATATTCGCACTCAGCAGACTTGAGAAATAGTTGAGCAATCAGGCTGTAAATACTAGTTATGAATTAACGTAAGTTGAAATTAAATTTTACGCGCTTTTAATGCATTGTTTTTTAATCTTTATTCAGAAATTTAGCCACACGACGTAAATTCTACAGGTGCCAGATGCTAGGAAAAATAATAATGGTCGTTTGACTTAACGCGAATGATTTCATAAATCATTGCGTCAATTTTTCTCGTTTAATTATTGCTCAAAGTTTAACGCAACTTGATTTTATAACTGCGTCGTGTCGCGCGGGCTGTAGGACTTGTCAACGCCTAGGGATACGCAACCCGTGTTACTTTCGCGTAACGCTGATTTCTTTCTTGCCAACAATTAGTTGCCCTCGTTATTTAACTCCGGAATAGATGGCAGCACTATCTTGGTACTTGACGCAACGCACCTGTTGATTATTGATATACGATGAACGCGCGTCGGGACGCCTTTCTCCGACTGATTCAAGGCGGATAAGATCATTGTAACCTTTGGTAAAAGAAACGCTAATGAATTCAGAAATTTATACTGTTCAATCTAACGCGTGACAATCATTGTAAAGACTCAAATGCCGCGTATATTGGTTTGAAATATCGATCTAAAAATTGGCGCGAATTTTTCTAATTTTCGAAATAACATGAATAGATTAGTCAAACTGGCAAAATTAATTTTTAGCTTCAAACCGCGATATTTATCGAATGAAGATCGTAAAGTTTACCTAGTTTTTGCACGATTTTCGAATTCATAAATTTAAACATCGCTTGTCAACTGTTGAAGATCGTTCTCATGAATATGCAATTTTATAAGGCGGATCGACGTATCTGTAAACAAGTTTCTTCGGTGAAGTAGATTTTAGAAAACAATAAAAAGAAGAAAAAAGGAATGGTTGAATAAAATATATGCCGAACTTAATTTTTGACATAAAATAACCGCGCGGTAGGTACCTTTCAGTAAAAAAATAAAACGTGAAGAAAGGCGGTCAGAGATGACCCCGTTTGTCATTTCGGTCACTCCCAAAAACGACCCGGTCACTTTCTCCGCGAATATACGACAAATTAGCGTTTAATGAGAGATCGTGCAGCTTCTCATAAACCGGCTATTCAAGACACTTGCCAGGCTCTCACGCTGTCCGACTTCCGCTATTACGATTTTAAGTAATAAGTAGAAGTAATACTCGTAGATTCAATTAGCCCCTCGTGCCTTGGAGAACGAGTCTGTGGTGGAGTAGAACACCTGTTATGTATAAAAAAAATCCATTAAGCCATTTTCAATCCGAAGTGACAAGTGTAAAAAAGTGCGAAGTAAAAGTAGCTCGAGGATAAATTGATGAGACAGATTTTTTACGATTTCGAACCAACTATCTATCTCGTACGCGGTGAAATTAGTAGTCAAAGACAGTCGAGATTAAAGGGACATTGAACCTCACTCTCACGTTCCATGACCCGATTGCAGGGGCCCATTTATTCTACAGGTATGGGTGATTTAAATCGCGGTTTATATGGTCACGGGATTTATCGCCATTACAAAGACTATATTCTTGTCCTTCAACCTCGCCTAGTGATCCTCAGACCCGTTCGCACGATTCACACACTTTGCTGGTAATAAATTTCATTTTTCTACCCGGCTAACGGGTCTGCGGAACTTGACAGAGGGAGAATGTGAAAGCAGCGTAAATTCACCGTGGAAATGTCTAGTCTAACCCAACCCGAGTTGGCCGCAACTAACGTAGTCATTAATATACCTAACGCGATTTGTATAGGTAAAAACACACTCGCAATCAGCTGTATGTACCCTCAGCGACGCGCTTATAACTACGATCGTAATTGTCCGGGGAGTGAATTATCCTGTGCATTAGCACCTTGTCTTTCTCCTTTAATATCTTGTCTAGCCACGCCGCAGGACGTTAGATGTCGATTTAATTCGCATTAGACGTCTTACTTTTGAAAAATTATCATTACCGCAACACCTCGGGAAAGAAAGTCGCGAGTGACCCAAAGATCGACGAAGTACTTTGCGCCGATGTCCATCTGACGCGCACGTGGGTAGATATTCATTCCCTCATTCTCACCATAAATTTTCTCTCACTAAACCGCCAGATTTTAGTCGTTTTACCTTTTTTCTTTCTTGTTTTCTAGAATCGAGAAATCGTACACTCGACTCTTCACCAATAAAACGTAGGTAGATAAAAATTGAAACCAGAATCTTGTTAGAGAAGAATATGGTAAACTTTATCCGCAAACTTGATTTATGACCGGAATAAACCCGCCAAATTAATATCATCTTCGGGTAAAAAATACGACAGATTTTCGCTCCTATGGAATCTAAAATGAGATTAAGACCGTTCGTAACCGCATGCAGGTTTCCAATAATGCTATTTTCGTTCCCAGTGAATCAAGCTTCAATGATTCGAGGTTCATACGCGTATAGGTATTCGAGAGAAAAGCTTCTCGGACTCTAATTACCGTCGTAGAATATTTCTAAGTCGGAAATTCCTGTACAAAGGTATTACTATACTGAACGCGAGCCACAGCGAAGTTTATTCGAGTTTGAATAATAATCCAGAACTAATCCAACAATTAAGTACTGGCCAAGTGACTTTTGACCTTCCTGCAGTGATTCTTCCGTGATTTTAGTCCCTGGGACGAATAGAGAGCGCTCATCGTCCTATACACCCCGTATAATGTGGGTTTTGTTTTCTAAGAATAGGTACGAGATGTAGAATGACTAATATCGACCCCTTCTCTGAGGAATATTGCCAGAGGATCTGGGTGCGTGATGTTAAAGATCTAATAACGTCCTTCCTCCTTCCTTTCTCTGACCTGTACCTCACGCGACCGACAAAGAAATTCCTTCGCCGGATTATGTATGATATGTCTCGCATAGTGTAGCGAGCCCCCGAGTATTAGCTGCACGAATCACTGCGATCGGCTGCGTTTGTATAGCAATTTGTCAACCCAAGACGGCCTGACTTGTCCTCGGGGCTAAATCCCGACGCCCCTTGAAATGAAATTTGAATACTTACGAATTATGTCTAGATACACCTACATATGGGATGTAGGCCTTGCTGTACACTGTTACATCCCGTCGTCGCCAATGAAAGTGTTAACGCTCGGATTACTTTTATTCATAGCTGATTCCGAAAGCGGGAATCAGACTGCTTCGTGAAGTCCTTAGTTCCCGAACATACAATATCTCATATGATTTCATTGAGGATAGAGAGAAATATTCAAATCAATTCCGATTAGGATTCAAGTTTTGTCGATTTTTATTTTCTCGAATCACATGAAATCCGGAGGCCCGAATAGTTGATGAAATCAATGGGTCGATCAATTTTTCATACTCGAGTAAATTTTAATTATTCAAAATTGGGTCGGGTTAAGTTCGTACTTGCCCTCGAGGGCCCTTAGTTGATGAATATTACAGACGGCAGTTTGAACCGTTAGACTATACTCTTGGACCACCGAGGCATCGGGATTGTAATAGAGTGGGATCGTGAGGCTCCTCCCAAGGTCTACGGGCTTAATAGCTCTTTCACTAAAACTACTAAATCTCCGAATAGAAAAGATAATTCAAAGGCCTAGAGAAGCGCTTGAAACGTTTAAGGTAATCTCGCGTATTACAAGTGTTCGAAGCTCCCTAATTGACACAACAACGACACATGGCTGCCACGTAATACATTCTCATGCATTAACAGCGACCTTAAACCCATGAGAAAGTTCGAAAAAATGTACTTCCACCAAATAGCGGCTTGCCTTTGCACGAATCCCCCTTCCTTCATTAATCAACAAATATGAATTCGGATCCACGCAGACTGCTGCACTCGCAACGTACGTCAGACAAGGAAATAGCTCGAAGAAACAACAACTTGTTACTCGCCATGCTGCTGTTGTCGGCGAGCCTTTATCCCCATGGAGAAAGTGAGTTCCTTGCGAATCTTCATTTCACCGCGTATGGTTTCTTCGTCATTTAATCGCAAATGCCAGTGCCAGTGCATCGGTATGCCTCACTTACTTATCCTCTTACAAATATCGTGGTTTTCGCTCTTCTCCCTCACGTCCAGATATTTATTGTCTACTTCTCGTGACGTTGGGCAAGATCCCATATTTCTTAGACGGAAATTCATCTCGGCTCCATACCACCTTCGTTATTAAAAGTCAATTTTCCATCCCTGGGTAGCATGTCCAGCGGCTATTTGTTCTCCGGCTGCTGCAGTACCCCGTTACTCGGTACCGCGTTATGTGTACACAAACAGTGTACGGGCGTATCTAGGCATAACGAAGAGTGCAGAGGCAAGTAGACAACAACCGTAGGTGGAAAACACAAGTATACATCCATGTGCGACTCCCCAAGCAGCGGTACTTGGGCACCTGCAGCCAACAGACTTTTTGTACATCTGCAGAATTCTACTTTCTCTGGTCGAGCAGCGACCGGAGGCCGGAGCACGCGGAAGGTACTCCGAAACGATGCTGAAGGGAATGAATAAAAAAAAGTAACAAATCGTGAATCGCATCGGTGCGTTAATAGGTCGTCGGGTCTCGATTCGGATCTGATTAACTGATTGATGTGGAAAAGCTGGATGAAAGACAGCGTACGTCTGTCGTTTTTACATCGTGGCACTTGCCACTAACGGAATTTCATCAATTCGGCTGTTTATTCGGAGGACGTTTACAACAACGTTGACAAATAACGTGGGACTTTCACACCGTTCTTTAGTCGTAACCTTGGAATTAGTGACGCCTATCACTGCATCAGGTGGGTCGAAGACGTCCGACATTTAACTGTTAGAAATTGACGACAGTCTAATGAACGTCGACGCCCAAACTATAAACTTGAAACCAGGGTCTGATCAATTCACGCTACGATCTCTCGCATATTGATCATTGCCTCCTACGACCTTTGAAAACCCACCGAATACCGGGAAACACTAGACCGCGGAATATTTATCACCGAAAACGAAACGAATATGATGTGCAATGGTCGTGAGGAAAAACGTTCTTCTCTCTTCTCTAAGCGCTTCATTTTTATCCACTGCATCGTTATCCGTGACTCTTATCTTCTCCCATGTCCAGATATTGGTACAGACGACGTGTGTACCTATGCCTTAGCTCCATTCAAATAGAAGTAACATTTGTCATTTCGTCTTATCAGAGCGATGTAGGTAATCCAAATCCCGTGGAGATTATGGAGTCATTGACCCGAGGAGGGCGATTCGAGAGTCAATAGGCGACGGAGTCCAATACTAAAAAGTTGATCGATTGCATAATACCTTGAAAAACTCGAAATCTCGGAGATCTTCGAATCTGTTTAACAAGCTAGATATGTGAAGTGATCGAACCTCGCGACTGAATATTTCTTCAGCGAATAGGTGAAGTGAGAAGCTTTCCAACTTCTGTTATTCAACTTCGAAATTCTTTTGTCCAAGGCTCATCGTTGACTCTACAGATGACGAATTTACGTCTTATTCATATTCATTTACTGATTTCAAAAATAAAAAGCGAACCTCATATCTTTTGAATCGATTCCATCATGGATTCTTCTTCGCTTGCCACGAAGTCGAATACTAGTTTCAGCGAGCGTGTGACTGGTATAATAAAATAATACAAACACGGCTCGCACCCCCGTGGATCACGTCTTTTAATACCATGAAGATATTTTCGTTAACGCCTCTACACCCGTACCTATACATGGTTGAAAATCCCTAGCCTGGAATGGGAATGAGCCATGTCCTTTTGAAAGGACTTTGATGCGCCCATGTCAGTCGCAGGGATCTGGCGTGTTATACCGATGACAAATGATCCCAGGTTATGACTATAATACACTGGCCCGCCTCTATTTGAATATCGAAGTGTTATTAGTTGTTTTTATGGGCATAACGATGCGCTCAAGGTATATGTCCATACATACACACACGTATAACGTTCTATCTATCTACACGATATACCCAAGCGGGTATAAAAAGGGATGAATAAAAACTGGGGTTGGGGTAGAGACGAGTCTCGAATAAGACGAACACCTGGAAGGTATTAGTAGTTTTATTGCTCCTCCGTATTTAGGGGATCTTCGAGGGCAGAATTGGACGAGACGCGACAGAAGAGAATAAAAAATTGTTCGACCGGTCTGATGTTGTTAAGTTGATTGGCTGGTTGGCTGGTTGGGTTGGCTAGGTTGTTTGGTGAGGCAGTCAGCAGTAAAGTAAAGAGGATTGGGCACAGGTATCAGTGCTTCTTGGATACGTATGTAACACACGTGATACGACGTAATAATATACAATAATATATAAGTCTCGACTTATATACCTATATCTCGGTGTCTGTTACGGCCGCATTAAGGCAGCGTATATCCGCTACCTTATTTATTTATTATTTAAGGATTTAAATACTTGCGTCACACCATTGGTCACGGAGAATTATGATAATTTAATAATTTCTGGTAACGGTTTCACGCTAGATCAGCCTCTCGATCATAGTTTCTTAGAAAAGTATGTACTTCGAGCCACGCCTGAACGTACCTGCCTATACGCGACCCGGGGACCTAATCCAAGAGAATTTAAACGAGGATTGTAGAGAGCTGTGCGATAAAAAAAAAGTGGAGAAAATTTATAGAAAATCATTATCTATAGACTTTCTTTCTCATAATTCCGACTAATCTTCTCGACACCGACACAAGGGATCTTCGTCCCGTGTAAAACGCCTTCTACACGTTCCTCAGAGCCAAAACACGCGTCCTGTCAACACGCAATGTAGAACACGAGGATGTGGACTATGTATATACGTTCATACTTAATAATTGAAGTCACAAGATTACGTGCACCCATTCCCTGTGTCGTAGGTAGTAGTATACATACGGGCCGGTAAAGAGACGCAACGCAATGCACAACCCATGTACATTGTACATAGCTGGTACTATAATGCAATGCATAAATGCATGGGACACGCGCAGTGCGTATTTACATAGATATACCCGTGTAACAATAAGCCACAATGCACTGACGTGAGGTGGGAACAGTGACAATAGAACGCGCCCAGGTGAATCTCGAGTCCTCGTAGATATGCCGCTTAAGAGTCCTTCGGTGAGTTCTTTCAGGCTTCTATATCTATGCGATGTCCTCCTCTGTCCCCTTCTATGCATCATGCATTTACGTTGCACAGTAGTTCGTCGTATATCTAGATATAGTCGAGCACAACATATCGCCGCGACTCAACTATGCGGGATATGGTTGGATTGGTATAGGTAATTGTCCGACGACAAATTGCGATAAGATTCGACCGTGTCTACGGAGTACAGTGCATGCTGTATTAATTATATTGCATCGATCGGGGTAATTACCGCGCGGCATACCCTTTGCTATCGGGTTTTAAAGTATCAGATATTTTCTATGAGAGATAAGAAAATCGAGGATACAATAAAGATTATCTATATATACTACGAGAGAAACTTAATTGACAATGAATTAATATCTATGTTGATATTTTGACGTTAATTTTAATCCAAATCGCTAGCTCTTACCCTGATTGCATATAATCCAAAGTAGGTACAGTAGGGTATTATTAGTCAAGTAAGTCTGATCCCGCCTTATAATATACTCATATGCGAGATCGTTTTGACCTGAGAATTATTTACTTTAAAATATAGGCTGAAAACGTGACTCAGCACACGTTGTAGGATTAACTTTTGACGAACATTGTACAACAGTTTTGGTAATACGAGGTTAGTGACCGTAAGGTTAGACACTTTAAACTGGAACACGAGATTTCTAACGTGCGTAGCTCGCGTAGGTGTGGCGCCATTAAACGCAACTATATCTGAGCAAATTAACTTTCGATCTATGATCAACGATTTAGTCATCCGTGTACCTACGTCTTTCTCCACACGTCGATTCTTAACACATCAGCCAAAATTTTGCAAGATTCTCATTCGAAAATTCTAGTAACCGAAGAGTCAAACTGAGCGGAACGATTCAAGGATCCTATCCTCGGTTCTTTGGGGAACAGGAAGTCCTTGGCGAAACCTCTTATTTTCTTAATCGAACAATTATTTGATAAATAGTATTGGAATCATGCTGTGGTATCGAGAGTTCTGTGAAAGCTGACGAAATGTACTTTGGAAGTTATTTCTCGTTTTTTCGAGTGAATGGCCCAAACGACAGAATCGGTTGATAGAGAAAATGCCCTGTTCGACTGGAGACCGGAGGTCCAAGGATCTCTGGGTCGGGGCCACGCGGGGTTAGCTGGTCTTGGTTTTCTTGGGTTTGACTGAGTTAACGGGCTTGTAGGTATTCGATGTTCGGAGAAACCGAGTTGGTATGGTAGCAGACAAAAGGATTCCTGCGAGCTTAGGTCAAGAACTTTGAGCTACCGGAGAACTACCGGTAACGCTTATTCTTTCGGGTCTGTCAAGCACCAAGGTCTATAAATCTACGTTTGCGTGTGTAAACGGGTATAACAACACTTAACTAAGAAATACCCGTATTTCCTGGGCCTGTACTCTTCGATCTACCGTATTATATAAGAATATAAGTGGTACCCACTCGTCTTGCTATATCCACGCTGGTTCATGTATAATACATACCCCTTTATATCTTGGTCATTGTATTTTAAACCGTTTTAATAGCTGCACGTTTTTTCCCTCTTTACTTTCAGCTCCAAGGAACCCTGGAAAGTTGGGATGCCGAGAACTTCAAACCTAGTAAGTAACAATAACGATCGTTTGTATACATACGTGTAGTTTTCCATTCTACAGCCTCTGAATCATAACTAACTTTCAGTCTTATCTATACTTGATCTTGAACGGATTTTTTAAGGGCAGCAAAACTCGTTAGGTCTATTAAAATTAACACAGAATACGACCGCACCCTTGTGTCCCTTCAGGGAATGCATTGGGATTTATGTACATCCAGTTGAACTTGAAAAAGATTAACAATTCGTTCGTTGGGTTATCTTTGGTCTGATTTTGAAAGGGTTGTCTGCTCAAAATTTTAATCTCTATTCCAATCGACGAGGACCTTCAATCCCGACTAATTTTTATCCTTGCAATTAGTCTTATCGTGCGGGAGGCGTTTTTCTTCGTAGAAATCGACCTGGCTAAGGATATCAAATTTTGTAATACGAGAACTAATCAGCGGATCGTTTTCAACTCAGAATCAGCGTACAGACGGAGTTTTAAAAGAAACTATAAACAGGCTACAGAAATTGTTGAAAACAGTAATTTTTTGTCGTCGCGATATTTCGCGGAATTTGGAAACCGCAACTGCCGGAATTTGAAACCGCACATTCATACCCCAGCTGAGTAGGGTCAGTTTATAATGAGCAAGACGTGTGCTTCATCCTTCATCGCGTCTTTTTACCATCCCACGGACGTAACGTACCGGAATTGAGATCCTACAAGTTGTTTTAGAAGACTAGAATGTTGAATAATAACTTGGGGCAAGACTCGATCGAAATTCAATCGGAATATAGAAGGTCTCTGCGGAATTCCGCGGCCTCACAACAGGAAGAAACGTTGAATAAAAACGCCGGGGCTAAAATCATGACTCAAAAATGAATCCGACCCGTTGTTCCACGCATTCGGGGTCAAGGTTCCTCTCAGACTGCAGAACGAGATAAGCTTTGAGAATAAGAAGACAATTGAAGATCGACTCGTGCAGTTCTTAGTACGGGATTTCTGACAGTAGTTTGTACAACTGTATTCCTGCCCAGCCCCCACACATACCTATGGCTATACGTATTTTCGAATCAACGCTACGCAATCGAAACGTGTTCGCGATGCAATCTTAATATTCGTGATTCCTGTGGCAGGTGATCTTTTCCCATCCTCTTTTTGGGAGGCGTACTGGGAATACCTGGAGTGCTACGACACGGCTCGACGGACGCTGGACCAACTCCAAGCCGCGGATGACCCCCTGTTGCACTTTTTCAGGCTGAGACAAGCCGCGGCGAGGCACTCACCTTCATCTCTGTTACTGTTACCGGTGAGTTATCATCTTTCATACCTTTGGACTGACCCTTTGCTTAATTAACGAGGATTACTCGAGGGGCTGAGTCTCCTCTTTGATTTGTTCATTTTTCATCATTTTTACGCTCCGCGAGACGACTAGACGTGTTTGTTTAAGAATTACCCGTGAGATAGGTTTTCGGAACATCCTTGATGCACCCTTTAATCATTCTCTAGAGATGCGAAAAATTCCGCGATGAATATTCAGGTTGAAACTTTTTTTCGAGCATAAATTGAGAGCGGAATTGAATTTCGTGGTATCTATCCCACGTCTTCGAAACCTAATAGCATAGAATCTCTTGTATTTCGTCTAATATCTCGAATTCTTAACCATATAAATTCCTGGAAATTGTGATGACGTAACGGTTCTTAATGTCCTTTTTTCATATAAGCTTGTGCGTCATGAAATTTTGTGTATAGTTTCCCCACGTAATATCTCTCGGAATTCCCTCTCATTCAGACTGCAGTTCATCTTCTCGTAATTAAAGTCAAGAATTAATCTGTAAGGAGGGTAAACGCACTGCGCCAAACGCGTTTCCATAGCCTTGGTAATCTATACTGTTTCTCGAGCCAAGCTGCTTTTGAGATCCATTAAAGAACTCAAGGGCCTTGGCTCTTTATCAGCAGACTTGCCTCGTCAATATTTAAGTTTCGTATGGGCACTCGAAACGCCAGTTTTACACGTGTGTGCGAAGGTAAGTAGATATTATAAAGCACTCATGAGAACTTCTACGCATATATGTATACATGCGTATGTACATATTTGAAAAAAGAAATAAAATAAAATAACCTCTGATTCGTGCGCGAGTTTTGACGACGAAAAACGGAATCTTTCAAATGATTGATGTTTCCGGAAATAAAGATACATCGAGGATTGTATCTCCCTCTGGAAGTTTTTCCCTGCGCTTGGGTATACGGACGAATTCGTAATTTCAAATCACCAACTTTGGACTTACTTTTCATCTGAATTCTCTCTCGTATATCATCTAGGTATGTATGGGGTCGAGGCTGGACTGACATGAGGAAATACAGCGGGACAAGCCGGCTGTACCGTTGTAATAAATATACAGCGGACAGTAATTAAATTATAACCACGTTCTTGCGCCTAGATATTTCATACGAGCTGCAGGATCTCATGCGAGATATCTCAATTCACAACACTATACGTTGCACGTCAAAGATTGTCGGCGTTCGCTTATCTCGTCGTTTTTAAATCCAATTAAACTTTTTCATTTCGAGAACTTCTCGTGTATACCTGTGTTCGCCTTTTCTCGTTAAACGCGCACCGTCTCTCATTTATTTGTGAAAGCTCATATCAAAAGAGACGAACAATTTATCCTCGTCGTTAAATTAAACTCAGGGGGCACAGGTACTCCCGGTAATATATCCACCCATAGGAAAGCAAAAGTCTAGATTTTAATAAAGAATTTTTCAAAAGCTTTTTAGTACCTAAACGGAAGCCCTTGGGCTACCGGTTACCCGGGGATCGCTCTCGACTTATATTACGGTCGTAAGATTTAGTCACGTTAGACAGAACAGAAGTTATGAATTAAGTACGAGCAGCCGAAGGTTGTTAACGATGCTCGTGTGCAAGAAGCTTTACGCATTCCTTTCACATTTGCATTCGTTATTTTAAAAAACAACTTCTGATCACCTATGTAATACCACAACACATATCTTGTTGCGTAGTACGCTATTTCCGGTAGGCGTATATATACACCAACGCCGTCATGTAAACGAGCCACCTGAAACCCCATGAGATATGATACCAAGTTTAATTGCAACTGCAGAAATTTCGGCGAATTTTTTTTTCGGACCTCCATCATTCATACGTTTCTCTTCCTTTTGCCAAAAGCTGTTTCCATCCTCTCCCTAAGATTCCTGACAGAAATTCGGAACAAAAATCTTTTCAGACTTCAGTATACACAGTCGAGTTGATTTATTCCGATCTTTTATTTACATTGAGGCAATGGATTGATTAGTTGATTAATAAACTTTGCTCGATTGCTTTTGATGACGTCAAAGATTTTCGGTGCTCATCGCGGACGATAAGCTACATCTGACGCCACCTTTTTAGTCTCCAGATTTTACGTGCTTTGCCTTTTACGATTCAAACGCATTCGCTCTACAGATGCCGAAGAGATAACAAAAGGGATCTGGCTAACCCATAAAATTTTTAGTGAAGCACTTCGACTAGAAATGAGTTAGGAAAAATCCTTTTATTCGTGGGCCAACTCTCGGCCATTAGGGTTCTATCAGCTGTCTGTTTGTCGGGACTGATTGTTACAGAAATTTGTTATCCGAATATTTTCACTTCATAAGAACCGCCGAGACGTAAGAAGCGAGCAAAAAGTAGTCAAGAAACTCTGTCAAGAGTTAAAAATCGCATGCAAAAATAATATGATTAACGATCAGCCGCGTATCTTCGAAACTCGCGGTTGTAACTTTTTTTACTCGTTTTACTCTCGGTCCTAGGATAAATTTGAAAGTTGAATTGGGAGTCGCGAGTCCTAGCCTAGATTTTTTGTTCACAATTCAGGCTCATCTCTATCTACAGTCTCGAGAAATTTATATCAACTCTAATCTTGCGCTTCATACCCAAGTGGAGATATTCACAGGAAATCTTCATCCTGAAGTTAAGACCCCGTTTTTTTTGGGGACAAGTGTTTTTCGCGAATGATCAGTCGCAGAATGATACCAGCTGCTAGTATAAATAGGCTCTTGCAATATTTCTATCCGTTACGACTCCGGGCACTTGTAAAGTTTGCCATGTCCTTCGGCGTTTAGCACCTGAAACGTGTTTGCAGAATGCAACACTGGCTCTTGTAACGTCAGAACGTATAATCTCGGTGCATATCCTGGTATCCGTATTTCATAAGCAGAAAGAAAACTAGTAGGAAATTTATATACGTTTGTAGTTGGGTTCGAGAGACTTTGGTACCGGTCATCATAAATCGAAGTGTAAAACAATTCGAGGGGTGACATTAAGTCTCTATGTCCAATAAAATCAACGAGAATTGAAATGAACAACTATAACAATTTGCGAATTGTTATTTGTTACATGATCGAAGCGTTGAAATCTCTGGATGTTCAATTTTCAAAGCCATTAATTAGGCAGCTGCAGGTGGCAAGAGATAATCAACCTCTCAGTCAACTTGAAGTAATATGTAACGAAGAGTATCCCATCATTTCAACGCTAAGGTACCTATACTACATACTTGGGTCTAGTGAAAGTCTGATTTTCAATTACGTAACCAGCACCATACTCCGGTGAATCTTCAGTTAACCTTTAAGATTCTTGTATGTACGGATGTGCTGAGACGACCAGCCACAAAGTTCTTCTCGTCCATTCGTCTGCCTTGTTCTAAACCCATTGCATAACTGTCATGAAAGAAGCGGTGCTCCTTTACATTTTGATCAATTGCATTACGATCGTCACACATGTGCAATGAACAGATTATACATGTATGATATAGCTATATCGACTCATGGGGGTACAGGAAAGAAACTTTGTCTTTGATTCGGTATCAATTCTGCACACATACGTTTAGGCATGACTTATTAGGACACCCAACGAGCTAGTGAAAGTATAAAATTGACCACGACAACCGCGTGGCAACTCGTATTCTAAACTTTGTGCGAATAATTATTGATCCGAGTGAGAAGAAGTCCGTCTTAAGAACCAGGCAAACACCTGTAGTAGCTTGACCGCTTGACCCGGCTTCCAGGCATCCGGTCAGCCAACCTACGTTCAACGTCCGCGAGCAATGGATTACCTAGGCGGGGTTATGTCACATGTAGATGTTGTCGTTTTTAGCGTAAAGGAAACGCTTGGCATACCTTGCATCGTTCATACTATCTCTATAGATATATTGTCGAGAGATTGGTAACCTGACCTAGCCTAACTGAATATCAATATTGATCTATCGACGATGTTTACGTCAAGGATAAACAGATGGGGAATTTTATCCCCCTCGTTACTGCAGCTGAAATGCACAATCTACCCTTGCAAAAAAAAAACACTTCATACGAATCTTAATTGCAGATTTAACTTTGTTGAAGAGAAAAGATGTTGTACTCAGAACAGGAACGAACCAAGGTATTACGACAGTCTCAATTTCATTTGCGTGTGGTAGGTACCTACACGCAATGAAATTGAGGATGAAATTAAAGTTTCGGAGCTCATGAAGCCCGTAATTAAACGCTGGCTTGAAACACCAGTCGTTAGGATGTAATTTGCACTCTTGATCGTCATGTGCCTCAGACGCAAAACAACCTTTTACTTATTTTCGTTGACCGTTTCCTCGATAGGTTTACCGAGAATAAGCCAGTAGGTATTGAACTGAATTAATAATCGTGGCCGTAGCGCCACTGATGGTCGAAAAATAACGTGATCACACAAGGCGCACAACTCTTCGAATGTTGAATATTCCCGTTTATTTGCACAGGTACTATTTACCTGCGCTCACATACGGCGGCTAATTAAAAACTGTTAGTCAGAAAGCGTCGACACTTGACATTTCGAGGTTTTTCTATCATTTACTCGATCGACTCCCTGCGACGCGACGAAAAGATGTTCATAATTGGTGATTAAAATTTTTATTGAGGAAGCAGTAAGTCTGACGTTTCAAACGCGTCACGTGTTACTCGAGTTTACTATCTGGGTATTATTGGGTTGAGAGCGTAAGTTAATTAGACATTGTTGACCTTGTATAACAATCGTTAACGGAGGGTGGTCTACTGTACAGAGAAAAGATTTTAAACGTTCGATTATAATCGGACGATAAACGCTTCCGGTAATTCGCTGTGAAATATCAAATGATCCGGTCGATTCCGCGGTTTACCAGAAGTCGCGCGTGACCGTTTATGTTACCAGGCATTTCAGCCTACCACCGCCACTTTCTTCCCGCCACCTTCCCGGTTCCTTCAGGCTCCAGCTATCGCCTTTTCGAAAGACATAAACCGATCTGGTGTTATCTACTCATAGGTTACGATGGCAATTACGTACGGTACCGCAGGAGCCCGTGCACAATCTAGATAATTCGATAAATTAATAGATAA
This sequence comes from Rhogogaster chlorosoma, assembly GCA_944452935.1. Classification (NCBI taxonomy): domain Eukaryota; kingdom Metazoa; phylum Arthropoda; class Insecta; order Hymenoptera; family Tenthredinidae; genus Rhogogaster; species Rhogogaster chlorosoma. Next base: position 19,540,121 of record OX101801.1, on the reverse strand, counting down.
TCTGCACTGGGAGATATGCCGTCGAACACGACTAGCTCTCACTGTTCCTGGGTCTCGACCTAGTGCGTTAGTCCATCAACTATGCCCCTGTGCAAACACCATACTCGATCGGGTAACAATTTTCAATGATAGCCATACTTTTGATGCCAGGTAACGACTCGACAAGGGATATGTCAGCTATCCATACAGTTTTCACTTCATTTTGACATGAATGAACTATGTCAGAATTAGCTTGATTATCGCCATAAGAGAAATCCGTATTGAAGCAATGTGACTGTCACATTGTTGTAGAACCTTGAGCTTTGAACATGGTCTGCCTGTACAGCTATTGCCATGCTTATTCCATGTGACATTAATGTGGCATGTGGGCTGGCCATGTAGAATGTTACCCAGGCAGATGAAAGACAAGTAGTTGAAGCGGATTAGGATCTCGATATGAGGTACAGACGTGTTTGAAATTTGCATATAAAAAGGAGCAGATCAATTATTTGTTAATAATTAGTGAAATATAGTATTCAGGGTGAATATTAGATCGGTTAATTGTACGATGTGAATTTATAGTCGAAGTTTGGTATCTTTTTCTGAACTACGATCGAGGTAATTGCTGACGCAACCGTTTCAACCATAAAACCATGAAAGAAACGGTCAGAGTTCGAAGATGCGTGGAATCCTGAGAAATGTTGAAACTATTATAGACTCAGCTCGCACGATCCTTCGTGCTAATGGACTTTCGAAGACATTTCGTGATAAGTAATCATCTAGGCGTAGCTGCTAACGAAGGGCACTGATGCAGTAGGCTTGACATCAAGGATACGAATAACCTCTCGATTCTTCCTCTCCAGTGATTGCACGTTTTTCTTTTTTTTGTTTCCTTTTATATTACATCGGGAACGCTCGAGAAAGGTCCGATGAACGTTTTTACAACGCTTTTAAATCCAGCTGTAATCGCAGTATCCATTCCTTTATTTAATTTTTTTATCTCCAACTCTCGACTCGCTCAGTATCTTCAGAACTCTTTACCAGGCTTATGCGCAATTCTTATTCCCGCTAAGATCAAGATAACGAAATTAAGGAGCCCGCTGGTCTCCTCACGCCTCCTGCACAACCCGGGTTACAAATTTAAGAAAAGATAGACGGTATTATACGCACCATACGCGCGTATTTTATGGCAAAGTCTCCCCTGGGTAGGTAGGCAGGTATACGATTTTAATTCGCGTTACTTTCCACCAGGATTCATCCCGTCATCGGTCAATGTCTTTTGCGATAACGTTGCAGCAAGGGTTCGCAAAGATGCGTATAGTAACCTGCGTGAGAATCTGACAGGGGGTTTAAATCTCCTCGCGGTGTATATTTGAATAACTCTACAGTGCCGGATGTTTTATTTACAACTGTCTCACTTATCGTGAGATTTTCTCAAAGACATACCTACGTACACGACTCTTGAAAAAAATCAAATAAACGCAACCATTAGAAAGCGAAAGGACAAGTCTCCAAACTTTCCGTGTGCAAACGCGAGTCAAAAAGTTTGATGAGTAAGTGCAGAAGATCGATCGATCGTTTATTTGTAATCGATCCGATGTCCACTCGTGTAAGACCTATGTACAGTGTACACATCGTTGAGTGTTAGATAACGGGATCCTTCGGCCGTCAAGAATTGAGCAAAAATCTTAAACCACACGTCGAAAAGCTGTTATGTAGGTATAATCCGGAGTCCAAGGGTTGCGTCATTCGGCATTTACCACTTGGAATCACGGACGTAACGGTGGTTCAGACACCTGTCTACCTATTAGATAGTCATATAGAGCAAAAGAATTTTTCAAGACCGGTTAATGTTGAATTACGTTAACAGAACGCGTTTCTCGGGATATGTAGTCGGCGAAGTTGAGCTCCTCGTTCCACCCCCTGTCTCAAACTTTCTTCAGCGTAAATTCAATCGAATGCGAGCCTGGGTCGATGATGGGTCTAAATGACGTCCGGTCTTGGGTGGTATTTGGTTTAGAACATTGAAATGAAGATTTATGACTGTAGAAATTTGTGAGCTGATTCGAGGCTCCGATAGCTATTCAAATAATCATCATTAGTTATGATTAGTCCGTAATGAAATATGAAATTTATTCATTCCTTGTTCATGTGAAGTCCAGATTGCAGATGAACATGCTATAGATATACAAATGTGATGTAAAAAGTGTTGAGTCGTTAGCAGTGATATGTCCCAGCATTCCGGCATACGTGCTGGTGGACAACGTTGACGTTGTAGATTTTCTCGTTGTCGCCTGTCACTCGGCACGTGCACGCACGCTTGTTGCTCGTTCGCATGCAATATAAGTATTATACATAAACTTACACACGTTATACTCATAACCCATACGTATACGCACGTGCTTCAAGTATTTATGTTTGATGGGAGCTGCGCGCGTATAACGTAAAGATATAATTTTTACGCTTTTTTTTCCTCATACCATCTGCGTGGTAATGGAATAATAATTGAAATTATCACGGATCGAAGTGATCTCCGTACGTCAAATAATTAATAATCGTGATTGAAATCGAATTTATCCTGACGTCTAGTCTGCTGCTCCAATTGACACGGAAAATATTTCGAATTGGTAGTTCAATCACATTCGTAACGAATTATACGAATTTCATCTAATTCAATGCTTGATTTAGACCAGACGTTGTATTATTGTTTTTTATTACGCCTCGTTAGATCGATGACGAATAGAAGTGAATGTTAAACAGTCCAGACCTGGCACTTCGCGGTGTTATCGTTTCGGGGAGCACACGTGTTTATATTCATACGATATCTGTGTCGAATGATGCTGTTAGAAACACATGTGTCCCAGTCTGTAGCAGAGATAAAATTAATCACCCGCAACGAATCACTTCAAAGATTATTCGGGGTAATAGTAGTTATTAATTTTGTTATAATTGAAAAATTGATCGTAAATTTTCTTACTCTGCGACGGGGAAATCACTCCGAGTTTAATTTATCGTCGTCAATTGTCTGTGTAAATCTTATTTTATGCGATAGACCGCAAAAGCAATTTTACACCGCTTCTACACGCTCACGATCAGATGCCCACCTCGGACGCCAAATCCAATGAAAAATCTTCAATTGCACATGACCCAAGTCGGAATGGAAATTCTAATTTTATCCTACAAGTTCTTACTAAAAACTAACAGACACGAATTAGAATTTGAGGGTAGGATTGTGCATGTATTAAATTCTGATTGGCACCTATAGGTCGTAGTTATGTTCGGTTAGAGGAAGTTCAGCCGCAAACTAGACTTCTGGAATTATTAGTTCGAACCCTTTAAGTCATAGAATTCAAAGAGATTCCGTAATTCTAGTTTCGAGTTAAAGCCCTCAATTTTTTAATCACATGTCTTGTGAACCGATTGACGAATAAATTCTAAATCCAAAATGGAATTTATGGCGATTTACACCTTCGAATCCTCGCGTAGGACAGATTTCTAATGAAACAGAATTATGTCTTCATAAAACAACGAGATTTGGGTTTTAGAGGATCACACTAGAATTTCTATTCCTACCCGGGGAGTTAATATACCCGCTGTAAGAACCTTACGAGTATCAGTTTCATTGCATAACCCCGTAATAACCCTTTCTCTAATTATGAATCTTTTATAAAATCCGAACGTCCAAGGAGGGGCAGGATGTCACGCCTGCACTGCGTGCCCTGCAAGCATGGGCATTATTCTACGGTCCTCCTTAGAATGACAAGAGCCTTAACCACGATGTGTATGATCGTACGTGCGTAGATATCACCTGTTACGTGTACCACAAACACATACACGGACAGGTATAAGTAGTAGAATCGGTTAGTGCAGGAGGCGGCAGCCGAGGGAAATAGGAATACAGAGAAACGTTTAGAATTCTCTATAAGTAGGAGAAACAAAGTAAGGAAAAAAAAAAAATAAGAATTGTGCAGTGCGGCGGTTAGCTGGATAACTCGCATGAGACAGGAAATCATATTAACTCATATTATAGCAATTGTCCAAGTTGACGATGCTTAACTAACACTTTCTACGACTCTTTAATACAAATTTCAAATCGGTTATAGCCAGAATCTTACTTCCGATTTCTCGCCGAATAAGACTGCTCTAATTTTCAAATAAAAGGGACGGTGTTATATTTGCGATTCGAAAAAAATGTAAGCGATCACAATCGCTCGCGTCAGCGAATCGTTTCGCGTTGGGAAAATACGTGTTTAAGATTTGCGATGTATGTATCGGTGGAACGCGATCGGACTATGTAATAAAACCGCGCGGCCATATTTGTGGCCTGTATTTGCAAACGGGATTGGAATGAAGAGTCTGAGAATAATTGTGTCACGAGGGTATTTTCGGCCGCTCCGAATTCCCCGTCTAATCTAAAATAATTATAATTTTTGTATTTAATTATTCGAGAACGTATAGACGTAGACGCGGGAGCGACGAGGAGACAAAGGAATGTCGTTGCCGTCGTGGCCGTCGACGCTGATCAAACGGATAAGGAGACGTGTTTGAAAACTTATTGGTTATAAAATGTCGGTGGAGTGGCGCGGTTGGAAAGAAAACTGAAAAATTTCATGAATAAAAGATCGATCCTACATGTATATGCGCCCCTTGTACTACAGCTAACCCCTCTATACCGATATAAAAATTACTATTCGAATCCCGTCCACGAATATTATTATAGATATTCATGATCTACGGGAGAGGATGTGATAATCAAGCGCGGCGTTGCTTTATTATACGCTCATATTTATATTATATCTATTACTATTCCCTCATTTTTGTAATACTACATCCTCGCTGTATGGTTAACTTGAAATTTATCGTATCTTTAATGGACGTTACGTTAGGCTGCCTTAACTAATGGAATATCATATCACAGTCTCTCAAAGCAAGATTATGTTCGTTTGAAAACATACAGCGATTCTTTGCCGATCTTGGAATACGATGTACGATTCGTTTGTAACCAGGAAATTGCCCTGGAAATATAAGCAAAGTGCATCAATCAAACGCATTCTCGGTTAACAATCTTCACCGTATTCAGCAATCGAGGAACGATCGCGGTCTTGAATAGCGTTAAAATTGCTTCGGATCTTGATAACTAGTCGAGTATATTCTGACTACGAATGCAAAGGCTTGTGGAGTATAGAAAAATCACTTGACGCAGGAATGATATTGGGAATAGAAAATGATTGGATAAATATATGACTGACTTTTATTAACTCCGAGATTTAGAAAGTGAACGATTAATTTAATTACCTTGAATTTTATTAGGTCTCAAATCGAATAAGTGATTTGAGTACTCAGACAAGACCCGCCTGAAGACTAATTAACAGCTGATATCTTTTGGCACGAGCCTTGATTAGACGGAGAAAGGCGTAGACGAGTAAAAAAAAAACCGACGTGAGAATCAAAGGATAAATTTTCTTAACAGCTTTCTTAACTGTCGATGGTACTTGCGCTGTCCAAGTCAAAACGCGATAGACCCTGGTACGCAATCGGCATTTTAATTGGCGCTATAACTCACATCCGGAATATATATCTCGCTATTTCGTTGCTCCTTCTTTTACGAGGGTATCGCTAAACCGATGAATTTCGAACACCCGATCGCAATGTTCATCGGCGTATTTCTCGACGTGTAAACCACGCCGGGTTCTACTTTGCCCTCGTCGGACTGCGTACGTTGTTTACTTTCACTGCCGTGCGTAGCCCACGGCAAAATCGTCAGAACGATTATTCGTAGCCTATATACGTACGCGAGACTGTAGGCCTTTCCTCCACCGTAAAGAGTGCGCAAGTTTTCTCCTGATTCTTACAGATTTATTGCCTTTCGTTGATATCGTCTTTTTCTTTTTTCTTCAAATCGACTAGGACAAAAATTGTTTTCTTATAAATTACCGATCAAAATCATACTCTGTTTTCTCCGATGTACATATTTCCACTTCCTTTTACTACCCACGCAAATTATTATGCGACAATTTCAAAGAACAATGCATCGCGCTTTCCCCGTCCGGCGATAGAAGGGCGTAACCCTCTTATATTCTTACCTCTATGTAATTATTTCTGGGCCACGAGGTTGACCCAGAGGAAAGATACAATGCGGAGGGTATAATATTTAGGCGATACGAAAGCAAACTTTCGATGACGATGCAGAGTTCGATATTTTGCTCGTGGGAGCCCGCGGGGTGTCAGGGTCGGTCAAGATTAAGATACTATCTTCAGTGTCGATATGGGATTCCTTGCGGCGCACTTCTTCGAGGCAGCAGCTCTCTCCCGTGGAAGTTACTCGGGCTGTGTATAGTTGCCATCAAAACTGATCTCCGATCAGGATTATTTCTCTAACAGTAGAATACGAGAGATATAAAATCATTCGATAGCTTTCTTTTTGATCGTATTGAAAAAATAATCGCGGATAATTTCTCACCGCTTTATATATCAGTATTTGATTTATAAGACAGGTTTAATAAACGCTATCAAAATAGTTATACCTTGTCGGTGACTGTACTGGTGCAACAGTGAACGTGGGTAGATATAACATGACATGATATCTCCTAAGTCCCGCTGCTAGGCAGTTTGACTGCACTTACAATTAAAGCTCGCTGAATCTCTAAGTATGACGGCAACTAACGCCTTGAAAAAAACCGAGTTAAATGCTCTGATCCTCTGCCAAGAACCCACGTATCCACGTTACGGCACAAGATTAACGCCTTCGTTAAATTACATGGAATACACAGTACCGGCTGCAGTTATTTCCGGCATTCAAAAATTTCTTGATCCTTATATCTGTGTTCAGTTTTTAGTCACTTTCGGCGGTAAAAACACTCCGAATCTGATTTGAAATCGAAATTTACATACACGGTCGAATTCCAGGCTTCACCAGGTGGAGTAATCGTCCAATACAAGATCCTGATCTTTTGTCTGTTATCATTTCGTTCGATTTTGTCTCGACTCTTGAAATCTCGATAAATTTGTATCGCGATAAAACGACTCAATTGATTCGGTTCTCGAGTTTGTCTCTCGAGGTGAAGTTCCCCTTTCTCGAGAGTGCAGAAAAATATTCCAACTCTTGGACCATGCGGAGACTTTGAATTTCTTATCCACCAATCTCGGAGATTTTAACGATGGTGTTTCTCGTCGCTGCCTCGCTAGCCCGTGCGACGGTTTTAGAACTGCATAAATTAATCCGGACTCTGCACGTTTTACAGAGTTATACTGCGGGGCTGGGAGTATTCTCGCTGGATGATCAGAGCCAAGGAATGATCGAAAAATACAAGACTGTGTCGAGATATTCCGAATGCTATCAAACGAAAGTTTGAATCTTACTCCACATGTGTTTAACTTCTCGTGTCGTATCTGATTGTGAATTGTGAATAGAACTACTGCGCCTGCTAGGCCCTAGACCATATCGGGCGTTACCACTTCATCGGGAGAAACTTAGTATATGTATTAAGTTGCATCTAACTTGATCGCTGGCACCGAGAGATATGACGTCTCGTGTTAAGTACGATTTTGCTGTACGTAGATATCTCGTATAGTTCGATGTGTTATACGAGTTAGTCGTGCATGTTGGTATCTCCTTTCAAGTTTCAAGACATTACGAGTAATGAGCTACGAGACTCTGCGCGAATTCCTCTACTGAAACTTAGGCACTGAATGCCTTGGGCGTACGTTGCGGGGGTATCGAAAGCGCGTCGCGTCGTATTCCCGCGTGTCAACGCGGCGATTCCGCTTCTTAACTCGAGCCAGTTAATTGTTAATTATACTCTCAGTGCGGGCTGTTAATTCTCGAATGATTGCGAGAATTTTATCAAAGTGTCGGTGCAGTACGCAGGGTTACTTTTACTTTTGAAACGGTCTTACTTCCATGAAAAGAATCAAAGGAATCCGCAATACCGCCGTCAAACGGAGGGCTCCAATTAACCGAGACAAGAAGGCGTCCGAACGAAGAGGCTCAACTTTCGAAATATTTATTTTCATGATCGCTTTTTAATGGTCGATCTCCGTCCACAGTCAGGCGTATAGTGGGGATGCGAAAATTGCAGAGAGAGTAGAGATCGAGATGATCGAAACGAAGCCGTAAAGATCGTGAGAAGTGCGCAACTTTGTTCGAAAAATAAATACATATGCATGTAGGTACTGCACGCGTGACTTGATTAGCGATGAACGAGAAATGTGCATCGCTATACGTATGTATATGAAAAGTTGAACGAATTGAAAGTAAATCGTGAAATATACCACGTCATCTATACACAGTGAAGCGAAAGAAAGATTATCGTTCACCCCCGGTGGCCATATCTTCGAGGTAGGTAGATATATACTTTTATTTCTTTTAAACATGAGATAATTGCTAGATCTAATATTCCAACGACCTGAAGGGTCAGTCGCGACTAATTCTAATTCTAACCTGTCCAACGAACGGACGGGACCGGACGTACTGACGGACGGCCGACATACCGACAAACCGGCAAATCCGTCCACGTTAGTTCAGAACGCTTCGTTTATTCGGATTATTATTTTTCATTAAACGAATACCTTCGAACGTTTATGCAATCCCCAACAGGTAAGCTCAGACCAAGTCTACCTGGGGACTACAGTTGGATTTGAAAGGAATTTCTCGATCGTATCTTTTAACGGTTTAATAAAAGGGACACCCCCGCTGTTGTTTGTAACTTACCTTTTACCAGCTCGTTCGAATCAATCAAATCACTCTTTTTTTTTTTAATTATTTGTCTATTTTTTCGTCCGTCAAAGTTTGTATACCTACTTCAGTTCTTTTCAACTCTATATCGCTAATTTTATTCTCAGCTGTCGTCTCGCATCTATTTACCTTACTAACGAAAGCGATTATAACACTTGTGAAATAACCTGGTGATACAGTAATTAATTCCCTGTGAAAATCGCCGCATAGATTACGGTGCTGTGCGTATATATTTAAATAATATATTATATATTACATTATATATACGTATATAATAGAAACATACGTGTGTATTCAATTGCTCCGAGAAATATAACGGGCCATGGATCAATCCTCGGCTCGATGAGGGATGAAGGAATTCGAGTTCCTTAAAAATTCATGTCTGAAATCAAAAGTCGGTCCCGCATCGCAGATGAAATCAGTCATGCGTCGCGACAGCGGCGGCGAATCAATCGTTATATGTATATATGTATATGAGTTATCCTTATGTATATAGGAACAGCTTTTACCTACCTCTGGTCGTGTTTCGTCGCGATGTGATGAGTTACGTAACGCCTTGAAATTATTCGTTTTTGCCATACCGTTTCGAACGAACAGCTACGATCGAGACGTACTAATGAAATCAAACGGCGAACATATCGCGGGATATAATGATATCGATAATGATGATCATAGTCATAATCACGACAGTAACAAGTCTCTAATAAACTACACTTCGGGCTTTGGATAGGTGATCAAAATATGGTGGATGGATTAACAAATATATATATATATACATATTTTGCGTAGGTTTCCTCGCGTCACGATACTTACAGAATTTTTTTTCCTCAACTCGGTAGAATCCCTCGAGGCAATTAGCCGTTCTAAAATTAAATAGCCACCCACTTAATTTCCCGCTATAGGTATTCTATATATTATCGATAGCGAAGTGAGTGAACAGAATTGAACGTATACAATTATTTCACGCCCGACTATGAGATCGGTATCCTCTCCTTGTAGCGGTAAATTTCCAACTCCGTTAGAGTAATATTTTTAGGATCCCTGTACGCGATAAGATCGAGATTATTATTAATAATATAGAAAAATATTGCACGACGTTACAGGCAGCTGCTTGGGAGAAAGTGACGTCAGTCCACGAAAGGGACCCGTGCGATCGGCTAGAACTCGAGAAAATGTAAAAAAAAAACGATTTTCTCGGGGTCTTAGACTCAAATTGAACGAAACACACGCGAGACAGTAACTCAATCGCATTCCGATTTCTCAATATTTCAAAATTATAGATCGACGCTTGAATAACAATCGTTGGAAGTTTGGTTCACCCGGTTGCAAATAGTTTCGCAACTGCATCAGCACCGTAGTGCAAGTTAAAATAGTGATTGTAGATAGGGCCAGACGTTTGTTCTAGTAATGGTTCTGAACCACATCACGTTTTAATCAAGCTTCTAGAATCAATTGAACGCAGCGGAGCTCGAGGCGATGCTACGCGTGACATGAAGTGACTATAGTTACCCATCTGATCTACTTCGATCTACTTCATCGCAGCTTCACTCATTGTCACCGTCACTTCACGCCAATGCGACATATCCACGATGCTGTTGAATGCCTCGTATGTTGACACGTAAGACACCCTGTATTATTCACCATGTCGCGTAGGTGCATATAGATGAATACACTCAAGCCTGCAGGACCCATAGGATTATAAAATTTCCCCCAAACTATGAGATCCGACGAAAATTTCTAGCCTATAGAATATGGATGACGGTAATCCGTCATCGTACAAGACGCGGGTGGACGCGTCGTCGTTCCTTGGATGAATCTTTGAACCGACATGTGCATTAAGGACGGGTATCTATCTACCATGAATGACGCACGCATAGGGTGTTACGAAGGAATAGAAATTCCCCGTCTATCAGGCAGTAGGAATTCTTAACGATTCACTAGTAGGTATACCTAGGTATAATAGATTCGAGTAGAAGATATTAGTTGTCTATAGAACGGTCTACGCCCGAGACTGCAAACGGCAATGCGAGAACTCGGGACAACGGATAATGGAGAACGCGTGGATAATCAGCAGAAGTTATGACTATCATAATTTGCAATTTAGATTCCATTACTATTAGCTACTCCCTGGCCTAGGCTCCCCGTTTTAAATCTCTCCCGCAGCATTCGTTAGCTCCAACTTTGCGCCAGCTATTTGCTTCTGATCCCGATAGCTACCTGCATCTCTACCCGCACACTAAACTTACCGCGTTTTTTGTTCCTGCGTTCAATAATGCAAGTATAACTCTTTCCAGTAAAACGTATATATTGCACAAAGCCATGATTCTAGCCGCAGTAAACCTACTCTGCGGCCGATTTCCCCTACGATTTCCAATTTTACACTATACGCGCGCGCGCTGCAGCCGCTCTGTGCTCTTTGTAAGAAAAGGAAAGAGGGCAATTTGCAGTGGCGATTTTTCCGAAATTGTTGTTTGCTTTCAACTCCTGATCGAACGTATCTTCGTTCTTTGTCGTTTTCTTGAAATTACAGGTATATACGTATGGCATATATACGCGGTACATAACACGGTGGTATTTTTCCTTGCGGTTATTTCGCGTAGGTTTCAGATCGGCGAAACAATTTCCTTGTTGGATGAGAAAAGTGGTAGTTAGAAGTGGCAGGCTCCTGAAAAAAACGAGACTCCAAGACGACGTCATACGCGCCGATAAACCGCCCGTCTACTTGCATCGCATCGGAGGCGCTGGGCGTCCTGGCGACTCCCTCCGACTCCCCTTCAATTCCTTTTGTTCGGTTTGCTTCGGGTACGTTCACGCGAGGGTCGGCATTGTTTCGTATTTTGCTGGTGCCCGGTGCTCCTCTGCCTTATCCTCTTCTCAAGTCCGATCGTTCCATGCCACTCACGATGTCGCCCTCTTCGCTACCGCAACCACCCGTACGATATGCGACGTTCGAAAGAATAGTTTTTCTTCCTTTTTTCACTCCTCTTATTACATTCGACTTTTTTCGCCTACTCCCATAGCTCCGATCTTCTCTACGTTACCGCAACTCCTTTATTCTTACAAAGACCGATAAAATTTCATTTCACATTTTCGCCACCGCCACATTAACCACTAGCCATCCTCAACGCGGTAGCGCGAAGCCTCACGAGCACTGAGTCATGCACCGGTCGCGGGAGCCGCTTCCAAGAACGGAGATTCGCGTTTTAGGACACAGGAAGTCAAGGTGGGCGGAATTCCGAAGCTCTTTCGTCTTTATGGACCCATACTATGTGGGTAGGCAGGTTTTTTACACGAGTATGAATGTGTGGTAATAGCAGCATCAGTTTAGACAATAAGCCGATGATATAGCATCGATATCATATGATGTGGTATTGTGAATTATGGATTTCGAATGCCGGCTATCCGTCAAAAAAAAGCCTTTCACTTTTACCATTGACTTTCTACCGAAGCCTCGCCTTCGATAGTTTCGATTAAGGTAGATATTGCCTTGAGAATAATTCAGTACCACCCAATCATTTACTCATCAGATTCCAATCATTCAATGCTGAGATGTTGAGGTACTGAATTTCCTGTCGGGATTCTTCTCGCAGAGTAATTTACTCGCTAATGATAATGCGGCGAAAAATACTCTCGATAAAAGTTGAGCGTGGTTCAGCGCGAGACGATGAAATGATCAATCACTCAGATTTTCTTTCACGTCATATCCTATTGTCGTCAGCTATTGACCAGACCACAATTTTTATTTATTTTTCTTACTAAATGGAATATCTTACAATTATTTTTCAGACAAAAGTCGTATAGGTAGGTATATACATCACTCCGGTAAATCCAACGGTAAATAACAAAGTACAGTTCCATCAGCTTACTCGCAAGTATTTTTCGCCCCTAATGAAGCTAGTGCAGGTATAGGTAATTCCACTCCTACGTAGGCACACTGAAATCAATATCAAGCCAACTTCTCTTTTTCAGAGACCTACTTCGGAGCCCAGTCAATTCACTCTCATCGAGTTTCGCTTTTCTCTTTTCAAGAAAACTCCCAACTCTATCTTTCGCGTTCCTAGAATAAAGGACGCACTTCTTTTGCGGGAATAAGATTTTCAAAATTCACCTGTACTCGCAATGGCGATTTCGCGCAGTGGTCTGTCTTCCAAACTTCCGTAAGTTACGATAAAGCTATAGCTGCGCTTATCAATTGGGTCATGTCAGCCAGATTATAGGAAGCATTGGCCTCTGGCTTGCGACTAATCCTACGTACTTGTGTACAGTTCTGTTATAGTAACGAAAAAAAAAAAGAAAAAAGAAAATACTGTGACGAGTGACCCAGTATGGCGTTGGTCTAAGGGTGTCTCGTTCGAGAAGCCATAAATTTCTGCTAGTAAGCCGATATATATTACCAGCGCTATTTAATTTACACCCCAAAGCTATGGCTGCTAGTACTAAATCTAAGGAGTATTTATTTAACCGAGAAAACCATCCGCGTTCGAGATTGTTTTATGTTTAAAAGCGGTTGATAATTGGCGATTAACCGTCAAACGTCGTTGAAATTAATTAAACGAAATGAGCATACAGCTGCGATCGGGAAAGGCGCACCATTCGCGAGGAGATCATCACTCATTCATAAACATATTTACGAACGGTACCTACCGGACGGGAGTAAGTCGATAAAAATTATAGATTTCTCTACCAGGTTGAACGTATATTAGTACCTTATACCTGTATAAGTGTATATTTATTTATATACATATCCTCGCGAGTTCAGCCCACTTCCGACAAACATAAACAATGACCAGGCTATACTCTTCACTTCACCAAGAGCCACGATGGACCGTGAGGTGCGGCCAAGGCAGAGAAGCAGCTTCGGGCTCGATGTTTCGACGTGGTGGTCCAACAGTTGCGGCCTGGCCTTTTGCTCGTCCGTCAGCTTTTCTCCAGTGAAAGCTCCGCTTCGTGTTCCTTGTCGCACGAGGACACGTTCCCCGTGCTCAATGTTCTCCAGGTTGTCTGCTCCGCCTCTGTTTTAATATCATCTCATTCAGTTAGCCCCGGATGAATTATTTATGCCCAAAGTTATATCCGCACGCGAATTTTACGCCTCAAAAGTAGTTGGGTACAAATATCGTGGCGGCATTACAGTTCTTGATTCGCGAATGATCAGTCGATTCACAAACGAAAGACAACGTCTTTTAATTTGTAGTATTGCAATGAGGGACTGGGTAAATAACCGATGGTTTGGTCCCTCGGTATTGCCGCAAACAATGGCCCAGCTGTTCAGCCTTCTCTAAGCACCGTAACCAGGGCACTCGGTACGTGTGTCTTATACGCATCGTGTATAAAATCCGGTTTGTCATTTTTCTAACGAGTGAAACTTCGTTCCAAATTCAAAGTTCCGTTCCGAAAGTGTAAACGTTCGAAGAAACATCGGCAGACGGGATATAACGTTACCGTAATAAACATCAAAAGTGAATCTGTACAATCTCATCTCGGGATCTAAAAGATTTTTATGGGAATCATAGACGCAAGTGCTTCCTCGCCAACGTCGATGTAATTATTGCGTGGCGGGTCGTCGTGTTTCATTTAATCCCGCAAACGAAAGTTAATTAATGCCAGAGAGGTAATATAATTAGCAATTAAAGTTGGCAAAGTGGACCGTGCCTTGGTACAGAGGCTGGAAATGTTTCTTGGTTTGCCTGCCTCGGGGAGAAGAATCTCTGTGTTTAACGAGGTGACGCTGCAGGGCACCCTGCGATGGGCGTGCCAGTGCAATATTCTAGTCTAGGGCTGCATTACGCTACCCTGAGTTAGATAATGTGATCTCAGTCGGGTCATGTTAGGCTAGCCGCTGGTTTTCTTGGAGATAAATCTTTCGTGGTACAGAGTGAAATCCGAGCTGCTGATTGGACGATAAAATGACGCGCGTTTCTATCCTTTTGGAGACATAAAAAATCGGGAATGTGCAGCAATTTCCTTGAATGCAATCGGTGGCATACTTACTTAGATTCGACTTACCTACTATAACGACCACCTATGCTCACTTACTTTCCTATCACTATTCGAGGATACGGTATACTACCGCAACTCTACAACCTGGATTAAGATAGGTGCACCTAGTCTGAACTATCTGTACAATAAGACACACTATTCGTGTTCGTGTTACCGTTGCAGGATTGAAACCCATTCGGGTTATGGATAATTTTATAATCCGTACATTTTTTTCTCGATATTATGGAATTTATCGAACTTTCTTTTTCCCAAAATTTGATATTGGTCTGAATCCTCGCTCTGTCTTCGTTTGATGTATTCACACGTTGGTATACCGACACGCTGAATATAACTCGTGTCACGTACATAGTTCGAGGTCTATAGCCGCATACAGGAGCATTGTCTACCTAGACATAAAAAGATGAAATAAAATTGAACGACGCCTGAAATAAAAAGAGTATATGAGGTGTATGTGTGAGGTTATAGCGCTGAAAAGCCAGAGATCGCCCCTTTTACATGAACTGAACAAAAACGCGGCTGTCTGGCACAAGTTTCATTTTCAACGCTTGAACTGCAGAAGACAGAGGCCCAGGCTTTGGTCAAACAGATTTAAGATTTAAAAACCTAACTCGAGTCTTAGCTGTCTGTATACATACGATATAAATTTCCTCTCTACCCACTCGAGAATCTTGTGTGATTTATCAGCGACAGGGATAGTGACCTTAAATGACCAACGAATGACTAATTGAGGATCTGCAGATGTTTTCCAAAAACGGAAGAGAACCGCCGTAATTCAATACCGATCTTAGCTCCAGGTATCTAAGAGGGGCGGACCACCGCGTGACAACGTAAATAATAGATCATATGTATAATCGCGGAAAGTTTAGCGCCGGTCCCAGGATAGGCATACTAGTTTGAATCTGTTTAGCGTCAAAATTCTTTTTACTTTTGTCCTCAGAAATCCTATGGGTATTCTTTGATGCGAGATATATACTACCAGTTCTTTTTTTCGTCCCTGCAGCGTCAAACCTATTCGCAAATTGCTGCAGCGATCCCGCAGTGTTACCAGTTTCTAAATTGGTTTTGAGACTCTTCTTCCCCGGTTCGACTCCACAAGGAAATCTTTGTGAATGTTTTATCTCCCGCTGTGACGCGAACACGAGATTTTAGACGTGATAAAAACCGGCCATAGATCGAGGCTTAATTCGAGTTGGCAATGGTCTTCTGACCTTATTTATATCCCTCGGGATTATTGGATACCAATACGAACGGTAGATCGATTTCCTTCCCTCAGGAGTGCCAAGTCACACGTCTTTCTCCTCGCTATGGGATTCCCTCCTCTCTATCTTTGTCTTTATCTCTCTCCTCGTTTCTACTTCTCCTTTAGTATCTCTTGAATCGAATTCGACTCCATAACGAAGCCAGTTTTCCTCCGGGCTGGCCCCAAACAATAAATAATTACCAGGGCACGATCGCTGGCCAAGGATCAAAACCAGGTAGTCAGTTCGCCTAGACTCGGTCTGAATGGAGTCCTCCGCGCACCCCAGGACGCGGAACGAGTTCGCGTACGACGTCGTTGTACGGAACTATGTCGGTGAGGTCGCGGAACGGGCATTCCGATACCCTGCAGCATTAGCCCCGTAAACCTCAGACCTGAGGTACGGAAGTCACCGTTCTTGCGGTATAACAACTGCGGTAACGGATATCGAAGCTCCGCATCGATACGAACTCGGAACATCGCCGCACGTATTTGACACGCGAATGACTAAAGATTCCAGAAAAACCGGCAAATCATTTCGACGCTTGGGATTTCGAGTCTCTTTCGCACGCGTCGCGCGTTTCTTGGGCCCCGCGGAATCTTCAGGTCGAAATTTTCGGCTCTTTCGCAAACCGACGCGATTCGGCACTCGTCGATACCTTCCTCACCGACTAAGTACCAGATTTCCGAGATTTTCGAGAACGGTGGTTGCCGATGTGGTTATAGACGGTATGTAAGGCCCAAGGGAGAATAAGTCTCGTTACTATGGCGACCGGGGGGGTACGGGAGGTGGTTGATTCGGGCTTCTTCGTAGTGTATCGGAAGAGTTCGGATGACGGCTAAGCGAGGCCAACCGGTCCGCTCGCTCGCCACGGTCTCTCCGCGACCAGTCGAATTCCGTACGTAGTCAGCGATCGTGGTATGGCGCTCCGGGAGCGTGCCAAATGTCGTGTGGATACGTAGCAGCCTATACAGTGTCCGTGTAATTCTCGGTTTTATAGGGGTTAAACATTATTTGTACAACAATTGCCAAACGAAATTAACCTAAAGTAGGAAATAATGAACGGGAAAAAGTGAGAGGAGGATAATCCACGCGTAAAACATAAAAAATGAATCATCCTCGAGGAACAGTGAGTCGTGGAACGTCGCTAAGGTGTTAACGTGCTCGCGACAGTGTCAAGCCAAATATTGAATTTGAAGCGTGCGTTGAGGAGGAGCGATAGAGAGAAGTAACACGACTTCGTGCAACCGAAGCCAAATATCTGCCTGCTTCGGTGCCGAATGACCGCAGCAGCAGCAGCAGCAGCAGCTAATACCTTCTCCCAATACAAGTAGCGGCGCTAGATATATCGCTGAATTGATTAATAGAAAAAAAAAAAAAAAAACAAAAGAAGAATAAATTTGGATTATTTGATTACGCACAGTGTAAAAGGAAGCTCGAAACTTTAGGAAGAACGAAAGGAACCGGAGACTTTTCGTGTACTTAGACGGTGTGTGCAATCGATGTTATCGATTGGTTTATTGTTGATGCATTCTTCGCGGTTGATTGCGCCGCTTGGTTGGTAATAGCGATTCGCTGTGATGGGCGTGAGCGATGCCATTTTGGAGTAGTGAATACTCTTCGAAACTGTTCGTTTTGTAATAATAAAAGTAGGTGTTACTGTTGGACCGTTAAAATTGGAGAGGTGATTAAATCCAGGCATTCGTTGGCTGGCGGTATTAGCGAAGTCATGGAGCTGCGGGATTACGCTATCTACAAGAGAAACTGAACTTAACTAAACGCCGCACGAATCCGATACGTTTCAAGCATCGATATAAAGCTTCGGTCGCATGTTATTGTAGTAAATTCTTTTTTTTTTCTTTAGTTATTTAAAATAAATCGTAGATCATGACGATGTTCAACACATTAGTACAGCGACTGACCTCGCCAGTTACATCACCCACCTCATCTCGTAGAAGATTTAAATCACCATCACGATGGGAAGTACAAAGTGATCCCGAGGACGATGCTCCACCGGTAAGAAAATCGAGGGCTAAACATCTGCTCGATAAACGTAAGAGCAAAAGCCGCGCACGCGGTCTTAACATCAGCGAACCTCAGCCGTGCGCTGCACCAGCTACATCCAGCTGGCACGATGTCGCCTTTCCTCCTCTACGGGGAACCAAGAGTCTAGGAAGACTCGACGGCATGAAAGAGGTGAGCGAAGAGATGCCTCTCTTTCTCTCTTTCTTTCTTCTGGCTATTTCCTCACGTATCTATTTCCCCTCTTTTACGTACATACCTGTATCGTGCGAAACTAATCGGTCAACTTTGCACACTAGTTTCCTCGATCTTACATGTATATCGTAATATACTTACGCTTACGACATGAACTTCCTGTCTCAACGGCATCTAGGTGTAATGTAATCGCGTCTTTTACACCTGCGGGCAAGCGCCTGGCGCGGTGAAGGTCGAGGGCGTATATTAATGTACCGTAGTTTGGAGTAAGTTGAGGTCAATCCTTCCCACGTGGATCTGAGGTACGCGGTTTGATATAGGTCGTCGTATTGTTCCGCAGAGAATAAGAGTTACTGACTGGCGCGGTATAGACGGTGCGCATGACTTGTTTCTTTTTTTGTTTTTTGTTTTTTTTGTTTTGTTTTTCAACGCGACATCTTCTCGAGTGCCCCGTCAGTCTTCGTCCGCCCTTTAATCCAACGGCGAGAGCTTTGGGTCTGTGAAACCCATATCTGTTGAAATCATTCCATATAAGGAGGCCCTTCGCGCCCGCAGGGCTTCCTACGGCTCAGCATTCCGACAGTCTGATTCGAACCGAGCGCAACTTATATACATGGGTTCGGACATGTATGCTACCGACAACGAAACGAAACGAAATTTAATGAAATGAAACTAAATGAAATGAAATGAAATGAAATGAAATGAAATGAAACTAAAGAGAGGAGAGGCTCGCACGAGCGAACTAAGCCCAGGGAAAAGAAGTAGGTGTTACTACCAACCGACCAAACCAACGAGACGAAACATATACCGGTCCCGTGTTATTATCCTTAAGAATGGAGTTCGTGCTGCGGGGAAAAATGTTAACTGTAAACATAAAAAAGGGCTCCGCTGCGATGCCCGTCAGAATTATTATTCTTATTATTATTCTTATTACAGAGGTATACGTTCTCCATATCAACACGTATACACATTATACACCTATTAAACCTGCATCGAGTAGGTATAACTATTGCCTCTGTTCACCGAACCTCACCTTACCTTTCTTCTTCCTCTTATTCTTATTCTTCACTGACTAATTAAACCTGTCGGCGTGATTATCTCAGTTATTTGATAAATTGATAGAATGAATTCGTCTGTAAACTCGATTCAATGTTCTTATACTGTTCGTTTCAAATACCTTGGCATGACTGTAGAAGAAAACTCGGTTTAGACTTCTGAAGTCATAAAGGTATGTACGTTTGTATGCAGGCGATAGAACTTCGGCGTGTAATCTGTCACCGGTTCACTTTCTACCTAAGATTGTTCTTATTTTTTGTTCTCCCTCTTTTTTTCTCTCTCTGTTCCCTGTTCCGTTTTCTTCTTTTTGTCGCAAATGTCGCAGTAGAGAAACGACGCATGTACCGATCCATCGTACGTCCAAGGATGTGACGTATTGCCGACTTTTACTGACAGTGACTACTACCGCTACCGGTCCAACGAGAACGTCAACTCTAACATAAGAGTTACGAGAAAGCAAAAGATTCGAATTCGCTGTGGCTCGGAGCGTTCTATGCTAAGGCTGAGACACGCGTGAAAGGCGAGCTAAGGAATCGACAGAAAAAAAGGGACCCGGGTATAGAATAGCGCAGAATTGGATAGGATGGAATCCTTTGATCAGAATCCTTCACGGACCAAGAAGGAAGATCCGGTGGCAAAAGAAACGAGACTCCTTTATTGGCCGGGCTCCATGCTCTCGTGATAAAAGGATGCAGGATACGTATGAATAGGGGTATATATTGTGTATACACAAGGTTCCATGTTAAGCCTGTGTGTAGCTATCCTCACCTTTTCATACATAGATAATAGATGAATCATTCGTATTCACGAATCTTGATCTATGCACAGATTACCCACCTACTCCAGGTCATTGACGTAATCAATCTTATTCATGAAACAAACGAAAGCGAACCTCCAATGAGATAGTTCTAATCAAATAGAAAAAAAAGTATATCATTGATGGATGCACGAGGTCCTTGGCTTTAACCTTTCGAGTCTATAAGCTGCATGGCGAGCCTTGACAACTTGTAGTTAACAATTTGCATCAGTATCGCCGGCTTTCACTGACTTTTCAGGTCACTGGGTGTCACTCCGGGTGTCAGAGAACGACGAAGTCTTCGAATGACAGTCGTTTGCGTTTGACGAGTGGTTTTACTCCGATTTCTTCCTCGTTTTACTTTCGTCTATTTAACCTACGATTGATTGACTCCTTTTCTTACTTTTTCCCGCACATAAATCATGGATTTATTTACATCACACTGTCGGAGTGAATTCTCCTCGCTAGATCTAGACACGCTCTTGCGTATCACGTCGTTGCGTGTAACAGTAAATCCAGAGTCTTCGTCCTGCTAGCTCCTAGCTACTGCAGGCTACTCACTGCTGGCTGCTAACTCTGCTAGCTGCTGCTCAGTGAAGCTGAAAGTGAACAAATCTAGCACCGCCAGTAGTTGTCTCTACCACCGTTGCCACGTACAACATACTCACCTGCACCGTCTACAAGACGTATATAGAAGCCAGACGAACGGACAAACAGACTCATCGTCTGTCGAGCATTGAGATGTCCGAGATCAGAAGCTCGAGAGATATTATCTGAACAAAATAACACAGAGTGTAGTTCATTCTTCTTTCCAGGCTCCTGTGTACATGTAAAATGTAGTAGATAAAAATTTATCGTAACATATGTGCGGGATATTGATATGACTTGTAAAAAATTGATAATTAAATTGCTGGTGGATTGTTCCGCTTGAGAAGCTGGTATGGTGTGTCACGCGAGGCTTGCACCAAAGCCTGGGGGATGTAATAACTGCAAGGACTTCCTTGTCGAAGGGAAATGATCCGCGCGCGCGCCTCCCACCCTCGTTTTATAGGTATAAGTTACATCTTGCGATGATCGGGTGTCCGGAGGCATTGAGACGGCAAACTATACGGCAATTAATATAGTGCCGAGTCAAGACGCAAGGTCCAACCTATAAGTATCTCGAATCCACACACCCGTAATTACCAACAGACCGAAGCACAAATCACGCCCGGGTAACTCGAAATGAACGCGCGCGCCTCGCTCGATTACCAGAGATTTATGGAACCGCTTGGCTCTCGACTTTTTACGATTGATCGCTAGCTAGATCTCTGGTTCCGCGTATCTCGCAGGTTTCGTACTACCGCAACGGTAGTTATATCGACACGTGTAATTCCAAATTATATTGCGATTGTTCAATCAAATCGCGCGTCGTTTTTCATTCAGTTTGTAATCCGTATTCTCAGCTCGATGTGTATTCCATAGGCGTGGGTCTATTCGTATCTCTAATCGACGCCTCTCACGAAGAAACCTATGGAATAAATAAAAGGAAGAGACAACAGGCTAACTTTAACCACTTGTACTACAAGTCAGGTGAAAAAATCCATTGAACAAAAAACAATCCTGTTGTAGCCGTAGTTTTCTCTTTTGTTTGGCCCGAATCTAGCTTCTGTTCTGTGTATCCCGTGATCGTAGAGCTTATCGTAGATGGTATTGTGGAGAACACAAGTACACGGGATATTCCTGTATATCCTACTTATACAGCCATGAAGAGGGACTGTCTAACAGACACAAAGCCCTTTTTGTCACTCTATCCATTCTCATTTGGAACATACTATTTCCTTGGGTTGGGCTGGGTTAGGGAACGCGTCTATCCAAGCCTGTCTTGGCTACCTAGGGCGGTTCTTTGTTTCTAGACAAAGGTCGCCGCGTCTGTGGTCATGTTCTGGTATTTCCTGACACGTGGAATGAAAATCTACTAGCCAGCCCGGTTTTTACGCGCTCGAACTGTCAGTGCGTGAGTTAACGCGTGAGTTCGATATTTTCGATAGTGTTAGTTCGGAGTATCGAGTGACCTGGGGTTACAAGTTTTAAAAAGTATCCCGTGGACGATGGGCTCTACATGTTCCCTACCAAAGTTCGTTGCTGTTTCTAGTTTGTATAGGGTCAGGTCTTCCGTTGATGTGGAAACGCCGTTTGAGGCTGGTACGTAAGAAAGAAGGAAACCAGACAACAGGACAGATGAGTCTCCCCACCTAAAGTTAACCGAGAAGTTAACGACGCGACATTAGCCCTTTCCAGTTTCCAGTTTCTTCTCCTCTCTTTGTACGTAATTGCTGCTAATGTCAACGCCCTCTGACTCCAACAGGCCACTTCTAGGCTCCAGGATCAACTCTGGACCTTTTATTAGCGTCAAACTCAGCCCGTTTCTCTTACCTTTCGACCCCTGCACGCATTAGAGTAGAGAGAAAAAAAAAAGGTTTCGTTTCCTCTTCCCTGGGTTTATGCAACACAATATACAGGCTCGTGTAATGACCGCGGAGTTTGCAGGTATACGCAACTACTTACGGCGATCTTTGAAACGGATTCATGAATAGTATCGACGTGAGTGAATCGAGCTTTCAATGAATAGGATAATTATTAATTACCCAGTTGTAAACGGTTAGTTCTTCATTGGTCAGTCAACAATGGCGTACGTCCGAGGCAGTAAACTCTTTGAGAACGTAATCTTAATCTTAATTAATGGCACACCACCACTAGGCTAACCGCAGTGACGCTCACTTCTGAGTACTCCGTGATCAATATCTGTGCACCGTGTCGTATCGCATTGAGTTATTGCTCATAGTCTAACGAACACACTGGCCGATTGTCTTTGGAAATGAGAATAAAAAACTACTTTCGGATTAGCGAGGTCACCGATATAGGTACACGTCCGCATACGTATCTTCGGAATAGCAATTTCGCCGGAATGACCGTACGGAGATACAGTTTATTCGCGATCATTTTATTACAATTGGTATTCCGACAATCGACAATCGACGCGAAACTGCGGACTAGTTCTATTTTTTTTTTCTTTTTTTTTTCGCACAATCAGAACTTTCTAAAATTCAAGACGTGACCGAATGAAATTCCGTATTTCCATAAGGTCGATTTTATTCGAAAAAGCGAATCGATCACGGCGACAAAACGTCTTTAGGCATTCTTACCGCCTTTTTCTGTCACCCTGATTGAGACGACGCTAAGTTGAGCACGTTTAACGGCCTCCGCGGTGTTTTGCTAATCAAGGAGCCATTGTTTCCCCACTAGGAAGTGTTAAAGTTACGGTCCAAGCTTTGCAGTCTCGTATACTGGGCAGGGAAGGCAATATAATCTCAACTCTATGCCTGGCCATTAGAGTATGTGTTTCTACATGTAGATACATATATCTATAGATATATTCCATTTATAGTCTATCTTAGGCACGACGAACGATCTTCGGAGGCTGTACATCGGCAATACCATTCGAGATCAATGGAGCACGCCTTTCTGAATGCGCACTAATGCCTCCCCATCTTCTCTATATTATCCGGGCAGACATTACTGTCGATTTCTAAACTTATCGACGTCGTTTTATCCAACCTGTAAATCCGATTGTCACAACTGGCCTGAACCAAACGTGCTGCGTCGTCGTCCACAAAGCTACCCACGTATACCTATAGCGTTTGTCCACCTATACATCGATTGTTAGAACTCAAGCGGTACGTACTACTAAATGGTCAATTTCGTACAGTGCCTAACTCCGGTCCCTCACCACCTGACATAATCAGTAACGGAGTCAAGTAGTTTATGAGATGGAAAAAAGTTTCATTGATCCATACCGCTTCGACAACTACCAGAGCCTGGCTGCCGAAGAAACCGTTTATGTTTTATGCTCTACGGCAGACCTGTTCGAGATTATGTGGTCAGTGACTCTGGTAAGAGGTTGCCGAAATAATTTACGAATAAAAAAGAGAACGTAAGACAGGGCGATGCAAAGCTAACATGAGAGTCAGAGTCGAACTTGAATTGTATAGAACGATCGCCTGAAGAAACGACATCGTCGGATCATGCCCACCCACCAGGACATGAACTCGAAAGTAAGTCAACGTGTCTTGTATTGGCTGTGCCAGAGCCGCGACTCGCGAGACGAAGAGTCAGAGACTGGCAGACCCTCTACGAGGACACTTGTCGTCCAGGAATGCTTAAGGTTCCGGTTCTGATTCATGGACGCGTCATACCGCTGACTCTTTGACTCTTGGGGCTATTTTGCAGTCGGATACGATAACTTTGAAGAGGTATAGAGGTATTACGCAGGCCATCTCTCTCCGCGATTATTTTCAACTGACAATGAGTCAAGCTAGAGCCTCGAGCGGCGATCAGTAGCTAAGGGAATACTAGGTATAGGTACAGTGTAGTATATATCCCTCTGGTAAGGATGAGATTTACATGAAAGTTTTCACAATTTTGTCTCGAATCTCCGGCTAGGCTGAAGTGCAAAACCTTATTCAATGCAAATTGTTCTATCTATTTATCTGTCTATCTACCTATCTATCTATCCATATAGTGAAAAGGCTTTGGAACGATTGAACATTTTTAGAAACAACTGCCTGCACGCAGATGCAATGCTAATTTCATTGACAAGGCGTTGCACTGTTCCGCGGTGTCTCGGACTAAACGCAACTCGAATGCTAATTCACGTCCCACGTGTCTTGTACCTCGTTTATTCATCCACGCTTACCTATACGTCGATCCTTACTTGAGGCCTCCTTATAGCGTAGAAGAAAGAAAGAAGAAAAAAAATCTGTACCATTCGCGGGAGAAAACGTTTCTCCGGAAACTGGATGCGTTTTCGAGAGAAAGTATAAAAAAGCGACTGATCGAATGAATGATCAATATATTATAGACCGCGGTGTCGTATATTCGTCGTTCTCACTTTTCAAAACTAGGCTTTCATTTTTTTCTTCTTTCTGTCTAGTTATTTTCTTTCTTCTGGGATATTTTCTGCGACAAAAGAGCTCGAATTTCTATAAGCATCCGTGACTCGTGTGATTAAGTAGAAAAATGAAAAGGTCAGAACCTTATTGGGAAATCTTTGTACGCCCGCGGAGTAGCGAGTGCTCGGAATATACCGGTGTCTGCCCGGGGAGACAAGCGATAAAAACAAGAGGAGAGACGGCGTGGAGTTGTCGAGGAAGCGGGAGCGAGAAAGAGAAGGTTCCTTCCACCTGCAGCACGGATTTACAATCAGCACGGTAAGCGAGGCCAAGGTTCCGCGGTGGGTCGTGCGGGTCAATTCGATAAAATAAATCGGAAAAAACCATCATCGAGGCGTTCGTATAGATCAGCAAATTAATAGAACGCGGATAATAATACGCGATCCTTACCTTCATGGTTGCGCAAATCAAAACGCGAAAGCCGTGTCGTGATGGATAGTCAAAATACCGATCCTAGCTAATAAACTCTTCTCAACTATCAAGCAATTATTTAGGTATAGGTATACCGATTGAACATCGTGTAAACTTAATGGCGTATGCCTATCGGGCAATTAAATTTAACGTGTTTCGCGCAGACCTTGACTCTCTAAATCACTAATTGATTTAACGTTCACGCGAGTCGAACCGTGAACAATAATACGTGATGCAGTCAGCTATGAGTCAGCGCATTACCTGCAACATGCGTATTACGATAGACGAGATAACGTCGATCTCAAAGATACTCGGTTTCGTTTTTTTTATTTTTTACGATTCTTAAGCTCGTGTCTGCAAAAAAGTCTCGGTGAGTTTACATGCGGAAAGATTTGTGGCCCCGTTTATTGAATCTCTATTCTATTTATTTTTTTCTTTCAAAGCCGTTATATCATCGAATCAAGTAATCTAAGAAACGATGTCAGATAACAGTGCAGTAGCTAGTCAATGTTCCTTCGGGTAGTATAAGGACGTTTGAACGATAGTCTAGACATTCCTTGAGCTACCGGTCAATCGAGTTGTGCCCCGAGAGGAACGCGGGCTGCGTGTCAAATCCAAATAAATCAATGCTTCGGGATTGATTGCTTCTAGTTGGTTCATCAATCTTTAGTGAAGGGGTCGTATAGGTGTTCACCGATCAGAAGAACGAAACGAAGTATACGAGGGTAACGAAACTTGGCGAAGGTTCTGAAAGGCGGTATCGTAAGCGGGCCACGTGCCACAGCCCCTCGTTCGGTTATTCATGAATTCGCAAGCTCAAGAATGATGGTGGGACTTGTGGGACCCCGTACCCTGTAATCTAAGCGCACAATGTCACGTGATTACGGGCCGGGAGAGATCGAAGTCGCGAAGAGTTCAAGCCTACGCGACGTATTAAAATACGAGAGAGGATCAGGCGTATACACCTATACCCGCATACGTACCTCGCGATCTCGTATCACGTACGAATCCTCTACGTAGTACATCCAGCATGGAAGACCGAGGTCTCGGATGGTTATTTGCATCACAATGCCAAATCAAGCGGTGCGTGAGCACGTGGTGCATGCCGAGAGGTTCCGAGAAAGGGGCTTGGCTCTCGCCGAAGATGCGTATTTAAAAATCATTCGGAATGGTATTTACTCGGTCCGTTGGATATAGGTGCACCGGGCAGGGGAATAGATGACCGTAGGTATGTTACATTATAACTGAGAATGCGTAGCAGCCATATGCGACCCCATTTATGATGAATTTTATGGTAACGACGGTTCGGTGGCATTGATTTATGCCTGTTTAGGAATCTCCAGACTTCGTCCTGCCTCCTCAACGCGTCCTGCGAGGGTAAGAGACTCGGAGTGTCCCGGGTTCGTAAATCACTACTACGGAAGATTTTAGCCGGCAATATATGGAGTTATCGCGTCCCGACTATATAACCCTGAAGATTATCGTTAAAATTACCCTACGCATACCTCACCCTCATACCAATTTTTTTGAAATCAAAGGAAATTCCCATGCCGCTCGTTTTTTACAACGGAATAAATTTCCCCGATTTTTATGTACCTATACAGGCGTGGTGGAATCTTCGCTGAATGTTTCTTCGGCCTTTTATACACTGGACTGATGAATCTTACGGTGTTTATAGGTGCTTAGAGACTTTCTCCGAGACAAATGTTAGAATAGCTGTATCGACGCTCAACGGTCTTAAACTTATGACGAACAGTTTAAGTCGGGCAACTTGTTGCTCATCCGAGCGCAACGATTGCTTTATTACTTTACAAATTCAATTAACCCTCATTCGAGGATGTAGTTTAATAGTTTATTAACTTTTCAAATCGAAACACATACCGTTTTATTGTTATTCAACTCCCATACGAGTCCACAGCCGAGCATAAAATCACCTGAAATCGATTATCCTCAGCATTTATGTATTTGCGTACAATTATACAATTATAACCAGACGGGCTCATTACCAGACATACAATTACTGCCGCGTATTCGGACAAACATGTCTAACTCTGGTGGAATCAACCTACATTCAAAGTTCAAGCTAAGAAACTATGGGTACATCTCACATCATCGCGTGTCTATTTTACGAAATATTTTACTCCAAGTTTAGGGCATGTATGTTTGATTGATGAATCAAATTAATTTCATTTACGGCATGATTTAATCAAGGCCACATGTCTACGACGACACCATGAGAGAAACGAAAGTTTCGTTTCGCGCTGTTCGCTAGATGAAACATTGAGACCATCCCAGGTCTGCAATGACGTTAGTATAATAATAGGAATGGGGACAATAAATTTAGGAAAAGGTTTTAATCAGAGGGGAATCGAGCCGAGAGGAAAGATCGGATTGGTGCGATAAATATTTCACGGTTTGGCCCTCGGGATAATCACAACGGTTTTTTGATTCCTTTGACATCGCAGCCCGAATCGCAATTGTACTTTTCAATCCGGGTGAAAAATCATAGTAGTATAAACTCCACGGTTAGTTTACTGCCGGGATCTCTCGACCCCTCTGTATTCCCATACGTTTTCTAATTTCTATGGCACCCATGGAAGAGGCCCGCAGCTCACAGCTGTCCCCATAGAAACACGTGACGTGCTTACCTACCTGCTGAGACCAGACGTTAAAAAATGGGGGACCATTGTCGGCCTGTCAGACAGCGTAAGAGTACACCTCGTCACGGGATTGCGGAAACGGTGTAATTTTTAACAATGGCAAAACGACGTCTATTAACGATCATTTTCGTATTCTCGATCGAGAACCATACGCTCGTGTAGAATATAAATTTGCGAAAATTTTCAATCGCGTTAAGCAAAACCGATCGTAATCATAACCATGACGTTCAGTTTATCTGCACTTTAACTTGTTCGGATTCTTTACGGGTTTCATATCTTTATCGATCGGGCTGTTTCATGTTTGATATAATTTAGTGAAGACTTAAGGTCTAGGTAACACGTGAATCGTTTTGTCGCCGCGTCTAGCGGCCATAAAACTGTCAAGTGTTGAAAACTTATTGCGGACGTATGTCGAATGGGATCGCGATCATCACGGTCGATAGTCTCGACAGATATCTACTCTGCTGCAGGACAGTCGATAGACGATAACCATCCTTCGTAAATCGGGTTCAATAAACGATGTTGCTTCTCGCCTCCTCCTAACGCATTGTACATATGCAACGTAGTTCTGTTACGGGTCGAGGCTAGAAACTTACTTGAGACTAACTCACCATTTCTTGACACACTTAGGTACTGCAGAGCTCAAGCGTAACCGCAATGTCTTCGCAGGTTTGCCTCGCGATATCGCAAAGCCGTTCCAAGTTCGTTCCTAATCTAAGCTTGATAATCACCGATCCATGAGCTCTGACTTATAAAATGAATGCAATAATGTGACAAGATTCGATTAAGCCTTGAACTGCAGCGTTGCCTCGGATCTTAATTTCCTACGGCTCGTTGAACGCGAATGCAGATAGTTTAACCGGAATTGCTTGTGTACGATATTTTCCGCATTCGATTCAAAGTCGAAGGTACGTCTAAACGGACTTTTGAATATAAACTGTAATAGGTACCCACCGCATCTCTGACCGCAAATTGTGTTGACACTGTACTTAGCTCTTTGAGAAATAAAGAAAATTTCTTCTATAATTCTTCATCATATTTTACACTGCGTAAGTAGTACTCATTTGTTTGACGATTTCTATACACGCAGATTAACCCGTCGTTATATTACCCGCGTATGCGTACCTACTTTATGTTTCTCGGCACTTTCTTCGCCGCTGCGAGTATACAAGTACACTAGGTACACCGTACACTGCAGATACTAATTATTATTGATCTGTGTCGCTCCGTTCACAGGTGCATCAAGGCAACTATGTCGTATTTACCAGCAGCAAACAGTAGAGAAATCAACCGTCCATGGAGTAAAGATATGGTTCTTTTATTCACAGCTTGTAAAAGTGTTAAGTTTGCAATGCGGGAATGATGTTTAACGCGACCTACTACTGCTGGTCGTGTATAAACGTTATTCTCTTACACACCATTCGTTAGAATTGCCGGAGAAATTGTGCACAACATATTTTGTATACAAGAATTGTCTTTTCGTCGTAAAAATATGATCGGATCCGTGTCTGATTCTATGACAAACAAGATCCTGGCGACGTAGTCGAAAGTCTCTAGTGCAGTTTAGTTCGTGCATAGTCAGGTGCCCGGCCAACAAAGAGGTTCATAACACTTTAAACGGTGTAATCCGTTGTGTCAAGATTGCTGCCTCAGATTTCTCGGAGTTACCTTGAGTTACCTGATTCTTAAACAGACCCCCGTGCTCCGGACGTCAACTCTCACGATTCTATATCCCCTGGGTGCTGCAGCAGAAAGCTTTTCCATATTTGCTTTTTGCCACACATGCAGCTGTCCATGTCATATCATGTTCCCCCAGTGTGCAATTGACGCTAAGGTGATGGACGAGAAGTCTTGTGGATGTATTTTTCAATCGTACGATAGGTATAGTGAAAAGGGATACGGAAATCGATTTAGAAACTTGTGACTCTCTATTCATTCGTCGACGGTTTCCACGAGTAGAAATCGACTGGTGTATCTGCAGCGGAGTTACTCGCTAACTATTGGACTTGTTCAATGTTGCTTTTTGCCCCAAGGTGTGTTTGTCTTCCACCAGCTTTCCTCGGCGCCTAGTTATTCTAGCTTTGAGTTAACCGGGTCTTACGAAACTTGGGCAAACACCGCTGACGAGACAATGGGAACGGCACTGTGAGACAATCTGCGATTTTGCAACAACAGACGAGACGCTCTACGAACCTGTGCGTTTCTTCTCATTATAGTCAGCTACGGTCGTCTTCTTCTTCATTTTTCTTTTCCTTTTTTTTCCTTATACCATTCAGATTTGTGATACAAAAAAAGGAGATTTTCACGATCAAGAGAATGCAATTGTTAGAATGGCGAGAGAAAAAATGGTGGAAATCTAAGTAAGGCAGATTGTGAGAGTTGTTTTATAAGGAGATTGCCTTTCTTATATAATTATAAGAATTTTTATTTAATTGACTAATTAAGAGTAGATAAACGATAAGGCGAACGCGAGCACAGCAATTGCACTTTTCACATCTCCTCGCAACGATATGTTACAAGTAGGTATAGTTAGATATTCATAGGCCAGAACGGTGTGGAAGTTTTCCCACAGTTCCGGCAGAAACTACGGCGGAAACAACTCGCAACGTACTAACATCCGGTGACTCCTTCCGGTCTGTCCCCTTGAGCGTTGCCGTACCGCGTACGGTCGTTGCCTCAACTTTGTATGAAGTCGAAAATCTCCTCGTTATTCAGCAGGTCTAACCCGATGTGAAAGCTTATGATTTTCAGATCGAGATTCGTAATTGTGCTCTCAGGTGTCTTCTACTTGCGTTGAAAACGAAACGTCATAGAATCTAGCGTAATTTCTTCGTCTGTATTCCTGAGGGAACCCTTCTTCTGATGTAATTACTTTCTATCTGGGTCAGCAGACGCATTCAAAGACCATTTTAAAATGCATAGAATCTTCACCACCAACTATACTCCCCTGAGACTCGTGAGATTAAAAACTGGTTATTATTGGCTCGGACGCTCTTAGAATTAAATAAATCTACCCAAGAAGATTAAGGTTTACCTGTTCGTAGAAGCCTCGCCGAGATACCCGGGGCCTACTCGAGTGGCATTTCCTACTTCAGATGCAGGAGTCTTGAAGTAGTTTTAGCCCAAGGTCAAGATCCCGATCATTGAATTCGTACACTCCGTTGAAACGAGAGAAAAAGAGTTGCTAGTAGATCAAGACTAATGGTTACGCGATTAAAACGCCTTACTTTTTGCCTAATTTTCATATTATTCGCGCTCATAATCACCTCACGTTTATAGTCGGATGAATTCAGAGTCTCCGCGGTCAGACTGGCAGACAATCGAAAGAAATCTGTAATAACAAAATCGTAACAGTTACGGGGATAAATTCCTGCTTTGAAATGTTCGTGTTGAGTAAAAACGACGTACTACATGCATACGTAACTACGTAGGTATAGGTAAATATTTTGCCCAAAGCAATTGCGCGTTTACGAAATGGTTGTGAATTATTTCGAAAGGTATAGTGGCACACTTAGAATTTCATTTCACGTATAGAATCCGAGATACTAAATAGCGGTGATCGTCAAAACTCCGCATAATACCAGACCTCGAAAAGGCCTGACAGCTGCTAGCAGGTGTAACGCGTGACACGCCTACGGGGTACCTATCCGCGGCTATCGCAAACTTCTCGAAAAAGTTACGTAATCATTTCGCTCAGACTCGGTCCATTCTAATATTCATAAATCTCTGCGGACTTTGGGCACAGCGAATTATTCAAATCATTCGCCATTTGATTCTGTCGTGTCGATTACATACGTGTGCAAAACTCGCCCCTTCTCATTCGATTTGTTCGATTTCTCTCATTTCCCTATCTACCTGTTACACATTCCGGATTTCAACTCTACCGCGAAAATTCATTAACATATACACATGATGTTCGATACGTTCGGTAGCAGATGATCGGTGATATTGCGAGCTCGTGTTCCAGAGCGAGTCAGGTTGCGCTTTGTTTGGTTTTGTCTTGTCTCGTTTTGCTTCTGTTTCCGCTCTAGATACAGACGGCCAGGCAGGCCAGGCCTTCTGCTTCTGCTTCTGCTTCTGGTTCTTTAGTTTGCTCCGCTTATGGTACGTTACTATACGAAACGATCTAAGTAGTGTGCCGTAGTGTGAGAATTATTTGATGAAAAACGTTGTTTTTTAGCTATATTAACCGCGGGGTTATTAAGGCATGGGAATTCTGGTGGAAGTATAAAATTGAAACCTTGATAAGTCTAGAGTCGCGATTGTGAATCACTCTATCTTTACATAACACGCTTTTTTTATTAGCACGTTTTTATCGACCTGATTATACATACACGTATACTACGTATACGACGACGACGACGACGATGACTACGATCTCTCGCACGTTGGCAAATAAACCATACTCGTCTCTATCTCTTTTTCTCAGCTGAAGAGATAGTGTCGTATTTATCGTGCCTCTACGTAGCTGCTAAAACAACATTTTTCAAAGAGTTTCAAGAGCTTAGATGACAGCTTCGGTTATCCCAGGAAAAATAATACCTGCAAAATGTTATTCTAAAACGATGTTATTTCACACTATATGTGTACAGGAAAAAAAAAGACGTTCAAACAAAACGCGCGACCCATGCCGGACGGATATTTCGTTCCTCATCCCATTATACGACGTATCATTAAACCAAAGTACGAAAAAACTAATCCAGACCCTAAATACACATACCTTCACGAAACGCACCGAATTACCTAACTACTCAAACTATTTGTCATTCGTTAATTTTGTACAACCTTCGGTTATTCGTGGTAATAGGATTACGCAACAGACGCGTAGCTCAGGGTACATAACAAATTCTTTCCTATAGATTTCCTCACAATTTGCACATCGGATTTCCCTTTTACTATTCTCGGTAAACTGAGGCACCCTCGGCTTCCGCATTGCTATCTGGCTACTCAGCGCGTAAAAATAATGTGTAGGAGGGTTACATATCTCACGGTGGCAAGTGGCACCCCACGCGCCCTTCGCTAACCAGCTTCAAGACCGCGTTACGCGTAACCTGTGCAGTAGCACCTGTTGCTCAGGCAATGCAACCGACTTACGCTCTCACGCACGCACGCTGGTTATCTACCTACCTGCGCTGCGATGTGCTGCGCGTATACCTGTACAGGCAGGAACTACGTAGGATGAAACAATGACTTAAGAACCAGGCAAACGCGCTTTATACCAAACGCCAAAGGGCCTTGCGCGATCACCTGCACCACCCGAACAACGTGTACCTGAATCCTGTTTACAAATGATCCCATTGCGTGCGAATCGACCCTAAAGAATTCAGGAGAGATGGAGAGATAGTAGATCAATGTTGGTAGGGAATTTTCGACGCAGCAAGAGCGCCAAGGTGACGTTAATTAATAAACTTTATCGCGAATGATTATGTGTGGAACGAGGAAACCGGCGAGATTGATTCATATTCGATTTATCGTTGTGTACGAGAATACCGAGATTCTAAAATACTGAAAAACTCTGTTAAATCTGTCCTCGAAAAATATGCGAATCAGTATTCACTTAATTGATTTCAGTTCTTGTCTCATTCAAATTATAGCCACGCCGTTGGCCATGACACCGATAATTATTTTATTGGATTAAAAAGACGCGTTTTTAATCACTGCCAATGAATTCCCTCGCGTTTCAAACGCTCCGCTGAGTCTGGGATGAGAAATTGTGAAAATTCGGAGAAGATTAGGTATTTCGGTTAAATTCTTTACTCCAACCATCGAGGATCCGGTTAAAAAAAACTATAGGTATGTCGGGTAAAGTTTTATTCTAAACGATTTCTACGAAATAACGACATCGATCTGGTCGTAATTAACGAATGCAAATTTTAACAAGCTCGCCCAGAGCACGTTATAAATTAATAGCGTAGGCCGGCTCCCTTTTTTTTCTTCTTCTTTTTTCTTTCAATTTTTTTTTTTTATTCGATTTCTTCACTTTTCTAAACTCGCCTATATATATTCGTATCCATACCTATAACGTCGACACCTTTCGTCTAGGCGGATGGAATCTCTCGCGGCCTTTCGCAAACCGTTACCCGAAGCCGTGCGATTGAATCTAACCTTACCCCTAAGAACTACTGTATCACGCTTGTAAATGTGCCCATTATCAGGGATTTTAAATTATTCATTCCGTGGAGCTCGGAATTCTCATTCGGCCCGCAAGATATCTTCTTCCGACGCTTTCTGTACCTTTTGGATCTCTAGACCGGAGTAAGCTGTATATACTATATGTACGAGAAACGTGAAGATGCTGTGCTTCGCAGAGGAGCTCTAAAACTAAACGAGACACGCGCTGATCCTCGCAGTCCAACGCCTCCATTCAGAATAAGATTTTTTAACAAGAGTCCTGAATGAGCACCGCATATAACGAGTTTGCTGCCCGTCCTCTTCGACCTCCTCTTTACTCCCCACATCGCCACACACTGTCCTCGAGACTCGTACATCGGCTAAGATACCGCGCGTTATAAGCAAATCGGGTATACCGCGTGCGCGCGCGCGAATTCCACCTGAAAAGTTGGCAAAACGAGTCAGAGATATTCGCGAAGGCGTTTATGCCTTTGGATCTTTGGGGCGTAGGTGCAGGTTTTCAGCTTGACCCGTTCTTCGATATTCTCATTTGAACTGAATAAAATTTCACACGTACATATACCTACGTTTCGCTTTTCATATTCTATACCCATGCCGGCTACTACGTACCCTGTACTTACTGCACAGTGGCTTCGCACCAATTTCATTGTTGCTTTTAATCGGATCGATAAAGCCTTACGAAAGCTGAAAGCTCCTCGCGCTTTAAACTTACAAGGTCGCAGTCGACTTACCGGTCTTTAATGCGAATACGTAAATCGAGGAGAAAATTTATCGGAACTTAGTTTAAAACGGTTTAAACACAGACTTGACCTTTTTGTACGATAGTCGTCTTCTTTTAACCGATAAACTCGTATTGCTCTCTTACTTCTTATCCGATCCTCGACATATATCCTGCCTCGAATTTCTGCGCTGATCGAATCTTAAGGCTGCCGGAAAGTCTGGCGGATTACTAAGCGGTATAAAGTTCGCGAATTTGGTAAAATAAAACCGTAAACGAAACCGCGTACTGAAATTCCTCGAGTTTTCGCTCGGGCCGGTATATCGAGAACGGGTCTCCACCTCGGGCCTGCCTTCTCCGCGGATCTCCTCGTCTTCTACAGGTATTACATACCCACTCGCACGCACGCACGCCGACGCTCGCACACGCCAGTAGATCCTCCGTAACGCACAAGATGGCCTTCGGTCCGAATAATTACGTTGAAGATTTTTCAGTCAACGGCGTCTCTGCTTTAATCCGCGGCTCCTGATTAGGCGAGTTTTGACCAGGTGGCTTACGAGTCGCGTGATGAAATCGTACGCTCATCGATGCGTCATTTTAATCCTTAATGGAAAAAACGCGGATCAATTATTTTTTCTTCCAATTCCGAAAGACCTTTCCTTCTCTCGCCTGGAATTCAACAGCCTAATTCCCGGCTCGACTGTTTTCTATACTTTTGAGGAAATACCGATTCCAACTCACGCGTCTAGACTCGGCTATTATAGTTTTAGTACATTTCGCCCCGGGCAATGGGGCAGGTGCTCAAGCAGATGCTTCGTCCTACTCGAAGATTACCCGACTGTCCCACCGCCCGCAACTTCGAAGACGAAAGAAGAATTCTTTCAACATTTCGAGTCGCTTAGGTACTCCTCGTCATCCACCCAGCTCTTACAATCATTCCTTTTTTCGCTTCTCGGCTATATAGCTATCGAAGAAAAGAAAATTCAACATTTCTCAGCATTAATTTGAACGAAACTTTCTTTCTTTATCGTAGCCCTTACCGTGTCAAGTTCTCACGCGATATGGGAATATATACTATGCGAAATATGCACCTTGGTATTTTTATTTCTGCATTAAATTATACCCTGCGGACATGTATATGTCGTCGAAGCGGGCCTCTCTGTACAAGTTAATAAATAAGTCTAGATGTTTGTTTAACATGCGATTTTTTTGTCCCCCCATACAACGATAGTATTTATTAAGAACAAATATTTTTTTGTAAGTTGTAAATCATGCAGTATAATTTGTATTTCTCAAGGTTTTATAATTCGGCCTTGAAATTCACTGTATGTTAAGACTCACTTGCTCCGAATGCATAGAGAAACGTTAGAGTGTGAAACTTGGGTACGCCTAATGTATACACAAACATTACCGTTACTAATTACAACCGATAAGCATACAGCGAACCCCAACTACTCCATAGGCCTAATGTATTGCAGAGTATGCGTACGTGACGTTTTTCTTATTTTCTGTTTCAGGTAAGCCAATTGATACAATCTTTTCATCGATTAGCTGTTGTACAAAACTCGAGAGTTTCTTCGTGAGTATATACGAGAATATATTACTAATTATACCGTTCAATTTTCATACATATATGGTAAACATTTTTCGAAATTTTCTACAACACGTACTATAGTTACATTGAAGTGTAATGAAATTTTTGAAATTCAACGAAGGTATATGAGCTGAAGGTATTCCAACCGTTTCACATCCGGTTTTAACGTGCAATTGGCATGTGCAATTTGCATGGTCCGGATTATTATCAATCTTCTTACATACCCAGACGGTGACGAGTACTTTTACACGTGTTCACGCAAGTTGGAGGTGAACGTTGGTAAATCCACTTCGTTGGATGAGATATATAATTCCGAGTTTCAGTTGCGTCGAGAACTCGAAACGATTTCAACTCAGAGGTTCTTCCCGGCTAGCCACAACGACGATTCGTTCCCTCGGACAGATCCCTGTAATTTTCATTATCGTAGATACGTGTGTCTGTGCCTTGGTGTAATCTACATTTAATAGAGGCATTCCATCTCTTCTGACTTTTGACCAGCACACTGAAATACGGATGGATATACATATACGAATACGAATACCTACATCTAAACACCTAAACCTTCCGAGACCAGAAAGTGGTGATGGGCAGACGCCGCGCCGGCCCTATACCCCGTGATAATACGAGTTCTAGAAACGACGTGGATGTTTTTGTCGAAAAACAAACCTTCGAAAGATACATCGGAAAAACAGTGGGTATTGAATTAGGACCGAGGATTCGTTCTACCCGTGCCCCGTACTAAACCAACATTAAATCGCTCGAATAACGCTAGATCGCGACCTGGATCACGCCTGGTAGGTTTGCTAAAAAATTCGGAATTCCCATGAAAAACTATGAACAATTAACCGTACGCCAGACCGTGTCAAACCGGGTTAGCTCTGGCCCGTGGCAACCGGCTGTCTCGGAGGAATCGTCATCGTCGGATCCATCTTCGTCGGCTACAATCATCTGGCTGAACTTTCAATCACGTATTCGCGCAGAGATAGGAAATCGTGGTTGAAATACTTTCGATTGATTAAGCGGATTTTTCACGTTTTACGTTCGTAAGGTTTTTAGTTCCTCCGGAGGCAGAACCCTCGGCGCGGGTTTGCTGAATTTTCAAAGCATCCTCCGGCCACATCGTACAGTTATTTGCGGGTCGAAAGACTTAACCCGACTCGCCAAGAGGTCTGAAAGATCCAGGAGGTCCGGCAAAGGTCCGCAAGAGAGGCACAAGGGAAGAGTTTCGAATAAGAGAATAACTCTCTTTGGCCTAACCATCTACACGTACCTACCTTATATTCTATGCATGCTAAAAAGAGAGAATAAACGTGATGAATATACCAGACTATGGCAGACACTGCGCAGTATAAGCTACCGCATTCCATATACTAGTTATTAGGTAGTTGTTCGCTCGCCGACAACTATTCGCACAGAACAAGGAACGGCTTTAGTCTATAGAACAAGGGTCAATCTATAAACAACACTCGTTCATAGTCAATGGCTAGTCAATTTCAATCATTAATCTGTTCAAATTTCTCAATAGTATAACAGCAAGTATTAGTCCCAATTCTTTGTCATTCGTTGTCTTCTTTGATTCCCAATATCAAGATTCCCTCATTTCCTCGGCTAGTTTATAAGGCATTTGAGGTAAGCTCGTGAGAGTAAAGATACTAAAACCGGGAATAAACTGACAACTGGTACGCGACGTCCTACATATACGCGATAGGAGTTATCAGAGCAAATCAGGCTCAGCTGAGCTCAGTGTTAGTCAAAGAGCGAGCTTAGGTACGCGATTGAACTTCGGGTTGAAAACCGGCCTTCGTGAATTAATCCTAACGTTATTTTATGCGGCATGATTTATGACCGATTGGTAACACTTAGCGGGGGGAAATACCTGAGGCATATATGACTACGGAATGCGAATACAATGTGGAGCCCACGCTCGGTGTACCGAAGAATCGCTAAGTTACAGACGTACGTTGGCATATAAAGTACGCACAACCCTAACTTATGTACCACAATACGAACCACTACTTCTGCACCCGTATTCCAGGAAGGTATTATAAACCGGCACACAGATTGAAACCTACCGTTAGTTTGGTTATACGCGATAAACCAAGACCACTTCTCGATATACAACCCGCACCATCTCTCCTCTCTCTGCCTTACGAATGATAGAGACGCTTTCGCGCTTCATATCGTTCGTAGTTAACTAGGTATCTTAAGACGACGTTTCGATCCAGGATGCCAAGGGCAAAAGTCCCGGGCTTAGTATATGCCAGTACATCTTTACCTCCGCACATGGTTTATAGCTGGCTTATACCGCATGGAAGAACGAACGATGAGCAAGTCTCCGCGCGAAGTGTTCGCTAATGACGTATTATCCGGTGAACGTGCGGGCCGATTGAACCGCAGCCACTGCTTGACCGGGCCAACATTTTGAGTGGCGCCGATCGCGATGCCTCGGGATTAATAGGATATAGTAATAAGAAAAAATATGAAAAATAAACCATAGAGGAATGAGATATGAATAAGTCGATACATCCAATTCGTGCTAATGGCAGTATAAGCGCACGGTTTCAGAAGAGCTGGATATTCATAACTGTTTCGTATCCTCTTCTCTTCCACTACATACACCTGTTCGCGTAGGTACATCTTACACAATCAATATCAACTTGTATCGATCATCTCAGATTTGCCCTAAAAAGTGTTAAAGGGAAAGGAGAGGCGCCGACGTTGCGTAATCGTATTCGTACACCCCACGCATCATTGCGTATTTACGCTACTACGCACGCAGCTGCAGTGTTACGCCTTCTAACACCGGCGATACGCGTTACCTCGTGCGGAAAGAAATGGGTCAGTTCATGATAAACTCGTGTCGGTTTTACGGCAGAGGTTTTATTGCATTTGACAAAAGTTTCGAGGTATATATTTTACGCATGTATGAAAAGATATCAATTTCCAACA
Source organism: Rhogogaster chlorosoma (assembly GCA_944452935.1). Taxonomy (NCBI): domain Eukaryota; kingdom Metazoa; phylum Arthropoda; class Insecta; order Hymenoptera; family Tenthredinidae; genus Rhogogaster; species Rhogogaster chlorosoma. Next base: position 19,500,646 of record OX101801.1, on the reverse strand, counting down.
AATTTCTGACTTTTGTCTTTTCTTCTTTTTTTCTTTTCCACTCGGACTTATACAGACCCTGAGTTTTACCCGAAACACCTATATTTCGAAGGACTAGTAAACTACGGTAATAAAACTGCGTTGTTCAAATGTTTTCTAAATACACACTGCAGTTCTTTGAAAATACCAAATATTTTCAGCCTTTGGGATGGACATACATACCTCCGAAGACTCGGGGCTCTCCCTTTCTGAATGTACAGAAAAACGAAAACCAACAGATTCAGAATCTGTGTGTCAGTAACACCTGTTTTCTAAAAAAAAAAAACCACCCAAAGTAGCGCATGTGTGTGTACATAGCCCAACGAGTGAGTCAAGTAAACTGAAAACTTATAGCGTGAAATAAAGTGGAAAGAAGTAGCTTCTATATATCCAACTGTTAAGAGTAAATACGAGAATATATAGCCGTAATAGCCAAACCGGAAACGCTCTCCAGTGGCATTATGGGCAATGACACGCAATTCCGCGCTAGCTAATGATTAAAATCACTCAGTTATCACGAATATATAGTTTTAAGAATTTTTTTTCCATTTTATTTATTTTTTCTAATTTTTTGTGTCTTGTACATTCTACAGGTGGATTTGTGAAGGTAGAGGTTATCCCTATGGTTGTAAAGGTTACGTTTCTAGCCTCGTTCTTATAGATGTAGGTCAATCGTGTGTCTAGACGACCTTTCGGATCTCCGACATCTGTGACACAGCATCGATGATAATAATTTCAGACACAATCTAACATTGTACTATATGACTGGGGGATACGACGCGATGACAATGAAGAAAAACTACGTTCTCTAAAAGTGTCGAATATAAGCAGATGTACGAAAGGTCCAGGTCGAGATCCGCCCCTATAAACCTCCTCGAGGCATAACATACCATATGACTATACTTCATCCATACATTTGTGTCCGATCGGGATTACGGACCGTTCTATCCACGTAGAATCGATCATGTCAATGATCCGTAAGGACGATATGGGTTAGTGTGTCTGATTATATCTGAAGAATTTTTATTTAAATGATTTTTGACTTGACACGACGCGACCGGAGACCAGGGGACCACATTAATCTCAGCATATGGGTGTCACGCGTAGAATTTTATTATAGTAAATATCTTTTACATGGTTATACCTATATGCATGTACATATCATGCCTAACCGACTAACGATCTAGAGATCAAGTGTGCCTTTATACGTCCCACATCAGGGCGGAGTATATATCCCAATTCCACGTACGTTTTTATGGCCTCCAAGTGAACATTGAAGATTTATTTTAATTTTCTGTTCGTCTGCGGAGCTCATCTCTGGTTCTTTCTTTTACTTTTTCTTATTCTGTTCATCTCTCGTATCGCGATCATAGAGGACTATGACCCGCGACCAAGCCGCCTTATTATGGAGTCAGCAAAATGTCAGCTAACGATCCTGGGCTTAAAATTCCACACCTGGTGAACTCCTCGGTTCGATACGTACGTGTATGTAGATAATCGCGAGCGATATTGAACCTGGCCTTAGTTATTAGGCTAAAATAAATTTCATGGTTCCTGTACAACATAATCCCATAGGAAATTTTTGTCCGTGTCACGTCCGCTCTTCGGTAATATTAGTAATTTGAATAAGAGTAGATGAACTAAGTTGTGCTGTCACCGTTGGTGAACTATTCGGTATGTACCTTTCGCCTATCGGCCCAGGTGTATTTCTCCGTAGTTAAGATTCACTAAATCTTATAACAACGTTACAACAAAGTCGAAACTAACGGCAATGGAATGCGGATAGGTGCCCAGCCTCTCTCGTATATTCAGCCACGTAAACAACCTGTTAAATTCACATTACTACTAGCCAGATTCTCAACAACAGCCTCTTACCTCCGTTGCGAAGGTGTGCGCTAGTAAAATATACAGAAAAAGGTAGAAATGAATAACGCTACGTTTTAACAACGAACCGTTAACTTGATAATAATATCACAAGCATAGGTATGTACTTTGTACTTGCGTGTCGATAGGGAAGCAGAATTATTCAAAGAAAGAAAGAACGAAAGAAAAAATAAGAGAAAAATAAGAGAAAATATTGAAGAAAGGAAGAAGGAATGAAAAGAAGAAGAATCTGTCTTGTAACTGCATCTGTTGGCGTAGCTTTGCCGGGATTAAGGAGTGCCTCTAAGAAAGCCGTAGGCCTTGGAAGGTCATCGGTGTATTTTATGGTGGAATCGTTGCCTAATGGGATGATTGTCTAGTGCCACGGTAGAGCCGCGATGCGGCATTGCTGGATTCCTAACTGGGCCCGAAAGAGCGGAGACATACGGTAAGGCAGGGTAAGATCGGCGTGGTAAATCGCGGGCTACAATTACAGGCTTATTAACTTTGGAATGACAAGATCGGGATCAGTGCAACAGCACACGATCTTACATATACCGAGGCTAAACTTAACAGCAAACTCTCTCGAGAGCTGTACGGAGCCCGGTGAGCTTTTTCCTCACCAACTTTTTAACCTTGTCAATTTTCTCGGGAGTCTAATGCGAAGAGGGAGAGTAATACAAGACACGGCGAACGATACGAGGAACAGGTTCTACCAGTAACCGGAAATATGATAAACGTCAACGGTCTTAGACCTTAGCTTGCGAGAGCCGATCGACCGGAAACTACAGGCTATACCTACATCGTGGATAGAATCGCACGATGCAGCAACAGCAACAGCAGCAGCAGACCCTATGAAGAGAAATCGAAAGTGAAGGCTTACTAATTATTATCACGGAAGTATAGAGAGCGGAGATTATAAGTACTCTTCGCAGATATGTACGTATAGGTATAGATGTAGGCTATATAGGCTCATTATCTCTACACCTTTCGATTTCCGGTTGAAAAATAAACTGTCTACAGCATCCGGTTGAAACGGTACAAAATTGTGCCGGTTAACCCGCGTGTAGAACGTCTAGGCACTACGTCTATGGTATATAGCCTGAAACAGCCTCAGGCCTTATCGCATTGTTCCGCTATGCGATATACACGTCTGAGATGAAGTTTTTCGAAAAACTTGACCAATGAACGTTGAAAAATTCAGGGCAAGTTTATTACTAGCGTTATGTAGATTGTAACTAGGACCGGTACCGCGATCTAGGCTAGAATGCGGGCGAGGTTGAGTTTGTATTTTCTTCCTCCCACGCGGTACTACGTGTCTTGATATGTAAACTCCTTGAATATCATTCTGATGAAGAACCCGTTGATATGATTAGCCGAGAGAAACTTGTACAAGATACTCTTACTAGAGTGCAGGGAGGGAGCCTGGCTCTCTTCAGTTTTTTGAACTTTTTGTTTTCTTACTTCTTCCTTTCTTTCTTTCTTTCTTTCTTTCTTCGTTTCCCAATTTATCGCCTTCGCCGCTACGTGCTTCTCCGGGCGATGAGTGCACCTCTCTTCTGTACACACAGAGGTATGTGTTTATACCTAGCCGATATGCGGTGCTGGTAGTGCGATAAACACGTTATGCCATGTCCTAAGGTCTGTAGTCTGTAGTTTGTAGTCAAGTCTCAGGTAACTCGTATTTTCTTTAAAACAAGTTCGACTCTCAGATGGTTAGTAGGTATACGCACTGTTAGACGAGAGAGAAATCAGTAAAAGTAATAATGGCCGTCTGTTTAGTAAAAACTGAAACTTCGGACGAGATGCATTGTATATCATTGCTATTCCTTACTCTCGGGTAGTTCGGTTGCTGAGGTGCGAACGAAAGTATAACAATACAGTACCCATACCTAGCCGGTATAATTATCCTTGGTACGCGAATATGTATCGTTGTAGATTGCATTGTGGGCGAGTACTTACAATGGAATTATACAAAGCGTTCTTTCCGCGTAATTGCAACCGTTACCATTTTTTATAGAGTTCGAAGAACCTGACAAGTGGAACGCGCGAGGTCAAACCCCACTTGCATAATTACTTTTTATCACCTCTCACTCTTCGACTCTTACTCGCATTTTCTTATTTTCAATATCGCAATTCGCGACCTTTGTCCCTCCCTTCAGCCAAAAAGTCCGAAACACGATTTCGAATCTTTGTTCAACTCGCTGACCAAGTCCTCCTTGATCTCTACTGTATAATAACGCAGTCCTAGAATCTAGACTGCGACCTAAACTCGACTAATTTCTTCAGGTTTAACTGTACCTCGTTGAAGAACGGTAGCCAGTGTTCTTAATCAACCTATACAGTATACTCGTTGGCGTACTATGACAATCAGGGAAACCCGATCCTGCAACCGCCCCACAAAAATATAGCTCGTCTCACCTCCTCTCTGTTTAATATCATTTTATTGTACCACCCAGTCCGTATCTCTCCTCGTCATTCAATGCGTCTAGTCTACAGTGAAAAACAACGCGCGCAAAACAAGTTGACGGTTCGCCGATCTTCCCGATCGCTGAAGATATACGTATACTATATTATGTATAGTTCCATAATATGTAGGGAATTATATAGATATAAACGTGTACACGATCGTGTAAATGCGAGCAAGAGATCCAAGGCGGTCAATTCTCTGGTGGAATGTGCGGTCAGTACCCCACCTCGTTTCTACACTCGCTCACAAGCGCGGGATCGCGCAGACATGTAAACGGGCCGATTCCGCTCGACGAAGAACATGTGTACACGTACGGGGTCGCATATTCGGTACATACGAGGTGTACAGGCAGCTCCAACTCCTACACGATATACGAAAGGAGTAGACTGCCTCTGCGAGTGTCGATATGATCGCGCGAGTGGAAAAGGTCATTTCGAAGTCTATAAAAGCGATAAAAATGAAAGAAAGAGAACCCCGATCCAGGGATCGATCAAGAACTTAACTTAATCGAGTGCCATGCCGTGGTAACATTGTTGCGGCACTTAAAGCCCCCTGATACTTATTACCTTGCGAAGAGGCTCGCTTATCAACGACGAAGAGAGTCTTCAGGACTCCTCTTCGCTCGGTATAACGTGAGATCGGTTTCGATTCAACGAGAAGAGATTCAACTTGAATATTATGAGCGTTGCGAAATCAGGCAATCAATTCACGCCGTTGAAATATGAATAAACACTCGAATAGAACCTGAGGGGTTTTCGAGTGATATACGTATAGCCGATACCTCCTAATACCAGCTTGAACGTTTCACAACTATATATACCTCCGTTTCGAGTGGAAGTTAAGAAAAGAAGCTTTCGTCTTGAATGACGTAGGTAAGTCCGGAGCTAAAGCTATATGGAGAAATCGATTCGGCTTGTTTGAAGCGTTTGAATCGTTTGCTTTCAGCATACCTACCCCTACTTCTGCAATCATTCTCTCGAAAGCCTCGGAAAAATTTGAACTTTGATCCTCGAGGTCTTTGGACTGACTTGGAACCAGCCAAATATTTGCTTCGTCTGACCTGCAGCCGGGTCATGGTCTTTTTTTCTTACACTCGTACTTCGAGATCCACACTCGTTATTCTTGAATCACAAAAGCTCGCTCGAGTTCATGTTCATCTTTCGACTCAACAAACCTCTCTGGTTACGAATTCGTGTTCACACGTACGTCGAAAACTGACGAAGTATTCATACGTGTTTACCATCTAGACCGAGGCGTATCTTTCCATAAGGCAAATACATATCTCACTAGTTCCACGAATCTCCCTCGCTTGGAGGTGGGCTGACGCGATAACGGTACCTACCATATTAGTGCACCTCATGTTTAGACTAACTTGTGTTCACGAAAATATATACCAATTACTATCTCACTCTCAACGTACAAATACACTGACTTCCTCAAACTACTTACAGATAAGCATTTCGTGGAAAGATTTAAACTCGGCATCAAATTCGAATTTTACTAATCTCCCAACCATAGCGAAGCCTGCCTCCGTGGTGAGGGAAAACATTTACACGAATATCTTTCAACTTGTGACGGCACAGGAAATGCCAGTTCCTCCGGCTCCGTGTTGGTACACCAAGAATTATAACCCACGGTTTCTTATCAGGCCTTCAACTCGATGATCTTCATTTCTAAATTCACTCAGAAACTATGTGATCCTTAACTTATACTGATTCTGCTGAGATTCTAGCGGACGTTTCAAAGAAGGAGTTTAGTAACGTTACACCTTTTTCTGTGGGATTTTCCACGGTTTTGTACGTAGGTTCGATTCGTCGATTGGTTTGTAAAGAAATTTTGGAATTTGGCATCCTTTTGTGGCCAGAAAACCATAATCCCTGACATCCTCGAGCTCGATGGTAGTACTTTGGCTCGTCCGTAGGGTCTAGGGTAACGTTACACCCCGTTTGGTTCGGTATCTCTAATTCCGTTGGCCACCCAAGTTACGTCTGTTAATTCGACTCCTCTTGAGATCACGTTCTAACCCCTAAGACGTGGGTTCATAATCCCCTTATCCCAGAACAGTGTCTTTCTCCACGGTTTACTCTTCCTCGTTATTTCCCTTCTTTTCAATCTTCCTTCCTTCTCGCATTATTCCCACATTCTCCGTACCTACTCTCCTCTCTCGTTAGAGTTGACGAATTAAAAATCTCGTTGAAAATTGTCGAGGATATATACCCATGCACCGTAATATATCGACGCCTTTCGCGTCGCGATGGAATGCACGCGATAGTGTTTGCGTAACTAACCCTTACCCACTGCAGCTCGAGCTGACAATACTTAAAGTTATGTAACGCAAACACATGTAGGTATACCTACACGTATATCTATACGAGGTTAGCTGTTTCCATAATATATTGCAGGGCGAAGGTACATACGTACAGCCTCCCGTTAAGTTGAGCCTCAGTTTTATGCCCCTTCGCACGTTCAGCTGGCACTTAACTCCCATTTGCATCACATTAAATGGTAATTAAAGTATAACAGGTATGGAATAGTCGCCAAAGCTATAAGAATTCTCATTCTATTTGATATACTTACAGGAAACGTTGAATCGGCAGGAATATACCGACGGTGCTGCACGTGCACCTGCAACTGCAACTGCAATTGCAATTGCGACTTCGACTGCATGCGCGAACGCTATAAGGCTATCTCTATTGCTATATTGCCATTTCTTACGCTTATAGGTAAGTTAGGCAAGGTAAGGTGAGGTTTGCTCAGCTTTGGCTAGGTTAGGTTGGGACAAGATCCTCGGTACGCCCTGTGCGGTGGTTACACAGTGGTTACACAAGATATACCCACGTATACCGTCTCCCTTCGTCTTCACTTCCTCTTCCTCCTTCTCCTCGCCCATCTCTCTTCTCTTTTTCTTTTTCCATCTTTTTTTTTTTTAATTTTTGTTTTTTTCGTTTCTATTTTTCCCTCTTTCCTCTAGCCACGAAGAACTTCAGGGCGCGCACGTCTGAAATCACGCTTATCTCTCGTTACATTCATCTTCTCGATCGAACGTCGATCGGCATATAGGTATACCTACGTCGCTGGGTTCTGCTCCGATTGGTAATATAACCAGTAACCATTGATAACAATCGACTGTAGCCTAGTTGCTCTCCTATCTACGTATATATTTCTCGTGTATACGTATTCATATTTACTGACGCATCTCCATCTTCCGTATGCCTATACCAACGTGGTATTTACTCTTCACACAGATTCGCTGTAGGAAATTGTATTCATTTTTTCAATATCCTTCGCCGCAGAATGAATACACGTAAGTTCACTCTTTGTAGAATTTAGATTCGCAACGATAGCAGCTGTTGCGAAGCTATTTGCGATGAGGATACGTTACATAGGTAGGTGTATCGGGAATTGGTCCGTTTGCATCGACAGTAGAAGCTAATTGGTAGAGTTTGTAATTTCCATCGGTGTGACTTATTGCAAGATTCTGAGTCAGAGGTCTGCGGCACGGCCACTAGGTAAGATATAAAAGGCTGAACTACAGTCGGAGAATAAGCTGTGGTTTTCTGCGCGCGATATGGTTCATCGAGAAATTGCAACGAGTCAGTCGACGGGCCTAGTAGTCGGGTATTAAAAGATCGTGGTTCCGTGCTTTATGTCCAAACGAGTACAGCTACTCTCTCTCATGGCTAACGAAATTAAATTTAATCACCCTCGTAAAGTGTCTCAGTATACTCGACGAGCAGTAAATCCTTCGTAAAATGAAATTATGAAAATAATAATAAAGGAGTAATTATAGCAATATCGGAGAGCCGGGCGAGTACTCGGTCCTCGTCGTCTGCTTTCTGTCCATAAAATGAAACAGAGGGTTCTATTCAAGAACCCAAAGCCAAACCTAAAGAAGAAGCAAAAGCGAGAGCGAGAGCAAAAGCCCTCCGCGATGTCTTATGATACGAAAGCCGACCGTATAAGCAGACGGACAGTATAAACTGCTGCAAGTGAAGCATCGTCAAAGTTTTTCTCTTTATCGAAGATAAAGCCTTCCCTTCAGCCGCAGTAATGTAGGTCGCATGTTCCCACCGATTATTATAGTGATAAATTAATCAATTGATTCATTGAATGAGATGAGGTATAGAAACCGATACTCAAAGGGTCAAACGAGGCAATTCAAAGTTCAACTTGAGTTTTTATCCCGGCTTTTTACCATCTCGGAAGTCAATGTGGAAATCGAGGTATCAATCATAAAGGGACTTTACTACTTGTCGTAGAAAAATAGGCGTAGATTTATCAACGACGAGCACCTTATACCCAACGTGTTCGAATTCCTCACAACTTTTCTTCCAGCGTCCTCTTATTAGCGATATTCATTTATTGCTTAATGATTAACAACCTTCTCCACCTACGTTTCAATTTCACGCTGACTATATTATATCTATACACCGAGGAAAGATTTTCTCAAATATTTCTTTATTATCTTCAGGACTAAGTTTCGGGAGTGTATGTGAATTTATGGCATTATCAACGCAGTTGTCCGAACGTCAGCGTCCTCCTCTTATAACATCGAGCCATTTAAAGTCGGCGATATTTGGAAGGTTTAAAGATTTATTTCATACTTTACTCCGTCAGGCTATCCTACTGGGATAACCCGAGGCACGAGTTTTTTTAGTAGATTCATTTCATTTTATGTTTTTCGTTATGCTTTTTTAACCTAACGATATCCAATCTTCGCCTCGATGTTTTACGGCTTTTTGAAACTCGTTCAAAATAACAAAAAAAAACGAAAACTATAGAACCCAGGTCTTCACTTATCGCGTTGATTTTTCTACCGTAGTTTAGATAAGTAAAAGGGATCATCGCGCGATGGTAGAGGAAGAAGTTGTGGATCCAGCTAGGATAATATTTGTCAAGATAAGGGCAAAAGAAAACATAAAGGGATACATATTCCCCAGCTTCAGGCTGAATCGAAATTTCTTTCATCAAGTTTAGTGGCTACGTAAACGCAAGCGTCAAGTCTTTTACAATTTTTCGGGCATGTCAAATTATACAGATTAATGCCTCGTGTTGTGTTCCTATAGTCTTTTAACGTGCCTTATCAAAATCATATGATATATAAACGGTTTAAAATCCCTGCACAGTAAAAAACGATAAGTCATTCGGATTCTGTGCGGATTCATGTTTGCAACATTCATTGTTTTTTCGCCATCAAATTATCCTACGTCTCGTGTACGTAATTAAGTTGCATCATTACTGCCTTCTACGTACGTACTTCCTATATTATAAAACGCAATTTGCAACGAGTCACAATTACCTTGTCCAAGGTACCTATCTCATTAATTTATTACTCTCCTGCCACGTTTGGTACCATACTGCAATCCTTTATTCGATGCCTGTATCCTTTTTACATCTGGTCTACCGCAGAGAGTCGATTTCCTCGATGAAAGCCCAATCAGGCTTATTATATTATTAATTCTTACGCATACAATATACACAGATGCACCTGGTGCAGACGTACGACAAGCAGGGAGGGTCAAACCGTCCACGAATCTTCCATGATTCCAAAGGGTGCCGAAGCAGAGTCGAAGCCAAAGATCTTTGGAGAGAAATCTATGAATCAACTACAATCCCACCACCATTAGTTACTGTAAAAAATTAGACAAATCCGAAGAGAGGATACATCAAGGTTAATCTTTTAAAAATTCTACCCGATCCGATTTGAATGGACAAAAATTCTTTGATATATGTTTGAGAAATGGCTTGATCAAATCTGACATTATTTTAGAGAAAACTGCGGCTGTTGCTGCTTAAGGTTTTGGATAGAACTTGAAGATAGAATGCGAGTGATACTCTGTGCTGTTAGGATAAGGGATAGGATAAATGAAAAATGAGAAGTATAAACGACGCTTTTAGCGACCCAACTGTTGAGAATCCCTCGTTATCTGGTCTCGTATATTTTACGCGATTCCGAAGCCGAGATACGGGCGAGACGCGGGTAGACTGATAACTTCGGTAGCGAAACAATTTCGCGCAATTAGAACTGACAGAGAATGATGACGAGGAAAAGGAGGAGAATAATAAGAAGAATAAATGATTTAAAGAAATATTCATTCAATATCACGCACCTGCGTTTGTTGAAACGCACCGCGCGAGAGATATCTCGCCATCTCGTCTCATTCTCGTAAGCTCTAGAAATGCCGAGGAGAAGATTCAAGGCAATCAGGGGTATTAGAAGAGCAGCTTATAGCCCGATGTCACCACGCGGCCTGTTTGTCCACCCGTTAAGAAGGGAAAGAAGTTGCTACAGGCGTATACATATTCTCATCCTAACGCCATGATAAACCCGAGCCTGTCGTGTCGTCGGGCACGTAGGCATTTTCAGTTCGTTTCCATCCCCACAGACGCGGAAATTTTTCGACTAATTATTGAACCAATTAAAGAATCTATGGGAAAACAGGAATTGTTTTTTCGTTCTGTCTTTGAAAATTCGACGATCATTTGCGCGATGTGATACATGCGTATGCACGCAGTCGTATCTACACCTGTTGATAATTGCCTTTTTATGGTCTCAATGAATCAAAAAAGGCCTCGAGGCTTGGAACACAGCGATAATATGCTCGATGAATGCATCCGAACGCTTGGCGAAGGTAATAACGTTACTTCTTAAACCCGCAACTCGATAGGTTTTTAAAATAAAGGTTTTACACCGGTGTTGAGAGTTTGATTCCCAATTTACAACCTATTATATACTCCGTTTAGTCACGCATCGGGGCAGGCGGTTTTAGAATTTGATACCAAGAACGCGTTGGTCCCCGAACTTGGGCAAAGAACATATTTTCTTTGGCCGTTATTATTTTTCAGACCCACGTCTTTCCCAAGTTTTTCAAAACCTGGGGTCATTTTATGGGGGTCTACGAGTAGGTATATCCAACACGTTATGGCTCTCGCCGACGAGTGATGTCGGATAGGTCGTAAGGACACATGGCTCCTCGTTTATCGCCACGAAAGAAGGACAGATATTTTTTATTTATTTTCTTTCATTTTACTTATTTTTTATCAAAAGTTAAGTAAACTTATAAAAACAACTCGTAAATTCATTATCACACGATATTCGGGTGTTTATCTCATACCGAGAACGCCTCGTGCTTCTAGACGCCGTAAAAAGCGTTTTTTATATCAGTTGTAATCGAATCTCGCGCATAAACACTGTTTCTTCATTCCATACACCCATTTACATCAGACACTTGTTTCTGTTCGTTTAGTGATTTGTTATAACCAATTAAAACCTGAGCCGAAAAAACCGCTGCTACAGAAACACATGGTGCTTTCTTTCCCCGTTTTTTCCTCCTCGATCCTCTCGAAGACGCAGTTGCACTCGGGTGTCAAATATTTTCTTTATTTCAGTGACAGTTTTCAAGCTAAAATATACAGTGAGATTTCTACTCTCTAGGGTGCAACGGGCCGAAATCTTTCCGAGTTCTGGGCTTTACCATTTGCCTACATCGACTGTGCAGGTGGGGTTGCAGACCCTTCAGTGGCTTTCATTTGGACTTTGATTTTAAGCCCAGGATTTGGTCGAGGAATAAATTGTACAAATTGTTGAGGCGTAAGCTTTGGTCGATTATTCTTAAAACTTAATATTTATTTTTATCTATACTTTTTTCCTCCCGTATACAAAAAGTGCTGCCGGGAGATCCAGTCGTTGATGTAATAACGGTTAGCACCTCCGTCATATATCATTTCGCAGAAGTAATAATTATCAGCCAATGAATAATATCTTAATGACGAAATCACCGGTTACATCACAACGCGGGGTGGTTTAACTGATATATCCTCTTCTACTCGAGTCCAGTGACTTATACGAAGTATTCAAATTTAGATTTCCGAGCCAGGTATACTTCCATGTCTTGTATTTATTAGACGGCTTTAATCCTGAAGGATCGATGTGATCCCGGGTTGAGAGCCCCTAGTCCCTAAAGCCCAAGATCTACGAAGGAGCCAATGACAAGCTTGAATTTTATCCCTACCAGAGGCGAAAGCGAGAAAAATTCTCGTCCTCCACTTTTAAAGTTCGACTTGGGTTAGTCTAACTCGAGCATCCGAAGCGGGAACAAGTTCTCTGTGTTTTTTAAAGAATTTTATTCGATACCTCGAGTTACGGTGTAATGTACGAGGATGTGTATCACTATAATTAAAATCAAGGTATAATGATTAGTGAAAGAATTTCATTTCACCTCTTTTCACGTTTAGATCTTTAACGTTTTCTCTACAACTTCTCGGCCTGTACATCTCTGCCTATACCAGTTTTATTTGAAAAATGATTTGTATCGCTCTACAGGTAGCCTGACCCGCTCCCCGGGGAATCAGGCAATTATAGTATTTCTGACGTCTGCCTGACACGTGTAACAATATTTCAAGAGACTGGGAATTCGCCTTAGGTTTTCAACCAAAAATTGTTCCCTCATTTTAACTCGGGAATTCCTACCTAGTCTCTGTCACGTGTGAAGGATTATGAAACTTTAAATATTGACTGACGTAACTCTCGTTTATCGCACTTCTTCGTGTCTTCTGTTTGGTAGCTGCCACTATAGACTCGAGAGTCTATAAGGGACCATCTTTTTCAAACGTCTTACCTCAAGATCCGAAGCAAATGTTTAATTACATTTCCCTCACAGTATCGGGTACACGTGCTACGAACACCGACTTCAGAAGTTGGAGCATTTTATCTGCTAAAAACATATCGGTGAAATTTTAGGAGTTTCCGAGATCGTTGAAACCATTTTTGCTCATTATTTCTTGAACCTGATTGACTTATCTCGTAAAGTAACCGCGGAAGGAGCGAGAATTTCATAGCGAAAACCAATTGCTATGTACGTCTTTACCTCCTCGGCAGACAGATAACGAATTCATGAGCCAGTTTTGCAAAAGTACACAAACCAACCAACGCTGAGTTTCATAGCATACTTTGCGAGCATACGTACGGTCATGCTCGTAAAGTAATAACCATGCGTCAGAAAGTTTTAACAACCAAACTAAATTACCCTAGTATCCACAATCCGCTTTGATACTCATAGAAACTTGGGCAGGTGATTGCCTATTAGTGAGAAACTGCAAATTGACTCTTAGACGAAAACTAAATTCCCATTTTTTCTGTTCCAGGTAAGCCAAAATGCCTCATATGCTATTTCGCGGTCGGTGTAGCGGTAAGTAGAGCTAAAGTAGAGCTATAAGTAGCCGGACTAACTCATCGGAACAGTGAACGTGAATCCTGACATATTTGATTCGAACTTTACGACGTAGGTAGGATGCAATATAGCTGCCATCTATACAGACTGGTTTAAGGAATTTTAACAAGTCCTAAATTGCTCTACGCTTCAATCATTTGCAGTAGTTGCCTCACTTACCTTACCTACCAGAATTGCCTTAGTTATCGTGCTTACCACACCTCGTCTGATGGCATAGAGCTCTAATAGCTGCAAAGAGACTATCGCAGATCAGAACAGTTAGCTTCGGTACTCAGTAATTTGATCGATTTTCTTTAGTTACATATTTTAGTTTTGTTGTTCCCCGATTTTTATCTTTTCTCATTTTCCTCGTCTCTCTCGAAGTCTGCAACTGCATAAACTACGTCTCGCTTCTTTGGCATCCGATACCTTTATTTCTGCAATCCGCAACGTGACTGCAACGGCAGGAGCAGCTATTGATTATGCATGACTCAGATCTAACGCGTTGGAATACCAATGTCAATTGAATCCGACAGTACGTGAGATTTCCTTCATTCCGCTTTAGATACGCAGTCGTTGGAACGGGATAACGCCCGGTCTTACTCCTAGAGATACTACACCCATAATTATATCTGAAGATCATTATTTGGCTGACAATTGGATGACGACGAATAACGGCAAATCATTCGCGTATCGGCGTGCAGCAGTTAGGAAAGTCCTACCGGAAGTATGGATGAAACAATTTCCGGTAATCAGGGCCGAGCTTTACCCACTACGACGTGAAATACGTAAAACAGTTAAAACCTAGTGGCAAGGGTGGTTTATCGCCCCAAAATCTTGGCTACTATATCCTTTCAAATTCCCATTACAACTACTCGAAATTCTACTTTTCGTTGGATCCTTTCGACCGCAAACCACCCGCCAAGTAGTTATTCATTATTATATTAACACTTGTGCTATTCCACCTGTGACTCATTAGCAATTTCGTCGAGTGGCTAGTAACGCGATCCACATATCGCTTACGCGAGTGAATCGAAATCGCATACGCAGACGTAAACGTAGGCGAAATTAAAATCGACTTTGACAAATTTATATGTAATAGAATTTATCACACTGCACCCTTTTCATTACAGTCCATTTATATGAATCGCTGAGAAACTTTTGCGCGGAGTAAAACGTGTGCTGAATTAATTGGCAAGTGTATTGGAATCGTTGTAAAAGTATATGGGCCCTGTATCGAGGGGATTCAGTTTAGTTTATGGGAATAAGTGTAATATGAAATAGTTTTGAAACATTTATTCCCATTAGCTGACCATGAGTAAAGTATTGGTTACGAGTTACGATAATAGTTCACGTATTACTTGCCATCATAGTTACCCGGAGTGCAGCTACTACCAAGAGAACCAAGACGACTTTGCGTGTACCTCGTATCCGGTAGATACCAAGGCTACGGTCATATAAATTAGTGTTGCCTCTAGGTACTATTACAAAGGTTCTCAATCCACGGTATCCCATACCTTATGGCACGGGGCCTTCTTCTCTACCTCCATAAACCGTGGAAAATAGGGGTGGAAAATCTCGTATTGTATTTCATATTTCCAACCATTCCCCGTCCCCGTATTTGGGCATTACCGAACACATGAGAAGAATTTAGAGATTTTATAATAATGACTACGTAACATATATTAGTGTAATAATTTAAGTGAACCTCGAATCCACGTGCGCAGTATCAAAATGATGGATAATTTGTTTACCGTAGTTTTCAATTGGTGGCGGAACCGACGTATGAGTTGAAATTGCATGTAATTAAGTCAACGCATCGTTGTAATTCTTGTTTATGATGGGATTTCAAATCCGTTCGTGTACAGTGGAAGACTGAAATTATGGCTTATCGATTAGATACGGTTAACCCAGATAGATAGGTGGCGGATGGTGCGAGTTTGCTCGAGATCAGTTAACTTCCTGCATTCGTACATAATCCTTCTTGGATTTATAATTCGCTAAGCTTCGTCCTTCTGCGATTTTACTGTCGCTCTATTTTCCCATCATTTTTTTTTTTTTTTTCTTCTTTTTTCATAGATAACACTACGAAACTGGCCTCGTTCCCGTTCAACTACAACCAACTCGCTATCGTTGTAGCACAAATATACACGTTGCGAGTTACGTTACCTTACCTTACTAATTAGTTTCTTCGGAATATTTTCAAAGTGACCGAACAAATCCCAACAATCACCCACATCCCGTAGTCGTGATTCATACCACGATCGATTACCATATCCTATGGTATACATTTTCCTGACTGCTGTATGTACCAGCTACTTATACTACCATCTACGATCTGCACACGTGTTTTAGGCACAACAATTACGCGTTACGCATCAACTCGCACGTGTGAGTAATTGTTTGTATAAATAAGACGTATACCGATATGGAGTATTGCAGGTATAGTAAATTTTCATCGTCTATCCTTAAATTCGAAAAAACAAAAAATATACGTTTTCATCCCTTCTGTAGTTTCCACGATATCGAAACTCTAATACGAAATCTGTTCGAGAAAATCATTCGGTTTCTCGTGCTTTTTCAATTAATTTTAGTCAAGCTGTCTCCTAGCGACGCACGTGTGCATCGCCGACGCAGCCTATACTTGGCCTGGCACGGTGCTAGACCCGCAGTATCTCGGGTGTGCGCCAGTCCAGCGTGTCTTGTGCCTTGCATATTCCGCGTTACGTATAGGTCTGCACTTGTTGCTATCGTATTGTATAATAGGATTGAATAGTAGCCGAAATTCTAAGGAGTATAAGAATCGCGAATTTCCGCG
The DNA here is from genome assembly GCA_944452935.1 of Rhogogaster chlorosoma. Lineage (NCBI taxonomy): Eukaryota > Metazoa > Arthropoda > Insecta > Hymenoptera > Tenthredinidae > Rhogogaster > Rhogogaster chlorosoma. The sequence continues at coordinate 19,484,268 of OX101801.1, read as the reverse complement.
AGTACAATTATTCCGGGGTATTGTAAATTCATCGCGAAAAGATTCGCTTATTATAGTTACATATGACGTCGAGAAAAGACGACGTTGATTTTATGCAGAACGAGGAAGATTTCGTTGACAGCATCCCGGTACATTGTTCATCGAGATGTTCAGTCTGGTGTAAAGTTCATACAGTGATGTGGTTCAAATATCACAAGGGATATTACAACGTTCAAAAGCTGCATCAAGATCTGGTGAGTTTTCTTTTTATTCATGATTCTCCAATCTGTTTCATCAGATTAGTCATCGACTCGACGTTATCTCGTAGCATATATCTTTTCTCTCAGTCTTGTAACTCAAATAAGCGTCATTCACACTCCAGCCATTCGACACGTTGATCGATCCGAGAATACTACCTACACTCTAGAGATCTTCTTCCTCTCGGTTCATCGACGTGTCGAAAGAACGGCTTTTCTCGCCCTCTTTAGTCCCCTGGATCATCTTCCACCGCGAGAAGTACGCTCTCGAAAACTCCACTTAGGTATACGCTCGAAAGCCACTTACTTGCCCCAGTGTCAACTTTGAACTCGAGACTTCTTTTCCATTTGGCAACTTTACCCACCCTCGAGTTATTAACCCGGCAATCATAGTCTTGGTTCTCAGCCGTATGAGTGAGTATAGGGTGCGTTTCCAACTCCTAAATATATACGGGGATACACATGCGAGCCTTAGGTGGTGGAAGGTACTCCTCGGAAGCTTACTAGTACTATCGCCCTGCCTGTTCGCTTAGCCAAGCGTGAGATAGTCTGCTTGGATGAGTTCCAGTTGGTTATTTTGATGCAACCACTCCTTTCCTCTTGCCCCACTTACTCCGTTCTCCCTTACTCAAAATCTTTCTATGTATATTTCTCTTTCTCCTTCCCCCTCTTCGTCAAATGGTGCACTTCTATTTCGGCTCGGAAGCTCTTCATGCAAGCGTATCCGGTTACGGAATTAAAAGTATAAGGTAAAAATAGACTATATCTTACACGCGCGGCGAATAAATTCTTGGAAAATGTCGTTATTACTCCATCATCGTCAATCCTGGTTCGAAAATGATCATACTGACCGTTAGAATGGTTTTTGGTCACGTACGCACCGTGCATAATACGGTATTGACCTCCCACCTCTTCGAACTGTTGTGTCTAGTCTAGGATTCGATATTTCGAAAGTTGGACTGCCGGAAAATTTGAGATTATTGTTAGCTCAGTTCTGATAGACAAAAATATATTTCACAAATCTCGGACACGTGAGAAACGGGCTGTTTTTTCAAACGTCAGAGTCACAGACAGCTTCATCAAGAAATCATGACTAACATTTATCCCTAAGTGACAAGCGATGAAACATTCCTAGGAATAATGTTTCCGCACGCAACATGGGGCGAATCATCCCATTGATCTATACCTGTCTTCTAAAACGTGAGGGTGCAGCTAAGGGTCGGCTCAATGTGTCCGGCTTGTGTTAGACTAGGTTGTCTACTTCAAACACTTCATTCATCCCTTAGTTGCGGGCGAAACATCCGAAATTGTTAGCATCAGACCTCCGGAACGAAGCTCGTATACTTCGGCACGTGTTCAACAAGTGAGAATGGTCAATTTTTGGAAACAGTAATACATTATTCCGAAATATCTTGTACGTGACTAGAAAGGTGCTTTATTTTTTCTAATTTTACAATGGGCTGTACTACAGGAAGTGCATAATGCGGAAGACAAGCAGTCCGTATCACGTGCAACACAATTGGTGTTTACCCTTCTCGGAAGGATCGATAGTATGGGGAATTGTCGAACTTTTATCCCTTTCATTATTATCTACTGTGATTTTGTACGAAGGTGTGTATCTTAGGACGTCTGTTTTTGTCTTTGGGATCAGTGTAATTACAGATTAGTTAGGGACCTCCCGTGGAATCTTCGACGAAGCTATTTCGTTGATGAGTAATTAATTAACTTAGTCGGCCTGATTTCCATACCAAAGGCCTACTACGTTAAGTTGTATAATGATTATTATTAAACTATTAACTGAGTGTCGTTAGGCGATCGTAAAACTGGATTCTGTGTGTTGTAATAACGATCATTGAACAAAACGAACTACTAGGTATTAATAAAATTGCACCTAGTCAGTCGGGAACCGATGAAACTGTCGTAAATTCAACCTTTACAAAATTAGAAATTAACTTTCATCGCCGGCACCTAACTGAGAGACAATAATAATTTAATTATCATTTCGCCACCTCGCGAGTCGTAAAAATCGCTACTTCCATACCTATAATGGAAAAAAAAAATTGTTCAACGATTATATTAATTGAGAAAGTCTATACGAAAGGCATTCACATCCGTAGGTGGTGAATACCAATACATATGTGGGTTTGAAATTTGGATGTAACTGTAAACCGCAGATAATTACTCTGAACGGTGTTATACGTGCACTCAGAGACTGGTCAGTCCGGACTAAACTAGGCTAGATTAACCGAGGTTAGGTTGGATTAAGGAGATACACATAGATATATAGGTATATCGAACAAAGCGTCGCTAACGGCTTCTCCATACAACCGAACGAACCAACACCCAACTGTATGTACCAATTCAAGTCGCCAGAGAAGTAAGATTGTAGATCTGACGAGGGGATACACCCTATACTCATGCTATCCCAGATATGGACACAGAAGTGCCTGACAAGTATATCCGTAGCGAAATCCACCTGTGTTGCAGATAGATCTTTGACATAATAACGCAGGTACAGGCGTAGACTGATAAATAAAACGAACAGGATACCTAAATGCGAGTTTTCAGACTCGTCAACGTGTGCTGTACGTACCTACAACCGATAGGATAACTACATGCGAGATGGATGACTGTGCAAACGTGATACAGTCTTGTTGCAAGATATGGTATCAATACACTGGTATGTGGAATTTGATACGGCCAACATCGATGTCAAACTGTGCATTACAACGAACAAGTAACCCGTTTCTGACGTTATACTATAAGTCTATAACCATATATAATTGTCCTAGCACATTTATTTCCAGCCTCTGGTTGAGCTAGTTTCTCTTTCATTATTCATGACTTATTGCAATTCGATTGGATCTCTTCGATTCCGCACAGTTTTTCTACTGTTACTGTTGCAACGTTCATTCCTCACGAGTCATAACGAATAGTCGAAATTTTATGCGATTGTAGAAATTCGCGATTTGAACGGGGGGCTTGAACGCACTACCTTATACCTCGACATTTTACCACCACACCACCACCGCTAACCCCCAAGAATGTCAGAATTACTTCAGTACTCCGGTATACCTGTAGAGTTCAAGACGTGCCACTGACTCCGCCATGTCTCTGCCAATTTGACACTTTAACATTTTCCATTTTTAACCTGTGTTTCAAACCGTGCAATCATCGCGTTTCGATAAATAAATAAAAAAAAGTGCATTACGATCGACGAAGTGCTCTGTGAATTTTCCACGATTTTATTTCACCATATTATTCATCAATGTGTACGAAAACTGTCGCCGGGAATTTCGAACCGAAGAAATCTGTGTGGAGTTTCGCGTGGGCGAAAATATTCAACAACAGCCATCAGGTCAGGAGAATAATTCATCAAATTGATCCACCCCTATATTTGATAATGAATGAAAATAATTTCCGGTGATTGAGGAAAGTTGAAATTTCGCTCGTGATTATAAACTGGTGGTAATGTGATGTACTAGCGGATTTTAATTGCTAGTCGACATTTTTGACAATATTTAATTAGTTTTGAGAGATGAAAACTATTACTACTAAGACAGGAAACGTTGAACTTTGACCTGTACTGATTTTACTTATTACTTGTAGGTAGTATTACGTAATTATAAATAAGTGACCCATTTGGCACAGTATCAACTTCCAAGAGACATTCTGCGAACGATTTCCGATAAAATGAGAAGTGTGGGGAGCTCAGACTGCGAAGACGCATAGCGAAGCTGTCGTTTGAAGTTATTTTGAAAACTGGGCTGGTGCATTGACCGGGACAAGTCCTCTGACCAGAATGAAAATTTCTATTCGACCTTTTTCTCACCTTCTTATAATCACGCACGTGAATCGTTGCTTCTCCAATATCGCCGTTACACTAATTAGCTACTTAAACACTTGACACTCGCAGTTGTTTGACTGATTTCTAATTGTCTTATGAATTTCAAATTTCCAACTGACAATACGAACTCGAAAACTTTCTAGGGGCAACGGGAGGCGGGTGTCCTGCAGTTGCCCGAGGTGATTTGACTGCACATACTCATTCCATTTTTATTAATAATCCCGTATAACCGTACCTGCCAATCAAAACGGATTTTGATCTCGCAATCAAATCCTAAGTTACTGTACCACATGACCTATGCCTAGTTCCAAGCCCTAGATGATTAATAAAAAATAGAATTCTACGAAAAAAAAAGTTTCTCGCGACCGTCTGCAGTATATAACGTCAAAGGATGTGGTCCACCGAGATGGAACGAACGTGATAAAACCTATACTCATCACAATAGACGAGAAAATTTACATTTATATCAAAATGAAAAGTGTATCGAGCCAGTCCTGCGGTAGGTATAACGTCATCGTTACGGCACGTGTATAGAATAGAGAGAAAATATATCACGTAGGCAAAATTTGAAAGGAAAGTTATTTCCTTCGGGAGGGATGAAATTTTCCGTTTCTACAGATTAGGGACATTTCAGACTGTTCAGATACAGTAGTTGTTATCGACACAGGGATGCAATCTCTTACGGTAGCTGCAGCAGTTGAGTGAAACAAAAAGTCGCACGACTTTACTCTGAACTCTAAATCTCCCCGAGGCTAAAAGCTCGTTTAATTACTTTTCTCGTGTTTTTTTGAAATCTCGGCCCTTCCCCGGTATCTTTCGAAGGCATAGAGTGCTGGGTGATAGAAAAAGTTGTCCGGTGTCTCGCCGCTCCGAAATACTCGACAAAAAGTATTCACTGCTCTCAAAGCCGACGCCGATTCAAGCTTTCGGAATGAGTTTTACACATTCTTACGATGACTAAGCCAACTTCAATTTGACTTTAGACGAGAGCCAGTAGGACGCCAGACGCCTAAAGTACCTGTCAGGACTCACTTGTACTGCACACTTAACACTTCCGTTTTTCGAACAGACATTCAGAAAATTTCATCAAGTAGAATATGCAGGCAAGCATTTCGCATGAATTTATTCAATTTTCAAGGCTTCGTTGAATTCCCACAAAAGACTGCACTTTGTCGCTTGCCTATATGCACTTCATGCGTGGCCATTAGGTATTGTAACCGCGACCTAATAACACCGATTCGTGAACTAGGCTGTGACGACGATACTGTCCACTTTCCAGACAATTTATCTACATGACCTTTGGTGAGATTGAAATTTACCCTAGTACGTAAAATATCGTGCAGTAGCGGGCTTTCCTGAAGGAGTGATCGATGTATGGAAAGGCGCATAAGATAGATGGAAATGAATAATTTCCAGAGAAAAATTAAGCTACTTTGAATGTCGACTTTCTCCACACAATTCTGATTGCCTAGTTTATATTTATCATTCCTTAGGGCTTAAGGTCTTAAAACCGTACCCTGCGCCGTACAAATTTTGTAATCATAAAGACTCGCCATCTTTCTCGAACGGTAGCCCCCTCTTGAGAAGGCGATATATCCTCGCGAGGATTGATGACAACGCTTCGATCAAACTACACTTATCTTTGCTCACGTACACCACTCGGCCATAACTTTCCATGTTACTTTTTATTCATCTTCAATCACGTTCTCCTCGTCTCCCCATATCCTCATCTCATCTCATACACTCCCAGCTGGGTAGGTATATCAGTCTTCTTGTTGTCTCTCGAACAGTCAATGGTAGCGCTGACGTATACAGAATGCAATTTCGAATGATATACATACTCGCTTACTTACATTATATCATTTCATAATGAAACGTTAGCGTATCGATTTCTAATTAGCTATGACAAGGCGAAGGTGAATAATTCTCTACCTTTATACCGCGAGAGTTTAATAACTATAAAACCCGTAGGCAGGAACTGTCGAGTTTAATCAATGGCAATTATCGAGAGGCCGGTGCAAGTTACTTGGCAATTATCAACCTGGCAGGCTATTCTCTATCGTCACAATGCAATTTAATCGCATAGTCGAGTTTGTCCCGTATCCGAAGTAACTCTGATCGTTGCTGGGTCTCAGTCAACTCCGTGTTGACTTCAGCATTGAACTGCGCGCGTTCGCTCGTCCGAATCGCCCGTAAGGTTAATCCGTAACTATAATATATATAAGTGCTCGTGGTTTAACTCTCGGCATAGAATACTTCCTAGTTCCTGCTAGTTTTCTCGGTAATCGTAATCCGGACCGCTTTGTCTGACCGGCCGTCCGAGAACAATCGCTATACCCATTGCTACCGCGCGCAGAATGGAAGAGAGGATGAAAGCACCTGTTTGCAATAAATAGCAGATCACTTCCGTAGGCTACCTCGAGGTTTCATTAGAGATAAATACAAGATAGGAGCTTCAGGATATATTTCGATGACCAACTATCGTATCGGTCTTCCTCCTCATTAGATATAAACGTTCTTATGAATTTTGATACCCAGCTCTAGTCTCCGGATCCTATTTCTGTTTCAACCAACCCATTCCTTTCTTAATCTTTTCTTTTTCTCTTTTTGTTTTCTTCTTTTCATTTACTTTTACCTCTCGTTATACTCGACTCGACAGAGCTTCGAGCACCTTTACAGATGGAGTTATAGAGGTAGACAGACGTCAATCGTAATCAAACCAGGACGCTGCAGCAGATCTTTTTCGAACTAAGGCAACTACCTACCTGCTGATAAATTGCCAGGTCTACGCCTTTGTCAATAATAGCACAAAACAGAATCAGCGGAAGCGTTAGTCACCCAAGAGGAAATTCATTTCCACCTGAAAACCTTGACTTTTTTTTCTCTCTCCGTACAATTTCAACCAATTTATCTGCTATTCAACATTCCCATTCAATAAAATATATTAAAATAATTTGCAAAATTTTCAACGCTCGAAGCGGGTTACAGCTAAATAATTTTATTCTTTTCTTTCGAAAATCCTATCTTCCATCATCTCGTCAAATTGCATCACGCCGAAGCACTTTCACGAATGGCAAACTGGGAGGCCACAGCTATGCGTCGATGAGCCAGCCAGCCGGCCATTGAGACGATAATCAGGGTCGGTTGTATGTATATAGAGAAGAAGACGAACGCAGTGCGTATATTTGTGCGTAAGCGCTTCAGGGCAAAATAACACGGCGGTGGGCCTCGGCGGTGATGTTAGCTACCTCGATCCAAGGACACCGACTCCGCAGGTCCGAAGCTCTGAACTATTATCTCGCATCTCGCTAACGTCAGATCGGCGACGTTGCGACGCCCCTCTGACACCGGGACTCCAGGTGACGCTCCCAGGCGGTTGTACCTGATTTCCTCTCCGCTTGCACCTGATTTCTCAGTCATTTTCTCATCCAACCTGCACCACGACGCATTATAGAAGAGGAAACTCGGAGCAACACGATCCCTCGTTGCTCCACTCTCAATGCCGTACGCATACGTACGTGGACCGCGTACTCTTCAGTTCTACGTTAGTAATTAAGATTCCACGCATCATTCGTTAATGACTCTTGGCACGATCAATTCTGAGAAAAATTACATGCGCGAAGGTGTGACGATGGATTGGAATACATTCCATTGTTGAGAGAATGGTGTTTTTTTTTTTTTTTTTTTATTTCCTTTTTTCGTAACGTGCATCGCAGCTATTGTTTTATGCATCGCGTTGTTGGTTTTATTTTTTTTCATCACAATTTTCTGAAACCATTTTTTTTTTTCTTCTTTTTTCTCGTTCTTTTATCGAAGTCTCGTGCCCAACGTTCCAATCGACGTGGTATTAATATACGATAGAAATCATTGCTAAACACGAGGGAACAAACAGTTCGTAGAATTTCTTCTCACAGTCAACATAAGATAGTCCATAGAGAAACAGGCCCATAGTTCGTTGTTACATCGTGATGTTGAATTGACGGTGAGTCAAGGTGGTCCCATTCACCAAATTCCTTTCTTCCACTGGCGCCAATAATTACGTTCGAAAAACTACACTGCTCGACCACGCAACGTGTTCAATTTTCAATTTTCAAATGTCATTAATTCCCGCGCGCTTGTCTTATAGTCGGTATTTATTCTCGAATTGATGATCTTTGGCGAAAAATTCGTACACGCCTCTATTATATAGAACGCGGTTAGTTTAGCGGTAAATATCGTACTACGCTTACGTAGCGTAGCTTATAGCCGTCTGCTTGAATTTTGGGTTAAGAATTTTAACGGCAGATTCAAAGTTCACGACACCTTTTCTCCCCACTATTTAATTTCCTTATGCTACTGAGGTTCTATCGACTGTATAACCGTCGATTATACATTACGTAAGTAAATTAGAAGGAAGCTTGAGTTACAGCTTGAGTTATTAATTATCTATCATTTATTCCCTATTCTCGCCCATGGATACGATCAATACCATTTATAAAATCGCCATCCACTCTATTCAATACGATGTATACATGACAAAACATTTCTCATTATTCCATCAGCTACGTGAAACATAAACAGGCGAGATTTCTTCGCTGCAGTGCAAATACCATTATCATTTATTACCAAGTGTCGAAGTAGGCATACCTTAGGAGCGTTCTATCTATGCATGTATACAACCATTGTACATACGCTTTACTTCACCATACTCGTATATATCGGTAAGAAACTACGTGTATACGGTACTTTCAGTCAAACCTGGAATCTAAGCCAAGGCTCACCAGCCATGATAGAGCTAGCTATAAGCTATTCGATATTTAAAAGCGATGTAACGCTTTTGATATAGTGTAGGATACCTTTCATGCTTCGTCGCTAAACAGATTCGTGTAGATTGTATATCTCCGTATCATTCGCACAACTGCGGTATAAGGTGCGTCCTTATACTAATGAGTGCTTAGATACGTTTATAGTATCTATGAACGAGTAGTTTGTTCGAAAAGTTTGAAATTCGATATAGTAGAAATTCCAACGATTACGAAACCGTCTTGACCGAACCAAACCAGGCTCTAAATCCAACCAAATCAAATCCTCGAAAATAAAGCTACGGCCATTGCGATAGACAGGTGTCCAGAGAGAGGGAGAGAGAGAAAAATAGAAAGATCAAAGATTGAGATTAAATTAAAACACGAATAGTCGCTAACTCTTGCAAAATTTGAAGCTACATACCCAAGAATGCCAATCAATTGTCATATCTATGTACTGCTCGTATATGTACGAGGTGGCAAGGACCCCGGGGGGTCCTATCTTCCCAACCTGGTCAAGCAAACCCAGGGGCAAACCAACGCTACCCGATACCCGTCCCATCGCTCATCCTTACCACCTGCCAGCATCGTACCTATCTCGCCAAGTACGGGGCATCGCGAACGTGCCAGGTAACTACAACGTCATTCTTGGAAACAGAAGGACTTCCAATCAACCCAACCTTATGACTTATCCAAGAAATAGATCTTATGTTCCAGGAGATATTTTCATATTTCAACTTCCCCAAACGGTCACGCTGCTCTCTAAGGTTATTCCGAAATTCAGCAATAGCGAATTCGATAGTGATTATGTGATGAAAGTTTTCTATCGATGTATCGATCGATTATCGTTTGTTCTAGAACTTATTTTTAAGATCTTTACAAATTTGGGCTGGTAGTTTTTACCGTCGATGATGTTTCTCTTCCTTTTATTCATCTCTTTTCTACAAAGCGGCAACGTAGCCGGTCGTGTAGCCTACTAGGTTCTACAACCGGTATGTTAATTTCGAACAAGTTTAGCCACGAACAAAATAATATACTGTGATATAAAAGAAAAAAACGAATTAATAATAATCATATTAACTGGTCCAACGGTGTCAAAAATTAGAAGAGTTGGCCAAAATGTTCGCCTACTACATACGAGCTACTTGACGCGACATTCTCACACTTCTGGTCTTGGCTCCGGTTGACCGTATAATAATTGGAGACAAAAGTAGGAGTATCCCACTCTTTCGTATACGCACGTTCATACGTGAATAATGTCCAGCCTCGTCACAATCTGAAAAATAAGAAAATAATCAACACTATATAATCGTCGAAATCCCTTCGCGTTGGAACCCAAGGAAATCAAGGTACCGAATGCAGGAGAAGGTATGTCGCAACTAGACACCTGTTCGGTGTTACAAAACTCCGTCGAACGTATACCTCTAATAGCTCGCATTAAAACGGACGACAGCAAATGCCAGCATATAGTGGATACGAAACTCGAGCTATACTATGTATATTATGTACTATACTAACCCTAACCGAGAGTAACAAATTGAGTTATTGTTCAGTTGACCTGACTGGGCATGGCCTTCTTTGCATTCTTAAATAACGTTCCGTCGTTAACGAGAGTTAAGACGAGTTTTAAGATATCGCAGTAAGATTGTACCGTTCTTGGACATCCTCGTCGTCCACTGTCGTCCTGTGCTTGCGTCCCATGGTCCATGAGCCTGTCAAACATAGACTCGAGCGAAAACCATTCCGTTAACTATGCTTAGACGCGAAGACACCTGCCAGGTTAACTAATCTCGAGATCTTTTGGTACATATACTTACGATCTGCGGGACCATTTCCTACTGGAGTGTCTCGTAATTCTAAAGAAAGAAAGAAAGAAAGACGCGCGTGTCCCTCAACGAGGAGGTATAAGGTCGCTCTTAGGTTCTGTAATCAGCGGGAATTCCTAGTCCCCTCTACTTTATACTTTATACGGTATAACAGTCCTTTGCACATATCATAACGTAATCTCGCGTATATTCATCAAGTGGGTAAAACTGGGGAGATTATATTCGACGTCCTACTACCTCGGTTACCACACGCCTTAGAGTTATTAATTCCAAGATCTTATTTACGACGTAACTTATTATCATCTCGACGGTGGCCCGGGTGAGAAACCAGAGCACATACTGGTACACCTCACGCCTTGTAGGTATACGCTTTGATCATATGTATGCGTTCGTACATCATACCTAACTCCAATTCGTATATTAACCGTAAATTCTAACGGAGATGTTATATGCCTGCTTCTTCCTCGTTGCACTGCGAAGAGTTGATGAATTATTTTCTAGGACAGGACCTCCACTGCTCTTTAAAACGCTTAATGAAATACCAACGACCTAGCGCAGGTATATTTCTATTAAAACCGTACATTGAATGTACCAGTATGAAATTAACCTCGGAACGATTAACTCTTCTCTTAACTTAACCTGCTGTGTGGTCATTTATACATATATATGGTCTGAATTCCATGTGCCCGATTCTTAAATGGAGATTAAAGCTTGACAGTTCTCTCGAGAAGAGCATGGTGCAGGAGGCGTTGCAGCAATTTCATAAAGATTTATCCCACCGAGTGTTATCTCTCCTAAAGTAATATATTGTGTTCAACCTGAGCGCACCACCCTGGAACCAATTGCAATCCGGTCAACTGACCTTGGGAGATATCAGCTGTGGATACTGGGTAAGTATATAAACTGTCAGAGGAGAACTTCCTGCCTGGACGATGTAGACGAGGAGACTGCACCACTCTCGAACGTCGTCCAGCAAAGAGTAACGGTTCTTCACGGATCGACGGACAGACACTTCAGAGAGACACCGTCGACCTTCGCCATTCACCACTTAACCATTGCACATACATGTGTGTATGTAGATGACCGTAAAAGCTCATCGATATATCGAGTCTCTCTTGTGGGCTTTGAATGAAAGAAAAAAAGGAACTCGTACATACCCACTCGTGGAAATTTTTTGCACTCAAGTCTTTGACATTTTTGAAAGAAGTTCTGTCCCCAGATATTTTGAACGCTTCAAATTATAGCATCGGAGATTTCGGGCCGGATATAATATTCTAATTACTTCATATGCATAGCTGAGTCCAAGGAGGAGACACCGTCTCTCACGGATTACGAATCGAAGATCTTAAGGATCTTCGAAAGAACTTAGACTTAGACTTTAAAGCCTTCTGAAACCCTGAAGACCGTCAGGCGTGCAACCGATGCTATAGGTACACATGCGGGATTCAAATTTCCAAACTGATGTTCCTCCACGGTTGGATATTTCTTTCGATGTATAAGCGGTAGATAATTATATGCAAAGCAGGCTTAGTGCCGTGCCAGATTAGTTGAGCAAGTCTAACATTGCGGCGATAAACGCTACCATATACTATCGAAGAAAAAAAGGACCTTCCCAGCCCTCCGGACTACCCCGAAAATAGGGACTATAGTTAGGCAAAGAAGGGAAGGGAAGGGAGAATTCTAACAATTCTAAGCCCCACTTAGATCCCTCTATACCTGTATTTTAATTCGACGTAGGTATCTTTCAACACTTTTGTTACCTTGCGTCAGGAAGTCGTATAATATATTAAAAACTCTGGGCGTACAAGGTATACAAAGTGCTGACATAACGCGGAGAGTTTGCGAAATCCCGGGCTGATCATTGATCAGGATAATTGTATCGGTGGTTAACCGTGGCTCGTTGAACAGGAATTTGTACATGTCTAGTGAATTTTCACTATCTAAGAAATCGCAGAGAGAAATGATAATCTAACACATATGTGCGATAATTCGCAAAGCGTGTAATCCGCGTGTTTATATACACGATACCGATGTTATTACATATGGAAATTTAACTTATGACCGATTCTCGAAGGCATATGGAAGTGGGTACGTGCTCGGTGAAAGTGTGCGAACCGCAGACCCTATATGATGAGAAAAATGAACGTGAGCTAAAAGTCTGTTGCATTGTCGTGTACCGGTAATGATGGGAAATCTGCGGGATGGTAGAAAAAATGTTTGCTAAACACCCGTGGATATCTGCAACGACCGGCTCATAATACGTTTCATGGTTAAATACGAGAAAGCTGCGAAAACTCACCGTGTATAAGATATTATCAAAGATTGCACGTTAGCGATCTCTGTACATCGATATTTGCTGCGAACAGCAAGCGCGTCTCTCCGACTCAACGTCTCTGCAGTCTTATGTTAGAATTCCTGATCTCAACTGCCTCAGGGCATACCTGGTCAGAGGTAGTTTCAACTTTATCCCGTTTCTACAGACCAAATAGGTATACTCCCAGGTAAAGACTTTCAAACAGTTTGTTCGTCAACTTTCACGCATATATCCGCACACTCCAAATAGAATCACGTGGGTAGCGATCAGGTGTGACAGAGATAGGAATGAGCTAGAGGTAGATCTTCACATCTGATTTTTCTCGAGAGATGATTCCTCCGTTCCACGAAAAAGTGATTCACCTTAGGAAGTGGATTGGCAGAAGTCGGAAATCGGAAGTCGGAAGTACAGGCTTATAAAACTTCAGTCACTAGCCGAGACGATGTCCAGTAGACAAGATGTAGCCTCTGAGATAGGCGGGTAGGGAGTCTGCAAAATAGTCGTGCCAATATTTCGCGTTTCTAAATAAGGAAGCAGTACAGTTATCTGGTCAGTCGGGAAAAAATATTGCGGTTTGTTTATTCCTACAGTTGTGTAACGGCGTAACTGATATGTTATCTCCGATCGAGAGTAAACGATTAATCATTATATTTACCTGCATATAATATAAGTCAGAGCTTTAATTATGAATACAAAGAAATTCACGTGTCGCAAGATGTTCGTCAAATATGTGAACGTGTTTGATAATGACGACGACGGTTACGTTTCGGATTCTCAAAACGGGGGAATAGAACAGGTAAGTTTCAATAGCTTTTGCATATATGCAGATGAGATTTTGAGACGAAATAAAAAAGATGTCCTATTTGCGAGTGGATTATGTGCTTACTCGTCTTTTTCCTGAAGACGTTTATACTTCTTATCGTCGTGAGTACCAGAAGCAACGGTATACGTCCTTAAAACTTAGTTTTTGACTATAAACGCGCGTTGACGTTAGAGATTCACATGGGGCGTATCAAGGCATAAGAATTTTAATCACAAATCGCAAAGTATACCCGAATAGCATCGCGACCGGTTTGACAAAACCTGTTCACGAAAAAAACACACGTTGTTCCGTTTTCTGGCGTACCTACATCGGCGTGCTTATACATATGTTCAATTCGTGTTGACCTTGAAAACAAAACGTGTTACAATGACAAACTCGCCTTGATTATAGATAAGCATGTACCTACTTGTGTAAACTTTCCTTAATATGGGTAATTTTGAATGCGGATAACATAAGTAGCGGAAATCAACTTGTAGTTGAATAAATTTCAACAAACCAGACTGGGAATCCGATTTTTTTCAACGCTTTTTGTCATCTTATATCTATCTATGGACTGGAGGACACATATTACGTATTTCTCAATCAAAGATAGGAGAAAAATCGACACAAAGCGACGTGTGATTCAGCCATTCACAATAAGGTGAACTATGAGTCACCCCATCTCGAACGCGATGTATTTACCGCTTTCAATATTCAATATTTGCATTTGCATTTATATACCTGATAGCGTAAGGTGGTATGGTGGTACTTTGGTTCGATTCACCTGGAACTATTACCGGATCTTTAAACAGAATGAATAATGTCTGTCGTCGAAGAACGATCTTACACGTCTCGATACGGTCTTTGTCCTTATTGCGTGTGATCGCTCTAACGAGCTACGTTTTCGAGTCTAAGAAAAAAGGAAAAAGGGACGTAAAAAAAATGAGAAAGAAACTCGATTCATTACTCGCTTGTCATTAGTCATTACTTTTGTTTTTTGTACAGACGTTTTTAGTTCAAAGTTCTCTCTTTTTTTTTTCATACTTTTTACTTCAAATTTAACAACATGGTTCACCGATCTTGGATCGTCATTATACCGATCGAACAATATCATCTCTGAAACCGACATTACTCGGTCTTTTATTTCATCATTTATATACTCACTCGATTCCTTTTTTGGCATTTTTTTTTTCGCTATTTCTTAGATATATATATGTATTCTCCGAGGTGATTTTGTCACGCGTTTGAATCGTGCAAAAAATCAACCCGCCCGTATCTGCAGCCACTGATATTCATACTTAGACTCCGATCTTCAAATCTGTCAATAATCGCGTTGATGGCTGTCGATTCCCTTGCTCATTACTTTGAATTTTTGTACAGTCATCTTTGATCCACCTTGGTTTCTTTTTTATAGGTAGATTCTTTATTCAACTTTAATAACATGCTTTGTGGCTCTCGAACGTCATTATAGATCTGAACGAGATATCATCTGCAAACCTGAAATTGCTCAATCTTTTACCATTCATATTTATACTTGGATCATTTTCGAGTCGGTTTGCTCAAAGATATCCCGCAAACCCATTATCCCACCCATCCATCGATCTTTCATACTCACCTTTATTCTTTCGCATTCAAGTAATCGACGAAAAAATAAAACGAGCTAAACGTATTTCCACCTGTCCGTTAATCGACGATATAATTTCAAAGTCAAATACAACAAAATTTTCAAATTTTTTTTTTTTCCTTTACAGGTACAGAGGCTCGCAGAATACGAGAGGTATCTTGGTCAGGAGGCCCGAAACGTGGTGGAAAACGGTAGTGGCGTAGGAAGTGGTGCCGTTCTACAACGCGGTCAACTCGAAGGCGACCTCCACCGAATCCAAGAGCTTTTCCCAGGGGACAATCTGCGTCTCCATGAGCGAGATGTTCTCACCACGGTAAGCCCAAAGAGTTTTCTTTCGAACGGCGTGGGTATATTTCGGGTTAAAGTTCAATCTCTAAATCATCGCGAAAATGTCTCTGGCCGTACGCGGACTACGTACTTTGGCGCTGTTTCAGTGGGCAAAGAAGAGGCGATTTAATCCTCTGTCCCTTTGGAAGGGAACTTCGAAATTGTATAATAATGAGCTAATTAGCATAGTATTTCAATCTCAAGAGACAGAACCACGGGCACACGTGTTCTCTTTATTAGGATACCGTATGTCCCAACATCCCTCGGTCCTCTATTATGAAACCCTTCATTGTGTCGTACACACGTAGAAGAATATGACACATTTATAGCACGTGGCGCGGGCCAAATGTGCCAACCAATCTTTCTAATGGTTCGTAATCCTTGGCGCTCGACAATGCCCTACGTAACGCCCAATATGCAAATTATTACTACTACGGAATATTAGCCCACGCTGTTTTCTCAGGGACAATGACAGCCAGGGAGGCAGGTAAGCGCATCTTTTGAACTGCAGTTATACGCGACCTCCTCGACATCGTACAGTGGCCTCGTTTCACGAATTTCTTTGCCATTTATCAGGCGTGAAATAAGTTCGATCAATCCATTTATCGATCAATTATTATCGGCTGAATCGCGCACTGCACAGGCATGTGCACCAAGCATCGGTTTATGAGCGTTCACGTCACCGAACTACCTATCGCAATGCAATCGTAAAATAACTGGTATTTCTGCACCGCAACCCGAGCTACTCGACCTCTTCGCAGGTATTACGTTTCGAAGTCTATGATTTATAGTTTGATTTTGTTTTTTAATCGTTAGTTCTTCATCTTTCGTTATGATTCTTGAACTATTTGTATGTACCTCATTGAACGAAAACAATTTAACGGCAGAATATACCTGCACGAGCGACGTGTCAAAGGTGTCTCAAGTGTAGGTAACATACATAAAGAAAAAATGTATGTGCAACAATTTACTGTTGAGAAATTGCAAGGAATTTCATACTTGGTTTATACTCATTTTGCGCGAAAGTATAACGAAGAGTGGAAAACACGGGTACCTAATACCGCTATACCTCTGTACCTACTGTCTTCGGTCGTAAAACTTGGTGGAGAATAATGAAATTGTACGTTTGCCATAGTAGATCGACGAAGTAGTACGGTATCATCGCGGGGAGATCGGATTCTCGCTGAAAAGATAAGCTGGTAATGATTGTACGGCCTGCATCGCGAAGGAGCGAGATACTGCACCGAGAACGCTAAGGAGGCCAACGATCTGGGGAATGTTTTTCGTTCTTGTAAACTTCCAGTTTTTTTACATTTTCTTTTCGGTCATTTTGCTAAGGCTGCAATGTATACGGAATATGGAATATTCATTAAAATTCCTCTGCAAATATGTTTAGAAATATCCGATGTGTACCTAGGCCGTAATTTGCCAATGTAATTCGCAGTAAAATATACCTACATGCCTACTCAGGGGATCAAATAACTTCTGTTCAATTATAGTAAACGAACAATTGAAAGGTCATGCCTCCACGCCATTGGAGGAAACGTATTGTGTTTACTCGCGAACCATAACTTCTGTCGACGGTATAACAACGATCGCACTAGAATACACCAAAATTTAACTGAAACTGGGAAGAGAGAAATCATCATTTGAATGACAAAAAAAAAAGGAAATTATATCCGAACTGTCAATTTTCATCACTCAAAAGTACACTCCAAAACCACAAACGATTTTCTTGTTTAAAAATGTGTTACCAGACACATAGGGATACCTATATTTCTGGTGAACGCGTAACGAGTTATAGAATCTAAATGATCGTGGATCTTGTGTACCTTATGATTTCCCGATTCTCGCTTTACAGTAGCGCAGATGATCCGTTGTGAAAATTTCTCACGATTTTTTCACCTTCAATTTTCAGAAGATGAAGAGCTTGATACGTAAGAGAACTAACGGAAATACCGGACGTCTTACGAGGGTACTTTCACAAAAATGCCTAAACTCAAGCAACGGAGCACCTGCCCCAAAGTCACCCCCGAGAACCTTTCTGCTGGAAACACCTGTACAGTTCACCACCGTAAGTATCCGATCCCGTACTCTGTGTACAATGATTTATACCGACATTCTCAAATCTTCATTTCCTATTCTTCGACTTTGAAGGGAATGCAGTCCCAGGAGAGACATTTATTCCTCTTCTCGGATCTCCTTCTGATCGCGAAAGCGCGAAGTGGCGGAAACTTCAAATTAAAACAATCTGTACGCATGAGTGAACTCTGGTTAACGGCTGGCCACATAGAGGATGTTGCAGAGTCAAATAAATCGCAGGATACGAGTTTCGTTTTAGGATGGCCGACGACGAACGTTGTTGCTACTTTCATGTGAGTTTGAAGATCGTCAATCTGTCTCGAAGTGATCCCTCGAACGGTTAATTTACAGTAAAAAAAATATGCCGTTTTAAACGATTCGAGAAAAATTCGAAAAAACTTATCGTTCACTTTCTTCATGGTTACCACAGGACCGCTGCAGCCAGAGATTTGTGGTGGGGACGACTTACGGACCTCGTAAGAGAAGAGAGTATGAAGGAGCCCCCAGACACAAACATTCAAGTAGTTTACCACGACAGTGACACCAACACGGAATATGTAAGTACTCCTTAAAATCTTAACGCGGAGAGATATTTTTCTCTCATTTTTATTTCCTTCGGGTCATGCCACTCACCTCTGACGCATAGACGCTCGATGAGGTTTAAAATTCTTTACACGGTGCCTCTCATCAGCAGCGAACCTCAGCTGCAGGATTCGAACAAGTCGAAGCGAGAATTGTAAATACAATAAAACTTGGATAAAGCGAACCGCTCATATGAAAATTTAATTACTTAACAGTGCAAGACTATCATGGTCGGTCCAGAGATGACTGCAGGCGCCTGTGTCAATCTGGCAACTCGATTGCTGGATCTTCAAGGTCCGTTTCAACTCTGGGCGAGAACCTCGTCCGACGAGTCTCCCTACCCGCTGATCGGTCACGAGAGGCCTTTCGCCATAAAACTATCAAACTTACGGCATACAATATCGGCGGAAGAGGGCTTCGACCTTGAACACTGCAATAAAAGTGGCCATGACAATTGTCATTTCATACTCAGGCCCGTGCTCAAGTCTCCTATAAAGAAGAACAAGTCTAAGATATCCGGGCTTTTGAGAAGATCGTTGTCCCTCAATCCCAGCATCTTCGGTGTCAATCTTTCCAGACTTGATGAGAACGGACTCCCGAAACCCGTGCTCGTTATGCTCCAGCAATTATTCGCAAAAGGCCCGTTCACACAAGGGATTTTCCGTAAATCGGCAAACGTGAGGATAGTCAGGGAACTCAGAGACCAAATTGAATCCACGGGGGATCCCAGCTGCCTAGAAGACGCCCCCGTCATTGCGGTCGCAGCGCTGCTTAAGGATTTCTTGAGGTCGTTGCCCGATCCCCTATTGACGTCACACCTTTTTCCACTCTGGATGGCCAGCCTGGATACAGCCAATTCTGTACAAACTATAAAAAGGTGAATAATCACACTCGGAATATCATTCGATAATCTCGTTATTAATCATCGACGAACACCGCGTTATATTCTTCTCTTCTCCTATTACAGCATTTTGGACCGTCTACCGAAGGCCAATTATACTTTGCTCTCCCACTTGATCTGCGTTCTACACCACGTTGCGAGACGGTCTAAGCACAATCTCATGTGCGCTAGCAATCTTGGCGTATGTTGCGGCCCGAGTCTTCTCTGGTCTTCGAGTCCATCGGTCAATCAAAGCAGGGCTATACCGGCTCTTACCGAAATGCTGATACGCCACTGCGAAACACTGTTTGGTGAGAGCGTTACCCAACTACTCGGCGAAGAGAGGAGCGACAGCGGTGCCGAGGAAAGCACCGATAGTCTGCACTGTAAGTTTGATTGTAAAAATTTGTTCGTCAATTCGATGCTTCGCGAATTCGTTTAACTCAATTGTTTCTTCTGTACAGCAGGTGGACTTTCTTTGGACAGTTTGGACCTGACTGAACCACCGCGCAAGGACCATATGTCGTTGTCACGTGACTCTGGCCTGACGTTATCGGACTGCCAATTATCGATTCCTGAATCTCCGGTTGGCTCGGAAGATTCGGCGGTGAACGCGTCGACGTCGAGTTTTGACAAGTCGATGATAAAGGAGGAGAAATCGAGCAAAGGATACGTGAGGGTGTACGGCGGTTGGGAGGAGAGAATGAACACGTATACGAGCGGGAATCAGGGCAGCATAAATCAAAATTTTCGCGAAGAGAAGAGCAACGTTTATCCCAATCCAAATTTTCAACGACAAGACTGGCTCAGAGCACAGCTTAAGAGAACACCGAGGACGAAACTCGAGGAACAAGAACAAAGGAAGGAACGATTCGAGGAGAAGGATATATACAGGAGAGATTTTCACCGGCAGGATTCTATGAAAGAAAATGTTGAGAATTGCAAAGACATGTTCAGATCGCAGATGGATTTAGCCCAGGAAATGAGGGCGGAGTACGATAGGCTGTCGCAGCAAGATCCGTGCACGGAAAGAGTGTCTATACACGATTCCGAGCAGGATATAAACAGCAGGGACTCCCCCCTTTCGTCGGATCGTTACGATTTCAAAAAGGACCATTTCGGGGAGTTCAAGAAGGTCAAATCCGAAGCTTATATCAACAGGGAATCCCCCGTGTCTCAGAATGGGAGTTACCACTCCGGGAGCGACCTCTACGAGTTCAAGAAAGTAAAGAGCGAAATATACGTGAACAAGGATTCTTGGAACGAGCACTACGAGTACAATAAATCCGAGAGTAATATTTACGGGAATAGGGATACGATAAACGACATTTACACCGCCAGAGAACAGGGGGATCTTTATCCCTTCAAACAAGCCGAAGCTATCGATATTTACGGAGACGATGACGACGCCGAGAGAACTTGGCCTGATACTCCACCCCCGCTACCTCCGAGACTCAGGCATTTGCCACCTGTACACATGAGCCTTGATGATAGACACAAAGTTGCCAGTAGATCAAGATCTCTGCCTCCACCTCCGCCGTACAGGCCTCCGCCACAGCCTCGCGCCCCTATTACCACGAGACATCTTGGCTATCCAAGATCCATCGTCGACGACGAGAGTTACGTTTAACGATATTTTATTGCCACGTATGAAGACCATACGTGAGGAATTTATTTTCCAAAATCAAAGTGTCTCGTTTCGAACAAGTTGTGGTAAAAAAAAATCAAAAAATTCAGTCATTTTTTTTGTTTTTTTTGTTTTTCTTGGACTTTGGAGTCTTGAATTAGGTATGTACTATCGTTAGTTTTTACCTACGAGGTGTATTCTCGAGTTTTTATAAATGTGAAATACTATACCTGCTATATTGAGATTTTTGCCTTGAGCGATGTAGAAGAAATAAAACTAAGACGAAAAATCGGAAGGTCCATTGAATAAGTTTTTTTTTTTATCATAGGATAAAAATATACGAGACGGAGTATCATAGTTATTCGACGATATATTGTTCAATAAATATAACAGTTTTGAGGCAAATTCAGTTTGCTTATTTTTTATTATTAATATTAAATTATAGATTAACGATTGCATGAATATTTCGTTATGGTTAGATCGAAATACGTGGTTCTGTGCGATGGTTCACCTAGTCTAAACTCAGAAAACGTCCGAAAGGATATTTAGAAAGAAAAGTACTGAATATATACTTCGATGTAAGTCTAGATCACATACAGATAGACATATTAGACATACATACGTTTCATCTGTCGCGGGATCTCGCGTTAATTATTGTTAAATTAAGAAGAACGCTCCAAAACTATACATATATACATATATATATATATTCTTCTATAATAATAGAGTGAATTAGAGATTAACGTTATTCAAAATGTTGATATATTATAATAGTGACGCGATAAATCACAGCTTTTATACTGACAATGAGTTCCAGGGTGCTTCCAACCTTAACATAGGTAATTAGATGTTCGTATAGAAATGATAATGATTAAGCTTAGCTAATAATTATACTGACAAGACTCGAATCGAGGTAAATACCATTTTCATCTTTTTTTTTCTTCTCTTTTCTAACATAAAATAGTAGTATGTTTTGTTTTTTTAATGTTTTATAGGTAAACATTCTCGGAGTAATAATAATACCACAAATTTAAAAGTACGAGATTATGAAACAAATTCTCTTTTTCTTTCTCTTTTTGATATTGTTTTTGTTTTTTTATTTACACAGAATATTACCAGTGGTCTAATTATTTTATAAATACTCTTATTTTCTCATTCAATCCAATGTTCATTCTGTGCTCATTAAATTCACGTTTTCCCTGTGATTGAATTCGCCTTTTTTTACTTCAATATCAAGTAAATACATTTCACATATTATACCTTGGCAAGGTATTTTGATATATTTATAGTTGTTATATTGTGGCCAGCCGCTCAAAAAACTACCGAAAATCATCTTATTTTTTTCTTTTTTTTTTTCTCTTTCTTCATAAATATAGTGGAAAAAATATTTTTATATGACCAGTCTCTCGTCTAATAAACATGACAGTAATTATTACCTATTAGGTACATAAGATAATAGGTCTAACACATTAAATTTATGCTGCTTTGTATACATGGACGATGTTATAATATGTGCGATTAATATTAGTACGTAAGATAAAATAAGAAAGGATTATTGTCCGATTCTTTTTTTCTCTCTTCTCTCGTTTGTACATATAATATTATATATACTGTATACTTTTATATTATGCTATATGAATTTATATGAGCATTACACATATAAATATGAATCTGAAAACAAATTCTGATTGAATTATGTATACTTACCTAGCTAAATTATACGACATATTATCAAAGTAAATATATTTCGTATTTTATATGCAATTGTTGCTTATTTTCGATTTCATATGCTACCTTCGGATAAAATGAATTTTTCGTGTTTAAACGAGAACGCCTGTAATTATGCAGCTTTCTTGAATTCATTTCAACGTTGAATCATATTATGAACAAAGTTTTTGCCAAGATGATCCCGAATTTGAATAATTTAAAACAAAAAATTCAATTTCGTTAAATCATTGTTCAAATATCGAATTATAATTCTTTTTTCAACGTCTATTGTTTCTGTCTGACCTACTGTACCTGCGTAGAATCTAGACTGCAAATCTGAAGGCAGTCATGTTATACCTAGATAATTGTTTTTTGTTTCCAATCGCGAAAGTTTTGATATTTGCTGGTTACCAATCGGCGCAGATGATTTAGGGTTACAATTTATTTCAATGATGAAAATTGAAAAATAATGCAATTCGATGAATTCGCAAGTCTTCAATTAGACAAACCTCCAGAAAAGAATTTAAAGGTATGTCAATTTTTACCCATCATTATAACCCGGAACCACAAGCATTCATTCATCTATTCTTATCATGAATATTATTTAATAATTCATTCAGAGCGACGAGCAACTCAAAAAGCACCACCTGGATGAGAGCTTCGATCAAAAACCAGTCGAACGAGCTCTACACTTGTTAACGTAAGTTCAAATCAAAGTTAAGCTCATACCTACGTATATGCGTGATCAATATTATAATCGAGGCTACAAATTGAAATATTTAATGAAGTAGAATGCTTATATAAATCTAGGATGATAGAATCCTAATAAATTGACAAAGAGATGCATTGTACTAAAGAGCAGGAAGTTCGAGTGCATCACTAGACAATACTATAGTCTGCACCTTTCTAATTCACGTAATTATACCAAGCCTATAATAACCACCCATGGCCATGAGTCATTCAATTTTTTTTTTTTCCGTTCCACACGTATGTCGACAATACTCTTATTGCATTCTATTGTATTACGCCTTCCGATCCTGAGTTCTGAAGGCAAAGTTTACCTTTTGAAAATCGGAAGTTTTTTCAATGAAATGTTTCCCATCGAACATGAAAATAGTTTTAACAACTAAAACGGATCTTTAGAGAGCTGATCGTAATTTTTGAATAACCATTAGAACCGCGTATATATCATAAACTATACCCAGCGACGTGTTTAGGCTCTCAAGTCTTTACTATTCAACAAACGTTCTCCTAGATACGCATATTAGATCTAGTTACAGTAACGTCAATTCGGATTAGGAGCTTACTGGCCTAACTACGATTGACATTCTCATACCCATTGTCATACGTATCGGTTTATCACGCATGAGAACAGTGGCCGCGGTCCGACACATAGTTATATACCTATACCTATCCTACATCAAGCTGCAAGTGGTATCGCATGGTGTGGTTCCTCGAGTAAAGGGAGGGGGATACGCGTGGGCTAGCCACAAACACGTATACATATAGGTATACAATACATGATGCGTACAACTCACGATATAGTACAATACGCATTCATGGATAAAAAAGCCTCGTATAGTCAGCGTGTGTGAAGTCATTCCGTAGCGTGACGCAGCTTCGGAGATGCACGAGAGTATTCGGGCGAACTCGTGAGTGCATGTCAGTGAGGTGGGTCCCCCACTCCGACTGGCAGTGTCAGTTGTGTTAGTCCTCGCGCGTGGCGTGTGTATCTATTACGAAGGTGGTAGGACGCTGTTCGTGATTAGTTTGGTGTAAAATATAATAGTTAAAAGATAGAAGTAATCGATGGATAAAATGAGTGACCGTAATGTGGCAAGAGGGAGGTGGAGCGCCGTGTAATACTTCAAACGATACGTGAGTCTTTTATGGTAAAAATATACGAGAAACACGAAACCGCAATCAATGTTCTGTCTGCTTCTCGTATACGTATACTTGTACAGAACGTCTTCTGCCTCCTCTTATACTATTTGTACTAAAAATACACGCATCCCATGCGTCTTGCTCTAGCCTATTTTTCTCCTCGTTAATTATACCTCTCGCAATCTGCTTGTGTACGTACTACGTATACGAAACACCGCTTCTCAAGAAATTGATAAACATAATAGATAAATGATTTCTGCGCGTGTGGCACAGGTTATTTTCCGTCTCTCTTCTATCTTCTCGTTTCTGTTATAAAAGATCCGACAAAAAAATTTCACACACGTAAGTTACTTATCAATAATTGTGTTCTCTCCGTCTTTTATCTACGATTATCAATTTCCAATAAGACGATATGCAACTCCAAGAGACCTTGAAATCCTAGCCAAGGACTTGGTCCTTTTATATGATGCAACTAACTCCCACTAATACCTGGTTCCAAGGTGTTGCACAATTACGTCACCGTCATCCCGCGATTAAATCGATTCCACTACACCAGTTGATTATTAAATTACCACAAGATTGCGCAATAATAATTATTCCGTATTATGGTAACATGAGATATCAGCCTCACCACATATTACTTGTAATGTTATGATTCACAGCTGTCCTAGTCTCATCTCATAATACTCATAATAATGATAATAATATTTTCGATTTTTTTTTTTTCTTTTTCAATATTTTTGCATCATTTTTTCGGCTGCAATGAGAATGAGATAAAAAAAGATTCGCAAATTTTATGGAACGATAAAAAAGATTTGGCAAATTTTTGAAAATCGTTTCAGGAAAGGTGACGAAATACAAAAGCTAAGTGTAATACATACGCTGCCAACGCTCCTGGCAGGAGACGCACAGTTATGCGTGTCTCGATTGATGCCCAAGATGCAGCAGACTCTGTCGAATGCTTCCTCAGAATTCCACATGGCTGCCTCGTCGACTTTCAAGACAATTTTGGAACAAAAATTGGTCAATCCTTCAACTTTTACACAAACATTTTTACAGAGTATATTAAACTCCCTGGACAGCAGGGATCCAGGTAAAATACATTCACTTCTTAGGTCATTTTATCTCTTATTATAACATTTTATACAAATATATAACACAGTTCTAGGCTTAGACATGAAAAGTAACGATGGTTATGTTCTCACGATAGTTTATAAACTCCTTGATGTTGTTCAATTTTCAGTGGTCGCTCATGCATGGCTAGAAACCTTGCTAGATGTCATCGAATTACTACCTACAGAAGTCATACGGCACGAGGTATGTGCTTATACCCACAATATTTATTATTAGAGGCACAGATATAATCTAGGGAAATCATAGATGAATATATTGAAAGTATTATTGAAGTAGAAAGTAATTTATAACAGTACAACACGATCGGAATTAAGAACAAACATTACATATGGTCCTAGAAACTGAGAAAGTAAGGAAATTATCATGGGATTCTATCTACGAAATCAGGAATATCGTTTTTGATTCATTTGAAAGAATTGTTCATGTATAGGAGATGGATGATACAATTCTAGTCTTGGAATGTTCAGACAAAAAATATAATTCTATACCTTGATAATACTAGAACATTTTCGGAATCTTATAGCCAAATATCAACCTTTATGGCCATCCTGCGGTAGTTTACTATACACAATATCATTCCAACAGATCCTTCCTATGGCAATATCGAAAGGACAACTATCTCAGCCAATTAGCTCTAGAATAACCTGCTGCAAACTATTAGGGAAAATTTGCACCCGGTTTGACACACTTTTGTGAGTATATTGCGCGTTGTTTGAAATTGTATTAATGGACTGGCTTGTCCTTTAATTTTCATTCCCCTGAATTTTAATCCAACTAAAATATAATGAATCCATTAAATTATTATAGAATAAAAAAGGAAGTCCTACCTACGGTGCATTCACTCTGTCAAGATGTGAACAGCGAGGTACGAGCCTGCATATGTTTGCAGCTAAGTTTTGTCGCTCAGGGACTTGGCGTGGAATCAGTAAAACCAGCACTACTTCCATCTCTGGTTGAACTAGCCAGCGATGAAGAGAGTGCTGTGAGACATGCTTCTGTACAAACTATCGTACATTTATTGCCTCATTTTCAACAAGGTAGAAGAAATAACATCTAATCATTGATCGGATCTCTCAAATCTTTGAACTGCTTTTATTGCTCAAAAATAACACCGATTCAACTCTTTCAGAAACAATAAAGGCGATTATAGCACCACTCATCAAAAAGCTGTGTGAAAGCGCTTTGAAATCTGACGACAATGTGATCTGTGTCATTGCCCAAGAGTTTGGCAGACTGGCTGTGGGCTTAGAACGTAGGCATTTTATACATTATTGATAGTATTTGCAAGTCATTTAAATCGCTTCCATAGTTTAATCGCTTTTTTATGGTTTCCAGGCTCTCTAGCAGTCACCGAGAAAACTTGGCTCATTAAATATTACCAGCAACTTTCCCAGCTAGGCGTACCATCTATGAATAAAGAGAGCAAACAAGAATTTTCTTTCACAAATAAAGTGAGCTTGCTGCATCTTTTTACAAACTATCAAGAAATTATCTATCTTCCGGCGTCCTACTTGTGACATATGACTTATTTCATGAATGTGAAATTTTCAGGCGGCTAACAGCCCTCAGACAAACGAAAGATACGTCGAATGTCGCCGACAGTGTGCATTTAATTTCCCAGCTATGTGTCTATTCACTTCAAATACTTTTGAGAAACTCGATATGATATTACCTACCTTTAACGATTTGGCTGCGGATCCCTACTACATGGTCCGCAGAACAATTGCTTGTGGAATCCATGAGGTAAGGTAACCAGATTTTAACAAAAAAATCTATTCTTATTACGCAGAGTAAATCAGATCATTTGACTTATCACCAATATCCCTTAACGCAATTACCAAGATTCTATGGCCCTTTGCCCTCAGGTTGGCAAAGTTCTGGGTTCACAAAATGGAACGATAAAAGGTGAGCTAATTAAGTTACTGAAGGATGATTCCGAAGAAGTCTTACAAGGATTGGTGCCACACTTGGCTCAAACACTCGATCTTTTGACCCAGAGTCAAACAATTGGAACTGAACAGCTGGTAAGGAATATTCAAGCTCAATAAAAAAATAACTTGAAAATGTTATATAACTAGAATGAAATGATTTTTTCTGCTTTTTACTAACTTGGATTCCGATTTACGATTTTTTTACATTCGCTGTATCGGCATGGAACAGTATTCAATAATGATTTGCTAGCAAAATAATTTCGCTAATAATTCTAACTAGTTTCATCATTTTTACAGGATGGAGTTGTTTTGGATGTTTGTAGAGCAATTCTAAAATGTGAAGTCGAAATTGCTAACACTTACAACTGGAGACTTTCAGCATTGATATTAAATCAGCTTGAGATTCTGCCGCGATGTATTCCTGGTGATTTAATTAACTCGCATTTCACTCCTATGGTATTCAATAGAGCATTAAATGCAGTAAGTGCTAATTCCATTATATGATCAATCAACAGAATTGGAATCTGTCTTTAGAATGTATAGAATGGTTTCGGAAATTCAATTTTTCATTACAGAGACCATTGCCGGTGCGCTTAGCTGCTGGAAGATTGCTGCTCATATTCTTGCGATACAATTTGAAACCCATGCAAAGAAACGAGCTTAGAAATCGAATTTATACAGAATTTGCACATAGTGATAATTGCTATACCAGAATGTTGTATATGCGAATGATGCAGGAAGCAATGGCCATGTTTTCAACAGTTTACTTCAAGGAAAATTTCTATACTACGTTATTAAGCGTAACTGAAGACCCAGTTGCCAATATACGAATGAAAGTTGTTTCCATGTTACCGCAACTTAAAGCCATGCTGAGAATGCCAAATGATAAGAAATTACTGAGTATGTTGGAAGGAAATGTCCGCGCGTTAATGAGCCTTGAAAAAGATCGAGACGTGGTACACACCTTGACAAATGTTATTCACAAATTGGACAGCATTGACGTTAAGCAGGATGGACATGTGAGCTTTTTTCTATTGAAAAAACTATTTGCTTCGATTATAAGATTTGAGCAAATTTAGTGGAACAAATCTGTATTTTGTATGTATCTCGTGTTTCAGAATGTTGGGAAATTGACACGGCAAGAAATTGAGGACTCCAAGAAATTAGAAGAAGAAAAAAGACTCACAGCAATGGCTAGTTCCAAATTAACGCCACCTTCTGGGGCACAAAGTCAAGCTACAACAACTCAACGGAAGCCAAATGCTCCTAGTCTTCCAAAACAAATTTCTCCCAGTGAGTTATCAACATTTCTCCATAAATATTGCAAACAAAAATGATCTCTCTCCAACTCCTAGACTTGAATTCTAATATATTTAATAAATTTTAGTTCAGTTATCGAATTCTTCAAAGCATTATCGATGTATACTATTCTGTTTTATAGCCACAACAAAACCAGGTACGGAGGTATCAGTCAGCGGAAATAGACAAAGACAAACAATGCAATCGACAGCCGATAGTCCATACAAACAGTCGTAAGTATAATAGTATATCCAAATAAAATATAATCTAATCACTGTTTGCAATGTTCGAAAAGATAATGTATGTATACAAAATTGTGAATTTATAACGGAATTAATATTGTAATACAATCACAGCTACCTAAAGTTCTTTTCAATTAATTTTTCAGATCTCAATTTTCAAGAATGAAACAGCCTAGTTCAGCCGAACCGCCTAACAAACAACCATCACCTGCTAAACGTAAGTATTTACTTCTTGACTATAGAAAAACTAGCTTCAAATTGAATCCAATCACGTGTTAAAGATCTAGGAAAATAGTGTCGCAAAAATGCGCCTTTTATACTATGACTGAAATGCCTTAAGGAATACTTCATTCGTTTGTACAAGTAATTCCTTATTTTCTAAACTTTGATGGAATTATTTCAGGGGATGGAAACGGCACGCCAATTTCCAGCAAACAGCTACCAGATGTAAAAACAAGGTAAGCCTTATCTGTCTGTACAGAAATCTCATACAAAAAGACAAACACACACATACTCATATTACGTTTAGACACACAAATTAGATTTAAACCTCTAATCCGAAAAATAACGTACTTATAGAATCTTCTTAACTATGACGCTTGGTGTACTAAATCTATTTGTTCTAACAATATCTTAAAAAACTGAAAAATATTTATATGGAGGTACTAAAATGGATGGTGTCGTATTCGCCGTTACTTAATCCGATACTTGATAATTGAACGATATTTGATTAACTATCAAATAACATCTTCGGAATGTTTCTAAACGGAAACATCTACATGTCAAGTGTCTGTCTGCTTCTAGTACTTCTAGCAACAATCTCACTTCGAGCTGGGCACGGCTTACCTCTAACAGCATGCTACTAACACACCCATGGGAAACAGTGAACCACACAAGCTCTAGTGCTGGTGTAAGCTCAGCTAATTCAAGTTATAGCTTATGTGGTGATAATCTTAATAATATTGGTTTCAAATCGGCGTGTAGTTGCTTCGAGTCTACAGAGGATATTTCTCGGAGTAGGTTTTCATTGATTAATTCAAGCGAACAGGAGCATAGAACCTGCTATGACACACGCTGTTGTTCATGTTTCGACTCTAACACAGATTATTCTAAAGTAAATTTACCAACGCATTATAAACAACATGTTCACCCTACCTCAGAGTTTGCCAAGTCGTTTGTTCTAACTCATCTGAAAGAGGATAAGACAGAATTGTTGGAAAATTTTCTACTAACAAGGGGGAATCACGAGACTAAAGATAAGGAACCAGATTTTGCCGCTCTAAGAGCCCTCACGAATGCAGCTCACTACAATTCTTGTTGGGCTTTTAGCTCCGTGCCTGAAATTCCAGTCACTCTACTGGATGACGAGTTTCTAGTAGATGCGGGGATTCGTATACCGGCACAGCTATCATCCAGTCAAAGTACTTCGAAGATTCCCAACTTACAAGACATTATTTATCGCAATAGAAGAGAGGGAAGTATCGACAGATCGCATCGCAGCAGTGTTAACTTTGACAAGGGCAAGTCTAAGAGACATTCTGCTGAATATGAAGATTGTATAAAGCCAAGAGTATCAATTAGTGATCAAATGAAAGTGAAGCGGAATTTAGAAGAGTTTGACGAAGGTCTTGGGCTCGGATCAATGCAGGGTAAATCGGGTGACCAACAAATTCCCAGAGACGACTTGAAGACTAAACGATACTCGGGCTCATATGCTAAAACTCGATTTGGTTATGAACCAAACCAAGGGAAATCCACGGATGAAAAACCGAAAAGAAACTCATTGTACATGGAGAAAGAGAAGTCAAAAATGTTACAATCCAAAAGTGCAATTGAAAAGAATAAACGTTATTCCGCTACTTATACTTCCAGACTTCCTGACCTTAAGGATGTTAAACATAAATTTAAAAGACACAGCTTGGAAGTGACTGAGTATACTCCCATTCCTCGCGCTGACCGAGCGTTAAGGAGGTACTCAGCCCTGGATGTAAATCATAATCAGGGGATAAGTAAGATTCCTTTAAGAAGTAGTTTTGTTTCGGGTAGCAGAACCGCACCGTCAACTAGAGCTTCTAGTCCCGTAAGATCGTGTACTAAATTATATTTCAATAAATCGAGCCCTAATGAAGTCCAAGCTTCTACGAGGAATAAATTTTTAACTAGATTTAGTTCAAGCGACGAAGAAGTTGACAAACTGTGTCATAAATTTAGCAATTGTCAAACCGCTACTAGTAACAGAGCAGAAAGTCCCAGAACTAAAGATAGCAGGTTGCCAGTACGTCTCCAGAAAAAAAAACTTTGAAATCTATGTGTCTGTTATAAATTAGTTACGATAGAAATTCGAGTATTTTGTTAATAATAATTTATTTGTTATAATCTAATTTTACGATTAGTATTCCTCAAAGTATACTTCTTATTATTACCTATTATAATAGATATAATATATTAATACATAAAATGGTAGTATACATATAAGTATGCTTCAATAATTGCCCCCGGTATTGTGAATCTGTTTTAAATATGTTGTACTGATCTCGCCTAGACTATACCTAATTCATATTCTGCACTGAGAAGCGTCAACCTACCATCTGCATCTTGCCGCAATGAAACTTGATATCAATTCGAGATTTAAAGACGATAGCGTGACATGGTGCAAAACATTTTCATCCTTTTCGTTATAATTATCGATTTTCAATACTCTGAATACAAAGTATTGAAATTCTTGATCCATCTCTTGTTTGAGTGCAGTTTAATGGGTTTTTGTATTAAAAAGTGGTAAATATCGTGTATCTCAAATCTCTTAAAGTAAAATTTTAAATTTAATCTAATTATTACGCACTGAATTTTATTGTTAGCATTTATTTTAATGTTGTCATTTATTTCTGTCAAATTACAAATTTTAACGAAGTTTGTTTAAACTTGTAGCTTGTTAATTTGAATCTTTATTATGTAGTCAAAAGACAAGTACCTACTGAAGTTCAATTTTTTACTTTTTATTAATCATTGATTGTTGTTCTAGTATAATGTATAAATTTTAATGAGATTCGAACTAGTGTATTGAATAGGACCTGAGTATTAAATTTGTTAGTACTGATCTTAGTTGATTTATATTTGAAAATTATAACAAATATTTTTCATGGACCTTAGAAATTCAATGAAAATATCTTCCGTTATATATTATTAACTTATAAAAGCGCACATATTTTGGAAATATTGCGTTCGGGTTCTTTAATCGAAATTAAAAAATGTATTCTGAAACGTGACCATGTTATGATTCTGAATTCTTACCAATTCAGCACTGACAATAACGAAGTGCAGAACTGAAAATATATAACTATTCTATATTTCTATGTAAGTAGTATTTAAAAGCAAGACTAGTCAGATATAGTACGATCTGTTTACGAGGAATAGATTCATAAATATTAAAACAATTATAATGATAAATCATATATTTCTACAGCCCCAAACCACCGGCCGCATCTACCAAGAAGTTATGAAAATGTTTTAACAAGGGAAGGCTTGTGTACTTAGAAATGTTCATAACCAGAGGTTTTAATAATTAAAATTACGAAGGAGGAGAAAAATAATGTATAATTTAAGTTTTAATTACATCAAATGCGATGATATAAATTATACGTCCAAGAATTACTGAGCTTACGTTTTTCGGGTATAGATTTGGACGTTGCTTTTTTTCAAGGCTGATTTTTATTCAGCCATGTGAAAAGGAAACGAATCTAATTAGCTCGTGCGGATTAGATCTCGTAATTATTGAAACTGGCTAAAATGGCATTCTTGTGAGCCATCTAATGAGTATTTGAAATGAAAAATCATTCTAAACTATGTATCTTTACAAATCATAATGATATTTATTTAAAACGTATTAACATTATATTTGAGAATTGCAGCATCACGAAATGGAAACGTGTACCTCGTTGCAAACGTGGCATTAGGAATTGAGAAAATAAAAACTGTTTAAAATCAGTTTAGATTATCTGATTGGAATATGTCATCAACATTATTTTTATAAAAATATTCAGTGACTGATATTCGTAATGCTATGATAAGTGGTAATGCAAATATGCATCGAGGTATGTCTGCTAATATTCTTGATAGATCATCTTACATATTGATTAAAAGAAAAAAAAAAAAAAAAGAAACTGATAATAAGAATTTATGTATTTAAAATGTTTTATATTCTTTGGTATATATTATATCGTGCGATTTTATTACGTGTAATATTGTAATGCTGAAAACTTAGTCAAGTTTTTTTTTATGATAATAGATTCAATTTAATTGTGCCTGAATATGCGCTAAAATATAATACAGAGTTTATAACTTGACTAAATTTTCAGTAAATATACCATAAATAAAGAAAAATTAAAAAATTAAAAAATGAAGAATATAATAAAAAATATGAAAAATGAAAAGAACAATTTTAGCTTCACCAATCATGCTTAAATATCGCTAATTATTTTTGTATAGATCTACAACAATACTATGAACTTTTGTGCCAGATAAAACGAGAGGCATATTGTGTATACCAATAGAGAGATATATAATATATATATATACATATATAATTAAATGGAATATGTACAATTCATTATTATACCATGCTATCATGTGTATGTAACTGTTGAAACCAAACACATTATATAATTATTATTCTATTCGAAAGACAAAAAAAACTGTATTTTTTTATCAACTCTAATCACGTTTTTCATTCATTATCATACAATATACATCAAGTATCTAGATAAAAAAAAAAGCCTAGAATATTCATGGGGATTCAACAGCAACTAAGATTCACACTCAGTCGTTCGATAGAACAAACTTATATTATTCAGCTTGTGCCAATCATTTCTTCTCAGAACAATTAATAATCAGTGCCTGAATCGAACATGCATTGGCTCTCCAAAATATCCTCATAAATATAGTGATAAATTAGGGTAGAAAAAAGATACAATGGAATATCTAGCAATGACCAATTCTATTATTTTAATCTCATCATTGCGAGGGCTCTCATTCTATTTGAATCTCGAATATTAGTCGCAAACTAATCAAGAAGGCTGTGGATCTAAAGTCTCATAGCCGGCATAACAGCGCCCTGTCATAGGCAACTCAACATGCTGTTATATATTGCTAAATGCAGACCCACGCGGAACAAGCGCACCGCGCGGTGGTACTCCAAATTCCAATACAACAAGAGCTACACGCAACGCTTCGCGTACGTAAGCAATCAGGGTTTGACTTTATAGATTAAAATACAAATTCGCGTCGTCACAATTCGCATAATAATGTCTGTAGCATAACGTCCGTCGACCGAGGGATATTCTAACATTGAAAGATGGTTCGAAGCGGTGAAAAGTAAGTAGACAGAAGCTTGTTGTTTAATAATTTCATTACTATTTTGAGGTTACGTTAACAACGCCTTTTGCTAATTGCCCCAATAGAGAAAGGCATTATAGAAGGAGGTCCAGGTCGAGATCTCCATCGCCTGAAAAAAAACGGAGAAGATCTAGGAGCCGGGATAGAGAAAGGGAGAAGGGACGTCATAAGGAACGACGCAGTCGGTCCAGAGAAAGAGAACGCGAAAGAAGTGACAGAAGGGAACGGTCGGATAGAGAAAGGGATCGAGATAGAAAACGGTTTGACAAAGTCTTATTATTCGTTATTTCTCCAAACATCTGTTGCATCACAATTAATAATTACTATTTTTCCAATCAATTGTCGAAGCGCTAATAATCCTTGAAAAGCTAAAGAGTATCACGTCTGCGATATGAAACAACTTTCTAGCATCGCATTGCCCAATAGAAAATAATAAGAATTTAAAATCGCAAACATCAACATGAAATTTCTCCGATTATAAGATCACCTCCTTCTTTTCCCATTTATTTATTTATATAAATTAATTATTTATGGAACTATCGTATTTTAAAATATGATGAAAATTCTAACGGTGATGTAGGTACTATATGCGAATTGTTTTACTAACTGTTGGATCTGAACCGTACATCGGATATCATAATATAATAATTCAATAATCTATTGAAATTGATTGTTTTCGGTGTGCTAGTGGCGACAGTAAAGAAAAGCGTCTTACAGGCTCAAAATCCTCACGCTCCGGTAAAGATCGATCAAACAGATCAAGGTCACGCGATCGTAAGGACAAAGATAAAGGGGATGCAGAAGATTTACCCTTCGATCATACCAAGTTGGATAAGGTAATGTTTAGCTGTTTGTTTAAATTAGTCATTTTTTAATCATCGAAGGGAGATATAGCAATGAATGTATTGATTGAAATTTAGGAAGAAGAGCAGAAAAGGTTGGAGCTAGAGATGCAAAAGAGGAGAGAGAGAATAGAGAGATGGCGTGCCGAGAGGAAGAAGAAGGAATTAGAAGCCACTAAGAAAGATGGGAAAGCTTCCATTCTAGCAAACCTCCAACTTCCCATGAAGAAATGGTCTTTGGAAGACGATAGTGACGAGGAAATTCCTGTTATCCTTAACAGCACTAAAGAAATCAAAGACGAAGGAGATATTAAAGAAGAACTCGAGGTCATACCAGAAGAAATCAAAGTCCAGGAAGAGGAAGTTGATCCTCTCGATGCTTTCATGGCAGAGGCGAGTCGCATTATCCTAATATATTCTCTAAAAACGATGTGGACTTTGGATAGATTTTGAAAATTGTTTACTAAATATTCCCAGAATTCATTGATCGTTCTTTCAGGTCCAAGAAGAGGTACGAAAAGTTAATAAGTTTGACCCTAATCGGTCGAAATCAACAAACAATGGAACTAGTACAGGGAACCCGCAGAGCGGTGGTGTGGTAATAGTGACTGGAGTCGCCAAGAAACAGGTTGCAAAGCAGAAGGGAGAACTAATTGAACAGAATCAAGATGGACTAGAATATTCCAGCGAAGAAGAGGGCGAAAATCTTCATGAAACTGCAGCTGGTATTGCCAACAAGCAGAAGCGAGAACTGGCCAAAGTTGATCATGCAGCGACGGACTACCAACCATTTAGAAAATCGTTTTACGTCGAAGTTCCTGAAATTGGTATGAAATCACAAGACGCAATATTCTATACGACATTTTATCAAAAAAATTAGCAGAAATCAATCCCTCAATATAAACTGAACATCGTGTTTCTCCACTTTTGCAGCTAGAATGACACCCGAAGAGGTTGAGGCATACAAAGAGGAGCTGGAGGGTATCAGAGTGAAAGGAAAAGGCTGTCCAAAGCCAATAAAAGCCTGGGCTCAATGCGGCGTGACAAAAAAGGAGTGCGAAGTGTTGAAAAGACTTGGCTATGAGAAACCGACGCCGATTCAGTGCCAAGCAATCCCAGCTATAATGTCTGGTCGTGATTTAATTGGAATTGCAAAGACTGGGAGTGGAAAAACGCTGGCATTTCTTCTGCCAATGTTCAGGCACATACTGGATCAATCTCCATTGATAGATGGCGATGGTCCCATCGCGTTAATCATGACACCGACTAGAGAACTTTGCATGCAAATTGGTAGAGATTCAAAAAGATTCACAAAGTCCTTGGGGCTATCTCACGTCTGCGTTTACGGCGGCACTGGGATCTCCGAACAAATAGCAGAACTTAAGAGAGGCGCTGAAATCATTGTCTGCACGCCTGGCAGGATGATCGATATGCTTGCTGCTAACAGCGGGCGTGTTACTAATTTGAGACGAGTTACTTACGTCGTATTAGACGAGGCTGATAGAATGTTTGATATGGGATTTGAACCACAGGTATCAACAGCCGGTCAAATTAGTATCAGATGAACTGATTCATACATGATTTATTGAATAATTTGATTAATTAATGTGCTGTGTTTTTCAGGTGATGAGAATAATGGAGAATGTTAGACCTGACCGACAAACTGTTCTCTTTAGTGCAACATTCCCTCGCCAAATGGAGGCCTTAGCTAGACGGATACTAACTCGTCCTGTAGAAGTACAAGTTGGCGGACGTTCGGTAGTCTGTAAAGACGTTGAACAGCACGTCGTGGTTCTCGAAGAAGACCAGAAGTTCTACAAGTTGTTAGAGGTGCTTGGACACTACCAAGACAAAGGATCCGTGATTGTTTTCGTTGACAAACAAGAGAACGCCGACACACTTTTGAAAGATTTAATGAAAGCCTCTTACTCCTGCATGTCTTTACACGGTGGGATTGATCAGTGTGACAGAGATTCTACTATCATGGACTTTAAAGCTGGTAGAACAAAACTATTAGTCGCAACCTCCGTCGCAGCAAGAGGACTTGATGTCAAACAACTTGTTCTAGTCCTCAACTATGATTGTCCAAATCATTACGAAGATTATGTTCATAGGTGTGGCAGGACTGGCCGTGCTGGACACAAAGGGTAAGGATAATTTCAATCTTCGATAATCAATAATTAATAAAATGAAACCTTGCGATTAATATATAAATTTCGTATCATCAAAAAGCATCTTCCAATTAAATAATTATAAGATTTGAATGTAGTTTACACAATTCATACTACTTTAAGTTGCTCTAAATTTCTGATTCCTATAATGAAGCCAGCCACTCCTTCCTCTCTCTAAAAACATTATTCTCCATGTTTTAGATATGCATATACATTTATTACGCCTGAACAAGAGAGATATGCGGGTGACATTCTGCGAGC
Source organism: Rhogogaster chlorosoma (assembly GCA_944452935.1). Taxonomy (NCBI): domain Eukaryota; kingdom Metazoa; phylum Arthropoda; class Insecta; order Hymenoptera; family Tenthredinidae; genus Rhogogaster; species Rhogogaster chlorosoma. The sequence continues at coordinate 19,446,481 of OX101801.1, read as the reverse complement.
CCATGAATTGGCCGCTGTACCAGTTCCAGAGCCTTTGCGCCAGCTTTGGGAGGGCTATAAAGCTCGACAGGCGGCTGATGGGAAGAAGGTTCATACTGGAGGAGGTTTTAGCGGGAAAGGTTTTAAGTTTGACGAATCCGAAGCAGCGTTGGCAAATGAGAAAAAGAAGTTCCAAAAAGCTGCATTAGGATTACAAGACTCTGACGATGAAGATATTGAGAATGACATCGATCAACAGATCGAAAGTATGTTAGCACCGAAAAGAACTGTTCGAGAAATCGCCAGACCTTCCGCAGCCAATCTTTCCGTTCCTGGACAACCTGTGCCCAGTGCTACAGACAAATTAGAACTCGCGAGGAGACTAGCTTCGAAAATTAATATCGCTAAAAATCTTGGCGCTGAAGCTAAGGGCGCTACTCAACAAGCTGCAGAAGCTATACTGAAGGGAGCAGGTCCCACGAATCTTATTACTGTAAGTTTGTTTATTTGGATGAGGGGTTTTCATACCACTTTATATCTGAATCATGAGAAACTTGGATGACTTAGGAAGCATGTATGAAACGAAAACGATATTTCTGCAAGCATAGATATTGAGAATTTATTATCTTTTACAGGCGAAGACGGTAGCCGAACAGCTAGCTGCGAAGTTGAATACAAAACTGAACTATCAACCAAGAGAAGAGGATCTCGTTGAAGGTGAAGGAGAACCGGGCGAACAAACGTTCCGTAAATATGAAGAAGAGCTTGAAATCAATGATTTCCCACAACAAGCGAGGTGGCGTGTTACCAGCAAGGAAGCACTCGCTCAAATTTCGGAATATTCTGAAGCCGGACTCACTGTTAGAGGCACTTACATCACACCTGGTAAAGCTCCGCCGGAAGGTGAAAGAAAACTTTATCTTGCCATTGAATCGACGAGCGAATTGGCCGTTAGTAAAGCAAAGGCCGAAGTATCTCGACTTATTAAAGAAGAACTTATCAAACTACAATCGTCGGGGACGCATACCGGGTCTCGAGGACGATACAAAGTTTTATAATTTCATACCTTTATATATTAATTACCCGAGGTTAGTTAATGGAATAAATACTTTGTACATTATAAGTACAGTTTGAAACAATAATTATTTCAATACAATTCTGTATCATATTAAACTAAACTAAACTATTCATTATACGTATGCTACGATCATACGAAGAGTTAGTATTTAACAATAAAAAAAAAAAAAAGAAAATATCAAATCCTAAGTATCAATTTTCAAACATAGGTATACTTTGAATAGATTCCTGAAATCCCTGCGTTTTTCTATATTGCTAACTCTATTATTGTCTCATACTCACATAGATGAATTAATTCCGCTCTCATAGCTGTAAAATAATGTAAAACCCATCGGAATGATCCTTCAAAATGTAAATGATACATTTTCATAATAGAATCTCAAAATGTCAAGAGAAACAATACACTGCGTTTTTACAAAGTTGCTGTAGTTTTCTGTTTTTTTTTTTTTTTTCTTTTCTTGTGGCTAATCTGAAAATCTATTAAGTTTTTTTAGGGGGATTTTAGGGAATGAATTCTACCCACATAAAAACACTCAATGTAAAGGAAATTCTTTTTTGTTTTTGTTTTTCGACGTCGAATGTATGTCTCTTATACAATGTCGATTGAAATTGGTATGATCAGAAAATAATAGTTTTATTTAGTAATTAATATTAAATTATTATCTTACACATATATATATATACTATACTCATGCACCATTGCTTATAACTCATCTATCTTTTCTCTTTTCCCTTTTCTCTTTTCTCTTTGGTAATATAAATTGAAAAGTACATCCTATATACTACATTAAACTATGTAGGCACTAGGAGGATCACAGACTTGGAGTGGATACACTGTTGAAAAGTGCATCCATATTGGGTCAATCAATACATGGCTCATCCTCAGAGAGAAGAAACTATTGAAGTCAATGTGAAATTTAAACTCTGCCTATTCCAAGGCCACTCCACGCTTTCTCTCTCCTTCTCTCTTTCTCTCTATACAACAATAACGGCTTAGAGAAAAATCGAAAAATTCGCTATCCATCAACTTCCATAGTGTCTATCGTCTCCTCGTTAATTTCATTCAAGTTTTTCACGTCGATAATCCAAAGAGCACAATAAGCGCGACAGAAATCAACGCAATCAAGGATCTATTGGATACAGAACTCGATATGTGGCCATGTGCTATTTCCGCTCTCGTCAACGAGCCCAGAGGCACCTCTGACAATATCTTCGGACTTCTTTCCGATATTCGCGTAACTATTTTCTCCATCTCCGATATACAGCTACGCAACTGGAGCGGCGATGGCTTCTTAGGAAGTGGTTGATTGATGATGAATATGTCTCCCTCGGGGGTCAACGTGCCTCTTAACACACACTGCGATACTTGAACTTGTCGCCCCAAGGCAGCCAGCATAGCACCTAACGTTACTGCCTCTCTATCCGACTCTTCATCCATCATATACAAGATCCTATCGAGCTGTAAACCAAATAGAATAAAACAAAATCAATTTCCATGTCAATTTCTCCGTCATAGCCGATATTTTAGACATTTTTAAAGCGCATTTCCCCTTCAATTCTCACCTGTTTTCGAGAGTAGAATAATCTCGCGGCGCCACCACAAATCGGACAGCAAGCACCGGGTGGAGTAACGCCGATACAATTCGGATCAGGCAATTCTGGACACTGTACTACTTCGCCACACCGCGGTCTAGCAGTATCGCCAACGAGTCCTACGGCCACGCAAGGTCCCAGATAATCGACTACAGTTTTTGAAGCCCAAGCTGTACACTCGTTGGTATAAACTTCACCGTTTATACCACAAACCGGGCCGCGAAGACTGCATCCTTGCAGACATGGTCCTCTGTATCCCAAGATACCGCCAGCTCGAATCAAGGCACACAGAGAAGCGTGTTCTCTGTTATCCTTATCGCAGACAGGGCCACCTGTATCGTGGCGAAGGTCGCAATCCAGCGAAACACACTCGTGCTGAGCACAGGGCTTGTGAATGTTGGATAAACAGACTCGGGGTCTTCGGACACATTTTTCTGTGCTGTCGCAGGGGTCGGGTGTGCAAGGATCTCTCGATGAGCAACTGCCGAATTCGATCTTGTTCGGTCTTAGACCGGCGCACTTTGCCAGACACGCCGAGGCGAAGGTAACCCCGAGTCTTCCGCAAACCGGAACGTAATGCGCTGGACAATCGCAGGGCAGAGATGGGGGTCTGAACTCGGTGCAGCTCTTTCGCGAACATGTGATCTCTCCTTCGAAACAAGTGCAGGGATTACACTCGAGGTAAAAGTTTGATCTGTGCGCGACGAACCTGTCTTGAACCCAGCACGAGTTGAAAGTGAAACAGTTCAAGACTCGGCATTTTTCCAAACCGTGCAATGTACACTTGCAAATTTTCAAACAGCCCTGCTGATCGGCGCGTGGCACTTGCACCCAAGTACCCAGAGGCACTCTCTGCCGCGATATTTCACCCAGTGAACAGCTCGGAACACATCGATGACCCTGTTCCACATTCGGATGAAGGATACAGACCTGATCTCGCAGGCAAGGGCTCGGTATGCAAGGGGTCGTTACGTCTTCTTCGGGCAGAAGAATTTTGCCAAAATCAGGCGCATCTTCGAGGTACGGTTTGAGGGAGACACACGGCTGATCTTGCCTCGACGGTGATAGTTTCGCACACAATGTGGCAGCGGTATGTGGCTCTGTTATAGCCGACCAGTCGACACATCCTGAAAGGAGCTCTAGGCAGTCGTCTCTGCACAATCGCGTTTCGTGAATGCGTGACTCGCACGGTCGTAATTGGAGCAGGCAAGCTGCGGCTTGTAATGTTTCTACTGGACATGAGGGTGCGGCTCTTACTGGTAAACCTAATCCAGTAATTACACTACCTCGAACCCAGTGGTCCGTTTCCCAGTGTGCCGCGTCGTCGGCGGCCGTTGAACATGTCCTGAAGAATAAAAGAGAACAGATTTTAATCATTTTCACGCGCTACTTTCCATCATACCTAATCAAATGAATAAAATCGAGCGATTCGCCTTGATCAATCACCTGAACAACGTAGTCGGTCTGTCGTTGTATCGCAAACAATATTTCAGCCCGGTACATCCCGGTTCGCAAGGGTCGTCAGAGTCTTCCAGGCATCTCCTGAGTTCTCCTTCCATTGGGGATGAAAGACATTCGGTATCGAGTTCCGACCAGGCCGATTCCCAGTCTGCTTGGAATACCCTCGAACATAAATTTCTGCAAGTTGGTCTAGAGGCTCGATAACAACACGAGAGTTTCGCGGCGTCTAATGGAAGCCGGGGAGGCTCTGGCGCGGTAGTTGCTTTCATCATGCAACCCCATATCGGTGAATGCGGCATTGCTGCCCCGCATTTTTTCTCCAACGAGTCAAAAATGTCTTGGTTTGTTACCGCAGTGCGTAAAGTCTTGCGGCATGTCTCCAGACATTCTGTGTTCGTCGCCTCGTCGCAACAGTGCAAATCTGCATATAATTAAGAAGTATAAAGGTAAGATTGAAGGATATCGGAAGAGGCATCGATCATACGGCTTACATTGCTTTGGATTCTCGGCACTCTCTGCCTCGGCTACATTCTTCAAGCACTTGGGCATCTGATTCTGACAATTGTTGTTCTCGTTTTGTTTATGCGACGTTTGTTTACCGGGATTTTGAAAATTCGCCTTACACACAGCTCGGCAGGTAGCGTTCGCAACATTGCCACAGCACTTGTCGCTTTCCTCTTGCCTTTCCAGGCAGGAAAAAAGCCGAAATTCATCACTTTGTCGGCAATCTGTGTCCAAATCTTTTCTACCACCGGCCAAGGCACATTTACTTTTGCAATTCAAGTTCTGTGACAAATGACAGCATCCTCTGCCTACCCAGTCCCCATTTTCACGAGCTTCTGTAAAGATAAATTTACGGTTTGTATATATAGTTCTACTACCAGTTGGATCTATCGTGCAGTATCACTGCTGTTATGTGCGAATTAAATTTACAACAGGCTTATGAAGTTGTCATTTGCTAATTTAATTTACGATTCAATTCTCGACATTATAAAGCAACGAACGAATATATGCTCTCCACAGGTGTATCAAGAGATCCAAATCGTAGTCTGTGTGTGATTTATGGACGAACGTTCGGATTATTCAAATCATCGAAATCATATAGGTACCCATACGGTTGAAGGTATTGTGAGCTTTTAAAATATGCGATTTATAATTCAAGTTGAAGATAGAACGCGTAGAGTTGATTTAGACGTTACAGATAAATACCAGAGTTGAATTAGTCAATAGAGATAAATTGCTCAGTCATAGGTCAAGTAAATAGAAGATCTTTTTGATATAGTACCGCTGCAAGAAGCAGCTCTTCAAATATAATATGTATAAGTATAATAACCGAGCTGGCGGCCGTAAGAGATTACCGCAGTACATATATAGTTATCATGCAAAAAGATCACATGCGAGATATTACTACCTATTTGAATAAATTTTATGCTATCAGTGTTTAACTATGTCGGGAAAATATTTTAATATACTGCGTTCAAAATAAGTGGATTCAGGTATTTTCATCATTTTCGTGTGTACAGCGATCGCCTATAAATATACTAATTAGCTAATTACAGCTCTGAAACGCTAGCAAGAGGGTGTAGAGTGGAATCGAATGACTAAATGGTTAGACAGTTTACATAAACGACAGCCTTTGGCGTTTTGAAATGTTTGAATTGGATTCGCGGTGTAATATTGAAAAAAAAACGTAATTCCACGATGGTAGGCGTCGTCGATGCGCATTATCCTGCAATCAATCTTGAGGGCAAACACCCGTTCCGCAATACCTCGTAAGTCAAACGATATCGAGCGTCGACTCGCATGAAAGTATCACATAACGTTCCCTGCTACAGCACTCTGTATGGAATGGCAAATAAACAATCGCGAACCATTTCTGTACTTAAGTACATACATACATACGTATAACATGTGGGTACTCCACCGGCTACTTACTTTGGACGGTGGAGTTGAAGCAGCCCCAGAACTCCGCCTGAAATAAGTTCGCGCATTAGACGAAAATAGAGGGGTATAAAACTGTTGAAACGTGAAACTATTCGCATTTTTGGGATCTCTTTTTTTTATTATTATTCTTTCTTCCAATTTTTTTCCCTGACCACGAATCACGAATAATAGTTGTGAAAAAGTGGGGATCAGGTTGCATCCTGCCTTCCCATTCACCTTTTATTACTCCCGATCTGAACGTGTTGGGTAACACTACGAGGTAACACCATTGTCACGTTTCCGAACCATTTCATACATCACATGCCTATAATAGACGAACGGTCCGGAATGAAACCGCGGTCAAAGTTGAATAGCTCCAACGTTTCAATGAGAAAAACGGTTTCAATAGATCAATTAAACGCGGCAGCTTACCAGTTCCGACGAACAAAACTCGGAAAGGTTCCGACTCGCCTCCTCCCTTATCTTTGAATCTGCTCCGATTTCCACTAGTCGAATCTGCGGGTGATAGAAAAAAAAATGACAATAATTTATAGAACTTAAGTTCTAATATGATCAGCTAAAAACTGGAATTGAAAAGAATTTCAATAATGTGATTCAGGTGCACAACGAAGAGTGAAATATAGCGATGCCTGATCTTATAGGTACATGCCAGTAGGGAGTGAAAAAAAAAACTAAGGAATGCGTATATTTACGAACACCGTCACGGCGTTAGGAGCTGCTTCCTCCGTAGCAGAGATGAATATCAATTGTGAGAAAGAATCAGAGACCTCACGTGGCGTATCGCGTGCTCATTCAAAATTCAATAAATGTCCCGGGCGAGACTATAGCGTCCGTTGGTTTGTCGTCTCTTGTACTAACTCAGAACTTGAAGTTGATGCTTTACGATCAGCAACGACTTCAGCGAACTTTGTGTCGCTTGTAATACCACCGCGAACAAGTCGCAATACTTACGAGGGGTCAGACGTGCTCTCTGTACAATAAGTCACTGCCCGCCTCCACTAATTCGATTTGACCTCGAACCTTCCTTACCTCGAACGTCGACTCGTTCATCGTTCGTTTTGCAACGGTGAATAAACCGATTCTCAATTTACGTAGAAATATACAAATTTTTCTCGTCTTTTTTTTTCTTTTTTCATTCATTGTCTTGCGTTTTTCACGCAAAATTCAAATCATTCTTCTGACACTTATGAATGCTCGACGCTCCATTCCCGTTTCAAAAATATATGCACGATCAGTTTGAGCCACGGGACAGCCGCGCTTGCAACCCTTCAGGTTTCGCCTCAGACCTATGTACACACTCGTTGACAGGCAAAGAGGATAATTGCATCCGTGCAATCGAGGGATAAGAAAGTCGGCCTGGCGTCCGTCTCGACCGGACGAAGATGCCCTGTACGAGAACGACGCAGAGCCCCGCGACGCAGACCCGCGTATTTTCGTCGCGTGTATTCTCGGAGGTATGTGGAACATGGATGGCGCGAAGATGGTCTGGACCCATAAGAAAACTTTGGGATATTCAGCGCTGACCCCTATCCTCGACATTCATATGCTCCTCTCAAACCTCGATGACAAATTGCACTTACTCTTATACCCGGTAACCTTGACAACTGCGAACTGGCCGGAAGAGTCAGGATAAACGGTCCCCTTGGTATTGGTAGCGAAACCATTGCCAAGTTACGCGGGCAATTAACTCCAGATATGTGAACTACGTATTTGCGAGAATAATTACCGAGGTACGAAAGTCAGGCTTCATACTTCTCTATACCTCTCGACAGATGTATCAGATACCACGCGATAGAAGCCTGAGATCAATAACTCGAGATTGATTAATTACCGAGGGCGAAATCACTTTGATTTTTAGCAAGTCATTTGTCTTATTCTATACTACGCATGAGATGAAACTCTTGAGGTCGATCTCCGACGGTGTATATAATATTATATCTATTCTATTTCTAGCTCCAACGTATCTAACTGCGTTATTCAATTCTCTATAGATTTTTTTTAACCGGAGAAAATACATGGGGGCCGAAAACGCGAATGGGAAAAGCGACGGTGAGCCCGCATGACTTGAGTGACGAATGACGTATCCAGTACATCATTAGCACCGTCATTAACCAAGGCGATGCAATCAGCACCATATGTATATACCTCGAACTAAAATATGCTGTATGATTGCGGGCGTTAAAAATTGTGGCAATAACGTTGTAGCAATTCATCCCATGACACCTTCGCCACTTTATGTGATCCCCGAGGTCCTCTATATAAAACGGCGGAATCTGTTAATGCGATTCTGCACGTGCCTCAAGACGCGAAAAACGTAGCTGCCTCTATTTTCGTCCCTTTTGATCCGCACTCGGGTTTAAGTCGCGAGTCTACCCAGACGTTCTTATGTGCTTACTATGCGACCAGTGAGTGATTGCGCCATGGTGTTAAACATCGCCGCTTTCGGGTCCCTCGCACGCTTCACCCTTTTCCTTTTCCTCTTCGTTTTCCTCTGCCTCTAGTTCTCTCTGATCATGAGTCTGTCTCTTGCAGGACCCGTGGCCGACACTCTCGTGCTTAAACGTCGTAAATATTAACCGCGGGTATTTAAGAAAAGAAAATATTTAACGGCTACTCGCGATGGTTGAAACGAAGTCGTGTGTCTTACGTCTAGATACTGCATAAACCGTATGTAATTGTGACTGTATATTATAGTGCACGGTATCCTACGTCCCGAGATGACGTAGAAGCCTTCAGTTCCATCTCGAATCCAAGAGACTTCCGGTTATTTTACTTTTAGATTCCTAAGCAGGAAGTCCTCATCAGTGTTGAGCCTGACGCGAAGATCTGTCTTTGCCTCCTGTTGCGCGGTTCAACCCGCGACGACCGATTGTCTCATTGTGTGTCTCGGTAAATACTATACGTTACTGTTTTTACTGGCTTGTTTAGCTTTCAGTTTCTTCTTCTTTCTTTTTCTGAGACTCTTTACTGCTGCTGCTGTTCCTCCCGAGAAGGATATGTAAGTTGAGATGTTTGACATAATGAGAGAAATTCTTATACCGATAGTAATAAATTGATAAAACAGCCAGAGAACTGAACAGCAAGAAACTTTTGATGTATTTTTGCTTTACAATTCAGATATATACTACCGTGAAATTTATCAAAGAACCTCTGCAGCTGACGCCTTTTTGTTTCGGGTAAAATGGAGCCAGAATTTTCATCGGGTACATAACGTGAATAAAAGCATCAAGGAAACCATTCATTTATAAAAAGAAAACGAATCACGTCGCGCCTTGTGAATGCAATGAAACTATAAAGATTGAAATTATCCCCCAGTCAGAGATGTCAAGTTGATCTATTTAAATATCTTTAAACTCCCGTCCTTCCATCTATATGGAGTCGTGGAGAGGGGAGGAGATGATAAAGAACGAAAGACTCCACCGGTTCTCGGTTTATATTCAACATGGTAACAGGACACCGCATACCAAGTGCACCGTGGAAACAGTATCAGTGATATCAAAAACCCGCCTTTTCCAAATCCAGTTATAATATTTGCGTATGAATGAGCCGGCGCCCCGCTGCTCCTGCGTAAATCTCTCAGCAGGGCCAACGCCATCGATACCATCTCCGCTCCCGCTTAAGGCCCAACTCCAGTAAGACCCAAAACCATCCCACGTCGCATCGAGCAAACAAAAAAAGTCTTCCACACGAAGGAATCTTTTCAAATTGTTCAGGAAGGAAAATTGGACCGTCAAATTTCAGTTTAATTCTTACATTGCCGTTTAATACCTCGTTGCTCTAAAATTTATCAAATCATTTTCACCGTTCAATCGTCATCTCTGCCTCGCTATACAACGACAACTATCATACTTGAGAATTTTACACATTTTTAAACAATATCTATTTAATTATGTGAGAAAAATCGTCGCGATTTTTCTTTTGCGAGGTGCGAATTTTGATACGTTTATACCCGACACCTGACCAGTCCTTGCCAACCTGGGCCCATTCCTGGATGGATTTACGAACCAGCCTGGCCCAACCCGCAATACCATACCACCCGCAGCCTTTACTCTAACTCATCGAATACACACAGTAGAAGGTGGTTGTTACAGACGTGTGTATATGTAGCTACCGATCAATCGCAGTCTTTATTTTATTTACAGCGGTTCGTCTCTCGCTGGAATATTTATGGTCGCGTGATTTCGTCGTACCCTCGATTGAATTGTGACTGCTTTGATCTGTTCGCTTTAACGAGCCTCAATCTGTCAATCCTGCGCAGTAATTCGACGATTAAAATGTTCCCGATGTCCCATTCCGTCTCTGATTCGGTTAAACTTTACCAAAACTTGGTGCGAATGCGATTATCCAAAATATTTACACCCGAAGGGTGGTTTGAAGCGAAATTGATTGTTTTACTGCCTGCGTAAATGTATTACCTCACACTCTTCGCTGTCTTCGTTTATCTTCAGTTATCAATTTACACGTAGTCGAGAACACGCGGATAAGCAATTTCTTTGCTTACACTAATAATACTTCTAATCGAGAGAAATTATTCTTGAGGATCAAAAATTTGGAATTCGACGTACCTTTGAACAAACGCTGCGACAGGAACCAGCGGCTAAGTGGCAACAGAGAATCTCTGCAACAGACAATAACGACGTGGCGTTAAGGAAAAAAGGAACTAGAAAAGCAGCTTAAAAAATAGTCTAACGTGCAGAGCTTCGACCCTTGCGGCGTGTGTCAGGCCCAATTGACAAAAAACAGATTTTAGGGTCTGCATTGCGTCAGGGGCCGAGTTCACCACGAGGACCTACATATTCTCACAAGGCATGTGGGCCCGATCCGTCAAAACTCAAGGGCCCACCCGTATCCTGATCCCCGAAGGGCGCCCCGCGTAGGGAAATCCCTTATTTTCCCAAAGCGAAATATATGGGCTAAACGGAACCCGGATGAGCGGCGAGTGTCTCCTAACTCTACTCTATGCTGTCCATGCCATAGCTGCATATTGTCGATAAATATAAACCATGTACATACTAGACTTCCAATTAAATTTAATAGATAATAATTAGTCCGTAAACCTCCGTTCCCCCGCATTCATACTCGTCCCTAAACAGCTACTGGCATCGAGCGATATGGCAGGCTACTACGGAATTAAACACATGCACTTTGTACTCCGCAAAAAGGGTTTCTTCAACTCGATGAAACGCTATAGCTGTACGCCAGTGAATAATCAATGCTCGTATATCGCTGCCATCAGAAGGGATATTTAAACTAAAGATTATTGTTGTAGATTATGCATGGTGGACAAAGTAGGTATGGCTCAATTTAATGTTTCAACGAAGGCTAATGACCCTCGCCATTAAAGGGTCAGTGATTAACGACGTGCCTGCACTGGCAAAGATCGTCCATAACTATGACTTGTATTTATAGACAGCCGCGGCATTATACGCGTGTGTAAATATGTACATTATAGATATTTACTTATGTGAGAAAGTTCAAAGCTTCGCCAATAGTTAAGTTATAACTTTGCCGTCTCGCAGCCTCCGTTCAGCCGGAAGTCTTTGATTTCAATTTGACGCGCTCAGCGGTTTCCTGAGAAGCTGCAGCAGTGAACTATTGCTTATCTACCAGCAAGACACGCGTGCTTGCAACCATGGCTGACTGTAAACTTGTAACTGGAGCAGAATTTAGGGCTCCACGTTGATAGAGCTTTCTTCGTAGCTGTCACGAGATCAAAGGCTTTAGTGAGCTTTAAAGCGGGGCAAGGTAGCCTTCGGCCTCAACTCCACATGCCCTACAAAGCCTCCGCCTGCTCGAGGACGTCACCACTCGCTCTTGTAATCAGGATATGTACCGGGCTTAATTGGGTGAATTTAAATTCATATAATATAAAGGAAGAAATTTAATGCGGCGTACTTTCCCTACGGAGATAGTGTTATAACTTTCCCACTCGTCACCTGGACGTACATCTTAATTAGAAATATCGCTTTTGATGGTAATTAGCGCAACGTTGATTAGGTAAGACTCGACATCCTCCTTGGCACGACTCGGCTTACACGAAAAGCTCCATCCAGTAGTGGTTGGTTTCCGTTGACTACTGACACGGCGATTGCCGCAGACATACCAAAATAACTAGGAGTTTCGTGGTTTCCTAGTGGTCGGTTGGTCCCCCGACTATAACTCGACGGTGGGTTACCGGCTTACCAAAATCCAAACAGTGAAACAAACGACAGACATTTTGAGGATCGCGTGGGCTCCCCGTCAAATCGGGTTAATCTGGATCAACGACTACGGGATATAATCGTGTTCACGTCCCGCCGTTAAGCCCCTGAAACGTTCTTTCGAAGCGAACCGTACGTACCTCACGCCCACCGCAACACGTATCGATTAACATTATTCCATTACGGAAGTAATCGACACTCGAATTTCTTTTCGCCATAACTTATGCTCGGTGATACTGGAAAATAAGCAAAAACGGAATTTCTTGCTTTTGAAATCGGAAATGGATCTGGCTGCAGGTCGCAGAGGAAACTTGCGTGGGCGCCGAGTAGATAAAGCCCGACTTTTGGTTGAGCTAAGCTCGTAAAAGACGCGAAAACAGTAAAACTTACTTGTCGGAGTTAAGGGATAAGAGACTTCTAACGAGTTTATACCATCTTCTCTTTTATTGTCAGTTTCTACGTACACTTTTACATGCGTCGAATACGGCCCGGGAGTAATCTAAAACTCGACTATTATCAGCTTGGGAACAAGCTCAACAAGTGGGACAAGTTGAACAACTGGTTAACGTGACGACCCTCGAGATCAGGCTCCGGCGATAGAAGGGTGCGTCATTCAAAGAGCAATAAAACAAGGGACTAATCGCGGAGAGGCCATTGAGGAAGAAGTAGTCTTGACTCTGATTGTAAGAATCAATTTTTTTTCTTTCTTTCTCCTCTTCACAGTCTAAAGTCTTGAATCTGCTCCACGTATAGACACCGAGTTTGTTTGAGGGCCGAGTCTCCCCCGCATCTTGGCGTCTTGACAAAAGTAAACCTACTGACACTAGACAGACAACAGACCAGCATTCGGCTCTGTTTGAAAAGAAATCTAAGAGAAACAACGGTTATAGTATTTTTACTTTAGGGTCAAGGAAGATCTTTGATCCACTGTGAGTTTCCTACTCTTTCATCAGCTGGGAATTTCCACCTATATTCCAGCCATTTAAGTATATCGGGTATCACATATATACTTATACTTATGTGTATTTTACTCGAGATTCCTTTTGCCAGCAATTCTCTTTCCTCTTGGTATAGTCACGAGGCAAGTGACACTCGGGTATATATTACCATTCCTAACGAAGCGCGAGAGATTAATCAAGATGGTTGTTCCCTCTTCTCCTCGTCCTAGGAGGATTAGCATGCGTAGACTGCGACCAGCTGCAGGGTTTATTTCGTACTGCACTCTCTCAATTTGGTCAATTACCTACATACACGATGACGGCATTAATTTGTCCACTCTCTCGTGCCAGATGAATCCAGAAACCTTTATCCTGGGTGCATAACAAGCAGACATACATCTCCCAGACATTCCTGCAAAAATCTGGTCGAATTGTTCGCCTTGTGCAGATAGGTTACATGTATATACGAGTTTTATAGTAGGACGAAACAAGTATCGCTTTGTTACGAACACTTTCTCCGAGTTCGCGTGACAACCGACACGCCCTGCACCTCGATTTTCCATGGCTTAGTGCGTATTCGAAGTGGAATACTAATTACAGATCGACGTCCCTGTGGGCCATGACCACGATAACTGGGGTCGAAGGAATTAATACCACGCATATAGTTAGATATTCGTATGGCAAATAGGTGAGCCTCGTTTCTCGGTAAGAATTAAACTTTCATATATGCCTATATGTATATATCTACTGCAGCTCTGACTCGTCCAAGTATATAATCTGTATTCCACGTAGGTTTCTTTGTATATAGCGTATCTATACATATGCAATTCGTTGATTCGATCAATTACACGATGACGTCACGGTGCGGGAATTTGTCGCCGGGAATCCTCGGCGTCCGACCAACAGAATAAGCCAACTAGTATACGTATATGAAACTAAGCGCGCGAACCTATGCTACACTGCAGCAGCGTCAGGACCAGCAACGAGCTTACTGCACTCTGCACAGTTTACAGTTTACTGTACACTGTTTACAGGGTACAGGAGTTTACTGCCTACTCCGGCTGCAGCTGTGCCCCCGTATCGCGCGACGAGGCCGACGACTCGAACTTTAAAACTTTGTCCCACGCTTATGGTGCGTATACGCGACTACCGCAGCCTTTTATCCAATATAGATAATTACGGATAGGAACAGGAACGGCGATTAAAATACAATCTTCCTTAGGCTGGCTTTTGCATCATTTGAATTATTTACTTATACATAAGATCTGCAATTGGGTGTAAAGAAGCCTGGTCAAACTTCCAAATTTCACGAGTTACGAACGGTCAAAATTCCAAATTTGTTTGAGACGATTTTGAATTTTCAAAAGTATCGAAGTCTAGAAGATTAAACTTCCGAAAGTTCAGATCCCTGAAAGCCCAAGAATTCAAAAAATTCGGTCTATTTCTTGAGATGTGAAGACAAGAAATAGTCCATTCTAATCGAGACCTTCTTTACGGAAACTCATTTTCTCTACTCCAATCCAATCAAACCTCGATGTCATGAATAATTGATTGGATTTTAAAGCTTGTTTTTCCAAAAAGTAAATCTCAAGACAATTAATTTGACCACTCATTGGTTTCAATATCATCAATACAGCCCAAGTTATTAAACACCGAATGAATGCATGCATGAATTTCAAGTTTCAGAAATTTGGCCTTCCGGATTTTCAGCTTTCAAAATTTTGAATCCTCGGTATTCTTCGTTTCCAAGTTTTTAAAATCGGCTACGTAGATTTCCAGGAAAATACTTGTTCTGAAAATTGTGAGACGGTTATATTAAAATTCAGAATTGTCACCGTTTGGGATACTTTTAAGATTCGAAACTTCAATTCGGCCCCAAATGACGATCATCTGTCTTCTCATTTCTATGCTACTTTATGTTGAAACCAAAATGTTATCCTTGTCTGTTGTAGCAGACTCATTCAATCACTCCAGGTGTACATATTTTTACGTGCCAGATGCTGCTGCGGGAGGTTGAAAAGTAAACGAAATATACATGTAGTACGTGGTCGTATACCTTCTCTCGCGGGTCCTCGTTGAAGGTATAATCTATCGATATAATTACGGGTTAGTTGGTTAGTTTGTTTATTTGTCGGGTTTGTTTTTCATGAAATACGTATAGCAGTTTCCCAAGAGTATAACTTCCATCCTGAAGGAGATTTCGAATAGGAGGATATAACATGAAGTAGTGCTGCACGAGGCA
Organism: Rhogogaster chlorosoma; assembly: GCA_944452935.1. Lineage (NCBI taxonomy): Eukaryota > Metazoa > Arthropoda > Insecta > Hymenoptera > Tenthredinidae > Rhogogaster > Rhogogaster chlorosoma. The sequence goes on along the minus strand of OX101801.1, from coordinate 19,431,047 downwards.
GTTAACCCCGTTATGATATTATATGGGGGTAAAAAATTGTTAAGAAAAAACAGACCTAGTGTCGTTAGTTTGTTTAGTAAATCCTGTGAAAACACGTGGAGTTAAAAAGAGAAAAAATTTATTTTATCGCCGTTATACTACCGCAGAGAAGTTTTATGGGGTCGGGTTTTCGAACCCCTAAATCACATCGCTCGACACTCGTGTGATTAAGAAACTTGCGGTACTATTTCGTAGCTAAAATAATGAAGTATCTAAGTTTTTCAACCTTCGTTTATGAAGGATTAATAATTTCACTTAGCGCTCACGTTCTGCGTATTTATTATGCGCTCTCGAACCGGAATGACGGTTACACCAGCAAGACCCTGTGCATGGTGCAGCGTTCGTGCATCCGCGTCGGTGCGTGGGCTCGAGATGTGTGTCTTGTTTGAGTTTTTCTCTCGCGCGAAGCTGTCACTTGTTTTATGTCTTTATTTATCTTCTCCCCTGGGCTCCGACGGCCAGAGTATCTTTTATAACGGGTGTCAGAATCCGATTATAAGACAATACGGCATATTCGAATATCTCCGCAATTATCATTTCATAGATAAACTGCCAAGTTTACTTAAAACAACAATAATAAAACAACGAATGACAGTAAAGCCTCGCTGCCTAAATTAATATCAAACCATTTCTCATCACCCGAATTTAAGTGCAACCTCATTTCTCAAAATATTCGCATGCGCCAAACAGCATCATTCCCTGTATCATCTTAATGCTGGGGACTGGACCACGACGCGGCAGTCAGTCACGCCTGGCACTTGCACTGAACAGTTTCACGCTCACTTAAACTCCCATCAGATATATCCTCCCTCCCAACGCCATCCCGCCGTCACATATGCGACGAGCACCCCTACGAAAGATTGCATTGAGACGTTAAAGACCTGTGCAGAAGTCTGACGCGATTTATACTCTTTTACATAAATGAGATATCGGCGGAGAGAAATATATAGATTGAGAATCTAAAGACGAGTGAATAGCGAGACATGTGATCAACGCTGGTGAGAAACTTGGAAATTTTTATCCAGTTTGTGGATACGAACGATCTTTTTAATTCTTCAGATCCTGGGATAAACTTGAAGCCAACTATACGATGCACTTCTCCGTAAACACGCGAACGAATTGAATCTGAGTTAAACCTGCACACGACATGTGTAACGCACGACAGCGCAGTGCGGTGCAGTACAGCAACGTCGCACCGTTGTAAATAGTGAAAATTTCCTTCCTTTAATTACTTCCCGCTTCACCTCGTCGACTTCGTATTAAATTTACGAGTTTTTCGAAAAGCAGACCGAGTCTTACAAACTATACGAACTTTTATACGACCCGTTGACAAAATACTTACTATACGGCAACTTATACTGCGTCTACACTCATCTTAATCTCTTGTCTCATAATCGGTTTACGTACGTATATCTACATATTATTTCACAGAATTTCAATCTACGCTCCGATCTGCATAGAGGCTGCAATTATTCATCGAATTGTATCTGATCATTGCCAGCTCTCTCCGCTGGTTTAATAATATGCGGAAGCGTGATATCGACGTCCGATAAAAGCTGCGGTCTTTCCCGTTCGCGTTCGGAATCTTTGCTTCAAGTAATACTGGCAATAGGGAAGTTTACGTATAATTGTAAGTGGTCACGCTTGAACGTTTACTCGGAGATGAATTGCCGAAGATCTGATCTCCGAGGGCGAAATAGAAGAATAAGCTGCAATGCAGCATCCACGAGGAGTTGTGCCGTTTGCATACACGTACTACGCCTCGATCATCCGCCGGCGGTGTTTCTGATAAATTTAGCGAAAACAAAGGAAGAAAAAGTACGGTAAAACGAGGACGCGACGGGGACGGAGGGACGTGGTTAATAAGAGAAAAAGCAGATAATGACTGACAACTATTTATATCCAACGGGGTGCGTATTGCTGCCGGCGTACCGTAGGATATACTATACACGCTACTCTTCGGTGCAGTGCACAGCGCCTCATTTAGATCGGAGTGCTCGTGATTTTCGTCCCAAGTAAAAAGTTCGTCACGGTAATTATCAATTAGCCAATGCACTTTATGGATACAGCGCTCTACGTGTGGATAGAAGCACACGGACATACCTAAAGGGTGAAATGATATTTGTAGAACGGGGAGGTAATGCTCACGAGTGAACCCGTTTCCACGATTTCTCGTCAATTTTTTTCATCATATTTATTGTAGCTTATCAGATTGGAGTCGTCTATATCGGTTCAATTTTATCCGAAGCATCCCCAAGCTGATTTCAACCTAAATAGATATCTCCAACTCTCCAAGGTCCAGTTTTCAGTTCAGAGAATGGAAAATTGTCGATCGCGTATATCACGCAAGTACAATTAACCCTAACACAGATCGAACTTGACGTGTTTGGGCTGTTGCGATCCTCTTTTTGATTGACGAAAGATAAATTAATTGTTGTTTTGCTACTTGAACCTTAAAAGGCTGATAGATTATATTCATTAATAATTTCAGTCATGAGCCGGACTATTAACTAAATGATCTTCGCGGTCGTTGTAGTGGTACAGGAACCATTATGTCACTTGACAAAAAGTCTTCCAACGAATACCCTAACTCGGTAGATACATCTAGATATGTACACATATACTCTACACGAATTATACTGTTCATTCCGGCTTTACTACGTCGAGTTATTACGAGTTAGCTGCATCGTCTCTGATGGTTATTAAAAGCGAAAAAAAAAATTCTTTCGGAGACGCATGTGTCGGGAAGCTGTCGTCGATCTCGCTTCTTATATATGCGGATGACAAAGTGGTGCGAGTAAAAGGGTCAATGAATCCGCTTCCTAATTCTGTATGTTACGACCCCGAGGCTTGACTAACCCATAAACTATATAGAAATTAGACTAAATATAAACCTGATCAAAAGTTCAATGGATATTATCATCATGTTTATATTGTAACTATTCAGTAAACTGTTTGAAAACGAATGATTCAATTCATCGATTAAAGAGCTCAGAATCCAATGAACCGAAGAGGATTGATTCCGTCGTCAAATGAGTTCTTTCTCATCCTAGTAATCTTTGAAGAGTTAACTTTACCAGTTCATTCTAATGTTTACTGGTCAAGCGTGAATTTGTGTAATGAAATCCGATGCGCAGATAGAAGAACGTCATTTCTCAATTTAATGATGCCATGTACTGGTGCAATTACTATCGAATTAATATATACGTATGCGTATTCTTCGTTATCGGAGACATTAAACAAACGTGCTCCATCAATCTACTAGTTTTACACAGTCTGAGATGATTCTATCATATCACACGAAACTCGCTGCGTTATATAATTTTAGTATAAAATTTCTAACTGAAACTGCTCTTTCGTTTATGATCATTAGTGAAATTAGGGACGTTGAACTAGAGATGTATCAATACCTCACAACTGTGTCAGGCTTTCAATTCTCGAATCAATATCCATTTATGAAATATATGGACCACTCACCTTGTCCGGTAATCAATGGACCAAAGTTCGCATAAAAAATGGACAAAATGATCAAGTGCGATCCGAACCCCGCTGTCATCTTGAACGTCCGGATTTTAACAATCCAACCACCCGCGAAAAATCAGAAAATATAAAGTTTACGTAAGGCGTGAGCAATCGTCAGGTACTGTAATCGCTTTTGATACAACGACTCACATGGTCGATCATTATTCGACGATATGTTTCTATGAAATTTCAAAATACATTTTACGGAGTAACGTGGCCGAGTAAAAACCATGCGCGCGCGCTCGCTAGCTCGCGACTGACTGACTGACTGAGCTTTCGAACCATTTGAACGTACGAAAGCTTTTGCCGCGTCTCCTTCTCCCGATCCCCGCTCCACCATCCTCCGGGAAGATATTGCGTGGGCGGGCTGAAGTCGGGACGCGTGCTCAGTGTCAACTCGTACCGCTTCGCTGTTGTGACATTCTTTTCGAACCCGTGTCCACCGTGCGGACTCGTCCGATTCTCGCTTTTTGTTTCACGCTTTATCTCGCTGCACCAGTTTCGGGTAGCTTTGAATTTCCCTGAAATAGCCTGGCCGGAAGAGAACCCTTGAAACATTCGAAAAGAACCTGTCTCTACCACACAGAAATCGAATTGAAACTTCAAAGGGACATGGCATTCTATGGATAAACGATGCATACCTACTAGAATTTTTTTTTCAGTAAAAATTCACTTCTTGATAGTAAAAATCGTGCCGTTCTTAACTCAATGAAAAAAGTGAATGCAATTTCACTGCACCGAATACTTCCGCCTCGAATGTAGCGGAAATTCCTTCGAGGCTGATGAAAGTGGATTTTTAACAACGCTGGTTCCGATTTCCCCGATCCTTTTGCAACGTACGGTGGCTGCTTATAGTGCGCATGCAAATCCCAAGGCACACTTACGATCGATGTCGGTCGTAAGCGATATGCTGTTTTGAGACTGAAATTTTTTCATACTTTCTGCAGCGCGCGTTCCACTTATGTATTCAAAGCTAGTTTTGCGCTCTCCGATTTCTTGCAATATAGAATCGAACCGCGATCTGTTTCGAGGCTATTAATCCAAGCTGTTATATCACCGTGAATAAGATCGACTCTCTATTGCCTGTAGCACAGGACGAGGAAGTCGGGAGTGAAAAAGGCGATAACCCAAGGGCACGCATCCGCTGATACGCGGCTTACCCTCGCCGCGAGTCAATGCAGTCCAATGAGTCGTGAAAGATATGGAATGAAGCGCAATGACCCCGGTACAATTTCACTAGGATATCTTCTTCGGTATGAAATGAACAGTTAAGTATATACATCTTCCTTTTTTCTTTTTATTATTAAAGAGCGAAAAATTTCCTCGATTATTGATGAGCAACGAGTGGCAAGGAAGCAGCGCAATACAAGGTGATTGACGGATCGTAGAGATTGCCTTTAAAGAGAGATGTAATTTATTAATTTATTCCCACAATAAATTGCTCTCAATCCGCACGTGGGTAACGGGCAGCTACAACCAATCCCAACAATCGCCGCAAGAGGAAGGCGGTTACATTTGTATAATGGAGATATGTGAGAGTAAGCTACAGCGCTTATAGACCCTGTTTGAACTCAATGGAATAGAGTGGTGGCTTGAAGCTAAAGAAATCCCACAATTTCTGGTCCCGTAGTTCAAAATCAATTTCACACTATCGATTAAATCGTCGCATTGCGAGAGACTGAGTATCTGATTTGAACAGCAAAGAGATGTTTTTCATCAAATATGATGAGACGTATTTTTCCGCAATATGTTTCCTCACTCGTATAAGTAAACTTATATATGGAAATTTGAACTAAGTCAAGGTTAATGATTATTCACGTAAGACTGTAGAAAGGATGAATAATTGTTACATAATTGCTATCGAATATTAATACGCAATATACCTATAATGATTTATTTGATCTATCCATCGAGGCTCGTTTGTTCCTTTCGCTATATTATACCCATGTACCATATACGACTGGTTTCTTGACCTAAGCCTGTCACAGAGCTCTCTTACTCTGTTATGTTAATCGTTTCGATACATAAATATTTAAATGAAGTCGAAAACTGTTTACTATTAGTTATCGCTACATTAGACAGAGCCTATACAGCTTTTGAACTCGGTTTGCAATTTAGAGGCTGATTTAACACGCATCACGTATACGTAACACCTGTTCTCTATTGCCAGAGAATTATTCAGAGAAAAATTCACATGTTAATTGAAAGGCTTGTATATCTGCAGCTTATACTGGAAACGACGAACATTCAAGGCTAAAGAGTTAATTTGCAAAGAGAAGAAGAAGAAAGAAGAAAAAGAAGTAAAAAGTACATATAGGTACTCGTAATTGAAAACTCCATTATTATACCTTGTTGTTTTAAAATTAAACGCGAAACGGTATAAGGTATGTAATATTGTATCGTAAGTTATTCCCGTAAGACTGTAATTATTTATGAAAACCCAGCTGGTTCGGAGTTGTGAAATAAAATTACATAATTACTATATGCCCCGATCGTTAAACGGAATATAGCCATAAAAATTCGTTCTTTCTCTTGCGAGCTTGACAATGAATCATGTCATCAAAAGAAAAAAAAAATAAGACTCGATCATATAGGTATTACCATGGGACTGAAAACACGTTGCCGAAATAAAATATGAGACGTGGATTTATATTCCGCATGCATGTTACTGTTACACCTGAGCCGAATACGATGTTACCGAATTGACCATTTCGACGGTACATAAATTTAGTCAATTTTAAACCAGCTGTTTAAAATAATTCTCAAGAATTTTCCATTTATTCGGAAATCTTGGCAATAAAATAAAACATTCTGGAGGCCCCACGTTGGCCTCCAGAATCTCATTTGGGATATGAGGGCTGCCAATCATCAAGAGACTCGATAGAGTCTCGAGCCTAGTTAGGATTTTTTTTTTTTATATAAAAAGAATTTTTTTTGTATGCGCCGCGCGAGAACCAACCGAGTCTATATACTCAAACGAGAGCTGAACGGCCGTTATGGCAATTTATGATCGTTTATCTCCTCCGTCTCGATATAAATACGGAATTGTAATATTTATCCCCATAAAAATCGCCTCAGGTGCAAAAACCTTTCGCCTAGTTACATAAATATGATAGTTACCCACAAAAAAATACAATCTCGTTAAAAAAAGATTCGAAATCAGACGCTACCTACTGCCATTCAAGGAAACAGATTCTGAAGCCCCTTATTCCGCGCTGAACGCAACTGAACATACATCTTTGATTTAAATGTTCTTCAAGTTAGCATGAAATTAAAACGACATTAGCTCTACTGATAAATTAGCGATCTGCTCTGCGTTTTTTTTTTTCGAAACCGTCAATGCGCATAATCTCTTGATGCACATTCAATTCGCTCATTTCGTTGGGTAATTTAAAATGCAGGTACCAGCATCATCGAGGGCACTTTTTTCATGTATCATTGGCTTTTAAACTGTACAACTTCAATTTTGTCTTCCGAGAGTAAACTTGTCGTCTGCGAAAATAACGTCACAGAACTTATCTCCAAGCTACTTCCGGGTAAACACTGCGAGGTTTATCAGCAAACTGTCGTCTCTTGCAAGTTCTTTCTTTTCATGTTTCGAATTAATGAAATCTTATCGTTGAACGCTTTAATTTGTATTGGCCCTAGGCGATATGCGATGTATCAAATTATCTGACTATCATCGATCCTTGAATCGAATGCGATGTGATTCCTCCAAAATCTTTCGAACTCGCATCAGCGTCGCCCATCCTGAACCCGATCTCTAAACATTATTCATAATTTATCGCCAAGCTTCGGTGACTGGCATTGTTTCGGCAAATCGGTAATACATAATCATCAAACATGCCCAATATCATCATCACTCTACTCGAGATTAGCGTGGTTTCAATTATTCGCAATGAATTTTCAAACAGCGATCCGATAAATATAATTAGTCCTCATTAGCGTTTAGCTTCACCGCAGCTTCTAACTTATCTGCAAAAAAAGGAAGCTGGACTTCCTGGGCGTTGGCGACTGAAATTTCAACACTGTATGATAATTCCTAATGAAAAGTCGTCCATTATCTGTTTCAAATGATCAACGTGAATATCGTGGTCAGAAGCCATCAGTCAGAATCTCTCATTATCGGCGGTGTTTATCAGTACGTGTATTCTCACCTCAGTGGTCCTAAGGACCTTTCGACAATTTCGTTTTTTTTTATCCCTACCTTGTAATTATTTGCCGATTCTGGGAGCTTGACTTTGAATAATGATATTTCGTGATCAGCTGGTCACTGCTCGAATTTTAGTTTGATGGCTCATCTCGAAGCTCAAGTAATAAACTTCCAATGCGTTCCGAATGACAATCACGCAGGTATGATAAATTTCGTGTAAGCCACGGCGGAACGTACAATCTGCAAAATCGGAGGTTTTTCACTTTTTTCTAATTGTAAGTCAACGAGTCAAATAATTGCTATAAGAATCGCTGCTCTTATATTATAAGTTCTTGGGTCTCGATGACTTCTCAGATCATGTGATTCCCAATGTAAAAATATTTTTCATTTCGAAATCCGGTGAGCAATAGCTACCGCGAACCACTGGCCTTCCCCCTCCAATTAGACGTAGTTGAGATTTGAGTAATGAGACTTTGTAATTCTGCGTGTTACGTCATTTGTACTTTTGCCACTGATAAGTCGCGAGCTGAACGCAAGGCAATCAACATCTGGTCAAGAAGAAATTGAAGCTTCGTTGGGGTACGCAGAAGTGCTCGAGTTTTCGAAAGGTAGAAATTTCTTTTAAAATCAAAACGAGAACGCAATTACGTGGCTAATTATTGGAACGATAATATCCACTGAACTTATTGCCGCCAGGGAATCCTGCACTGGCGATTGAACACTTCGAAACAAATTCTCTGAAAGAATTAGGGTGTAATCCTTGTCTCGTTCAACAAAGATCGTACTTATCCGGAAAACATGACTTTTTATTTCTTCCACAACGGATCGTTGTTATCATCTGCCAACTCCACCAGAACTGAATCATTTTCGCGGCGGAGATACGCGGTCGAGTCGTTGCATTTGATGTACTAGTTGGCGCCAGGATCGTTTCGATTTTTGATGAAATTTCGGAAAGTGCTGTTCGTTCATCACAGAAAATCCACATTTTGTAGTGATTAAAAAATTTATTCGAAGACTCCTGTAAGTAAGTAAGTATCATTCTAGTGAAAATCATGTCTACGAAGGACTGTGAAAATTTTAAAGATCTCCTAATAAAGTATCCACAATTGATTAGCGTATTTGTAACACTTCTCACACAGGATTTTAGTGATGTTGAATGCAAATTTTATATTTCCTGACTCATTTACCCATAGTCACGAGAAACTGTAATTGTTACGATTTTTTTCGAATTTATTTTCGATTCCTTTCGATTCTTTGTTTTTTATGTTGCGTGTTGAATTTAGATTTTCATCATGATTCAAGGATATTAAAACAGTTCATTCAGAAGCATTCGGATTGAGGATCACAGCGAAAGGATAGTCGAAATTCTATAGAACTGGTTGGATAAACGTTTTTTCATCTTTCATAAGATAAGAAAAATCAAAATTTTTCATATATATGGGATATGTCACGTCAAATCGATGAATGATCTTCCCTCGCCGTTTTTGATTCGCTACGTGATTTCTTATACGATTCTCCGATCTGTCAAAGGCATTCCTGAATTTTTGCAGATTTTTTCCTCCAACCTTTAACTTTTTACAATTATTCAAATCCATCTTGAAATTGGATTTTTTTTCAAATCTCGAAAAATCCTAAAAAGTCTAATTCTTTATTCCGATCATTTTGACACCTGTCCCATGACGGGCCGATTGGTTTTTTTGAATTTTTTCTTAGCACTTCAAAAATTTTCAATGACAGATTGCCATAAATAATCAGAGAAGAAAAAAATTTAAAGCAGGACTTGAAAGTTTGCAGAAGAAGCCTGCGAATAAGATTGACGAAAATATCTTTCGGCATTCTTGAAGAAAAATTGTTAAAATAAATAGGTGTGACCACCAGGCAGTCCGCATTCCATGTACAGTAATCTGCGGTCTGTATAATCGCGTAATTGCAATCAGCAAGGTCGTGCTCCAATTAGACATTAAATTCACTCCTTTAAAGTATCCTGATTAAACTGCCCAGCGTCTTATCAAATATCACCCAGTCGGCCTTATTCCAGGGGCGAATATTTTTCAGCCGTTTTCTGGATAAGAATTATTTGCGGATCTATAAATGCCTTATTCGGTTGAAACATTATTCGATTTCGAATCTTTTTTTTTAACGAGAATGTATTTCTTGTGGGTAACTATCACATTTATATAACTAGGCGAAAGATTTTTGCACCTGAGGTGCTTTTTATGGGGATTTCGAGATGGTTGAAAAATATACATCAATCTCCTATGAGTAATAAGATGTCATACGTGGATGTCACAAGTTAACATTAAGTTATAGCCTAATGGAGATAGAAAAATGTAAAATACAGGTATAAGTAGTGATATGAAGCGGTTATTGTTTTCATCCACAAAGTTTGATTTATGGGTCAAGTAAGAGCTAGGCTGGGGATCCCGTATTTGAAGTTAGGCCCTTCCTGCTTCGTCCTTCGTCTATAACGGGCAGCGACCCTTCTAAGGCCAATAAGGGGCAGTTGACTGACTGCGGTGGCACGAAACCTTTGTGACTCTGTAAGTTGGGAGGTCTGGAGGCGCTCTTTGCCTGCGTACATATTTGCCTCGCACGTTCTACCGTCGATAAACACTTCTAGAGACAAGTGTAGACGGAGTATTCGAGTCCCCCATGCAATAGGCTAGAAGAGGAGAGAGAAAGAGGAAAAAGAAGAAAAAAAAAGAAAGGAATGAATGGATGAATGAATGAATAGTTCCGTGAACGAGCGCATCCTCCCTCGACCGCCGGCTGCATGGCAATGAGGAGATATCCCGACTTTCATGGGAAACAACACGCGGTTGTCTCCTAACGCGCTATATGCTAAAGATTGTCAACTCGTCAGGAGAATGAATTGCCGTCAGGATCGGGGTTGGACGTTGAATACTTAGCAGAAGGACTAAATTTACAATTTCCGTTACGGGTTACGGCATGGTATTGTCGGCATGTCGATGCGTCCATTAGCCGTGCGAATTGACCAATAAACTGATCGATTTTTACCCAATAATTCATCCGATTCATTAGATGAAGTTCGGTTTCGTTCCGATCTGTCAAATTTTCGACGATTATAATATGTGATGGTAGAAAGTTGTTTTACATAATCAACGAGGAAAAGGGAAGAAGACATTTTGTTCAAAAATATTTTGTTATTATATTTAGCGTTTCCTCACACGGCTCGACGATGACCTTTCAAACTACGCATATAAAATATCCTGGGTGCGCCAAAACGTGAATAACTAAATATGACCCTCTAGGTTAAATTAACATAAAACTACATTTAATACGGTATATCATTGCGGCGCAACGGGCAATCTCGCAAAGTCCCGACATTAGATAATCAACGTCTCATTCGTCTCAAATTACTGTCTTCGAATGGCAAAGGTGTCATTTATTCAGAATAAAATAAATAAAAAAATACATTAAATGTACCGAATGGAATTATAACGTGGAATCACGTGTTATGAAATCATGCATGCATTACACGAGAGGTGCAATTTAATAGCCGCACCTTACAGCCCCATACTTTCATGAATTCAATTACGATTGCCAAAAGCTCAACAAGAACAGTGTTCTTAGTCAAGGTCCATGTGCAAAGAACGAGTTCTGCTTTATAAGCTCAAAATATAGCTTATCCTCGATGTTTACTAAGTGTAATGGGCGGCCAACACGCTCCAGGCCGGCGAACCCAGGAAACCCTAGAATCCTATACTAGTATAATACATATGTAAAGAGGACATTGCCGAACGTCGGAAACTGTCATAGAAATGAAGACATCATACGGAATTGAATTCTGACGGAAATATACTCTGGGAAAACATCCGACTGGAAATCGTACAGGCAGCCAAAGCTACGTGGCTAGTAAAATTCACATATTCATTCCCATAGTATACCCAAATGCATTTTCTGCATTTTCAAACTCTTCGAAAAACTCATTACACATGCGATAAAAACAGGCTCTGCTGAAAGAATTACTAATTGCTAACCGCATCTGCAATATATTATGCAGCGATAACAGTCTTCTTTTATACTTCTTGCTCCCCTTATAGTAGCTTGGCAATCATAGACAGCGGAATAAAGATTTGCTATAAGAAATTTCGCCTACTGATAAGGGATATAATAAAACGAAAGACTGTTCATGCGGCTTAGTTTACGTTTGCTGATCATATTTATAATATTAGAATACGCTGACACCCGGTCTCTGTATAGATCGGGGAAATTTGATTTGTTCGTAACCGAATTCAGGGGTGGCTTCGGTTGATTGACCGATTCTGTTGAACTATAGAAATTGAACCGAATTTATAATCCCCCAGAGTAAACACCCTTCTAGAGTTTCGCCGTTTACCGACTGGGTAAAAGCCGGAACAGGGTGTTCGTCGTGACCTGGAAATATACTCAAGGGGTTGAGAGAGGCGCCATGTTTCCGCGTATGCGCACCACGACTTAGATCCACTGTGTTCCAGTCTTTCGGGGTAATTTTCGATCGGCTAAATTCTCTTTCTTATAAATAGCTATTCTGTTAATGTTTCATTATCTTATTGGCGATAAGCTAGTCGTTAAATGACGAACAAAGTCGACTGTAATTAAAGCCGCTCGGATGTTTTTGCGGCTCGATAAATCGCGTTAAAAAAATGCCCTTTTCCCCTGTCATCGTTCCTCCAGTTGGAAGAATTCTTAGCTGCATTCTGCTTTCCACGAGGAATGGAAAACAAACCTTTCAAGAAAGAAAACGACTATTGAGTTCGTCCGAACGACGAGGAGATAGGGAACACTGGCTAAACGTAGCGCCGTGCGCGTTGGGGGTACAATATTCCGCATATGGAGGCAGTCAAGGCACCGTGTTAGGCAACCAAGCCTACACGGACGCCAAGCTGTGTTGCATAATATCAGTTTTCTAATATCAATTTTATCGGATCTCATAGTTATCGGTGCAAGTAAGTGACCTTTTATTTTCACCCGGGACTTTAATCACCTAAAATAGTTCTCGGCAGACAAGTATTGCCGCTCTACTTCCTGTACAAATCGCACGATGGCCTAGTTACCGTCAACCTTCCCCTAAAACGATATAATGTTATTTTTTGACGCATAATATACGTTGCGGTAATTATCCGCTGTATACTATAGTCAGGAATTCAAACTATATTTCATGCGATAATCGATATTATTATCTTATTTCAACCCCTTTTATATGGTGAGATTTAATTGATTTATTACCCGCCGTTAAGGTGGCGATAATTGTATAATATATCAGTGGCAATGAACGCAGTGCACGAACGTTTGATTCAAACTAAAAACACATCGTTCATATATCTATTCCAAATTGTGAAAATCACGTTTAAATTGCTGTCTATAAAGTTGGGAGAATTTTTTTACCGTACAGGTAGTCAAATATTCTCAACACTGTGCAAAAAAATTATGCTATCATGCTTCAGGTTGTTACGGCTAAAGAACCGCTCGAATTTAATTCATTCATTTTCTTCCATGAATAAATGACACGAATATGATCTCTACATAGAAGGCGCGATAATCTACCGCCGTAGCATATTCTAAAGCATTAATTTTTCGTTGACTATCATTCTCTCGAGATTCACACTGATGAGATTTTAATATAAATGAAGAAAACTTTGTAGGACGATATTATTTTCGTTTAGCAATTTTGATAATTGATTTTATTAGGGAAAATAATGCATCTTTGCTTGCTGTAAATGTTGTATAATTTTTAAGAGATTGAATAAATTGTTCATTTCTATTCGTATACTGATTGTAAATATTCATACGCTGAGAGAAAAGGATTGTAAAAATTTCTTTCAATTATTTTCAGACGAGTGAATATCTGAAGCATCGAAATGGCAACGAGTAAACCCCCGGAAATGAGTTACACGTGCGAAATTTGTGGCCTAGAAGGCTTCAACGACGAGCAAATGAGATCGCACATGGTGATCTACCATCTCCAAGGAGCAGCTAGTTGCCCTTTCTGTGATCTCGGCGGAGTATCGCCTTCTGAAATGCAGGTCCACGTGAACAGCGCTCACTTAGACTACCTAACACCAAGGTTTCCAATCTTTAATCCTATATTATATATTATTTTTACGTATGTTGATATAATCTGAAACGTATACGGAACATATTCCCATGAATAAATTATTTATTTATCAGTCTACGTGTACATATGACCAGACTAACGTGTAATCAATAACATATTAAGAAAAATTGACAAATGTTTTGATACATGGTGACTTGATTAATCGTTATATATCTGATCACGTATAACATCGAGACTCACATACTTATAGGTATATCTATTGAGTATTTTTTTCATTCTATCGACGTTTTCGCAGCCCGAATAACATGTTTGTCGATCGTAATGGGCTATTTGAATTTAAACCACTCTCAGAGTCCGACACGTTGCCAAATTTCGTCTACGATCAGCTGTTTGAAGAATGTATATTAGGGTGGTCCTTATTTGGGGTAAAAAAAGCCATGCTAGAGCCTCTCCAATCGGTTCAAAATGGTTAAAAAAATAACTCGCTAATTTTTTTAGATTTTTATTTCATTCCCTTCGTCTCCCTATTTTGGGGTGAGGTTTCATAGTATTCAAAAACATACGTATATTTATTTTATTCCAGATTAAATGGTATTTGACGGTTAAGCGTAAGCAAAAAATTCGTGATTTCGAGTATTCCGAAATCGAACATCATGTACTATAATAATTCGTATAATAATTGTATTTTTTTAAATTATTAGATTTTCGAAAAATCACCTCAGTTTTTGCACTTCAATGACTTTGATGATACGGAGCACTGTTATGTGTGTTATTAAATGAAATAATTCAACAGGTTTTTTGCCTAACCTTCAAATACCATTTAATCTGGAATAAAGTAAATATACGTATGTTTTTGAATAATTTGAAACTTATCACCCTAAATAGGAAGACGGAGCGAATGAAATAAAAATCTGAATAAATTAGAGAGTTAATTTTTCATCATTTTGAACCGATTGGAGGGGCTCCAGCATGGATTTTTTTTACTCCAAATAACGACCACCCTAATGTATATATATATATATATATATGTCACTAGTTAAATCCGATTTAAATTTGGCAGTGGCTCTACCGTCAACTTACAGCTAGCATTCTTATTTCTTATTCCCTCGGGTAGTTTTCTCCGAAAATAAATAAATAAATTGAATCTTTATCACCGCAGTCTAATGTTGCGTCAGAGGAAAAGGAAACGGTAATATGTAACAAAAATAAGACAATTTTCACTCCAATGTGTGTCGAATATTGGTAAGTCGACCAAGCGACACAAGTTGCTCATAATGGCGATATAACGGACGTATACATACACATCGTTAGTTTGAACATTGAGGTTAACATCGAACTACATCAGTGCCGTTGTTGTTGTTGTTTCGTCCGGTAAATCTTTACCCCGTATTTTCAGCACCCCAGAAAATGACATGATGGCATTCATCGACGATGATCCAACAACTGACAGTTATCGGTACGGCGAATGTCGCGGGCCGTCACCACCACCTCCTCCTCACCCTCACAATCGTCAAAACGGTTGGGGTTCGCCCGGGGCGTCAAATCAATCGCAAGTAGATCGAAAATCGAGGACTCCCAACCTCAACAACAATATAAACAACAATAACAGCAGCGTCGTTAACGGTGAGCATTAACCACTTTTTATACGATTATTTAGCTCCTGGAATATCCTCAAAGTCTTTTTCTTCCATCTCAGTACGAGAAGGCGCCGCTGGTCAAGGTTCGCCACTACGCTCTGGCCTCAACCTTCAACTACGTTCACACGCCTCGCCTAAGCCACCTGTACAAGAGTGTCCCATGTGCAGTTACAGTTCCGACAGTCCACTCAGACTGGAGGAACACATTAATAGGCATCATTTTGACCTAACATCACCGTCCTTTCCGCCGAGATCACCACCGTCCGAAGACGGGGTTTCAAATTGTCCCATATGCGTTAGATCCTTCCGTCACGCATCTGACTTAGAACTACACGTCAACTACGAACACAGGGATATATTAAGGTGCGGGAAGAATGTGTGTGCCTTCTTTGGTATCTGGGACACATTTTGACCCTCTAGATTCTGGTTCGAATGACTAATTTCTGTTTACTTACAGCCCAGCAAACGGCACGACAACATCGTCCAATCATAGCAGTACAGAAAGCTTTACACCCACCTGTCCGGTTTGCTTGAGTACTTCGTTTAAAAATAGTGACGAATTGAATGCTCATGTAGAGGAACACTTTAACACAACGGGTGTGCCTTCGCCCGTTACACCCAATGTATCCAGCGACCGTATGCTGGCCAAGGATATGGAAAGGCGGGAAATGGAGGTCAGGAGATTGAGAGAACAACGGGAATTCGAAATGCTGAGGGCACAATACGGGATGGACAATCAAGGAAACTTCAGAGAGCAGAGTGTGACTAATATGCAGCGGGCTGTACGTGCTGGAGAAATGTCCGTGGCTGATTATTACGAGAGACAAATTGAACTCAGAGCCGCTGAGAGCAGCGGAATAGACGATGGGAGCTCCTGCACTCGTGGTGAGCTTGAATAAATGATCAGAAAAGCCTGTCGAATGATTATTTCAGACCTTGGCAGACTTCGATTTCGAATTTACATTTAATATGGTCGTTTCAACTTCACAGGACTGGTTCCAAAAGTCAGAGCGGTTAGTCAGGCATGTAGCAACGTTGTAAACACTTTGATGTGCTCTACGGTTGACCATTATGGATCAACTTATGGAGATAAAGGATGGGGTTGCGGATACAGAAATATGCAGATGTTAATTTCCAGCTTACTTCAGCATACAGGATTCAACGACTTGGTATATCGGGCGTGGGGTTCTAGTATAGAGAGTAGTAGCACGACTGGACGCCCATCGCGCAGCGCTATGCCCTCTATTTCACGACTTCAAACTATAGTGGAATGGGCCTGGGCCCAAGGCTTTGATATTCAAGGAGCTGAACAGCTTGGGAGCAATTTAGTTAATACCAGGAAATGGATTGGCGCTACGGAAGTTGTCACTCTTTTATCAAGTCTGAGGATAAGGTATGATATGAGATAGTGGATCTGAACTTTCAACTTCGTACTTGGATAGAATGTCGATTGTAATTGTCTAGCAGCAACACAGATACAGATTCAAAAACTGACTCAACAGATTTATTTCATTCTGCGCAGTTGTCAGCTGGTCGATTTTCATACACCTACTAGCTCGGACGGTGGACATCCAGAAATGTTCAACTGGGTATTGCGGTACTTTCAAATAAGCGACGACTTCAAAGCACCGTTGTATCTGCAACATCAAGGTGATTGTACTTACACTAAACACTTACAGGCGATAGAAATTTTCGAAAATATATCGTCTCAATTCGTTTTCACATTTCAGGTCACAGCAGGACAATAATGGGTGTCGAACAGTGGAGAGACGGCTCCATAACATTGCTTGTTCTAGACCCCAGCCACAGTCCAGCCCAAATGTCCCAGTTCAGCAGCACAAGCAGTGCTCCTGGCGCGATGCGACTTGTGAGAAAATCTGCCGCTGCCATGAAGGCAAGGCAGTATCAAGTCGTAGCAGTTACTGGTATAATGGACACAGAGTATCAGTATCAAGTGAGTGTATTCGTAGAATTTATTTGGTATATTATTTTTTTGTCATCATTTTATCTATCGATCTTTGAATATTCTATAATGTTGTGTATTTTTATTTACTTTCCATACGATTAATATAAATTTTCATAATTTTAGCTAAGCAAGGTGCTCCAATCGATGCGAATTCCACAGGATAGGTGAGAGTCAGTGAATAATAATAATAATAATAATAATAATAATCTACGTCCTTCGATAAATGTCCTATGGTGTTACCTCGCTGCCATAATGAGTGCTAGTCACAATACTCTTAAATTAATATCTGTCAACGTTATTAACAGAACTTCGTGACCATGGGACAATAGTATACCGGTAGAAAAATCTAACACAACGTTATGTCATATAGTCAATGAATATTCTTACATTACCTAGCTATCAATGGGTAGGACCAGATTACGTATGAAAATACGTTTAACGTTCTTAAATAATTCAGATTATATTCAGAGTGTAGATAGTAATATAATTCTATCGAATTTACACTAGTCTATACATATATTATTATACAAGAGTATGTGTCAGACACAAGTTTTAAAGTGTCTTCTGGGTGCACTATTTGCCAGGGTCTACTACAGTCTTGCCGTCAAATTATGTATACCTATATTCCATCGCATTTACCCTAATTAACAAAATAATTTCCAATTTTTATCCAGAGAAGTTGGAAGAAATAATTATGAATTCTATATGATGAAACCCCTTTAATCTATAAATCTTTCATAAATATATTCTTAAGAATGGATCTGTGATCAAGTCAAGAAGTATGCAAAAACTTACACGGTGGCTGTAATGTTACATTTGTAATTAGGAGGTGTTCTTGCCGTGCAGAGACACTTTAAAATTTCTATCGACTGTTCCAATATGCCCGGCCCAAAGTAAGCATGCTCAAAATAGTTAAAAATAAATAAATGAATAAATAAATAAATAAATAAACGAATGAATAAAAACTAAAGATCGAAATCCGTATTCTACAATTAATAAGTACGAGCTAATAATTCAATGTCCATTTATCTGCCGTTAATGCTCAATATCTTTGAACCATGCTAGTTGTGTCAATTCTTTTAACAATTATCAAATAATTGTCATCGTTTCAGTAAACTGGGTGTAAATGGCCGGGATAGGATAAAGAGGGCTCTTATGTAGCTGTGATGCTATTATCTAATTAATGCTAATCACTCACTAGCCAAACCATTTTTGACTACACCCCAAACTCCTTATATTACAAGTTATTCAGTTGATTAGGGACCATTATATGTAGATATATATCATGACTGTATTTCAATTGTTCCTGCCTATTACCAAAGGTAATATGTCATACAATAAATTTCTCGTAATGTTTCTTTGTGAAAGAAGAAAACACAATTTCGACAATTTTTAATACTAAAGTAATAATCATCTTTCGCTTTGTAAGATCACATAATATGGCAATTAGTAAATTCATGACTATACGCGATTTGGTTAATTATCATCGATCAAACAGTATTTAGGATGAATTCCATGATCTATAAACACACAG
The DNA here is from genome assembly GCA_944452935.1 of Rhogogaster chlorosoma. Classification (NCBI taxonomy): domain Eukaryota; kingdom Metazoa; phylum Arthropoda; class Insecta; order Hymenoptera; family Tenthredinidae; genus Rhogogaster; species Rhogogaster chlorosoma. The sequence goes on along the minus strand of OX101801.1, from coordinate 19,412,138 downwards.
TAAATTTGGCAAAAATATTTATTAGTAGTAATGAGAACTCTAATTTAAGGAACCCCGAATTTTACAATGATTTTTTTTCTTATTTCAGATTTAGAATTCACCTTTTAATTTCTTTTGATTTTCTGTTTCTTTTTTTTTTTACGAAACCTAACTCTGTTATAGGGTTTAGTTTGGAGTGTTTAAAAAAGGGCTTTACCACATGTCGCACCAGCAATCAACACTCATCCCATAAAAACTGCACTCACTCGTTTCACACATATAATAAGTACAACTACTTTCATACAAATTATAAGTAATATATTTAATTACGTTAATCGATATAAGGCAACCTCCTCCTTAGATCGTAAGTCCACCACAATGCTGTGAAAATTTCAGTCCAATATTTAATCGTTAAATACGACTTAAAAGACTCTCTATCATTATGTATAGCTAATTATAATTATTATTATTATTATTATTATTCATGTGTTTATTCGTTGACGAAAGGTGTCTCTCAATTATAAACATGTCTATTTCCAATCTAGGTAGGATAAAATAAGAATCATTTTATCATCACATGTATATGTTTGGCATACAAATCTTTAACAAGAGTCAAAACACTTGCAAGAATCCTATGTATTATGAATATTTGGCTCTAGTTATTCATGATTATGGTTATAGAAGACTAGACACCTGGAAATTTTATTGCGACTTTTATTCTAAAACATTAATCACAACTGTGAAATCATGTAAATTAATAACTTCCAATCATTATTCGTAGTTTATCGTTGTTTTTATAATTCTGAGACACCGTAATAAGAGCAGTATGGTAAATACAACGCAGTCAACTTTTAACGTGCACAAGACTGTGTTGTTATATGATTATTTCATATGTAACTAAGCTATAAATGATAATAAATTGTTTGAAATCTCATCATTCAGATACTTATCATTGATATTATTATTATTAAGTATTGTCTAAATTATATTGTTAATTATCAACGAATAAATACTAACTATTTTTTTTTCTTCCCTTTTCTTTTTCTTGGTATAGCAAACTAAGATATAAAATTGTTATGCAATAAAATTTAAATGTTATCCCATACGTCATGTCAAAATATATTGCTTTGTTAGAATTCCCAATTCATTTGTCTTTTATTAATAATCAAACATGCCTGAATAAATGCTCTCAATAGTGCTGCAACATTTTCGAACTTCGTTATATTTCGTCAATTTTCGCAATGCATGAGATAAGCATAAATTTTCAATGATGTGAGAAGGAGTTCAAACAATCTAGTCGAGTCAAAAAGTTTTTTATTACCAAGTTCAAGTGTGAATTTCATGATGAATAATAAATTTTAAATAGTTAATGATAAGAGCCATATTTATCGCAAAGTCAACTAAAATTACTTAGTACATAGATACTAGCTAATAGTTCGGGAAACTAGGATCATAATGAAGGGAATATAAACGATTTAGAAAATGTAAGCAAACTAAATTTATTTACATTGATAAATTTACAATGACTGGTGGAATAATTTCCATTTTTCTTAACATAATTAAAACATACGCACTAACTAATAAGTTAAAGTCAGATGTGGATTTCCCCGAGATGTTTCTATTCCGTACGAATTCAGTGCTGTATTCTATAATACCTATATGTTGAATCCCAATTTTCTCATGCATTCTTTATGCGCTTCGATCAAATCACCGCAGTTTTCTTCTCCCTTTTCTATTATGCTGTCAATAGAAAGGAAAATACAATTGCTTTCAAGTGAGTCAACCTTTTTTTAGATTCAATTTTGGGACAGATTTATTATAACCTAAAATGTTGATGATTCAAAAATCACAATCACTCACCATGCGTCTCTCGGCCTTTTTGTCTCCGGACACGCACAGCATGGCTTTAATTTCTTTTCAGGCTCCACTTCTGCAGTTTTTGGTCCTCTTTCTTTGACTGCGTTGTTTCCCATTTTCACACAAATTGATCGCAAGTTGGTATACCCAAGGTTAAATTTGATTGAAATTTTCGAACCTACGCACCGGCACCAGACACGATCGTTGTTCGAGAGGTCGATTATTCTTCGGTAGAAACTCGCGAGTCGCGTTTCACAGCGATTTTGATTTCGATTCTTACTTTGACGTAGATGGCGCGTTTGAATGAAGGAGACAGAGACACGAGCGAGTACCTACAAAATGTAATATGATGCAATCAGACTGCAACGATATTTCCCTGTTACGTCAGTCGATTAACGATCGCTTCATACGTCACTCGTAGACTTTCCGGGAACTTACAGCGATTACATATCATATAATTCAATCTTATATGTCCCGATCCTATTAACTCAGAGTTTTGAAATTCCTGAAATTTAAAGATTGAACGATTACGCTTACCACAGATGAGCCATCAGTTTCTCGGCGGAATTTGAATAACTTCATTGCTTATTCCGCACCTTTTGTTGTAGAAAATTATTTCATATGGTAAATAGGAATAGAGTCGGAATTATAGGATGGTTTAAGTCAAGTAAAGTCTTGATCTGATAAAATGAATACGGTTTAATGAACAGCCAATGAACTTTAGCATCAAGCCTATGTTATCTGACCACATAATCGATACATGAGCAACATAAGACCTACAGTGGCAATTGTAGAATACAACATAGTATAATACAGTACAATTGTCGAAATGATAATAAATAAGGTTTGATTCGCGATTAACTACCAGAGTTAAACACTGTTATCTGAATACTTCGATTGAGTAAATTAACTGGTGGTTTGAGCGCCAGATTACAACTACAATGTCATTTTACATTTACATAATTACAATGATATCACTATAGTTAATCAACCATCATTAACGTTAATAACTCTGCTATCTCATACCAGGGTTGAAACTAATTTATATAGGTAACGAATTAATGAAGTCGCGGGATACGAAGTCAGAGATGATACTTGTACTAGAGTTGCTCCGCTATCCGCCGCATGATCTTAATTATCATTGACCCATGAACAGAATTACTTTGTGGCTTCCGTAAGGTAAGCAATAAGGTCCGCGCGTTCGTCTTCTTTCTTCAAACCGGCAAACACCATTTTTGTGCCCGGGATGTATTTTTTCGGATTGAGAAGGTACTCGAAAAGAGTATCTTGGTTCCATGTGATTCCTGAAAAATACGTTAGTAAAAATATTCAATTAGGAAGACCGGACAGACATTTCCGGCTTATCTCTGATAACGAGATAACACAGACTTTCGTTCAAAGCAATGAAATTTCCAATGAATATTAATCTTGAATGTTTCTCTTCTTCCCCGAAATACGTTCTGCTTCAATTCAAACATTGCTAATATTATTCGCGTCGCAATTTCTTTTTCTTTTTTTACCTTTGGCCTTGTTTGCCTCTGTGTAGGTGTAGCCAGCAGCTTGGCCTGTCTTTCTGCCAATCAGTCCGTGTAGATTGGGTCCTACTTTGTGTTTGCCACCAGCTTCAACTGTGTGGCACTGCATACATTTTTGCTTGAATATCTGAAGAGAATAATAGTGATTTTTATTTATAGTAAAATATTACAATTTCTTCATCCAGTTTTATCCATGTTTAAAAGTGATTCCAGTATCTATTCGAGTTCGATTCTTATACAGCTATTTCATTGCAATAATTAATGATCAATCAACAACTTCTCACCTTCTTTCCTTTCTCAGCATCACCGGCAGGGACTCCCATTTTTAATATGTGTTCTAGAAGGAAAATAAATGAAATTAGATGATTTATAATCCAGAAAAAAGATACGCGAAACAATTATCTATTTCACTGAATTCCAAAGATCACGTGTCTTGACAATTGGGCGATATCTGATACGGTATACTATGATAATTCTTTCGAATCATAATTGTTACATAATCGAATTTATTGATGACTGGGATGAACGTCGAAAATCAGTCATAAAAGGCGCTTATCTATAATATAATCGTGACAGTAATTGTGATAAAAAATTCGCTACTAATTCAGGTCATCTGGTATTGATCACGGACGTTCAGATGTGGGTTATACGAATTCTCGACCGAACAACTTTTGCGTAATATGAAAGAAATGTGAAAAAAGAACAATCACGTGACTAAATCCAATTATAGACCCGTAAACAACCTTGCAAATGAACCGTGATTCAAGTACACCAGTTTCAAAATCTTACAAAGGGCGGTCAAATAGAGTTACGTCAGAACGGTAGAGCTCGTGCATCCGTTTAAAACATGCGCGATGTATAAATTCCGTGGTTAAAGAATTCAATATATTCAATACCGGACAATTCTGGTATGAAGCAGTAACGAGTATTCTGCGATAGTTAAATTTCTGTCTCAGCTTACGTCTTCACATCTAATATACTGTACGCCCTTTTCACGCTCACGCGATAGGTGACGTTATCGCGAATACATGGTATGTTCAGTGATTCTCATACCAATTGCAAGACAACAGGCATGCGTATTCAGGATAGTAGGACATGGGCTCACGGCCAACAATCATTATATAACTCACGTGATCACACTAAAACTTTAATAGACTATGGTATAGTAAGAAAAACTACGAATTCCCGCTTTTATAGGTACGGAATGTTCCCGAATCAATTCGCACAGTCGGGAGCTGGCAATATTGAGGGTTAGCCACGATCTTTCTAGAAAATCAATAGATTTCTGAGAGAAGTTCCGGAGGAAATGAAATTTGCTGCTCGAATATAATAGCCGAATATTTGTTAGATAGTTTTAACGAAGTTATGTCAAATAAATTAAGTCTAGAAACAATTGATATTACCTGCTTGAAACGACTGCACTGACTCAAAGCTAACCGGAAAATGATCCGAACGACTCGCTAGTCTCAATGAATATTGAACTTCTCTGTAGCGTACGATGTATCGATTTCACGCTTTCTTTCGCATCGAGATTCGAAGGCTCGCGATTATCGAGAGTCGAGAATAGATTTGATCGACATCTCACGAGATGTTTGAGAATTACGACACGAATGTGTCGGTAAATTAGAACTCTAGGATAAAAATATTGACGCTTCAGATAATTTGAAATTCGATTAACCAGAATTAAAAGATTAAGGTCATAACTTAAAATTGAATTCATGCAAACTCGTATCTGGTAATTTCAAACATTTTTTCATCAGGCTGATATATTCCAGGAAAAATTCGTTTCTCATTATCTATACGGGAAAATTTGGATGATAATTGATGACAAAACTATAGAAAAGACGTATCGTCATTCATTATGCTACATGCGGCTGACCACAGTTCAGTGCTTCCCGATTTTTTATCATATGACCATGGAAATCATATATATATATATATAGTATTTTATCAACTGTACAGATCTTTCTCTCCTTCAACTTCGTTGCGATCATTGATCAGTTTAAAACATTTGTTAATTATTAAATAATACGATAGATGCGATGCGATGGTGTATTAATGCCAACGCGCCAGTATTGCAACAGATTCAAGGGTCGCTTGCTCTAAAAGATAGAGAATGAAAAGCACGACTCTTTCTAAATCTAAATTCGACTTATCGAACTCACGAAATTACGTTGCATAATCACCTGCAATAAGCATATGAAAATATATACTGAGTTCTCTTGACAATTCTTTTGAAAATATCTTATTCTTACATTACATCGTATATCACAAGCTCAACGTATGTAAAGGCATTCTTATCTTCTGCGTAGTACCTACTTCTGAGTTAGCGCGTAAACGTGATGTTTTTTCAACCTATAATATGTCTCGCACTTGGCCACCATCGAATTTTAAGTATGGTTGCAGACTGCCGAGGACAAAACTCGTTTCGTTATACCAGGAACAGCTGAAACACCTTGTCAGGCAAACAAAGAACAGACCTTCTATAAGTACGGGTACCTACAGGATCGAACAATCGAGCCCTTAGTCCCATTATCTTTAGTCGAGAAAGTGTGAATTATCCGAGCTAGTTGGCTCGATGTCGCAATCTTTCATTAGCTTCGTGCAGGATAACCGCGCAGGAAGGATGTGGTTCGCACATTTCCACCGGCTGCGGTTTTATCACTGTTTTAGTCCGATCTCCTTGCAGGAAAATATTTGCTCTCTGCCGCTAGAGTCTAATCCCATTCAGTCGTTCGTCAAATGTGTAAAAGAATACCACGAAATACGGAGCATTAATACCAGCTAGTTCACTGTCAACGCGACGTTGTTCTTCATTTCCAATTAAATCTAAGTGGTGAATACAGACGTTTTAAACATTGAATCCTCCTACTCGTATATCAGTTCTTAATTAAAAAAAATAAAAAAAGAAATATGAAACATCACGACGGTTCAGCTGTAAATAAAGGGGGTAAAGCGCAAGAAGACGATAACGGGGAACAAAAAGCCGGTAAACATAAAGCGAAATCAAGCCTGACGCTTAAACTTGTTCGTGCATTCAGTTCCGGATCCCTCCGTAACCCAAAGAGTCCTGATCCAATGAGTTCTGGGCAAAATTCACCCATGAGTTTCCCTGGGTCACCTCGGGGAAGCCCGAGCGATGGGAGTCCTGTCTTTCGTAAATCGAGGTCCAGGACGTCTTGGTACAACTTTACCCACCCCCATCGTAATCGGTCTGCATCATCGATTTCGGAATCGCCGTTATCTTCCCCGTGTAGATGGTTCGGTGACGATTCGTTGCCTCAGTCACCGTACAGTCCGGTGGACTACGAAGGGGTTAAAGATCTGAGGAGGAGTTTCATTTACGAAAAGGCAAAGTCCAGACGCTCCTGGAGCAACGTTAGACATCCTCAACGCCATAGATCCTATTCTTCTCTGTCGAATTCGCCAGTGCGTAAGTCTCCCGCGGGAGATGAGACTCAAGGCTCGAACCCAATGACTCCGAAGGAATTGGAGGATCTGAGGAAGGACTTTGTCGATCATAAACACAAGTCGAGACATTTCTGGTACACCATAACCAATCGTCAACGCCATGCGTCCTACAGTTCACTCACGAATTCTGCTGCACCGTCTTTCAAGTCTCATACTCATAGATCGGTACCTCCGTCACCGTGCAGTCCACTGACCCCAAGAAGTGCAACTTATGCGAAGAGTGTCACGGATCAATGGTAAGTAATTAATCGCATAATTAGATATTCTAGGATTCGAATTTGAAACTACATTTTTATTCTGAAACTGCAGTATATTGCTCGACTCTGAAGAGGAGACCCATAAATTCAAGAAATATAGAGTTCACAGCGATTATTTTGAGCGAGTGAAAAGTCGTATATAATAGTAACAGTTTTGAAAGTTAGAAAAAATCAAGAGTTGATCTTCGATTTGATTTTTACGCTCGTTCACTCATCTGTACCTACCTACCTACGCGTTATTCCAAGAATCGAAGTAAATGCATCGGTTCAGTTAAACGACGATGTCGTTGCCCGAAAGATGCAGCAGTTTAAAATCAGATCACGCAGTCAGCCTGACCGTGGTAGCTAACAACTATTTATAAGTATACTCGCGTTCTTCCTATATCCATCATATGCATACTGTAAATGAATACAGGATTTGATTCAAACCGGTAACATGCAATTTCATCGATATAGCCAATTTCTCTGGTTGTATATCGAGAGTTTGAAACAAATTCTGTTGCGCATCAATGGTTCTTTATTAATTTCACCGGAATAAAATGGGAAGAAAGTAATTTCGGGCAGCTATTGCAGCATATCATCATATAAGTTCGAATAATGGTTCCATTTTTTGATGAATATCGTGGTTTGTCTATAAAGAATTATCAAATAGATAGATTAAGTATCCAGGTGAATTTGGCCCTAGACTGCGTAAACGTGAACGTATAATGGTTTCGGGCCCCCTTATATTACATGCAAGCAGATTGCTACAATTTTATCATTTCGACGAAAACAGAGTGCCCTTTGATACGGAGTTCTGTATAACGACGTAGCCTTTTCCTGCCTTTTATCTGACTTTTAAAAAGGTCAGGATACGATACCACTATAGCTCATTCGAAGGCTAGAATTATAACTTGCAATGATTCCCGTACAAAGAAGACCGTAGCCGGCACAATGAACCATACAATGAATCTAGAGGAAGAAGTCTCTGTGCTCGTTGAGGCCCTTGTACGAGTGAAACCGCTTCAGTAAAATAAAATCCAGATAACACCAGATTTTAAAGTTCTTTTCAAAGGCTCTAACCAGTCTTACGTGCCGAGCGCGGAAAAATTTCCGCGCTTTTCTACGACAACCAGCTCAGCGTGGCGTGATGAAACGACGATGATGACGCGGATGACCCGGGTCGATTCAGCGTCGCTACGATTCACCGAAAACCAGCTCTGAAGCCCATGCGCGTTTCGCGCACGTCATGACCACCACAGCGATCGCTGTGTTCGCCTACAATTAGATATAGAACTCGTTGCAGCTATCGCTGCCTTCCCGCCTACCTCGCTCTGTCTGCTTTAAGCTTTATGCCAACCCATACATGCAGATGTTAGATCGCGGTGCTTGTGCCCACGCACACTTACACTATTACGAAACTCGCGGTATATGGCGCTAAAACGCGCAGGCTCGCGGAGGGAGTAGAGTGGTATCAGCGCAGCTCCAAAGGGCCGTCGCAGTGTGCCTTCATTTACGTTACTTTCTGTTCTTTCCCAGCGAAAAACAGACGCGTGAATTTATCCAAGAAGCTCCAGGTAAGTGAAGAATAACTTTTACTTTCATCGTATTCATTTCGTTTGAAATAAAGATCACAGTTTCAGTAAGCTTTAGATCCGATTCATTCATTCGCGATTTTTTGTTCATGAATAAAATTCGCTTTTCGTTCACTCCGATTTTATATTTCGCTCTACTTTCTAGCAAACGGTCAGAGTTTTCGAATTCCTTAGTTAAATTGGTTTTCAATAACTTGCGATGTTAGAATCATTCGGGTTTTATTCACCAGTCTTTTGAAAACATGGTTTTATACAGCTGACGAGTGCAAACTGGGGTATATCCAAACAAACGAACAGTAACAGCAGAGAAACTTCGCTGAAACGTCATTTAACGCGATCTGAAAATTTCGGTATCACTGATCATGAGATAAAACGTTTAGGCAACGAGATAATCCCGAACAGAATAAATGAGACATTAAAATCGTACGTGTGGCTGATAATGTGGAAAATTTAGATCCTCGACGGGACTTAATCGACCCGTTATTGTATGTACGTATATATATAATATATTGTCAACTGCGAATCAATAAGGACATGAAAACATAGGATAATCGTTAGCAATGAAGCGAGTCTGTACGATGTAGGCGTAACAGATGGGCAGTTATGACGCAAAGCAGTAAACTGGCCGCGACATAAATGCGAGAAAATAAAACAGATTTGAAAACTAGGGCACTGCAGCGCTATCCATCGATTACGTGGCACACGGTATACGTATACGTATATGTATGTTACTCGGACCAGCAGAGTCAGGGATAGTCAGCTGGTAAAGAATTTCATAATACGGACAGAATACGGACATGTATGTTCACGTGTATATCTCGATTTGAGAGGATTACCCCGCCGTGTCTTGTTTATTTGGTACACTCTATTTACACTAGATTCACCCAGCGGCATGATACTACTGTCAAAGATCAATATTTCCCAATTTATTATCCGTAAAAACCCACCTAGGGACTGAAGGAATCCAGGTTCTTTAATTATTCAGCGAGTATATCAGAATAATTGCAATTAGCCATCAGGAATATCGGGTATCGTCAAAGACCGCGTAGGACAGCCATTCTTCTGGTTATCGATTAAAATGAAGTGGAAATTTAGGTAGGTATCTGGTATATACATAAATTATAAATTACTTTCTCCACCGTCAATTTGATTCAGCTGTTACTTTCGTTGAACGATATAACGCGGCGAAATCCTCGACTTTATCGCATGTCCACGTGAAAGATTGTGTAAGCCGATTACCCCGGGTGACAAATCGGAACCGTTGATCTTTTCCGGTGAGGATATCGTGCCGGTAGGTATATACGGCTGAGCAAAAATGGGCAATTGTCGTTTCGGTGGTAGAATCGGTGTCCCAGATCAAGCCGAAAAAGTAGGTCTAGCCGTGGGCTTGGTCTCCGGACCCTCGAGATCGACGATGTGGCGCAAGCGCGACCCGCGCGACCCACTACCTCGGGTTCTTCGTCCGACACGTGACCGACACATTGCATTGGTCATATTCTCGAATTATATTTTCTCTCCTTTTCTGTTTTTCGTCAAAGCTTTTACTTTTATTGGAACAATTTGGGTCAAGTGATCAGCAGGATATTACAAAGGGGTGTCTTGATGTCTTCGCGTATCTATCTGCCACGGCAATAGCTACCTATACCTGTGCCACCGTGGCGTCGTGTCTCGTGAACATCGAGGGCGAACGCTAATAGCGTTTAATCATAATAATAGCAGCCGTCGTAACGACATTAACTTATTAAGCTATTGGAACCAAAACTACGTGCCGTAACGTATGGCATAGGTATTGACGGGCGGAAGAAGGCTTGATTTTATTGCAATGGTTTTATATCTTTGAAGATGACATACCTACTATGATAACGCCGTTAGGAAAGATGAAACGAGTCGTGGGATGATGTAACCAGCTCGAAAATACGTGAAAAAAGAAGATAGCAAGAAACGGTAGAAACTGCGCCACGGATTTCCACACGAGTGTTAATTCTGACGAAATTTTTGCCACCCGTGTAGCACGTGTGTAGAAATATACCTACTCACTTGCTATAGGTTGTTATGGTTTCGCTGATCTTTATTATAACTTGTTGATAATTCTTCGCCTGTGATCTCCTCGAGAGCATATGTACGCGAAACTGATGCTGGAGCCTGGAGGCTTGTCGTCTAGCTCGTGACTTCTATAGCTTCATACTACTAGTAGGACAAGGGCAAACGATATGAGCTATAACCGTCGTTGATAGGAAAGACCGAGTAATGTAACGGACACTGCTAGGCGGATAACGGAGGCATGACCTCACAACTCTGCGTACTGGAGGCCTCGATTATATAGCTGTAAAGCAGATAAATAGATGAAAAGGAAAACTTCCAGCATCCCCTTGACTTAGAATTGACTTTATTGCTGAACGGAGTGGTTACGAGCATATATAGTATTAGTTGCGTAAGATTAATCAATGTCGCGGCAAGTAACGGGGTCGCGTTTAATTACTATACGAAACAGCGCGCAGGAATCTGGTTAATTAATTATACTTATACGCAGCTTTGTTCATAAATTTCGGAATGGTTTACCGGTGGATTAGAAAAAGAAGCACAATTTTTATTTTTATTTGCAAAAGAATTTTATTCGTCAGTAAGAACATTTAGATACTCTATACTCGTAAGCGGCTTGTCATTTCTAGCTAATTTGTTTATCCTTTGAACGCGGAAGCTGCGGGTAAGGACCAAGGACGACGTCTATAATCTCCAACGGCTAATGGGCACGTATAATGCCACAAGTCATTGGGTTTGGTAATGCGAGAGATTATGTAAATACTGATATATAGCCACTTTATATACACTCCCTAAGTAGCTATTTCTCGGAATAAAACTACCCGCCCTCTTGCACTCGCAGTCTCGCGAACCTAAATTCTATACAATCATCCCCTTTCCTAATATACCTATACAAGAGACAGTATATGTCAATTAAGAGACTGTTTCTTCCTCGCTAAACTTATGAGCCAATAACCAATGCCGCAGGTTATTGGACGGGTTAATCCGAGTTAGCTCGAACCTTTCAATCCCATTTCATCCCACATCATGAAAACCAGTTGAAACCAACTCGCCAAGTCGTAATTGCTGACTAAAAGCGGGTGGGAATAATGCAGATGAAAATAATATCATCTGATCGCAAAAGAATTGGCTGTATTAAAGTTTGACCTAAAAGCTTGCCGCTTTTCTACAGAATGAAGTACTCCCCGCAGCAGCAGCAGAAGGAGAGAAAATCAGAGAGTGACTTGGGATCTGTCCAGGGCACACCAGCCCGGGAAGTCCGGAACTCTACCGAGGTGTCCCATCAGAATCTATCGAGTTCATCTGCAGCGGGTTCAGGATCTTCGTCCTCCTCGGGTTCATCGGGCGTTTTTGCATGGACCAGGGTCTTCCGATTGGCGTCAATGCTCCATCAGATCGGGTGCTAGTTCGCGGTCTCGATGGTCCATGGGGATGCTTCGTATAGAGGATAGACGATATAGACGGATAAGACGATGCGTTGATAGAACGCAAACGCTAGCCTAGCACGTATCACTAATAGAATATTTTCCATTGTGGTGAATACCTACATGAACTGCAAATGCAGAAATGATTGAGAGCTAGAATAACACAGTTCCCAAAACTCATTACGTATACCTGAGTTTCAGAGAAGATATATATCGACGTAATATCTTTCGTTAAATTTCGTCAGCAGCAGTCATCAGATTATTAAAATACAGCGATAGGCTGAGGGTATAAAATCGTGATGATCATCTGCATTCATGAACCGAATCAAGCGCAGGTACAGATAGTTTATAATTGATGGGTTAATTTGACCTCGACTAGCTGGGAGTCTGAGATTAACAGCGCTACGATACTGTGAGAAATTAACTAATCGAACATATCTAAATAATTAATTACGCAGCAGCAGCGGCAGGAAGACCCGAGGGTAGTTTAACGTTCTCTTTTCGTTTCGTTCTTAATTATTTTTTCAAAAAACCTTTTTTTCTTGCCTATAGAATCAGTTTTTTAATTTCATTTTCTATCTAGGCGATGTTATCCACGCGGAATTGATTGAAATTTTACGAAGTACAAAGAATGTGGGTAGACAATGGCTCGAATTCCGATCAAAATTTTAATTCACTTCATCCCACATTGATTTGTTATGATTGAAAGGTTTTGCGGTTGATGCTGTTAGTATTCATGACAGTTTACAAATCCCTGTATCCGTTCTCGTTCATTTTGTATTTATCACACACAAACAATTTACTTGGTGATTAATTAAATTTGGAAATTCATCGACGATTCTCTAGTCAATAAAGTATTTGTATTACAAAAATGATAAATCGTCTCTCAAATCATAGCCGCACGCGCAGTTATAACGATTCGGATCGATGAACAGGTATAGAAATAAAATCACATTGAAGCAATACGTTAATAATTCACCTGCACGGTTCATTCCAAATGTCTTAATTAGTATTTAATTGCAAAGCAATTCGAACATTCTGAGACGTGCAATTTGAACTTGAATTTAGTCGAAATTAGACAGTCCGGATGAAATTTTTATCAAAAATTTCTTCCATCATAAATTACACGTGAAAAATCCTACCGGAGACAGTAATTGTCAAACATGTGAATGAATACCTTGGAAATTTTCGCAGCAAACTGCTACATTCCACTGAAGAGTGAAAAATAAAAGTAAAAATTAATTAGCACGAATTTCGAACACGAGCACGTCAATATTAAGTACGGAATACCCTGCACTTTAATACGTATATGAATACATTTTACGCCAAGATATACCACGGACCTTGAATAATGACATTTTTCGTGCAATTAGCCAGACTTCTTCAGCGTCAGAAATGGGATTGATATAATTGCGATGATTATATTTTTCATACATGTGAAAATAATTTAGTATTTTTTTTTCTTCTTTTACGATGTTCGACTCCCGGTCAAGTTTAAGCAATGATAAAGTACAATATCGTGAAAGAAGTTGACCGAAGGCTGCTCGCATAAAGTTTGTTCCACGTTAGACAATATTTAATTGTTAGAAAAAAAAAAAAAATTGAATGTTATTACTGTTATCATATATATTGTATTAAATATTTGAATTCGAGTTACACATTATTCCTTTGAAAAAAGAAAGAAAAAAAATAAATAAAATAAAAAAAAACTATATTACACCGCCATGTACATATGTGTACACATGTGTACGTGTATATAATATACATACATTGATTTACATGCTAAGCTTTACTAATGTTATCTCGTTAATTATCATATTCATATATTTTACTAATATGTAATATCGACTAATAAACTATTTACTTATCACATTATGCATAAATAGCCAATTTCTCCTAAAAAAATTCTCTGACTCAAGAAATAATTCCCGGCCCCCGTACCATATAAACGCGCGTGTCTCGTCAAATTGCTTTTTTTTTATCTGATTCTATACCGAAGCGTGATCAGGTATAATAAGCCCTGTGATGTAACAGCCACTTTCCGCGCCAAGTAGCCACCAATGGTATACAGTAAGCCGATAAACCAAAACCCAAACGTATTATATCGGTTCGATTTTATCAACTCCACTCAATCTATCTAGGCGCTAAAAAATAATTGTCAATTACCCGTATCCCCATTTCCGATTTCATCGACTCCACCACACGGTAACAAGATTAAACAAATTTATCGCATTGCCTAAAACAGACGAGGCACAAAGCAATTGAGTGAAAAAGAAAAAATAGAAAACAAATCCTTGTTACTTTAATTATATTAATTCAGGTATACAGCTGGCTGATAATTGATGATACAAAATTATACATTACATGCATTGATTGAACAAAATCGGTAGACGTAAAATAAAATCGACCAAATCTAATAGATTTATATGCATTTTAAAACGCTTCCAATTAATACATTTATGACTGCTTTCTAGTATGGTGAATTTGTCGGGATGAAAAATCTGCTTTACCATTTCCATAGCATTAATAATCTATAACTATATTCCTCGATGCATTATCTGCGAAATTTCTTCCCCTAAAGTGGCCTGAGTGAAGAATTGTAAATTCCGTACGAGTCCCTAAAAACATTATATCGCAAATCCCTTCCTTACCTTCTCCAATATTCCCTATTTCATTCCAACGTCAACAGATGGCGTGACGTTCTCGTATGTTTACGTACCTCAGTGGTGCTCCGGTAGCCAGTAGTAAGGGACGAAGATACTCAGCCAGATTTCCGCGCAGAACCAACTAAACTATAGCATGTTGAGGGCTGAGTGAGGCTGTTCGTACAACGTATCGAGGTGGACGGTGGACCAGCGCGAGCGCGAACTGTCGTTTACGGTGTAGTCGTGAGCGACGCGCCCGACCAGCCAGAGCTACCGAATATCGCTCGCCGGTATAATTTGTCGCGAAATTTCGCCCGCGCGTTCAGTGCGTTTCGTGAGTGAAAGAAACGCGCGAGCAAAATATCTGAAACCCATAGGTACAGATAAGTAAAATCCCAGTCATTGAAAAGTGACGGAAGTAAGTGGCCGCGGGACTAACAGCTACCGATCACAACGGTGGAGGTCGCTGATAGTGAAATCGCAGATCGGGGTGAGCCAGGACGTGAAATGCGCCGGCCACTTCTTCGCCACCTTTCCGAGGGTGGATGCACCATCCAAGGTGGCGTGGCTCAGCATCCCTCGACGGATGGGGGACACCATGTGGCGTCTTGTCACCTTCTTAAGGTGCCTGGAACCCCGGGACCTGTAATTAGGGAACTGGGAACTCCCTCGGAACCGCGACGATCCGCTACTATGACGTTCCACAGGTAGTTGACTTACTTTACCTCCCGAAGAGTTTGTCTTTTATGATATCGGATCTCGGATCTCGATGGAATATCGATATCACGTGTTTATACTTAAGTCTCTTTTTCTGAGCGTTGGAGAAGAAAAAAGCGCACAATCGTTGTGTTAGCTAATAGCGAAATAAATGGCCCGTTAAACACGCGATGATCAGATTCCGTTTGTCGGTATTAAGCATATCGGGTGTAAATCATTTTGGTAATAGTCGTATGTGTCAATTAACACTTAAACGCTATTACATCTTCGTAGGGATTATACAATCGGCGTCTCGTAGGTATTTATTTACTTTCGGTATATTATACCAAGGTGAATCTTTTTATTTTCGCAAAAACAGTTTTACGGCTTTCCGATGCAAGGATGTTACCTGTATACGACTTAGACATCCAGTCTTGTACCTAGTCAAGTCAAACGGACTAACTTACCCGTGGAATTTTCAAGCTGCGTGTCTCTCGCAGTCACAACTTGTTGGCTGTGGCTTAGGCACGCCGGTTCGCTTGAGAATCTTCGACTTACACGCTTCTGTAGTTCTGCTGATACCACAATACGATTTTTACGCCAATTACACTTTTACTTCACCGTTTTTCATAATTCTATAAAATTATCTCATTTATTTTCCTCCATTTATATATTTATCCGGCAAATTCACATTCTTTAGACTCGCAAGAAATCGAGAATTACGTCAGTGAATATTACTTCTCTTTACTTTCAATACGACGACGTTTGATGTGTTTTATCTGGTGATCGAACCGCCTAGGTATTCGAGCGAACACTAGCATAGTCTTCTCCAGTTTTAAGAACAGTTAGATTTCTGTTATCGTAGCGACATTTAGCCTCTGTTCCTTTATCGTGTTCTTATCTTTATCTTTTCTTTTTTTTTTTTATTAACCTCAACGCATCGTAGATAATCTCAGCCGTTATTTATCGGCAAATCTTTCGATAAGCAAAACACGTTGAGAAGATTTTTACTTCATCTAATAACATATTGTCAGCTCAAAGTTTTAGTCTCTTTTAAAACCCGGTGAGAGAAGAAAAGAATAAAAACAAAATACAGAAGAGAAAATAAAAAACGTTATAAAAAAAAAAGATGAAAGAAAAACACATAAACGTTTCGTCTTTCTACGGCGTATAATTTTTTCATTACGCTACCGCCGTCCCCTGCACATATACGTATATATACCTCCGGCTTTTTTCTTGTCTAAAGCTTGTGCAAGGCTATGAAAGCGATTTTGTATGTGCGCATAGAGTATGGGTAGGTGCTAAGTAAATGGGGTCGTCCTCGTTGAAAATACAGAGACAGTGGGATCGGTTGAAAGGGCAACTCGACGGGAGACATTATCCACGCTAATTGATCGAGACCCGATTTTGTTTTGCTGTTTTTTTCATTTTTAACTTGCGTTTTTTTTTCACCTTGACTTATATATCGGAAAGTTTTTAGTCCGCGGATTATTTTCACGCAGAACTACCCGACTAACGTATAATTATTGCGATAGTGCAACTTGTAAAGGAGCGCTTTTAATTACGCTAAACCCACGTTCTCGTGAATGACTCATCCACACCTACATACATATATACGGGCCGTCGTTCCCCATTGCCATTGCCATTGAATTAATCAAGTGATAGGATAATATGCATACGTTGACTAAATATATCTTTAAATAATAATATGTACATACTACCGATATGAGTCTTATCTGTACACTAAATCGAAAATCTAATTGATTGTATTAGCTGCAAATTTCTCCAGTGTGAAACAAGTCATCATTTATAATTCTGTAGGTATAAGATTTGAAAATTATTACTATTCTATCTAGATATCATTTATTATCGGTATATCGCGATCGTGTGTGGTAAGTATGCTCGAATGTTACGCGGTCCGATATACCTACGTAAAAAGTACGCCCGGAGAAAATTTGTCATATAACGAGTGGCAGATGCAACCGCGTGTGGTTGGAAAAACTAGTCCTAACCATTTTTCTAATTAATCTACTCCAGGACCTGGGTCTTTCCTTTTATTTTTTTATTTTTTGTTGTGTGTGTGTCTTTTGCGGGGAAAGGACGTTTATAGACAAGTTGAATTATCGGTTTATAACGTAAAATTAAGACTTGGTTAGTAAAAACGAATCTTTTTTTTTAAGATAATAATCTTCATGTGTAATTCGAATCGTCTTATCTTCTCATCTCTTTTAAAATCGGCAAATCAGCTCTTTGCACGAACTTGAAGAATGTATTATATTATGATTGAATCCGAAAACTGTATTCGAAGTATTGGTTTTCTCCGAGTAAAGCTGATGAAAAGGACTCGAATAATTTGGCGGTGAAAACTCGTTGGAATATTCAATCGCGTCGAAAGTTCGTTGAGAAGAAAATTGTCTTTCCAAGATAAGAAGAAGAAAAAGAAGAAGAAGAAGAAGAAGTTGAAAAAACTTTTTTCTTCAGCTTCTGGAAATAATCTGCTTTGCTTAGTAAATGAAAGAAGAAAAAAAAAGAAAATGATATGTAATTTATTCCTTATACATTGTGTCTCTGCGGAGGTAAAAATGAAGCCGTAATAAATCTCGAGATAAACATTATATTTATTTATAAACGTGAATATATACGTAGTCGCGTAATTCTTACGCACGACTGCGTCTAAAATGGAGAAAGAGAGAAAGATATGTACATATGCAGTTGGCTAGAGAATGGGAAAAATAACGTAAAATATCAACGCGCGAAAAGCATTGCTGCATAGGCTTCGTCGTCCACTTTATCGCACGGCTATAAAACGACATGTAACACAGTTTAGTACAGTCATATATACTCCAGAGGAATAAACGTGCCGAGGATATGAAACGTGTCACACGCTGCGTACTCGTTCCGTCCAAAAAGTCGAAAAATCTAAAACATCCTTTTCCTTCCATGCACGGTCCACGTACATTAATATACCTACCATATACGTATGGTAGGTACATACACACACCGAAACGATGATCAAGGTGTTACAACCTTACAACTCTTCGTCTTATGCCATTAGGCCACCAACAATACGACATGACTTCACAGCAGGGTGCAACTGTATCCTGTTACAGATTCATTCACAATCAAATAATTATACCTACCCTCCGAGTTGCGGAGACACGATATGTATGTGTGGCGAGTGTCGTAAAGTCCGATGTTTTAGTGTCCCAAGAAAATCTACCCTCACTCGAATAACTTTGGATCTAGCCGACCGATTTCAATGAGTAATTTTGCACTGCATGAACACCTTAAACGATTAGCAAATACGCGGTATTGAGTTCGGACAAAATTGGTCAAAGGTTTTAGGAAGGTAAAAGAAACGTGTGTTTTTAAAGGAATTTTAGTGTCTGTAAAACCTTTCGTTCGATTTCGATGGAATTCTTTTAATTCGTATGCTTCTCAATGCGTAGTGCTTTTCGGACGAATATAACAAAATTTGAGAATCAAATGCGGGAGAGACAAAGGTTGGAAATTTCATTTCTAAATATAGATCGATAACTGTAGGACAGATTTTTGCAAAGTTTAAACATAGAATCGCGTTTTATATAATATAGTATTAACCCAGTACATTTTAAGGCACGATTTTTGCCACATGTATAATTCTTTCGAGAAATGTTAAGAGCTAAGATTTGATACACGCAATCGCCGTCCTGAGATAACTACGGAGAGATTTACCGTATTCTACATCACCAAGTGAGTACATACCTATATAGTGTAAAGCACTAGTGAGATGTATAAGATCGTTACCGATAGAAATATTATATTTCTCTCGCCGACTTCCTTTGAAAGAAATCGTGTAGGCATACCGCATAGAAGTCTTCCTATCAAACTGGTATCTCAAGGTTGTTCCCGTGCGATATCACAGCAGGCTTGGACGTTATAGCTGCACGTCGTACGGCGTATACAACCGATGCATTGTACGACTCTTTCGTATGTCACACTCTCGGCACTCAAGGTACTGAACGCACGATCAGCTCGATGTTAAGTACACATAATAACAACTTTGTATGTTACAATATTATCATATGCATATAATATTATCTCGTACCAGGTCGTATGAATAGGTAGAGAAAATCATTTCCATTTCCATTCTCATTGAAAAAAAAAAAGAAAACGTTTTTTTAAACTCTTTACAACATTATATCTGGAACATTTTTTCACCTCACGGATCTTCGCTTTTACTTTTTTTTTTTTTAATTTTTTTCTTCACTCATTCAACGAGTTCAAATGTCGTATTTTTCGCGCAAAATTTCCCGACGATATGTATAGACCGTAACATTGATATATCAGATATATCAGAGTATTCTAGTGCTGCAATGCTGCTGCAATTGTTCGCAAATGACGTTGTTGTACATAACATGTCAGACGGATACTATTAACTCCTAGATATACCCACCAGGCTACTCCACTACCCACTTACCTCAACCTGCCGACTCATACCTAGTTATAGCTCTAGTCTTGTTAGAAAGTGACGTTTGCTCTGCGCTAAGTATCGCTGTTCAACGACTTACTGCACTCGTTCTGTCCTAACTGTTGTAATAACTCGCGAGCTGTGCCCGCTTGGCGATTGAAACGAGAAGAAGAAAGGAAAAAGAAAAGAAAAAAGAAAGAAGAAGAAAAAGAAACGGTTTTTCATCTCCGTAGACTTTTCCCCTCTCGCTGAGAAAAAAAAAAATGTAGGTATATAGCAAACGAAAGGAAAATTGCCCTGGATTAGTTGTGTGCTCACATCTTGGTCAGATCTGTTTGGTTATGGAGAATAAATTGTGCTTTGTCGATTATAAGTGATCGTAAAAGTGCGTATATCGACGGGTTGATAAAAATTCTATAAATACGTGGAAACGGAACGGAAGAGATGAAATAAAATGTATATATAAAAGGCGTAATAAAGTACCCGTTATTGGACCAATCTTTGACCGAAGTATAGATAAGATAGCTAGGAGTGGACTAGGTGTAGTATATGTATTCCAACTCTCTGGCTCTACCACATATAATGAAAATTCGTCTGTAACTCGCCCAGAGCAGACGGTCAGAAATAGTTATAGTATATTACCATGGGTTCTAGGCAACGGGGCGGCGATACGTGATCCGGGAGTGAAATTTGTCACGGATTTAGTCCATCCTCCTTGGTCATTTAGTTCATAAGATTGAACTGTGCCGATACACGTCTTATGGACGGGGATTCGATTTAGACGAAAACTAGATTTCGTAGTATTAAACAAAAGCCACGGCACCCGAACATTGTTCGGCAATTGTATTTTTCGCTTCTCTTCCTGTTCTCGCGGTTCTTCCGCTGTTTTCAATACCAGGTAAAGGTATGTGCACAGCTATACGCTTAATTACGAGCATTGTTGTTTTATGTACGGCCGTTCTATCGAGCGTATATGATGTTGTGTATAGGTATACGTATACATATACGTATATACCTATATAGTATATGCCGGGACGTAGGTTTACCCGTTTTACTGCGAGACTCTAATATACCTACTCGCTGAGATAATGATCGTTCCTGCGAATTGCAATTACACGATTGAGACTCGCAGATAACAAACCTTGCTGCTCGATTATAGCTACGCAGGCATACGACGTCTATACACACACCTATCATATACACGGATCTCTATATTGATGTATACCTCCGTACCTGCCATATACGTAACGTAACCGCATTGGTACACCGACGAGTTTCAGTACGAAACGAGGTACGAAACATACATTCGTTACACGGTATGAGAATTAAACAATCTTTACGGCTAATGCAGGATTTTGAACTTATGACCTTGTCGAATCACTCTCCAAACTCTGTTTCTAAACTTTGACAAACTCAGACTCCGACTCATTATGCAACGAGTATCTACATATCATGTATGTACGGAGGTCGTTATACTTTGAGTTTAAATGTGCCAAAATTTCGAGTAGATATTTGACGTGTTCACTTCAGGCTTTGCTTCTTTTCTTCATTGATATTGGAAAAATATTATTTCACGTAGATTTTGACGTCTATGAGCTTCGTATTAATTATTATTTATCAACCACACACGCAGATATGAATAATCGCAGCTGCTTCTTGTCGCTGATTACGTCATACCGTTAGTTGTAGTTCCTGTGATAGAAGCTAGAATCAAATTGGTATAAGCAAACGTATTATTGTACAGCCTTGATGTTTCTACGCTGCGATTTTCCGTCAGATTGAATTCGACAATTGGCATTAGGTAGCGGAGTAATTCGTTAATACCTATATACTCTTGTAATTACGGGTGAACGAACAATCCCTCATTTCATTCGAGCACCACCTGGGCCTCGGCATCGTCCTCTGAGCGTATAGCTCTCTAGATATTCAAGAATCGTTACATACATACGTGTTCGGTATTATAGCCCCTAATTAACCCTAATTAGCCACAATTACTTGCATAGCTACACATACAAAATGTTGAATTGAGAATGAAAATGTTTCATACAATAGAAACTGCCCCTGATATTCCATGGCGTATGATGCCCGGGGTCAATTCGAGATTAGAGATTAGCCATCCGACCATCGGAAAACGAAAAAATAGTCTTTTTTAGGATTAATTTGTAAAAAAACAACAGACGCACGTTTCCATATCCTTTTATATGCAGAGATCCAGAATCTGACCAATGTTACAATCTATAATAAAATCCCTTTCGAATATTGATTCGTAGACGTAAAATTTTGTTTCCGTGTATTATTTCGCACCAAAAGATTCGAAATCCGAATTCTTTTACTTTTTAAAGATAGATGAATTCTCGCAATGATCGATCAAGTCCGAACGTTCGGTTCGACAATAAAGCTCATCACTTTCGAGCACGAAGCGATTACGTTTTTCTCTTTACAATCAACGACGTCGACGTAGATCGCATCTCCTTTCGCGCACCAGGACCCGCGGCCCAGGGCGCACACCTGTATCTACCTACCTATACCGCGTAGGTGGCAGGAGGCGTGCGCGGTACGTTGTGCACCAGGAGATAGCTGCCGCTGCCGCTGCGGCGGTGCAATATCGACCATTTCAAAGCCTTGACTCCTAGTGACCCACTCCCCGGTGGTAGCAGCTCATCTTATGATTATCGCAGTTGGTACCTCAATTCGAGACACATTATGGGAAATGGGGAATCTCCCCTGCGTAAAGTGAAAAAATAAGAAGCTGCGATACAAGGGCTCGATATCTTTTAACGAGTCAAGTTTAAGAGACCGTAATTCTTTCTTGTATATGTATATATTCCCTCCTCGTATCTATAGCAAAGCTATTCAAAAGCTGGACAAAAAGCTAAGAAAAGACAGGAAAAAAACTAACTCGGATCGGTCCAGAGAGCGAGAGAAGTACGTCGTGAAATGAGATAAGAAGCTTTCATAATGTCGGAAATGAAACGGCTCCTGCTTCTCAGACTTCGAGTAAATTGCTCACTGAGATCATCCGACAAGATGTTCGTTGTTTTCAAAGCCGCGATTGGCGCGACCGTTCCATTTGTTAAATTGAAACGTTTCTGATGTAAGCGAGTCGCCTTTTAACCAACTGACATAGGTATTAAAGTCATGTATGTATACGCGGTAACGTTCGTGTCAAATTGCGGTCAGTCGGCTTGATTGACGGCTGCGGTGGCGATTCATTCATTTTCTAATAATACGAGAACGCGTTACGGTCAGCCAATTGTAGAAATGTCGATAAACCGGCGATCTTCTATACGCAGCCATTATGCAGCATGTGCGCCCGCGATCACGTGTCCCTTTAAGCTGCACAAAAGATAATAAACGACGGTATAAGGTTCTTTGAACCGCGTCGAACGTTTCATTCAATAATAGTAAGTAACGATAAATTGGCATCGATTAGTCCTACAGAATCGACATGATAGTACGGTCCGCAGTTTGCACTATACGCTATCATCGTCCGAACTAGAAACTGCATTTAACACATATTTGCAAGCAAAAGCCTCGTCGTATACTATACTTCGCCACGTTATTTCAGTTATTCTGCAACACGTATAACGCATGCAATTTGTGGCGTAGAGGTCAATTCCAAACACTTAGCATATCACCTCGCACAGAGTGTATAAGTACTTTCAGCTACGTCTACAGGTGATGATGTACAGTTAATCGAGCACTTGTGAAATAACGGATTAAGCTCTGCCTTTTTTTCTTTCCATTTTCGCATATCTTCCCGACAGGACCGTTAGAGGCTCGGATAGGATTATCATAAAACTGTAGGTCGGAGGCTTTATAATACTTCCGAATGAGAGAAAGAACCAACTTTCGTTCGGACGTGAGGAAGAAATTTTTGGAGTGAAAAATTGAGCCGGAAGAATGGCAGTGGCAACCAACGGCTAAGGCTGGTCGAAGTGTGGAACGGAAATTTTTATCTTCTTCATAAATCGCTGATAATCACCATCGTAACAAAGACGTATACGGTGTGCAGTCCGATCGCCCGAGGTGGTATGCGCGGACTTAAGTCATGGATAACTAGCAGCTGCTCCTAAAGTTTGGCAACCCAACTCACACCCGAGTATACCCGGGAGTTTTCATATCCAGAAATAGGAAAGGTAGAAAAGCACTACGTATACGTATGTATATACGTATAACGCGTCGGAACCTGAACTGAAATATCCGGCTACGAAATTTCAGTCTGGAAGGTGGGAACAGCTATTATGTTACGTTAGACTATAGGACGGCAATAACTCGCCGCGATCGTGAGCTTTGCAAACTTTTCCAACGCCCGCGAGTCCCTTTACGAGCGGCTTTGCGTTGCTGATGAAAATGTCCTAGATAAATGCTTAACAGTTTAATGGTTGTTGGCGACGAAGCGAACGGGAGGTGGATGGAAATTACGAAGGTATTGGTGAGCTGGCCAGTCTCCGTCCTGGCGTGCATATATCGCCGGAAGGGGCGACGAGGACATCCTCATTCTGTACCTATACCTATACTATAGATCTAGCCTAGAACACTGTAGAGAGTGCAGATTAAGATTATGTAACAAATTAACGCCAGATTTAGAATTCATCGAATTGCAAAAGAAAACATTTTGGAAATTGACGGGGACGGGGTTTTCAAGTGATAGATATCTAATGCATAAGTCTTTTTGTCGTTAGCTAAAGTATACATGTATATCGATACAAAATTTTATTGAAGCTTTTCCTTGAGATTAAATTTCTAAATGCATGATCAGGATGAATCGAGAGAAACTGCAGTGGAGATTTCGGACGATCGTATAGGTTTATTCTGAGACTCTTCGATTTCGAAAGCTGACTTTAACTCGTTTGAAAGAGCGCAACACGAATGTTGCAAAGTTTTCGCCGTGCTTGATTCTCCCTGGTAGTCGTTACCTACAATCGCCTTGCAGCTATAATTCACGAATTCTGTGAGCGAAATTTGCTGTTAACCCCTCGCAAACATTAGAGGGGACAAACGAAGAGTAACGACCACCAAAAATTTCATGATTAAATTGGATTCGAGTCCAATTTTCGCGGCATACCCATTCCAGAATCAAATTCGTTTATTATTTGTCGCGTATCTCGCCAATCTCGCGAGGGTGTATTTACCTACATGTACATTTTAATGTACACCAGCTAATATATTTAAACGGATGGGTGTATCTGGGTATCTATTGTCATCGTAGCATTCAAATCCAAATATAAAAACCGTCGATTTTGAAGGAAACTTTTAAATTGGGATGACAAAGAATGAGTTCCGCATTCCCGAACAGAATATTTCGTCAAAGACGGAAGAAATTGTTCTTTTCTCGGAAAAGACTTACTTTCACTTGGTTTTCCTTTTTGTTTTTTCTTTCGTTGAATTTTCGTGAAACGTCGTATACAAGATACTTTATGTATGTAGGCATATGCCCATACTATACGGCGATGACCTCACCGGAAGCCATTCTCAATCCCGGACTTCCGAGGAGCTTATCCCTTGCAGACTTGAAGTTAGAAATGACGTGTAAAAGAAAGGAAAAAAAACGAGACCGAATCTTTTCAAGAATATAGATAACAGCTCTTATCTGATCTAAAGTCCGTGTAGCGACCATTACTAGAGCAAACATTTAGCAACGAGGAAAAAAAATTTGACATTTGACATACGAAACGGTCGTATGTATTTGCTTTACGATTACATTATCCTTCGTTATTTCCCGATTTCCTAAACCTAAGCTAAAAGAAGCCAGCTTAGGGCTCGCCGACTTCTGGCATCTATCTATCTAACGAAAGGTATGGGTATGGACCGGTTCTATCTTATTCTGGTTACACAGAGAGTATTTACTCTTGTATACACGTTGGTAACCGCGATGTCTCTATACTTTGGTATATGCCGTATTATACCTCATGGCATACTTTGCCCGCGTGCACGAGTGACCGCAGAAATCAAGACCCCGTAAGGTAACAATCCCCTGCACACGTACCTACGGTACAACCCCATCTGTACACAGGTACCAATCTATCCACCTACCTTCCGTGTAGACAGAGGATCTATACAGCATGTAATATGGCCACTGATCTACCTCATGGCTTATTGTGTTAGTTCTTGTCGAGCGCCTGTAATTTAGTTCGAGGAAAGGAGAAGGTTAATCAATAGGTTCGGTCTAATTCACTATTGCGGTGCTTCCTGACGTGTACCTGAATTCTTCCTTTTGGACTCCTGTGTACCCTCTTCCTCGTTACGTTATAGAGAGAAATAGAATTGCGTTTGAGAAGTACGTGATCTGAAAGCCAATCAAAAACTCCCCGATTTTATTTTCTTCGATCAATTTTATCCGGCTGACCGCATCTTCGATTACAACAAGGTGATTTGACGGCTGTATGATCCCACGGTCCGATGATTTGTCTTCGCGAATACCGCTCAGGGATTTCTATCCGATTCGCTGTTCTTCGAGAGATCGCAAGGACTAACAGGGTCCGAGGGTATTTCGGCGAAAAACACGCGAGGGTGTCTTTTGTGCATATACCTATCTTGGAAAGATGTCCGACTCCTCGTCGATCGAAACCGATTCAATTTCACCCTTAAACCTTTGACGTATAAAAAGGACGAAAAAGTTCGGATGGGTAAATTTTTCGCCTACCAAACCCAAAATAGCTACTCTTTGTTGGTTTCTTACCTCATCTCCGACGGAATTCCTAACATTAGCTGAGTTTTCAATTAAATTCGTTTGCCGATAAAGAAAAAAAAAAAACAAGGGGGATGGCAAATCTCCTTTTTGGTAGACACAGGAGAGAAATAGACTTGAAAGGTTAAAGGTTGAAGTATACGTCTTGGTTGTAGCGCTCTGGGCGATGGGCCGTAACGGCAATTGTTCTCGGTAAATTAACCCCTGGAATAAGAACAGATTCTCATACAAAAATTGATTTCTTCAAAGAATATCGTCTATCCAACTAAAGGGCTGAGGGAAAAACCTTAAGGCGTTGATATAAAACTCTCAAGAAAATCCCGAGAGGTTTAAACACTTGCTTTCGAACCTATAGGTACATCTCCGCGGAGGTCGTTAATCGTCGCTCGATGCTTAAACCCACGCTGCTAAATACCTATAACAAAGTCATTTTAATATCTCGTATAATTTACCATCTACTCATTACATGTATAGGCTGTAGGAGGGAAAACCGCCTCGTAAATATACCATAACTTATTCACTAAACGATTTAAGGTCCTTGGAAATGGCTATCTTGAACATTCGCAGGCTCCGTATAGTATAGTTCGGTAATTACTATAAGTACAACTAATCAATAATCGATTCCTCTCGTATCAAACCAGGACTCTTCTTCATTGATAGAAAAGTTGGTAATAATACCAAGATATCATACTTATGGACAAGACTATCCTTGGTCATGGTTTGCAGGGTCAAAGGTCCCCCGGTGGGTGTGCTTGTTGTTGTATGCACTGCCCGCTGTGAGTATGATCGTCATATAGGCACCTAGCGGTGCAGGAGCGATGGGTATAGATTGGCGAACTATCGCAGCTTATACTGTGAGTTCGAGATCGTATATAGCGATTTTGCCGTGCCGCTGTTATTAATAAACGGTCTTAATAAGGCATGTCCGCCTGCTAGGTCACCGATCTTCCTCCACCGGACGGACGTTCGTTGTTTGCTGGCAGTTAATTCTATGGCTGATTATTCCGTTTATCGGGGGACAGGTAGAGAACCGAATAGAATAGAGATTCGTACATCGCTAGACGGATTAGTATACAAGAATAAATCTCTCGCTTAGATCTAGACCATCGATTGCGTTCGCACGCGCAACTATCGTGACACACTATCAAATTTTATGGCTATACGTATATATGTATATATATGTATATAGAATAAGACGCGAAAGCGGGTCTTTTTTTTCGCGAGATGAAAAATAAAAGATAAGAAGAGAAGAAAAAAAATTGATTAATAAATGAATAAATAAATAATTCACTGCACTATAAAATCCGTACATATTTAAAGGCAATAAAATAGTGGTAATTAAACCTTCGACTATATAATTTATATATGTTAAATATAATTTATTTAATAACCCGTACGATAATTTTATTCCCAATCTAAGAATAGGTTATCTACTTTTATGTTTCAGGTACGTAGATCTTGCGATATTAATGCTCCTCGGGTGAGTAAGTATTAATTATAATATACGTACACATTATTCATTTTTTAGCTGTAAAAAGACATGTAAATATATATAGGTACTGCTGTAGATACTCAATGGTGTAAATTACGCCCATTGGTGGAATTTCGATATTGTTTCAACTTTCATACCTGCGTTGTCTCAAAAAAGCGAGTCTAATCACAACTAATTAATATCATTCCTAATACGGCATGAGAGTAGAGCGCCGAAAAATAACATTATTTCACGTGTTCTCTGTTCGCGTTTTTTCTCTGTACGTACGCCGGAATAACAAATATTTATTATTTTACCGTATTTCACTCCGCTTTTGCTGGGGTTGCATGTTTTTCAAAAACCTACGCGGGAGTGACTTTTTACTTGTATTCTTGTTTTCACACGGTAATTGCAATTTTTCAACGAAATATTGGGAGCCGTGGGCTGCAGATTTCGTCGGTACCTTGCGCACCCCGTTTTACATACCTGTATTTCATTCACGCTCCAAATTTACAAACGGAAATGAGCTACTTTAATATTTACCATCCGCCGCTTCTGCACGCGGATTTGATTGCAGTTTTCGCCAATTTATTGTACGGATCTTTTTTCCCCGTATTAAACATATTATTCGTCATTACCATCCATACTTAGGTACACCCAGTACGAATTTAACTCACAGCAATATTACCCACTCCGGAATCCACCCACGTCTGATTTTGAATTTTAATTGAACGGAGGTAGAACCCGCGGAATTATTCAGAGTATATACAAACCGCGTGACCTCAATATCGCTCTGTGATTCTGAGGTAAGTTCCGTTCTGGTACCGGAAACTAATACCGCTGCATATACCATTAATCCATCAAATACATGAGGAACGGGAAATAAGTACCTTCTCGCAGACTCTCGGGCGAAGGTTCCAAGACCCATTCGATCTCATACCTAATCAGGTAATCTCCGATAGGAAAATAAACACACGGAGAGAATTTTATAGGAGTCATTCATAAAAAAATCTTAGCAAAAATTACCATACAGTATCGTAATGTTGGGACATACTTACAATATGGTTGTTTCTGGAATACTGTACAGGAAATATCACTAAGTCAGTTTTACTATACACAGTACAGAAAAAATCGCCTTACATTATAGCGAGAGCTGAGATCGTATATGTGGATGCACTAAACTACCGTATGGTAAATATCGCTGTACAGCATATATCGAGCACCCAGGGAGAGTATAGTGATATGTGTCCAACTATAAGATGGGAGATTTTAACATACGGCATTGCTCAAACTCCTATACCATACAGCAATCCTTATTGAAGCATCATATTGGAAATTTTACCATACGGCATAACTAAGACCTCCATACTACATATAGATCTCTGTACCCAAGTATGACAATGGTCATTTTCCCATATTGCATGGCTGAAAACCCTATACTACGTTGCAATCCGTATCCTCCTATAATATGGGAAATTTGACTATACATGTCCTCATGTATACGGGGAAAAATGAATTGTTAAATCTGGATCCCGAAGTGGACCGCATACGTTTAATATAAAATCTATGACAATTGCACTAAGTCTAACGAGATAAGTTGTTAGTCGTAACCACGATTGTGCACGGAGAAAATTAAATAATTAGAATCAGCATCCGGTTATGGTAGAATTTTCTAAAGTCAACTCGATAGCGGTGAATACTACTTCGATGATTGTATAAACAATTTGAATTGAAGCATTCGCCATTTGAAATTACAAATTTAGTATTGTAGACAGTGTAGACACGATTATTTAATTCTCTTCGTGTGGAAACGTTTAAAACAGCCATTCGCAGACTTGGTTCAATTGTGAAAGATTTTACATCGAACGCAAGCTGTCCACATATCGACTTCTATGTAATTGAATAACAGCACTTCATATTTGCAAGCAGCCGTCTCACAAAGATGCTACACGAAAACTGACAATGAGTCGTTGAAAGGGCGCTGTGGCTTGCCGGCACCAACTTGCGCGATTTTTAGTTGGAAGAAGCTCGAAAGTTACGCGACACAGTATTTGTCACTCCTGTACAGTATAGGAATTTTTCCTATACGAGTTGCATAGATTGGTCCGCGCATAGGTAGCGATACACTGTAGTCAGAGCACCAGTTCATTTTTTGAGTTACGGAATATAATACATGATGCTGTATGGTATCAATAACAATACTGTTTGCGAAGAATCTTAGATCTTTATTAGAAAACATATTATATTAGTTATTGCACTACCTCATCAACTATAGTTTCTCATATAATCATATCTGTAGGAGGGCAACGATTGATATACGATTGACATGAAGTGCTAGATTTATCGGAAGATGTACAATAATTTTAAACTTAACACTTCGTAAACGATAGTCTCTTAAAAGTCACTATCCTCTGTGTGGTAAATATTGCGAGATAATAGACTTAATTATACCAAATATTTGGGAAAAATTGAATTAACTAGGGGGCACACATTACGATATTGTAGAGGAAACCGAACAATTATAATTTTTAGAATACGTATAGTAACTATCGATTCACCTAAAAAGTAGTACGTTACTATATTTATAGCAGTCGTATGCATAAGTATAAGACGAATCACCATAGTGCAAGTATGTCCCAAGATTGCTATACGAAGTATGGGAATGTTTACCATAAAATTCTCTCAGTGCAGCTTTCTGCGAATAAGATATCCTACCGAAGGCTTGAGGTAGGACGAATCGTGGTTGGAAAAATGTCTCTGATAAAACGGTCGGAAGTGGAATTCTGTAATCCTTGAAGTAAGAGAGTATAAGTATATTTCCTCGGCTACCGATACTCGAATTTCAATTCCTATACTTCAAAGTATATACGCGGGTAGGCAGAGAATAATTGGTGAGATTTATGAACGTGAGCCGTTTCTTTGAAAAAATTGAATCTTCTCAAGGTAGGTAAGTGAATTTGAAAAAAAAGATATGCTGAGTATGCTCGGAGAGAGTCAAAGGCTAGGTTAATCCCGAGGGATTGAAGAAGGATTCGAGTTCGAGACGAGTCGATCAGGAATAAAACGGAAACCGTGACTTTTTTTGAGATAACGTATTACAGCCGTTACCTACCTTCAAGAACGAACGTGACGCAGTAAAACACGCCAAACAAGCAGCCAGAGTTTGGCTGACATCAGGGCAAGTGGGTGTTGAGTTAGCGTAACTCTGTTCATTCGGTATCAAAAGCCAGATCAACTAAAGTGAGCGAACGTGTAGGTACATACAAGGCGGTCTACGTATAGCCTATAAGTATACAGGGTGATCCAGAAGTCGTGTTGGTTAAATTATTGCATTTTCTCTCTGGTTATCCGACTCGGGGAATAAGAAAGCGAATATTATTGAAGAGAAATGGAACCTGACTTGTTTCTCGATTATAAATTTAATTCACATGCATGTAACGCCTGGCTATATGTAGGTAGGTACATATATATATCTAGTGAGGCGTAGCTCTGCGTTAACCGAGGGGCTAACAAATTACAAGGCTTGTTGTCGTTCGAGATTAACACGCGCTTACAAAGCTTATACAGAGGAAAAGCTTAGAAACCCGCGCGCCGATGCAGTTCTTTAATATTATGCAAATCCCATATGATTTATCGCTTATGTAGGCATAGGTGTGTAGTTATTATAGATATACGCCTGTACTCGTTGCTGCTGCTGCTGCCCTCGCTCTCGGTCCATAATACGATAGGTATACATTCATCTATTCACCGGAAATTCAAACGACTCGTCGCCCATGTTATCTAGCTATAGCTAGAATCAAAAGCTATGCAACCAGGGTAAACAGGATCAAACATATATACCCACATGAAAATATACTCAAACATGCAGAAATCCAAGGAGAAAGAAAAAGCCTGCTAAAAGTTTCCACCCTTTATTTCACCAACAAAGCGAAATAATTAGGGTTTAAAAGTCCTATCTAAATATGCATGTACCCTCAAAGTCATCAGTCCGTGTATATGGCCCGGGACTTGCGGTTTGGCATGATTTTACCGGACCAATTGATATGTAGTTCGTTTTACGACCTCATGGCAATATGAATGCGAATTTCGGCATTCAGGTCCCGATTTTTGAAATAGAGAATTCTAGTATCGTGGAAATTCACAGGTTGTATAAATTAATGGAGTTGACTGTACGTTGTAGGTTCAGTGGCTCTTCGGACATAAGGTAGGTACCCTTAGCTCGTCGTGGGCAGAGGTAAAGCCACGCAATGCGTCATTCCATTCCATTCCATACCATTCCAGTATTACGTGATATAGGCGCGCAATACCTACAGCAAGCAGTCTCCCTTTTCGTATAGGCTTTTGCGGGTCGTAAGGGAGGCAGGGGGCGAGAAGGGTAGACAAGGATCGCGATATGTTATAGGATTACAGCCGGACATTCGGATCTGGCTGATTTATCGATAGACATATTTTAGTTTCGTCACGGGTAGTTTTGGGGTCTCTAAAGATTCGTCGCGCGCCACGTACGTCGGTATACTGTATCGTATATCCAGTAGCTCGTGTATTAGTTTAATTAATTCAGACGTTAGTCGAAAGTGCTTGGGCAAGCCGCCTGAGTGACAAATTATTCTGACGTGTCTACACGACTACCAGATACGCCTTACGTAATCAGATGGCGCTTAGACATTATTCATTCATGATTATCATATGTACGGCGATTATTCTGAATCGAGGTATTTTTATAGTCTTACTTCCAACCGAATCCGTTCTTTCTTATCGAATCATATTCTTCTATTTACGTGAAAAACAAATTCTTCTTTTTTCTTTATATCTTTGGTATTGGATTCAAGTGGGTGTTGACTATAATTGTGTGAAAGTAATTAAAATATGAGGAGGGTTACGATTAGTTAATCTTATTGGGAGTCATCGCTCGGCCCACGTTTTCATTAAATACGTACACTTCTATGGCTAATCGTTTGGAAAGTTAAAACGGTCGGTGGTCGTTTGAGGAATAGTATTCTATGTATACGGAAACGGCTAAATTAGCCAATCGAGATAAGTCCCCCATAAATTAATTACAATCATTGCTTTGTACACAGTAAAAAAGTAAGCGAGAAAGAAGATCTCGAGGCGCTTTCTTTGTAAGTTTTATAATTGAAAAAAAGAACATTCTTACCCTGCAGTTTCCAGCCAAGAAACAAAAGCTTTCTCAGTGCTCGCTATTCGATATTCCCTTCGACCCTTCTACCAATTTACTTGATACGATTTTTACCAGAGGCAAATCTTGGAACTGAGTTTTCTCACGGCATTATAACAGGGCTATTAAAATCGCGAGGTCTTACCTTCCTAATATTCATCCGAAAACGGAAAATCCCCGTCCAATTCCATGCCTCGGGAGGTCTCTACAACTACGAATCGCTCTCCAGAGATTTCCGTCAATTTTCCAACTCTCGTTTCTCATCTCTCGCGTCTAATTTATATCTTGCTGCTTTATGAACCATATATACTATTATACATACGTTATTTGCTTCTCTCTCTCTCTCTCTCTCCACTTCGCCCCTGTACACTTCAGCAGTCTATTGCACTGTGTTCGCGGCATAGCCACCGCTCGTGCTGCTGGCACCCTGCAACCCTTAAGCCACGACCGATGAAGATGGGCAATTTGCATAGGTCTCCGCGATCTACCTATGGGCATTGATATCACGAGGGTTTATGTATGAATTGGTCCAGGTGCGTGAGTGCGTGCATGCGTATACGGACACTGCATAACTTTGTTACCCCATCCTCGACGACGTGGATAGTTGGAAATTATACGCTTGAATTGGGGTCCCTTGAAGTGGACTGCGTCGTTTGATTCGAGAGGCACATAACAGCGGCAGGAGTACGAGAGGAGCATCAACCCCTGGCGAAGCGACGCGGTAGGTATATAGAAGCATAATTTGTTTAATTGTAAAAAATTGGTCCGATCCGATTTTAATTGTGGCCATTTTTCGTCCGGCGCTCTCCTCGCCCTCTTTGCCTTGACAATCGTTCCAACCCTCGTCGATTCAGGTCCGACCGAAGTCACGCGTGACAAATCGAGTGATGAATTCGGTTGTCAGGCGCGCGCCTACCCCCGTACATTCTCCCTATTTCATCTATCCAATAATACAGCCAATGCGGGAGAAATTCTGACGAACGATGAACGGCGATTTATCAAATCGGTTATATAAAGAGACATTTTTTTCTATTCTCATCCTCTTCCGTTCTCAAACTAAAGAATTTTTTATTGAGTTGAAATTTACGAAAGCGATTCTATACTCGTCTCGTCATTCCCTCATTCCCTCATTCTTACGATATTTTCTTAACATTTGATACGACGATGACATAATATAAATCGAACTCTATTTACCCGCGAGAAGATTGATCGCTGTACCTACTCGGACTCCTACAATATCTACAACAAACACTATAAATTCAAGTCTCATTGTTATCTGGTTGAATACCTTCCGAGCTTTCATTTCTAGAACTGGATTCGCCGGAACCAGTTGGCATAATGTATATCCCGGTTCGAGGCATAGGTTACTATCCCAACAATTCAGGGTTGATAACGTGTACAATTGTACATGTATCTATTTCGAGCTTAGTCCATAGACTCACAATGGCACCATTAGGGGAAGATCCTACCGGGCATAAGGCATTTGTGCAATATTGGTCGTCGCTAAGGATTAGATCGCGCTTGGCCGAACTTCGACTTAATGAGCGTGTAAGCCAAGCAAGGAATACCGTGTATTCATTCGACTCGATAAAGAGAAAGAGAGAAGAAGTGTTAAACACGTGTCAAAGTTGTCCCTGGTTCCCGCAGCGAGTGTTGAAATGACGTATAGCCCCATCACCAATTGCGTTTGGAAGTGACCACTGCGGTAGAAGAGTCTGACGTATCTACAGCTCCGATGGGACTAGCGTACCTAAGTATAAATTTCCTTCTATTGGCAGGTTTGGTTAAATTGGTTTTCTCCACGACAGGAAGACAGTTATGTCTCCCGATAGAACTGGCGGATAGTATAGTGCGGTTTTCTTCTTTAGTTCGAAATAGAGTTCGGCGATTTACTGCAACAAAGCCATAAGATCGATGGCAATAAATCGGATCGTTCCCATGGTACCTACAGGTGCCGAATGTTTTCACATTGCGATGGATGTTTCTACGTTCCGAAAACACCCTCAAGGGCTTCCTGCGTGTATATTCCTCCCCATACACATGAAAAGGGTCATTTTACCACTGCCGGAATCCGTATCATATTTCTACCCTAATTTTTCGAGGGCGAATCGGTGGTCGTCCGGCGTTCACTCGTTTCGTTCAGTCCGATCTATTCCATTTTTAATTCCCCGAAAAGGACCCCCAACTGATAATTAACTGTTACGAAACTCTTGGCAGCCCCCAAGGCTGCAGGGTTTGTTCCCCTAACAATAAGTAATGGACACGATCTGCCGCGACACTACTCGGCTCTTTCCCTTTCGCTCGATTATGCTAATTGATTCGTTCAGACGTAACGTGTGGCTAGCTGATGCGAAAGGGGAGGTTTACGCTCAGGCTTAGGTTTAGGTTTAGGTTTAGGTCTGCGCTGAGATGACTCGTTGCAATCTGCGTTATTCCACGCTTCAGTGATGGCCAGAATACTGTCGCTCCGAGTCATGTCGCAGACCAAAATCCGACTACACGCCTCAAAATTTACACTCTAGTCGAAACTCGAAGCTATATTCTACATAAATCGAGACAAGTATCCATGCGGAAAGGGATCTTCTGTCCTTAGGGATTTAGTCAAGGAATATAGATGTCTCTGGGAACCCTTATCGTATTTTTGGAATTTTTCTTACCACTTTTCTCATGACATGATGAGAGAGCAGAGTTTGGTTTCGAAGTTTCAAAGTCTTATTGTTAACATGTATGTACATACCTGCTACACAGGCAGATTAATTTTCACCTGCTCCGTCCGCAGAGTTACTATACGCGGAGCAAGTTTCTCCCTTGAGAAAAACGCGGATGGTGTTTGCAAGATTGAATTAAGCATGGCAAAGTATAAGGTTGAAACTGAACCGCGAGATATCCCGAGGTGCATAAGTCGCCATAAAATCTTTTCCGTCCTGCCCACTACTAATATATTTCAATTATCTTTTCTCGAGTGAAATCCAGACGACGGGATTCACGCTTTCTAACGATGAGTGATTTGCGTGCATTTCCAACACTCTGAGTTTATAAAATTTGACACATTATTTCGCGTTTTTCATTCACGGAAATTCGAAAAATTGAAAGCGAAAAGATGGTATGCTAGAATTTTCATCATATTTTTTCGTTACGTTTATACGAGCCGAAAAATAAAAACTCGTTAACACGAGTAGAGGTAAAAAATTTATTTCGATTCAGATTTCATCAGTATACACCCAATTAGCGATTGTTTGTTACACAATAGCACGTGATTAGTCCGAACACAAAATCCGCAAACAAACCCTTTGACTACTACTCCCTGCCAACTTACATAAGTAAAAAAAAAACTATAGGTACATGAAAAACGGCGATGTATAGGTACAGGACTTCTACCTATACCTATAACCTAACTCATAAAAACCTTCTATCAAATGAAAATTCCGCATTGTCGAAATTGCCAAATCCTAAAAGCGCCGGGATTAAGGGACTACGGAATCACTATTACACGTGCTGTGCTGTGTGTATAATATGGACAGATATTTTCAGGGTAGGTACAGAAAGAATCATCAGAAGAGGGGTCTTGGGTCGCGTGCTATTTACAATGGACGTTGATTCTGTACGATGCAATGCTGTGTAGTTTTATATACCTACCTAGCTATCTACGGCATACGTATATACCTATACCTACACGGTAATAAATCTACACGATCGTGCATGTGAAGAGGCATCAACCCTTGCGCATTTCACTCTGTCATAAACGCACTTGTATTTTTTCCTCCACATATGTATGTGTGCAGCTTATAAACTGCAGGTAAAGGATTCTCCTGTATTATACCGTATGGCTTGTGAAATGAAATATTATAGAGACAGACGGACATTAACGGGAATTAACCTCATAGTCCGATGACCGGTTCAGTTTTTTTTTTTATATCTTCAACCCCATTAGCGGGACGCGTGGCACAATACGCTAATCAAAATTTCCTGCGAAAGGGTGACCAGTTCAATGGTGAAAAGAATTTTATTAAATAAGTAGCGACAAACGAGGCGTAATGGAGGTACAAGGCGGGGTGGTAATGAAACGCATTTTCCATATCAGTAGAGCGGTTCTTGAACAGAGATTTTTTTCGGATATATCTGCCTCAGAGCTGTACCTGTATCTTCTTGGGTTTGAAATTTTCAATTCCCTCTTGGTTTGTGTAAAGTTGTTATTTTTCTTTTACCTTTTTTCCCTTCTCTCTTTTTTTCGCGACAGGTGTCTACGATATCTTTTTCAACACTTCAACACTCTTCATTCGGGGTTTTCTCCGGCCAGGCTGTGGATAGGTTTGATGTATAAAAAACTGGATTTCTTCAATACGGTATCCAGGGTCTCTAAAAAATACAAAGTTTATAGGTAACATCGCGACAACTTTTATTGCCAATAATCCCTCGCAGATTTCATTTCATATCTCATCTATCCTGGATATATCTTCACAAAATAGCAATCGGCTTTCCCACATGCTTGTGCTATGCAGGGTCTGATACAAAACGTATATCGTCTACTCTACCGCCTCGACATAACTAGGGCTAAATATCTTCCAGAGGATCACTTTAGGAAATTAGAACAATCTGAAGCGTAACATTGCAGAGGCGCCGAATTCCCCAGACAAACAAACTCACCAACCAGATGTTTGGAGTCACCCACCGAAAACCAATTTCAGAATAACAGTCTTGTGCAATAATCTTAGCTTTGTTTTACCTCGAGAAAAGAAAATTGTATTATGGCTAGTAGAAATTAGTTATCATTACATTTAATCAAATGTATTTCTAATATATTGCGAAATTGATTAGCTTATACCATTGCGAGTCTTGCTGCGCAAATTGTGATACAGTATACCTAGGCATAATTTAGATCACAGACTATTAATGTACCAAGTAGTGGAAAAATATATATAAGAGCTGACGCCATTGGTGGTCAGAGAAAGACATCTGCCAGGCAATCTACCCCCTGGTGTTTAACGTAGCCGACGACTCTGTGGGGAAGGTCTTCCCCCCCCGGTCGGTTGAAATAGAGGGTGATCTTCACGTGATCGACACTTTCCACAACGAGATGGAAAATACCCTGACACCGTGAATGGGGGCACAATTAATTATTAAAGAGATGCTGTACTTGGCAGGTCAAGAGCTCGCGAATAAACGATCGATACTCGTCATGCCGTCTCATCACTTTTCTCTTTACGTTATTATTTATTTCTTTATCTGATGAAGCACACGGATGAAAAAGAGAAGGAAAGAAGTCGCTTCTTTCGGGCCGGATTCAAGTTCCGAATCTCAAAAGTCCCGAAATTTTTAAACGAAGAACACTGAATGTTCTGGCCAAAACTTCGAAACTAATAAGGGGTCGAATTAATCGTTTTGAGATTTACTTTTTGGATAAAAAGTTTCAAAATCTTATCAATTATTTATGACATAAAATTCATCGAGTGAAGTAGATAAAGTGGATTTCCGTAAAGAAGGTCTCGATTAGAACTAACTATTTCTTGTCTTTACACCCTGAAATATAGAACGAAATTTTCAAAGTTTCAGGCCCTCGAGGGTCAGACTTTCGGAGCTTTAAGCTGTCTGCATTCCGACCTTTTGGAATTTTAATGTATTAAACTCCAACGTTTCCAAAAATTCGTAATCTTCACCGTTCGTTGTACCAAACGTCGAATTGAAAAACGTCGACTAACGTTGAAGCAGTTTCCGTATCGGATCGTAAGATTGAACGGATTCGAGATGTTGTGCCAATAAAAAGAGAGGTGAATCTTTATCTATGTACGTAAACAAGATACCCTGCTTTTCACGTCGCCGTGTATATAGTCGATAGGTTTCAATCTAGAACGTCGGATAATTTTCTTCGCCTCTCGTATATCTCCTTTCAGTTTTTTTTTTCTTCTCTTTTTTCTTCCCTTTTTCTCCCTCACGTCGTAGCTTCCGCGCCAATCATCTTACCGCTGTATTACCTCAGCAAGCTAAACAAAAGGAAGAAAAAGAAGAAAAAAAAAAAAACAAGTTTCCTTCCATATAGGCAAAGTTTCCAACAACTATAGCGTTCCGCTACCTAACGCACACGTAATTTCCAATTCTGAATTCCGGGCGAAGGAAGTTTTCGCAACTTGAACAACCGCGACGTCAAATATGTAGGTACATACTACTTACATACATAGGTACACAGAAAATCAACAACAACAAAAACAATAATGATAATAATAATAATAATAATATACCCTGAGGTCCTGCACTCACTCACTCAGTCGTATACTTTGCGCATAGCCATGAGCCTGGCAAGATTTCAACTGGAATCCGACCATAATGTATTGAGTAACACGTTGGTACACATATATACCTGTAATTATACAAATTGGAGTTATAATACTTGCACGCTTCATGCTCGTGCGAATAATGTAACCATCTAATGGTAATGGCTCGACAATTCAGAACTCGATACACCGCTATAATGATCGGTGCATCGTGAAGAGACGGGGGAATGTGTACTGGTAACCCAGTAGCTCGTTACATACCATATATTATATATTATATATTACATACGTGTGCCAAAGTATGTATTTCCCGATGTTTTATTCTACACGGTCGACTGCAGCAGCGTGCTGTAAGCAAAAAGAAGAATCGCGAGGTATTTTACTACAAGATAAAAAGATGGAGTGATACGCGGAGGCCGGAAAACTCTGGGGACGTATACGAAAGGAGGGCTTAATTTGGGACAAGTCTAAAGATAGAGAGACAACTGTAACTCTTTGGTGTCGTGTATATGAGGGAATGAATTATGAATGAAGCTTGGGCAAATGTCGCTTTCTTGAGCTTCTATTTTTAAATCCTTTTTACTCGGAGATATTCTCTCTCTCGAACAAGGCTGCACTTGTGCGACTCTCATATTTCTTTATTTTACATTTATTTCTTATTTTATATATATATACTAAGGTTCATTTTCTACTGACATTTTTTTATTTAATCAAAAATATGTGCACACACCTTAGAAATATCAGTCTCTATATGTACTAAAACTGCAAAGATTTCGTTAATTTATTCAATCTATCCGTTTTATTGCCAAATAATAATTTTCTTCCTCTACCAAACAATAGCGTATTTAGAATCTACCTAATTATATCCGGAAGCATTTTTCGCGTTATAGACAATTAGGTACAGGTAGTACCTGTCCAGTTCGTGGTTTACTCGGGATTTACGGTTCTTCTCCGAGTTGTTAGTTTGTTATACCCCGCGCAGGAAACTGACTCTGTTTTTTCTCTACCTACCTAAGCAAATATCACAGTCATATTATTTACTTTGGCCCATATTTCCCCTCGGTATGAGGCTCGTATACGGTGCGGCCTATTTTTATTTATTTATTTTTTCCTGTACGCAAGACAGGGAGGTGGGTCAGAAGGCAGGTTGTACCAGTCAAAAATGCCTCTGGCTAAAGTACCAAATCAAGAAGTACAAGATTTACTCGACTGTAAACGAGAATCGCAATGCATGTCGCAATTCAAAGTCTGCCGGGGGCAGTACACGCACGTCAATTCGTTCGAATCGCATGTGTATAAAAATTGAAGCACATCATCTAGACGTATGCATATATCTAATATATAGACTCCGAATGACTGGGAAATAACCACGTAATAATTTGCCCCGAGTTTACCTCGCTTACAAAAATCCCTTATGGTCCATGAAAGACCGTCATTGTTAGGTAATACCTGGATCGATTATTATTTTCAATATCCGTATACACATTGATTAAAGGAATTTTTCAATACCTCGTGACCCCGGAGTGGTTCAATTAATTGTAAGCACGCAGGGATTGTAAGGGTCTGTAGGGATGAAAAAGCCGAGATTTTTCCCGGTATAGAAATATCTGTCGACACACGGGGATCGGTTCGACTTCAATATCTGTAGGCGACGCGTTGTACGGTGTTTTTCAGGAATTTTTGTCCCTCATCGCCTTGCTATTAATCAACTTTGTTATTCAGCTAGGTATATCTTGACGA
This sequence comes from Rhogogaster chlorosoma, assembly GCA_944452935.1. Taxonomy (NCBI): domain Eukaryota; kingdom Metazoa; phylum Arthropoda; class Insecta; order Hymenoptera; family Tenthredinidae; genus Rhogogaster; species Rhogogaster chlorosoma. The sequence goes on along the minus strand of OX101801.1, from coordinate 19,370,866 downwards.
TTAAATAATCCGAGGAAAATTTTTCGTAATTGAATAAAATAGCGGCTAATTTAAATCAATCAACGACGAAATAGAAGTAACAGATGCGCCACGATCATGCTGCAGCCTCTCCCGCACGTTGAAGAAATTAATGCGGGGCCGCAATCCTTAAAAGGTATTTTAAATGTTTCTTAACTGACGACGCGACGATCAGATGGGTAGAATTTGAATCCACTTAGATTTTCATATAATATATATTATATGTTGAATAATATATATATTTATGTATGGGTATATAGATGGAACTAAACCGCTCTTTGATTTTCCCAGCACGTCTGAAGATTATGGGACCCAACCTCCGGGCTGAAATTAATATCGTAGGTATATTTTTTGACCAATGAAAAGGCGTTTCTTGTGCGATTTAACACACGTGGTGGGTATAGGATTTTAAGTTTGAATTCACACGTGCGTGATGCGGAATGGCTTGGAATTTATTAAGTACGTGGTAAGATTTACAAAATTTGCAGCGTTTTCTAGAATAAGTTTCTTGTTTCATTCTTCTCCTTTCAATCGCAATATAAATTATAACATTAGTCGAACAGGTAGGTTATACATTGAGAATGCCTCACCTGCAAAATTCCAATGCAGCACTAGGTATATAGCAGCGGGTTAATTGTCTAGTAAGAATTTACTGCACAATTTGAAAGCGCAATCTGTGCCAACTAAAATACCCCATTATAGATATATATGCACGGACGCTTCGTATAATTGTTAAACTCTGAGCCACCGAGCGTAAACTTTTAATCGCACTTACGTCGAGTCATTTCGAATAAGAAGAAAATGAAAGATTTGCATAATATCGGATAAATTTTATAGCTAGAGAGGTAGACGTACGCTGCACTTTTAACGGTACAATAATGATTACATATAAAAGAATTCTATAGCCTTCTCGTCACACTGTGGTCTTCAGGCATGCGATAATATGTTCATCTCTTTATCTTTTTATCGGAAACGGATCGGAGGATAAACCAAGCGAAAATGATCACGCTGCATTATCATCGGTAAGGTTTAACGCAGTTCTATACGCGGGTCTAAGATTGAGGCTGCTTTTCGTCCGAATTGTTCATGGGCCTTTTTTTTATCAATTAACCATCTTGACTGCTCCAGACTTAAAGAAGAAGTTAATTTTCGTGTCCTCGGTGCTGAGGGCGTTGCATTGACTATATGGAGGTCCCAGCTGTCACACACCCGCATGAATATAGGATAACAGCCTGCGCGCAAATCTTCCACAGGACGATGCGATGGCGAGACGAATAAAGTATCCTCTTCTCTTCTTTTCTCATCTCTTCTCTTCTCTTCTTTTCTCTTCTCTTCTCGTCTCGAATCCCACATGTTACTTTCGGTTACGCCTGGCGTCGGTCGACCCGCATCTATGCCAGCGTAGTATACGTCACGTGGATATTTTACACGTATGCATACAGTATACCTATCAAGCTGCACTGCCTGGAGGGCCAAAAAGTATCCGTTACACGTCGAAAACCGCTAACCGTGCAGCATTCTTCGAGCTAAATATGAAACTGTGTCAATTCGAATGTGTAATCAGAGTGCGAAATTAATCGTCGAGTATGTATGTATCGTACAGGAACCCGGTCAACGTTAGAATAAACTTGACAAAGCTTTATTCACGATCGGTAACGTCTAATCGATCATGCCTCTCATCTGCGGGATTCTATTTGACGATGAGAAAGCTTCGGATGAATAATGACAGCTAGTAGATATTTTCTTATTCTTTTTCGTTTTCTATTATCTTCCTAGACAGTAGATAGGTAGGAATATGTATGAATCCTGATACGGGGGGCTTTCTTTTAAGTGGCCCTCACGCGAGACACCGTTAAGTAGATTTTGTGGTAGGTTCAGAATTTTTCAACGGCACTTTACGTTTTTACAACCTATCTATAACTAATCCTATATATCGATTATTGAGCATCGACTAAATTTTTTCTATAACCTAGGGCAACGGCACGGGAGCGAAGACCGAACCGTAAAACTTTATAGGATCTCAGTTTTACACGAAATTTGTCTATTTCATCACTCCAGTGATTATCTGGTTTGAAAAATGACTGGATTCTTCACGGATATGAAAATATACTTATTCTACTTTAATATTACGGTACAAATACCGCTAATTGAACAACTAGTACTCTAACTAGAAAACTATTCAACTATTTATACTGAAGGGGTCGTTTATTAACCCAAATCAGACAGACTGTTTATTCATTTGCTTGTAAATTATCATTATATGATATCGAGGAAATTGAAATAAATATGGAAGCCAAGATAATTGGTTAATTGCTTTATTACCCCGGAGCAATATAATTTTTACTTATATATATATACATCGTTCTTCGGAGGATCTTCCATCTTATACTTATATACAGAAGATTTAGTTGCTGTTTAGAACTTTGCCGTAGGCTCGAGCGTCTCTTTAAGGTTTATTTAACTTTGAGAGAAGACCTGCGGAGATCCTCCGTTCGAAGTTATGAAACGTAATACCCATTTTAACGAAGCGCCATTTCTCAGCTGTGTGTGATATACCTATATAACGACATACTACGCAGGTACGCATCCCCAACGTTATATGCAAATGTCTTTCGAAGTGTATATCCTACGGAATATTCCCCTACAGACTCATTGGACCGCTCTTCTCAAACCCCACACCTATACATCTCTCTTTCTCTCTCGCCCTTTGCCCTGGGATCCTGGTGATCCTTCGGTCTTTGAAGCAAAGTGCTTCTCCCGACAGAGATCACGCGAAAATAAAATGAAAAAAAAAAGCGCAAACACACTTTACATTCCGTCACGTATTACTAAACTTTTTCATTATTTTTTAGTTCTCTTTCTTTCACGCGCCTTTTTTTCACTTTTCAACATTTATGGCTATTTGAATATTTCGAAGAACAAATGTATCTCAAATTCTTTTATCCTACGCTCTTCGCGTTTATCCATATGAAAACGATTCCACGGCGGGAAAATTCGTTCCTCAAAATATTCTCTCCGCGGCATGATTTTGAAATTCTATGAAAAACCACTAGCACAACATCACATCAGTTGTCAAAAAATACCAAAAAATATCTCTATATATGTATATCCGTCACTATCGGTAAAAGACCATTACATTTACATATATGCGCAAATATGCATTTCTGCGATAAAAAAGGAAAACAATAAGCGTAGGTACAATATTTACTGTGATCTCACCTGAGTCATCAGCTATTAATTTATTTTCTCAAATTTTTTGAATATCATCGCCGCTCTTTCGTTAACCCAGAAGAAACTCCATTGTTGAAAATATTCTTCCCGTGACATGATTTATCTTAGATGTCTGAAGCGTTTAGTGAAAAATAAGTTGATTCCCCTGCAAGTTACCCCCATAGGTTCAAGAGCAATAAAATGTATCGATTCTTTGCAATCTTTACGGGATTTCTTCCGTCGTAAAACGTTCCCGCATCTCGGTTAGTATAGGACTAAGTCTCTGGCACACATACGCACCCATATGCTAGAGAATCACAGTCACGATCATACCAGCTCCATACGTTCAGCCCCTCCAACTCCACCAGTCAAACTCAAAGCATTCTCTACGGAGGAGAGAGTATACCGTCGTAGCTACTAGCGTGGCAGTTCGTCCTCCGCCTCCGCCTTCGACTTTGACTTCTGTTAGTGATGGTCAGATACAGACTCGGCGCGAACGCGCGACTTACGAACCTTATTATTCGTCACATTCACATCGCGGTTCGAAGTTCAAGCTAATAAAACAAAAAAAAAGGAATATATATTCATATAAAAAATATTAAAAAATAAAAAAAAAAAAACAATTTCAATCCGTTGACGAAGTATGAAGATAATTTAAGAAGGAATAGTGTGGCGGATTAAAGACGATAGTGAATTTCATCTCTGAAGTGATTGACGTCGGATTAAACATGTAGATAATACAGTTCCGAAGAATTCAACAGTTTCAATAGATCGATTCAGTGTTCGAATGAGTTTTGAAATTGAATAAAAACGTCTGGCTATCTACATACTACGCAGATATATATCTATCTGATCGTACGAATTGGTGGGACAATGTTCCATTGCCCATAGGATTCTTGAAACGGGATTAATCCGTGGCTTGAGTTGAAGGTGTATAATATAATAATGATATTTGTGATGATTATGATGATAAAAGCAAAGTGTACAAAGGTACATACACACAGCGAATGAGAGACTCTTCAAGCCATCCGTTCTATCCGAGTATTATTAATGGCTTGTTATTCATGGGCGACGACTCAATTCAATGATTAATTTCTTCTCCAAGTTTATTATCCAGGAGCAAAAACGATCGGTGAATTTATCGCAGGAGATATAAGGCCGCGAGGTAAAATAAAGAGAAGAAGTATAATCGGACAGGATCGATCCCCTGTCTACCTCCTTTCATCGGCATATTGTATTATATTTCAACTTTCGAAAACACTCCCTCGACTGCTGTAGGGGGCAGACAGATATCGCTCGGTCCCCTGAATAAAAGGGTCTAAATTATACGTAACCCCCTTGGAATACTGGCTTCTTTCACGTTATACGATTATCTTCTCTTCTGTGAAGCGTTAAGAAATGATGTCGCGTTTAAACGACCGATAATATTACGTAACTCCGCGAAAATTCCCAGCGTACGATTCTAAGGATGTAAAAATCATCTAGTGTCTCGCATCGAGGGCGTCGAGCTTATCGTAACCCAAAGAAGCGTCGAGCATTCTGTTGCCGTGTTTAAGTTTTTGAGTAAAAATTATACTTGACTCACTGTAGACACGTAGGCGTAGAATACCGTTTTCTATCTGGTCGTATTATCGAAAGAAAAAGAAACAAGAAGAAAAAAACAAAACACTGTGCAGTTATTTCGAACTTATTCGTGTTTCGTTTTTGGTTTATTTTCATTTTGCGCGTCTGTGTGTCGCGAATAATTGATTCAACAGATGAGCATTTTGATTAGATTTAATACAGTTTAGTGCGCAGTGGGTTAAAATGTTGAAGATTCACATGCTGGACTACATAGGAGATACAGGGTGAGTTTACAAGCATTTCTCTCTGAAAACAATCTTTTTCATTAATACATATCTAATCGCGAGCAATTTCAATTATAATCCAAGCCTTATCTAATTGAAGTAATTGTAATAATTGCAAGTACGAATACAACTCCTTAAAGAATCCCGGCTAGTTTCTCCTGGGTGAAATTCACTCCTCGCCACACTTAAGCTCTCGCAGAATGTACATACATTTCCTACCACCACAACTGCCTACTGTACCCCTCTAGGCTTGAACCTTAATTTGCGGGACGATTATGCCAGTCTTTTCACGTCCAGCTAACTTACTATCTTCCTCGCACTCTTCGCGCTCCTATGGCTCGCGTTGTTACGATTATTTCTTACCTCTGATACCATTATATATTTAAAAGAAAACTCGCTTCAGGTATAGGTAATAAAATGGTGGAAGAAAATTCCTCGATAATATTATATTTCATTAACATTTCTTATACCGCCGCGCCCGATTAAATAGAAAAACTAGACGGAGGAATAAAGTCAGGATCATCGCTGCTAGCAAAATTACCGATTTTTTTTATTTATTTATTTTTTTTTTTTTTTATCGCTATTATTATTCTTTACGGGAACTGATACCTATATACTCGGTTTATAATTTTTTAATAATATGTAATGATTTTATACCATTAAAACACCGTTTTGTGAATTGGTACGCGTTTAATTTTTTCCACATATATACCTACCCAGCTATGCCTGTACTATATACTGCCGTGAATTACCCGCTCTACAATTTATTATCGCGTGTTTTGCCGTTAACCGACATCATCATGAGCGCGACTTTCATAATTTAAGTTTTGTAACAAGAATATGTGTATATGGCAAGAATATGTGTATATGGCACGCGCTAATATACGGTGAAATAAATTCAAGGTCTGAGTCGCTTTGGTTAAAGACTATAAACTGCTGTTTCCATTTTACATATTTTTATATTTCATTCTTTTAACTGAAATTCGTCGAGCTTTTTTCTCTCAGAAAACAGTCATAACAGCTCGTAAACGCAAATAGGTAAAAAGTACCTATAACGAATAGAGAAAAGAAAAAAAAAAAAAGAAAATTTACAAAAATGAAAGAAAAGTTTCTCATTCGTAAAATCGGTCGCGCGATGCGTACGAATAGATCGCGGCACATTCCACACGGGGTCACGCAGGTAGACAGGCGTGTCTTACGCGTTGTTCGTGCGTTATCCGTTATGGTCATGCTTGGCCCCAATCCGCGCGATTCCAGGCTGTACTGTAACGCCAATCGTATAGATATATCTGTCCTATACCTTATACGCGTAATTATACCCTATGACAATTTGTCGACGATGCAGTTTACTGCCCGATGCAGCGTACGTATAGCCCTAACTAATTATAAAACTAGAACTGACCGGTTTAGATTGAAAATTATATTTACAACTGTATGCGTGTGAGTAGGTACTTGATTTACGCTGTTTTATGTTTATCTTCGATTGCGTAAAGTCGACCCAAATCGTCGACATGAAACGCTGTCTTTTTTTCTGTTGCATTTTTTTCTTGCGTTTTTTCTTCGTCTATTGGATTTTTGTTTCTTCAATTTCTTATCAAGTGCAATAAAATAAGAGACGCGTCTTATTAGATCCCGAACTCGTGTTAGTTATATTATTCGACAAAGTTCGGCGATAAGATAAATTGAGAAACAATATATTTGGTAGCGAGATGAGAACAGCGCGTGACCCAGATCGCAAATACTCCGTATATTAATATTGGAATTTAATTGATAGTTACATAGTAAATTAATATAGAAGGTATACCTACTGTGAAAGTTCATGGGAAAAATCTCAATTTCCTTAATTACGACAGCCGTATGCATCTAGACATCGAACGGTAGTAGTTTCTCTTTTTAAGCTACGAACTGTACACCTAGTTAAGTTGACGAACGAGGTCCTCAAATAAATTTATTAACTGCAGCCTGCACCGCCGTATACCTACGTATGCAGCACATGTTACATTTTTTTTTAGTTTTTTTTAGTTTTTTTCGTCATTTACCGGAAGATATGTCACGTAAAAACTTTTTCGTCCATGCCTATACTTGTGTCTAATGCGTTCATATACGAATATAAATGTATATAAGTTCTATAGGTATTCATCATCTCCCTTTTATTCTTTCGTCATGAAAGTGTGACAGGCGAGCCACCCACAAATAATATTCGATACGACACGATCTTTCACAATAATAGGAATATTTGAATCAACGAAATAATAACCGCAAGAGCGAATCTGTTATCGACTGAATTTGAGATGTTAGGTAATAATTAGCTTCTTTATTTTCCCGCACACTCGTTAAACAGAAGGATAATCCATCCCTAAAAATTATTTATACAGTAATTTGAAGAACTTTAAATGTGAAATTTAATCTTTATTAGACCCAATTAATTATTGTTTTCTATTTATTTTGACGACTCTATTTTTTTCACTGGTTTTAACATATTTGAAGAAAGCATAGAAAGAGGTCCTGAATGAAAATGAATTTAATTATGTATATGGGAAACAGAGTTTCATGTTTCCTCCGGTTCAGTCGCGCAGTTTTGCTCGGGGGTAGGTATAACGTGCGAGGTGAATACAGTTGTGAAGAGAAAAAAGAGAAAACCAAAAAAAAAATGGTAATAATATCGAATCCGAATATCCCGAAAGACTTTATTTCCATGCACGATCGTGGGACATACATTTATCTGGAATCTGGTCGTGTTCCAAAGTAGAAAATCCTGTTGCTTCACGCACACACAGACAGCCATAAAACGCATACATATTATCGGCATAGAATTAACCTAGAATAATAAATTCCTGCACGATTTAGACCCCGGCTCTATAGCGATTCGTTCGTTCAAACGGGGAGGCTGTTGTCGTGCAGTTAATGAGCGCCGAAAAAATAACTTGGTAGAAAAAAAGAAAAAAAAAAAAAACTAGATATCTAAAAAAAAAAAAAAAAATTAATACGAAAAACCCGGTCGGATGAAAAATAAAAAATGAAAGAGGAATGAAATGATGAAAGAAAAAAAGAAAATGAAAGTGGGGTAAAAGAAGCGCCCAAAGTAGCAACGATAAATCCTGTTGCGTGGCTGAATTAATAAATCCCTCGTTACCGAATTCCTGGAAAGCCAATCGTACTTCTTTCCTACGGGTCGCATCCTCGATCCTGGCTTCCCTCGAGTGTTTCTCATGCGGTTCAAAGCGTCGCGTCGCGTCGTTCTAGTTTTTATCCTTCTTCGGACGGTATCTGTCTCGAGAAGGGCAAGTCGAAAGGGGCAAAAAATGACCAACCGAATATCTCAAGTTGTTTGAATCTTTCGCAGCTATAACCGCGTGACTTGGATTTCTATTCAAACCAAAAACGTTTAGTTTTTGATCTTCTGTTTTCGCATCAGTTTTCATTTATTTATTAATATTATCCATTCATTTATTTCTCACAAGGTTTTCTCCACTATTATCGTTTTTCTCGCGACGAGTTGACCGCCTATACCTACCTGGACCACTAACGATTTAATTTATGCGCATAATTATGCATAGGGACTCGGGTCGTACTTAGTGGACATGCTAAATAGCTACTTACTTAATCATCAACTTTGCTCTGACTGTCACGCGGCTTGAAACCAGCAATTGCAACCTCTTCGCAAAACCCAAGGAATTATCCACGGGGGGAAATGAATTTATTAGCTGCGGACGAGTCCGTGTAGATAATCGAGGCCCGAGCTGAGATAGGTATATACCTACGTATGCGGACAATGAAACACCTTCCCTCGTAGTTGCAACTTGCAGGTGTAATTTCACCATAGCCTTAAGTATTTTCGTCGAAACGTATACCTATATACAGGTACAACAGCGGAGATCGTCGATCTATTCTTTCGCGCCTGCACTTAGTCTGTTGCGGTTCGTGTATAAAAAGATTCTCATTCTTTCGATCCTTTCCACAGCTGGCATATGGGATGCCTTTGAAATTCAAGACCATTGAAAAAAATGAAATTTCAGAGGCTTCATGTCGCCCGAAGCTAAATTAGAATTACGCCATGATTTCCATTAAATCCCATACACCTATACCGTAAATATTTCTGGGAGAGCCTTCTTCTTCCTTCTATTCGACTACCATACCAAAACCTCGGCTTTACTCAGGGTAGTGCCTTTTCTGCGGTATTTCATTTATTCAAAGACCTACCGATTTGTATAATTAATGCCAGGGCTACGTTATTCAGGGTTCTTCCTGTTGGGATTAAATGACGAAATTTTAGATAAAACTTGCGCAAACCCTGAAATTCCCATTATTCCTCACTTCGATTATATTCATAAAATATAATTTTCCATAAATTTTTACCGCCCATATATATATATATATCATTAGTCGAAATATTTATCGGTTGTAAATTGGGACAATATCCCGTTTTAATAGACGAATTTCCGTTCCGTTATATCTGTACCTCAGATTTCGAACAGTATCCAGGTATGTAGATACTATGAAAAGTAGGTAGATTGAAATACCTCTGTTCAATAGTTTCGCACTATAAAAATGGCCCGCGTGCGTGACTGACGTCCGTATTGGAGGCGGGTGTACGTATAGACGTGTTTAACGCCGTCCCGATGTACCAAGCGTCGCAACACACATAAATTACCTTCAAACATCACATAGGAGATGAAATACTGCCTTATAGAGAGAAAGGAATTATCGGTATGTAAGGTCCACGTATATATACCAATACAGACTCGGCCGTACAGCGTGTAGGTTATTTGAACCTCTTGCACAACTTCTTCTCATTCCATTGCCTTAATACCTCTATTTTAGGTGGACGCAATTCTGCGGTTGTTATCGTTGCCGTTGTTTACCCAAAAACAATATCCTATCAAGGTACCACTTAACGCTATAAGTCGGTCAGGCTATTACCAGCGAGAGTCAATGAGACCTCCAATATTCCGCAATACGTTGTTTCGATAAATACTTATTGGTTTAGCATTGGGGCGTAGTCGCGTTTCTGAGAGAGTGAGAAGAGCGGAGTTCTGTGTATACGTAGATTTTTGTCAAAAATGATAAAAGATCGCAACTAAATCGAGAAATAATTGATGGAAAAAGAATCGCTGGTTTATATACACGCGTACAGACGTACAGGGTCGGACCATTAACGCATTGAGGCATACGTGTGTAGGGATAAGAATAAAATTTTACAACGGTTAACAATGAGCCACGCGTAATACGCGCACGCTTACACATGAACGACGTAACGTGTCACAACGAGACAATGCAAATTGACAAGGCGGTGGATATGGAGCGGAAGCATTGCGCATTCGTTCGGATCAGTCCCGACTCTGTTTGTTCGCCTGTACTTACGCAACCCGCTACTATCAAACAGCCTTCATTATAAAACTACATTTATCCGTTCTCTATTTTCAATCTTTAAATACTTCGTCAATGGATCTTGCAGATTTTTAATTACACCTCAATTCTGAGATCAGTTTTCAGAGATCAGAAAAATAGTTATGGGCGTATGTGAGAACGTTCAAGACTTGGCATCGGAGATCAATTGATTTAAATTTCTATTCAAAGCGTTAATTTTTTGGGGTTCACATTTTCTCGCCCCTCCCTTATATAGTTGGATATTTTGAACAGAGGAACAGTTTAGGGAAGTACATAATCCGTGTCTTTTTTTCTTTTCTTACTTTTCTATTTTCTTCACAGATCTGAGTTTATGCTCCGGGTCGTAACTCTGTTTTTATTAGCCGCGATATCTGCCCGAATTCGCGAGCGTTGTGGAACATAAATTCAGATTAAGGTGGCAGGAACGGTTATATCCTGTTCTGGCCATACAAAACGGAAAGCCGGTTCATTGAGAAATAATATTTTTACAACTGGGTGAAGTATTCCTATGCTCCAAAGTAAAACTTTCTATATAATATATATACAAGCATACATATCGTACGTATATAAATTTATTTTTCACTCAGAAATTTGATTCCTTCATTGGCAAAGTAATTTAGACCTTAGTGAATCCAATTATAATATGCACCGAATTGATTTGCTCGTATGAGAGACTGTAATGTACGGGTATGATATGACATAAATGGCAAGATCATGTCTCTATATCTGTTTAAATCACATTTCTATCTCTTAGACGTATGGCGTTAAGGAATGTTTGAAGGAAAGATATATGAGCCCACCAGACCACAAAATATGCACATCACGACTTGAGTCTAGTGATATAACTCACGTACGTACATAGGTACAGATTGCTTGTACTCGCTATAAAACTTGTATGTAGGTACACCGATATACCTAGAGGAGGTATAAAAGCGGGAGTTAATCACTAAAACCGAGAGAAAAAGTTCGGAATGAAATTCCTTACACGTAGGATCTGGTATATCTACTTTGCGGGGGAGACGGGTTTGACGTAAACAAGAAAAGAAGGATCTCAATTCTCCGCTGAGAATTCTGCGAGATATGTGAACACTGAAAAGATGCTTCAGAGTTCGACGTCACGTTTCTTCTCAAGTCCTGCTTTCTTCTTCTACTCCTTCTTCTTTAACGATATAAAATCTTGACGAGAGCTCGCTGCGACGCAATCTAACATAAGCGTTTAAAATATGAAAAAGCCCAAAATTGGACAATAAAAATGAAACTTATTGTTACGTAAAATTGTTGATAAAAAATGAAATATTTAAGCTACAACGTTTCTTCACATCTCGGAAAAAATATCTCTGGTAATATTTTCGCAAAAATCTAGTTCCTAGACGATTCCACGTCGCGACGTATAAATTGCACGAGAATTGCCATAAAGAAAGGATAAACAGACTCGCATATACATTCATATTCCTACGTCTGACGGGACGCGCGAGAAGCGTAGTTATATGGCTAGCTGGCGAATGAATGAAACTCTGTTTAGCGTGAAAAAGTATATTTCTTGAATGGAAAAAAGTCTGAAGTATATACGTATAAGTAGTTGTACCTACTGCACTGTATGAAATTTTTTAGCGATACTTTTTCTTCGCATTTTGCTTCCCTCTTCCCTGCAGCTGTTGCTTTCTTATTTCTTTGATAATGTTTAAACTTCCTGAACGGGGAGCTCGTATCGTGTTTTTGTTCTTTTCTCCGACCTGAAGAACCAGGAATCAGGAACCGGCCAAGATTGTTAACAAACGACTCGAGATAAATCTCAAGACTTTGCGGGGCGCCGACATCGCTGCTTCATATTTCAAATTTCCCTCCTCTTACACACCAGCTTCGTGTTATAATACCGAGAACAAATTGGTTCGTGATGCGGTGCTGGTCCAGCAGTGGTAAATGTACAAACCTTTGTTCTCCTTCTTCCTTCTTCTCTTTCTCTTACCCTTTCCCTTTCTCTCGGGTCTAGACCTCCGCGCTTTAAATTTATCGCAATTGTATGCATGGCAAACGGTCCTGAGGTTTGCCACAAAGTTTACCTAGACTTATGGCGATATATCTGAAAGTAAATTAGACGATTTTGATGATTAAGCATTAAGCCTATCTCCGAGGACCTTTCAAAGCTCGTAGCTATTTCCTACGGAATTAAAAGCTTTCCTCGGACAGCGTGATCGCCTATAAACCAACGTAGTAACCAAAATCCCTCTGATTCAGGGTCGTTTCGTGCATCTCTCTCGATTTTCCTATACTCAACGGAACTTAGACTTGACTTTATATCGAAATGAAATTTCAAACGGGTGTTGAAAAGAGAGAAGAAACGTGTACCTATGTATATATAGAAGTTATTAGACGCGTGTGGGCGTTTACAGGCGAGTTGCAGGTTGTTGGTTTTGCGCATAGGTTTGATTAAATTTTTATTCTTTTTCTAATCAATTTACTTTCCAAGCCGTATTTATCCTGTGAGTGATTAATAATCACAGGGGGCTCTTTGATTATTAGCTATATATTAAAAGCGGAGTGGTATATACACGCGGCTGAGTGGATTTATTCGAAAATTAATGTTTCATATAGGTATATATACAAGTATACATACCTACCTACTCGAGCAGTATGAAGTCTGTAAGCTCAAGCCTTTGCCGACTACATATATAAAGTATACACGTATATACGACCCCTGCGCTTTGTGTTTGACCTATGTGCTATAAATAACTTCACAGATTTTTGATTAATTGACTTTATCTTGATCCCCTGTTTAATTGCTTTTCAGGTCTTGATGTTTTATCACATATATTTCTCTTTTCGAACGGTATACGCTTATTCGTGAATCACGTCATCCGAGAAACCGTTAATTATCATTATCTAGATTATTTTCAAGTGCTGCAATGTACGTAAGTTCATTGAGACTACTTCGCGAAAGTCTTCATTGCAGGGCTTTCCAACACATTAAGTTACTTGTTCAGTTTCGTCGAACACTCAGGGTGATATGATGCCTCGGGAAGAATATTTTGAAGAGCAAATTTTCCCACCGGGGAATCGTTTTTGTATGAATCTACGGAGAGCGGATGATGAAGAAATTTAAGAAAAAACAAATTTACAAAAAATAAATAAATCGCAGATGACTCACGTATACGATCACAGCAAATACTACGTTGATTGCTTTCCTTCTTTATCACACAAGTATAATATTTGCGCATGTAAATGTAAGGGACTTTACTTACTGAAGGGAATTTCTTTCTTCAAAGTATTCTTTACGTAGCTTGATTTTCCATTTCTATGAAAAAGCACGTCGAGTACGCGGCATCAACTTAAACCCGAATGCTACTTCGACTCCGATAATTATTCTCACAACTCGAAAGCGATAAGGGTATACTTATATTATAGAACCGCTAATTTCGTGTATAGAAGCCTATTCACTGGCCATAACGTCACCGTATCATTAGTCATTAAACCCATATTTCCCACGCCCAAAATTTTCTGCTCTCAAATTATTATGTCCCGTATATCTACTAAACTAGCCTGGGGCTAAAATCTTCAAACCCATTCGTCTTCGATTGATTTTTTTTTCTCTTCTCTTCTTTTTTTTTCTTTTTTTCTTTTCGACGCGTTTATCGCCGTAATTATGATCAACGCCGCGCAGCAATAATTGTCATACTTTTCTCAACCTGTCAAAAACGACCGAAGGACTTCTCTCGGAATGTCTCGATTCAATATTACGCGGGTGAGTCTATTTCTGTAGTTCAATCTTGTAGAGGGAACAAGATCTCATGGGAATTACTCGAACCTGACATCCCACGGAATTGGTTAATGCGCTGCGGGCATAATCCGACATGTTTTCTGCGGCTTGCCTATATTTACCTGCGGATATACTCCAGATGTTATTATTATACGTATATATAGCCAGGATTACACTTCCACCACCAATATACCTCACCAACCCGTCTAGAATGACGAAGATACCGAGATACGACGAGCTTAGCGATCTTGAAACACGGTGAAGTCTGCATCATAGTATTAGGTATAATATTTTTGCCGTAGAAAACCCTAAGGCTTTATTCACACGTAAAATTATTCCACTCAAAATAACTTCGTTTGCGAAAAAAAAAGAAAAAAAAACGGCGAATATACTTCAAATTCAAAGCTCATACCTACACGATAAGATAAGAAGTAAAGCTGAAGGAATTACACGGTGATAACGGGCATTTCTCTTATCAGGTTCTTCGCTGAACCGTTTGCATTTCGCATAAAGAGGGAAGTTTGAACCCCTGTGCCAGCCACGACCTTCTCCACCATTAATAACGTTGGTACAAGTTTCATCGTTTAGATCGATTCCTATCGTGAAATGAGGAAGTTTGTCCGTACAAAACGATATGGGAACTGAACGGACTGATGTTCGGAAATACCGAGATCGGTTAGTGGCTGGATACTTGTATGTATGTAGCAGCTGACTAGACTCAATAATTCAGAACCACTTTGCGGTGGCAAGGAGCTTAAGCGCATCGTACTTACGGTTTATAGTTTACAGCTTACAGCTTACAGCTTACACCTACGGCTTATCTTTGCCATAAAATTGTGTAACCTTTGCTGATCTATGTCTCTTCAGTCAGGAATTACAGGAATTGGGAATTATAAAGTGGATTTTTACTTATCTTATATACCTATACTGTGTGAATAATTAATTTCGTTTTGTATACGCAATACGAGGTGAGATTGTTGCGGCTTGCTTAGTTTCATGTGTTGAGAAATTATTTGAGAAACGTTTGCGTATGTTATATTTTTCGTAATTCTTTTTCTACTTTCTTACCTCATTGTTAGTTAGGTGAATTTAGCCGAGCGTTTCGCAGACATTAGCTTACCAAGAATGGGTTTAACTTCGTATATCTGGGATATGTATATAACAAGTTAATACATAAAACTGTCAAAGCGCAGTACCGTATCCTAGAATTTCGAAACAACGTCTATGTAGTAACGAACGAGTCACATTCACCCCGTATGCCGGAAAGACAACGGCATCGAAGCGTGCGAGGCAAAGTCGGATTGGTATAATTAAAGGAGAGTTTTGCACGCCGCGCTGAAACCTCGGTACTAATTATTTCCCTATGAGCTTATATCCTTCTTCTTCTTCTTCTTCTTATTTTTCTTTTTCTTATTTCATGCGCCGGCGAGTCACAACACTTGCCTAATTAACTTTAACCGTAGGATAAACTCCTGGCAAGTATACATAGTTCGAAGTAACAAAAGACAAAATCGCTGCAGTAGTTAACGACCGTCGTAAACCTAAACGCAAACGATTTCTTCAGTTCCATCGCACCTTCGAGGCCTAACATTTTCATACCAAAGTTCGTCGGTTTAGAAGTATGAGAAAAACAGAACGATTACTCGAGTAGATCTTTCTTCGAAAGTAAAAAAAAACAAAACTACGAAAACAGAAAAGGTTCTTCTTCTTCTTCTTCTTCTTCTTCTTCTTCTTCTTCTTCTTCTTAGCAAGTTATATGTTGTAGTTTGTAGAAAAGAGAGGAAAGTAGAAAGTGAACGGCAGTTAGGTACTTTTGTATCAAATACATCCCGGGGTGTAAGACATTCGTTACATTTCTTCCTTTTTCTTTCCCTTTTTTATCTGTCTAGGAAAGAAGCCCGTTATTATATAAGCTTAACGACATTTTCATCCCCGCCTATTTCTTTTCTTCGTATTTCGTTGGATCCCTCTTCTTTTTAGGGTTGCCAACTACCCGACCTCCCTCCACCTTTTCTTCCCTTCTTTCTTCCTTCCTTTATTCCTCCCCGAAAATCGGATACACTTGTTCTTTCGATCTAATATTCATACAAAAAGAATTCAACCAACCTGTCAACGATAGGGGGTTATACAGCTCGCGTCGTTATACAGGGTTATGAACCATTACACGGCTTAAACTCCACCGGATGTCGCTTTCTCGTCTACCGAACCCGAGCTTTACCCCACGTAAACTCTTTCCTATCTGTATACAATTCTTTACGCCAAGTTTAACCTCGTCTCATTATATCATTCAGGAAGAATTTCTCATCTCCATAAGTTTCTTTACTCGCGATTATAATGAAAAAGTGAAGAAAAATTTGTAAAAGTAATCTTCGGAATTCTCGCAGTCTAATTACTACTCCTCTTTCTTTTTTTCATTCACGACTGTTATACAAGAGTCCTAGAGCATCGCCACTTGAATTGAATCTCGCATAGTTAAATAGCCGACTAAAAACAGCATGTGGCGATTGCCTAAATAGGCGGATAGTGAATAGAGTGTATGCCTTTCCGCTTTAATCGTCTTCCTCGATCTAGAAGCCGGAACATTTCGCTCCCGTATATAGGGGCGGGTAAAGAAACTGGCATATAGGTATATATTCCCATAGGTGTGAACGTAGCTGGTTATAGCGGATAGAGAAGGGAAAGAGAGACTGTTCAGTGGAGCAGTTAAAGAAAAATAAAAATAAATAAAGAATAGTTTTTGCATATCAAGTGCTAGTAACGTAATCCTTTTGTACTTCGGACTTCGTTGCAGTACCGCCCACACGAATAGAATAATATAAAACTTGTCAACCCGTGTATAGGCATGCATCCTGTGATCGTTGTAGGTACTTATTCAACGTATTTATACATATTGTAGTCCTCCTGGCTCGCCACGGTGGTGAATTTAGTATTTTACATTTGCAGGTAACGTGTACAGGTACAGGTTACCCATATAAATGTACATTCGTAAGCGTAGCTACCTACAGGTTCAAATATTAAACGGATTTTGTACGGGTACAAAAAAAAAAAGAAAAATTCGTTGAGAAAACTCTTTCATCTCCTCACTCGGGGTATTTGAAGCGTGTAGGTAGGTAGGTACATACGTGTACCTATACCTATAGACGAAAGGTTACGCTTTGGAATTTTATGAATAATGGATTTTGCTAAAAAGTCTTTACCTTTCATACAAAACTCAAAAGGAGAGAGACCAGCTTACGTATTAACGTTCCCTTTTCTTGCTTCTGAAACTCGTATACGGCTACTTTCGAACAATCTTGAAGATAAGATGAAAATAAAATAAATATATATATGCAGAAAAAAAGAAAAAAGAACTTTCGCCCTCTCTAGGCGACGTGATGTATGATCGAATGGAACACACGGTACGAGGGGTAATTTCATTACTACGGAAGCCGATCTTCCACCCAGTTTAAATCTGATTGTCTTCAGTCGGACAGTTTTTTTTACTATCATTATATAATTATCAACATTTTTAAGACACAGTCCTGACGCTAGATTATTCGATTACACCTGGCGATATAAGTCGTTGTCGTTGTCCATGTCCATGTTCACCACTCACCGGTCAGTGAATAGGTGTGTGGTATAGCAAAGAAGGGACATAAAGGATGTTGAACGTGCGACTTCTCGAGCATGTCTTACATTAGGGTAGGATTGAACCGTGACTGTGAAATTTTACTAAAGAAAGTTAGGGAGACTGTATATAGCCGGTAAAATACTTCCGGTTCCGGTCACCACCCAAAATTTAACCCTAGATAATGTCCGCAGCCACCTTATCGCGGTTATGAAATGCCGAATGTTTTCATATAAGTACCTCATACGTATAGAATTCAAATAGTAGAAAATGTAATAAATTCTTCTCTGCCCCTACGTCGTCTACATGAATTGCGGTTTTTTTTTCTTTTACATTCGTGTCACACTCGAAAGAAGGCAAAAAAAAATGTTTCTTTTTCTTTTTTTTCCAAATCGAACCACGTAGGTACTACCGTCTGCCGCAATTTCCTGTTTCCGAACCATTAATTTCCCCCTGCTGCAGGTCAACGTGATTCTGCATAGAAATGTTTGGTTTTTTTTTTTCTATGATTTTTTGCGTTTACTGTCAGAGGGAACCGGCTAGGGCTCAGCGGTCTATTCAAGTGTCCTACGAAATATTTGCAAACCCATTGTCATCAGGGCAGAGCGGTTCTCGCGTAATTATAGGCGACTACAGAAGCTGGGTATATCTAAACTAGAAAAAAAAAATGGTAAAAAATGGTTTGGTCAGTGGGCGTGTCGAATTGGTTGAATCGTAACGAGGTCTTTATCCAAAGCTGTCAATATCAGATCTGCGGTGAGTCTCTCATTTTTCATGTCATTTTAGGAGTGCATCCAAGTCCCATAAAGATGTCACTTTCATTCTTTCCCCGCGGCTCGGACATGATACGTAAAAAAACAAAAATCAAAGAAAAAAAGAAAAAAAAAAGATAGCTTTCTGTTACGAAAATCGTATAAATATCCTTCTGGCCTTATTTTATCGACTTTCACCCGCAATTTGTTACTAATAACTTCCAATCAATCAATGAGCGCTGCTGAACCCGCCGGGATTCAACCCATAATCCCACAGGATAACCAATAAATAGAGGTACAGGTACTCGATCACTTATCTGACGTGCGAACTGAGTTAGGGAGGATTCGAGAATCGGAGGAGGAGGAGGAGGACGAATTGTCATTAATATTTAACACGATGCAGGGATTTTGTATGTATATAGGTTTATTCGTATTGAGCGGGCCATATTTCGAGGGAAGATTTCCCGAGAGAATTTAAGACCAAATTTCCATTTCCAAAAATTCAAAGACCCAATAGTTTCCGATCTATACGATAGATCCTACAATTAGTTGATAAATCGCAGAGCGTAGCTATAGGTCACATAGCCAGCTTCCAATCATGATCGTCCCGTCTGTCTCGCACCTATAAATTCTGTGATCGGTAAACTAAGATCTTTCGAATCTTGGAAATAATTGCTCATCGCTATTTTAATCACCGCGGCGTGGACAGTTCTTTACCTCATTTCGCGCTAAACTCATCTTGTAGCAATTTATATCGCAAAGCGTTACCTTGCAATCAACATTTTTACGATACGGTATCACACCCTCGGATAAAGGGGATATCGGGGAAAAATATGAATCTCAGCTGAAAATTATTCAGTTTATTGTTTTTCTCTTAAAATTATTTTCAAAAAATATAAAATTTTGGCAATCTTCAACAAAGCTAACCACTGTTTCCCGTCCCCCCTATATACCACCTATTCTTTCGAGTCTTTCCCTACCGACGCGGCAAGGCAATACGGAATACCGTATGTATACGTCGGATGAACGAAACCAGTTCGAATATTATTTAATACGCTGTCGGGTGAGATAATATTTCGGATTACGACGCCCCTGCGGTGACGGCATATGAAGGTAGGTATGTGTGTACCGGATTCGCACGCACGTGCTTCTACTGTATCCGGCCCTTGTTTCTCCCTTTTGCGTGTCGCCTTACCTACTTATTATTACCATTTTTTTTCTTTTTTTTCTTTCTCTCTCTCTCTCTCTCTCTCCCGACTTTTTTTTTTATACATCAGGGATTTTCGGGAATTTAACCAACAGGCTATAAGCAGCAGACAGGGTAAGGGTGAGAGTAAAGGCCGATAATATGAAATCATATATACGCAGAGACCACAATCCCTCTCTACTCGGGGCTTAGGTGGACTTAGAACTTCGCACCCCACAGATCTTCGGGTTTTGGTTGAATCCAAAGCCGGCCCTCCCCCCCAGATTTATCTCTCATTCTTTTACCTATTTTTACCAATAATCGTTATACACTAAAATCACACACTCGACCTCATACGCATTTATACACGTTCAGATTTATACATTATTCAGTTCCATTATTTTTCTTCAGGGACAATCTGTTAGCTGAAAATAGCCGCTGGGCCTCGTTGATATGCTTTGTGGTATAAATATTAATATAATTAGCATACGTAATATCTTCAGTCATATTATTACGAGCTGTATTATAGATATACCTAAGTGTTTCGTGTGTGTACGTATAGAATTATCGCTTATAGTTGTATGTATATATATATATTTGTTTGTTTTTACTGCGATACAATAATTTCTATTCGCTGTATCATAAATGATTTAATAAAATAGGGTGAACTTCAGCCGAACTGGTTAGCGTTCAATGTTGTTGCCCGTCACTAGAAAATGAAACGTAAGTATAACGAATAATCTATAAAGAATAGGCAGGATGTATCGGACCTAGAGATACAATATTAATATCATAATGCTGTAGTGTGTACAACAATGGAGGCATTCAGCCCTTCCTTTACAATGCACCGTTGGCGTGCATTTGAGCATCAAACACTCGCGCATGTAAACTAGTTCGAAAATTCTCTTACCCCATTTTTTTTCTTTTTTTTTTTCTACTTACTTTCTCTCTCTCTTTCTCTATATCCTTCGACCCCTTTCGAATTGCCGCGATTGTATATTGGCCAACAATCGAGAGAAGAGAAGAGAAGAGAAGAGAAGAGAGCCAACTCTACGTTCTATAACACTGTACGTACGTACCTCATATTGTACGATTTTATACCATTTCTCTCGCTCTCGCTTCATTTTGCTTTGTATAAATACAGGTATACGTCGGTGTATTATACAGAAAGTTACATACTTCAACGTCTGGCTATATAGTCGGGTATGGTCCGCGTCGAGTGACGTGAAAATTCGTCACGTCTATCACAACACAATAGGGTAGACAGGCACAAACGCAGAGTCTAGTCAATCCTTGCTGTCACAAATAGCGTGCGAAGAACGTACATACATACCTACGTATATATACATATGCACATGTATGACATGTGCCTTTTGTTTTCATATTTTTATTTGGTACGTCACAGGCGTCTGTCACTCGCCATTCACAGTTCAGTTGAATTCAGTCAGTGATTCAGTGATTCGGTCACGCTTTGGAGAATATTCTAATGTAAACGTCGATAAAAATTGAAGGGCTGCAGGATGCGGAGTAGAAATTATTATTTCCAAATAGCCTGTCTCGTCGTAGCGATTTTCACTTTACGACGCGGTGACGCACGCTCGAAATTCGAATTATATATCCAAGTGCAAAACGTGTGCAATTTACGCTTTATGGTTTATGGTTCATGAGCTTTACGACACTCGACTCAAACCTCGTCGACGCAACTACCCTTTTAACGATGAGATACGCTATATGCTCGCAGGCCACCGCAACGAATCTTACGCTCTGCTTAATTTATTCTTCTGCTCTTATAGATCCTGGCTCGAGGCTATATCCTCGATTCGATTTCAATATCGACTCCATTCCTACTCGAATACACGACAAATCTCATCATGTACTCAAGCCCTAATCGAGGATTAATTTATGCCTACGTACCGGATGACGTACCTATTAATATTCGCCGTGGTGTAGAGAATGCCGCATCGCTAATTATGCATCATCATATTACGACTAATTGAACCGTACTCGCGAAACAGAACTCTGTGCTTGATATCCTTCGTTTTTGCACAATTTATCTTACAGTCATTTAGAGGGAAAAAAGGATGAACAAGAAAACACGAATGTGTAGGATTTGCCTGTTCTCCAAACGGCGATGATATCCAACTCGAATGTAGGTCGAAAGTGTAGGGATGTCATATCTAGTAGCAGTGTTGTACTTTTGTTCCGTTATTACGGTCAATTGAATTCAGTAGTAAATAGCGCTTGTTACACGTGTTGTTTCGGTGTTCTGAACTCTACTCTAATTGAATCACAACGGCATAGAGTTACAGATATGAACGCGATAATATCAGAAGATCAAAAGTATTCTAAACTTAGCGGCTGAAGGTATATATCTACTGCCGACAAGTTTTTATCCCTCAGAATTTCAGACTCCAGCTTATTTTCCCCCGGTTTATTGTACAGGGGTAAGGGAAGAGTGATTTTCAGGGATTTGTCACGTTATTGGGTGAAAATCAAGACCCTTTGTCGTACGGAATGTGTATATAGGTCCGGAAATAATCTATGAATGAAGAGAAATCGAAATTCTATCCTGAATTCACCCCAAAAATTTCGTCGTGATTATCCATCGCCGATTAACGTCCGGTGATTAACATCCGCCCACCCTAAAACCTAAAACATCCCTTGTATTTTGATCCCGAAAACGCCGCAGGAGGGGAGCCCCGATACAAGTTACTTTGCGGTCATCCGCTACATTCGTCCGAAATAACTTTCCTAGTGAATTGAGGATTACCTTATTTCATACCGAGCCTCGCCGGCCCTTCTGACGGTCAAAGCGCTCGTTGACAGCTCGCAAAGCATCATCGTATAGGTATAATAACCGCCTCCTGCTGCCGTGGGCTATAAAGGTGTCACCCAGCGAATTAAACCCTTAACAACGAGTGGAATAAGGGATCATGCATATTAGGTATACACGAGCGGACATCGAGAACGCGTGCGGCGCTTGTTCACTGGAGAGAATTATCATGAAAATTATTGACTAAAAATTTACATCGTGCAGAAAATGCAAATGAAAAGGGGCTTGGAGATTATTTAGCGTATAAAATTTCCGCCTCCCTTTGATTTAATTTTGGCAAAATATTATGCCTTTAGTAATAAGCTGTAGGTACATACCATAGGTCGAAAATCACGGGCTGGAACAACGTGAGTTACGACTCTTCGCGCCTTTTCTGTGAAAACCCTTGTTGGAACAATTATACGATTAGAATATTTCAGGTAGGCAATTTTCCACGCGAATATCCTCCGCTGGTTTAGCGAACTTACGGCTCTCCTTTACACGGTAGCTATACCTGTATACCGCGCGTGCCACGCGTTTTATAACACAACCAGAGTCCCGGCTCTACCCTCAATATAATATGAGCATGAAAAGGGTAACAGCGAAGCTATTATACGATGCGGAGCGAGGAGAGGTCAGGGGACGAGGATCACGAGCGGAGGAATTAAAGGGTGGAAAGGCTGGATCAACGTTTGACACAGTTCTTTTGCCACAAAATAAATAATAAACACATATACATATATATATATATTTGCGTGGACAGATTTTTATAATTTTTTGAATTTTTTTACAAAATTTTTCCACAATTCTTTATGTATAATATAAGCTGCAAATTCATCTCGCTGAAATCCCTCGGGGAAAATATATATACTATAATTTAATGTTTCGCGGAATACCGACTCGTTGAAGTCTATCTCGCTTCATCTGGTCGTCAATTAATCAAAATACAGTATATTTCATGTATAATTGAGTGGCTTGAGGTATACGAGCTAGGTACCTATAGCCGTTGGAACGTAGGAAGAAATGATATTTATTCTCTTGTATAACAAGAGAAATTATTGTATTTATAGAGGCAGGCATAGTGCTGCATGGATATTATACAAAAGTACAGAATATGATACGTCAGGTTTTATTAGTTTGGTCGGGTAGTAGGAGGGGCGAATTTCCGATCTTATCACGACACTTAATAATTACTACTAGTCGAGGGGCGGAAATCTCTTACATGCTGTTGGTTATATGCATATACGCACATGCCAGCACAGTGACCCCTAAGTTCATAAGCGTATATATATATATATATATACCTAGATTTATCTATGAGTGAACTGTCATGCCAGGGAAAAAATATTTTTAACAACAAATCAATTTTATTTGGATTAACGAAGAGCGTAACTATGCATCTCATATCAAAACGTGTCCCGGCGGTAAATTCGTTATTCAAAATACTCTCATCGTGACATGGGCGACGATTATATTAATTACATTCTACGACAGAAATTGTACGACCCCGTGGGGCCCACTGCACAGTATCCAATCGTTCGTTCGACGGTGTAGACATGAATACATGCGTGTTCTCGTCGGTTATCTCTAATATTAAAAAATACACTCCCAACTGTCGATTAGTATTTGGTTAACTCATGCATTCGTGCGTATAATTTCGATTTTAATTACCTATATAGGAGGTTATTAAGCCGCTACTAATCGCCGAGCTTATCGTTAGAGTGGAATATTTATCGATGTAGAGTCGAGAGACGCGTATATACATACGCATTGCGTAAAATAGCCCATATATATATATATGTATATAATAAAATATATACATATAAATCCCTGGAGGAATACGCGTGGCTTATTTGTTGCCTGATGACGAAAAGAATGGCAATCAGAGCGAAGAGGTCACATTGTGTGTCGGTGTAGTTTACGAGCGGTCGCAGATGTCGGGTTTCGAGTACGCGTACTCTGCTTCTAGGTATACGTGTATACCTACCTTCTATGGTTGAACCTATATATGTAGCGCATTCAAGAGACATAAATTATTGCTAGGTTTCATTCGATTTTATGAGGGTTTTCTGTCTTTCCTATACCAATCTGTTGCTTGCTTTATACTTGCAGGAGTTAGGTATAAAGTACGCGACGATATCGATCCAACTTACATGTATCTACTTTTTTTTTTTAATTTTTTTCTTTCTTACAACACATTCGCGACATTAATCGTAAACTTTATTTTCATCATTGTCAGAGAGACCCTTCCGCGAGATTAGGCAAAGGTAACGCCTAGCAGTAGTAGCTGTGGGTATTCACTTCTACATATATACGGTTTCGATTAGTTCTGGAGCGCGTTTTTTTACCCTGCTGAATTTAAAAGGGATTTCCTATTTTCGCATTCTCTTGTTTGCTTTACACGCTTTCGTAATCCTTTTTAGTTTTATTACTTCTGCACATGGTCCGTTACTACATTTCATACATCGGTTCTTTCCTCATCTTCAACGCCTTGTGTCAAGCTGTACCTAATCAACTAGATTATCGATATAAAATATTCATACGAGTTACGTTTATGTAGATATATTGTATGTTAAAAATATACTCAAATCTACAATTATTTCTCAATTTTTTAATTGCATAAGAGGAAGCTAGATTTTTGATCGACAAACAACGTAAGGATATCCCATTCCATCTTTCTCTAGCGGATACATTTATTCTCTCTTCTTTTTCGATCTATCAAAAAAAAAAAAGAATTAGTCCTGAATCTTCCTCTATCAATTTTTTAACACGCCCACTACATACATTACATTTATATCTGTACATGCGGTTGATGAAATGATGAGTCTCACGCGTCGATGAGTTGTTTTCAGGAAATAGCAAGAAATTGATGAAATTCCAGTCGGTTTATCACCGCCGTTATAGGCGATTGAGAATCAATCACAACACGTCATCTCTTTTGTCAAATTCGCATGCATCTACGTAGATCTGTACCAAACGCGAGTAGCACTCGATCGCTGCTGTACATACATCACGAATGACACACATCCCTACGCAGTATAAGAATCGCATGCATACGCACAGGATGCGACGATCCCCCCCTCCCTACTCTATACCCTCGGTACACTCGTCCATCGGCAAGCACGCACCGTGACGCACCATTCACTACGAGTTCTCTCCGACTCGTCCGTCAGTCTGTGCGTAACGCACGAGCAGAGAAGATCACGTGGCGTGTGTTGTTGCGTGTTTTACACTCCGGCGTGCGATTATCCTTCGGTTTTATTCGCTGGAGTTTTCTTTTCAAAAATCAGTGAATTTATGTCATAATTTATAGATTCGTTTTCTTGAGTATTTAGTTTCGTGTGTATTTATTTGTTTTGTTTTTGTTTTACAAATGTGAAAATTATATACAGTGAATAAAAGATAATCTCATAGATTACTGAAGATCGGAGATATTCTTCCAACTATCTTATATGTCCTGCGGTACGACGATGAACGCGAATCGCGCGTATTCGGGGCGATCGAAAACCCAGTGATCTATAAAACGATTTTCACGTCGAATTTACACACTTAGCGAGTGCCAGATTCGCGCATCTGAATGCCGGTGCTAGACGGTGGGATTGCCAAAAAACGAGGAGGTCGCGGGCGGAAAATGAGGATGAAACTTTGCACGCCCTCCAAGGAGTCCTATACTCTGTTGACAAAAAAACGGTATAAATATATTTATTTTAATATCTCTTTCCACTTATATTGTAAATTGAAGACTTATACCGATTTCATTTCTTATCTTAGTTGTTTCAATATTTTCTATACTCGGAAATTATTTCGTTTGAATGAAATTGCGGTCTTACTTTACCCAGTTGAACGATAACCCATATTTTTCCCCCATTTTATTCGTCATAAACGTACATACATACATCTTAGATTTCGTCATTAAGAGCGGGTGTGTAAGAAACATACATAATTACCATTATATCTGGGACACGAAAAACACGTCACTGGGTCTATCCGCTCGTGAGAAGCGTAAAACGACCGCGAAAACTTTCGAATAGTAGACGATTAAAAAATCCCCAATAACGACATGAATGACGCAGATATATATATACATATTCACGTGCAAAAAGAAAGGAACAAAAGTGTAAGAATATCCTCCCTAAATCTTTAACAAGGACAAAACCGTCTCGGAAACATCCGGTATACACATAAAATACTCGCGATTTATCCGTAGCTGGAGTTCATCATTGCGAATAAAATATTATACCCATAGATTTGTCTAAGAGATTGTTCAGTTTTTGAACACTATACGAATTTCATTTTTATTTCCTAACGCGTACAAGGCCTCATAGAATATATATATGGTATATAATAAAGATAAGTTATCGTACATACGTATAGTAGTGTCCCAAATACATTCCACGTCGTTTATAGTAGCTCGTTCGTTAGTTTTCTCCGACATGTGGGTGCCTCGTATTTACAAGTATTATGTATCTCTCTGTGTAAGCGAGCCTTTGCAAGAATTGAACAAGTGTTCTTATGTTCCGGATTCTCGTTTAGTGGGTGGAGGGTAGCTCGCTATCGTTGCTATCACACTGCACTCGGTTTACTAACAGCTGTTTTGGTTCCGGGCGTCTTTTTCCCTGCGCCTTAAGCTTATCTTCTTTTTCTTTATTTTTTTTTATCCACTTAATGCCGCGAACTCCCCAAGGCATGGCATCTCGCCCTGCTTCATCACGAAACCGTGAATCAAACCTCTGTTATAATGTATACCTACACATATCCGCACTCCGAAAAACAACTTAACGTTAGCTCCCATTCGCCAGGGAGTCAGTATTATATATATCGCAGATTCTCCCTAGTACCAGACGCCCCCAAAGTTACGCGATCAATTATCACCATTGTTATATGCGCCTTCGCCAAAAGTTCGCTTCCCGAATCTCAGCGATACGGGGGATAAAATTCCTCGCGAATTCTCCCCGATCTTGAGATTGAAATATCTCGAATTTTCATTAATCCCGTGAAAATCACGCCAGCTATATTCGTAGCTATATATTATTCGCGATTCTCTCCGTTAACTCGACGTTGCGCGTTAAATCAGAGGTTCGTCGAGTATATCTATATAACACGCCATATTGTATTACTCATATACAAAACTCCGGATATTCAATTAAATCCTGGGACAGTAATTCGTTCATTCGCTAATTCGCTAACTGCAGTATACACGGTTCACAGCTCTTCGTAGATACCTATTACTGATATCACGTCTCATTCATTAGGATTTTATTAACTCCACGTACGTACATTTAAATACGTACATCGAGAGAATCGCATTTGCAGTCTCATCCTTCTCTCGTTCTTATAATACGATAATACATGAGGAAAATAGGAGGATCAACAAGTTTCCATGCAATTAAGAATTTCTTTTTTTATTTTATTTCGTTTTCTCTCACAGGAAGTTGTGACTTTTATTTAATATAATGTAATATAATATATAATCCATATATAATCTACAATGTGTACAGTTATATACATATATAAAACTGAATTAACATACATATATTGTAGATACAGATGTATAGTAGAGTATATAATATGGAGAAGAAGAAGGAACGGTTGAACCGTGTTAACCTTTGACTACTTCCTACGTACGATTCAGCGCTTATATGGTTAATGGTTTATGCAACGGGGTCAACGAACTGTGATTTCCTTTCTTATGGAAAATATGCCGGGATTAGTGTATGATAAAAAAAAATATGCATTTTAAACTCACTTGGGGAATTTTTTTTCAATCGATATGTACATATATTCAATATTTGCAGAACGTAGTTAGCTAGATATATGATTCATATATTTTTGTATCTGTTAGAATTGTTTAGACGATATTTCCTTTCGATTTCCTTTCATTATCGTTCAGATAAAAGGCGATGATGAATTTCCATTGACTTTGCCGATTTTCTCCGGCTTAGGAAGTATGTTATGTTATGTTAGCGGAATAATAACGAAGGATGACGTCAATCGTTTGATAAAATTTGTGACGATTCCGTTAAACAAGGATAGACAGTGCGTGAACGAGTAGAGGAAGACAAAGCTGTCAGCACCGGATATCCTCTTTGGTTTTAGTGTGTAGTCAGCGTTTGTCAGTATTATAATATATATCTATGAAACGCATCGAGACCTTGTCATTTTTTTTACTTTTTTTGTCCGTACAGTATATATCACGACGGTGTAAGTATGTAATATTTACGTAAGTATGTGCATACGAATAAATGGAATGGAATATAAAGAAGGAAGGAAGGAAAAGATGAAATTTTGGAAATTGAAAATACATAATACATCACGTGTGTGCAAACACGTATTTCCATTTTTAGAACCGCGGATGGTATATAATAATAATAATAAAAAAAAACAGAAAAATGAAAAAGGAATCTCAGATGACTCACGTACGGTCACAGCAAATACTTATACGCTGATTGCTTTCCTTCTTCACCGCAGAAATACATATTTGCGCATGTAAATGTAATGGACTTTCACCGATAGCGACGTATGTGCTATAAATATCTTTCAGTATTTTGTAAAAACCGAGGAAAATATGCTGCATAAATGTATTAAGGTGTATGCCGTGCTCGTGGTTTTCTATATAGAATTGCGAAATCATGCGGCTCTAAGAATATTCCAAAGAACGAATTGTCCTTCGAGGGATAAGTTTTGATTTGAATGAACGAAGAACGGATGATCAAAAAATTTTAGAAACACTGGGTCGAAAAGTAGAAAAAAGTTTGGAAAATCACGAGCACGGCATCTCCTTGAAGAAAAAACTGAAGCGAAATGTAGAAAAGCCAGTGTAGGTATACACCCTAATTTGAAATTCGAACGATACACTTTTGGTTTTGTTTGCTTTCTTCGACTCACCGCAATACGCTGTATACATATACTGGGGGAAAGAAAAGGGCTCTTCGAGGCAATTGCACGATTTATGGAAGGCAGTTTATTTACTCGCGGCAACGACAGGACCCCGTACGAAAACAGAACATATATAAAAATATTTATACCTACTAGATCAGGCATGATTAAATATGAATAGATTCCACAATACCAGAGATTTATTCTCGATAAATTGGAGCTGTTTCAATTTCCGTTGAAATATTCGCTTTTTTTTCCTTCTCTCTGTCTCTCTCTCTCTCTTTTCTCTCGTTGTACGTAAAATTATCGAAGATATTTCATCAACTGAAAACTTTGTGCAATGGGTACGAGTCACTTAGCTAGTTGCAGCAGTATAGTATAGCTTTAGCTTTTAAATTATCTCTTTACCTTATCGGAATCCTTTCTTGCCTAGAGTGCACGCCAAACTTTAACCATCTGTTTCTTAGCTTGTAGATAAAAAAAGGACCTTTGACTTCGAAAATTAAATATAGAATGCTGCCACGCCAGAAGTTGTTTTACGCTTTTGATTCCAAGACATACATAAACCGTAAAGTATAAACTATAAACCATAAACCAGTACCTAAACCGGAAGGGAATCGTCGTGGGGTGTGCGGCATTATTCGAGGTCGAAAACGTCGTTTTTTTATTTCCCTTAGTTTCCTTTTAATCTACGCGACCTTTGCCACGAAATTTTCCGTCTTATCTAATTACGTCGTTTCTGTTAATTACCATTTCGTTTATACCCTGTCACATAGCTTCTCGTAATACGTTACAGCCTTCATCAACGTAAGCCGACGACCACGGCCGGTTTTTAATTCATTCTCTCGCCGTTGTAGCTTTTAATATTTTAATAAACGTTATAAGCTATCTCTACAAACCTCCAAGATATTATCAAAAATTTACGTCATTCTTTACCACTTTACGCACCGAACTAATTCGCAGAAAAAATAGTTATACCATGATCGCAAGAATCTGGGAAAAAAAATACTGCAAACAGTCTTATCCATTAAACGCGATACGCTGCTATCTATAGCTCCTGCGATTTCGATACCCGGAATAAAATGAAGTGTGAAATATTCGCGTATTCATCGAGTCTCTTGAAACTGTTCAATTATCCTGGAATTTTGGCACATTTCTGCGCTCCGATTGTCCTTCATGCTTTGCTTTACTATGAAACGAGCTTTTGAACCTAATCTTGATTCCGCTGAATCGGAAAAATCTTCTTCTCCGTCTCCTCGGACTCTGACCAACGGAAATTACATCGAAAGTATCGTCTGCAGGGGGTGTTGCTTGACGGGAGTCAAGCCAAGACCCGGGCGAGGGTTTTCGACATCTGGTCTTCGGTTCCGTTCAGGCTGTAGAGCAGACCGGATCGCGCTCGCCAGACCCCCGATGTCTTCGAACCTTTCGAAACTGGTCTAAAAATACTTTCCTCATACCGCGCTTCATCTATAAGAATCTATATGATCGTTGTCTCGAAAAACCCGGGGCTAAACGGTCGTAAGGAAACGCGACTAAATCCGAAGAAGAAAAAGAACTGACTAAACTGATGCAGCTCAATAAAAATTCTTTTCCTACACCTTTATCGATTGATATACAATAGACGCGCGCCTCGCATGTTCTTGCATCACTTTGATATACAGCCGAATTCTACTAGCGAGAGGTTTTTGACCTCCGTGGATTTCTCTAATCATTTTTTATTTTTTTTACATTTTTCATTTTTTATCCGTATCACGAGATAAGTGAACGAGCATTGTATCGATACACGCGTGATATGATTGTAAATTAAGTGAGAAAACTGTGGTTAAAAAATTGCTAATGCAAATCAGTCGTTGAATTATAATAATGAGATTTTTTCGTGATTAAAATAGAAATTTTTTTCTCTTTTAAATACGGAGCGAATTAGTAGCAGAATTTCATTTTGCCTCCTGGTAATACGCCGCGATCTTGAATCTGAATTCCATCCACGTGTTGTGTAAATTACACGTTACCACGTTAGATAGCTACTGAATCACTTAAGGTATCTACCTGGCTCCAACACCGTTCCCCAACTTTATCGCGATCACGTAACTTTCCTGTCTCTATATCTTGTAAGAGTTGATAAACAAAAAGAAAACTAATAAAATTAGAGAAAAAAAAGAGAAACCAAAAAAAAAATTATTCTCCTCGCACGGGATCGTGTCGAAACTTTTTTACCTAGGTACCAACCTACGATGTGTATGTCTATGAAATTTGCTGTGGAATTTTGCGCTTTCACATTACGATTTAATAGGCAAGATTCCGTTTATACCATAAAAGGTACCTATAATTCTATTTAACATGCTACAACGCATTCTATCGCAATGTCAATCAACGCGTTTTATCTATTGGTAAATGACGAAATAAAGAAACGAATAGATTTACACCTATACCATTTACGATTATAAAACGTCGAAGTGGGCATTTTAGTAATGAATTTTATAGCCTTTGTACCAGAGCACTAAGCATCTAATAATAATACACGAAAATAGTTGGATATACAGAGATATATAGAAAGAAGAAATTAATCTCTCTCGCTAGCAGGAAGTGGACAATTAACTATATCGTCGCCCTGAAGGCGCATCTCTGTTTTCTGACTCACGTCGACGCGATGAACCCGCGCCCGTGCTCTCGTGCTCTCGTGCTCGTGCCCGTACCCGGGTCGGGTGACCAACGGTCACGGACGAGATGAGTGGACACGAACGAACCACCACCCTCCTGTAGGATGGATAAAAGTGTATAGCACAAGTCTAACCGGGGTGGCTTCTACATATATCTACAGGGCATTCCACGGCGCGATGACATTAGGTCAATTGACCAGTTGCGCCCACTTGTTAGTTTCCATTCCCCTTAATTAATACCAACCAACAACGAAGAGCAATGGTTATGCCTTATTATTTACCGACGACGTTTATAGAATAAACCGATGAGATATCTTCATATGAAACTCTATTCCTAATCACAGTATCATTCTCTTCATAGCTTTGTTAATAAATTATTGAGCAACGTGTTATAGATCCATGCTTTTCCATATATAGAGTTTGAAAATCATAAGATTATTTTAAAGGACGAATTTTTCTCGGGGAAATCAAAGAATTTGACAAGTTTTCGGTTTTTTAACAATATTTTTTGACGTAATGTAATTTTGATATTCGATGGCTTGCATCATCCTGAAACCAGCTGTGTAAAGTTTGGTGTTAGGTAAATTTGAGTAAGCTTGAATTTATTCAAACTTTGTTAGCTCGTCCCAGCTGCAGGGAGTAAATTACTCTAAGCCAATTTACGCATTAAACGTTTAAAGATAAACTGGTTTCATTCATCCCACTGTTACTACTTTGCAACGGAGCAGGAGATACTGCTAGGAGAATTAACAAGACTGAGAGAGATTTACAGACCAACTTTTCACGTCTAGTTTATCGGTAGGATTAAACTATTTTATATAATATACGATTTAGATCGCAATCTTAATAAATCCAACGAAATACATACGACCCAACCGCAATTTTAAACATCGTATATATAACATGTATATACACACCCTTCGCACTCCACCATATCTATTGTAACGTTCGACAATATGTAATATTCCGAATGCCTGCAGGTCGAGTATATCCTGCGCAACGCACAATCATATATTTCATACGTATATATGTATATATATATCTATACATACGCACATTCGTACGCGATCTTTTGTACTCTGATATAGCGTTAGGGCGGTCACCAACTGAACCACCACTTTTCACACCCCATCCACTCGGGGGCTAGTACCTACCTATGTCTATAGATAAAGGTATATATAAAGGTATGTATGTACATATGTGTAGTGCAGGTATAGGGTGGATACAAAATCATCGACAGAGGTCCCACATTACTCTGGCAATTGGCGCAATTATATTTTTGGCACGCTTATACCTTATGCGTGTCATAATCCTTCGGATCATATAATAACGTGGAGAAACAACATATGCGAGTTTAGATTACAGGCATTAGTCTAATTCTTGTATTGGACATAGGAGAACTCCCTAATTCCTGTATCTGAAAGGGTAATTTTTGCCTTTTACCGAATCACACAGTAGTTTGAATGCGCGGGTATATGCCTCCTTTGCGTTATACCTACATAGAAGCACGAATGATTTCCCTAATCGCATTTGGATCAAATAACCTTCCAGCCAGTGCAGGCGGCACGGCAACGAATTTACAATCGACGATTCTTCGGTCCGATGAGCGAACCCGTGAGCATGGAATTATTGTCGAATTGTTGGTAAGAGCTGGAAGGACGTAGGTTTTTCCTGGGCTTTGTAAACGCGTCCGCTATACCTCGGGATTGTTCAACTGCGTGATTTGACCCACGTGTAACCCTGCCATGGGTATATAACCTCGTACCATTTGTGCCAAGTCGTTCGATTGGGTGAACGCGATTTAAAAACTAATTGGAAAGAATTGAAGGAGGAATATTACGTGTTTTTCATTTTTCTTTTTATCAAATTTACCGGATAAACAAGAGCTAGGGGTACTCGTATAGCGATAGAATGGAAACACGCGAGGCATATGGGTACTGCCGTTGGTTTTTCATCCCTTTTCACTCTCTGTTCCAACCCCCTTTACTTATTTCATTCTTTATTATTTACCCGCTGCCCTTATCGGCGAAATCAAACGTTCGAGGGAGTATTCGCTAATTAAATGAAAATTAAACAACGTCATGTGTGATGGCACGAGTCATCGACGTATACCTACCTACCTACCTACCGCCCCTATCTACCGTTTGATTTAAAGGCCAGAAAATTAACATATTTGATGCTCTAGCAACGCGGGGGGTGATGCATGCCGCGTGTCATCTGTCCTAGTCCATGTCCGAGTGAGTCAGATTAGATAAAATTATACGTAAAACTGAAATTTATACGAATTTATTATTCACGCATCGTATTTAGAAACGGACGCGTAGACGCGTATGTTCATTCCTATATAAAACTGAACGAAAATGTTTCTCGTATCGCGTCACGAATCGAATCTACGATTAAAACGCAATTTACGTTTCCTGGATAAAAGAATAAAAATAAAAAAATTCTCTCGTTTCGATCATTCGAAAGAAAAGTAAAGAAGAATAACTTGATACTCATAAATATGAACATTTTTCTATATGACTATAACAGATAGAAATTCGAAGCTCCGATGGGAATGCACCTATAATCCGCGAATACCGTAAGCTGGTTTCCATACAAATATAATACATCGCAGGTAGTTAGGTAGGTAGGTAGGTACGACAGTCCGTGTATATCATCACATGTATGCATACACAGCGTAGTATATTAAGCTCGAGTGGGAAAGATGAAAAAAGATGAGTGTCGAGGATATGGAAGGACGTAGGTATACATACGACACGAAGGATATATCCCAAGCGGGAAAAAAAGGGATGATTATTCTTTCGGTACACGAGAGCGCGGTGCAAAAGGCGTGAATATACTTTTGTCGGGATGCAAATGTCAATATGACACCGCCACGCTACGATATATACCTATATACCTACGCATACCCTGCACAATACCAAAATACTCTTAATAGTAGTAATGAGCAATGAAATATGGTTATGCAAATTAGAAAATGAGCAGAGGTGTGGGGAGGACAGCTTCATACGTGTATATCGCTCCCTCTATTTCACCCCGCAATGCATTCAACATATGCGATGCTCAGTTAGGCTTTCGCGTATAGATATACGTATACCTATATATATATGACATATGTATAAAACTGCAGCCACTGCACCGCATAAGGAAGGCACATGGTATTTTGTCCACTTGGTACCTCGAGAGCAGCGTAGCTTTAAATTACACTCTCTTTTGTTTAGTTTTTGTTTATATTTTCCTAGGTGACCATTCGGTACTTTTCACCTCTCGACGTTAAGGTAGGTACTATGGGTACTGTAGAGTGTAGTTATACTACACCCTCCCCACTCGTAATGTTGGAATTAATGGCCCGTTAATGCCGCGTGTATATCTCATACGTACGTGCATGCCTAACTCTGATATCACATATGTCGCGGGTACTTAGGCATTTCAATTTGAATTTTTGAAACTGGTTATAGCTACCTCTGACCATACGTACGTACTTACGTTATGGAGCTGTACACGTTACCGTACCTCCTCATTATTATTCGCTATTAAATTTACCGCCGCTTTTACTATAGATCATTATTTCATACATTTCATTCTTATATTATATAGAAGACCATACAATCACGTCGAGGCTGACTACTCCCTATACGAAACTAATTATTTCATCATACCGCATAAAAATTTCATTTTCTGGTTGGTTTTTTGTTTTTTTTTTATTATTATTACCCGTTAATTACCAGTTAACAATTTGCTTGATGAACCATTTCGACAATTTTTTTATTTTTTTTTTGGAAATTATAGTTTTTACAATATTAGCTTCATGACTGCAATGATAACTGTATACTACACTGCAAAGATTGATTGATAAATGATCATTGTAATTTTTTTTATTTTTTATTCAACGCTTCGCACACGAGCGCAATTATCGCCTGTTTCAATCATATCTTTTGGTAACACATGATTGACGAGCGAATCTATCACTAGTAACAATACCTCGGAGGCGTGGTCACGTGGTCGGAAGACCGTGACAAGATGGGAAATAAAAAGATAAATAAAAAGAAAAAGAAGAAAAAGAGACGAAAAAAAAATACAACAAAAAGACGACAACGATCCATCAACGTTCAAACGAATGACATCCGAATGACCAAATTAACATATTCATAGAAAGGGGGTATTCGTCTAGGTCATGGGAGGACATCTGCCAATCAAATGGGTACCCGCCGACTTGGCAGACTATAAAAATACAAAGCGCGTTGGTCTATGTACTAAATTACAGTTTCATTCAAATTAGAACAGCCCCAAATGACTCTTGGACCATATTTGTAGTCGGCGCGTTTTGACGTTTGTCTAACGGTGGCAAAGGCCAATATAAACATAATTAAATACCACCCCGACCTCCAGAGTTGTTCAGAACTTGGTCCAGGTGTAATAACACCCAAATCCTGTTCACTAGTAGATGGTACATATAATTAAAGTCCAGATACATCCGAATATTGTCATTCTGCGAGACCATTCGGTACAAATTGGAAGAATATTTTCAAGAACGAATCTTCGGGGAGTCATCCGTTCGCCGCTTATCAAAATTCAAACGACTTGACAGCGGAAAATTAATTCTTCCGAATATTTTACCCGTGGAATATGATTTTGCAATGCGATAAAAAAAAAAAAAAAAACTATTACGATATCACCATAATACATTCATATATGTACAGCATATTTTCCTCGGTTGTAAGAAAATACTATAAGGTAAATCTATGGTACATACGTAGCTATCGGTGAAAGTACATTACATATACATTATATTTTTTTAAATTTCTTTAATTTGTTCTTTTTCAAATTTTTTTATATCATTCGCTCTTCTTTAATCCAAATGAGAACGATTTCCCCCGGTGGAAAATTTGCTATTCAAAATATTCTCGCCGTGGGATAATTTTCCAATTCAGTGAAAAAGATTACAGGTCTAACAATCTAGCGTCTCGGCATTTCGTTCCCTGGAACAAAACCCGGCCTGGTAATTGTTTATTAAATTTAAATTGTTTAATTAGACGTTTTCTACGGAAGTTCGTATGAAACCCGACCCCATGGGAATACCACGCGTTTCATTGTAGTTTGTTATGGTATGAACGTTATGACGTACCATATCGTATGATAAATACACACATTTCACATTTTCCTACAGCCATATCCTTCCCTCTGTTTATTACAGTTGTCCTTCATCTTTTTTCTTCCCTTACTTTTTTTTTCTTTCTTCCCTTCTTTTCATTCCTCTTTCCAGTCCGCGCTCCCCGTAATAGGGTGTTTGTTCTTTACTCACGCGGTACCACAACTCTGACGACCTCGGTAATATAATTTGGCACGTGGCTATCGCCCCACCAATCTACTCTAATTAACGCAAATTCTTCACCAAACGAAGATAGCCAAAGATGTGAGAGTATCCAAGGTTAAGGCACACGTTTTCTCCGACTCTGCCATACAATAATCATCCTTATACCATATACATATATTCTGAAAGTAATGACATAACTTCCTATACGTATACCCACATAAATAATTATTGATTAACATTATGACACGCCCAAGAGATCAGAGAAACGAACGTATCCTTGCGCATATATATTATTATAAAATTATAATTTTCATTTATTGCCCGGTATATAACGTACATATAGTGAACAAGTGCATGGTTTAACTGCAGCACCAACATTATTACACCAGTGCATTCTCATATTTCTGATCTTATATGGTCAGGAGTTCGCATCTGCTCGCTTATAGCACGCCTTATAGAGACCTTATATGAGAGTAGTTAATTGTTAATTACCCGACTCTTTACCTGAGGTGAACAGTAACGAGTATAAATATAATTCGCAGCAGGTTATTATACCACCGACGATATATATCCTGTAATCTCTATATCTAGCGCTCGTGCAGGTTCAAAAATTTTCTACGGAATTATCGTAATACGCAGAATTTGTTCCGCTAACGATTTCAACGCGAGTGCAGGCAGATATCCTCGACGTATGTAGCGACCCGGGTATTTATAGGCTTGTTAAGAAATTGTATACAGTTTAGTTATAGGTGAAAATTTGAGGCGGTAGACTTTGTTATAATTATATAGGGAATAACGGCTGTTGTTGAGGCAAAAAGGCACGCGCGCTACCCGTAGGTATAGGTATATACATTCTGATTACTGCCAACGTCCCGTCTTTTAATTTAACAGATGATGACAATAATAATGATGACCCTAAAGATCACGTTGTATCGGGTACAAGAGCGAACGAACAGCAGCTGTCCCACTTCGATTGGGCAGATGTATTTCTTTCGAATCATTCGCTCGCCGCCATGGGGTGTCTTGGAAAGCTTTGTCTCTGACTAACCATTACGTACAATTTAAAACCATATTGTATCGTCTTATCGCTAAGCCTTTACCACGTCCGTCCGGTTCGAGACCGAGAACTAGATGCCTGTCGTATATTTATTGTTCTTACTGTCTACTGATAAAGCCAAAGGCGCTCGCACAGAGAATGTTGGAATATAGTTTGTATTAAGGCCAAAGGCAGCGAGATATTTTATAATCTTGTCATTATTATTATTATTTTTATTAAAGAATATATTTCCGCGATCTAATGATCTTCGTTCATTGGCTATTGTCATAAACTATAAAAAAGTCTATCAACTACAACGATTTAACAATCGGATTTTTATCTCTGTTACAGGAGACAGCAGCTCGATCAATCGGTCTACTGCAACTCTGACCCGAGACGAACTGATGAAACGCAGAACAGCCGTGTCAATCCGGATAAAGTGAAGGTATTGAATAATAACTGTTTGAACTTTTATAATGAGATTCTCTTGTCTTCTTTTCCGGTTTTTTTCTCCTTTTTCTTGTCATTCATGAATATTCCATGGAACGTTTTTCCGCGCTTCCATTAGACGGACTTTAACTGCACACGCGGCAATTGCATACATACCTGTGTACCGGTATACGTATAATAGAAGTTTTCTACGTTTTACGCGAATAGACGGGAAAGTAGAGATTTTAAATGTTGGTCCCGGCTCGTTTATTTCCCACTTACTAAGCCGCGGTTATTATTCTTCCACGGTTTTTGCTAACTGCTTTAGTAAGTACTGCACCAGCGCAAATTGCACTGAAATTTATTCAGTATACCGAGATCTGTTTTAATTTTAATTTTTTAATTTCTTTTGTTTTTTTCAATTTTTTTATTCATTTATTCTGAAATGGATAAAATAATTGAACAACAAGTATATGTACAGAGTTTAGAATTTATTTCATCGATACTTTGAACATAAAAGCAGGAAAAATGGAATGGAGCATGTCGGA
Organism: Rhogogaster chlorosoma; assembly: GCA_944452935.1. NCBI lineage: Eukaryota > Metazoa > Arthropoda > Insecta > Hymenoptera > Tenthredinidae > Rhogogaster > Rhogogaster chlorosoma. The sequence continues at coordinate 19,331,426 of OX101801.1, read as the reverse complement.
TGCATGCGGTATTGAAACTTCCTCCAAGGTTTTTCCGTGGAGTATGAGATAACTGACCAGAACTTTATCATTGTCATTTACGCGGAAAATCACCAGCATCATTTCATTTGTCGCAACTGGAGGAATCATCGTTTTATAAATAATGAAGTTTATCTAGTACTGAATATGGAAGTGAGAGAAAATTGTTACAATTTGTGACACAAGCCTAATTAGAGCGAAATAAATAACGAGACATTCAATTCTTGTTTCCTGTTTTTTTTTCAGGGAGCAACACAGTCCGAACACCTGTTCGAAATTTTGGAAAGAATGCAAAGCTCCCGACTTGACGATCAACGCTGTGTATTACCTCCTTACTTCTCTTCTCAGGTAAGTCACACTCTCTGGCAAACCATTCGCAATTAAACGCTGTGTATGACTCTTGAACGTTTCTCGTTTGGCCCTTAACCTTTAACCTTCAACCCTCAACCTTTAACCCTTAGCCGAGAGCTCGTTGTCGCAAAAGCTAGGAGCTGAACTTTACCTCTTTTCTTAATCCCTACGTGCGTATAGGTGCCCTACGGCCTACTAAGGTAACGTTTATCCCTAGCTCGGTATAATTCTAATTAGAATTTATACGCCGGGTTGAACTATCCAAGGAAGAGTTCAAGTTGCGTAATTGAACTTCGTCACTTTGCTGTCTTAGGGATTAATCGTGATCATTCCTTCTTTTTTTTTTTTTTTATTTCTTTCTATTTTATTGTCATTTTTTTTTTTTTACATCACCACAAGGCAGAGATTCGATGGATAAGATAAAGAGCGAAAGAGGGAATAAAAGAGAGAGAGAGAAATAAAGAATCTGTTTAGTAACGCCGTTCGAAATTACTGCCGATACCCCGGGGCCTGGGATATATATTATATAACTATTATATAGGCGTAGGTATATGATAACCGTTTACAAACCCAGTCAGGAAATATCGTTAACGATTGTTAGATGAATGAACGCGATTGGATTCGCTTTTTATCCCGTCAGTGATTTAGCCGAGGACACAAGCCCGCGGCTAGATACCCAAAGATCCAGTCGTAAACGAAATCGCCCCGTCATTCGAACATAACTAGCAATGCCTAATATTGGCGAGGGGTATAACACATACGAGAAGCGTTTATAGTTTTTGAATTTCAACCGCGACAGGGAGTTTGAAAAAAGGTCGATCAACTATCGTTAGTTTTGTACAGGGGTGTAATTCTGCTAGTCATTTATTAAACGTTGAAACACGTGTGGGTATACTGGAATCATACCGTGAAAAGAACGAAAGAATGAAAAAAAAAACAAAGAAAAAATTGTATTAATTTCTTCACAATCAGTTAGGTATTCGTCATTATAAAAGTAACGGCACGGATACGTCACGACTCAATCCTCTTAAAATTAGCATAATAATTGAGCAGGAAGTTCGCAGTCTTGGACTAGCACAATCGAATTAAGTCAAGGCCGCCTGCTGGTCGCTTGCACGCTGCGCAGCAATGTGATCTTAATCTTCTAATGAAATCTGCAATTATTCTTCGATGCCTTAGGCGCGCTACCTCGGGCGGGGATCAACGTTATATGCAATTTGCAGTGTCAAATCGACGCTAAACTTACTCTAAAGCCAGCTGTTGCCCGATGGTTGATATTAGATCAGATGAGAATTATAATTACGGGTAAAGTCGGCGCTGTCTCAAATTTCCCAGAGTCTCTATTATATGCGTATGGATTAAAGTCTTAAAGATTTATATAACTCTGTCCAAGTTTGATGTAGGTCTTTGGGTTTCAAGACGATTTCGTAGTTGTTATATGTATATATACCCGCGCAACTCAATTATCAAATTCAAATATGCATACAGCTGCCGGCTGTTGAACATTGCCGACTTTACGCGAGATTCTAGGAGTTTATTATTTCAATAATTTTTTCAACCGTTGCGAATCAGAGCCCTTGTAAATTCTCAAAGATGTTTTTCAGTTTGGAAATGTATATATAATGTCTGTGGGATGGAAACTTTACTAATTAGTTCAAGCCGTTGAGTATGAGGTTAATTACTAAAGCTCTCTAGCTCTTCGCGCTTGCTCTAGTCGTCATATCTTTGACAAAGCTTGGTAATTTCAATGTTTCTAGTTCTCTCGACCTTGACATTTCCCTCTTGAAGTACCTCGTTAAGAAATACCACCATTAAACGTGGCAAATAACAACCCATTCACTTTCACAGCTTAAAAAGTTGAAAGAAGTTTTAATGCCAAGCTATACGCGATGTTTTATGCAAACTTACAAAGCTCAGAGGTTCATATTCGAACCGATTGACCGCTGTTAATTCACCAAAAAATTTTGCGGAGCAATTACTGTGCTAAAACTCCCGAGTTATTTAGAATTCCAAACATCTTTTCTCTCTCGGGGTAAAAGAAAGGGTGTACGGATATGTAGAGCAGGATAAAAGCCTGAAAGATTAGTCGAAGGACTAATGCCTGAGCCGTACCGAAGCTGGACCCCTTTCTTACTGTTCTTGTGTTCAGAGTTCTTCAAGTGCTCACTTCAGAGCTGTACTCTGGTTCGTGTAAGAGACCAGGGTATACAACGAGACAGCGAGTGCTATGCTGAATCGGAGGACAACGAGAGCCGTTATTAAGAACTGATTAAAAAAGAAAAAAAAAAAAAATGAAAGATGAGATTCTGGATCATTTTACCCTTAGCTTCTCGTATCCAGAACTCTATCGTCGTAGTATAGTTCCGGGAATTGCAGGAAGAGGAAAAAAAAGGAAGAATAAAATTGCTGTCACAAAAGACGAAACTGAATCCGGATCATCCCCTCATCTCTTCTACCAGTAAAAGCCAGTCGTGAAGGTCCACTCCGAAATCGACCGTACGGATTTTTTCTTTTCAGGTTAAATTGAGCCTCCTTCCTTAATTTGCAAATGCTTTGAATATCTCTACTCTACTGTAGGAGTGGAGTATTCTTCTCAGATTTAAAATCTACAATCACTGAAATCGTCTGAATCTCTTCCGTAAGTCGGATGCTTAACAGATGATAAATATGGTCAAAACTCTCTACTTTTTGCACTTCAAGTCTAGACATTTGTTGAGCCTTGCTCTGTTCACGTTAATATCTTTCTTCTATACTTTTTTTTTTTACAAACCGCTTGTTCTCGAACTTTTTCATAGTGTCAGGGACATGGGAGCTTGGCATTTTTACTACCTCCGCAACATGTGTCTCTTTAAGTATGTCTCCCCCTATAAATTCCTGAAATCCTTTTGTTGTCGTGTCGAAAACTTCTTTACCATCTCATACAAGCTTGCTAACGTTCGTCGGTAAAGCCGCAATGTTTCCTTCAGTCGGTAAAGTAAATCGCATTAATCGACCGTTGGTAACGCAAATGCCAGAGACTGCAATCTGTAAGGTAGTCACAGCTGGTAAAACACAAGTTACAATTGATAAAGGTGAATTCCATAGCCCAGTCGCGATAACGTATGAACAAGATTAGTCGCGCGTTCAAAATACCCGCGATGACTCGAACCTGGGTGTTAATTATTCACATATTCGTTATTGATCTCTTTGGGGTTTGGTCTCGTCCTTGAAAGTCCATAATTGTTCACAGTTTAGAGAATCTATCGACACTCTAAATTCGTGGAACTACGCGAGAATTTTTAATGCCTTAGGCGTCGAGCAATTATAGGACTAGAATGAAATGTCCCGACTTTGTGAGAACAGGCCTGACTCGTACGTTGACACTAAATGGAATAACGTTGCTGCACGTTCTTACCGAAATGTAAATTGAGAGTTGCAACACCGGTAGCACCAGTTAACTAGCGAGTGGGTAGCGAGTTGAGACGGATATACGTATGTGCTCGCTCCAGGGTCTGAAATTCACAGAATCTAAGAAGTCGGGATGTTCTTAATTCCCGGAAAAGAACAATTTACGTCGTGTTAAGAGGATTTCGACTCCTGCACATCCTCTCTTTTGCTTATAGGCTTCCAGACTCTTACCGAGTACCTATACCCATTTCCCATAGAGAAAAAGACCGATTCCCAGACCGGTAGTAACTTTAATGCTCCTAGTTTACTCGTCTCGTAGGAATGGCCAGTTAATGCAGAGAGCAAGCAAGCAAACGTTAAACTTAACAGTAATCGACGTGTAATTCACGATTTCTCTATTATAGTATATACATTACACACGAGAATACGAGGCATCTGGTACCCGCGAGTTTGACATAAAAATACAAAAGATTGCGCTGTATACAAAGCAACAATGAAACTGATTGGAAGCAATTTATCCTTTAGACGATAATTTGCGAGATATCTACACCTGAAATTATACCCCCATTGAAATCCTCGAAATTCATTCATTGCGCTTCCCTTTTTCGTGATTCGCGTTTCATGTTTCGTGCGTGCGATTTCGTGCTAATTCAGAAAATTAATCGTCAGACTTTGCCTCGTCGCCGGATGCACACCTCCCGTACCTATCATCTTCGGTATAACTACATACATTCATTTTTCTTGAAGCACACTTGACACGCATTGCAGAAGGACCGAAGGCTGCAGCTGCAGCATATATCGGTGCAGGTATTGTTCGTGTATTTCTTAGTATGTACGCCTATGGTTCCCTCAGTGGTTGAATAATAATGGCAGTAAACACCAGTAGGGGACTATATGCGCAGCACGCATGCAAGGAGGCGAGACGCAACGTCCTGCGGGATGTGGGGAGTGCGAGTCCCCTTCCGGTCGACAGACAGGTACACCGGAAGTTTAGCTCCAGCCACCGCATCGAGTGAGGTGGTAACCGTCATGCCAGGGCTTCGGCTAAATACTTGGAAAGATTTAACAGATTCGTGTATATATATGGTATAGGTACACCTAATGTGGGCGCATTAACCGTGAAGATCAAAGATTTTTTAAGACCGGAAATACAAACGATGCCGATTGTAGGCTAATTTTTTTTATTTCTTTCTTTTTTTTTCTTCTTTTCTTTTTTATTCCAGTTTTTGTTTTATTTTTATATTCACATCCGGTCAAGTTTTCATTTATTTTCCATAAAACATGAGAACGCATTTTTTACTCCTCCTTCTCGCTTACTCTGCACTTCTCGATCTATTTACCCGGTAGTACAAAGCAACGTAAAGTTTTTACGCTAATAGTAGAATACCTACTAACAAGTTTTTATCGTGAATTCTCTCGAGAGAAGTGTATTTAAGTAGGCAGAGTTTTTATGACACTTTTCTCATCGTTTTCAATGATTGTATAATAACTCCAATTTCACCTTGGCATAGCCTTATCTGTGCTGTTTTCTGTTAAATAGTTTTGTCCCGCGAAATTTTCCGGAAGTTATCGTAAAATTATGTGACTTGCAGCTGAAATTAATTAGACACATCGATATTGGGATTTTCGCGGATATATTTAATCGATTGTTATCTATCAGATTCGTGTATAAAAAATTGCAATTCCTACCTACCTGCAATGCTTCAATTTCTAATCTTGGTATGGTGTGACTTGACAACAGCCTGCAGGATGCTATCTCGTTTATTTAAGGCTAACTGTAGAGATATAGGTCGAAAGTTGACTCAGGGAAGACTTATCGATAAATTTTATCGTTTACTCTGAACCTGAGAATATATGTTCGAAAGATAATCAAAATTGAAGAATAGTTTGGATAGTGCAGCAGGTAAATGATGATTTTTGTCTTGGTATAAGTATATTGAAACGTTACGTGGTTCCGAGGCGTAAGAAAGTAGTCGTTGGCATTAAATAACGTAACTGAATAAACGGAATGGAATAAAATGAAATAAAGTGAAATAAAATAAAGCGAGAAATGTCAGAGAAACGCAAATAGAAATAAAGAGAATTCAGAGCGAGGTGGATTTTGTCTTTTGAAAACTTTCTAATTAGATTCGAACGCTTGCTGCTTTTCGTGCAAAGAGAGATTTCAAATTGAATTCCGAATGCAGGACCTTTCTTTGAGGAGGTTCTTCTGCGGGGAAAAGAAGTTCAGTAATTAGTTTTCGAAAAATTTCACCATTTTGTCAATTTTCGGTAGTAATAAATACTCCGGAAAATCGATAAAGGATCTTCGCTCCGGTATTCGAACACATGCCCGTATATCTACCTCCGAGCATTCACCCGTATGGCTCTTTTTCACTTCACATGTTTCGTACCCTTTTTCCTTTACTTTCAACGGAGGAAGTTGATGAAAATAAAAATAACATTCGACACAAAAGAATAGGGAGCCAGTGGCGTGCTTCGCGAGACAACGAAACAAGTCAACCACGAAATGACATCCGCTTGCCTTATGCCCGCTCTCTCACTCGGCTGTCCGGTTTTCAGAACTTCCTTCTCAACCGTCTTATTCCCTTTGGCACGTCGTTCCTTGCCACAACCAATTACAACCCTTATACTACTCCCCATGCAGGTACCGAACTTTGACTTTAGACTAACAATTATTGGCGAAACTCTTGAACCATGCGACAACGAGGTATACACCTATCTATCTCCTCTGTTAATCTGTACACCTTTCCAACTTGACTTTCTACTGAAACTACACTCATAGTCAGACACCTATTGTGAATAATTATCATCGTTCACAAGATCTGTATAGAACGCTAACACGGTTTCCAAAATGACTCATAACCGGGTAAACTTTATTTTATGACGATGAACTAAGAGGATAATTGAGATGTAAACCATTCGCGATGCATTAACTTCGAATGGATTTCGAACAGGCTTGAAAGTCTTGATTCCAGTTGATGTTTCGCAACTTTGATACTCTCCTTTCTCGTGAACTATGAGATCTGACATTATGAGTTTAGACGGTGATCGAAACTTTGAATTTTACCGCATAGATCCACTGCAGCCGTTCCCCCAGGATAATGTCAAGTAGAATAGTCCTGGTAAACCTGCGGAACGAGGAGGGGTAGGCGTAGTTTCCTATGGAACAATAATGCGTCTGGCTTTCCAGCGGAAGGCAATGCCTGATTGGTCGAAGCTATGGAACCGAGCTGCGCACGCAGGTCCTTGGTAACGTTTGCTTTTCACGCTTGTCGGGTATATTACTCGCCGAGGCCAGTTGGCGGTTGCGCTCCGCTCTGCTGTGGTTGGAGTTTATACGTCGAACATTTGACACACGCGGTACAACGTACGTGTATAAAGAATACTTTCTACTCTGACCTCACTTCGTTTAGAAACATGTAAAACTTAGGTGTGACGTTGAAAATGAACAATACCTCGTCGCCGTCGCCCTTTCACACCAGTGTTTCGCTCCATAATAATCTTACAAAACTCTTCATATTCCATGGATTTTAAACGCTTCTAGCACCCGTATACTTCTCCCAATTCTCCGTCTGTATACAATAAGTGGTTTCAGACAGTGCGCCAAACACATGTGCAAGGAGAAAATGCACACAGTTATAACGATATCGAGTGAAAATATAACCGAATGACGGTAAAACTTATACAGTGTTTTGTATATCCAAACTCGTCCATTTCCAATCTCGATTCTTTTATTTTCACCTCGAATTTCACGCTCGAAAGTCTCGTCGATTAGCGATAGATTGAATTCGCGTCAATTTCTTTATAAACAAACGACAAACATTAAGAGCACGGATATGATGGGGGTACTGCGGTGGAGGCAGGATCTCAGATCTGATGCTGGCCAACAACAGCAAAGGCCAACATCGGAGCAGCCGGGTACAACGCACTCGCACACTTTGCCCAAACTAATAATGCAGGTGAGTCGATGCTCGCTACAAAACAGAAGTAAAGAAAGAGTCTGGACCTCTTTCCGACTTTTTGGTCTTTTCATACTTCTGCGACTTTTGGACAACTTTCAGCTACTACTAGACAATGATAATTCCTTTAGCAGGTCAAGTCGGAGTAACTTGATGCCCGAAGTGGGCGCTTTGAGGATTCAACTATAGAGAAACGAGATTATCTATATAGACGCGATGTTTCAAAGAATATACGCTTCGTTCGGATCTATGTAAATCTGGTGTTACGTACGTTTGGGAATCTTTGCTTCTTTTGTATAGCACAAGCCTTGCTAAAGGAGTAAATCTTTTATTCGGCAACCACTGGGCCGAGTTGAGGGGATCGGAAAGTAAAAAGTAGCAAAAGGATGAAAAAACCACGTCTACTTTATGCCTCTTCGTTGGTGTGGGTACGTGCACGAGCTCGGAACGGTGTTCTCAACTTTTATCAGGCGTTTTATTCGTTACACATTTCGTCGACGAATTTCGACTCTTGGATAGTCGACCGATGATTTGGTCGTACATTAATCGTTTGGCTTCGCTAATTGGTTCCAATTTATTTTTACTTCATAGAAAAACCGAGGAACTCGAATGTCGGCATTAATCGTCCGGACAGTAGACATAGAGAACTTTTCACAATCGAGTGACGCGGTAAAAACAAAAATTTACTCCCACGTTTTAAACGATCAAGAATAATGTCCGGATCTTGTTTTATCTCCCGGAGCGTGGGAGGTGGCGAAATTTTTCAAACTAGTATCACCAATTTCACGAAATTATTCGACTACAGAATTATTTCCGCCCATATCGTTAGAAAATAACCGTTTTCTCGTCTACAACCCAGCTGTCTCTACTCGGGCGCGTATATACGCAGCACGTTCATGGCTAACGAACGAAACTGCAACAACCATGACATGCATTAATTACCTATTGCAAAGTTATACAGTTACCGAACATTGCTCTTTCGCGTCCCGTAATCCGCGCTACTATATAACGATTACATTACTATTCTTAACCGTATGAATCACTCCTTCATATATCATAATATTATCGCATGTAGAATCGTTTGATAGTTCCCTTTTGGTATTACATACGCGGGTAGAAGCGAACATGCTGCGTCGAGGATGCACCGTGAAAAATTACCTCTTCACATATGGCCGCGTGTATACAATATACTGATTTTATAAACGGCTTTTTTTCTTCCCCGTGTTTTGCGTATCTCGTGTGATCATCGTACTATTTGTAATCACTGACGTACGGCAACGCCAGTTCTGCACAGTTGTTTCCATACGAATGTAGATATATTTATTCATTTATTTGCGATAACATTTGGCCGATATAGGTCCGATATCGTATCATTTATTTGCGATCGTATAGAGTAGTAGGGAATCACTTGGTATAATCACAATATCGCAATTCATAATCTTTATACGTAGACGTTAAGGTGATTCTAGCGTTAAAATCAGTCCATATGTAATTAGTTTCTTTAGGTAATAATCTCTCAATGGGTTTCTGAACAAAATAGGCAGACGTGAAATGAAATTGACCGAATCTGTGAGACTTTATTCGATTTTAAAGTGTTTTAAAATGAAAAATTCATATCTGAACATTTGTTTATAATTTTTATATTTTTTTCACGGGGGTTTGAATGGAAGTATAAATAATTTACGAGTAAATAAATGTGGTAAATATTTTACGAGAGATTATTACCTAAAGAAATTAATTACAAACGCACTGATTTTATCGCTGAAACCACCTTAACAAAACGGTGCAACGATCGTCATTATTATACCCGCAGTTCAGTGAATAAAATTGATAGTCTCTTCGAATTTTAGTCATTTTTTTTTTTTTTTTTTTATACAGACCGCGGATAGTAGGGTAAGAAAAAGGAAAGGGGTAATAAGGATAGGTACTTGGAATCCATTACTCTTTAGGATAAATAAATAACAGGAGAAAATTATACGACGAAAATAGTATGTGTACTTTGGTGGTGTAAGAGGCTGCAGGGTGGTACAGCCCTATACGATGATTATTTTAAGCTCACAACCTATGTCTCGTTTCAACCAAATTTCATGAAATTTGTATACTAAAAATGGCGCTCTTCTATATAAAATATACGTATTTTGGGACGGATAAAATGAGTGCGAAAATTATTTCCTTATACTCCTGTATCTATACAGCGCAGCTTAATGATTTCTTCCATTTTTTTTTTTTCTGTTTGTTCACATTACTGTTTACCGCGACCTTGTTTTACACATTTACTCAGCTGCGGCAATGTATCTTCCTACACCATTTGCCATTTGTAAATTCACCTTGTAGTTCGTTAGTTGAATTAGCTCCAATAATTACTATCCTCTTTATTATTAGCATCACCGTTTGCGAATGTTTAGTTTCGTTTTGTTTCCTTCATTACAGATTCTATTTTTGTTTCCCTATAAAATTACTCCCTTAATTCGAAAAATTTTACGGCTTATATAGTTATGAGGGTACGAGGAACGAGGGTAGCAGAGGAGTTGAAAAAAGGACCAGGTGTCTTTCTGACTTCGATACACCTATATCCCACTCATATCGTTCAAGTGTATAGAATGTAAAGCTTCTATACGTGAACGTGTTCAGCTGGCTTATACGGCTATGCGTGAATATCTGTAAACTTGCGCAGACTGACAACCAGGTGAACTTTGCAGCTGGCATATGCCATTTCCGTCCGAATATAAGCCGAAAATATATATATACCTATATATACAAACATACAAATTTTAAATGAATTTAGCCGGGTCGGAGTAGCTCCGCGATATGTACGGGTGTTCCTATAAAATGTTGAGTTTCGTTTTAATTTTAGTTGCAGGTAATAAACCTACAGATAACTATCCGCAGGCTGATTTATATTTCCTGTGTGAAAATCGGCTGATAATTATTTTCCACGGTTCTTTTTCTCTTCTCTTTCTCTCTTTCTTTTTTATTCTACTCATATGCCTCGGACCCGATGTTAACGCTTTATTATTATTATTAACCGCGACTATACGTATGTCGCTCGGCTTTGTTTACTCGAGCTTCCTGTGTGCAGGACCGAATATCGAGTGACAGCATCAAAGCTTGATTATATAAAGTTCTTCAATTAGTCAGTCGACCGATTACGCGGACGGGGTTGCGCGAAGAAAATTAGTAGGTTTCCTGAAATATGATATACATAATAAGACCGGTCTCTAGGTTAATTAATTCCTTCGTGATCCGACACCCTGCAGCAGCAGCAGCAGCAGCAGCAGTGGTAACAGCACTAGCACCACCGCCACCAGCAGGCGTGTATAAGCAAGTAACGTGTTCATGCTGTCGGCGATAAATTCCAATCGATTTTTATCCGGTTAATTTTGTTCGAAGAACTTTCCTGGCTTCGGTTTTTATAATTAAATGACCAACTGAGTCAGACTAAAAGCAATCGCCGAGGATCGAACGAATTTAAATCTACTATGAACTAAAGAAGTTGAACTATCAAAGCGTTTTTAGTTTTTTTTTCCTCCTTTTTCTTTTAACCTTTTCTCTTCGTGGACGATATTCTTTCTCACGTAATAAGATCCTCGTAAAAATCCTGCGCCACTAACCTATACTTTTGAGATTTACGGCCACTTCGTATATACAGATATCTACACATCCCTGCATAAGAACAGTTACTACCATAATCACCGTAAATCGTTATTATTCCGGATAGTAGCGTTGAGCACCGTGTCTAAAGTCAGATCTCTCCCCTTCCTCTTCCATACCCAGTCGACAGGGTTGGTATAAATTCAAGGCTCGATTGTTACATTAAATAACAAAGAATCACACCCACCCATCTCGAAAATATTTATAAGAACAGATGTTTTTCGTTCAGTCATAGGTACATATACCTATATACCTTCGTAGAACGTTCTATTTCCTATACCTCATACTATATGTATTATAGTTGGTATCGAGCTGTGGCAGTGTGCCACTCCGCTTGAAATTTCCCTGGAGAAAAATTTTAGCAAACCAGGTATATGGAGAAAATACAAGACGGGTTTAGGGCAGACATAGAGTATATATGCGTTTATCTATGTATAGAATACCTTTAAGGTACGTTTCGTGGCTATGCTGTAACGTCCTCATGTCGAAAGTTATAACCTGCAAAGGACGGGCTCAAGGTTTGGGAACAGCAGGTAATAATCCGCTTCGGTTTTCGCCGAAGTTGAAGCTTCGAAAATTTTGTGAACATAGCTGCGTTTTTGAGTAGCTATAGGTTCTTTAGTATATTCGGTTTATCTCGCCACGTGACCAACGGAGAGATCAGGAATAAATAAACTTCGGTATCCTAAATAATTAACACTTCGTAGGGAATGAATCTAGCCGCTGGCTAAGGTGGCGTGAAAATATGTCGAGGACCTTGTAAGGTGTGTGTATATCTTGGTATCAGATCGCGCCTTAGTTGCATCGGTTGTGTTTCTTCAGATATTTGTTAGAAATTTATTTGGAATTCTATCCTATCTCGAAATCTCGTTATAAACTTTGAATCGCTTATATAGATCATGAACCGAGTTCTCGCCTCTTAATTAAGAGCCAAAACGCAGCGGGAGTTTTCTGTTTCTCTACTATATTTCGTTATTCATACCAAATACGAGTTATTATTCTCGAGACGTTTTCATACTCAGACTAATATTATATCACTGTCTAAAGGCCACCGCGTATACTTCCGCAAAAGTTCACACTGTCTCGTTGTTGTTTTTTCTTCTTTTTTTTTTTTTTAATCTACATAAAAACAATTGCGGTAATGCAATTAGCCGGGGAAGTGGCTAGTCGGCAATTAGAACAATTCTTATACCGATTAAAGATCTAGCAAATCCCTTCTGGCTCGTGGTCTCAGTGGTCAGTCCACCTTGAAGAAGTAGATAAAGTTACGAAACGCGCAGAACCGAACAGCCTCGATAATATTCTTCGTGCTTTTTTGTTTAATCCGAAAGAAAAATCGAAACGTTTATCTTACCGAGGGACAATTTAGACGCAAAAATCTAAACTCTTATGTCTTATACGATTCGAAACGCGGTCGGGATTTCTTCGCTCTATCGCCGCACCCGCAGTCAGTGACCTCGCGTGATCCGGAGTCGTCTTGCAGAAATTCTATTCAAGCTATCGAGTCATTATGAAGATATTAATGAAGGAGTGATAGGAAGAAAAAAAATGATGACGAGGAGATTTTTAACAGTTTGAAAAGAAAAAACTGTACATTAGAATTTATTATTCCACTGCGTCATTGTACCTGAAATTAAGCTATTATATCATTTAAATAGCAGCGAAAGAGTTGAGTAATTCGAATGCCGTGCGAAAATAATTCCGCAGAAATTGTTGGAGGCGAAAAATATCCCCGAGAATCCGGGCTGTCATTAACTTGTAGGGTAAAAGTAGATTCCAGGACGAAACTAGAGAGCTGACACAATGAATAGGTAGCGAGACCTGGGACACCTAGTTTGGCGCAGTAATCCGCCTCGGTAGCCATTAATTTTGCACGAGATGCTGAGCGGGCGAATAATGAAAACGAGGTGACGGACTACGAGTCAAACTTATTCCCTTGACGTCAGCTCGAGCTAAGGACCTCTGCGCTTGGGTGAAATTAAATCGATAAATTAAAAGAAAGGCAGATTCTCGCCCCGTTCGTTGCTCATCATTAGTGTCAGGCCTGCAGAGGGAATAACTGGGAATGAAAATGAACCGAGTCAATCTTTTCGGTTTCCCAAGCGCCCTTATGACGTATGACCAAATTAATTATTAATCAATCGTTGAAACTGATGAAAAATAAGAAATCGTCAAGCATTGCGATGACACTAACGTGAGTGCGGGTCTAATTCTGATCGAAGGATACGCGCTGGCAGGTCTAATTGAGGCTAAAATTACAATCACAGTCACGCCATTGACCTAATGATAGAATTGGGAAGACAAAGCAGTAGTAGCAGAAGCAGCAGCAGAGATTCTCTAGTGGAATGTAAGTTAATTTCATTCACAGCACACCTTCGGTGTATAGACGCGGGGTATCTGGGCGCGTCCAACAATATGTGAAGTGAATTATTCATTCGCGCGGTCAGTGACTCTCTTGTCGCTAGTATTTATACATATGTAGGTATATCATAAGAATTTTCCCATATTATGTCTTACGGAATACTTATACTCTCTGTTCTTGAATTTGAAAAATGAATTGATTATCTCGTCCACTGCTATCCTGGAATAGATATCAAGGTTGCCGGTTAAATCGCGCAAATACTATTTCGCAGGTATCGATCGAATTACGGCTCCTCAATAAGCCAATCTCTCGCAGTACTTAATAATTATTCATCGAACCCTGCTCCTCAGTAAGCCGCTCTCCATCGCTTGCAGTTAACCGTAATTAATATTATCTTTCCTCTCCTTCTCTCTCTCTTTCTCTCTCTCGTTCGATCTTACCCCAAAACCCAATCCTTGTCCTACTCTTGGTACAAAGATAACGTTATCATCCCATTATTCAAAACTAACACCGCGCACTAATAATGACTATCGTACTCGTAGGAGTTGCAGCAGCTAACTTACTACGATATCAATTTATAACATTGCTATAGGAAATTGAAGAAGAATTTAACCCTCAACCTCGCGTATGCCGAGGAAGAGAAGGGCTGGAATACTGTTTATACAGTTCGATTCGAAGCTTGACATGGCAACCCCATTAGTCGAGAGTTAAAACAGTATAAGCGAGAGGGCGGGTGTTGACTATACCGCCTTCGTTCAACCCTAGGATCCTGTTGTATCTTATACTCTCGAGTAGAGCCCTGGAGGGTTTGAAAAGTTCCTCTCGTCTCTCATATGATGGAGGGGCTTCCAGCGATTCACTATCATACGTGCAGTGTATAACTCTCAGTTATTAATACTGCGGAGCCAGAAATCTCGCTCAAGTTTCTTTTCTATTGACTGTCAGGACGGCGAAGCTCCCTCACTTCTCGCTTTATATACCTTTTTTTATCCTCCCGCAGAGGGTACCGCCGTTCACAACCTCAGCTAGATAGGTAGGTACGTGTCTACCTTTGAATAGTCTTTACTCTGGCCTCCTCGCTCATTGTCATACTGCAGAGTCTCCCTTGGTTACTTTTCTGTCTGGTGAGGCAACCCTTGCCGACGACGGTTTATACTCGCCCTCCTTCTCTGTCTTGTTATTGCAGACTTCGCGTAGGCAGTTTGGTGAAATACTACAAGTCATGATATATGTGAGAGATATTATTTTTCTGGATCGAGGCGGAAAATCGATAAGTATAGAAAATGTATACATATGTATCGCAACAAGACGCATTAAACTTGCGGTTATTTATTTCTGAGAATTTCAATGACTCTTGTAATCTTTGTTATACTTTTCTATACCACTTTGGTATTAACTAGGAACAACGTAGTTATGACGGTTTCCGGTATGCATTACGGGAAAATGGAATCTCACATTATATCGCGGTCTCACCGCGAGTTGCACTTACGCCGTGGTTGTAAACTTTTCGAGCTAGCTGTCACGTATCACTGATATATAGAATGTTATTCCGATGAAATATTCACGCGTAGTATATGGACGGAGGGTAGTCATTTCGTGACAAAGGTCAATAACTGCGGGGAAATACCGAATAGCAAAATAAAACGATAAAAAGGAGAAGAGAAAAAGGAGAGAAAACGGAAAAACCAGACTGCTAGTCAGAGAAATGTCCTCTTGGGAGAAGACTGCGAAGGGAGAGAACGAGAGAAAGAGAAAAATGATAAGAGACCGCAACGCTGAGACACACGACTGCCAACGCAGCAACTTGAATTGCAAATCTCTCTACATCCTGCGACACTAGGTAATGGAAATTTGCTGTACGCGCTGTTTCGAAGGTATAACTTCATACTTCAACGGCAGGTACGACCCTGAAGCTTGTTCCACCTCCGCTAGTTTCTTGCGTATGAAAAGAAACGAAAAGAAGAAAAATAAGAAGAAGAAGAAGAAGAAGAAAGAGGAGGAGGAGGAGGAGGAGGAGGATCTATCCAACAATGAACAACGGGTTGAATAAATTCATGATATTCTGCATGAGCCTTTATTTTTTATCTATGTAAAGCTTGTACGTATATACCTACTTCTCTAACGTCGAGTGGTAAAATAATGATCGGAGGAAGCGGTATTTACATGGAGTTCCGAGCCCCAGCCGTGAGTCTAGGGGAGATGAAAATTTACGGAAATTACAGAGCGAGGAAGCTACGTGGACTGATTAATAAAAGAAAACTCTTGACAACTGCGTCCTTTGTCTTTCTCTATTTATTTTCTCTTCCTTCTTTAGCTTCCTCTTACTCCTACTCCTACGTAGGTATGTACAGCAACGCCTTTGCTTCTCTTACTTTTATACCCGTACACTCGTAGAGGTGGTGGACGTCGTTGCTGGATGAACTCTCTTCTCTACTCCAACTTCTCTATCTTGGATAGGAGGGAAGGGATCACGGAAGAGTGACTCACTCGAAGAAGAAGCGTGCGCGTTCGGGATATCACGTTCGACGTAAACCCCGTGCGGATATAATACAACCGCTTATATAATTTGTGTTCATTAGGAGATAGACAGGCCGGGGACGAAGAGAAGAGAAGCGAATAGAATAGAATAGAAGAGAAGAGAAGAGAAGAGAGAGAGATTGACGAATGAAAGAGGAGAATGACAAATTATCGGCATTACGTCGATACCCCTTCCCCAGTTTCCTTGCGCAATTCAACTCCCGTGATTTTGCACGCGGCAATTTGATCTTGAAGCTATTAGCCGAGTGGGATGAGGTAATTGCCGTAGCGGTGGTAGGTACCGGACCTTAGAATTTATGGTTTAGAATATGTGTTGGTACGCACATTCTTGAAACCCGATATCAAGTAATAACTATTTACTCTAAAAGGCGCCGTGTTATGTTGAGTTTAATGCTCCGTGTGGATTTCTGGAGCCAATACTGCAGTTCGTGTATAGCCTGTACCTTTTCCATTTTAGAATCTTTCTGTATACGCGTTATATATGTACGACTAGAGACGTGTAAATGATCTTGGAATAAGCTATAGGTTTAAACAGACCAAAAATGTGGACGTAAAATCGTCGTATTTATTTACCTTAGTAAAATAGTACAAACCTTCAGACTGTAAAGTAGAGTTTTTGATACATACCCCAAACACTCGAAATAACAAATTGGTTCCACGTGAAATTTCACGTTACCCAATTTATCCCCAAATTCAGTTTCTGACAATTTTGCTGTATGCGTCCCTCTGCTTGGAAGCCTTCAATCAAGAAAGTTTAATTAGGATTTCGGGTGCTGCAATCAACCCGGGAACCAAACATGTATTAAAATAACCGTAGCCGTCGAAAGATCGGGGAAACATCCGAGCGATTGATGTTACTGAGAAAGTTTGTTGAATGGGCGCAATTTGGCGTTTCGTAATCTTACGTCTACTCTGCAACGAGTATAGATGCTCATGCCTCCCTGCCTTATGTTAGCTCTGACTCGAACGTCGCCGTTCTGACCGATGACTGGCTTTCGCCCCCCGCTCAAAGTTTACTTCTTTCGTAAAGTATAACCAGAGCGAAACGAAACTTCAAACTTCGACTAAAAGTCGGAGATCAGCATGAAGGCGAAGAACAGTCAATGATGTGATACAGGCATGTGAAACAATATCTTTATTTTATCCAATTCACGGTGGCTTAAAGCCGCTGGAATAACCGTAATATTGTGGAAAATTAACGATAAGGTAACCCGAAATTGGTGCTATTATAATACCCCAGTTCGTAGTTCATTTTACGACATTCCAACGACCGTAATTGTCGAGTAATTGCACCACTTACCGAGTATCGAGTTATTTATATATTCATCAGCGATTGTTGTTTCAACTGTTTCCAGTCCAACTTGACGCGATGTCTTTATTTGACTACCCTTTTTGCTTCTTCACGCGTAATAATACACGACTTTATTCCATCGCTATGCAAGCTAAGAGAATTTTTATTATAACAGCTTCTCAATTTTATTTATAGAAAGATAATAAAACGCCGTAGAACAGTTTTCAAAGTGAAACGAACATTCATCTTCTCGGGAAGAGGCGAACTGGGTCAGCCTAATTATCGTAGTTTCTTTGCGCTAACGCGAAAGACTATCTCAAACCGTTAGCCGATCCACCGCGCTATGCAAACATGCATCTGAATCACGGTTTTCATTATTATCTCCCACCCTCTTAACCGCATCGATATACATTATGCATTATTTTAATTTCTACATTACGCGTATCACAAAGAGCCCGGATAAAGCGAACAGTGGTAGAAAATGGCTCTGACTTACATCTGCCATGTCCGTTACGGAAATGGCCACGTCTGTGACACCTGCTGACCATAGTACCGGCTACGCGGGTGGCAGGTGTTTCTATCGAGGTTTCTATAGTTCACAGCTTTGCTTCTTCCATCTCATCGAATGAAGTGACCAATCGATCATCCTTTCGAATCAGTTTAATTAATTAAATAACCCTTTCGGGTCCGAATTCGGGGATAGAGTTCAAAAAGCTTCTCGAGATGAAATCGAGGCGGACGGAGCCATGGGATTAAGGCGACTAATCGACCGACAAATTCTTCCTTTTGTTAATCTCTTTGGGGATAGTAGATTCCTTGAGAAAAGCACATCGCTTACGAGCCACGAAACGGTTTGGGTCCACGCTGATCGCACTCCGAAGTTGAAAGGCTCCTTCTTCCTACTAAGATTAGCCGTTTTACCGCGTTATCGTACATGGAAGAGAGGACTATCGCCTCGACTTCTCGTGTCTTTCGACTCGGTTTACCTACTCTCTTTCAGTCCTAGTCAACTTGTTCTAAGTGTTCATTCAGGCGTTTTTGACGTTCGAAATTTTCATATGGTCACAATTTATACCCGTGTTTCATAGAATCTTGTAATTGTTCAACGCACAGTGTGACTGACACGGGTAATAAAAGTTTTCGAGTAATTAGAGAAAAAGAAAACAAAAGAAAACGGAAATGAGAACCTTTTGAACCTGGGTTCTAAAGGCCCCGTAATCTGGCTCCAACCTTTTAGTTCGTTTTATACCTGTGTCTGACTGCAGCATAGGGCCCAAACGAAGGATCAGGATTTTAACGGCGTTTCAGGTAGGTATAGATATCATTGGAGTAACTTTGAAAAGGTTTTTTTTTAATATCTGTCGACTAGAAACCTGCCCGGCAAGAAGAAAATTGTAAAACAGAAAGAGAGCCTTATGGCTCGGTTAAAAACAGCCTTAAATTATCCCGGCGTATACCGCTTAGTCGTCATTCTTTCCCCTCTTCTCCCTCTTTTCTTTAATTTTTTCCCTTTTACTGCCTAGCATGCTAAACCTCCAGTGCATGCTCATCTCCTGGAACAACGCGCGGATTATGCGAGTAGGTTTAAGCGTATCCGCTATTTCTCTCTTTATCTCGCTCTAGCTCATCTCTAAATCCCTTATACGAAGCTTAGGCGAAGCTTTTTAGCCGCAGGTTCAACGGCTGTAATATTCTTCGGCCTATGTATAACTAGCCCGTATAATCAGCGAAACCCAGGTTTAAGGAGAATGCGCCAGGTCCTAACTCCCATAGTTTCGCAAGTATCAGACCTCAGGGCTTTCCTTAAGAGCCTCGTTCATGCTCCCGATGAGTACGCCGAGTAACTCTAGAATTCTTAAACCGTTAGAATTACAGCTCAACTCTTTTTACACCGTCTATCGTTTCTTGCGGAGTTAGCCTTCCGACAATTATTACCTGAACGAGTACTTGCCACTGGCTGATCATCGCGCGGTCCATAACATCGTACGAACGGATGCCGTAGTTTATATAATTGAAATTTCACGTTCGGTTAACTAACGGATTAAATCTTTCACGACGTCTGATCCATACAGGATGAAAAGACATCGCATACTCCGATAAGGAGAAGAAAAATATCATTATGGTATATGCACACACGTGCATCGAGGAAGATATTTTATTTTCTTTATACAAAACGATACGTAAACCATTTTTACTCTTGTATGTAGTACATCGTTCATCGAGTAACGGACATCTCCCACATGGCCGTGGACACTCCTATATCCGTATCTCTCTTGTCCATTTTCAACGTATAGAAATCTTCTTATACCACTGGTTATCACGATCGTTAAAGCAACACATAACCGCGTATTGAAACGGTAACAACATGTCATCCGCCGTTCTTTGTTCAGTCAATTTTTTCTACACGCAATACCGAATGATATGTATAGCATGTACAAAGATAGAGAAGCGGAATTTCTATTTGCGATAAAAATTTTACTATCTTCGTAAGACACTTCCAACTGTTTTAGGTCTCGAAGCTTCATACCGTAGTTTCCGTTTTTTTTTTTTTTTGCCGGTTTCAATTATTTTTGCATAACAAAACCGTCAACCCGAGTCTCAATTATTCGTTCTGTGGTTAAAATTGAATTCGAAATGTTCTCGTTAACGTAGCGATCAGAATCTGCACAGTATTTGATATAATTCGTATCACAATGCTTACACTCGGGATATATGTATGCATAAAGTACGAACTCGTAGAGCACTAGATTACGCGGTTCTTTTATATCATCTGGCTTGCTAATGGCTTCGAAATTGTTAGTCTCTAAGAGCGGCAGAGTATGGTGCCACGTTTTTGAAAGTAAAATTTATCGCATTATGTCTACTACCTTTAAACCTGACTACCCGCCACCGTATAACAGCGTTTAGGGCGCGAGCGAGCTAAACGCCCATACCCACGGTAAACCACGATCAAATTACTAAGATTTTTCATCGTTTAAACTACGTATGATAAACGCACGAACGACACGCACAAAAAGTCATATTAAAGATTCGAACGTCATGTTTACGTGAATAGAGAACTGTCTCTGCATATTATATACATGTACATATAGTTTTTCTACTTTACGTATACACCTACAATATTGATAAAACAAAACGCATTGTGTTGGAACCAGACCCCGGATCTTCGTCCGAAACACGCTGCTGTCTTTGTCAGAGTCGAGAATGACGCAAACTACGTAATAGTTCAGATATATAAAGCTAGACTTTGGGATAGTGAAATTTTGAACAATTTGGAAGAATTCTATGCAGCGAACAAAGAATTGGACTAATTTGTAGCGAGAGATTTATCAGTTTTTAATCATTATTCTTGATTATTGACGTATCAGTATAATATACCACTGCGTAGTTGAAAATATTGACAGATATATGTGGTGTAAAAAGTTTGTGAAAGCACGTCTTCTTTGATTTATTTTTTTTATCGTAGAATATCGTAGAACCCTCGGGGATTTACAGTACAGCGGGTCTCTTTGTCCTGATTTATATGTATATTAAATTGCCCTAAATTTCAGGGCAGAGAAGAAAGAAAAGAAAAGAAACGAAACCGTTCAAACGATATTCGTCGATGAAACATTAATGGCGGTCTATAGCCACGACTTGAAACTACAAACGAACGGTTTTTTGACACGAAATAACTCGTAGAAAAAAAAAGGAAAAATAAAACTTGACTGCGAAACGAAATCTATAAGGGTTCTATTCTAGGAGTATATTCATAAGTAATCTCGATCCACATCCATAGTTGTTGAGGAAACATTAAATCCTCATCGACCATATTATCGATAAATTAATGCGATGGCGTATTTCCGACATATATCACGCCTTCAACCTTTTACTACATAGATAATAGTTGGAGACCCTGGGCAAGCTAATTCTAATCAGGTTTTATATTAAAGTTCGTAGAAAGGTTAAAGTTCGTGAGGTTAATTCCCACGGCACTAAACAAAGATTTAACGCTTTTTTATTTCAGCATCGTGCCATAAACTTGTTGCTCTTATGTATACTCGCGTTAAATACGACGCTATTTTAGCACACGTATGCACATCTTTTTACATATACCTACCTACCTCGCTACGTGCTCGGAGCTCGTGCAAAAGGCCTATTGTACGACAGGCTCGTGCTGTTGACGTGAGAACCGGCCTTAAGAAGCGAGAGAGGGCAGGTGTTCGTGGCACAAGTTCGAGTTCGCAAATTTCGTGTATGGAAGCTTCGCAAAAGCTCAACGCTTTCCAAGTCGCGGTTCGGATGGCTCGTTTTTCCCACGCAGTATATAATAACGGGCTAAACTTTATACTCGCTGAATTAGTTTCGAGTAATTCATTCGGGTCGCTAATTAAGGTAACGTTGCAGTTAAAAGCAATTGATTCAAGTTTTCGGGTACACCGGAGTATATATATAGGTATTATGTATAGAGGTAGAAAATTTCTATACTTAATTGTTTAAACGCTTTGCTCATAAATCAAAGTATTAGGTTGAGAAAATATCTGGATTCGATCGAACCTTGAGAAGAAGAGATAAACAACGATCGAGGGAACTGGGCGGGTTGCGAAAGTTTAAACTTGTGAAATACGGACAAGTTTACGCAGACAAGAACCATTGCATCGGTTATACATTGCGTCAGATGCATGCGAACCTGCACCGCGACGATCAATCAACTCCTTCCACGGTTTGAAACTAGGCTACGTAAATTGTGGCCGTAACAAACTTTGGAAAATTTCAGTACGTGTGAAACGAGACGGAGAAAAACGGGGGAAACCGAAAAATAGAGAGAGAGAGAGAGGGACTCACAAGTGTTTAGAACGCAAACAACCGTAACTCAAGTTTCGGATTTAGATATCTTGGTGAAGCTCTTGTTACATCGCGACGTAAATGCAGACGAATGACTCCTCCAGAGGAAAAAATGAAGAAAAAATACAGAAAAAAAGAGTGTACGACGTGCGACGTGCGTATATGGCCTCAAGTTGGCGTTTAAGCCGCATCAAACTTCAAACTTTCCCAAAGTAAGAGAAGAGCCGTGCCGAATAGATCCGGAGGCGAGTCTCGAAGCGTTCGTTGCGCCTTTCAATTTAAGAATTCTAAATCCAGCCGAATAGGAAAAAAGGAAGAAATAAGAAGATTCCGAGGTCCGTAGTCCGCAGCTCGCAGCCCGCAGCCCGCGTGTCTCCAAATATAACCCCGTGGTATTTGTGGATAGCTGATGGTGTGTCGTTCAGACCTACGAAGAGAGAAGATGATGCGGTAGCTATCGTCGCGACGACTCCGAAGGATGCATCAAAAAACTAGGAAACTTAACCGTACGACGGGCGTGGGGTGAGCTAGAACTTTGATTGCTGCTCACCGGCGCATATGCGAAGAACCTATATCTGGAACTCTTCCGAGTGACGGGGTTTCCAGTTCCTGTGAGACGATTGCGAAACAGGAAACCGGATGTAAAATTGATTGTCCTCGGGATCCCGATTCTTCTACGGTTGCCATCGGCTGAAAATGGCTTCGAAAAATTCTCTTCACGGTCAATCGAAGCCCCATAAATCAACTGTTTCTTATCTAAACTCTCCTAACGATATTCGTCTTCGCTTCAAGGACAGGACTAGAGTGTTTATCGCGTGGAGATTTTCTCACTTACATCACTGTTCATTCTCATCTCATTTACGAATCCTCTCAGCTCATATATCTACTAATAGATGATCCCTACTACAAAAATAACACCCCAAATTTTCTCTCTTTCATACCCATATACCATCTCCACTTCGTACTCTTATATAGACCCGCAATCTCTGTCACATAATTTACGTCACTGTAAAAAAGCGAAAAAATGACTGAGGATGTATTTTAGTGGGTGGCGGCGATTAAAATTAGGAATTTATATCTGGCTGTTAGGAAGTAGAAAGTATATCCCCAACATCCGCAATGTTTTACAAATATATCTACGTCGTTAATATATTAATTGATTAATTTCCCATTGGCGTTAAATTCTCGTTTGTAAATTTCCCTCGTTGTATATAATCACGGTTAGTACTTGTACAAGTGTCCTCGGACCCCGGAATTCCATCGGTACCATTTCATTGACTGTTTTTCGCTCTTCTTCTCAAATAACTAAATTGGACTCGGTGGATTTCTGGAGTCTGTCCGCCGGGGCTCGTCAAGTCAAGAGTGGATCGCTGAGAAGAAGAGGAAACGGTGGAGAAGAGGTAGACGGGCGGAAGGGCGGAATGCGACGGTGCAATTTTATATATACGGACTTTGCGTCTGGGCTGCTTTGACCGAGGGGAGAGAATAAAAAGAGCAGAACGACCGAAATACGGGAATGCAAAGACGTTCGGTAGGGAGCGGGAAAGAGACGGAAAGAGGAAGTAAGAAAGAGCTGCGAGTAGTGATTCACCGAAAATCCCCCCGGTCGAAAAAAGGCCTGCTACACTTTGCAAATAACACATCTTATACCGTCTCTACCTAGATTATTTACATACTAGGTAAAAATACGCCCCGAACCTTTCGCGTACCCACTTCGCAATAACGCGTGAAAGAAAAAAAGAGGAGAAAATTTCGCCAGCAAAAAGAGGAAGAAGGATATCTAGAAAAAGGTAATTTTCCGGCGAATTTACCCCCCGGTCAGAAAACTGTTCCGCGCTTGGCTCTCTGTCAAGTATAGTACGGCGAACCGCAGGGTTGGCAGACAGGCAACGAACCATACAGAGGCGAAATTCGAAACTCGAAACCAGCGTCAAATTACGTTGCCTCGGACACGTGGACGGATGGACACCCTGGAAATACGCGTTCAAGTTTGTAACTGATGCGGCGCTTGTTGTTCTTTTCCCTCCTACGTTCAATCCTCGTTATGTTATACGCACATGACTATATGGCCTCCCAACTTCCGTATCCGGAATGGTTCTCGTCCGCTTTCACAGACGTGGAATAATCGTCATCGCGTCAGGACATTTTCATTTTCTTACAGGATTTCTAGTACAAGGAATGGGCGACGTATGTTGCCTACTAGCTAGGCTAAGGACAAAGTGCCACCTGTCCGAACATATGCTCGGTGTTTTATTATCATTTCGAAAAGGAGGCGCTGCTGTAATCTTGCATAAAATATGGCCGGGTATAACATAAACCGTGAGAGTTCCTCGCTTGACGTGTTGTTTATCAACTAACCTTTCGCGGACGGCCTCCAAGACGGATAATCTACCCGGGAGGCTCAGACGTGAGGGGCTCAAACGAGCGCGCCCTTATAACGAGTAGACACGCCCGAGTGAATAGGCGCAATTATCGCTTTGACCCTATTGACAAATGGCAGATAATGAGCCGATACGTTACCCCTGAAAGATTCCAGATAGTAAATTGAACACTGAAAATTCTTCCCTGCACACCGAAAGTCCTAAAGGAAGATTTTCGAACTCTACTACGCTTTAAGATCTGATCGAAATTAACTCGAAATCAAAATCCTATTAATCCCGGTGAAAGTCAATTCAAAATATCTCCGATCCCTGATCCTTCCGCTTCATATCCCAGCAGCAATAGCTTCCCTCCTTAATGATTAACCGTTCAATTAACTTCCGTAGACAGGGGGAGAGATAGTGAGTTTGTTGACAATGAAAGCAAAGCTGAAGCTCGCATCCCCTGCACCCTCAATGAGGACGAGATGATGGGTTCTCATAAAGTGCACCCCCCTCGTTCGTCCTGGAAGTTACATAACTCTTTTGAACGCGCATATAATCGTTCAAGTTTTTTATTTTTTCATTTTCCTTTATTTATTTTTCTCCTATTTGTTACAGTCGTCCAGAGATGAAAGACCCACGTCGAGTCCAGCCGGCGGGAATCAGCCCGTCACTCCGACACCTTCTCCGTCACCAGTCGCCGACGCTCCACTTGGACGAGCCCTTATGGAAGCTGCATTACTTCACGCAGGAACACAGCCTCCACCTTTGGTCGTAACACCACCTGGATACTGGGTCGACGGTACGGACCATAATCATAGTCTCGATTCATCGGGCAGAGCGATATTGCCTGCTCATCCTGCCTGGCAACCAACGATAGACCAAGACGACACTGCGAAATACTACAGACGCTTTTACGTCGGAAGGGTGAGTTTCCGAGAAATTTCTAATACCAGAATCTCGAAATGGTTGTTCATTCTTTTTTGACGAGACGCAAAGGTTCGGAGGTTTTGGGAAACCGAAAGAAACGTGAAAGTAATTCGATTTGAATAACATTCAGTGTAGTTGTAACGTAGAGAAAAATTGTTATCCAGCTGTCGTTTTCTACTCACGTTTGTATAGGCTAGAGTTTTACATCGGTATATAGGTATAAATAGATAAACGAATGAATATAAGTGAGCGAGTATAACTTTAAACTCGTGAAACTCGTATACCTACATTTTTCACTGGTAGCAAAGTATCGTATTTGGCACAGAATCGCGTAAATATTTGGGACGAATTTTGCATCAAAGTTCAGAGTGTCGGAATTCTCGGAAGAACAAGCTTTGGAAGAAACTCTTGAGAAGGGCGCAATCTTGATTGAAATTCAACAAAGTACTAATCGAGTCTTTGAAAGTCACATGCAGAGTGAAGTCTGACGTTTTCCGCTAATTGTGACTAAAAATTCTCAGAAATTAAAATCCACTTTACTGAAGGGGCAATTTGATACTTCCTTGACAGTAGACCGCGAAACGGGGTATAATAATATACTTCCAAGTAGTAATTGTCTTGAAATACTAACGGCGATCAATTGACGCTAGAGAGCTCAGACTAAGCTACGCAATTCGTCCAAAGTATCCAGTAAAGTCCATGATTCGTTTTCCACGAAAGAGGAGAGATAGAATGTCGAAATCCCGTTTGTCCTTAATCCAATACAAATGCTCATTTCTCATCAAGAACAGGCGTTGGACGTTTATTTTCGCCTAAAATTATCCCTGTAGTGAACAATCGAGTGTACTTACTCACATACAAACCATAAACTACTTATACCGTTTTACCTGCGGTCTGGTATACTTCCGAAGTGATTTACTTTCCGTAACAAGTCTCCATCCTTCTCTCTTTGCGACTCGCGTCGTTACTGCGGCTTATCATCGTCAAGAACGACCACTGTGTTCCGGTATTTCAATATCGTGGCTTACTTAATATTTTCTTTGACTTATAGTTACTGCTTTGCTGCAGTCCTATTATTCTCGTTTCACTTTCCCACTATGTATACGTATATCATTCTTTAACTTACTTAGCGGTCAAATTCCAGCCGCAATAGATACTAAATTACGTTCTTGTGTCAGCTCTGGCTTACCATAACGCATATCCAATCTTTCGATAAAGTTTCTACACCTTTGGACTAGCCGTGTAGTCATAGAGCAATAAAGTAGCCTCTGTCTGCGCACCACCGATGGACCCGCAAGGGACTTCTCGACAAAGCTTATAAACGCCTAAAATTAACTACTATACTGATCCGCGCGCATGAATAATACGCACTTCGAATAGAAGCATAGGCATAGGCCATATCTGGAGTTTCATACTACATAGAACAGAGTTTGAGCACTCAGCTGGCGTGGGAGTGGGAATGTTCTCATAGCCTCTGCTGGTCTCCGAGGCGGTCGCCCGTGACTTCCATCCTTATCCTCCTTATTTCCGTCTCTCTCCAACCTCCGCGTGTATAGTTTCCTCTCTTTTTCTCTTTCCCTCTTTACCTCCGTCCCTCTGCCCAGGCTTAGGTAGGTATTGCTCGTATCTACCGGCGTCCATCTGCTGCGCCTCGTCGTTGGCAGAACCCTTGCGCAACGTCGGCGTCAATGTGCTACAATTATTGTCTTACGAGAATTAATTTCAGTATTTTTCGTTTTTCTTTTTTCTTTTTCCTTCTTACGGTGATTATTCCACTTTTCGTCCCTTTGTTCGTATTTTTTAAATCACTTTTACCGATCTTTGAAATGAAAAAAAGATGAGAAAGATGGAAAAAAGGAACCAGGAGGATCTTGCGCGCATTTTTACTAGCCAAGACATGTCCGATGCTGGAGAGATATATTATGTAATTATATACGTAGGTACATATGAAAAAGTGCGAGAAGAATATGTAACATTTGAATGTTAGATCTGAAAATAAATTATAGAATCAGATATGAGATAGATATGAAAAGGAGAATATATAGTGGATTGTTTTTTACGCAATAATCGCGTGTCTTTGCTTCATTTTTTTTCTTCTTCTTGCTTGTTCTTCATACTTAGAGGTGGCTAAAAGTAAGGAATGCCGTGTTTGCTAGACGTTATAAAAATTGACTATGATAATACGACGGCTGTACGCAATCGTAACAATCGTAATTACCTCCTCCCCCTTCTCCACGCCAGCTACAAGTAGATACATGCATATATATAGGTAGGTATACATTTAGATTTGCATAATAATCCACAGATCATTAAATTCTTTGGTAATATATTAAATCTCTCGAGCGTGAACGTGTGTAAATAGATGGCGGAGCCTAATACATCATCGTTTTGAATAATTGTCGATAAAATTATAGGATGAAGAGTAAAAGAATAATAAAAAAAAAAACACTCTCTTTTCAAACTAGACTATACATAGAGGAAGAGAATCATGTCACACGAGCAACAAATGCCGCGACCTCTTTCGAAACAAACAGCTTATTAACATAAAGAAAAGCGCATATGCGCCTTGAATCGACAACGTGCAACGGCCCCACGTTATACCGCGTATACTTCTATACACGTGGATATTATATTTTTCTTGAAAGTAGAACGAGTTCTTTGGACAAGCCCACGCTATGAACATAAGCCACGCTCGCTGGGCCCCGCGACTCAGCGAATCTCTTCTCGACGTTAGACGACAACGACGACGACGACGCACTTATACTGATACTCTTTTTATTCAGCCATGTGCTTAAATTTTATTGCAGCTTAATTAAAAAGAGTTGAAAACCTCCGAATGCAGATACCGCGCGGTTGAGTGATTAATCATAATCTGGTGAATTAGTATCTGACATTTGTATACGAAAAGTATAATAAGTATCGCGTTGTTTTTCTTCCCCCATTCTTTATTTTTTTCGACGTAAAACTCCGGACCCCAATCGTGACTCATTTAGACCCTTAAATTTATTTTCACTCTTCAATTAGCGAGCGACTCTCCGAACGCGAAACTCCTGGAAAAATAAATAAAAAGAACCGCAACCACTCTTCCTGAAATTCGTCACCACCTAGTTGTGTGACTCGTATAGCTCGAGGGATAGGGGCTACCTATTCGTCACGTGCCAAGACACACATCATTCTATATACCGCGTGGATTTAGGATTATGGTGTGGGTGTGGTATAGACTTTCTTCTGTCACGCGATCACATAATCGTTAACCTTCTCCGGATTATAAGATCGGGGTCCTCCGCCCTTATATACACACAAACACACAGTACCTACCTACCGCGAACTCTAAATACATTATAGAATCCTCTATACGATTCATAGAGAAACCCCGAATTATCGTACGCAAATGTACATACGTACTGGTAATTTATTTATATTGAACAACTATAGGCGCGATAATAATTAGAATATTAAAACAACAATGAGAGTGAGAGACTGCCTATCTATATCAGCCGGCGATTTAAAGCACACAAACGAAACCGAGCCGACAAGAAGCGATAACCCAGACGGGATCGGAGAGCGTACCGCCGTATGCTTTCGATGCTTTGTAAATACGGGCGTCAATAGAGTTCGATAAAGTATACGTATACGTGTATAGGTATGGTATATACGTATAGAGGTAGAGGTTCGGAACACACATAGGCGCGATATCAGCTATTATCGTTAGTCACCAAACTGAACTGAACTGAACTGAACTAAACTAAACTAATCGGAAGGAACGAGACAATATCGTTTTATAGATCCGACTATCCCATCGCCGGACCTTACGTAATATTTCTTTTCATTTCCACTCGCTGTAAGCCAGGAAATTAGGCGATTGGTTATACGATCTTATTCGTTATTGGGTATAAAACGAATGAAAATAATGCGAAGGTACTTGTGTAATCTACTATGCATTTCTCTCTACGTATAGGTACATACTTATATCTCACCCTGCCTATATATGTTCAATGTATTTACACGCGTTATAGGTGCGTTGCGTCCTGCTATGAGGATAGAATTAGATAGAGAATTATTGCATGAATCATCGGAAAGATTGCTCGACCTAGATCGAAGTTTCGACATACTTCCGCTTCCTATACCTATACAATCCCACCTAGTCCTATTTGATTTTTTCCTTTCCTTTTTTTTTTTCTCCTCTCCATACAACTTTTCCCCAGTCAATTAATCGATTGATTGTAAAAGTTAGGCAAACTCATTCGACGTAGGATCGAGGTTAGAAGAACTAGGTAACTAGGTTCTCGAGTCCTTCGATATCGACTTTTTCTTTTTCTTACTTCTTCCTCATGCTAATTTCGCTAATCTACTAACAACGAAAACCAAACGTTGTACATATACAATCGCGAGAAATGTCACCCGATCGATTCGTACAAAGTAGGGAACTCTTTCTCCTCAATTCGGGTGATTAATCTCCCAGGAACTATCCGAGTCTGCGTTTCTCCTGCCTCGCCCAATCAAGGTAATTGGGAAGATTGGTGCCCCTCGTCCAGGTCTCGCAAATCAAGATCAACTTGCACGCAACTCGGAACGAGCGGCTTTGTGCAGTTCTTACGTTTGTACAAAAGCGTAGCACCCACGCCGCAACTTCAACTCTCATAGTTCAACGAGTTTAGACCGTCCTACGATATATCGCGCACACATATCTGAACCTATATCTGCTGCTCGCTTTACGACGGGTCGCCGTGTCCTCCTACACCGTGTAAAATCCGCTCTTCCGTGAGTTCTGCGATCTTAAACGCGCGGAAACGGGAAATACGTACGGATGGTATGGGTACTCAGGGTTTTAACAACCTGGAGAACAAGGAGTACCAATAGTAACAGCAATAAACGGAACCATGCACTTGAACCTTGAATCGTGGGTCACAGAATGCATCATTTTATGCCGAATATTTAGATGGATCGATAGATAGATATGAGGTATAAGGTATAAGAGCTGGGACCGATATGGCTAGAGGGAAATTTTTAATATTTGAGAAATCGAAGCGTATTTTTATCTTTTATTTTTCTTCTTTATGGGGTGTTATACGACGTGTGATGGAATTGCATGACAGTCGAGCTGAATTGTTGCGAGTGTTCGAGGTTGAACGGTACCGTTTTTTAACCGCGTGGTTGAGTACCCCTCAAGTCTTTAGTGACAGGTCAATGCGTCTCGAAACGTTTCTTGCATCCGAATACGTATATAGAATTCCTCTTAAACACTGGTGTGTAACAGTTGCTTGACCCTTTGACCTCGGGTATCGCTTCCAAGTTCCAACCACCTTATACTTGTTGCACCAGCATCCGTTGTAAAAAGAGGATTCGCAGCTTAAGTTATCCGCTCTTGTCGACGGCGTGTATAGGCTCCGTTTAGACATAGCATCGCCCCGGCACAGGTACAGTTTTAAACAGGCCATTAAACGCTCCGTTTCTTTTTACAGGAGCACATGAACCTCGTGGGCAGAGACACGGAGCATGGACCGGTACTCGTATCAGTAAAGGCGGAATCTGTCGCCGGGCAAGAACACTGGAGAGTTCTTCTCAGGCTGAGGGCCGGTTCGACGCATATGCTCGTGCCAGCTTCTGACTTAGGGCCGAACCCCTCGCCAGTTAGGATGGTCAAGGTAAGTCGAAAAACTTGACAATGAAAAAAAAAAAAGGAAATTTAAAAAAAGAAAAGGAAAAAGGAAAAAAGGTGAAATTTTGTCTCGAAGAGACGCGCCTGTGTAAGCTTCTTCGGATTGAAGAAGGGACGCCGGTTCTCCGTAATAATTCTGGCCATTATCTGCGCCTTATTTGCGCTTCGCGCGCTTCCTACGCTTAGTTCAAACAATCGAAGACCCTCCAAGAAAGAAGCGTAGGCCGGGAACGGAATGGTACAACAGTGAATGGGCCTCGGACTTTTTGCCTAAAGGTTTACGAGCGGCGCCGCTGGCGTCGACGTACCGTGATTCGGTAAATAAAATCTCAAATTATCTGTCGCGAAGAGTATATATACAGGGTGTCCGAGTCCGGTGATGCAAGGAAATCCTGGAAACGTTCTTCTCCCGTTTTGCGGTTTGAATTCAACAAACGATTATTATGCGGCTCGTTATTATACTTCCTCCCAATAAATCGGCAGTCCATTTCATCACCGTCTCGATAACCGCGCGGGTTCTGATATCTTAATTATTCACGACCCTGTCCTACTCGTTGCAGCGACTATCTGAGGTCGTCACGTTCCGATCTTGTACCGATATATCTTAGGCCTGGATTAATATGCGCAAAGTAAGACATTGCCGCTTTGCGGTACCGCGGTGTCTCTGTACCTCAACTTTATACATATATATTGTAGATCGTAAAAGGCGATCACCAAAAGTTTATTCAATATATTTCTTTTAACGATCGACGAATGCCGATCGTCACTTTACTATAATACAACGTCTGCGGCAGCTTGACTCTGCAAAAAAACGACCTCCTAGTTCTCGTAGGAACTTTATATACTTACTTATCCGAACAAATTATAAAATCTATAAAAATATGTTAGAGTCTTTATTTTTAATCACTTCGACAGATGCTCAACGACTCTTTGACCGTGAACACATTGGCTCCGGTGATTTGCTCGGGTGCTGGTGCCATGATTGCCCGCTACGACGAACACGCGTTGGTATCAAGATTCAAATTCGGTGTTCTTCATCAGCGGGCCGGGCAGGTGACGGAGGAAAAGCTCTTCGCCAATAGGCAGATGACTCCGGCCTTCCAGGAGTTCTTGGATCTTCTCGGACAGAGAATAAACCTCAAAGATCACAAGGGGTGAGTTTTCGGAATAGAAGTCTATCAATTTAGTGCAAGACTCGGTACAGGAAACCTTCGGGTTAAATTCTGCTCCATCCGAAGCCAATTACCCGCACGGTTGTATTCCAACCCAACCAGGTTTCTTAAGGAACGCTCAAGACCGCCGATGGTTGTATTTACCACGCATCCAAGACACGTCGACGAAGCCCAGCTCCGATAATCGCATTAAAACTCGGCGCTGGCTCTCTTCCGCGCTGTTTTACCTTTATTTTTTTGTTTTTTTCTCTTTTCTTCAACTTTTTCTCTTCCTTTTAGTTTCACTTTTATTCTTTATTTTTTCTTTTAGTCTCCTCTCTTCACCCTTCTCAGACAACGTGACGACGCTGTTTTTTACGGTTCTATACGAAAATATCTCGCGGGGGAAAAATTATTATGTTTCAATATAGGAGGTATTGTCGATAGGGATCGAGACGGATCAAACTCTACGAAGGTATATAGGTATACGAAAAGAATTACTGCACAGCAATAGCATGCGGCTAAAGTTATTGTTGCTATCTGATCGCGCGCGTTCCGTCAACATACAGTTAACTGCTTATCAGTACGATAAAGACGAAGACTGGTTGCGTGTCAAATCGTCGTGCTCACGGACTGGCTAGTCTGTTTAGCGCTTCTGAAAGAGCCGCAAATAACACTTTATAGAGAATTTCGAATCGCCTCGGGGGTATAACAATTCCTACAAACGACTTTGTCAATTGCCATTCGATTCCAATTGACCCAGAAATCCGCGTGGTCTACTATTCCACACGCATGGGTATCCCTACCATTCCCAATCCAGAATTCATTCCCATGTCATTCTAACTCTTACATAAAACATTACTTTTCCATTCTCCATCTATCAGAAAGATATCGATCGATCGTGACCAATTTTCTCGAATCGAAATAGGTCATTCATTATGCTATAATTTGAACCGGTAAGAAACAGTACGCTTTTTTTATTGCCCATTGTAGTTACTCTCCTCATTGTAGTCTGTGGCCAACTGTGTTTATTGAATTCCTCCAGGTAGGTATCGCCGAAATGCGATCGATAAGTCGAGCCAGCGGTCAACGCGTTTTCATATCTACGTGCTTGATCCCCATTTATCTTGATATTTTACTTTAGTCTATAATTGAGACGTAAGATTTTTTTGTCGAGAATTGATATTCCAGAACCTTTAATACCTACATATATCTACATACTAATACCTACGTAACGTCTCGCGTGGTAACACACGAGCAAAACATGTCTAGGTGTTGTTTAATCGAGCCATGATGTGTATAATAGTAATTTTTAACTAGCCTTTTTAGTCAGACCGAAGGCCATGTGCAATTAAAGCTAACGACTGATCATTTAGATTGAAGGCTAAGGCTGAGGATAGTTTGGCAATTGATTCTTCAATATTTTAGGTCGGAGTAATGAGTAAAAACCGAACTAATCGGATTGACCACAGCATCGTTAATGCTTGTAATTACTTATAGGTATATCTAACTAAATTTTGTATCTACAATCAATTAGACACGTCCCACGATAATGGCTGCAGATCTAAACTTTCATGACTCATGCCAATTCCTTTGCGTCATCCGCGTGCGTGCGTGTAGGTATACGTCTTTAGAGAAATATTAATCTACTGATTATGCACATCAATCATACAAGCACGTGAATTCATGTCCTATTAAAACCATCAATTTTGAGGAAATCAAGAAAATAAATGATGAATTTTTGTACTAAATTTTTGTCAGTGGCGAAACATTTCCGTTTCTTGAATAACTGCGATTGATAATATTTCAAGATAATCTAATTTTTTAGTAAAATTGGTCGAGTTTTTTTTTTTTTTCTTTTTTTTTTCATTTCGTGACAGCCCGGACACGGGCTTGTTACTAATATAGATATATGTAGATATATTATAGACAAGGGTCGTTAGCGAAATATGAAACTGACCTCGAGGGGCTTGGCTTCGGATATCGACCGCTGACCCACCTCGTTATTTCCATCAACCTGATCGATTAGCTAATTAATAAAGTTCCTATTACTATTAATCCCAGGTATCGCGGAGGATTGGATACCCGACACGGTCAAACCGGCGATTCGGCTGTATACGAGGTATTCCGAGGACGAGAAGTCCTCTTTCACGTTGCCTCACTGCTGCCCTATAGTCCTGGCGATTCCCAACAACTACAGAGGAAACGTCACATTGGCAATGACATTGTAGCCATAATATTTCAGGAAGAACAAACACCCTTTAGCCCTGACATGATAGCCAGCCACTTTCTCCACGCTTTTATCGTCGTCCAAGTCATCGACCCGTGCACACCGAACACCAGGTATTTTTCTCATTCACTTTAATCTTCCCCGTTCGTTATAATCATCATTATTTTTATTTTTATTTTTTATTATTTCGAAAAGCAATAACACCTATCGAAGCTGATTTTTCTTGATCAAAGTAATTCGATTTAAATTTGTTGAAAAAAAATTATAGATTTTAGATTTACCTCCTAGTTGACCTCGAAAATAAGTGTGCGTGACTTTCTCAATTTTTGTTGTTGTTTTCTTTTTTTTTTGCGATTTGATGTTCATATCTATACCTGGTTTGAGGCCAAGGATACTTCGGCGTATGATCCGAAATACTTATATTTTGTTATAAAAAAATTAATTTCATTTTTTTAATGCTCAATATTACCCTCTTTACAGGTACAAGGTGAGTGTTACTGCCAGAGATGACGTTCCACCTTTTGGACCAGAGCTACCTACACCCGCCGTCCTACTTAGGGGTGTTGAGTTCAAAGAGTTTCTACTTACCAAGCTTGTCAATGCCGAGAGTGCAGCATACAAAGCTGAAAAGTTTGCTAAACTCGAGGTAAATGTGATGATAATACGTCGTAATTTACGATTACTTTTATTCGCTGATCTTGTCCTGAATATTTCATTCTCTATTCACTATCTCATTACAACATAATCGAAATTTATAAATAAATAAATATAATAATAAACTCAACTCTCTTTAAAAATTGTTTACTGATTTATTCGTAACAAATGTGCTTTTATTTTCCAGTTGCGAACCAGATCAGCACTCTTGGAATCTCTGACCGAAGAGCTGCAATTAAAGACGGACGATTTTCTTGGGAGAAAAGTAATCCCGTGCCCAGTGAGTCCTGCAGCAAGCGAAGCCTCAGCATCTGGAAGCAGTAGTAGTGGTTCTCGATTTATAGAAACAGTTCGTAAATTGGCATCGATTTCACGCCGAAATGCATCGACAGACAACGTGCCCTCACAAATGCCAAAAAAAGGTCTATCCGAGCCAAGCCCTCCGTCAAATCGATCTATAAGTAAATCCGGCAAACGTTCCGTCGAGCCTACGAGTCCTTTGAGCTCGCCGGATCTGACATTGAGGAGAGATTCGGATCGGGGAAGTCCCAGTCTTGGCAGCCAAGACAGTAGCCATTCAACAACTGAAAACCATGATAGTAGCTTGGCTACTTTACAGCACGACGATTGCACGGACAGCAGACGTGAGTCTGGAAATAATTCCGAGAAGAGTTCATTCCAGCATTTAACCCACGAGAATCTTCAGAAACGAGAGACTTCCAGCTGCCCCAGAATGACGGAGAAATCCGAAACACATAGAGTCGTTTCTGAGAGTGACGATAGCTCTTTAAATAGCGAACTAGAACTTGACCAGGTTGTTTATCCCGATAGCGATACTGGCCTCGAATCTATGAGCTCGGCTGAAACTCACGAAGTATCACAGTGTCCTCAGAGAGGGGAACCTGAGGCTGAAGCCTTGCGGACTGAAGTCACGAGGCTCAAATGTGATAAGCTTGATCTACTTAGACAGAATGTGGTAAGTTTTGATCGCCGAAATTGATAAGAAAGATACACAAGTTCGATATAATTATATTATTTTCTGCACCTACTAATATTGGGTTCTAACTTGATGTAGCATAGGTATATGTTACAGAGCTTTGGCTTGATTATTATTATTATTTTCAGTTTTGGATACTTCTCAGTCAGTCTTAAACCAAATAGGTTTCCGTTTCATCGATTTGTTAATGACAAAGATCACTAAATAGTCTTTATTTTTTCTACTTAATTTTTCCCTCTTGGGAACTAGCCCACTAGCCAGGCCTTAATTCCTAATTTAGTATGTCATAGAGAGACCCAAACTACTAAGAACAAATTTTAATTTATCAAATTTTCAATAAAGCTAATATTATTAAGATATTAATAAATTTTGCAGACTTGTCAACGAGACATAAAGAGACTTCGAGAAAAGGAGCTTCAATTGCAATCTGACTTGGCTGCAGCATCGACAGAAATTTTACGACTCAGAGGAATGCTGAAAGAATGCTCGACCAGCGTTGCGTTGGAAAACAACAATCAGCAGACATCAACAGTTTGAGAATATTGTAGACTGGCAATGACCTCTTAGTAGAAAAACAAAAAAAAAAACTAAACTAAACTAAAACCTACATACCATAGAACCTGTAGCTGATAAAAATGATGTCTAAAACCGTTTAAAGTACCTACTCTCGCTTGTTAGAGCCTTGGTCTGATCCAATTAGATAATAGAAATGTGTATAGATAAGTTCGGGTTCCGAGGTAATGATATCGTCTTCAAAAGTTATCAAATATTGTTTAACAAATGGTTCTGCAGCGTACGATAGATGACGGTACAAATTTTAGGCATTTTAAGCTGCACCGTATAAATATATTATATTACAACGGCACGGATTAGGCAAGGGACGATTTTGGGCAATTGTAGAGTGTATTTGTTGTGCTCTACGAATGAAATTGTTTGCGAGTAGTCCAGCTTGGCGAATTAACATAATTTAATCTGCTGAGAGATTGATTTTCGGTCCTAAACTATAACGGTACTTTTTAATTCTTGAACGTGTATGCAGAATATTTATGAATTAATTTATTAATAGTTAATAGGATACCCGATAGCGATCAGTGTATAGGTAAATATTTAAAAGTCTATTGTTATTAAAGTTTAAGACACCAAGAGAAGTGAAAGAAAATACAATTAAGTCAAAAGAAAAAGAAAAAAAAAACAAAAACAAAAAAAAATAGATTATTATCTATATTAAGGAAATGATAACTAATGCCAAATTTTATTTTAGCAAAAGAGCTGATGTTGCATGAAGTTACCAGCTTGATTTGTTTACGCACGCAACATGTAATTTTGTTCTTTATTTTGTATTTTTTTTTTCTCTCGTTCGTCAAAAGTATCATTTTTCTTACAAAAGTATTTTACTATTATATTAAGTATATTATATGTTTTATAATTATATTATTGAATCTTTGTATAATATTTTGAATATCTCAAAATTTGTCTTAATTATTCAAGATCTTTGTTCACAGAATTTTTTCTTCGTAAGACTAGATTGTTTGCTGAATTTTAACAATTTGTAGATTAGCTGAACCAAATCGTTTAGTTTAAGGATTCATTTGCATTATTATTATTACATCAGTATGCTGCATTTTATGCCACCAATGTATATATATATTATTATTATTATTGAATTTAGATTCTAGATTTAACTAACTCATAACAATACCAAAGTTTAATGTAGTAACATCACTTTCTTTGTTTCCTACATTCCCGTTTTTATGTGCAAAGCCTGTACTACTTCTTCTGTATCAATCAATCTAATCTTTACCCAATACTTCTTGTACAATTTTCGAACGCTTTTGACGTTCTTCGATTAAAGAATAATTCAAAATTCCATTTCGTCAAGTTAATACAGTCAATTATATACATATACGTATACAATTATTAGCACAAATAAAATTACTTCCGTAATTCATTGATCAATAATTATTATAACGCGCATAACTTGGATTTTATACCATCGAAAATGACCATTATATGCTATTTTTTCTTTTATCAAGTACGGAGATACATACATCACACGATTCTTGTAAATATAAGTAAAGTCTGTTCAGGGTACTGTGCGGATTATTAAAGTGATTGAACAATATTGTCAATTTTTATTATCTTTGTTATGGCCGCATAAATCCAAACTGTACCTATTATATATCTATGTATATCATTTAAAAAAAACTGTAAATATATGAGGAATAGTTTTGTTCTAGCTTTTGGGGTAGAAACAAAAGAAAAAAAAATGAAAATATAAGAAATGAAAAGAAATGAAAAGAAAAAACAATCTCTTTATCGAAAGCTTAAACTTAGTTTACCATTTCTAGTGTGATTTCTAAGCTCGCCTTGCAGAATCAAAGAAAGATTACCTATATGAAAAATATAATGCATTATATTATGAGAAAGTATACTACTACATATACATATATATATTTTATATATCTACATCTTCTACTTCTACATACTATATTTAGATGAGTCACATATTATGTCTAACACTACTGACTAATTTGCAAGATTAAAAAAATTAATAATTAAAAAAAAAAAAACATGCTCTTATGCGGATATAGAAAAAACAAAATCACTTTTCTTATGACTGGTATTATTATTATAACTTGTTTTAATTGTGCACACTGTCGGTTCGATTTACCGCAGTTAATATTGTTGGCCAATAAATAAAACGATGTACGTAAAATTTCTTTTCTCCTATCTTATATCGCATTTCCCTTATTATCACAATTCCAGAAAAATGACAAATAAGATCCTCGATTCTTGCTTACGCTGAAAGAAGTAGTTTATAAAATACAATTTCATGTTTCATGGAATGAAATCTTTATTCCTAGTTATTTTACAGTCTGAAAATCTATTGTTTTTTTTATTTTTTTTATTCAATACGGCTGTCACATCCGAATACACGGTCCATAACCGTTTACCTACGTAGTTAATACGTAGTAAGAAATTCTAGTACCGACCGTACCGTACGAAACGCCTGGTCGGCTTTTTGCTGCTCAATATCTAACATCAGCAAGTGCTGCCCTCTAGTTACTTTTCATGTTGAATCGATATAGACAGAGCATCTTGAAATCCAGGGACTTTAATAGTACAAAAATATAAAAAACTGCTAGTTCTTGAACGAGTTGTCCAACTCATCTCCAAATGCCTATACTGCTTATTTTTATTTGAGAATATTAAGCATCTACATCATGCATGATCGATTGGTGGGATCGACGTCTCCGTGCAGTTGGTACTCGAATCGATAGCTACGAAAAGTTTTCAGAAGATAAAATCGAAAATCAAATAACAATCTATCAAATTGAGTTTAAGCTCTTTAGTTACTAATTACTCATTTCTTCCCCACGATGATAAAGTGTGTAGAACGAGCTGATAGATGTATGCCGTTCTGATTTTCATCTCACAAAAACAGCAAATAATCAAATTAACGCGTGTAGGTCTTGCTAAGGGCGAAATGTTTAGATGCCTAGAGAATTCCTGGTTCATGAGACAAAGCTATAGCCTTGAATATTGGAAAAAAATCTTGTCCTTGCGATAATACTTTTATGTTCTTTCCTGTACGCGTAGGTATAATATAAAGTGTATGGTATTCGATATGGTATAGAGTGTGTGCTGAATGGAGCATGGCATACGCAACACAGGTACAGATCTGTCTTTATAACATTTGCAATCTGAATGATCCTACCACGACATCAGTGGTTTTCTAATAATTTAATGTTTATCGCGAGTGAAGCTAGAGATTTTTATCTATCATTAGCATTTTCTTTTCTCTTTTTCCTCTATCGTCGACTAGCAGCTCATGACGATGGCACGCGAACAGGTATTTATTCACCTGCTAATGTCGAGTGCAAGTACAGAAGGTACAATGCGGTTTATTCTTAATTAAGGATCAACCGACTTAAATTACAATACCTTTTATCGGTTAAGGTAAACAACTGTCACTATACATATGCTCGCATTTGCCATCTGCTACCACACGCGTGTCGATTTTAAACTGGTATAGTTTCGTGGTGGCTTCTATCTTATACATACGATTGTGTAAGCTGTTAAAATAGAATTTAAACACCAAGCCGATATTATTTTAGTTTAAGCTGCTACTAAAATTACATAACTCGCAATACTCACCTGGTATATGTCACTGCATGGATATACAATGCTAATTAGATATATAATCCCATAAGATTTTTAAAGACTGCGTTACTACGTGTATCATTATGTTATATATTTCAATCCTATTCCGTATGGTCAGAGGAATTTCACAAACTGTTATTCAAGCTGAATGTTTTTGTGTATAAAATCTAAACTCAATAACGTTTCCTGTTCATATCTTTCGAACGTGCGATAAAGCGAGCAAAGTCTAACTCCCGTGTAAAGATTCGAGTATAATTCCAGTTATAAAATGGAAACTGACGTCAGATAATGGGAGAATATTAATTTCATACTTTTGTCCCCGTGTAATACGAGGTAGATATATAATAATGCTTGAGCAGCGTATTATAACGATAATCCCGGATCAGAAAGAGGGAAAAAAAAAAGTTTCTTTTCTCCTTCGCCTGTAATTTTGTCCTACGTATAAGTAGAAGCTTATTCAATAATATAACCGTACACACATGCGTATGCCTTCTAACTCTATACCTAAAGTATATGAAACTTTTGTCGAAAGCATACAGACATATAGAATAATGGGGAAAATCGAACCTTCGACAAAGACGTAGGGATCTAGGAAGCCTAAATTTTACGTAACAATCTACAGACCCCCTGGTTTCAGAGATTAGTTTAAAAACGTTACGTCAACGCAAATATACCTGTACCGTAAACCAGTCTTACATTGCGTAACGACGTTCAATCTTAATGCAGAGAACTTTTCTGGCCAAGTTTATTTGTCGTACCAACCAAAATCCAAGTATCTAGTATTTGAATTACACTTGAAATAACTGTAAGCAGCAGAATATTAATAATAATAATGATGGTGATGATAATAATAATAATGATGATAATAATATTAATAATAATAATAAGAAGCAGAAGAAGACGAGACACACGAAAGGTTCGTGTCAGCTGTCGCTAAGGGACTTTACTGGACGGCGTGGCCGGGAGCAAAGCGCGAGGTCGAACGAACAGCGTATCGCTTCGACGGATCCAGCCAGGGTGAGGAGTTGCGGGGAAGTGGCAACGACGCGGTAACCTAAAGGAGGGCGAGGCGGGTACGAGGGGAGAAAAACGGCGCAGAGCGTCGCGGCTTGACGGCGAGGAGGGGGTGCGGTGGTTGCGGGACGAGGAGCGAAGCGGAGGTCGTCGTCGTTGC
Source organism: Rhogogaster chlorosoma (assembly GCA_944452935.1). Classification (NCBI taxonomy): domain Eukaryota; kingdom Metazoa; phylum Arthropoda; class Insecta; order Hymenoptera; family Tenthredinidae; genus Rhogogaster; species Rhogogaster chlorosoma. The sequence continues at coordinate 19,289,723 of OX101801.1, read as the reverse complement.
TGTGGTGCGCGGCGCGCGGCAAGGGCTGGGGTTAGCTCGTTCGACCCGTTATTCCCCATCTCTCCCTCCCCCGACCCAACCTCCTCCCTTCCCCTTCGCTCGCGCTCGTCTAAAGTATTCTCCTCTCTCGCCCCACCTGGCCCCGTTTCATCGTCCCCCCACCCAAACGGGTGCAACTGAACGAAGGCAGACTCGCTCCGTTCCCCACCATCGCGTTGTTCCCCACCTCGACCCGCTTGCAGGGGCTGACCAGCGAGCCACATTCGGATCCCGCCACGGTGACGTCACTCCGAGTAGTGTAGTGCAGTGCGAAGGAGCAAAGTCGGCTCCGTCCATGTACATGCCCAAGTGAAAAAGAGCGTACGTATAAGATACAAAGGTAAAATCAATTATTCTACGGTACATGAAAAGATATATATAATATCGTTAAGTTGGCTAGAATAATAACGAGCATTAAAATATAAAACGCGGCTACCCTCTGTTAAATAATAATCGACAGTGTGTTTGAATATATACCAGTGTTTACGGTGGTGAACTGCTGTAACGATGATATCTAAGCGTTACAGCGTTAGTGAATAATAATAATAATAAGAAGAAATGATCATCGATCGGAGAGTTTAAGAAAAAATCTATTAATAAGTAATATACATATGTTACATGTATAGGGCGAGGTAATATGTTAATATTATAGGTTTATTTATAGGGATCCGTTGATCGTTTAATTCAGTGCCGATAATAATAATAATCAAGTGGTTTAAAGAAAATACAAAAAGAAGAAGAAGAAGAGTGGTTAGTAATATTAATATCGTCGGAGAAATGGATAAGTGTGGTAGTGGTGGTGTGATGTGTGATTAGCGGTAGATAGATAGTGTGTACGATGTGGTGTCTAGCAACAGCCTATGCTAGTGGTGTCTCATCCTCAGACCCGTCGCGGTTTTATCACGAGTATCTAATCCCTCTGCGTTGCTACAACCCTAATAGTTGTGCGTGGGGCAACGAGCACCTTACAAGCATCAGTGACTAGTGCCGAGCGTTGTGTGATCGTTCTTAATCTAGTTAATAGTTAGTTCTCCGTTGTGCGTTCTGTAACAACCAACAACCAACAACAACGACAACAACACGGTTAACGTAAAGTGTCAAAAGAAAAGAAAAAGAAAAAGTAAATTGAAGTAATATAAAGGGGGAAAAAATAAATAATAATTATTCGATTGTTCTGGGAGCGTATTTCTTCTTATTCTTGTTGTTTGTTTGTTTGTGGATAACAGTAGCGTAACTAGATATCCCCGAGGTTGGGGCTGGCTGGCTAGCTTGTGAAGCTGGCCTCCGATACTAATAGTTATTGGTGAGTGCGCGATCGGGCGAGTTGTGTGTCGTTGTACAGTGTCGCAAAACGATACCACAACATCCGATCCCAAATGAAGAGTTCGGAGCAAAATGGTTAGAGAGACACGACACCTGTGGGTTGGAAATCTGCCGGAAAACATCCGAGAGGATCGCATAAGAGAGCACTTCAAACGGTAAGTGGTTCTCATTCAATTATCGTTATTTTTCTTTTCAGCGACTAGACCCGATACCTTATGCTCCAACATTTACCGGATACCCTATTAGTGTCTACAGAATACGTGATTTCTCATTCGCCCCAACAACCTACGCACGCCTTACGGGCCTCGTTTCCCCGTTTCAATTCCCCCGGTCCCTGCTACCCTTCCCTTTCGGGTTTTCATATCGAGTTTCGAAGGTACACCTTGGTAATGTTTTTGCTTCGGGTCGTAGCTACCCGTGGTACCCTGCACACAGGGCCTTGGACGCCTCGAACCGTGAGTGCGCCGTCATTTGTTTTTTTCCTCGATGTAATAATAGCGGAGGACAGCCATTTTGATCTCTCGCGGCGGCACGACGTTATTGTTAAGCAGTGACGGTCAACCCGGGGATCCCGGTTTTGGTACCCTGTAAGTCCCGAGGCTTTTGCGGATAGAAATACATAACACGAAATGAACTAGGATTGCTTTCGGTAAGGCATGAGGGTCGTCTGCGGGTTAGCGAAAAGGACGCAAGTTTGTAAATATCCAAGTCGGAATAGCTACCCGCTCGTCTTAGGACGGTCTAAGAGCAGACGCCGGGCTTAAGTCCGGTTTAATTAAATTCAAGAGCGGTTTACCCTCTCTCTCAATCTCTTGAGAAGCCATTATTTCCGAGTTGGACGTTCAGTATCCTTCCAATGGCCGATCCTTGAGCCTCGTCGGCTCATCTTCCTCCTTGATTAATCTCGGAAACGTGAACCGAAATTACTCCTGTGCGACCACTCGCCCATTTGCTCTACGACGCGAGCCAATCCTTCAAATAAATTGCTTCGACGGGTAGACAGTCGACGTTTTCTGAAACGGTTGTAGTACAGCATCGCCGCCTCTCGTTCCCGCAATAAATATTCTCACACATCGGATATGCCACGACTGGTATAGGGCTGCTGTTTGCCAATGAACAATGTATGCTCCCTGATGTATGTGGTTTCTTGAAATTTATTCGGATGAGAGTTTCACGATGACAAAATGGCGGCGTGTGTATTTCGTGCGGCGGTCGTCATACCGGTGTACAGAAATAACCCCCAAATATACCTACATACATAATGAAACGCACTAACGTGTGGTATTTTCGTATACTTACCCCATACACGCGATTCTAACTTTAATACTAAATGCGAATCTCTCGGTGCTGCCTGCTGTTGCTGCACCCTCGGCCGCGCACCACCACGTAGCTTGATTAGAAATGTAATTACGAAGCCATGCGGTGGATCGAATCGCCGCGGTATATACGCAACGCGCAAAATACATATAGATAAATAACCCAACTATATATGTACCTTATTCTATTGCTAAAGCCGTGGGAAATTAGCAATGAGTCTCAGGGAAGATGTTGGCTTGGCTGGCGTCGACGAGGAAGCCTTTCGGGCTCTCTGCAATAATAAGGACGTGTCGCAACTTTGTTATATATGAACACACGTGCGAATGAATGGATATACGTACTGCACACGCAAGCCAAAAGATAAACGGGATTTTATAATGATTTAAATGAGAATTGTCACCGCGATGTTTTCTCTTCTTTCTTTTTTTTTTTTACAAGTAACGGTATACTCGTTACGTTAATAACCAGAACTGTTATGACTTGAATCAAATAATGATATTTTCCTTTTCTTCCTTCTCTCTTGCTTCCTTCACTTAATCACGTTTTCAGTTATGTCATTTTTTTTAATCAACTTGCCGACGTAAGTCGCATATTTTCTTAATTAAAGTACAGCTGTGTATTGAACTCAGAATATTGCACGTGAAATCAAACAAAACATTACTGTTTAGATAACCTCGAATTCATATATTATCTCTCGTTGATATTCAACGGGCATGTATCATATCTCAATGTTTTTTTTTTCCCCCGATACTCGAGATGTGAAAAACTGTATTTCCATATTGTATTATCAGATAAACATTATTTGCTTCGTATCTTACGTATGTTCATTGCATTTTGTTTATTCAAATATTTTTCTCTCGTCAATTCTATCACAAAAAATGTTTCCAAAAACTCACAAATCCCATTCAAAATCCCGTCATTAAACCGTTCTAATTCTTAGGTATTCCCATGTTCCAGTGTTATTCCGTTAGATATCAGTTCTTCGTAGTTGAAAAATACCGGCAAGGATTTCCTGGATAGCTAGAAATATAGTCCTTTGAAAGTATTCATATAGGTGTCTAACGTTGTTATATCAATATACATATAGTACTAGACCATTTGGGATAAACGTGACACTGTACTACCCCAGCAAAATATATGATCCTGGTTTCTGAAATCTCTCGTGAAAAACGTCTTGACGCGTGTGTTTCGTCGCGCCGCGAAAGCCTAGCCGTTAATCGACTATTTTTTCGACTTCTTTTTTTTTTTTTGTTGTTTTTAACCAAGGAAAATGGGAAATGGGAAACGGGAAACTCGTACTCGCGTGCAAGAAGAAATCATCGGGAAACGTTGCCGACTCGGGACTTCGGACTCCGGGCTCGGTGCCTGGTTCCCCGTTCGTTTCCCGTTTCTCGTTTCTCGTACCTCGTGGCTACTGCTACCCACCTTACCTTCCTTCCTCTGCCACCCACGTCCCACGTCCTCCTCCGCTCGGCTAAGCTCCGCGCTGCCGTGGCGGTGGGCTGCTGCTGCTGCCGGCGTATTTTGGTATATTGATCGCACGGGCAACTCCTCCACCCTCTACACCCCCCTTACCCTACCCTTGGCCAAACCTTCGGTTCCCTATATACGCGAGTATACACGCGTATCTACGTCCGTATTTCGTACGCATTATGTCGATATATTTGACGTGGTTAGAGGCTAATAATATATACGTTTTTAGGCATTACACCACTGCTTTATTCCGTTGTATAGTTACAAATTATTGAAATTCATTGGGGAACTCGTTCTAAAAACGTTCTTCCGAATTCTTAGAGATTGTACGATACACAGATTCTATAAGGATTCACAACTGTATACGTAACATTTTATTTAGAACTGGATAAGTTTTGAAATTTTATCAAACAAAAATTCTGTTTTAATATTTACGGATGATTTTACATTCTATTTCTAACACGACATACAGGGTTCAGTTGGAATAAAATATTTGATAGTGGATAATAGTTTCTCTTTTAAAATACATATATCTGAAATAGGCAAGATAGCATAGACGATTTGAAACTCAAAGTTTCGAAAAACCCCACGTATAGATATAATCTGCTGGAGAGAAGATATATCTTTCATTTTGTGCCACGTCAAAGGAACGCGATACTTACGTGGGGAACCCCTGTCAAATGAAGGGTCCAAAGTTCTAGTCTTAAAACTCGCTGGCCGGAAGTTACCGTGGCTAATATTCACCCATGGGAAGAAGAAGAAAGAAAAAAAAAAAGAAACTTACACGTGTATATATATAATATATATATTATATATATGGGTATATACATAGTTACTCATGTAACTTATATACTTAAACCTAGGTATATAAAACCCTGCGCATCGGACGGACAGAAAGACGTCCGCTCATCTCGCACCCTAACTGAAAAGATGACGACGGACACCCCAAGGTCGACCCAAGGTCCAAAATATTACCCCAAGTCGTTTTTCCCAGCGGAAGCAAGCGAGGAAAAAAAAAAAACAAGAAACTTATAGCCGAATCGAACGCCTGCGTGTGTTGTGTGTACTATACCTATAGCTATATTTATACGCGGGTCGATCAATGTGCAGGTAATAAAGCATGTGTATAAAAAAAGAAAGAAAAAAAAAGGAAATAACTAACCAACTATATAAACGTTTGCGTGAACATACTTGTGAATTTATTCTTCATGTCTCTAAAAGTGAAAAACCTGGAGATATATTTCTATATAATATATACATATACGTATATATACTTGGACAAAGCAGGAAATTCTTTGAAGGAAAATGTTCCTTTTCTAAATTTTCTAAAGTGCAAAATATATTATATTGTTCGTTATCTAGAAAAATTCTCGGGAGAGTTAGAGCGAACGAACGCAATTCGTTTGATTTTATTTATCATTAGCCTAGCCAGTTTATATACGTATACGTGTCCAGAGAGATCGCATTTGTTAGCAGCGACATACATAATCATACGACAAAGATAGACGACCGATATCGGTCGCTTCAACATTTAACGCGTGTTGTTTATCTCGGCCCAGTTCAACTATACCTCTAAAAAATCTCTCTTCGCCATAATATCCGAAAGAGATCTTTACAATTCCACCGTTTCGTGTCGCAGATCAGAGAAATTATCTTCTTCGCGAACACATGATCTATTCATTTATTTATGTATAAAAAATCATAATAATAATAATAATAATGACTACAACGTAGAACTTTTTCCGCGAATATATATATAAAAAAAAAAATAAAAGAAATAACATTAAAATATACGCGAAGGGATGAAAAATTTGAATATTACATTACATAGGATAAATTAGTGGGTATTGTAACCCTGCATTAGCGGTTATCTGCTGTACCTCGGCCTTGCTGGTAGACGTATCTTGGTGTAATCTATATAGTAAACTACAATACTAACAGAGGCGTAGCCGCCGCAAGGATAACGATACTGAGATAATAACTGGACTTGTATATCAACGGGTCTTCTCCGTATAGTATTATGCGATATTGTTTAGCGTTTAGAGTTTAGAGTTTAGCCGAATCAACGAATTTGGCTCGGGGGCATCCGAGTGATTGCTGTTCTATTTTCAAACGTGATATTTGTATTGACGTTTCTCTGTCACACGTTTCTCCTCACCCGCTTTTATACATATCTGTATACATATATATATTCTATGATATATTTATCTGGGCGTTGTCGCGGCCGAGCCCGCGACGTTACTGTTATATTATACTCTACTCACTCGAAAACAAGACTTTCAAACTTGAAACAGCGGATTGATCAGCGTCTGTAATATTAACGTCGAAGGGATTATATCTTTCGTCTATATTATCTAAGGAACACACACATAAAGATAAGCGTATCGTAGATTTTTTATCCTTTAATCGAATGGGCAAGTGATTAAATTCTCGTCTTTGTGGATATCAAACTTACAGCTTTTGAATTTTTTTTTTTTTTATTAATATTCAACTCTTATTACCTATCCCTACCAGATTATCGATGTTGATTTTATTCCCAACAACAACAACAAGCCGGATTATAATGACGCATTGAAAAACAAGTCAGATATATAAATAAACACAATCATATTCATTGAAATTATGTGTAATTCGTGTAACAACATGTGTTTATCGTAGAAACGAACTTTCTATACATATCTAGAACTTTAAACTAGCTTCATGATAATCGTATAATAATCATCTTCCGTGTCGTGGTGATGAATTATTTCTATGATCATTGTAACTATCCTTATTTCCGCTAAATACTTGTATATACTTAAAAGATAAGAAGTCAATTCTATACAGCAGTATGATATCGTATACGTGTATAGTTTAATTAAATTTTCACCACGGTGAGTGATGTTGAACGTGTTTTTTCAATTCATTATTTCTTCTCTCTCTCTCTTTCTTTTTTTTTTCTTCTTTTCTTCTTTTTTTAAGTAGCTACCTCTTAATCCATCTGATGTAGGTCGTCGAATGTAGAGTCTGTTTGAAACGTAGTGCGCAGCACGGTGCATGGTACGGTTCAGAATATGACCTCACATCAGAGCAGCGTGCAGTGGCCTGAACAAGATACATAGAGAGAAAATGAGAGAGAAAAGGGCCATGACGGGGGGCGGTAAATGGGGGAGGAGAAGAGTTGGCGGGAGGGTTGAGGGGGTACATACAAGAATATATCGTAGCGATGTGCGCCGCGTTCTGAGAGTGTGCTGTGCTGTGTTGTGTTTTGTTGTGTTGTGTTGTCTGGTGTATTCAGAGAATTGAGTAGTGTGGTAGGCTGACTTTCACCGGCTGAGGCCGAAGTTACAGCCCTTTCTAAAAACGTTGACCAACAGAGGCCCATCAACGAAGCCTGCAGAACGCTACGCTGGGAGACCCGCCCTACTGGTACGAAGGAAATGTCGAATACGACACGCTTGTCATTATCTTAAAACTGGATTCTATCTCTCTTACTCTCTACATTCTACCGTACTCTACTATACTATACTTTGTATATGTCTGTACAAAGAGCAGACTTAGTTCTGACCTCTGAAACTTTAACCTATTTTGTATTTAATTCTCTGCATATATCTAGATAAACTTATGCTTCGCAGTGTACCAATATTTATATACATATATAGATTGTGTATAAATAAGCAGGGTTTTGCTTATAGTTGTAAATTTTTTCACTCCGTATTTTATCAAACCTGTGATTAATATCTTCCCGCCAACGAAATGTCATATTGAAATAGTAATGTTGTAACGTAACACGATTCAATTTTATTTTTTTACACTATTAAACTCATTGGCGCAGATATTCAATAATCTTTTCTGCGAAATTCTCACATGGTTTTCTATACCTAGAATAAGAAAGAAAGTTTTGTTATTCTGATTATTATTATTATCATTTTATATTGGTGAAAAAATAGAAACGCAGTATTCCAGGAAATTAGATATCTTCCCGAAAGAAATATAAAACGCAAGTCAGTTGTTTTTTTTTTTTTTTTTCTTTTTACATTTATACGTAGAGAAACGAATGAGTTTATCCTTCAACAGGGAACTCCTGCTGTGTCTTACGCCACGCGAAATCTCGTTCTCCAGTTATATGCTAATGCAATTTAGCCACGAAATGGACAGATCTGCTTTATACGACATGAGTCTGATAATCCGCGACGCGAGAATAAATAAATTTGTACAAAAAAAAAAAAAATAATAATGAACAATCAACGATTCAGAATATTTACGCATAAATTATGATAAAAATTGTATATATAATTAATTTTTTCGTTTCTCATTGGCATTCGAATGTCGCGGACACATTTTTTTCCTACGTCAGTTATATTAAAGGTGTGTATAATGACGCGTATCTTTTGAAAATAATCTAAACGTATATCGATTAACCGACCCGTCGTAAGCAAAGCTATACACACAAGAGCATAAGACTTATCGTACAATAAGAACGACACCTGGCGTTAGTGTAATAATTAGAAAACCTCATTCGACAATTTACACACGTGTATAGTACATACTATGACGATATTGTCTCCATACTCCCGCCAATACAACACGACATAGCGTAGTTGCCAGTTCTTGGCTACATGGTCGAGTCAATATCGAGGAGGAAGAAAAAAGGAATAATAATTATAATAATAATAATAATAATAATAAAGCTACAAAAATAATGAATGAAGCTGCTGCTGCTGCTACCAACGTGGAGTCGTCTGCGGCTGCACGCGCGCGTTGTCGACACCAGATCGTAAACAAACTTTTATCGCGATAACTTACTATGTATTTATTTCTTCGTCAAACATTATCGTATCGTAACGACTAACTACATTACACCGTTCAACGCCGAGTCTCCCCCTATACCACCGGTCAAGTTATAATGCGATGCAGCTATGTATTATGAAGGTATATACCATAGACACGCGTTATATAACCGGGTGATATCCACCCGTTCTCAATTATTATTACCTTTATTATTATTATCATTATTATCCTGCTGCAGGCGGATTAGAACCGATTCTTGACCCCCGCGCCGTTTATTTTTTTCTCTCGAATACCGTCCCCGACATACTTTAAGTTCGTTTCCATCTCCGAACCGAACCGTGCGATCGGATCAGGTGAAAGGAAACTAGTGGGTATACGATGCAGATATATAACAGACAGCCGTCGTCTCAACCCTTCAGCTGACTCAGACATGATTAAATTACGCCTCGTACATACATAGATTGTATTTTTTCTTCAGCTATTTTATGGGGTACCGATTGTTTAGGATAAATTGAACCCAATAACGTGTTTCTTTCTTTCTTTTTTTTTTCTTCGTCTGGTTAATCGGTTATTAAATACTATAGGCGAATTTCCGGCGCTTTGATTTCATGACCGAAAATATAACAACGTTATCATAACTGAGTTCAAACACAACTTTTATTATCACATAGTTTAGTAATTGAGATGTTATACATCAAGAACCCTTATATCTAATTTCTCCATATCTAGGGAGAAAGCTTTGACGTATAATATGTGTAACACCTAATTGCACTTCTATGCATAATATGATTTATTAATACCAAGAAGCGACCTATTCATTCGACACTTCCTTCACGTCCTTCTGAGAACAGTCAGAGGCTTGCAGGTACCTACCTGGAATTCGAATTAAATTTACCATTTCCTTATTCCTTCTACGTGTACTATACGTATACATCGCTTCTGTATGAAAATTGTCGAATTATTCTCCAAAATTTTCGCACATACGTCTCTTATTCAAATTCAGTGCATAATATTGTTTATTCTCTGTACTAGGTAATTTGGATGCTTTGGTTAATCGCTTGAAAAAAAAAAAAAATGGTTAAACGAAAAAAACAAGATTTAAAATTAATTTTAGTATCGGTTTGGGCGAGGCCGGAAAACGGCTCGTAGGTATATAATTATATCAAGACTCCGCGACGAAATTCTGCGGACGGAACATGCGCGCTCTTTCATTCATTGACCGAGTCGAGTTTGCCGTAGCTCCGCGTCTCGCGGGGCTCGGTCGTTCGTCGTTTTCTGTCTCTGTTTCTTTTTCTACCTCCTACTCTCTCTCTTTCTCTATTTCTCTCTCCCTCACTCGCTCGCGGTCGCTGCAACCCCACCAGGAGCCGTAGGAACGGGCCGTTCGCTTGCCCGCGTGAGTCAGGGGTATCCCGGCGTCAGGGGACGACCGCCTGCCTGGACGATGGCGTAGCTATTCGCTCCTCTTCGTGCATCGCTCTTCTTTCACCTCAGGTTTCACCATATTCCGCAGTATTTCAAACTACCTAGTGAGATTGACCATCGCGTTCACCTTGCCCGACGTCGTACCTACGTATTATAGATCCAGTTAGTTACTTTGTTTCTTTTTCTCTTCTCATTTACATTTTCTCTCCTATTTTCTTTATTTTTATTATTATTATTATTATTATTTAGATTTCGTATGAACATGAGGGTAAACAGCAAACTTTATGTAGATATATTGATATATCCACATATATGCGTATATTATACATACAATACGAAATTTGACGAGGCAACGTTGCACTTTCCCTAGTGTCCCGTGATCCCTTGCGCGTTCGGTTCCTCTGAGGACGTCTCTCGGTTATGAGGGTTTTATGAAGGTGGTGGTGGAAATACCTGAAGCAAGGATCGCCTTAAAGTTCGAGTCAAACAAAGGAACACCGAGCATAATACAGTTAGGGTACTATAATATGGGTAGACTTCGTATACCTACTTCGGTCCAGATCGACCCCCAGAGTTATGTTATGTATATCGTAGAAGACGACAGAGGTATAGAGGTACTGAACTACCTAACTACTACGCATTTGAATTATGCGTTCGAAGCGCAGGTCACTTTTGCAAAGGGTGCATCGCGTAAGCGGACGTTTCTGCGAATCAATACCTACTGATCCTAGCATTCAGATGTTGTAGTAAATATATTTTACCTCATACATATCCTGATACATACATTTAGTGTACCTACACGTATATTCTTTCAGTCTTTTAAAATAGGCATGCTTGAACTACTCTCGAGTGTTTGCATTTCCATGGATATTTATGAATGCCTATAGGGCGAAGAAACGTTCCTATCATGTTTATGCGTATACATGAAATTTTAATTTCATTAATAATTGATTATTTCGAGAGGCTGTGATAACTAACAGTATCTACCTAAGTAAAAAAAAAAAAAAAGAAAAGAAAGACAAGAGCACATTTTATGCATATATAGAATTAAATTAAATATAGAACAGAAACGTGGCGGGCTAAGGCACTCGACATTCGGTGATTCCTATGGTATATTTTTAGTAACGTCCTTTTACATTTCACTCTTCACACTACAGTGCTGTACCAGTACTCGAGCTCTGGCAGTTCTGCACTTGAGTTGGTGCCAGTATTCTGACCGTGCAGCAAATTCGGCTATATTGCGGATGAATTTGATTTCAGCGCCGTTGAATCGTCGCAATTATCAGTCGTTCTAGATTGTCGTGACTTTTGGGAGTTGACCGATTATTGTCATTCGCCGATACTTTGGATCTCACTATCTTCCCCGTTTAACTACAGCTAGGCCTGAGTATTGAAGTGTTCATATGACGCGTAACGATATTTCACATATTACCGAATATATTCGTGGATAAAAATTCATTCGTACAAATTTTTAACTTCTTTCAACGTTGAGAAACTTGTTACGTATGTACGCATAACCCGCAAACGTGTATAAGTATTTTCTTTTATTTTTGACTAAGTAAGAAAATTCCGTTAAATTCTAGCGCGTTTTTGAAGTGGCCACTGCGACAGAGGTAAAAAATATTTGAATATATTACAATAACAAAGAATGAGGCAGCGGCTAGTGGAAAAAAAAAAAAAACGAAAAGAAAAAAAGAAAAAACGTTTCGCTAACGAGCACGTACATAGATGTATAATATGCCTACATCTATACATATTATAAGTTACAGAGCGCGTTCGCGCGTGCGTATATCCGGTCCCTGCGTATGTATGCTACATACGTATAAACCTGTATCCCCGAATCTTCCTTACAGAAAATGTATGCCTACATATAGGTACATGAAAATGGAAATTTCATGTTAATCTCGTAAATAAGTTTCGGGTGCAATGCTTTCAACACATTCGCTTACCTATACCACCTACTACTTGTACGCGTACCTACATCGTAGTCCTCGAGTCTGGGGGGAAAAGGGATTTTGTACAGGCAACTATACGTCTAATAAGTTTCCTCCGTGGGTCTCTTACACCTCTGCATCTCGCTATACCTCTGCAGACGCGGCTCAAAGATTTGCCGATATGGCAACGTCGCATCGTTTCAAAAGATCCGGCAACGTCGACGAAGACTAGCTATTATGTAACACCCGGCAACGTCGCCGCATGGAGAGGGAAAAGGGAAGAGCGGAGAGGAAAGAGGGGATCGAGTATCATCCCCCGTTCGTATTCGCCGCCTTACTGCGTCACGCGGGCAATTGCAACCCCAGCTATACATACGTATATATACCGGCTAGTTGTTACGCTGCCGTTTGCTGTTATTGTTATTCCCATCATCATCATCATCATTATTACTGTTATCATTATGAATATTATGATTGTTATTATTTTTCCTGTCACTGTTATTATTATCAGGCGGAATAAAGCGTGCAGGAGTTAGAACTGGTTTCTTTTGGCTTCTATCTCTTCTTCTTATACTTCTTATTTTATTTTTTCTCTCCTACTTTGAGCAAAACCACTCCGTAAACTGTTCCTGGGATCATGGATATGCATATATGTCTATGTATATGTTAGAGCGAATAGGCGTTCTCTGCGAGTACTGCTAGGAAGAGACCTTGAAAACTAATGGTGCCTAAGGCAAGGAGAAGAAGGCTCTTGTACGTGCGAATACGACTAACGTTTATAAGTAGGAAATAATGTGACTATAAATAGGGCTGGCTAAAAATCGACTACCTATATGTATAGCGAACTAAATAACCATCAATTTTGTGTCTCGAGACCCCTACCCGGTCCTCGTAGAGAATATCATTTAGTGTCGTGTATCGACGTGTACCCAATCGATATCCGTTTCGTTTTTTTTTTTACGATGTGTCCAGAAATTTGCAATTTTTTTTTACGTCGACAACGCGAAGGGCTACACAATGTTCTCTTTTTTTTTTCATTAAGGGCTTAAGCTAACCTGAACACTTGCTAATTGCTTATGCACTCAGAGAAATGACTCTATAATTAAATATGAAAATACTAGATGATTTGTTGAAGTGAAAGTTGAGTTTTTTAATCGGTAAAGATAGACGAACGCTTGTAATATATTAAAAAAAGAAAACATTTATTCGATTTACATATTCATTGATAAATCAGTTGAACCTGTAATAGCGAATGATTTATTCAAATGAATTGTTTTGCTGTAATAAATGTTCTCTCATTTATAACAAAACAATTAATATTATAGTCTAAATGTGGTAATATTTCAATAATTACATTCAAATATTTACTGTGACAGTTTATCGAACTCCCCCTGTACTGTAGCACATATTGTTTGATCTGACGATTTTGCATCGTTATCTGTAAACAGTAGCTAATGCTAATTCTAATTCTAATTCTAATCATTGCGGTGAGATTATACAGTGACTGGCAAATTGTCTGTAAACCGTGTCTTCCATGATCGACAAGCCTTAAGGCTATATATCTGTCGACTATTTATGCTTATATTTAGAATCAACGTCCGTTTTATTTGATGGATCGTTATGCTGCCTAAGTAATATTTTTCCTTATTTTTTTATTAAAGAAAAAAAAAGAAAAAAAAAACACTATTCATGCGCCTCTTTTTCTATCGTTCATCATAGCCCAGTACATGGTTTCTTTCGCTGCAGTAGAGGTGGGACGACATATGTCGCTAATAACGGTACCGCCTATACCTACTTAATGTAATTACTTTGGGTATTCCTAGAGACATTCTTTGGCTGTTTTTTTTATTCATTATTTGACCGAATATTAGCAGAAATTAATCAAATTTGATCAACGTGACAAGCTTTCGAATTTAAATCATTCGATACTATATCACTTCTGTCGACAGTAGGATCGATATTGTAAAGAGAGAGCAAGGCATTATAGAGGTACATGGAGTGACGCCTATACCATCTACTTTAGTTTTATACCTGCAACAGCACCACCACCACAAGCCAAGAAACATAAAGCGCGGATGAGATATACAGAAGCGGTGAGCGTGTCCCGACTCCGTTCGGCTAGGCTAGGCTAGGCTAGGCTAGATGCTGAGAGATCTTCTCGATGTTTTTAGACGGTCACGGTTCTTGTTTTGTAGTTCAACGACACGAACCTAGCCGACGCTGTCGCCTCGCCTTCCTCTTAGACACGCGAGTATCCGCGACGCCCAACGACTGTGCCTCTAGTGCTGTTTAGCTAGATAGAATAATAGTTTGGATACAGTACCCACACGGTGTGATATGTACCTGCGAACACCTCAATCTTTTATTTCTTGTTTGTCTTTCATAAGTTCTTCCATGCCTCTACCACCAGTGAAACGTTTCTTTCATTTTATCTTAGCTATCTTTTTCTTCTTTGCCTTAAAGTCGAATCGTTATTTCTGAACTAATCTTAAGTTACGACTATTTGAGTGTATTAACTCTATACCATCTCTCTGTCTTCCTGGTATATAGTAAAACTACGCTTGGCTCCGATTCAATACTCCGAAACGTTGGATAAACGCATTAAAACGAAATTTCTGATGGCTATTTGCTACTTTTTTTACTTTGACACAAATACTCAGGTCATTATTATTATTATTATTTTTAAATTCATAACGTTTTCGTTTCACTTGTTCCTCTATGATCCGTAGATTCGACGAAATCTAGGTGAATCAACATCGATCGAGATCAGTAATATTTTAGCATACTTATATATGTAGGATGACTCGATTTGAACCAAGTGATTGAAGTCAATTCATAGTTTTAGTTTTTCGAATCATGATGGGTGGTGTTGATTCATTTTGATTTCTTTTCATATTTCTTCAAATCTTGTCTTCTAATTCTTATCGAAATCCGGTTTCTACATCAATGATATATGTGTCTTAGAACAAGAATTAGTATTCTGAATAGAAAATTTCAGAGGGCTTTCAAAGTACATGCAAATATTTCAGAACGCTGAAAGCTTTATTAAATAACAATATGCAAAGTTATACAAATATTCATTCACATTCAAATGATATATCATAATAATTATTCCATAATTTGAACAAAAAATATGAACAAAAAACAGGCTCGTCAGATTATATCTTTTTTTTTTTTCAATTCTATTTTATCCGAAGTACCTAACTACGATCATCCCCTGCTCTTGATTCGTTACAATTTTATAAAGATTACAGGTCGCTGTATACATGAAACTAAGTATTTCATTTTCTAAAGACAAATTCGCGATCAATCCAACGTTGAAGTATGATAAATGAAATAATATCCCTCAATAAATCTCCGTAAAACTTGAGGTTAGCTCACTTCTGGCAACTGGAGGAGGCCTTTTACCTAGTAGGGTATCCCGACTCTATACGATCGAAAGTCGACAGTCATATAAGTTCGTTGTGCACTCAGGGCCCTTCGTGTATTCCATGTATGTATGTTCATATATAACGTGAAATATCCCGAGTCTCAAAGTCCCTAGAAGACCTCGGGGCGAATGTGTGCCTATATATCTATACATAACGTAATAATACCTATATAGGTACAAGTAACATACATCTATGTACTTACATAGCTCGCTTATACTAACTCACTCGCATTATTACATTTACCCACGTAGGTACGCGGAGGCCCGACTATACACACATACGCGTATAATAAAAACGCCTAAAGCAACGGCTAGAAAACGCTGTGCGTAGATAGACATAGGTATAGGTATAGGTATAAGGTACACATAGGGCCTGTAGGGACGCGTTGCCGAAGGCTGCGTACCGAACTAGGGCGGTTTGCCCTACCTATTATTATTACACGGATGCCTGAACGCACGAGGTTGGTTACGCATACGAGAGGGAGGGGGGGAGTGAGCGACGCCCGTAGAAAGGCGAGGTGGTAATGTGCTCGAAATTGACTCTCGTCTTTCGTCTCCCATCTCGCGTCTTGCTGCGTCTCTCCTCGAAGCGTATCTGTATAGTAGGAGTGGGTTTAGCGAGTTGAAAATCCAACCGAGATCCGTGTTATAGAAAATTGAAGAGTTCTGAGCGAGTGAGCCCAGGCGGGCAGACAGGGAAGGCAGGCTTCGCCCGACGCCTAAAGCCTATTCGAATTCGCCTCCTCCACGTAGCAACTCACGCTTGACGCGACCGGTATATATACAAGGTCAACAGCATCGGTTGGCTACTGCGCATTATCGTGCTCACGTACCTACATATACCGATACGGAAAGTAGAGATCCGGACGCGCGGTATACCCGGCTGACGCCACTGATCGCTCGAATATATAAGGTGTTGCAAAAGCTACGAGGTTCTATTATATACTCATATTCACACGTATAATATGAATGGGTGTATGATAAGTACTTTCAAACATTCAGAGCCGGGGATTTACAGTTTGAGAATGACAATCTGTGCGAATTTCATGTGAAACTAACCATTTTTTTTTCATACATATTTGTAAATTCAGGGTATTAAGCCGAAGCGTTGACTCCATCGATCACGATGGAAATTGATGAATTCTAAGAATCTAAACATAATCTTAACTTTGAAAAATTTTCTCAAATTACGTTAACCTGCGTATTTCTATTCAAGAAATAAAGTCCGATGTATTACGTATGGAGTAAAACGCCTTCTTTTATGTTGGCCTAGTTACAACGTTACTGTAGCTACGACATCCTGTGTAGTATATGTTGTATACCTAAACGTATGTATGTACACGGTATATACCTCCGAACTGAACCCGAGTCCATCGCCAAGCGATGGGCCAAATATTCCAGTCACTTTTTTTTTTCTCTTCTTTTTCGCAACAATCAAAGTCCACATGTTGCGCTTTGTGAATCTAGATTCTCCACCAGACATACGAACTCGAAAATCTTCCTCGAGGAGGACCAGATGTCCTTGGTAAAAATCTCATCCACGTGCTTCCCCGGAAGTAGAGTCAGGTGATTTATATAATGTTAATTGTACACATGGGCAATGTCTATATGTACGCGGTCGAGACGTGGACGCATGCAGAATGTAAGTATGTATTTATGCGCGGTGTCGTTTTTTGTGTTACAAAAAACGAATGTAAAGGATAAATAAAGAAAGAAGAGAGGAAAAAAAAAGACACATGCTACCGTGTTTGGCAATAATTTTATTATCACCTTTTCTTACGGCGTATAATTTTTCGAAATTTCTGTCCGAAACGTGAAATTTATATGCCAGACGGTATAACTGCCCACGCGATTTCTCCAGCGGACTAAAATGATAGCCAATAAACAGCGTTACCTACTTCAAGGTTAAAAGAGTAACGAACGAAGGTTACCTTACTTTACACAGTGATATATGTATATAATATACTGTCTCGTTGCGAAATGATTAATATCGACCGCGGAATCGTTGTGTACAGGCTAATTCGCTGTGCTGCAACGTTAAATTTCTACTCTTCTCACTACTCGCGATGTATTATACTTACCTGGTTACGTAATGACTATTTTAAACGCGCACACACGTATACACGTCAGTCGACGTGAGACCTGACTATGCATTGACGTAAAAACCATCAGAGTCTAACAAGAAAGTAAGAGATTCATTATTAACCGCGCGTGAATCAATCGCCTGCCTGCTGCCAGTGTTGCTGCAGTTACGAAGAACAGCTTTGGCGATGACCTGCTTAAGAGTTTGTTCACCCTGAATGCCGACGTACGCGAAAAAAAAAGGAAAAAAAAAAAAAAACACTTATGTATATAAAAGTGTTGATCGTTTTAATAAAACGAACCTCAAGTATTATATCTTATACCTATATACCTACATACCTTTATTTGCTTCCATACTCTTACCATTTTATTACATTGAACTCAATTAACATCCTCCTAAATATATTCGATACTTATTTATCAACTTGGGAGCGAAATTCAGGATCAGAATTACGTCTCTTTATTATTGTTTTTACGTGACATACAAACGAGTCTAACCTAACCCATCATGCTTGACATTTCCTGTATCTGTTTCACGGCTGATGAAATAGTCGATATAATTGCACTGAAATACCTAATGAAATTATACCGGTCGCAGATAAGACGAGAGATCGGGAAAGCCCGGACTTTTACCTACCTCAATATATCGTTATGTTATAAGCTATACGGTTCAGTCTGCTGCTCCTGCCGACCAGCTGTGCTCGCCAAGCTAATAAAACATTGCTGCTGCCCGCTGTGAATGTCTGACGACTCGTCGGTTGGTCGGTCATTTATAATTGGTTAGCTATAAGCTAGCTGGTTTAAGGTATTTCACTTGGCGTGGATCGAATTTTCGAATGAGATATTATACCGATCATTTATAAGACCGGACATGATAAAGGCCTAGCCTGCAGCAGGATCGAAGAGAAAAAATAATTGAGTATGATATTATAATAATAACAACAATAACAATGATAATAATGATAACAATAATAACAATAATAAGGGCGTGGCACGGGGATTTATGGAAAGCGGATGTTATTGCCTGCCATAGGTTGTTTACGGCGGGATTCATGTTTGCCTGGAATCGGTTGCAGAGGAAGTGTTTGTTAGAAAGTTGGTACGTCGGAGGGCCGGTGGCAAACAGAGCTGTGCAACGCGAAAGGATACGAGGAGGGAGATGGATAGACACGGTGAATCAAGGGTCAGGCATTCCGAAACACGGTCGAATACTGTTGCCGGATGGTTGACTACGGCTCGATCTCAACCGTTGGGAGTTTCCCGCGTTTTAATTCTAGAGTCATTGCGTACAATACACGCGTCCTTCTGACTGAGATAAGATGAAGAAAGAAAAAAAAAAGAAAAAAGAAACAATAAGAGACGAAGGAAAAGAGTGGAAGAATATATACATAGAAACGCGGAGGTGAAAGCAGGACAGAGTATACACCCGACCATTTTTCCCTTCCTTCTCTTCACAGCAGAACCTCGAACCTTTGATGCAATGCCGGCGTCTTCTTCTTCCAAGTTTCTCGCCGTGGACAGGCTCATTGTGAGCGCAAAGTCTCTGCGGTTTGTATGTATGTACAGCATCGGTCGACGGAGTCTCTCGCATCGTAGCTTCGTCGTCGTCGTCGTAGTCGTAGCGTCGTAGTCGGCGTAGTCGTCACGTCTCCGCGGCTCCCAATTTAGGTCGGCCGTGCGGGAACCGCGCGCTCAGAAACCGGTATGGTAATGGGAGTGGGACGGGTTAGGGGGAGGGGAAGTGGAGGGAAACACACGTCTTGCGGGACAAAGCCCCCTCCTTCCTTCTCCCATATATTATATACCATATAGAATATACGTATATACGATATACTTCGCGTCGTGGTACACAATCGTCACCCCGAATCGTCGCTTCCTTTACCCTTTCCTTTCTTTTTTCTCTTAGTTTTTTTTTTTTCTTTCTTTTTTCTTTTCTCTTCACTTTACTTCACTTTTCTCCTCTCTTCTTTTCTTTTTGTGTTCCGAACCTCGCAACTCCTCGTAACGATTATAGGTATGGCGCGAAGAACGCGCGACGTAAGCACGACGATCGCGCTTACTTTGCAGAAAACAAAAAGTTACAGTAACGTCGGCAATGACTTGTCAAATATTAGGACCTTATTTTTGTGGAAATGAACGAGGTATCAGATTATCGAATTGTGTGCAGTTGATCGACTGCTTATTATTGTTTGCAAGTTTTACGCGGTCGCTGTAGTAAGATTGAAGTGAAACAAGTTCATCGTGAGTCTCTTCTTTCTTTTTTCTTACAATGAAAAAGGATAAGGAATGAATGTACCAATATTTTTATTTTAATGTCAAGGATAAATTCGATAAGCAAAAATAGTGTCACTTAAGTTTCTCGTGAAATATTGCAATAAGAATTGACCGTAAATCATTAAATTCGAATAATTTGGCAAAAGTCTATAAATTTTGACCTCTATAGAAACCACGGGTTGATTACCTAACGTTTGCTGTTATTGCTGCTGTTGCACGTTGCCAAGTGAATGAAACTGGCCACCGTCCACTTATTCCAGCCAACTTATTATACCTACGCGAACATCTTACATTATTTAACTAATATCACGGAAATAGTTTCACATTTTTTTTCTTCGTATTTAGATTTATTTATAAAATCAATCACATCGTGTCATAAGTATGCGGTTTCATTTTACGTCAGATAGTAAGTATGTGAAACAATGAATGAAAAAAGAAAATACCTACAACTATGTATTCGCGAGAAGTATCAATCTCATAATACCTGTCAGATATTTACACAGAATGTATTCCGAGAGAATGACTACTTTTAATCCCGGATCGCGTAGTTGGTATTCTGCCAGTATATCCTTACCACATATCTGTTGTTGCCTTTCGAAAATCCATCGACTTTGTCGTCACTATAATATGAGTTTGATAATTTGAAATTTGATTTGCCTACCTAACAACCGCTCGTGGTAATCGTTGAGTAAATATTTTCGAATTCTTAATACAGTAGCGCGTAAAATAGCGATACAGCTTACATACGCGTACGTATACATACGTTGACATTATTCGAACGGTTAGTACGAATGTTTCCTGTCCAACGTTCTCTGCTTTCCCTATATACAATATACATCCATACATACATAACTACAGTACATAGATAGAATCGACACTGGTGGATGGGCGGATAGATGGATGCCGCATGCTTACAGTGCGAAAAGCGTTGCGGTGAGTGTGCGAATATGACGTTGACGCGATGAATACATATTATACACATACACATATAGATGAACGATGAAACAAACTGAACGCGTTATTCCTATACGGTACCTTATCGTTAGTTTAAACTGTACTACTTTCTATAACTAGTAGTGTAATATGTATATGTGCGTATGTAGTTATATATATACATATATATCTATGTAGAAATGACGTATCTATATTACTTATGCAAATTGAATTTCATTTGTTATACGGCCTGGCATGACTATATACGGTATAGCCTAGCTCTATGCACCAGGAGCGGGATAATGGATATCGTAAAATATTGCGTTCGACGATTTCATGTGTATATTATCTCGGTTTTATATACCTATAATGTAAGTATATACCTACCGCGGTGTCGACGTTACTAAAATTCAACGACCTCGTCGTGATGATTTTCTAAAATCCAGTTTGACTGATGACAGTATGCTGATGCTGCCTGCCGCGAGAGAACAGGTTACCGTTTGCGTGTCTCGGGCCTTGTGGGAAGATAGTCGAGAGTCCGCCTCCAGCTCGCCTTCTATACTTCTCGTTTTACCTTCTCTCCCTCTATGTTTCTCTTTTTCTTACTGGCGGCTGACTTGCTCGAGAAGAAGGTCTTCCTCTCGCCACTTCCAGCTTTGCTAGTCGCTAGGCGTTCCGAGATATCCAACAAGTTTGTTACACCGTAACTAAAAACGCGGCAACTCTTTTTCTACAGCCTACTACAGTTCTGTAATTTATTCATTTCGCTTTTTTAGCTTCTAACCGAGATTATTTTATACCTATTTTTCGGACACTCTATTGAAAATCTCTTCAATTTTCATCAATCCAGAAATATAAAAATCGTGATATAAAACGAAACGAAATATCCACAGCGTCGATAATAATATGTATTCTTATTTTTCTTTACTTTTTAGTAAAACTTAAATCTACCGGATGGGCTGTCCAGTATTTGCGATATTTATTTACAGTAAAACACATCAAGACATAGATACAGGTATGGGTATAAAGATATAAGAAAGAAACTGTTCCAGGCACGTATCGTCACGGTTAACCGAAGGCACGCTCGTCCTTTTTACCTCTAACATCTTACGATCCGTAACGCTATGGATAGTTCCTCCATCATCTATGAACAATTTTAATTATATTCGATAAAGAAAGATCTATCAAACTACTAGCTACCATATTAATTAACGTTCTCAATGTCGTGTACTTAAAGTTTTTCAATTAAATCGTGTAATGAAATTGCACGGAAAATCCCGAGTCCCAAAACCGAAAACTTGTTTTATTTAAATACAAAAAATGGAACTGTATCTACATAGTTACGAAAAATGAGAAAGAGGACAAATCGCATCTCCTATGGCATAACACATTCTCGATACACCGGCAGCATCAGTATACATAACATATAGTGCAGAGATTGCGAGTGACGACGTCGTCGTTGTTCAGTTAGATATCCCGCACGTTAAGGAAAGAAAATTTGTCGATGCAAACAGGCGCGTCTTTATTGCATCTCCGTAGCACCGCCTTCACCTACCTACATCGAAGAGTGTAGTGAGGCTGGTATAGGAGCCGGTATAAAGGTACAAAGATCGAGGCGTGTGCCCGACTAGGTTGGTTAAGCGCTGGTTACAATCTACCGTGGAATATTTTAGTGCCGACACGCGCTTAACGGGAAACCCCCACCAGGTTAATTACGCGCCGTTCAATTCTCCTGGAATGGGTTTTGGCTCGCGGATAACGTCAGGCGCGTTGAATTCGCCGAGTATACCTATTCCTACACGCGCCGCCTCTCCACGCAGCTCTTACGTTAGTTCGCCCACCGCAATGTTTTAACGGGCGCGTATAGGTAGGTATAGGCGAGAACGTCTTAATTAAAACCTGGGACAGATTCTCCCGTAATTAGAGTCGAGTTCACGACTCGGTTGCACCGTCCTATAACGTAACCCGGCAATATATCTTTATTATGTCACGTACGCCGGCGGCGCGGACGCGGAAGCTTCGTTATACCCCGCGGTATACACAAACATGTGGAAAATACGTTTTCGCACTTATCTCGTCTCTCTCGACGTACTTTCAACATTGCAGTTAGAACGGCGCGGGTAGGGCGGAACCTTTCCAAGTTAAAGCTCACTCGAGCGAATGTGTTTGCTCGATAGTCAGTCTAAACAAACCTTCTCCCTCATTTTCTCCGAACGCCCGCGCTCGCTCTCTCTATTAACTTCGCGCAGTCTTCCTAGTCGGTGATTCCGGATATACGTACAGATGGGGAGAGATAGGTATGATAGTCGCTCCTTTACTCCCTCTGCATTACTTAATTGTTGCAGGCAATCTCTACATCGTAGAGGTTCATGACTTTATTATACATGTGTGTTTTCCTTTCCGCAAATTTCGACTAAAAACTTGAATACAAGATGAGAATTGCTGGGAATAAAAAGGCAGAAAATAGAAGTTCCGTCGGTATATACTTCCGAGTGTTCATCAGTCCGATAAATAACCCAGGAGGCGTATAAGTAATGAAATTTATGTACATTTTTCAATTCTCCGCCTATGTATCGTAAATTCTACAGTATACGAGCCAATTTATTAACATTTCAAATCTACCTTATGCGTTGTATACGGATACGTGTATTCTATACGCAGGTCTCGAGGAAAATATAATAGATAGTTGAGATGAAAAGAGGGCGGGAAAAAGATAGGAAAAAGATAGGAAAGAAGGAATAAAACAGCTCGATACATCTAGGTGTATATCGGGGATTGGGATAGAGTAAAGTGGCTACGAATCTAAATTCTGCCTTGGAAACGAAACCACCCTGCAAAAGCCCGTAGCCGGGACGGACCCAGAACGGACGGTCTGTCTACCTAAATTTAAGCAGGGGCGCTCCGCAGGGATATAGATTGGAAAGACGAAGGGGCGCCCGCGAGGACCCAGCAGTCTGCGGCTGGTTTGGGTTAGGAATTCTGCCTGCGCTGGCTCGGCGGCCGGGTCGCCCGAGGTCGGAGGGCGAGTATGGGAGAGGCGAATCCATTCTCGACCCTTCCATCCCCCCGCTATCACCCGCCGGCGCTATTCCCTAGCAGCTCAGGGCCGTAGTGTCAATTCGAGGAACCAAACCCGTCAATATATCGCGTGTATCGCGTATTAGAATTTCTTATTTTTAACCCAGCGATCGTATCTCGTACCACTGAACGCTTGACGATTATATTTATCATTTTGTTTATTATCTACTAAAGAAATGACGGAAAAAAGTGGAAAAATTGGACGCGAAAGAAATGATGACGAGTTATTTTAACACGGTGCTTTTTTCTTCGTTCTTTCATCCAATAGATCGTGACTGACGATTATTCATAGTCGATTTAAAACCGCGATACGTCAGCTGTATTAAGTATTGATCGTTGTAAAGCGTGAGGTATGAGATTTGAGACAAGGTCGTATATACGCGTTTGCATACTACTAGTTAAGAATCGGCTAGAGTTTCACAACGCGGCGTATACTATACGTCGTTGATATGCGGGGTGAAAGTTAACTGAGATACGCTCCTGGCCGGCCACCCCCGTCGACTGGTCGATATCGCGGCGTTGCCGCTTCAGGCCGCACGCGCCCTCTTCCTCCCCTTTCCCTCCCTCAATCCTCTCTCTGTCTCTCTTTCTCTTTCTCACTCTTCCTCTTCCTCGTCCACCCGCTCTTTACCCCTAGCCCTGCCCTGCCCTCGCCCACTTCAATGTCTCCACTTGTCTTTTCTACGAGGCACCCAGTGCCACGCGGACAGTAATTTTCCATCCTGGATTAAAGCTTGCAACCTGCGAACGAGAACCCCCTTCGTGCATCACCGATACACGTTATATTCTATAGATATAGCTGACTGAGTGATGGGCGGGGGTGGTGGAGTCCTTTTACTCTCTTTCTTTATCCTTTTCCCTTTCCCTTTCCCTTTCGTTTTTCTTTTCCTTTTTTTCGTAGGTATATATACCGAATATATACGAAACGTGCGGGTGGGTAGCCCTGGCTCGAATGCGCCGTGAGACGGACAAGGCCAGTGGCGTCGAAGATAAAAGATTTTCCAACGTTGTTTGTCGGCACGTATAGAATCCACGCGAAAACGCCTTTACTTTACGACGTTGAATATAGTATATATATATATCTTCTATATATACATATCGCTGTAAAGTATATACGTGTATTATTATATCTATACGCATGTATATAGTGAAAGTTTTTAGATCGATGCAGGAAATTCACTGGCTTCTTTCACCCGCTATAACTGCTGTTGTTGCAGGGCTAACATTATTGTTATTATTATCGTTATTATCGGTGTTACTACCTACCTTCCTACCTTCCTACCTTCCTTCCTTTATTATTTATACGATGAATTTATAGGTAGACTTATACGGCCAGTTTTGTTCCAAGTCTCGTTACGTATACCCTGAGAGCTATTATATTGCCGTTTAGGCACTTGTTTCAACTAATTGTCTATCCACAGACTGGTTAGGAATAACTCGTTGATAATTAGCACGCGATTTATATCTACGTAATAATACATCCCCGGATAATAAAATAGATAATTTAGTGCCGTTTCGTTTTTATGTACATTTATTTTCATTTTTTTCCAATTTTCTCATATAGATATTACATTCAAAGTATTATACAAGTATCAGTAGGTACCTTTCGTTTTACTTATTTCCCCGCGTTACACGTTCGCCTTGCTTCTTCTTATCCTATGCTTTGAAGTCTAACAGTTGGAGAAGAAATTTCTCGAACTATGCTCACCATTTTTGACCAGAAAATTACGTGAGGTTTGATTCCATCAATTCTGCGGTTTTCGTTAAACGTTAAACGTACGGGACGAGATGTAATCCTCGGATACTGTAAAATTTTGTATCTAACTTCTGACGATCGGTATACCTATATATATATTCTGCTTCGGTTCTTCAATTATCACATTATATCGACGGAGGAATATTGACAATCGGGATTTCGCAGATTCTAAAGAAATTCTCATCTCGTCTTAGAGAGTTTAATATAGGATATAATTAAGTGTTTAAATAAAATAAGGCATCGATTATAAATTAAACCTCCCTAACAGAGTGAGGAAATTACATTATACTACGAGTGAGGAGGATTTCAAGTGAGGTGTATACGATAGAATATGAATTTTTAAGTAAACAGTATATTTTTCGCTTCAAAACGTAATTTCCCTCAGAATAGACGCAATAAAGACCTGTTTTTATCCAATTCGCACATACGTATGAGCAGTATATCCATTACGTACCTATTATAGTATTCGTAAATAAATACGGAGTAGGTACTATACCTCGCAAATGCACGCGACTGCAACCGTTATACGTACGACCTAGTTTCACTCGCATAAAAGTGTATAGGAATAGGTATGGGTGCATATTTACGCAGGTAAGACATACCCATATACATATACTATGCATGCAGAATTTTTACCGGTCTATAGGATAGGCTCTCGGCTTCATATACTCTGCATTTCATCGTCAGCCAGAAAGTCTTGCTGGCCTCGGCCTCGGCCCTGTCACCACTCGTCGGTTCTGTTGTGTAAATTTTCTCCCTTGTCTTCTTTTTGTGTAAATTTTCTTCCTTTTGTACGCCAAACCCCTTCCTCTTCGACCCATGGGCGTCGTCCATCTTAGCGAACCATACATAAACCATAGAATTGTTCCAGCGTCGTGCAGCACACGGATTCTATTTCTACACTCGCTCAAAAAAACCTGTCCTACATTTACGCACAAGCATGCAGTCCCTTTTATTTCGCGGCATATGTAGGTGGGTGTATATTCTCCGTTGTGATTCAATAAAACCTTCGAAGAATTACGTCGAGGTAGTCGGGTGTCGAGACACTAAGCGTACTCGGATACCCATATTCAATACAATATGTATTATAAAGTTCTGCAGACCCGAAAGTGTCGATGGTGAGTTTTATTGAGAGTTTCTTTTTTTAATTCAGTCAACTGAATTTGTTTTATTAACAAAAGATCATTTTTTTTTCTTACCCTTTCTTCTTTTATTCATTTATTTATTTTTTTCGTTTCTTCGAGTGAAGATCAATTAAAATATTCCGGTAGTATACGGTGTAACGGGCTTTGTGTATACATTTGTTCGGGATATTACACCCTTGTAGAGGGTATCTTTTGATTATACGAGAGAATAATAACGACAGGGATTCAAAAGTGTAGTAAGAATCTTTGTATATCCTAAATACACACATATCGGTACTACTGCATCAATTAGGGTGAGCGAAAAGTGGCAGTTAGGGAAGAAACGTGCAGGCATCAGTACCTACATTCAGCGTCAGGACCGACCAGCCCGATCAATTGAATTCCGGACGACAAAGTCGCGTGGCAAAGACGACGGGGTGAAAAAGCAAAGGGGGACGAGGCGGAGAGAGAAGAGAGAAGAGAGAAGAGAGAAGAGAAAAAAATGAGTTCCTGATTACCAAGCTCCCCGTGGCACGCATTTGTGACTTCGGAACGTTCAATTCCTTCAATTTGGAGCCCTATATTGCTCCTAGACCCGATCCCTCGTATACTTCTTGTACATAGACGCCGCCCCCACCCATCTGTATGTGTATACCTACGTGTTTCTATATATTCGTATACGACTCCAATTTTCCCTGTTCGGGGAAATCCCTTTCCCCTCCATCCGATCCCGACGCCGCTTCCCTCTCCCTCTCCCTCTCTTAGCGTACTCCGACTACTTCCCCCTTTTTACTCCCTGCGTGCGAGCGCAGTCCCTACTATGCGTGATTTTTTGCGCGACAAACCCGAGCTTGCGCGGTGATGCAAACTTCTCTTCCTACTCCGCAGCCCCACGTTCTGTGTAGATATATGTATGTAACCCCTCCGGGGTGGATGCCTCGCACCCCCGTGCCAAACATCGACCGATCCGTTCTCCGGCATTCTCCCTTGCTCTTTTCCCTCTCTCTTGCTCTCTCCTTTCGAGGAACTTCCTTTCCTCCCTTGGATCTCGGCGGTTCCATCAACAAACCCCTACTACTGTTACTGGTGGGGAGGAAATCCCCAATGATGCCACCCTCGCGTGAGCTCGTAAGGTACTATGCCTAGACGGAAGAAGAAGAAGAATAAGGAGAATAAGAAAAAGAGAAAGAAAGAAAAAAAGAATGATTCGTCGTGCGCGTGCGGGAAGAACAGAACTCGAAATATACTACGTGGAAGCCAGACTTTTTTTTTGGGAATTCAGTGTACGGCGAATTGTGATATTTTATCTTATACCTAAATACTAACGTATGACACACTCTTATTGACATACTCTTCTAGTATGTCGTTGAATTGAAAACATTCGTATATAGGAAACTCGTACCTACAGATGTATATGCTATAGGTAGTTCCGTATTATAGACTACTTTCTATAGAGATTGAATTTGCAAGGTAAAGGTACCGCAATTCGATGAGCGACATTAGCGAGGTAGGTACTGAATACGCGATGCGAAATGTCGCGATAGCACATCCAAGAGCAAATATATGAATATAGTTTGACCCATACCAGCGAATCGCTGACACGTTGTGAATGCATATCCCTTCGTGGAAGCTATACACTCGTACATATATCTTTGTGTGTGTAATATGGATGGACCTCATTCAGTCACCTCTGCGCACACTGACGAGATAAAACTTGAATTGAGTTAAATTGGATCTTTGGCGTATCCTGCGAGATGAAATATAGCACAGAATAGTTTGAACGCCAATACGGGGTTACAAAGTCGCGGTCGGGACTTTTCCACAATTCTGAATCTGCATTGTCTCAACTTTCTTCAGTCCAGAATTCGTTTACATTCATCTCACGAGACGAATTAATTGGAATGAACGAATAAACAAAGTCGGAATAATCTCAGTAAAGAAGGAACGAGTAGTCGTTGGATACTGTTTCACCGTGCGTGTGTCTATCTCATATCTTATGTACGGATATACACGCATGTGTATGGAAAACACGCGTAACTCGGTAACGGTACAAGATTAAAGACACGCGACCAACTAGGCAGACGTCACGAAGAAACTTTCGTAGCTATTTCGAGGGGCTACGTATATTCAAGACTGTAATATGAGTACAAAGTTTACACCATGATGATCTAGAGCGTGGGTGTTGGGGAGAGGTTATTTTCCAGTTTTTCATAATTCTTCACCAAACATACCGCAATGATCAGGTTTATTCCAGGAAGTAAATAGGCGATTAGAACTTGAAATCGCTCCACGAATAACAACCCGGAAAAAGATCCGCCGAGGCTTTTATTTATTAACCTTTGATCACTGATCACGCACGAGGAACATTTATATTTATATACATTTTTTCTCGCGATTCTTGCGAATCTCTCTGCTATACTCGAGTAGATATACCGAATTCACGATTCGATGTGCTACTATATACACAGCCACATCCATGCGGTGTAATCTCTAACGAGGAGATCACGACTGCAGTTAGTACAGAAGCTTAACGAATTTTAACTGTACTAAATGAGCACTAATTACCCTTCCAAGAAACTATGGTATTTAACAATAAGCTGAAGTCTATGGCAATGAGAGGTAAATAATACCAGCAAAATTGTAGCCCGAATCAAAATTCAAAGACACGCTGCTTCGCAATCTCCGTACAAGTTCGTTGACTTTATTTCCCGAACATTTATTGTATTGCACCTGACGATTAGGCGCTTCTTTTTGTCCCTCTTTTCTTTTATAGCTTATTGTTAAGTTGTACAGAATAGATATTGCGTATTTGTTTACATGTATGGGTACGTACGTACGTATACCAGCACATGAGACACATGTAAATTTTTAACAAGCCACATTGTCAGACGGTAATTTTCTCTCATTAACAAAAACGCGTTTGTGTGCTGCTGCTGCTGCTGCTGCAGGCTGCACAGCGGCTCAGATACGCTCATGTGTGAAGCAAAGAAGTGTCCCAGTGTTCGGCTCGTCCAGGCTAGCCTGGCCTGGTCTGGCTTGACTTGACTTGGCTTGGCTTGGCTTTCTTTCTTCAAGAACAATCTAGCTGCTAGCAGCTAACTCTTTGTCCAACGATTCAGATTGACGGACGGGGCGCGGTCATGAGGTTTCCTTTCGCGTTCTCTCACGATGTTAAGATTAACGAACGCGACGCAAGCACACCCGCAGGTACTAAAATCGTTAAATCTTCGCCTCGAAGATTAAAGAGGTAAAAACTAAGTTCTATTTGTCAGGATGAATTTACATCGAGAAGTTACGTCCTGCAGATTCTTTTTCGATTATATTATAGAAAAAATTATTAGATTAATCACATCATTTTAATCCATCTTTCTTTAACTAATAGAATGAAACGAACTTCTGTTATTAACTATCACGAAGACACGGCCTTCGTTTCATATTGTTTAATCATTAGTTTTACGAATACTTCAACCGTCACTATATCTGCGAGTGTGCGTGGGTGGGCGTACCTCGGACGAGGCAAAGGTTACAGCCAACTTGTCTTTCATCTCTTATATCTGCCTTCACCGTATATACCTTGCCTCCGTTCTTTTTCTCGTATTCTCTCTTCCATTATGATCATTATTATTATAATCGTAGTCGTCATCGTTATAGGTAAGTCGGGTCGCGTACGTTTCGATTTTTTTTATTCTTTTTTCTCCATTTGTACTTTCATTCCTTTTCATATTCTTCTTCTTTTTGTATGACTATAAGTACTACATATCTACCCACATCTCTCTTCTCTCGATTTTTTCTCTTTCCCTTTATCCTCTTGCGCAATGATAATATAACGAAGGTAAAAAATAAATTGAAAATCATTACTCTATCTCATTCGATTTTTGTTTCCTTCTTTTTTTCTTCATGGTATATTGGTATATATTCCCACCCGTCTGTCTCGAGTCTTGCTCCTATCTCTCCGGCTCTTTACTTAAATGACAACTGGTTTTCAGAGGTACGTAGTCGTATCTATAGAGACACCTACTGCAGGCGGTGATTTTGTTACTAATTTTTTTTTTTTTATTCTGCGACGGAAATAATTTTACTGTCTCGTTATAAAATGCCGACAGGTATTTTCTATGCACTCGAGTTTGCCTGTGTACTCACTATTCTCTTATGGAAAGTATATTATAATAATGGTGTGTGCGTGTAGGTAGGTATACCGTATATTTATGCCACCCAGAGATCCAATCGCTCTTTTCTAAATCGTAACAAATTACAGTCGCTTTACATAATAATTAGTGCCGAGGCCTATCACCGATGTACGACTATACACATGAGTATACTTATACCTCGTACCTAACTAACTAACTGCACGCTCGCCTTGCATGCGGTTACGTAATATTATAATATGGTCAGGTCGTCGTCGATAATGATAATTTGACAAGTTGACCAATTTAAATTGAACATTCTTTTTTCCGTCCTCTCTCTCCTTTTACTTCTTCTTCTTCTTTTTCTTTTTCTCATTTTTATTCTTATTATTTTACCTTTGGCGTCTAAATAACACCGTTTCATCATCGTTGTCTGTGTAATCTGGGGATTATACTATACGTAATATATTGCGTTGAGAAATAATACAATGATTATCGCCTGAATAAAGTGGATCGGGCTGGTTTTTCAATGAGAATTATATGGAAAATTTTTCCGTCTAGACTTGAGGCTATAAATTGATTGGATTCTCAAAAGATCGCAAGACTATAATACTAACCGTTTGATTACGAGATATTTTCATCGGGGGATCAGAGTAAAAAATTATAATGATTATTGTGATTTAACCTTCGAGATGTTAAGCCTCTTCTATAATAAACAATATCACGGCGATAATTACTCAAAGAAATTGAAAATAATAACAAATTTTGAATATCGGTCTGCAGTAAAGCCTAAGCTTATGCATTTTTATGTCATATTCAAGTTTGAAGTATAAGGTGAAAACAAGTCGAAGGACACTGTCAAGTAAAGTGATGAAATTTTGTGTTACCATAAATTTGGTAGAAGCATCGAATTAAGATTCTGTTTACAGATATACGGTGAAGTGTCGTTTTTATTTCGACGTTGCCCTTTATATATGCAATTTTATAGTTCAATGCAAATTCGATACAAGATAGGCGTATTCAATTGCCGCGTCATTTTATTTTTTTTGTTGATTCGCAGTGAATTTACATGAGGAATGGAAATTCCGTGTATATACAACAAGTGTTGTTTCTTATTTTCATTTATACTATTTTTTTTTTTTTTTTCTTTTTACAGTCAATTATATGGACTTATTAACGACGTAGCGAGGATAATATGTAAATCATATTCATTTATATTTGTAATTTTTTTTATTCATTGAAATATACAGCATCGCGGTGAATGTCTTGAACTTTTGAATGTAATAATTGCTGCCAGAGGCAGAAAGACGAGAGCTTGATATAAGATTAAAGTGCGATAAGTATATGTAGGTAAATGTTGGCTGCGCCCGAATACTTGGCGATAGTTGGCGATGGTGCAAATTAAAAGACACTCCTGTTACCGTTGCCAGCTGGATACGCTCGCGACCATCTTTATCTATTGTTAAATCGTTATATTGTCAGATAAACGAAACGCGGTTGAGATCATCGTGGAACTGTACCTACCTACATGCAACGGACTAACACCTGTGCTAAGATAAAAGCAAACTATTGCGAAGTAAAACGGAATACCTACTTTCTTCTTCTCTTTCGCACCTCGGGAGATTCTATACCCTACCTACATACCAAACTCCGATATATACGTAACAAAGTGCACTGAAACGATGAGCAATCGCGCAGGGAGTAGAGGGACAAGAGGAAAAGGGAGAGCCTTGCCAAGCCGAACTCGACCCGATGGCATTTTAGCTTCGTGGACCTCACGAGTCTCGAGGTTCGCAGGTATACGTACAGTACGTACCTGAATCCGAAGATTGGAGCAGAAGTTTCGCAAGACATTGCGAAGGGAATTCGTTCATCTTTTCTGTGTTTTTTATTTCTGAATCGGGTTAAAGTGTGAAAATTTTCTTTTTTTTTTTTTTGTGTTTGGTTTGAATGACAAGAGTTCGTTCGTTTTTAATCAAGTGGATATTAAAATTTATTTCGATCAGAATTAACTTTCTAGAAGTATTCAACTTTTGAATGAAACTTGAGTTTCGGGTAATTGAAATTAATTTTTAATATCCTTCCTCCTACTATATCCGCGAGAATTTTTTCCTTTATTCAAGTTATACTTTTTACGTTTTCTCTTCTTTCCGTGATTTTTTTTTTCATAAACAGTTTTATAGCTAGTTTTCAAATCATTCGAATCATATAAACATATTCTAAATGTCTAGAGTTTTCCCTTCGATTTTCTTTTATCTTTTATTTTGTGAAGGAGAAAAAACCTCCCCTTTTTTTTTCTTGTTATTGCAAGCGCCACAACGAGACACGTCGCGACGCGGCACTATATGATAGTGTTGATCCAGGTAAGACGTGTAAAAAAAAAAAAACTCAATGAGACTATATGCGTCCTCTCATAAAGAAAAACTGCTCCGTAACTGCATCGCAGCATTATACAGAGGCTGCGTTCTTGGAACCTTATAATCGGATATTATCTTTTTTGTTTGTTTTCGTGTTATTTCTTTTACTCTGTTTTTCAGGGCGTGGACAGTTTGACAATAGAGCGTGACAATTTTTTATCAATCCCCCTCCCTGCGTCAGCACCAACAACAGCAGTATAGACGATAAAAGAATTTAATTACTTATTCCTATAGGTATATACAACGTGACTCACCAGTAAATGAATAGCAGAAATAATTCTTCTCTGAACAATCTCCGTACAGTAATAATCGTTTGTTATGCAGTCGGCATTAATGGCTGATAAACTATACCTAACTCAGCTGTACGGATGTTATCTTCATTCGCGGACGTGTAGGTAACGTGTGGGTTAACAACTGGCGCAGACGTAAATATATAATAAATAATATACCCCTGTCCTATGACGACTGACTTCGTGCTCGAGAAAATCTCGGCTACCTATAATCGAATCAGTTGCGAAGGCGATCCGGTTGCACCGTTACGTGTTGCAGTCCCGGTTAATCTTTATCACTGTTCTCTCCCATTCTTACGATTCCTATTTAAGTCTTATTTGACTCGTGCCTATTAAAGCGTGAAAAAGAGAAGAAGAATGAAAAAGAGAAAGAGAAAACTCTACCGTTATATGTAACATTCGGCAATATTAGGGTCGGAATGAAATATGACGTGGAATGATGGTAACGATTTTTCGTTTTTCCATTTTTTTGGTTTTTTTTTTGTTCGCCAACGAACGGATATAATTGTAATTGGCAGATATAACTCCGATGAGCACAAAGTATAATATTACCAATTGCAATTAACTACACGTGATTGCAATTATTTCCGCATCAAATTTCGAACGTGTTGTGTAACTAACTATTGCTTCCGCGTTACGCAATGTATGTACCTACATATCTACGTTCCAGTGTTACGAATACGTTTGAAAAATATCTAAATATCGCAACGCGTTAAAATTCTGGCTTCGAGCGCTAACTGTATGAAAGAAGAACCACTAACGAAAGCTATATCTGTTTTAATTTCAATCGTTGAAAACTGCGACTGAAGAATAACGAATATTTTTCTTACGGCGTAAAGACGGGTGTAAGTAAGTAATATGAAGTGAGAAATTCTAATCACCGTCTAGATTTAAAAGTACATTGAGCAAGAGACCAGGTTCCTTTTTATTTAACTTTTTTACTATCCATCTTTGCCACATTGCTATTTCGTTATTAGACAAGAGCTGGCGAGATATTTCTCACTGACCTTTAGTTCGCGGCTTAAATCTATAATCTATATTGTAGCAAGTCATCTGGCAAGCGACAGGCAAGGTACAACAAGCCTTGATTACAATGACGGGGGGTAAATTCCTTGAAGCGAACATTATAAGATTAGTACCGATGAAAATTCATGGACCTTTCATTTCTGTTCATTCCAGATTGACCTTTTTTTTCGTATATTCTCGGTATTCTATGGAGCAGGAAGAGGAAAATTCTAGATATGATGTCTGTTTGTGCATTGTAAATTGCAGTCAGATAGGTATACGCAATATACGTATACGCGCAGCGAGAAATAGGAGCTCGCTTCACTGCAGAATTGAAAATATTTGCTTTTAAACTCTCACCGTTATTTGTTTATCTATTTGCTTATCGCCAACATCAATCTCGAAGTATATTTTTGTAACGTATGTATATTATGCACACCTCATATTTCTGGGAAGATAAGTTCTTCTCGTATATTTTCCGAGACAATTCTAATTCTTTATAAATATTTGATAAAAAAAAAAAAAAAAAAGAACGCCAGCTAACTAAACTAACTGACCTCAATATTTTTCTGCATTAATTTTTGACTGTCTGAATTTGACTTGTCGTTTGACCCTGTGTTATTAACGGATAAGATATAACGCGGAGAATTTTCTACGTTAATATGTTTCATGCTGAAATGTAATGCTCACGTGCTCATGAAATTAATTAGCTAAATGTAGCCGTATTAATTTATACTCCCTGTCAGACGAGTCTCCGTTTTATAATTCGTGAATATTAATTAGTATCACGCTAGAATTAAATTATACGTATATTTCGAGTACTTTCGAAAATCACCTCCAACGACTACATCCCCGGGTTGTAGGGCAATGTCAAACAATGAAAACACGAAGCGTTTGGACGAATGAAATTGGTGATTATTCCATTTGCACAAGCAGACGTAACTGCCTTAATTAAACAACCAATCATACGCCTTCGCCATCCATCAAGGCCTCGTTTCTCTGTTCCAACCTCGGTGCGAAAACGTTTAACTTTTTAATTGATAAAATTTCATAATTACCTATCTTCTCTGTTCATCTCCGCTCTTCCTCCCCGTAACTAAAATAAAATTGAGAAAACAAATCGAGGAAACATCAAATCTTTCGATAACACGTGTTTTCATCCTAACTATGGAACGTGCAAGTGATAATTGAAGTTACATCAATTGCTGCAAATTTCTTGAAAATTGATTATTCTAATTATTATACTTCTTTTTATCGTTATATTATCCTGATTATATGGATCTATTAATATTGATGAATCATCGTCGCGAAACCTGCACCACCGTACGATAAGTTTAAAGTAAACGCTACTGCGCTGCGCGGTGTGATATAACTGATAAGGAGTAGGTAGGCAGAGATATGTGAACCTAAGAAAAGCAACCTCCGACAACACTATTTATCGCCTATTTTCAGAGAGAAAACAATTACGAAATAACCAGCTGGTGTAACCTGTCGATCAATCTTTAATTGTTTTTTAACGATACCGAGGTTTATATGGTTCACCGGATTGATTCCAATCTATATTTGTACTAGTATTGGCCTTGAGTATAATCGCACTGCGGATATCAGACGATTCGAATCGAATCGAAATACCTACACGCACATTGTCAAGAAATGAACATGGGGATTCGTCCGATAACCGATGATCACACTACGATATGTTGGTCACAGGCCACGCCTAATTAGGGGGCTTGATTTGATGCATCTATAGATTCGCGTTGGATTATAGTCGTTTCAATACAAGTATCAAATGTATCGAGTCAACTTCCGGTCTATTACTATTGAATATCGGGTAATTATAGTGCGGGTATAGGTAGGTACGACATGAGGTGCATAGAATCTCCGACCGGAAACCACGTGCATTTATTTAAATCTATTGTTTCGAGTTCAGAAATGAAAGGAATAAAAAGGAAAAGAGAAACACGATGCGTGTGTAAGGGCTGGGGTATGTTTTATGCTACTTCTTTTTATTTTTTTTTGTATTTCTTCACAATTGGGCTAGACTATTTCCTGGTCACAGTTGGACGAGAAGAAAACAGGACGCGTATACCTACACCTATATCCAAACTGTTAGCCCACCTACATCTTTCTCATTTCTGGCACGGCGCAGTGGCAACAGTTTGTTACTTATTTGATACGTACTTAATTTTATTTATATACACCATGCCAAGTGGCGGGGACCCACGTGTAGAACTGAAACAGACTCGTTTCACCGCGACGCGGGCGTTGCGCGGTAGAATATAAGGGGCAAGCGAAGCAAAACCGGGTTTTAACCTTGGCCTACGAATATCAGCTGACGTTCTCAAGCTTTGGGACAAAGTTGCAAACGACACTAATGCAAGGAAGAACCACGCCAGCCAAGAAGTTGGCGATCAACTTTTCGATTCGCACCAAAAATTTTCTCGTCTCGTATTTATCTATCTTTTAAATGAATGGTTTCCATTTTCTTATTTTCTTTTGGCTTGACTTTTGGCGAAAATTATTTCACTGTATATAAGCCATATGAAATTGAACTTGACTTTATCGTCTAACTGCAGACAACGTAACGGCTATTATTATTGTAGTTTACCTTGTCGTTAAGATAATTGATAATAATTTTACCATTCTAGTTCTTCCTTGAAAAATAGTAGATATGTACACAGGTATGTGTATCGACTAACCATACCGCCGGTGGTATGAGTATCTGTTGATAATAATTGTACAATAAACTACGCATAGCTGCGTGTCCACCTTTATAGAAGCAAGAGATCGATAAGTATGAGCGATAACTAAAAACGTAAAATAGGTGGAATGTGTAAAAAAGATAAGGATGTTTGCAAGTAAAAAAAAAGGAAGTACTAGTAGGTAGTAACGAGCATGCTGTACCGCGACTCGGTGTGCATGTTGATATACATCAATGTAATAATAAATAGCAAAAGTCAGAGAAAGTCGCTTCCATGTATCGACTATCAATACTAAGAACTGCGTGTACCGCTGTAGTAGGTATAAAACGTTGTAACATTTTCTTCTTGCCCCCCAACGACGATGGTGGCGCATTCCGCGATATTTTTTTTCCACCTCTTATATTTCCTATACCACCTACGTGTAAAAGTATTAGAAACTCGTAGTCAGTTGACCGTGTAAGTATATACCTATCTCAACCTTCTGCATACAAATAATAACAAAGTACAGTATACGGTATACCGAAGTACAAGGTACGTACACCTACTACAATGGCATCGTCGATAAATCTCCCCTCACACGTGGTTACTGTATACTTGTATCCAGATTAAACTCCGCGATATATCGTCGATTTATCGATTCTACGACTATTATAATGCTCGGAAAGCTTATCATTCTCGTAAAAATCTTGCGCCCTTTTCACCCCGTTATAAGTTCATACTAAAATTTGTCAGATAGAAAAAATTTAACCCTCATAGAATTCAGTCTCTAAAATTATCGAATTTCAATTCGCACTCGCTCTCTTTCTCTCGCTCTCTCTCTCTCTTTCTCTCTGAATCTCGAGAGATATGCCTATTCCGTATCGTATTTTTGAAGCGTAGATCTACATCTTGGTGGGAGATTCTTGGAGGCGAACCAGTGTTCTATTATGTGTACGTGGTGGGTGGTGTTCCGTTGCAGAGACAGAGGCAGAGGCAGAGGAGGTGCTCGCTTATATTCCGTTTGGTAACGTCGCTATTTTAGCTGTTAGCGGGGGATGTTTTTTTGAGTATTTTTGGTCGCGGGATATGTCAGACAGGTTCTTTCGTAGCGAAGACCCCGGGCGGCGCTTACGATAGAGACGCACGTTGCTGCACCGACTTCTCTGCTGTCCAACTCCAACTGCAGCTACAGCAGCAGCAGGCCCGACAACGCCAACGTCCTTTGTCGCTATTTTTAGTGTCAGAAATAGACGAGACAGCAGCCGCGGGAGTTATGGACGCCGAGGAGCGAGGGTCGCGGTGTCGCGATCGC
This sequence comes from Rhogogaster chlorosoma, assembly GCA_944452935.1. NCBI lineage: Eukaryota > Metazoa > Arthropoda > Insecta > Hymenoptera > Tenthredinidae > Rhogogaster > Rhogogaster chlorosoma. The sequence goes on along the minus strand of OX101801.1, from coordinate 19,250,936 downwards.
CAGGCTATTCAAATTGCCAGCGTATTTTATTTATCTCTTGTTCAGCGAATTCACAGCGTGTATTAACAATACGCTCTTTTCAATTTAAATAACAAGTCAATTTCATTCAATCTTCGAATTATCACGTCACACCGCTCCGCAGTGACACCGAACAATATGAACGTTACAACTCATCAACGTGTAAAGAAATTCCGTCCCAGATATGCTTTTGACAACACGTAGGTATATTCCCCGTGAAAAACCCCCGAGCAATTATTATACAAACTGTACTAAATTTTTCAGCGTTCAAATGTCATTAGGTATACAGGAAACTTTAGATACCTTTTGCAAGTGCTTAGGGTAATTCTGGGTATTCGTTGTACAGACAGGATAATTTGACGAGGGCAGGAAATAATTTAGTAGGTCTATATACGCGCGGTGAATGATATTTCATGGTATAGTACAGGTATAGGCGTAGAATATGTAATGGTATAATACAGGTATAGGTGTATAATGGTATAATGTGAATGGGGATGGGAAAAGAGGAAGGGTAAAGGGAAGCTTGGCTGCAAAGTCCAAGAACGAAGTGAATTAACATTTTATCAAGGTTACAGAGAGTTGTGTTACGCATCGAGTAACGGTTACGTAGTTAGTACTACGTACCTACGCGCGCCGACTTATCAGTGAACACAGTCAGACGCGCATGATTTTCTTCGCGCACGAGGACGCGCGCCGTTTCATGATCCTCGATGTATATCTACAAGTATAATAATTGTACACATTCGTGGAAATTATGTTGTATATGATTCTCCATTGATTAAGGCAGTGAAATAAGATACGTATGATGAAAAAAAAAAGGTTGAGAAAGTTAGGTCATTGTCGCTAACGAGTCATATTACAGTTTACAATTCTATTCGTGGTATCGCAGTGCGAATTATCCAACTGCGTAAAAAGCGTTCCTTCCTGTTACGAATAAACAGAGATAGACCTACTCTACTTCTCCGTGTCAGATCAATCGAAAGTTTTTTCCCTTTGCTTTCCTTTAGGAATCTAAGGATGTTTATGAGACACGTGACATGTGGTCGAATACAAATATCGTAAACCCGTGCGAAAGCTGGAGTAAACATAAGAGTGAAAATTCCTGCTTTAGAACTGGTCACAGATCGTGTGAAAACGTCGAGTTTGTCTCAGAGGAACGTCGCGCTACGTGCCCATATGCTACATTATTCAATCCAACTTTTATAGGTACACACTCTAGAAGGAGCGTCTTTCTTGCATAACGATTGAAACCCCACGACAGTGCAGTGTTCTCTTCAGAAAGCAGTACAGCTCCAGTGTGTGTACGTGTATGCGCGTTGTTTTGTGTTGAATTGTATTGTGTTACGTGGTACCTACATTGAAGTGGCTGAAGAGGATATAGAAAAATGGTGCTACGTGTGAACAGTTTGTTCTCGAGAGGCTTGTAGTATGCATATATGTATGTGAGTATGTATATATAGGATAGGTATATACCCATCCATGTACTATGTGTATATACATAGGCGCAGCATGCACCTGGGTCTCTTCTCTTTCGAAAAAAGAATGTTTTTTTAAAACAGTTGAAACTGCTCACTTCTATATTTACTGCAAAGTTTCTGATCGAGTACATACACACGTATGTCTGTATATGTATGTGTGTGTATATGCATTTACGTCAAACTGCTCAAGTGTCGTTCTGAATTTATACTGTTTGTTCGTTCGTTGCATTTGCTGAACACAATGCAGCCCAGCTTTCTCCATCTCCCGAAGAGCGAAGAAATCGACAAACCGTTCGACTTTACGAGGTCAATACCTCCATTATTTATTCCGTTCATTATGTATGATTTGATCATAGAATTCATCTGGATACTATAACGATACATTTACATAGGTATATATACACCCTGAGGATGAGCAATGATTGTTATTAAACGATCAGCGGTAGCTTTCTTCCCCTCGCCCATAATGCAGTTTTTCGTGGAAATATATCGAAGGGTTAGGTTCTGCAGCCGCACGTACGTTTGTACGGGGGAGGTAGGAATGAATTAGTTCGGTACGATCACCGTCTGTTTGTTTGTTTGTTTGTTGGTGGGTGGGTTTGTTGGCTGGTTGGTTGGTTGGTTGGTCGGTTTGTTTGCTCGCGTGTTATTCGAGAAAATAGAGATAGTGGAGGGAGAATCGGTGGCTACCCTGCGCGCCTTCCACACTCGTAAAACTTTCTATGTAATAAACGGTCCCCGGGCAGTGACAAATTACGCAACTAGCTCTGACCCTTGCTCCTTTCCTCGAGTCTGACTCGTACGTGTGGTTCAAGGTTATCCATTTATAGGCTGATGCGCGCGCGCCATGTCGAGGGCCCATCTGTCCCGTCCGTGCCCATTTATTATAGAAACAGGCAAACGGGTATAGCAGTACATAGTGCAATGTAAGGTATTGTATACTATATGCGTACTATTTCGCCAAGCCAAAAATGATATTTAATGAGTGAACTTTTCGTATCTCTATATACTGATATGAGATCATCGCTTACCGTTTGCATTAGCACTTGTGTGTTACTTGGCTTTTATGTTATATTATACATACGCACGGTTTCGTGCGGATCATAATGACCAAGCGAAAAACACGCGAATAATGATTGCGAGGCCTGGCAGAAAAAGAAGGTAAAGAAAAAAAAGTTACTGTATATACTTTGGAACTTTGCATTTTAGATTGTAGAAATATTTGTGCAAAATGGTATTGAGAGAGGTGAAACGCGCGAGGTAGGCAAGCGGTCGATGTTTTACGAGGTGCAAACGCCAGAGCGGATATAATGCGGTTCTGCGAAGCCCAAAAAGCGAGCAAAACGAACCACCGGTCGTCGCAGGTGTAACGGCGATGTTGCCAAATCTTCTCCGCAACGTTATTATACTTATGTGTTTGACGAGGACGTTTGACGTATATGATATCGCGTATCGAACGGACAAGAAAAAGAAACTTGAACTTCTATCTTCGATCATTCGAATCGAGAATTATTCCTGATGATACATTAGAAGAACGATCTTTATACAGCACAGATATACCTACACGCGACGTGAACGTCACTACCAGCACAGCTGACGTACCCCGCCTCAGAGTTTTTCTCTTTATTTCGTCACGGGCCGCGCGTTCTGATCGTTCAATTGTTACCAGTAGATATAAATACAATAGCAACGAAGACTCGTTCGTGGTTCGATGTTTTTTCGTTAGCGTAGCTTTTTGCATTCGCTTCGCACGCTCGTCGTCTTACCCGATGCGATGGGGAAAAGAGCAGCAGCGGAGGCGATAGTGCGGTAGTTTGGGTAGAGGTGGGAGAGAAGAACTTGACAGTTTGAAGTGGGGATCCCTGCCGCGGGACAGGAGGAACGATATTCGGCGGGAGGACGTCGGTCGTGGCGTCAGGGTGGGGTGAAGAGAGGGGAAAGACCGAGAAACGAGGAGCGGAGCTGAGTCATAACAGCGTTGCCACGTCGCATCACCTCTGTCGCAGTTTCGTAGCTCTGGCTGTTTGAACGCCGCTAGATATCCTGGGGGCTTATTTTTTTTTTTTATTCCGCGTTCAGATAGTAACTTTTGATCCCCTTGGTCCGATAGCGTGTTGTTTCGACCGTCAGTGGAGAACGCGATATGTGCGTCACGTATTCGTTTTTTCACCGGTTATTACTTCGTTTTATATTGAATTAACACTCCGCAGTCCGGCCAGACGTCTTGCTATGGTAACTAATGATATATGATTGTATTTAAGCATTGAAAATGAGTCGTGAACACGGAGTATTGCTTCGAAAAACGACCTTTTTACGGTTGAATGATATCGTGGGTGTCTAAACGCCACCTTTGACTAAGAGAATAACGTATAGTGAGAAGCCCCCGCTGCAGTGTTGCCGGATTTCTTCTTTATTGATGCAGAAATCGATGCGCCTCCTCGGCACGTCAACTCAACGTCGACGACTACTATGACGGACCCTGATGGGTTTTGCAGGTTCTCCTTGACGCCGACTCTTTAACTATCGGCGTCCGAAGTATTGATTTCCTCTTTACCTTCCGCTTCTCCGGGCAAACGTCGAAAGTAACCAGGTGTAATTGTTCAGCGAACGCACACCTTAGCGTAATCAATAAATTTATTCTTCAGTCTTTTATCCCCGGTACATCAAACGATTATGATATAGATACCGCTTCAGTGTACCACGATCGATTGACATCGGGGGGGTCACATGCTGTATAGAATATTGAGCTTTACGTAACCCCCACCAACTTCCGATATCCCCTCGCCCTCAAGCTTATCAATAATCTTCATCTTTATTATTGAACAACGTATATAAATATATCTATAAAGAAATGAATAACAGTAGAATATGTGCATGTACATATACAGTACATTCTGCTAAATATTTCACTCACACGGCCACTGTCGCCAAAAATATGATTTCCCAGTTGATTGATAATAAGAATAGATTGATTTCCTTTCTATTTCTCAAATATTCCATGCGTTTTCCACACAGCAATTCAGCCGTTTAAACAGAGATCATCTGACCTAGACTCCCCGTAAACCGGGGAGCACACTAGTAATGTCTTTTCGCAAGTAGGTACTCGCGCGCCATGGCGGGCCAGAGAGCGAGTCTTCCCCCGAGTAAGATTCCTCGATGGAATAAAGTGGGGGACTCGGTCTCAGCGAGGCGAGGCGAGGCAAGGCGAGGCATGGCAACCTCTGACGGAGCGGCGCAGCGGGGTGGTGTGGGTCGGTGTGGCCCGTAGGCTCGCTCGCCAGCCTGCCATCGTGGCGTTTATACTGTATACCGTCGCTCCCGCCCTTCCCTGAAAACTCCGTAGGTCGGTAGGCCGTAGTCCATGTAGTTGTATATAGGATGCGTAAGCCGTGCGCACTGTCGGTGAGGGAGGCAGGGAGAGAATTGTGTGCGAGCCGCCGCGCTTGCGTGCGTGAGAAAGGGGCTCCGGCAGCCGTTGTGACGATCAGAGGTAGAGGTAGCTCAGGCTTTGAGAGCTCGTGATGATGACGACGCTATGTCGACGTGGACGTGGGCGCACGTAACCTGTCGTACGTGGCGCGGTATCACCGTGTCACACACAGAGGAGGCGAAATAAGAGAGCCCAGTTTTCACTATTCTCATAGTTGGTCTTCGAGAGTCGTAGATTTCTTTCTCTCCTGCGTGTAATAACGCGCGTTATTATTATTGGATGAAAACGGGATGCGGAGAGAAAACAACAAAGGCCCCTATTGTTGGGGCACACTCGACACCGCGTATAGCTTGATACTTCGCTCTGGGTATCATCAAAACTGAGGAATTTAACGAACAACTAACAAACACCTGCACTAACGTGGTAGACCTCTCTCCCAGGCTTAGAAATACGCCGAAATAGGTATTTAGTTTCCAAAGCTCCGAGCCCCACCCATCATCTTGTTCGCTGACCGCCATTCCGTGTAATCCAATAAATAATTATACAACATGGCACACTAAAGCATCCAAATTGTTGCTGGCCCCAAAATCTTCATTGATGAAATTGTGCTGTTAGTTTTTGTTTTTATTCATCGTCTATTCAATAATCCAAATGCTTAAGTGAGAGGGTACGACAAGGCTTCAACGTGAAACTCATATTATGTATCGATTTATTTTACTAAGCTTATAGGCTCACGGCCCAACCAGCGAATGCTAATCTCTCTACGTCGGCAATGTTTCTACTACTTTTTTTTTTTTTCTTTTTTCTATGTTCGTATCTATTTTGTTTTCGATCCGCTGTTTTCTGTAATAACAAAATTATAATAAGGGTAATAAAAAACGTGATAATATAATGACTGCTGGTGACTCAGTCCAAGAACGGTAACACTCGATTTTGCTCTTATTATATTGACGACGTAATATAACCAGGGATTGTGAAAATAGTAAGAGCGGAACGAGAGGACGTGCGACTCCCGCGACTAGGAACGAGCTACTCCCCGGACGAAGCCACCGCTGCCCGGGACGCCGCGCCTGCGCGTCGCTCCAACACCTCCACCTCCACCTCCACCTTTTCCTCACTCCCTCTTCCCTCCCCTAACCCAACGTCCCCGCGACCTCCGATGAACAACGTCCGCCATCCCCACCGCTCATACTCTTCTGTTTATCCGTATTTCATTCCCACTCCGACTCCGGTTGGCCAGGCCGTCATGGCCTCTCGACAAAAACATCCGAGGATTTTTATCTTTATGGATCCAAACGGAGACGGAAAAGTTTTGACCACGAAATGGCTTTTATCATACTCTAGTCGATAATTACCCGAGCTTCTCCTGTCCGGATCATTCTTTCAAACTGAGAGCTAGGCAAGGTACACGTAGTGCAGTCATTGCTGTGCAATATACTTAAGTTGTATACGCATGTAAGAGACCAGGTTTTTTTCCCCGGAACAAAGTCAGCGATACGATATCAACAGCAGTGTAACCGACTGTTCGTTAGATACCGTCACGAACGTAGGATGCGCTTGCCACGTTATAGAATGACTGCGAACGTTTTATGACTCTGTTTTTCGCTATTCGTTTATTTCTCTTAATCTGGGACTTTAGCTCTGGTAGAAATTTCTAAAGGATTTATTCATGCCAAGCTTACACTAGCCATTTTTCTTAATTCCTCTCCGATCCTCGTCGAGGATCGGCCTTCATGGCTCGTAGCACACGTCAACGCGTGTATACCTTATGGGATTTCACGATAACGCTATACCTTAGATGGATTCGAAACATCGACACCCGCGCATAAGTCTCTTTTAATTAATTTAATAACTGTGGCGCGACTCCGTGCTTCCTTTTTCATGTATCAACCTATATTTAAGAATTTATATATGTAACAAGATTCTGAATGGAGCGAACATATTACATATACGTACATTCGGATCGATCGCGCTTTTATCCGGGTGTCTGGGTTCGCGTTGTTACGTCGATGTTTTATTTTTAGAAAATTTAATGCCTGAATAACGGATTCAACCGCACAAGGACTATATAGATAAGTAAAATAGTAGTATTATATAGTGCATACGGGACCGAGCGATGATATCAGCGTTTAGACATTTTGAAATATTTATGCGCACACTAGTTCTTTGCCACGTTTCTGAATCCCCCCTCCAATATCCACCTACATCAATCACCTGCTCCCGGTCGCCTCGTCGTTCTCCGGCAGAGCGTTATAGGCACCGATTGTTACGCTCGTGTTTCTCATAGGCGAATAAGCAATACAGGTTATCGGCGCCGGCGCATTAACTTATACATTCGCATTTTCCGTCGGTGTCTATAATATTAACATTTGTAAAGTTAAAGCGGGGACGTTTAACGAATACAAAAAAAAAAAAAATTTATAAATTGAATATTGAAAGCTTTAACTATGGGATACGTAAGACGTGGACGTGGTCATTGCGGCCGACCTCAGTAAGGTCAATTATATACTTTGATCATCGAATATCGATTCTACAAATATTTAAAGCCTTTTGGTTTTTTTTATTTTGTTTTAGGTATGGACGCGTACAAAGCGTCAAGCTGCTGCCACGGGGAGAAGAATGCCCCGTCGATGGGAGCTCCGGTGGTGAGGGGAGCGAGGGCGGGGGCGTCGGTGTCGGTGGCGTCGGCGTTGGTAACGTCGGGTCGGCGAGCACCGGGGGTGCCTCTGCGACGGTTGCGTTCATGGACATTAAATCCGCTGCGAAGGCTCACGCCACCGAACACACCCTGGACGAAAGAGCCCTCACAACACAGTACTACGAACCACAGCATCTTCAACATAGGTTTCCATCTCACGGGTATGTTCCTAAATTTGGTTTTATTTTTATCTCCATATTAAAACTATAGAAATCACTGCCAATATACTGTGTTAGAATGACATTATACCCGTACCTAGTTTAACGATCGTAATATCATGTATTTCCGAATCGTCGATCTGTCGCACTTCGTATTACTTCGCGGAGTATTGGTTACCTATATGTATACAATGTTGTAGATGATGATACATGTGTCGGTATAGACAAGGTTAATACGTTTATCTGAGCACAGTAATCGTCGCAGTTAACCAAACATTAATGAGCAATAAAAAGTATATATTTAAGTATACGGTACAAGGAAGAGTGTAGGTATATTGTCGTATATGAGCGTGCTTTAAACCTTGTGTATATTAATCATACGGCGATAGTGTCTGAGAATTATGGGATTATTTTACCATTCAATAAGTCTACTCCGTTATTATGTTTATCTGTACGCGTTTGTTCGGAAATGTTTAACAGAAAAATTCTGTTTTATTTCTCCTTTTAACTAAAACCTCGTCCTCGAATAGACCGGATGCTATGTCAAAGCCCACAACTACCTGCCTCGCAATCAACAAGGTTAAATATATATCTATGTGTCCGTATTATACTGCTATATGGTGTAAGAGCTGTGCCGGGGGCTACATGCAGCCTAGAGAAGCCCAGGGATTTTTCCCTCTTCTTATTCGTTATCTTCACACATTTTGGTACAACGAAACAGATGCGAATTTCCTTCTCATGGAAATTCATTCATACTTCGTCGGAATGATAAAATAGGAAAATATCAGGCGTTGGCTCATTTCGTTACGAATTTTCATGATTTTCGATTGTATTTCCTAAACGTTTTTATTTTTCTTACTATTTCTTGTTTTTCGTCTTTAAATAGTATACGTTTAGTTACTAATAATGTTTTTTTCTCAGAAGCAATTAACGTGTTTACCTAAATACAGACTGTGAAGATTATGACTCATTAATTGTTCATCCTTTCGTCATAGTTTTGTTAGAACTTTCTATCTTTCGATATTTGCAAAATCGCGCGGTTATTTACGTTATAATTAACACGTCAAATTTTTGTTTCTTTTCTTGTTGTCGCATCAATAAAAAATAAATATGAAAAACAAAATTACCACCTCGCTGCGAGACAGATTTGCAATATTTTCTCGATAACACGTTACTCAAATCAGATAATATACCTACCGACTCACCGAAGCGGAACAGTGCCTCGTATAAATGAATAATGCTCGCGACGTCCCTGGATTACATCTCATTCACTACTAGGTTTCACTAGGCTTGTTATACTGTCAGAGACCAATCTGAAAGGCAGTTGGACAGACGCCCATTTGTCTGTCTCTAAAGTAATTCCAATGCTTCCATAGATATAGATACTATATAAAATAGATAAAGAATCACCGTTCGCGTTGTTGAGGTCGCGACCTTCGCAGCTCCTCACCGATCATTCTGACGGTGGATACGAGCGATATTTGATTATGCATCGAACGATCTTCTTTGAATTTAGAATCGTTCTTCTCGAGCACCAGTATAGGTTGAGGTAGGCAATGTAGGTTCAGCAAATTCATGGCTTGTTTCTTCTTCATCTTTCGATTTGCTGTGTGTTTCACTAACGAATGGATGATTTTCTTTGCTTTATACACGTACGATCTGTGGTTTGATGAAAAAATTGATAATGTAGCATAGTATCATGTACCTGTGATTATTGTACGCCGAGTGTGAACACGGAGGAGTTATTTCATCGATTGGAAGCCATTCAGCCGGATGATCGGAAGTGTGTTAAATAAATAACGAATGGTAATCAGTGATAAGTGTAATTAAATCTATGAGGTGATCTTGAAGCAGTTAAAAACGAGTTTCAGTGTTCCGGTGGAAAAAAAAGAATAATATGTACAGTGAAGAAATTCCCATTACCAAAGAAAACGCCATATTGGATACAGTGTTGGAATACAGTGGATCGGATTATTGTGTCTCATACTTAAAACCCTCAACCCTATAACTGCGACATTTTTAAAATGAACTCGGTTTAAATTTGATCGTGTGATATAGGAAAAACTTGAACAAAATTAATGGATATAAAGTCAAAGTTTCGAAACTCTTCGCGGGTAAGTACAAACAGGTGAGTATGTAACCCCGTAATTTTGCTTATTTCTGACGCAGATCGTACGTTTTATATATTTCTGTATTTTTATGCAGTACATAGCCCGTATGATCGTAAGAAAATATTGATCTTTATCGTCAACGGACGAAGTGCGACAGATCGTTCAAGTAAAATAGCGACTGCATCGATTGTACGTATGTCGGATTATAAAAAATATTCAACCTTTTATACCTACGATGAATTGAAATTTGATTCATTTTTCAATTAAAATGGTATAGAAAAGTTACAAATTTGAATCATGTGTGAGGGAAACCGTATATAGAAATTCGAGCTTGAAGGCAGTTTTAATCCGTCTTAGAATTCTATTGACAGTATATTTTTGCCCTTATTTTGCCCTAAGTGCGCACTTTCTGCAAAGTGCTTTTTTGGGCATACGATGTTTGTCCATTTTTTTTTTCTTATACTTCCTTTCAGGGATCTAAAGATTTCAGGTTTTGGTCAAAGATTTAGGTCTCCATATCTCTCTCTCTTTCTCTCTCTCTCTTTAGCCTTAATAAATGTCGCCTCTATTAGAGCTAATAATATACAATTAAAATCATGAGGACTAACTCACATAGTATCGCAACCGAAGCAGAACAACAGCAGGGAAAATTTTTTCCACAAAACTGATAATAAACCAGGATTTCCGCCAACTACCACAATACATGTTATCGATGTCATGAAAGTATAATTTCGAAATCAAAGCTTATATACTGGTTTAGTAACGTTGTTACGCGCTCCTCACTCGAATTTAAATCGATTTCGTTTACAAATTATCATCAAATTTACACGGTTTCATAATTGAAACGTAGAAACGCTTAAAAAAAAAAAAAAAAAGAAACACAAAAAGAATCAGTCATTTCAAATCTCTAATATTTTCCAATTTCAAAGAGGAAAGTATAGATCACTATTTGGTTTATAAATTCTTTTCCTCGTGTGCACACGCGCATGCTTATCCTAGCTGATATAAAGCTGGCGATATCTTATCGCTATTTGCCGCCGTGACCCACGCACGCACACAATTGCATATTTCTAATGAATGTCGTGCTGAGTTTTATAGTTGTCTGTGTGTCACGTATGCTGGCTGTAACATACCTAACTGATGTACTGACTACTTACGTAGCATCGGTTCCGATTGTTCTTTTATTAATACGTCATCAGGCCTTCCGTTGGTCATTTTTTTTATTTTTAGTTTTATCGACTTTACATGTAAGGCATATATACATGTAGGTATATGTATAATTGTATATATATTCGTAGCAGTTGATCATCGCGATGTAAAATCTTTAGCGACAAAACTAATTGCAAAAATTACTCGTTGTTCAACTGGCATTGTATATTTGTATATATATGTACCATTTAATGCCACATGTTAACATGCTTCTTCGTATTGCACGCCAAGGCGAACATCTTGTCTATTTCTATTCCTTTATACGTGTATATTACACTTCGATAGCTGGCTCTTGCGTATATTATAATCATGGATGATGATGGTTATAATTGTTTTAAAATTGTCGGAAATATTAATTGAGGAATGGATAAATAGGTACCGCGGTGTGTGTTGAATCGGCTCTATGACACATTCTTTGAATTAAATAAATCCATGGCTTAAACAAGGTAGCGAAAACAATGGATTAGAATTGAAATTCCATTCGCATCCTTCGCCGATTGCATATTACAAAGTCATTCGATTTTATTTATACTAAAGCAGGATGCTACTCGGGCAGGTTATAGCTTTATACAGTAGATACATTATGGTCTGCTTTTGATATACATAACAGTTTAGCCACTCGCTGACAATAAAAAATTACAATGCCTGAGCATAGCGCGTTTATACGGCATCGACCACCTGCATTGACTCAATTCGCGATCTAACGCGCCTCTGCAAATGATCATGACTAGCGATTATACTTATAAGCTAGAGTTTGCCTTGACGCATATATATATACGCTCGCCTTGTGGGACCCGAGTTTAGACTTCGCTTTGGCTTTAATCAAACTTGCGTCTGTTCTATTTGCATAAATTATGAGAATATTAAAGTCTCGGATTATTGCGTGTATTGTATGTACGACACGAAAAAAAAAGAAACAAATAAAATCTTTGATGTTAAGTGTGAGTATGAATTCCTGCAGTGAAAACATGTTTTCTAATCATATGCGAGTTCTGAAAATAACGACGCGGGCAACAGCTGATTCTAAATTGTGAACTTATGTCGAATGAATTTAGTTAGCGATTTTACGAGGCGTTTATCCTGGTCATAGAACGGAAACTTTCGTTGGTATAGATATAGGAACGCTTAATCGTTTTCCACTGCACTACTGCACTTATATGTGTCACGGTTCGGCAATATGTTTTCACGTTTATTGAAACGGTTCATGTTGTACAATTAATTGCGTGTTCTTTTTATTTTCATATGGAGATATATTTAACGGAAAAATGAAGAAATACATATGTATCTATGCGTCATCTAAATTTATGATAAATGAACCCAGTCGCAATTGTTGAGTGGTATTATAGATAAATGGCGAAACGGTTGGTTTGACCTTATTATTGATGAACGCGTGTGTAATTAAAACGATGATAATGCTTGCTTCGTGCGGAAATTTCAGTCCCAGGTCACGTAAGTATATATTACGTCACGAACGAGCAATAGAAGCCAATCTTGCGATTCCTCGACGTTATTTTAGCACGACGGATAATTTCGACGCCACGCAAACGGTCATAGTGATGTAATTGTTATTTTGCTTTGTTATCAAGACGCCCTTGGATCACATCGCAACGATGCAAATTTGTAACAAGTTTGTTTGTTTCGCTGGGTGTGAGTCCCCACGCCGTTCGTAGATGTATCAATTTCCGTTATTATACGTTACGTAACGTAACGTTACACTTCACGAGTAATGTACAAACTTCGAACTAAAATTGTAACTAAATTGTTTTAAGACTTTCCATTTGAGTAATCAGAAATTATGAAGAAAATTCATGGGGAGTTCCATCCCCAAATCGAAATTCGTCGCCCAACACTTATTTCGCAGGATGAATATTTCCTTAAATTATACAAATTTCGTCTCCCAACAATTTACGTTATTCGGTTTTTTTACACTCAAATCGCTGTATTTCCAATCTGATATGTCGGATACTAAAAAGTATCTATAGTCAAGTGCATGAGTGTTGTTCTTCCAATTTCCAACACTTATGAAATATTCTAAAAATTATAGCATAGTTTGCAACTTTGACAATTTTAGATTTGGAACGACACCTGTACTAATGAAACTGTAATATATTTCTAGTTTTGTTTCCGCCAGGTTATTACGAGTCTTAAATTCAGCATAATACCTACAAAATATTCAGATATGACGTCGATTGATCCATATGTTGAATACTTGAAATTTATCATTTATTATATCGTAAAATATCAGCTAGTAAAAGTTGATGATAGAAGTAAATTTAATATGGTGTGGTATCAAAATAATCAATTATGAAATCTAATCAAGAAAATGACCTTTGAATAATTGAGTGATGTTAGGCAATAATTGGTTTAAATCTATGGTCTGCTCCATCGCAGTTCTGGAAATTGTCTGAAAAATAATCCCGAACTTTTAATTGTCAGTCCAATCTGATTCAGTAGCCTCGGAATTCTATTCAATGTTCTTGTTTTCTATGAAACAATTGTGAAACGAACTCAAAACCATATTGGTTCATTATGGACTTCGTTACGTGATACCGTGGATGAAAACTAGATGAAATTTATAGGTTTCTTAAACTTCGTTAAGAAAGTTCGTTGGTCTTGATACACAGCGATTCAAAAAAGAACAGACCTATGGGAGATAGATATTTCATGATCTAAAGAAATCTTTTTTCAACTAATTCAGCTTCAGTTACAACTGCAGCCATGGGAGAAATTCGAAGTAAGGAGATATAACTCATTAGAAATATCGCCTTCTTACTATGTGCTATATGTTTTTCAAAAATTATGCGTGGCCAGTTGTTCAAACTAGGGCATGAAAAAAGAAACGAGAAATTTTTTACTGCGTTATTAATTATGCGTCGTATTAACCCGTGTCTCATTTGGCGTGTTTAGATATCAACGGCACAAGTAGGTTTGATAAAATTATCATAAAAATTGATCGATACCCCAGGTGTTGGTTTATAAAAATAGCCTTTTGCGATTGGAATAAGCTTTCTAGCACGACTATAACGAACATTAAGGCGCATCTTCAATACATCTGAATTTCAATTCATTCAATTTAAAAAGTCTTAATAAAGTTTACCAACGCGATCTTACAAGTAGAATATCTCCATCAGTTATTGTTGCAGCGGATTATATAGGCAGGTCAGTGAGAGTACAATGACTCCTCTTCTGCAAGGAATTCTTTGTGCAATTAGTATAATATATATGTATATATTCGGTACGTGTTCTCCCCGAGAATTGTCGGGTGGTTTGCGACCTCCATAATGGATGTTAATCTCACGAGTTTACGAGGTATTCTTAACGAATTTGTCTCTTTTTATTTATTCCGCGTTTTGATGTCTAGTCGATTTTCGAGGACACAACTTGAGTGAAAAACACGATGACTCAAACACAAAATAAAAATAGAGGTTTTAATACTCACAATCAGGAAAGAATCAATACTTATGCATACATACGTTTCGAGGGTTGCTGATTCACATTTCTCTTTACATTACATGCAATACAAATACAGATTGACGTTTATAACTATAGATCCTTATTGTTAGTAATTACTCGTCAATTTCAATGCTATACCATTAGACTGTACAAGGTTTGCCTTCGTCCACCTCTCAACGTTCGTTGTATGGTATACAGATATATTTTTCATTTGTCTTCGAGCAGGTATTTCTGTAATTGTGTAAATCGCGAACTTCAAATTTCAAAGGTGACTGGTTAAGTTTTGAAGCTGGTATATAACGGAGTTGAATCGATGGTGGTTGGGGCTCTGATTTCAAAGCATACCCGCTCTTTACATTTCCCAGCATTTCTCTTGCCTTAGGGTATGTGTATGAGCTCGAGTGGCAAAGTAACGATCGTTTCCGTGTTCCATTTATTAAACAAAGAAGAGAGAGAGAGAGAGAGAGCAAAAAATACAGAAAGAAGAAAAAAATGAATAAAAAAATCGCAGTCGCATTCGTTCATACATGAGCCTTTTTTTCCCTGTCAAAATGAATTCGTATTATATTGGATTAGATTAATCTGATACCACGGCGATATCGTCCCATTCTCGTACATGCGTATAATATACGTGAATCGCGCGCAGTAGGTATAACGTCTGAAATTCTGGATAAAACACGATAGTGATGAGCTCTGGCGATCCCCCGACCGACGATTTAACAAAGGTGGGACGTGCGGTTCCAAGACTTCGTTCAAAACTGATTCAACAATGACGCGGCATGAGAAAAACACTTTAGTAAAAGTTTAAGTAGCAGCAAACACGCCGATCTATTGTATCGCTAAGTGTGAACTTTTTCCACTCGACATATTTCAACGCGTTAATCATCAATACATCGAACTAATTGAGATGGTATATATTTTGATAAATGACCTTCCGATTAAACGTCAGTCAAGTCGGTGCTATATCGCCCACCCTGAAAAACAACAAAATAAATAGATAAATGAATAAATAATTGAATGAATATATTCTTTGATACTGAAGTCCCAAGCCCGATAAATTTCTCCTAGAATCGTGTATAAAATGACACGTGACACGGTTGTCAGAAGCTCTTCTTCAGCTGTTCAAATCTTAGCTGCGCAGAAAACTGCGTGTTCATTGCGCAGCCATTACCGGTACTTCTGTCACACGTGACACGGCAGGGACGTGGTGGGTCGATGATAACACCGACAGGTCGACGTGCCCAATGATATAGTGGTGTGTACGACAGAGCAGATTCACTACACGCACATATCCACATAACACCGCGTAAGACCGGGGAAATGTTGTGGCTGGCAGGGCTCGCGCTCTCTGATGGTCTTTGCGGTCGTCGTGGCGTTCGCGATGTCGCAGCACCACGCCAGTTCGCTGCTCAGAGTGCTCACTGCTCAGTGCGCTCAGTGCAATCGGCGTGATCGGTGTAGTTATACAATCGCGTCGCAGTTCCTCGTGGCCAGTCGATTATCCCGCCTTAATAAAGAATTCCCGAAAATATTTAATATCGCATTGCGCTACGACTTTGGAATTATTATCATTATTATTACTATTACTATTATTATTATTTTCATCTTCAACAGTTGAGCTTGATTTTTATTCTCTTTTGGGTTTTTCTGCTTCTTAATTCTTATCGTCGTTTGGTTTTTCTGGGTTGATACAGCCGATAATTCATACGCTAAACACGTACGAGTACTACATTCTATATATAAAACTGATTTTCAATTATTCATTAGTGCGCGCTAGTGGGTGGCAGACGATGGTCACGTGCGATATGATTTTTTGTTTCAAACAACGTGGCGTTGAGGATAGATTTGATATTGCCGTCGTTGTCGTTGTTAAAGCTCCGGATCGGAAGGTCCAAGTAAACTGAAACAAATAAATAAAAAAATCGTTTTTTCTACTCACAGACAAAACAGAGTTAATTATATTCTGTGTAATCGCGAAGTGGATAGTACAGTGCTTATGCCGTGTTAATTTTCATTTTAAACATGTTCCTGATATACGGATGACACTGTGCAGACTACGTGATTATCCAGGAATTAATAGAGAAATAATGCCGCCGTAATTAATATGTTCGATGTGTAATATCAACGGTGGTAATTAATATAGTTCCATAACGAAGTTCGGTTGAATTAGCATGTTTGTGAAATTCGATTATCTCATAATTTACATAGTTACGTTTCTTAGACCTATGGAGGGATGCATAAGTGGAAACTCTGCCAAATCACAATCGATTTACAACGTGAAAACGATTCGAAACTAGATAAACGTCGATCTTCTCTTAGGTCAGGTGATATTACATTAAGTTCGGAACTATGTATTTTAATATTCATTCTATGATAAGGTTTTACGTACATAATACGCACACTTTCGTAACACTCGCCAGAAATAACAAACAGAATATTCGTCAATGCTGCTCACTTGTGTGTGCATAATAGATACGTAGACGGTTCGTCAAGGCACGGATAAGTATAGTATACCTATACCTGTACACAGCTTTATCCATACATGACACAACGCCAGTTGTTACAGCAGCACGACACTTGGAATTCCGAGGACACGATAATAAATTTTTTAACGTCTGGACTGTAAAAGATTCGAAACGTTCTTCGGACCACCTATCTTAACATCTCATTTCTACGCAAGAATTCAATATTACTTATACCCTTTATTCGTCAGAGGTACAAAGCCTGTCTTACTCAGAACGTTACGCAACGTAACAAACTCCTCCTGCACACCACGAACCTATACTACATACATATTTCAAACTACTGATCCAGATATGTTATACCACACGTTATGTAAAAAATTTACTTACAAATTTTTCGCTTCGGAAACATTTACGTCTATCATACTTGAAGTGATATTTTTATTTTTTTATTTTTCACCCGATAACGAAATCGGACAGATGACCTAATTCCCAATTCTATGTATTAATACTCGTATACCTATCTCATAATACAAATCCTCGTCGATATTGATGTATTTGCAAGACTATTTAAATTATATCTGTGAAGATCTGAAACGCTCTACGTAAACTATAAACTATTCAATTCTCGCCTATCATTATTGTAACAGCGCTGGGTGTTGTTTGATGAATGAAAGAGAGTATTTTTGAGTAAATATAAATGTGAAAATCGTTGTCTGTTTAGAAGCTCGGAGGATCATGGAACCGGCGTTGGTAGCGCTGGAGGTCCAGCAGGAGAAGTGTTCGAGCCGCGTGGTTCCCACGTGGGCTTCTACGCGAGCGACAGAGGGAACCGTGTCGGCGGTGGCGGGGGAATGCCCGAACCCGGTGGCGATCCTGGGGGGTACATACCTCGCGGTCGTCCTCCCCCAGTCAGCGGTTACCACGTGACGTCAGCCAGGGCGAGGGATCGGCTATATCCGCGAACGGGCCCATACGCAACCGGCCCTCCACCACCACACATAGAACGTCATCGCAGTAGCCTAGCACCCTCGTCCTGGTCATCATATGAATCTGCAACATCTCGATACACATCGGTACCCCCACCACCATCCCCAGCGACAACAGACGCTTACGAAGAAGCGCCTAGCGGCGGTCGTAATCAGCACAAAAAACAACGACGAAAATCACGAAGTGGTAGCAGCTCTCCTAGCGGTTCAAGCCGATCGGGTAGTAGCAGTAGTAGTCGAAGCGGTAGTTCTGGTGGCAGTAGTTCAGCTGGCAGCAGTTCACCGAGTAGTTCACCACATCGTGGCAGTAACGCGGTTACGGAAGATCGTAGGCCGTTGGCTATTTGTGTTAGAAATTTGCCGGCGCGTAGCAGCGACACATCGTTGAAAGACGGACTTTTTCACGAGTATAAAAAACACGGGAAAGTTACTTGGGTGAAGGTGGTCGGTGCCGCGGGAGATCGTTACGCTTTGGTCTGTTTCAAGAAGCCCGAAGATGTTGAAAAAGCATTGGAGGTATCGCACGACAAACTATTTTTCGGGTGTAAAATTGAAGTTGGACCCTATCAGGGATACGACGTTGAGGACAATGAGTTTAGGCCGTATGAGGCCGAACTTGATGAGTATCATCCCAAGGCTACGAGGACATTGTTTATCGGGAATTTGGAAAAGGACGTCACGGCTTCAGAGCTTAGGAAACACTTCGAACCTTTCGGGGAAATAATTGTGCGTATAAAATATATATACGGAGATTAGGTCGCCCCAATATAGTTCCTTTATTAATTTTATCCTCCTGTTTTTTGCAGGAAATTGACATAAAGAAGCAAGGTGCTGTTTCGAGTTATGCATTCTGTCAATACTCCGATATCAGCAGCGTCGTTAAAGCTATGCGAACTATGGACGGCGAACATCTCGGGGCCAATCGGATTAAACTCGGTTTCGGAAAATCTATGCCCACTTCTTGCGTCTGGGTGGATGGGATCGGAGGTATATTTCCGATAAACTATCAATCGAGATGTTGAACATTGAATAAAAATGAAACAGAAAAATATAAAATTAAAAATTGAAAATTAAAAATTAAAAATTGAAAATTAAAAATTAAAAAATAAAATACCACGAATCCTATTTTTTCCCTTTCCAGAGTGTATGTCTGAAAAGTACATAAACATGCAGTTTCACCAATTCGGACCAATAACTCAGGTGGCAGTAGACCGGGAGCGGGGACATGCTTTAGTATTTTTCGAGCAAATTAGCTGCGCCCAAACAGCTGTGAAAGAAATGCGAGGTGCGGCCCTACGCGGACGTCGACTTCAGGTCGATTTTGCATCTCGGGAATGTCAAGAGGCGTTTTACGAACATCTTGAACGACAGGGGATTGCCGGGGAGAGACCTTGGGACACGAGGCCTGCCGCTGGGGCAGCTTTTGAACCAACGTAAGCATATCTTTGTTTTACGGGCTTTTTCCCCTCTCTTTGAATATTCACGGGTAAAAATTCGTACTTGAGTAATACGGGATAATGATTTTCATTTATTGAATAGCGCATTATATCAGCTGGGAAAATTATGGTTACATACTATTTAGCTGTGAAGTAATAATGATAATATTGTACATTTTGAAGTTGATACTCGAATTTCGTAGATACGTGGAAAGGTCTTATAATCAATTTAGTCGAATCAGTGGACTTCCTCTGATTGATTAACGGATTGATTAAGACTTTCCTCATAATAATAATAATAATAATATACGATCTTATCTCTCGATTCCAAGGAGAAAACTTATTCCGCAATTTAATGAAATTATACGCCCAACAATTTTTTTAATCGATCTAAAATGAGAACGTAAGCTTCCGTAAACTGGTGATAAGAAAACTATTGTCTTAGGTTGAAAAATGACTTTGGTTATTTTTACGAATTTTCACGTTTTCGGGCCTCTATAATATTATACGAAAAATAGGTTTTTTAAAAGATGCCGATTTTACCGATTTTTCTTGTTCCAGAAGAGAGCGCAGTTTTGAGTCAGCAGTTACGGTCCCGAACGCGGGTAGCAGGTTTACCCGCTACGAAACACCGCCTCGAGCCCGAACAGCGAGCTACACTCGTACCCCAGGAGGTTCGAGTACACCAGGGGCAAGTCCCGCACATCCGACAGCAGTATCACGTAGCACACGTCGTTACCAAACTGATCCGTACTACGAGGGTGATTACACGGACCCGAATCCGCGAAGGTTTCGGAGCTATGATGAATTCAGTCAGGGCAGTGGCGCCAGCCATGATGATTACGAGGCGGGGTCAATCGGAGATACTAAATTACCGGACGAAGATTGTCCACCCCCACGTCGTCACACTGTACAAAGTGTCGTGACTAGCGTTGAGCCCCCAATACCACCACCGCCTCTCCTACCTCCCCCAGACATAAGACACCTTCAGAAAGAACGAGTCCATCTGTTGGAGCAGCTTGAAGAATGCCATAGCAGCGGAGACGAGAGTTTTACCCCAAAGAAACGACTGAAACTTGACAACGCAGTGATGTGCGAAGATGACGAACCAGAGCTTGCTTCTCTCCTCGTAACTTCACATTCTGGGAGAAAGGGAATGGATGTTCGAAGGGTTAGCGAGAGCAAGACACTCATACATCACGGTACACGGCGTGGTAGTTGCGAAGGAAGAGGTGGACCTGGTCCTTGCAAACGGCGAAGGGACACTGGTAGACATCACGAACATCATGATGGTTCCAGGCCGGGAACTCCGCTTGTCGACGAAAGGCCAGAGAATTTGGTACCCAGTGAACCAAGAAGGTTTCGAGAGAGGAGTCATGACGGACCACTGTCGTTACCTTTGCCTAGGTTTGCTGCTCAGATGATGAACAACAACAATAACAGTAGCAGTCGTGCCCCCACTGTGCAGCCTGCAAAGGTTGCTAGCCCCCCTGCTCTTCCTCCGCCTCCTAGTCCAAGAGCTGCACCTCAACCTCCGGCCTCACCACCTCCAAGATACTTGAGTCTTAGTCCTACGAGTTCGGACAGTGAAACAGCACCGCAGTCCCCCAGTTTGGAAGAGAGGATCAAATCGTTGGATGAAAAGTATGAGAAATGGTCCGGATCCAGAGCTTTGAGTGCTGCTGGTGGTGACGCTTTGGCAAAGCTCGATACTACCTCTGAGAGGTTCAGGTTTAGGCATAAGCTGTTGGACCTGGACCTTCATGAAGTACAACCCTCCGATATTGTAAAGTCTGTACTTGCTAAGAGGAGCGTTTTCGACGAAGACTCTAAGAGACTTGAAAATTTTAACGAAAAATATGAACCCAGAGAATTCACTGGGGTTATTGGAGTTGGGTCTATCATCGGCGCCGCTAGCCTCGTCGGTAATGCTGGGAAAGTTGGACTTCAATATCCGTTTCCTAGCCATCCACCTGTGCAGCCTACTACTACGGTTACAACTTTGGTTAGCACTACCTCATCCAGTTTGACAGTGTCTCCGTCACAAAAGACTGATTCAAGAACAGCCATTCATAATTGTGTGCATACCCCCGTACCCACAACTCCTATAACTCCCAGTGTGACGGTAAAAACAGTTAGCCCCGAACTACCCCCAGTTTCTGTTGTTCCGGTTGGCGTAACTAACATTAGTGCAGTAAGCAGTAACAGCAGTGTGTCTGTTAGTAGTCTTAGCAGCAGCAGTAGCATAAGTAGCATAGTTATTACACCTAGTGTCGCAGCAGCTAGAACTGGAAATACCAGTTTATGCACAAGTCAGGCAGTCGTTACATTGGTCACGGCTAACACGACGTGCCAAACTTCTTCAATTGTTACCAGCCAGGCAGAAACACCGCGAGCTAGATTGCGGAAGGATGGTGGTAATTGTAGAGACAGTCGTGATTCAAGAGATAGTAGAGATAGTAGAGACAGCAAAGACAGCAAGGACAGCAAGGATAGCAAAGAAAGCAAGGATAGCAAGGACGGCAAGGACAGCAAGGACAGCAAGGACAGCAAGGACAGCAGGGACAGCAGAGACTCCAGGCATAGTAAGGGCAAAGACACTTCGAGGCGATCTCGAAAAGATGAAAGTGGCGGTGAGAGGAGAAGAGATAAGGAAGATAAAGATGATAGATTGCATCCCTCTGGTAATACGGATAATGAACAACCACAGGAAAATCATAGTAAAGATGTTAAAGAGAATAAGGAGAACAAACATGAACGAAGGGACAGAGACGACAAAGATAAGAGAGATAAGGAGGAAAGGGAGAGACAAGAAAGAAGGGACAAGGAAGAAAAAGAAAGACAAGAACGTAAAGAACGAGAGGAGCGAGAGAGGCAGGAGAGAGAAGAGGAAAGGTGGGAGAAAGAAAAGCTGGAAAAAGAACGACAAGAGAGACATGAACGTGAAGAAAAAGAGAGGCGAGATAAAGAGAATAAAGAAAAAGAAGAGGGGGAAAGAAAAGAAAGAGAAGAACGAGAAAGGAAAGAAAAAGAAGACAAAGAGAAGAGAGATCGAGAGGAGAAGGAACGCCAAGAACGAAAAGAGAAGGAAGAAAAAGATAGGCGAGAAAAAGAGAGGCTGGATAAAGAAAGGCGAGAACGCGAAGAGAGAGACAGGCAGGAGCGGAGAGATAAGGAAGAAAAAGAGAGGAGAGAAAGAGAAGAACGAGAGAGAAAGGAAAATGAACGCTTAGAAAGAGAAAAACAGGATAAAGAACGACTGAGGAAAGAGAAAGAAGAACAAGAAAGACGAGAAAAAGAGGAGCGGGAACGACTAGAAAAGGACCGCAAAAAAGAAAGAGAAGAAAAAGAGAGATTAGAAAGAGAGAGGAGGAGAGACAGAGAAGAAAAGGAAAGACGGGATAGGGAAGAAAAAGATAGACTAGAACGAGAGCGACGAAAGGAGAAGGAAGATAGAGATCGTATAGAGAAAGAGAAGCGAGAAAAGGAGGAGAAGGAGAAGCTAGACAAAGAAAAACACGAACGAGAAAAACGGAAAGAACGAGAAGACAGAGAAAGGCGTGAAAAAGAAGAGCAGGAGAGGCGAGAGAAAGAAAAAATTGAAAGAGAGAAACGACGCGAAAGAGAAGATAAAGAGAAGAGGGAACGTGAGGACAGACGGCAGGTAACTGAAAATCATCACTTGCCTTCGCAATTGCAAACCTCTCCAGCTCCTGTTACCACAAAACGTCGAGGATCTTCGCAAGATGGCCCTGAAGATGAGGCGAAACGAATGAGGATATCGGAACATAGAAGAGACAGTAAAGATAGGCCAAGGCAAAACCGAAAGTCTGAAGATAGAAAGCATCGAAACGAGCACAGAGGCAGTAGAGAAAGCAGGGAAGGTCGTGAAAATAGAGAACCAACTGTTCAGCAGCAGGATAATAGAGATAGCAGAGAAAATAGAGACAGCAGAGATAGTAGAGACAATAGAGATAGTAGAGATAGTAGAGATAGTAGAGATAACAGAGATAACAGAGATAACAGAGAGAATCGAGATAACAGAGACAATAGAGATAACAGGGACAGTCAAACGAGAGACTCTTCTCATTGTGAACTAGCTAAGGAGCAGAGTCGTGAGGCTCGAGAAAACCGAGAGGGAAAGGAAAAGCAACGTAAGAAGAGTCGTTCGGAACGTATAGAAAAAGAAAACAGAGAAAGAAGCCCTCGAGTCACACATGAACCTGATAAAGAATTTTTGAACCGATTAGAATTATCGAGAAGAAGTGAGTCCATAGATCAAACTGCTGCTCACCACACTAGGGATAATCAGTCGATGTTAGCTATGCACAGTGACGTTGACAATGGGATTCTATCCACCCCCGAAATGCCGAGGATTCGACGCAATTCAGGTAGCGATACGGACAGTGACGAACCCAAGAAACACTCAATCTTTGATATAATTGACGATGAGCCAGCTTATATCAGTATGTATGACAAGGTAAAGGCACGTTCTACAAAGAATATGCAAAAGTTGGAAGAAGAGAAACGACAAGTGCGTCTCAAAGATAAATTCTCGCAGTTGAAACAGAGCCGGGCTAGGCGCGAAGAGAAAAAACAGAGTACATCGTGGGACGGAGACTCCGCAAGCAGTAAAGCTATGACCGAAGACGACGGTACGTCCGAATCGGATTCAGCTAGAGCCAAATCACTATCCAGAAAAGGTTCACGGTCTCGTATTCATTCTGATACCAGCGAGGAAGATGAATCGTTTAATACTAAACTTCATAAGGTGAAGACAGAACGATTTTCCGAAAGTGATGTTGACCTGGGCTTTGCTGACACTGAGGAGAAACAGAACTCATTGAAACCTTCGGGTCTTCTTGACAGCACAACCATCAAACAAGAACCTAGAACATCAGATGACGAAGAAGGACTTTCTATATCATTCCACATGAATCATCCGGTCAATAATCATGAGAGAGAATCGCGAAAAAAATCTCATAAAAAGAAACAAAAGCGTCAAAAGAATTCTATATCAAGCGAGGAAGGCACGAAGCTGGATTTGCCTGAAAGTATAGATCACAAGAGCAAGTCGAACGCCGTAACAACAGAAGCTAGTATCAAGACAGAGCCTGTTGAAAGCTCTGAAGATAGAATGCACGCCGACAAAAAACAACGTAATAAAAAAGAAAAACGACGGGAACGCAATGGCGAAGACAAAGCTAAGGCTAGACGAAAGAGACTGAATAGGCAAGAGGGTAGAGATACGCAGAGGATGGAAGATATATTCGGCCCTCTCTCCGAAGAAGATGATCTCCCTAACCGGTTCTTTAGTAGACTCAACAATCTTCCAGTTCAGAATACGTATGGTTCAGACAGCGATGGTGCACACAGCCCAGTCTTGGAAGTCGAACGGGAGAAAAGAAAGAAGGAGAAGAAGCGACGACATCAACCTGAAGATGAAAATAGCGTTGATTTGGCTGAAGCTGGGAGAGAAATTGAAGCCAAACTACTCGGCCTACCAACATCACCTAAACCACCGGGTGCTGGGGAGCATCATGATCATGATGTATTCAGATTCACAGATGACAATGACAGTGTCGAACCATCTACTCCGAACACGGTTCTGGAAAAAGTTAAGGAAAAGAAAAAGAAGAGGAAGAAGTCTAAGGAGGAGAGAATCCGAAAGGACTATCACCATCACCATCATCACGATAAAACTGGAACTCTACCTCATCTTGGTGCAGATCCAAGTCCACCACGAGCCAGCAGTCCATTATTGTTATCCAAAATGATGTCTCCGATTCTGTCTACACCTAGAGATCCGCTTATGAGTCCGATACCTAAAGTTCCGTCGACTGTATCCGCTGTAATTCCCCCAGCTGCTCCAATGCCTGGTCACACTAATAAGCCAGAGAAGAAGAAGGATAAATTAATTCCAGGCTTTGGTACAGATATCGATGAAACAATTCACGAAAATGCGGTGAAAAGTATATCAGAACCTGAGGAAAGGGAGAGCACAAGGCAATCCGGGGGTAGAGATGATACCGAGACTGTAATTCCATCGCCGCCTCCACAGCAGGTGGAAGATAAGCCTCGTGTGATTATTTCACAAGAAGAAACTGAAGATGCGGTAGCTGCTTTGCTTGAAGAAACATTTGGCGGTTCGACGGAAGACTTTTCGTACGAAGGTGAAGAGGAGGCGGAGGGTGAAAACACTAACGAAGCATCTGCAGACGCACCCCAAGAAGATGTCGAGGAAATGCAACAGGCTGTTGAGAGTCTTAATGCATCTGCCGAAGTAGAAGCAGACTTGAAACCTGATACACCTCAGAGTGAACATGACTTGCAAATTGATACAGACACAGAGGAAGATCCTAGTTACGAAAGTTTCGACCTCTCACAGCCGCCAAAGACCCCGGATATACCCTCGTTCTACAAGTCTCCCGCTAAAACTGGAACAGTGGAAAAACCAATTGACAACCACGTCTTGCCAGCTACTCCTGTTAAAATTTCCAGTCCACCAGCATGCGTTATCGCACATTCATGGAAATTAAGTGACCACAAGCCTCGAGATATAAAGCCACCAGCTGAGGTAAAACCTGTTCAAGAAGCTCCGCTGCCTACTTCAACACCTCCACCTCCACCACCTCCACCTCTGCCTCAATATAAACCATCGTTACTTAGCCCAACAAGTGTGCCAGGTTCACCTATCCTGCCTGACACGTTGAGATTACCAGTAAGTCCGAGGCCTTGTACTAGTGCATCACCTTCTCATCAAAGACTGCCAGTCTCACCTCAGTCCCAGATGGGACCATTAAGACAAACTTCTCCTAGAGCACAAAATGCTCCTTTAACACCGGGTCTTACGCCTCTACCGCCTTTGGTACCTTCGAGAATTCCTCCATTGGTTCCAGCCCAACTGTCTCCGAGAGTGCCGCAACAGTTATCGCTCAATGGACAATGGTGTCGGGGCTCAATGCCGTATGTACCCAATCTCAACAAAACTTCACCTCCTCCACCTCCGCCTCCGCTACCACCATTACCGCCACCACCACCACCAGCAAGATTACCTGTCAGCGTACCAATCACTGCTCATAGACCAGACACTCCAGCTCAACAGGTATATTCGGCAGCTGCTAGCCAACAGCCAGTTATACAACATGCACCTGGCATGAGGGCATTAGTTCCGAGTTATCCTCGCGGAGGACTACCACCGCTTACTTTGAGCATACCACCTCGGCCTTACATGCCGATTCCACCTCTTGCTTCGGGCTCGGTTAAAAGTTCGAGGGAGACTGAGTCTATGAATAAATCTGTCATTGAGACTTTACTTCCGGTAAATCCAAACGGTCCACAGAGATTGGTAGAGCCTAAATTATCTCCAGCTGTAATGCCGGAACCTACTAGCAAGGCTTCAACGTCGCCAAAAGTTCCATCACCTAATCAACCACCAACTTATATACCGGAAACAGCGAAAATTGAAATACATGCCGGCACTTCTAGTCCAGCTTTTGGAAAGTCTATTGGGACTGAAGAAGGTCTACTCTCTCCAAAGCAACATAAAACACCGACGATCACGGAAAACAGCTTATTGTCACCAAGGCAGAAGTCAGAGACCCCAAACACGCAATTACTGACGACACATATTCCACGAACATCCACGCCTAGTCCTGTTATCGTGGCTCATAGTCAACAACACATTCCTCCTAAGTCTGTGCTCAGTGTGGGGCCACCAATGATCCCCACATCTCAACCGCTGATAAAAACTGTGATGCCAGTAATTTCGCAAGCATCTCAAAAGTCTCCAGTGCCTGCAGTAATACCGAAATGTGGATTGGCAACGCAACCCACAATTCCGCCGCAGGTTGCAAATAATCAAAGACAAACTCCTGTCTCTCAAGGACTATTGCTCACCAAACCTCATGTGCCACTTGTTTCAAGCGCACAGCAAACCGTTGTTACACATGTAACGACGCCAATCACATCATCAAATACTGTCACTGCACAGACAACACAGAAGCAACCGATAGTTTTCACTCAGAGTCAGCGACAAACCAGTTCTGAAGTTGATGCTATACAGATTGGTCAGAATACACAGAGTACGCAACCCATGCAACTTACGCCGCCTATACAACCTACGCAGCCGTTACAAATTAAAGAAGAAGAACCTTGCTGTGATGTCATCAAAACGAATGCCATGGAAACTGGAAAGTTAATGGAACAAATGTCTAATGAACTGGATATGAAATTGAAACAGGAGAAGCAGGAGCTTGGCAATTTGACTACTCAAACAGAAAAGATCAACTCAACTAATTGTGTAAGTGAAAATACAGACAATCTTGTACCTAAAATCGAGCCTAAACTCTTGGAAAAATGTGAAATCAAAGAAGAACCGAAAGATGAAGTTGTCAAAATCAAAGAAGAGAAGGTGGAAGCATTCAAAGCAGAAGACATGGAGTTGGAAGACGAATCTGTAGATCCACTCAGAGAACCAGGCAGTGATCCATTGGCTCTTGATCCAACTAAAGAAGACCCAACTGATAGTAAGGAAGATAGCGATTACTGGTCTGCCAAAGAAGTAAACATTGAAAGTGTGATTAAAAAGGTTGATGCTTTATGTGATGGTGAGGCAAATGACGTAGAAGAAGAGACACAGCATAGTCAAGAGCTGAACAGCGATTCCCATGACACAAGTAAGAACGAAGCAGATTGGTTTGATTCTGAGCCAGTTGAAACTGAGGAGAAAAAAGATATGGCACATGACGATCAGGACGAAGGTGTAGAAACTTGTGAAACTGAATTGACAAGGGGGCGACGACTTAGACCTAAAAATCGCAGAGGAGTTGGCGGACGTGGGGGTGTTACCACGAGACGTGGAGGTAGAAGTTCGTCTAACGTATCGCAACGACGTGGTGGTAAATCATCGAGAGGAGGTAAGCATCATACTGAGAAGAAATTACCAGCAGATGTTTATGAATTCCACGACGATAGCGAGGAAGATAATGCTGGTCGGCCGCGTTTAATTCTAACTATTAAATCACCAGGACCTAATGCTACAGGGCCTAATGCACAACCCGCAACGCCAGTTGCCGCTGTCAAAGAAGTACCGCCCGAGGAATTTATTTCACCTGCAGCAAATACTCGCAAGTCGCGAAGATTGGCTGAAAAAGATGGTAGTCGCACAACAGTCGATGATGTTATAGAAGATGTTATCCGTGGCTCTGCTGTAAACAAATCTATTGTTGCAGGTGTTCATGCAACTAGACGTAGTACTAGACACAACAGTGCTCCACGAGCCGGTCAACAATTACAACTGCAGTCTATACCAACGGAATCGCGCAAGTCACCCAGGGCTACTCGCAAGGCTACTGCTCGCAGAACTTCAGAAAACAACGAGGACAGTAGCGAGGAAAAGAGCAAGGAAGTTCTACAGACTCCACAGGAAGCTATAAGCAAGCCAGAACCTGCTGTTAATGAAGAAACCCCTAAAATAGTTGAAACTCCAAGGGAGGCTTCTCTACAAACTCAGAAACCTGCCTCGCTGGAACCTATGACACTCATAGATCCAGTTACTGGACTGCTTATTCCGATGCGAGAATCCGAAGAAGGCCAATACATACCGGTCTCGACTGCAGGTGGAAATGTACAGAATACAAGATCCATTTCTGAGTCACAGGCAACAGCTGCTGTAATCTCTCCAAGTCTACAGCAAGCGGCTGCGAGACCTAGGTCTCGCAGTGTATCATCTAATCCAGTTCCACCGAAGGTCGAAGTGAAACAAGAAGCTAATTTGCCTCCTGTTACTGTGGAACAACCAACTTGTCAGCCACAACCACAGCTGGTATTGCCACAACAAACGCAACCGCAACCGCAACTTCATGTTCCGCCAAAGCCACAACCGACTGTAATAACTACACCGCAATCTCCCATTATACAGCCTACATTACCAATGGTGAAGCCAAAGGCTGTATCACCAAACGTTGTAGTGACTCAGACGACTACGACAGCTACTTCTCAGGTCAAACCACCTACAAGTTTGAAGGCTCATGTTCTGAATGCCAGCAAGCTGGTGAATCCGGTTCTACAACCAATTATCACAAAGCCGGCTATGTCAAATCTTTCCAGCCAGACTATAGTGCAAAATATTGTCAAGCAGCCGGTACAAGCTGTTCAAGGACTCCATCTGCAAATTCCGGGAGGAAAGATTCCTTCGCCAAGTCTTAGTCCGAGAATAAAGGCCCATCAGAGTAACGGGGCTAATATCAAACCAGGACAGCCAATGTCTCCTGTGTTGAACAGTACTGCTCCGCCGAATCCGAAACAACATCTACTCCAAGCAGTCAAACAACAGGCACCAGCTATTGTTAATATGCCTCAAAAATTGCCAGTCAGCATTCATCCAGGAAATGTTGTGACTGTTACTACACAAAGAGTTCATCAACCTCCTGCCCAGCCAGCTACACTTAAAACTATCGGGGGACAACAACATCCGCTTAATCCAAAAGCACATCTGCTCCAGGCTGTGGCTCCTCCGATCATGACTGGAGCGGTGGCCAGTCCTCCAACACAACCCCATCTCATCAGTATGCAACCGGTTGTAACTGGTGCCAGTTGTTCACGATCTTCAATACCAAAAGCTCAGGTACTAATCTTTTCGTATATTGCTTAATTTGCAGTGGAGAGATTTCGTTTTTTCTAATTGGGTTGAAATTATTCCAGATTTCTGTAGCTATGGAGCCACCAAAAGTCGAAGTATCTATGTCTGGCTGTATAATGGTTCCCTCAGCAAGCCCACAAGGTCGAGGAGTACCAATTCCAAATTATGAAGCCTCATTGGTAAATATTTACCTTTGTTTTCTTATTAAATTAGTTTAATATTGGCATGAAGTACTAACAGGTGACGGCGAAGTCGCTGAGGTCCCAACAGTTGCTGTGAATTGTTAAGTTATCAGATAATTTACTGCTCATAGTCATTTCTAAAAATAAATTGGCTCGATCTTAAATAGAAAAACTTGTGTAGATATTTCTGTATTTTTATGCAAAATTAGAAATTACATGCGTGGTAAATTTGAACAAGTTATTTGTCGAACCAACTCTGAAGGTTAATCAGTTTTTCTCAATTATTGTTTCCTATGATGCAAATAGGTGAATAAAATCAACTTTGTGCGCAAATAACAGCTAAAAGAACTAATGTCAGAATTTTCAAGTGTACATTGACTGTGTGAACAAAGGGAACTATCAAATGAAACTAATAATGCTTGGTTTTGGTAGCATGGCGCGGGTACCACTCCGTCCCCAGGGAGTCAGTATGGGCTAGGCCTTCCTCATCGCTCCCAGAGCCCCCCATTGCCCCCACCTGCCCACCACCATGCTAATACTCCTCAGGTACATAACTCCCTGCTTTTGCAAAATTTAATAAAAAATTGCATGATCAACAAGATATAAAAACATATACAGCAAATCACTAGGATTAATTGAAACTTGAGTAAACTATGATTTTCTGACTGTGAAAATATTGTTGATTCTACTTCGTTTGCATAAGTAATAACAGATTTGCTTGATATTGTTAAATTCGAATTACTTCTTGAGGAACTTTTCGTTAATGTTGTTTAATTTTAGGGAGACGTCGTCAATCACTACGGACCGTTAACTCGTGGTGATCTTCCAGCCCACTACATTCACCCACAAGTTCTGCAATATCAGTATCTTCGTGCTCAACAGGAAGCACTAAATACTCCACGTATCGCTTATCACGTGCCAGGTACCAGATCGCCTCATTTACCACTAGATCCTAAACTCGAGGCTGGCGGAGACGAGAGCCACAGTCCACCTTTAGAGTTGAGACGAGGAACAAGAACTCCTCAAGATCGAGCCACGGATAGCCCTCAAGTCGCTCAGGTCTACGTGCTGCACAGTGCGGCTCGTCTGCCTCCACAATACAGCGGTACTGGTGCCTCAATTTCTGCAGTAGGAACGGCTGCCAGAGGAGGATACTACGAACCACCACCGGCTCATATCAGGTCACAATACCCAATTACAGCCAGTGAAGCTCCGACCGATAGAGCCATTACTCCAGAACGACCGAGAAGATTACAAGTTTCAACGCCACCTCATGCTTCCCAAGTTCCACCGCAAGCCGATTCACTTTTAATGTTACTTCAGCGTTACCCTGTCATGTGGCAAGGTCTACTCGCACTTAAGAATGATCAAGCAGCTGTACAGATGCATTTTGTATTTGGAAATCCTAATGTAGCCAGAGACAGTCTGCCCTGTAACAGTGATGGGTCTACACCCCCGCTCAGAATAGCTCAGAGAATGCGATTGGAGCAAACACAAGTCGATGGAGTAGCTAGAAAAATGCAGGTATGGCTCTCAGATGGATCGAAGCTATTATTTTAGTTTGAATCTCGTTGAAGCTGTAGTTTTGTGAATTTTAAGGGTGCGTATCGGTAGCTGGAGAATTTATTTATGATAAATATTTCATTACAGACTGACAACGAACACTGCATGCTACTGGCACTTCCATGCGGACGTGACCACATGGATGTTCTTCAGCAGAGTAAGAATCTTCAGACCGGATTTATCACCTATCTACAACAGAAACAAGCTGCAGGAATTGTCAACATAGCTGCACCTGGCTCACAACAGGTTAGTATCCTCCTTTCTCTTTGTTTCTTGGCTGCTTTCATGCGTTCAATTGATTAATATTCACCCTATCTGGGTATAAATTTACTTCACGGAATTCAAATGTGTAATTTTCTCATAAACAATGGAACTAAAATGAATAAACTTCTAACTTTGTCATTTCCTAGGCTGCCTATGTGGTGCACATATTCCCAGCGTGCGATTTTGCTAACGACAGCCTAGCACGCATCGCGCCAGACTTGTTACACCGAGTTGCGGAGATTGCCCACCTACTGATCGTTATCGCAACAGTTTGAGACTGGTTGGCTGGTCGGCTTTCGCTGTTATTACTTACTTCCTTACCTGGCCGGATGTTTCGACGATGGCATGAAGCCTCGGAACATCCCAAATGTATTGGATAATACCGATGTTGGATAAATATTGATTCAGTCGCACCCTTGACAATCAAATGCAGAACTGGCTTGACTTGCCGGCTCTACGTAAGATTGTAGGCTTAGAGGGGGAGGGGGTATACAGGGGAGGCTAGCATGGTTCTGATATTCGTGCGTCCCTCCCCTTTTTGCATTATGGACTAAGCTTTGATTGGCTCGGTTGCTAATTACTGACAGTTTGTGGGGGCGACCGACGTCACTCTTGGTCTCCCCAACAAGTGAGTTTCAGTTAGGCGCTCCCCTTCCCTCCGCAGAGTCTTTTACCGCCCCGCTCTCCCCCGATGTGAACATTTACCTATACTCACTTCTCCAGACAAAGTTATACATATATCCTATATCTATATGGATAGTACACAGCTAACTAATAAAATAATCTACCTATACACACAAGAGCTACTTTGTAAGCTTAGAAATAAATATTGTAAATTAAGTGAGCCAGCGAGGGCATAACTACTGTGATTTTAATTATTTAACGATATCTGCATAAAATATAAAAGGCCCTTCTTGGTCCGCAATATGTGATGTGTTTTTGTATAATATTGCTCTATATAAATACCTATGTATTATATTGTAATAGTAATTGCTGTTGCTGCCGCTGTTGCTGCTGCTGCTGCTGCTGCTGTTACTGCTGCTGCTGCTGCTATTACTGCTGTCGAAGTAGAGAGAAAATGAAAAGAAAGAAAAAAAAAAAAAAACTAAGTTAGACTTATAGAGAACAGAGGAAGAAAAATAAATAATAAATATTAAGATCTACCCTAAGTAGAAATATCCCTAGTGTATTATATTCCCCCCGAAAACATGATGTAACATATTATTATGCCTAGCGTTATGTACATTATAAAAAAAATTTGTAATATTAATTATTAATATTATTATTATTATTATCATTATTATTATTATTATTATCATTATTATTATTATTATTATTATTATTATAAATATAAATATAAATATAAATATTAATATACGGGCTAGTTAGATTGTACCATCCCAGAAAACTAAGGGGCTTAAAAGAATATCATACCACTGTCGGGTATGATCGATCTCATTCATCATTGACGCTGCCCCCATGTGCACCCTATCCCCACCACCGTACCACCCTGCAATGCTCAAGTGCGAACTCATCAAGTGTTGCATCATAGACTCTTTAGAATTGTGTCCAAGATGATAATGCGCTTACATGTATAGACCAGAAATTACACTATATTATATTACACGAGGCCCTAAAAAAATAAAAACTACAATAAGTAATTATATATTCACTATACTATCTATGCTGCTATGCATAGAGCGTACGACCTCTAGGGTAAAGAGAATAAAAAACAAAAAACAAAAAAAAAAAAAAAACCATAACGGATTACTGGGATGGACGGGAATCATGATTAAAAATTAATTAAAAAGAATTAATCAAGGAAATTTTTATTGCATCTTTAATTGAAGGTTAATTAACACCAAATTCAAATCAATTACAATGAACTTAGATGTACAATCCCTTAAATCATATTTATACGTGTCAATTGCAACATTATTTAACGTGATGATGTTTTGAACTTTTGTTTTTTTTTGTTTTTCTTTTCAAATCTCGACAAGAGAGTAACGTTTTTCACATTGTTAAATCATGTTGAAATTGTAATGTTCAGAACGTTTTTAATAATGATTATTAAAAAATAATAATTTAAATACTTTTGAATTTGTAGCATTTTACTTGAATTGAATACATATTATTACGTTTATGTCTCATTGTGATTCAAGCTCGCAATTAGACATATACATTAGGATACATTGGATTCCAAGGAAATTAAGTGAATTTGAAAGAAGTCCCCAGGTATCCTGATATTTTTTTCGGTCCCGTCCAACCCTGGATAATAGCTGAGTTAAGGCAGCGCAGATACTTGTGGAGCGCGTGTGCATGTACAGTGTAAAAGATGCGTTGTGCATATGTACAGTGTAGAAGTAGAAATGATATGAGTGAACGAAGAAATGAGAGAAACTTATATTGCGTATGTGAATACAAAATCGGGGTGTTTATGGCGCACACATTGCGCAAACATTTAGTTTATGTTTAATTGCAGGAAGGGATGATAATAATAATACGGTGTTTCTTTTTTGTTTTTACATGTGATTGTTTAGGTACAAACAAAAGCGCAGTGTGTGCGCTTGCCGCGTCTCTTCTACCTTGTAAAATATCTGTGAATATTATGATTTAGTTTCCTCCTATTGTAAGCTATCATACTGGTATACAAGAGTTTATGTTATTCATGTAAGGAGAATGTACAGATATCACATTTTTTGTTTTGTGTTTTACTGTAGTTATTGATAATTATATGGATATTAACGATAATAATAACTATGATAAAAAAAAAAAATGTTCTTCGTGTAATCAGTTTCAGGCATTTCCTTTCTCTTCACAGATCTTCCCATTATGCTCTTGTGAGCACATGATAATAGCATTTCTAAATTGTTTATAATAAAATCAAGTTATCATAGTTCGGGCGATCTTTCGTATTAAAACTAGATAAAGAATAAATTTTCCAAAATTCATAATTCAATATTCTAAAGTTATATGATTTGGAAAGTAGACGAGAAATGTTTATTAAATATAATGTTAGTTTTCGATCTAAAAATGGTAAAAACGAAATTCAGAGCTGAAAAAAGCATCCGATTCTGACCCAACTCACGCATAATCAAATTTAAATCGGTATCGAATTGCGCGCCTGCGCTTCGAGCGACCATAGACTTTGGCCTTAGAACGAGACGCAAGAGTTCAAGCCGTTCGCAATCTGCCCACGCATCAGAGATCAGCGCTAGTAACACACGGTAACACGTCATCTCCGCGAGGATTCCCCTACTTGTATCAGGATGTCGCCACTGATATAGTTAGACAACGATGTCACGGAGTAAACATTCATAAACATATTTATTATTGGTTGATGCTGATGCTGTCTCAGGTTGATGTAAAAGACGAACTGTAGTGAATGAAAATGGCTAATTGTCAGATTTGTTGGTGTAACAGGTGAGGTGCTAATACTAATCATAAAGAAGACTCTGTTCAGTCGTAGTATAATTTATCGCCAATGTTTCGACCGAAGGTAGTGTTGTGGTGGTTAAAGAGGAGTGTGTGATGTTAGTTAAAGCGTAATGGAACGGCCTTACAGGGCACGAGTGCGATAAGTGGAACAACACCGATGGATAAATCACTTTTTATCCGTCAGATATAATAATTAAACACTCGATTGTGATTCCGATTATTACCTCGTGATCTAGTAAACTTCATCTGTCTTTTATCGACTTCCAGAAAGATGTTATCGTCGTATTGCACCGTCAAATGACAGATAAAGTATAAGCTTGGACACATCATCAAAATGTAGACTAGTCCGCCTTATGACCATTCGAAAAACATACGGTTTTCCTTTCATTATTTCCAGATTAAAATACACTTATATACTAAACTTATTGTATCAAATATTGCGTACAGAAAATTAATCCATGGTTAATTGATGCGCGGAACAATACCCGTACCGCTGGCTGACCTTTCTTTGCGTTATAAACTAGAATTAAAAAATACGAAAACTGTCAGTTTTGTAAACACTTTGCAAATACGCAATTGCTACATCTGTCAAAGTAATTCCATTAATACATTTATCAAATTCTACTTATGTATCAATTATTTTTAAACAACTTTTCATATTCGGCTTAACGCGGCTAATTTATTTCTTTGTTCTTAGCCTGGGAGAAAACCAACCAAATATATATTATTTTCAGGCAGAATCCAGTATTCTTAGCTCAAATAATACACACATGCTAGGATTTCACTAAAAAACTTAAGCGATATGGCATCTGGTACATCTTCGCTGGACAGCGCCGGCAGCAGCGGTAAGTGTTCAAAATATAACAAATATTTTCAAACTCTGGTTTATTCTCTGCATTGAAATTATATTGTTGTGAAAGTCAAACCACAGGCATAAAATCTAGTCCCGCTATAAAATGCGTCCAATCTATATTAGATCACGCTAGTTTTCTATCATCATTGTATTTAATTCTGATATTTTTACAAACAGACAATATTCAGAAGTTATTCAATCATTTATGAATACTTGAATAAACTACATTACATAGAAATCGTTTCTAAATTGTGAAGAAAGTCTATATTGACTAGTAGTAATATCGGTTTTATTCCCCAAGTCTATATTGAGTATATTTAAGTATTTGTTGAACAGCGATCGTCTTTTTTGAAATCATTGGATGATATTTATACTTTATAATGATTTTATAGAAACACAAATGTTTGATAGTACAATGAAAATTTCAAATGTTATTTTCATTTGGATATGTTATCGTCTCTGTAAGCTATGGCCTTCAAGCTTTTTATGTTGAAACAGATTTTTAGGAAAATGATGGTTTTTTGTTCACCCTTACAGTTGATCAGAATTAAAATAATTACGTGCTGGTTAAGAAAGCATGAATAGTGGAAGCCAGAAGCGTAACATACCGACTCATCATTGGTGAAAGCTATGAAAAACTAAATACCTTGCGATCGCTACCATAGCAACTAGCTCATTCTCTGAGCCTTCCCTAGTAGGAATAATGTTTATAAATTCGGTCGATTACTTTTATACTAAAAACTCTGTGCTGTATACATTTCTGACTCTATTTGATGTAACAATTAACTATCAGCCTTAGTGGATTTACGCATTTGTAGAAAAAGAAAAACTGTTTCTTACTGTTCATCTAAATAATCAGACTGTGTATTGATACTTGTTATTAAATTACTTGAATGAAGTGTTCGCAATTGCTTATCAAAGGCATACGTGGCTGTATAAATCGAATAACATATTGTGGTCAGTTGATTCTTTACAATATGTGAATAAATGTTATATCTTTTTTCTGTTCTGCAGATGGAGCACTGAACATAGGTAAGCAACATGATTACGAGGTATACTTTGATTTTAGTGAATTTAAATTAAATTTCCCTGAAAAATGTATAAACCCGTGTATTTCCCCTATTTTTACAAGTTTACTAAAGTCGCATGTCAGTGAGTAGGGTTTCTTTTTTTTTGACGTGCATATGATTGTATTTTATGTTTTATTGTATTGTTTTTGCTGTTTTGTCGTGTGTGCTGTTGGGATTGCGTTTCGTACGGGGGTGCAGAGAGGGATAGCGGAGGCTACGGCAGTGTTGGGAGTCCTGTTGGGGGGCCCGAGTGTCGTAGCGACTATGATGGCTTGCAAGGCCAATGTGATCCAGCCATGCACCAACTTCAACTGCTTAGGCATAAGCACTCCGATACTATTCGACGGTTTGTTTTTATTTTGTTTTGTTTGCTTTTTCGTGTATATTATTTTTATTGTCAGGCTTTCGATTAATTCGAGTGACTTTATTTTTGCGGCTTAAACCATAAGCTTCATAATAATGTTCCATGATTGCTTGTTTTCATTTTTTAATTTCGAATCATGAAATTTAAAACAATAAATAAATGATTACGTGTGGCCGTTAAATTATGATAAAAACTACAGCATTAGACTGACGATGGGTTTTGTGGTGTGAATTGAGCAATTTTTCGATATCTCTTCCTTGTAATTCTCTGCAACAGGTTTATATTTACATATCTTCTTGCGTAACTAAATTAATTTTTCATCATATTTCCTTGGTTGTGATAATTTATCAATCTGCAGCTGTGAGCATACTATGAAAGAGTTGGAATATTATCGGGGTCAACACAGGGCAGCCATGAATCAATTGGAAGCAACAGCTCAAGAAAGCTCAACCCTTAGGGGGAAGTATAGCGACGTGGTAAACGATAAGCAACGTCTTGATCGAGAGGTCCAAGCTCTACAGAAAGAGGTATCTGAATTGCGGTGTCAAAATCAAGAAGTTTTGGTCACTGACGCAAGCAATACAGACGCGATGAATCAACATTACTTATCAGCACTCAGAAAATATGAGGCTATTAAAGATGAATATGACTCTCTTAGAAAGAGGTACGACGATCTTATATCATCACATTCGTCAGCTGTTAACAAGGTGAGCTTGAGATTTTCTTATTTACTTTTGTTTTTTTATTCTCACAAGATATCAGGGCAATTATAATCCATTGATTTTCATTAACTAGTTGGAATTGGCACAAGAAGGAGCTGCGAGATTGAAGAAGCAATGTGAAGAAATAGCTCAGGAGCGGATCAGTGCGGTACGAGAGCGTAACGGTTTGAAACAGCAGTGTACAGCTGCGATCAGGCAATGGGACATAGCGTTGCGAGAACGAAATGAATACAGAGAAGCCCTTGCCAAGGTTCAACAGCAGCATGAGGAAGCAGTGAAGGAAATCAACCAGGCCATGGTTGTGCGTATGAAGGCTAGCAAGGATATGAAACGATTGACGGAAGAGAGAAATGCTGCCTTGCAAGAGTACAGTCTCATAATGGGTGAAAGAGATACAGTTCATAAAGAAATGGAAAAGCTTGGTGACGACCTCACCCAGGCCTACAACAAAATTACACATTTGGAAAATCAGAATAAGCAGTTTGTTGAAGAAGTGAGTTTTCGCTATCCACTTTTACATTTTTTTTCAGGCATTTGGCACACCTCCGAGTCTCTGTGAGGCATTCATGGAATTTAAGACATTAAACTCTGGCGCTGGTCCAACGGTCAAATATTTATAGTGTTTCATTTACTTCGGGCTTTCGATACGAAGATTATTGATCAAAATCCGATAGCGAAGATGTCGCGATTCAATCGTAAAATATAATTAAATACCTTGTCGTGCTGAATAGTTTATCTTGAATTTCAGAAAAAGACGCTTTCCTACCAAATAGAAACTCTGAGGAGGGAGATATCCTCCGCTTTGCACGATCGCGACGAGGCTTTGAAAGAGTGCAATGATCTCCGTCAGAAATTTGGAGATTATTCAGAAGGGTCCAGCAGGGATTACAAGCACAGATTAGAGCCTCATTCGTATAATTGCGAACGAGATAATGCGAGTAAAGAAGCAGAGCGAGAAACCAGCACGCGCGATTATGCTAAAAGAGAAAAAGAGAGAATGGATAACTTGGACCAAGCTAATCTAGAGCTTGATAAGTTGAGGAAATCTGTTGACACTTTACAAGCAGAATTGGAAGAGGCTATTCAAGAAGCTGAGGTGTCCAAGCGCAGAAGAGACTGGGCTTTCAGTGAAAGAGACAAAATTGTATTAGAAAGAGAAAGCATCAGAACGCTGTGTGACAGGCTAAGAAAGGAGAGAGATCGTGCTGTTTCCGAGCTCGCTAGTGCTCTGCGGGATTCTGATGATATAAAAAAGCAGCGAAACGAGGCCTCCAAGGAACTTAAAGACCTCAAGGTTAAAATTGAATCAGGAGATCACGCGTTGAGGTCTAGTCAGTTTGGTCAAAGTCATAGTCATAGTCATGATTCAGCTATTGATGCAGAGTTAACGGAATGGGAGACGCTCACAGTTCATCTTGATTTAACAAGGCTGTGTTTAGAGTCGGATAGAGAGCTTGGATTTGTATTAGTCGGTGGCCGAGATGATCCACAATATCCAAACGACGGAGGGATCTATGTTGCCCAAGTCACGCAAGGAAGTGTTGCTGATGGCAAACTAAGAGGCAATGATTGCATAATTAGAGTGAACAATGTCGATTGTACATCAGTTTCTACACGAATGGTGCTTGAAACATTAAGAACGAGTAGCGTTAGTCCAGCTACATTAACTGTTCGAAGACGGCGCATGAGCAGACGTTCTTTACGGACTACGCAGCTTCCTGTGGGATCAGTCCCTCACGGGATTGCTCTCGAACTTGGTGTTTACATATCCAAGATCTCTCCTGGTAGTCTAGCTGCTAAGGAAGGAAATTTAGCTGTTGGCGATCGTGTGCTGAATGTAAGTAATCGGGAATATAATTCCTTTGAAATAGTTTAACTTAAGGATTCGGATGTAATGATATGGAATAACTGTATGTACGTTTCTTTTTATTCTTTTCAGATTAACAGCAAGCCAATGGACAGATTGAATTCCGCTCACGAAGCGATGGCAATCCTTAATGATAATTCTACAGATGTATTGACAATAACTACCTTGAAAGGGATCCCCTTACCTCCGAGTAACAGTAAATCTATATCTGGCGATAGTAATTTTAGTCCGGAAAAGCATAAGATGGTTAATAGCTGTTCGCAAACTGAACAAGAAAGATTAATGCTGAAAACAACGTCTGAAGATTATGATAGACGTTACGTAACGTCAAATTTTGGGGACAGAAGCGTTTATAAAGTTTCTAAATCGACAAGCGGGGACAAACCTAGCGGTATTAGTAATGCTTGGGATAATATTAGGGAGAAAATCGACATCGTTAGAGGGCGTAGGCACAGCAAAGATAGGGAAGAGAAGAAAAAGAGACATCGAAATTCTAGTCCAAACACTTTCGAACAGGAACAAGACGCCATAGCGGAGCTTGATTCTGTCATAGAAAGCTATCATAAAAAAGCTAACAACGGTGTTTTGAAACGGAGCAAACGAAGAGTAGAAAAGGTGGAGAAAAATGGTGGTACTTGGCCAAAAGCTAGGGGTGGTCCACAGATACAGAACGGTACCGGTACCATATTGCACCCACGTAAAACCAAAGAAAGGCTTCCTTTGAGTGTGCTTCTGAATCATCCTCCCAAGTACGAAAGTTACAACTATAATCGCAACTCCAATCCAATCCCTGTGGCAACATTTTCAAATGTTAGCAACAGGCACACCGTATATAAGGCAGTCGAAAGTCCAATGCCTAATTTCAGTAAATCCGGAAAGCTATTTAACCAGAAATCCTTTGCCCCTGCTGTACAGTTCAAAGATATTCAAATAGATAAAAAATCAGTCAACGATTTTGAGGTGAATGAAAATCGACTGAGTGCTGCTCTCGCTCCGTCTGAAACTAGCATTGATTTCTCCGTTAAATCATGTAACATTGGCAAAGAATTGGATTACTACACAAAGAAAAAGGCCCAGAAATATTTGAGCAATGATAATCAGATGGATGCTATGCAACACAACAGGGTGCACTCCCAACTTTACAGTATGGGGTCGACGACGACTGGCCCAAGGCAGCTAGCTGGTAATTTCTCGTTTCCTCCCTACATTCATTCTCATCCTCATCCTCATCAGCAAAATTCCTTACCTTCCAGGTATCCTTCACCCCCTTCCTTGCCATCGGCTCAGTCGGGAGAATCGATTGGGCTTCCTGACCCGAGGTCTTATTGCTTCGAGCCTCCTTACAGTCCTGCTACGCAGCCGGGGTTTGGGCACTTACACACTCCGTCAATGGATCTGCATTATCACAAGCCTCGCCCTCATCCTATAGCCGCTGCCTACGACGTGCCTGCATATACTCACGGGTACGAGGGAGGAACCTTTCCGAGGAAGAAAGAAAACCAACGATTCCGCATACCCTCCAACCCCAGCGTCACCTCGAAGAGTAGCGTTGGCAAACTATCGACCGGAAGTATAGAGCGAACTTCGGACAGGGGCAGCCCCATGCCTACATTTCATGTCGAAGTACTGAGTCCTGGGACTGGAACAACCAGAGGAGATAATAAGCGATCTAGTATGCCGGAGTATTGTTATTCACAGCCTAGACCAGCACCGGGAGAACTGCGGCGAGTACATATTGACAAGTCTGTCGAGCCATTGGGGATTCAGATTTCCTGCTTGGAAAGCGGTGGCGTATTTGTGTCTACTGTAAGCGAGCACAGTTTGGCTTCGCAAGTTGGATTACAGATTGGAGACCAGCTACTTGAAGTCTGCGGCATAAACATGCGGAGTGCTACTTATCAACTTGCAGCAAATGTATTGCGGCAGTGTGGCAATTCTATCACTATGCTCGTGCAATATAGTCCGGATAGTAAGTACTGGCTGTGAATTGTGTAAATACTATTGTTTAAGGATAATCAGTCATTTTGTCGGAATAAATAAGCTATCTTATCTGTAAATTATTCAGAAGCATCAGATATGAAGCTTCTGAATCTATTAATCTTAAATATTGTTTTTGAATTTTCTAGAATACAACGAATTGGAGGGCTCAGCTTCTTCTAGTTCTTCCGAGGCTGGTGGAGAAGAGGGAGGAAGTAGAAGTGGTTCGCCTACACCGTGCAACAGTCCGGAAGCTCCACGTAAAACAGCTCAAAGTTTGGATTCGTCAGAACCTGAACGAGACGCTTCTTCCCTGAATGTAATGAGAGTAGACAGAGAAGCTAGGAATTCAGCATCTCTAGATATCAGGAGTACTCAAGACAGAGACCG
The DNA here is from genome assembly GCA_944452935.1 of Rhogogaster chlorosoma. Classification (NCBI taxonomy): domain Eukaryota; kingdom Metazoa; phylum Arthropoda; class Insecta; order Hymenoptera; family Tenthredinidae; genus Rhogogaster; species Rhogogaster chlorosoma. Next base: position 19,208,162 of record OX101801.1, on the reverse strand, counting down.
AGACATTAGAAATTCAGCATCTCTTGATATCAATGTACGCAATCCTGAACTCCGGAATTCTACGGCGTTAGACCTGAGGAACAGCACGGCTTTAGACAGCATCAGAAACTCTGCAACAATGGAGACTTTGAGAAGCGGAAATAACACTCTAACTCGTGCTCAGATCAATCAAGCAGTTACTACCTTACAACGACAAAATGCCACTGTACGAAGTCCGACCCAGGATGATCAGAGTAGAAAAAGCCCTCCGCCTACAGAACCCAGGTACCTCTTCATAGAAACACGGAAATGTTCTAATCTCGGTATCTCCTTGGTCGGAGGTAACGGCGTTGGCATTTTTGTACACTCTGTACAGCCGGGGTGTTTAGCAGAAGGTGCTGGCCTGAGAACAGGTGATCGTATCCTCGAGTACAATGGGGCTGACCTTAGACAAGCTACAGCTGAACAAGCTGCTCTGGAACTAGCAAGACCAGCTGATAAAGTCACTCTGATAGCTCAGCACTTGCCTGATCGATACAACGAAGTTAAGGACAAACCTGGGGACAGTTTTTACATCAGAGCAATGTTTGATAGAGTCGGAGAACTTGGGGATAGTCTGCAGCTGAGATTTAACAAAGACGATGTCTTGTATGTTGACAATACTATGTTTAATGGCACGCCGGGACATTGGAGGGCTTGGTTAGTCGATCAATCAGGCAGAAGGCAACAGTGCGGAATTATTCCCAGTAAGTTCAAGTAAGTATCAAGGGAGCATGGGTTTTCTTTAACTATTTACAGATTTTGGAAAAAAAGAGTTGACTTTATTGACAAAATGTTAGTTCCTTCCAAGTCTCTAATACCTTTCGTTTATAGAGTTGAAGAAGAACTACTATTACGGAGATCTTTGGGTGATTTGGAGACCGACGCTGGCAGACGCGGCACTACCAGTGCTAGACGGAGCTTCTTCCGACGTAAGAAGCATCAGCGATCATCTAGCAGAGATAGTAAAGAACTTTCACAACTTACCAGTGTCAATCTTGGCTGGTATAGTGACAGCGGTACTCTTAACGAGGAGAATTTACCAGCCAGCTACCAACGTGTGGAACGACTTGATTGTATGTGAAGAAACATAGTTTTTTTTTTTTAGAAACATAGATAAGTTAAAAGAAACTGCTAACGTGACGTAGAGAACAAAGATTTTGGATACATTCAAGCATTTTTATCATTTAATTCAATACAGATCCAGCCCTGAGACCAGTCCTGATAATCGGACCACTGAGCGAATGTGTGGCAACAAAACTTCTGCAGGAGTTCCCGCGAGAATTCATCAGATGTTTGCCGGAAGCTATGCACTGCTCACAAGCTACTTTGGAACAGGGTTTACGCGATTCACTTTATGTGGACTATAGGAAGAAGGGTAGCTACTTTGAGTGCACCACCGTACAAGCAGTTAAAGAGATTTGTGAAAAGGTAGAATTGGTGGTTTTTATTTATTCGATTAAGTATGTACCTACATTCGAGTTTTGGAAAATCTTGAAAAAATAAATTCGTTTTTAGTGAGGAGTCCTCAATATTAAGAAACGGCATTACTATTATCAATTTGTATTCAGTCTCATAGCATTATCTGGCTTTTTTAGTTTTGAATTTAGGAAATTTGTTATTTTCAATTTCAGAATTCACATTGCATCTTAGATATATCTATTGCCTCTATTGAACGGTTGCACAGACACCAGATATATCCGATAGTATTGCTGATCAAGTTTAAGAGCACAAAGCAGATAAAAGAAGTAAAAGATTCGAGGTACCCGAGTGACAAGGTCAGCGCTAAGGCAGCTAAAGAGATGTACGAACATGCTCTTAAATTGGAGGCAGAATACAAGCATTATATTTCTGGTGAGTCTATGCTTATGATAAAGTAAGACAGCATTCATGTATATGATAAAAGTCATTCTATGAATCATTACAACATTAAAATTCACCGTTTCATCAATTATAGCTGTGATACCAGCCGGTGTGAACGTTGCGTATATATGTACGCAAGTAAAAGCAGCAGTCGATGATGAGCAGAGCAAAGCATTGTGGGTTGCTCGTGGACCACCCTGACAGCAGCGGGGGGGCCCCCATAAACCGCAGTGGAAGTCTATCTGATTCCATGAAAAGGGGTCCTTACAATATGTATGCATCCACTTTCAATGGCATATAATTATTAGTTTTTTTTTTTTATCAAGCAGACGAACTTATACGGATCAGAAAGATCTTTGAATCAACAATTACATGTTCAACTTGTAATTTACTAATGTTACCTTCATTCTTATTACTACATTACTCACAGAGCAGGGCTTGTGAGATGAGCCCAATATATTTTTGTGTGTTTGTCTTGAAATCTCGCTACGTAAATAACGATAGAACCGTTTCAAGCTTTGACTTTATTATCCGCTTTAATTACGAATAACGCTCCTCAGAATTAACATAATCAAAAGCATTTGTCTTGATCTTCAAATAATCCGATTCCTAAATAAATTCCGATGTTTGCTCCACAGCTTCCACGTATCAGTCGGAAGTAAGTTATCTACTGTATTGGGGAAAAAGAAAAACGAAAATTTCTCTATGAATCTTTTGACTTCATTTGCAAAAAAATATAATCAGAGAAAACGAAAGCAAGCAAACAAACGAACAAACAACTCGGATTTCTTGATTACTTGGTACCAGGAGCACAGTATTTAAAAGCTACATAGAATATGATTCATTGTGCTTTGGTTCTATCAGCGGAAGTATTTGATTATATAGCAGGAAAAGATGTGCGGAAAAATCGACGTCTAATTTTGTTTTCTATGCGCTAAGCATAATGTTAGAATTGAGATATGTACGATATTGCCTTGATGTACTGATGTGGAGGCGAGATTCATGCCAGTTTGAAATTTTTGTTATAACTTTGTTCTTCTATGAAGTATTTTATAGTATTAACAGATTAACTGGGATATGAAATAATTAGATATTCCATTTTTTTTTTTTACATCTATCTAATATTTTATAAATTATTGTTTTAATATTTGACATAATATATCGTAGAAGGTTTGAAGCTGGCATAAAGGAATCGTTTAATCCACATCACATCCAATGTCATGTTATAATATAGTAAGCGAAGTTATGATATAGGTAATGTAAAAATATAAATCACCAAAATATTTGAGGATGTAAAAAAAAGAAAGAACAAAGAACAGAAAAATAATAGTTGTGACTATGTCACTTTAACGTAAATTGGTAGAAATTATTAGACAGTATGTAAAACCGAGCGACTGGTCTTGTGGCAACTAAGAAATGAGGAATTTTTGAGTAATTAAATTACCATACAACGGAATTGAAGAAATAATGAAGAAGGAATTAATTTTCACGAAACAGTTCCTGATTCTAATTTGTAAATATGATGTAGGAATCTAAGTATCGTTACAACAACACAGTAAGATAATTAATTTTTACTAGAATTATCGTGGGAGATGTGGTGAGATTAATGCAATATTTCTGAGTATTATACTCGCTCATGAAATATATGTGTAATGTATATGACGTATGCGGCAAGTGATGGTATTCAATGATTAAATAACAGAAGAAAATCTTTCGTACTGTTATAATTGCAATCGATGATGATTCTTGTTGAATTTTTATCTTATACGGATTTTAGGGATAGACCAGTTGTGCTGGAAATATTGTAATAAGTTGCCCCATATTTTAAGTGCAACTGAATATATTTTCAAAGTTGTATTATACATTATGCCTGACTATGAGAATAATACCGAGCTTACATGTACTAACCACATTGAGACCTAAGTGGCTACGATCAAGCTTTATCATTTTATTTATTTTTTTTTATGCCGTCTTATGTTCTTAAGCCGTTAGTTAATATTAACTGTGGGCTCCTCCTCATGTCGCATGAATCGAGGGTAAGATTTGTTTGTTTTTTTTTTGTTTTATTTTCTTTTTCTTTTTTTGTAAAATTTAGTTCTCTAATCAGACAATATTTAGGCATAAGTTTACCCAGACCAAAAATTATGATGATATAATAATTAATAAGGGTATTATTAATCTTGTTTGCATTGGCAGTCGGCAACAGTTTACAAAGTGATATTTAATGGAGCCACAATGCGGCTTCAATATAGCCAAATTGATCCTAAATAGTGACATTAGGAACAAAGAACAAATTACTGGCATATGTTTTCAATATTTTACTTATCATGTGATTTTATCTAGGCTTGCTTAAGAAGTTTGTATCGGAAAACTGTAAATGATTCTATAACCATTTTCTGTTTGCTCTATGCCAATTAACATTAGTGTTGGTTTATATCAAGTCGTGGTTCACTACTTCTATAGTACGTACATACACTTCTCGTTTTCATATGCCACAAATGTATCGAATCTAAGCAAGTCTGATTCTATAGAAATAAGCAATCGTAAACTTTAGACACTGACAGCTCAATAATAGTGATTGTAATAATGTAATCACAGTGTTGCAGATACTGCATGAACAACATATCATCTTAACAATGTTTACTTATATAACATGAATTCTCTCGGCAATCCATAACTAATTATACATACTTTGGATATACATATACTACAGTAGGCACAGCATACATACATACATACAATATATACATATACATTGAAATAGTGTTAATAGGATATATACCTAGTAAAATAATGTAACAATCACATAGGTAGTAGCACTTTGCACTTACAATAAGATGACTAGTATTCATTGAAGCATTGATGGTGATATATTGTAGCTAAAGGGGCTAATGGTGCTGACTTTGAAGCAGAAAGTTCAAATTGTTCAGATTGTATTTGAATTTTTGTCACTTGAGTCGCGCCTGGTCTTCGGTAGTATTCTATTTTTACGAATTCCACATCTGTGTGTTATTTGAATATTTTGCAGATATTTTTTCTCTTTTTTTGATATTCTTAATGTTAATTTCTCTCGAGGAACTTCAACTGTTGTAATTATTACTTATCTATATATTATATTATATTGCCACCTTTTAATTACCTTATCGATATTTGAAATCAGATATATCAGAGGGATTGACTATTTAAAAATTAATCACAGGCTAGTAAAAGAATTTATTCTATATTGTTTTTGCATCCTATTTATTCAGAGAAAAAAGAAACAAATTTAATAAACAAAAATTTTAATACTCCAGATTTTTTATTTTTCATGTTCTTACTTACTGACAACAATACTTGCGATGATGAAAAAAATTGCTACCGGTTGCTGAATTGACATTCAACATGGTATTATGAATACAAGTGTGGGGGTATTACATTTGCACCAGGGAAATCAGGATTTAATCCTCGAATGCGCTAGACAGCAAGCAAAATGTATGTTTATAATTTATTTCCAAAAATGCTAAAATCATGAGTTATATTAATTAAGGATGATGGATTATGGAATATATTCTTTGAGAATTGTATAAATATAGCAAAACAACAGAAAATGAAAATAGCTGCTGTAGTCGGCAAGTTTTGAAAAAAGTATATGATATTTCATAGACGAAATACAACAAATACAAATACAGGAAATTCATTTTTTTCGATTGTCCATCAAACGAGTTATTGGAAAACACCAATTTTATTTGGAATTAGATATTCCTTGAGCAAACGAATATCATTCGCAAGTTTTCAGCCCTCCCGAATGAATTTTGTTAATTTTTCGGAATGCTGGAGTCAGTACCTGAAAGTTTTACACGTGATTAATTCTTGAATTATCTAAATTTCGATATACATATGCTGAAACAAGCCATTCATTTAATGAGGCATTTGCATTTGATTGTATTTATTTGTGACATTCTAAACGATATGATGTTCCTGGAAGCTCGTTTGCATTCATTCTTCGAATATCCATGCTTAATTAATCCATGATTTTAATGTAAATAATATTTTTTAAGAGATACACATCACACGATAGCAATGGAGAAGAGAATGCGATTTACATTCATTAAATTCAAATACTAGGTATTTCAAAGTCGTTCAAACATCTACTGCCATTCTTGAAGTGAAAATGGCATACATTTTCACCATTAGGGTATCCATATACATATAATGAATTCCATATTTCTCTCCTTTGCTCTTCTGTTATAAAATTGATGACAATTCAGCAGGGAACGCTAAACAATTGATGCCGGTTATTAATTAAAATGTACTTACGTTGTGCCTTTAAAATGTTCGCAATCCGCAATCAGATTTGTGATTGTGTCTTGGCCCTAATAATTTTCATAAATTGTGAATCGAATGTTGTAGAAATGATATATCTTAATTCTGATGGCTCTGTGATTAATGAAAAATGGCATAATCTGATAAAGTTTTGCAGAGACAAAGATTTCATTCTTTAATAGTTCACAGTAGTATACTGTAATATTTCGAATTGCAGAAACTATCAACTCCTGAATATCTAATTGTAAGTCAGCTTGAGTGTGGTTATTGATTTGACTACATGAAACATGATTACAGCTACTCCGTGCAGTGCATTATACAATACATAATTACATATACTTTTGACAACTTGTAGATATAACGGTAGGAATTCTTTTTTGTTTTATATTCTATCAACTACTATACAGTAATAAGATTATCATACAGTCCTTAGAAAATGAAAGTATCAATAGCAATAATTTGATCCGATAATAGAGTGAAAGATAATTAATATAGCAAACGTTTAATCGAATCATTGAACTCATCAAACCAATCTGATTCATCTGCAATATATTTCAACAATGAATAAAATAGAGGTGCTCAAAGTAACGCACTGTAGTAGAGTAGTACAATCTTTGTACTAAAAGGCAAGCTAAATGCTGTTTAGCAGTCACTACCATTGTTGTGTTCCTATAATGTGCTCTTGTTGTAATTTGTATACCTAATACACATAATATTCAATTAGGCTGTCTCGGTGCATTCGTAATAAATTATGTTACCAAAACTTGTGTAACATATTTGTGAAAGAATTATACCTACGTATATGATGTCTAGATTAGAAATGGTCCACTTTTTACTGCAATGCGATTTAATATGAATTAATCTTATTATATTATACCACACTACTATACGCTAAGAGACTATGAGAGAATTTTAGATGAATTTTTCGAAGTTTTTTCCTGCAATGGTTTTGATACCAAATGTTTTTAGCACATATTTATAAATATTTATATTTATACACAGCTTCTTTATATAATATACATTTGACATTGATTCATATACAGTAGTTTTAGGTAATATTGTTGAAAATGGAGGTTGTTTTAAGCAATTTCTGCTCTAAGTGGATGCCCAATAAAAGTATTAACGTTCAACGTTCATCATTGTTTAATTTTTCACAGCAAAGCATTTATATGTAGTAGTTTAATAAAAATACAAGAATTCCATGGCAATCAATATAATGGAAGGCGGATACTCACTGGCCAATGGTCAAAAATAGTGAGAATGTTAATATGAGTTAAATTCTGCTTTTTTTTTTTAATAATCAATGAAACTAAGAACACACGCCATTGATATATCATTATGTTGTAACACATTTATAGTCTACATTCACAGCGATATTCTTGGAAGAAAAAAAAATCATTTAGAATACTGTTATGACAATAGGCAGCTTTAGTTTTTAATATTATTGTTATTATATTTTACCTACTAAGTTAAGGAATACGGTGTATATATATCATAATTTAAACAATAAAATTAAAGTAATAAAATAATAGAAATTAATTAATAATCATTACAATCACGAGCCTTATCCAATTTTTGATATATTTTTCGATTTGCCAACACATAACGATGTTTTATCAATCAAAAGATTTCTTTTTCATTCCACCTCTATACTAATATTAATCTATACGTACGTTTTAATTTATTAATTGCATAGTGAGAAAATATATTTATTGCCAGAGTACTATGTGCGTATAGTTCAGTTATAGACTATTATATACATAGGATTTCATTAATTATTTATATCCTCACGTTCATTTGTTAATGAATATAACAAGCGGGTGGCGGGTTAACTTATACCTATATAATAAACACGTCAAGTTACACATTGAGTACATATCATTGCAGAGAAAAAATGGTAACAAAACGAGTGCGAAGATGTTATATTTTGCATGATTTTTTTTATTTTTATCAAAATATTGTAATTAATAATATAACATTGTGAGTATTTCATTATCAAAAATTATCATAATAACATTTTTTCGTTTTGGCCGTTTTATTGGAATTTTCAAATCCACAGATAAATATAAATTCAAATAAATTGCATTTACGCAGGCCCGGCGATAAAATAATTGAAATCAGGTGTGGAGTAGCTGATGACATGAGGGTGTAGGAAATGAAATTTGAATATCTCTTTTTGCAGAACAATTTCACTTTCTGCATTTCTATTTCATTTTTTTAATTGCCAACCTAATTTTTCGCAGTGAAATCTCGGTATTTTTTAGGAGAAAGGTGGGAGAGATCTTCGAAACCGACTAAAAGAATCTCCCGAACAATGTTCGAAATCCGAACGAAATTTGGCGTGTGCAATGCTCGGCACAGATCCCATAGTTCGCACTGCCCTGACGACAAATGCAGAGTAGTGTACGTGGGACTATCTGTATAAATTGAATCCTTTGAGATTTAATCGCCGTACTTTTATTAGTACCTATGACATCCTATTTGTTATCAAAGTGAATAACATCTAATCTGACGATTTCCGTATGAAATTTCGCCCAGATTTACTCCCCATGCCTGTGCCACTCGGAAGGGACTGGATTGTTGATTTTTTTTCGTGGTCTTTGCGCTCGTGGTGATCGAGACGTGACTCGAAATTCAACAGGTAAATCATAACAACGACAGACACAACAGCTCGGAAATTTGAACCAGTCGCTGAAGATGCCTCGACAGTCGTTGTTCGGATCGTAGGCCAGTAGTCTGTGAAGTCTGTACTGTTGTTCGCACCTGCAACCATCTCTGCAGTACATCTGCTTGTTCTCGTCTCTATATATGACAAAAAAAAAAAAAGAATGCACTATACATTTTGCACCGATTTACACGTCGAATAATGTCCTCGTAAAAATCTTCATACTCACGTGCATTTTTCCCAGTGAACATATTGCTCAAATGGATAGAGATTTAGAAGAGCAAGGACTTCGCCACGGGTATTGTTCGCCCAGAACGGCGCGACCACCTCCTGTTTCACGGGGCAAGCATTCCTGAAAGAAAAGTAAGGAAAATTTATTCAATTCTCCAACTTGAGTCCCTCTTTAAGTAGCCCACTATAGCTGTAATGAAAAAGCAGTTCATTATAACATTACGATTCTCTTACACTGCTCTAGGCTTGAATTCTGGCTGCACCTGATCCTTCGCAGCCACGTCCTGGAACAATTGACTCTTCATGTCGACTGGGACAGTGTCAGGCTTTACTTGCGGTGGTCTGTACTCTGGTCTGGGTCTAAAGTGCTGCTCCGAAGCAGCAAATACTTGATCGATATTCAGATCATCCTTCAAGTTATTCCTGGCCGGTTCATCATTGATCATCAGGTCCATCCGATCCACGAGTATCGTCGTCGGAAGGTCGGTGGTTCCGCTTGTTTCGAGAGTCGTGTCGGTGGTGGGTTCAACGATTTCGAAGAGTTCCGTAAGGTTTTCTAAATTTACATCTAGCTTATCTAACTCTCCCGGAATTTCATTGATGCTCAAGTTTTGTATATTAGCAATTTGGGCTAAGGTTGTCACCGGAGTTGTTGTCTTCCCTGTGATAGTCGCGTTTTGTTGCTCGGTGGAGTTCGTCGGCTCTTCTTCCTTATCTTCATTAACAGTTAATTGTGTTGTCGGCTTACTCGTCGTTGTCGTCGCAGTAGAGCTGGGTGGTGGAAATGGGGTTCTCGGGTGATCTCCGAGCTTTGGGAATTTACTAAACCTTCTTCCGCTAGAATCGTCGAATGCTCTGCTCGTAAGGCTACGGTCTTCGAAGTCTTCTATATTTTCTTGGTCTCCATCTTCGAATCGATATTCATCTTCGGTTTCAAAATTTCTACATTGGAAAAGAAATTGACAAATTTTCGTACACAAGCCCCAAGTCCCCAGCTTTTGTATACCATAATATAGAGTTGGTATATCTAAGTGAAACAATATTTACCTGGATTCGTCAACTGGCTGATAAAATTCATCATCATCGTACTCAGGCTCGCTGACATCATTGTTTTCGATCTCTGCCCTGAGAACGCTGATGTGTCTCTCATCTCCGTACATGCGTCTCATCAATCCTTGATTTTCTTGCACGAAACGACGAACCGCGTGCCTAAAAATCGGCACAAATAAAATATTCCTATCATAAAATTATGTGTATAGATAGGTAATAGGATTAAACATCAGCACTGCAATTTTGAATCGCGAAAAATACTGATATATCACAGTATTTCTTTAATATTTTTAAAACCTACCATGGGTAAGCACTGCCAGCAATAGTGCACCAATTTTGGCGCTTAAAGTCGCAGGGAAGATTCTCAAAACGCGCCCTTGCTGCTCTGGAATAAGGCTTGCTGCAGGCAGAGGAGGCATCGTATCCAAAGTTACTTGGACCACCACCTCTGAAGTTTTGGCATTCGGTCACCTGGAGTTTAAGTACCTGAAAGGCCAAGGCCACAAAAATGTGTTATAAATGTATATGTATAGTATACATCGATGACAGAATGCAGAATCTTGCGTTTTGTCCATTGAATAGTTCGATCACGTCTTAATCTATATTAATTGGAGTGAAGATTAATACGACATGCACGAGTACGGATAGACCAATGATGCCGATATTTACATTATTATGCGAACAAATAATACGGATGTGAAAGTTTGACAGACGCACCTTCGTATACGCGTCTGTTTCTACGTATGACTATTCCTATTATAGAATAGCCAAGTGAAAGTACGTTTATAATCGGCAACTTGCGTCGTCGACGTTTCACGGCTGCTTTCAAATTTGCACAAACAAGCATAAAATCGGACGACCTACTTTTTGGTAATCGCACGATTATCCCCGTCTTCTCTCCGTACAAGTTCAAGGTGATACACGCATGTATACGTTCTACACACGTGCGAAACCTGGTTGGTGGTCAGCCGTAGTGGATCTACAGAGAAATCGTACCGTTTGCTGCGAGTGCCCCGTTATGCTTTTAATTTGATAGATTAACCGTTAACAATTGGAGCAATCGTTTATCATTCGCTTATACTGGCTGATGCATTCGAATACATGTAGCAATTAGCCACCCCTCTCGCCTGAACCCAAAAAATATTTTTACTACTACGAATTTTTCTACTCGTTGGGATTACTTCACTTATGAGTCTCACATACACGAACTTTTACATATACGTCTGTATCTGGGATAATGTGCAATAGTGCAGTGGGTCATCGTGTAAGCGGCAACAATATACCTACCTACACGCACCAATTCCAATTTCGAGGGCAATCGTTATAACGGTGGAGGAACAATTGTTAGAGCCTCAAACTACCAGCTTTGACATATCTCAAGCATATGCATTTTTGTCGTTTGATCAATTAAGTGGGATTATGTGTTTAGTGATTACCTATATACCATTAGTCCTACCGAATAATGAGTGGGTTTTGTCTAACAACCGGTCGTTCAAACGACAAGTTATTGGATGCACCGCAGTAATAAGATATTACAACGAGTTAAATTGGTCGTTACTTTTGCCGATACCAGGATACAAGAAAATACCAAGAATGGACAAGCTTTTGGAGAGTTATGATTCACCTTCTTTTTTTTGCAAATAACAGTCTGCTTGTTACAATCAGATACAACTTGCTTCGATTGATCAACAGGGTTCAAACATTATTTTGATGTTCCAATTACTCAATTGTCCTGTAACACCGTCGTACTTATGCCGACAGGAGAATTGACCCATACCACATGAGTATGTGATACCAGTAGTTTTTCGCTTTGCATACAATGAGTGAAATGCTTTTAAGTGTTTCATATGTATGTGCGTACGCGTGTAATCTGTGAGCTCGACTGTGACATACATATACATGGTCAAAGACTGGTAGGTGGTAGGTGGGACCTTTCTCGATCCTCTTATCGCACACCGCTGCACTACGTTATACTACCTCTCTTTGAATACTATGCAATGGTACAATGCTGAACAGCTGCCTGACCTTTCGCAAACCGTGCAGAGTTGTCCCTAACCTTGTGACAAATATGCGGCCTGGTGGAGGAATTTATGCTCGTCCATTTAAATATATGAAAATTCTGATTGATTTGTCATCGTTTCTGGTCCCAGAGATTCAAACTCTGGAAAGAAATTCTGCAGAGACGAGTCATGCTACTAATAGAAGAGAATGTCTGATTCTAAATGCTCTATAACTGCAAATTTAAAGGCGGATGGACTCGCAGGTGTTCTTCTGGCCGATCTTCGCCGTGACCGCATACGACCCGGACGCCCTGTGGTGTTATTTCATTCCCGAGAGAATACGCTTGTTACTGATTGTTATTCGACGATTCTTACGAGGCATAAGTGGTTAGCCGAAGCTCTCGCGGACTCACATTTACGCTGCTGTGTTTTTCAGTAAAATAAAATTGAAACAAGGGCAGACATTAGGGATGTGCACACCTCTCAATTCTCTGGCTCTATTTGTTCATATTTTATTCGTCTGGTGAAGTAGATACGAATTTACTCAATGCGAAATGCACCTAGACTGTAACTTGTAAAATGATACAGCTGATTTCCCTGCGGCGAGTTCAATGCCGGGTAAATTATACACGTAGAGTTTTATCAGGTATGATACATCGGTATCTGTGAACATGAATGAATGTGTATATCACACCATTCAAAGTTCAAGCTTTCCATCAATTTTATCTTAATAAACTATTTATTATCTGAATATTGTTACAGCAAGATCTACGAAAATGGGACAATTTTTTATCTATACTGACATTCAGTTACTGATTCAGTTCACATGTCAACTTAAAACACGAAAAATGTTATAGTTATACTATCATATCAAATTCCGTACTGCAACTCAACTTCGTACATCGACATTGCAAGTGTATACATGTAACTTACCCAAAATAAAAATAAAATGATAATCTTCATAGCTTCAGTTTTTTGAGATGTAGGGTGGCCGACGATAATCCGAAAATTTAGATCACTGGTTCACAACAGTATATAGCACACGGGGGGACAAGTCTAACTTCAGTCCCGAACACCAGTTCAGCACCACTGAAGCACCCACTGAAGAAGTACACCACATTAGCCAGTTCAGAAATAAATTAGGTACGTCGATGGGGTTGGTGCTGATCCGTTGTTGCTTGCACAACGAACGACTACATGTCAGACATGTCAGACGGTAGCTCCTTTGCAGTCAAGGAGGCTCTCATTACTGGCTGTCATCGGTACCGGGGTACCAATGGAAGTTCGAAGGAAAAAGTGTACCCCGATCACTGGAGTGAAACAGTAGATACGACCGGTCGCTCGACCAGGGAGAGAGGTGCGACGACGGCCTCAAGAGTAGGTCAGCCTGGGGATACCGTTAGTACGCTGCCACTGATGTGTGTCACGGTGTCCCTACCGAGAGTTCGAGCACGCAGCACTTACGAAAAACAGGCTTCCGACACCCAAACGATCGTAAATTGTTGCATTAAGTCGTTACCCTGACACACTGATTTTCCTGGTTACAGAAATATCTCAATATCTCTTCTCCGCGATCGTTCGATCCGCCAATTTTATATGGTCTTCCAATTACTTGAAAAATTCATTCGCCAATGGAACGTCGATCATGATTAGATCAGACACTTGTGAGTGTCAAATAACAAGACGTCGAGACTAATCGCTTGGGTTTTACCAGCTCCGAATGTGAACTATTTTTGCATGGTAGCGAAATGAGTAGTGTTTATGAACACGAGGAGTCAGTTTTCCTGTTCCAAGTCTCTATCTTTTCCAATTCTTAAAATTTACTAGTAGTTTCATTCAATTGAATATTTTTTGAATAGTTTCTGGTAAGCTGTTTGTAGACGAAAGTCAAGTGATCTTCGAGCTGAGTTGTATTTGCATGATCTTACTGGCTTATCATTGAATCTTGTAACCATTGTTCACGTCGAGGATGAGACAAGCTCAATAATAAATTAGCAAATGGTTCTGTGGATTGAACAGACATGAGTAATCGACTTTACGAAAGAATACTTATTAGTTTAGGCTGAGAAGTGGATATCTCACCCCGTTTAATCCTCGAAACACTTAGTCCAAGAGCGGTTCTTGTTACATAATGAAACCATGACCGTGACAAAAGGAAGTGTCCTTGTAGTACACCGACGCGATGTCTGCACTTGAAAACGATTATAGGTATATGCCAACGATAGGATGTAATACTTGAAAACTTTCTACGTATTGCGTGCGTGATATGTTTCGTCAGTATTTAATTAAAACGAAATGGATCTTGCGAATAGAATCCAGGCACTTGAGAGCAAGCAAATCGTTAGTCTTACCGTTAGAACTCTGCGCGTAGAGTCTGTACATTAAATACAATCATGCTTGGGTCGCGAATTCTTACTCCCACAATCTACTTGGAGCTATAATATAGAGCGCCGTACGGCATTTGAGAACTAGGATCGTATCTAGATTCATTCTAGTTGGTCCTCTTATCTGATTCATTCCAAGTAATTTTTCTATACCACGCTGATCTATAGATAATTAGTGTTTACCGTTCCTCGCGTTTTCCATTACTTACAAATAAACCTAAATTCAAGTGGATACACTACGGTCAACGAACTTACTGTAACATAATGCCTGCAAGCAGCAATCGGCTTATACGTATAGAAAAGATAAATGGCTATGTAATGATAAAATCTTTCACACAATAACTCGTCACGGTTCAGAAACATTGACTAATCCTCTAACAATAAGTAGACTTCGTCACCTGTTGACATTGTGAAAACTGTTTATGAGTAGTCAATTGCTAAATTGCTCCATGGCCCCACTTTCGTTTAAAGCCATTCACTAACGATTTGTCTCGCAAGATCATGTGTTAACAGTTTATGTACATCTATTTATGAAGGGTTTTTATTACCCCCAGGATAGACAGTTTTTTATTCTCAATTGCCTTGGCTAGCAGCAGACCAGCCACATCCGTGTAGGGTATGGCTTTTTAATGGGACATCGATGGCTCAGTAAATACAGGAATGCACGTCCTAATCCCATCCAGAAAGAGCAGGAGTGGGTAAGCGTTATACCCATACACGCTCATGTATACGTTAATAAGTTTACGTGCCTACACAAGTAAACAAATTGTCTCACGTAACGTACGTTGGAAGAGCTTCTGAGGCCTCGTTACTACAGCTCATATAGGACAATTTTCGAGGCGAAACTTATTCCGTTTTAATGAACATGAAGCTTCAGTTCACTTTCAGAGCTGGGAAGAAGCTGGGATCATGTATACGTAATGTACTCAATAAAACCGTACAACTTTTGCCAAAAGAGCTTTTTTTGATCAAAGTTGATTCTAAAGCTGAGATCGCGTGTGTGATATTACGTGGGCCACCCCGTAAACATAAGTAGCTAATTAGGATATGGGTGTTTTTACAAGCGGAAGTTAAACAACACTTTCACCTCGTAGATGGTCAAGGAGAAGGTTGTCTGCATAGGAAAGATCAACGTACTACATCGTGTGGATGGGCGCACGAAAATACTCAGAGTTCAAGAAACGCTGTGCCCCAGAAAATGAAATGGTCCCGAGTGAACTGGAGAGTGATTGGTCCACTTCCAATTGATCCTTCATTTAATAACAGTTGAAATTTTATCAATTTTCATTATTGATGAAATATTGACAATGGATATTGATATTGAATGGAGTTAGATATATTTGTGGGATATCGAGACGGTATCGTTTTTCGTATGGGTCACTATGAAATGAGCTGTGACCCACTTGCCTACTTATTGTACGTAAAAGATGCTGAGGCTTGTATGAGCTGTAGATAAAGTCGTAAAGAGTCGAACCGAAGTGATAGCGATAAAAAAAGGGTTATTTGAGGTCAAGCTTGGGTTCCTACCTCGTTTTCATATCTCAATAAACTAAAAGGACTCAAACGATCTATTATCAGAAGATTTTGGTTGGAATTAACTAAGAATAATCAAAAAATATGTTTCCATTGCAGAATAAATTCTCTGTAATTCGAAATCTTTAGGAAAGCGATTCCAAGAAATTCGTTTAGTTTACTGGGTCACCTGCCGCCGGTTTTGAGAAAATGTAATTGACAGTCACTAATATATATTTTGCATGATTAATCCAAGTCTTATGAGAGGATAGAATAAAATAAAGTGCTCAAGGAGTTAGGTATTCGCATAAAATAGTTCGCGAATACACGGAAAGAAGTGTGCGCCTGCATTACCGATGGAACGTTAGAATGGATGCATTAACGCGCCCGTTTGTAGGCAACCCAACATACGGCTGGCTTCCCTAATTGGATTCTTGTATTCGTGATTATTTGATTCAAAAAGCTCATTTGCTATGAAATCAAACTGCCGAGAATCAGTCTCAAATTAACACGAAATAATCACTGATCTAAAAAAATAATACATCTTTGAATATGTCTATACTTCATATCCTTCATTTCATAATCGAGTGGTCATGATCTAAGAGATTTGGAATCGCGACGAGCGTACGAATCTACCGCATTGTTCAACTCTTTATTTATCATGTTTGAATTGAAAACAACGACTAGACAACAACATTGCACAGATGATAGACTCATGAATAAAAGCAATCATGAAATGAATGGCATTTGCGGCGATGATTGCGAAGGGATCAAAGCCTACATTCAAATTTATTATGGCCCTTATATTTGTTGCGGAATTCTACGACATCGGACTCAACGCTTACGAAATCTTGTTGGTAAAGATTGCGGACTAGATATAGCATTCATTCAAATGACGGAAGAAATAAGAGTCTTTATTCCATGTATATAATTTTGTGAAATATAAATTCATGAATTCCTTTTTTTACACATATTCTATAGAGAAATCGACATTTATAATATTTATGAACGATTTTCAGATGCTCTAGAAGAAATGGGCCATACGGTTGATTTGATACCATCAAAATTGTGGGATCGCGTAGAGATCAATATTTTCGGGAGGACAATTTACCGATTGAGACTAACGCATTTGGAAATACACCCAGCATGTACGAAAGCGAATCCAATTTGCCGTCAAGCGATTTGCGCCGTGACAGAAGCTCTGACTAGAATGAGTTACGCAAATCTTAAAGAGGGACTTATTTATGACAGAAGGATATAAAACGCAAGACATAGAAATAATTAAAGTTGATTCAGAAAAGTTTCTTTATTGGTCCATTTGTTTATCCTCCTTAAAACTATATATGATAGAATACACAGATAAGAATAATATATGCGCTATGTAATGGTTGAGCCTTTCAATGATCATTAAATATCTGATTGGCAAGATTTGAACGACCGAATTATACGTGCAATATTTCATCATGGATTTCATCACGCCCGTCTGTTCGCGCGGTTTGTGATATCCCGAACGCGTAGCGGAAGTGCTAAATACAATGGCGTAGCCAGATCAAGCCCGTAACTTGCTTTGCGATTCGTTCACGTATACGAAATACATAAAATGGCGAATTGCAGTTGTTATTTACTTACGTGAAATATGAAAAAGTAACCGTAAAAGTGTTTACAGATCAATCGTAATTCTGCATGTGTGATCGACTCCTATATTTCATCGTTCCAACAATCGTAAGTAATTTTCTGATCAATCTAGACACTTATTATATCTTTTTACTGTCAAGGGTCTGTCTACATTTTTCTCTAAAATCGCTCATGCCGCATGCTCTTTTCATGTAGGTTGATTCAAAACCATTTTCATTTCAATAACATTTATTATCTATAAAGAACATTGTTATCATAGACCCTTGAGTATTATTCAATAACGAGGTTATGGAACCGCTTACTTGCCGTTCCTACTTGTGGTTCCTACTTGCCCGTTAGGAACCACTGTGTGATTTATCGGTAACAAATTGTTTTCACAATATTAGGGCTGTTAGTTTGGGTAACGTACAAGTGTATCTTTTTTTATTTCACATATTCGGCTATATTTACTGCCTACATACTTCAATACTATCTGCCATTTACTTATTTATTTTTAGGTTATGACATTCGTACACCTGCGTTCTCAGAACGTTTATAACATAGTCGTTACCGAGTTTTCGGTACAATTAGATTATCATTTTTAAATCTCATATTTCAAAAGCATACATATCCACGCCATATTCAGATTTATTCAATTCAATGATGCACTAATTCCTCAGACATTCTAGCGAATCACATATGGCTATTACTTACATACAATAAAGAAAGCGTGAATCAAAATACTTCCAGCGTAAATTGCTTCTTCACCAAATTTACAGTTTGCCACGTAATATCATTTTCATTACAGATCAATGAGAAAGCGTCGACTATGATAGTCTTATTTTGTTGAAATGGATTTAAAATTTGGCTATTAGATTTATGAATTACAAATGAATTGAATTATTGGGTTCGCTGGTGAAAACATCAATGCCTGTTTATCTATCTAGGAAAAACATTTATATCTTGAACAGTATGCAATAACCGATTCATTAATATATAAGCTCTATTGAAAATTATTGTAATAAGTACACAACGATGCTTTTAATTTGTCGGTCCATGTCTCTTAAAGCTGCTACTTTTGTATTCCATGTTCCTAAAATTTTACAAATAACCTAAAGTGTTGGAAATTAAATGATTTTGGTATGCTGATGATGTGTTTTTATTGTTGCAATTGATGGAATGAGTCGAGATTCTATTGAATTGTGAATGCAGCAATTTCCATATTTTGAAACTAGTCTTTTTGTTGAACTGAGCTTCACGCGCTATGAAAAATAGGATTCTCAAACTCTTTGTTTTCAGCAAGTTTTACATTATATCGCATCACAACTCCAATGAATTAACCACTCCAAATAGTTAAAGCGTTTGATTCACCGAAAATTGTTAAAGTATAAAATTCAATTGCTATGGAACGTATCGATGGTTTGTAGTACATTAAAGGACTATATTAATTTTATTTACAAATCGTTTGATTTTGCAAAAAAGTTTGAAGATAAGCATCAAAGGAATAGGAATATTGTATCTTTTGTTTAATTCTTTGATCTTGCACGTCTAGCAATATTTCTCAGATAAATATATTTGCCAATATTCTAGTCAGTATTGTATTGATTTCTTTTCAGCGGGACATATTATGTGGACAGTAGTGCACAACGACATGACTCTTATGGTATGGTACGTGAGAGGGAACTAGTAGACAAACCCGATACTGGTAAACCCAAAGAGAGGAAATCTCCTGCCCCAGAATCGCTTAGCTTTGAATAATATGGCACAATTTTTCAACATTGTGACCAATGCTAGTGGTCCATTAACCCTTGAAGATGTTCAACGAATGTGCTCAGTCGAAGGACAAAGTGTACAGTTTCTTGTCGAGGATTCAAATAACGGACTGAACGGTTCTCCGCAATTAGTTACATACACAACGGCGGTGCAGAGCACTGAACAAATTGCGTATTCACCGCAGACAATTAATCTCAGCGGGCAGCTCGCTACAAATCTAATAGATCAACGGTAATTTTTCTGTTACTGGTGTTCTGAATTATTTCAGAAAAAACGAAATTGTTATTTGCTGGAATAAATTAATGAGTGGTCATTTCGATAGGTTTCATTTCTTAGAATTGAATTACAGTGAGAATTTATGATTACAGGCAAGCATTGTTAATTGACAATCTCTTAATTGAGAGAAGCAACAATACTCAGACTCACAACGTTATCAGGAGTACTGTTAGTGCTCAGATAGTTGGTGAAAACGTTGCTAATATAGCAGAAAACAGGGGTGAGGATTTCAGATTAGATCAATATTTAATAGAAAAGAATATGCATGTGGTAGTATTGAAGCGGTTTTTCAACTACAAAACGAACAATTATTCCTATAGGTTCGCCAAAGGTAGTGCCGAATAATACTCCTCAAGGACAAAATATGCAATGGGTTAAAATGCCGGAGAACAATATTAATTTCGAAGCTGTTTTCAAACAAAATACTTTGACACCGATCAAGAGTCAAGTCTGCAATCCGATGAGGAATCAACCGCAAGCCAACATTCAGCCCCAAGTAAGCAGCCGGTTTCTGTATCACTTGTTATTTCAAATATTACAAATCTACTCAAGCATGGCTCTGCAACTTATAATCGTTTTCAAAGCCTGTTCGAAAATTTCAATAACACTTCGATATCATACAGCATACCATGATTCAGAAAGCAAAATGCCGTCCATAATATTAACAATGTTGGGTTGTTAAAATTGAGCGTCTGAGATCTCACATGTTGTATGATCACTTCCTATTCTTACTGCCTTGGTTTATTACGCATGTATAATTTTCATAGTCAGAAGTGCATGATTCAAACTGTTTTCTCTTTGGATATTCCATACTTATAGATATTGTGCAGCAATGATCGATCCTTTAGTATTATTACAATCCTGTTGTATACCTTATGTTTCTATTTGATATAAATTGTACTCCCAAGTTCTGTTTGTGGTTAATTATATTTATTACTCTGTAAATCAATTAATCAAATTGTCAAATATCATTGATAGATATTGCCATGCTCAAAT
Organism: Rhogogaster chlorosoma; assembly: GCA_944452935.1. Classification (NCBI taxonomy): domain Eukaryota; kingdom Metazoa; phylum Arthropoda; class Insecta; order Hymenoptera; family Tenthredinidae; genus Rhogogaster; species Rhogogaster chlorosoma. The sequence continues at coordinate 19,187,478 of OX101801.1, read as the reverse complement.
ATAGTTAAATCGATTTTTTAGCACTAAGTACAGGTCAAAGACGAGGGCTCTAAGGTGATAGATTAGCTAGATTGCTCAGTATGATGATTCTGACATTAATATTCACTACCATTAATGTTCTTGTCTTACAATTGTATTATCTTATGTGAAAGTTAGTCAAACGTGACAGTGGTATTGATTAAAGACGATGAATTGCGAAAGATAGGAATCAAGGTTGAAGTCAATTTGCCGAGCTAAAATTGTTGAACTCAGCTGTCAAATTCGAGATTTAGGATTTAGTTAGTCTCATATGTTGGGTGAAGAATTTATGAAGGCGGTAGCTCAGATTTTGCCGCACCTGGTGCAACGTGAGTGCTGCGATATGTACGAGGCAACATTATGTGGTCTTCAGGTTTTGGATGAGTCAAATTTATGGAGGATCTAAACTGGAGGTGATTGTAGGTGATTGTATTGCTATACCAAAGTCCAACAGATGTAAGAAAATGTAAAAACAAACACCGGATGGTGCAAGAGTCGAGAAAACTGTTGATAATTGTCTATTTAGAATGGATGGATATACTTAATTTATTTCAGAGCTACAGGGTATAACTGTGAAGACGTAATCATTGAAATTTGATCCTACATGTTTTTGTTTAATTATTGGTTTAGGTGATCATTTCATATATTCATTGAAAAAAGATGTATTGTTAAGCTTTTCATAAATCTGAATAGTAGAAAAAAGTAATCCCCTCCCAGCACAATGGCATGCTTGAAAAAATAGTTGAGAAATAGTTTTGTTTACTACTCTAGGTCTTTTTTCTTTCAGATTATGCTTGCCAATTTGTTTTCTACGTTACGTTAATAGCGGTAGAGTAGCAAGATCATTAGTCTATTTGACTTGGAAATTGCTTTGGCAATATTTATTGAAAAAGTAATCTTCAAGTTACTTTTAATAATTGCTTTAAAATATAATAATCTTTTTTCATTAGGTAACGTTAAACCCTCAAGGGCAGCGGTCCCAAGCTGAACAACCGGGTTTAATTCCACTTGCTAAAAAAGTACCTCGGTTATATCAAAATAAGAATAGGCAATCACTTCCTAACGTAACAACAGCGGCAGCAGCAGCAGCCGCAACTTCGAGTTGTCAGCAAGTTGGAGGAAACATAGCTAATTCACCGGAAGATCGGCTAATTAATACTAATTTGGTAAATAATAGGAATTCTAATACTATATTTCGCTCCAAAATGTTTGGTCCGAATGGACCGGAAGTAAGTAGAACTCCAATTAGACAAGGTCGGAATATCCTTAATCCGGACACATCGGTACCAAGAAATTTGTTGCCTTTACAAATACCCAAAAACCCTCTTATACGGAAACCACCTGAAGTGGAGTATTTAAGTGAAAAAATCAGACAGGCCAAGTTAAAGCAAGTTCCAAAATCGCAAATGGCTATGTCGCCACAGTTTCAAAGACAAATACTTCAACAGAGTCAACAACAAAGGCAACAACAAATTGGAACAAATATTACACGACAACAATTGCCACCGACATCTCAACAACAAAGGCAACCAATCTCAAGTAGCCCCGCACCGAGGCATCAACATGTATTAAACACTAGCCAAACAAGGCAGCAACAAATGGTTTTAACACCGCAGCAGCATGCCCAGATTCAAAGACAACCAATGCTGATGACACCTCAGCAGAAACAACAACATCAAGTCCAAGTGACTCCGGTACAACAGAAAATGGAAGTAGATCCACCAGAAAACATTCAGGAAAGTGCAAAGCAGAAACAGCAAAGTTGTGGATCGCAAACAGATAGTGAATCCGGATCTAGTCACAGCCTTACATACATACATAAAACAATTGATAATCCTCAAACTTGTATCGTTCAACGTCAAATAGACAGTAACACAGCTAAGATGTTAGTCATATTACAAAACGGAGAACAAAGATTGATCACATTCGATATACCCAATGAAGATTGCACTGTACAAGATCTATTGGAGCAGGTAATCAACAGTTTCTTGAGACATGATTAATTCTGAGAAATTACCGTTCAAATGATATTTAATATATCGACTATAGTTCTTTGGATTTATAAAATTGGATAGTTTCCACCTAGAAAGTAATATTCTCAATGCAATAAGTTATTCTTGACCAGATATGAGCTGAAATTCAACTGTTCATATTCTTTCTAGGCTAATATACCATTCTGCCCAGAAACGACTGTATCTCTGGTAACAGACAGATCGTTGCAAATAAATTATGTAGTCGAAGCTGGTCCAGGAACATATTCATACGCGGGAGACGGCAGTGAACAAAGTGATAGCAATCTATCTCTGGACAAGGTGGCAACTACTCCTGAAGGATCTTCACCTATTTTTAGGTAAGCGTTTATCAGAGGAAATTTTCATTCATCTATTAATCAATTAATCTATTGAATGCAAGAAATCACAAATATTTTCATACTTATGACTTCCGATTTCAATCATTACATTGGTAAATAAAGGTAGGGGTGGATTTATAAATTATAAACAATGGGTTCTAATTAATTACGATTTTATAGCCCCTCGGAAGAAAACAGCAACTCTTCAATGACCCAACAAGAGGTGAGCCAATGATATTAGTCTAGCCTCCTAAAAAAAGCGCAAAAGTAAAATTGTTACTTAGTACATTAGCGCGATTGATATTATATGAATAAAAAGTATCTGGGAATGCGTTCTGTCATTTATAGTAGTATACTGTTCATTACCACTGGCTGTAAACCTTCATGCTTATCATTGTAATTATCTAATGATTCTGCAACACTAGGAAGCCAAATATGTGGACGGAAAGCTTGCCGTGTGTCCAAACTGTGGTATCAGTTCAATTGACTTCAATCGATGCCAACGTTGTAAAAGACTACTTCCTGATGATGTTAAAACAGTACCTATGACCATAGGAATACAAGCAAAGAAAGAAAGCATGCTCGCGGTTGATGTAAGGGTAATGATCAGGAGTACAGCATGTCATGGTTTTTAATCATTTATATTTTCATCATGACTTACGGATCTGCCTCTGCACTTCTACCTAGCAGTCAATTGATTGATAGTTATTAACAGTTTTTTGGGCATGTACTGTATCGTACGACTTTTTTTTTTATAATGCTAAGTCAAGTACATATTCATTCATAAATTAGCAAACTCAATCATTGTTTTAGACATTTTACAAGAAAAATAATGAGCAAAACCGGCCCTTAAAACTAGAACGAGAAGCGTCAGCACCTTCAAAAAGAGGGAGAGGCCGGGGTCGACTCCCGGCTAAAGCTAAGCTCATCAAAGAGCCAGGTACATCAGATGCACTGAATTTTTAAACCTGTATGAATGTGAAAGTTCGAAAATATATGTCGATGTACAATTGAATGTGGGATGAGTATCATGAAGTTTGATTTATGAATTTTGGATGATACGCATAATGATATTCTTAATTGTCTCGTCAACGTTATTAAAATGGAATGGCTGAAATAATATTGGAGAATAAAATTAGGATAAGATTAACATGGGAAATAGTTTTGACTAGAGTTTATGATTTTCAATTAGAATGCCTGACTATATCATCGGATGAAGACGACCAGGGAGAAGGGAAATTCAAAAAATCTCAAATAGACAATAGCCACTCTATGTTATCGAATGTTGGTCATATTCGGAATCAGACTGAGATGGAAATGATTTCAGACAAAGAGCCAGTCATTACTAATAACTCCGTTTCTAGCATTAATGAACATCATATTGACAATGAAGATGGTGTCAAAGGTATCTAACATGTCTATGCTCAGATTGTAAATTAAAAAATGTTCATACCGTTCATAAACTACCGTTCAATTTTAATAATTTAGCTAAACCTAAAATCATAGTTTTAATTTCGTTCAAGTAACAACAGAGTCAATAAAAATCCGCCGAATATTTGTTCACTGCAAGTTTTTATTGTGCATTGTTTGAATTCACAGGTGGAGGCAGAGAATTAGATTTCCCAAATATGGCGGACGGCTCAATTCAGGCACCCCATACATCTCTTGTGTGTAGAACTGTGAGGATAGGATCATACAAATATATTCCCCAAGAAAGAGTAGTCATTTCGCAAAGTGGCGTCAAATTGGGTGTTCCACTTCTGGAAGACGGTGAGTGTGTCTTTTGGAAGACTTCTGTTTGAGTACATAGTTTTTCTTTTATTCTAGACTAATAAAATATGCCCTCATTTAACAGCCACGAACTTTGTGCCCTTGGAAGTAAAATTCAAAGATGTCGTAAAGGTGCTTATTCATTTTGGAAAGGCTATGCCTGTCCTGTTTTTCTACACAACTGCTAATGCTGGGAGTATGATTCGTGAACTGTTGGGAATGCAGGATCCGAAAGGCCCTTATTACGATCCGGCTGGAAAAGGTAAATACTAATACATAATTCTCATTTTCGTACAAACTTGAAAATTATTTTTATGTTACTAGATCACACCCACAAGCGGATAACACTATTGCCTGAATTGATAAGTGAAGAAACAAAATTGATATTGAAGGCCTTATTCACACCAAATAAATTACTTGAAGAATTGAACAGCAAGGAAGCCAATGATATTCTTGTAAGGGCATCCCCTAAGGATGTAAGTAAGCCTAGCATTCTTTGCCTATTCGCAATTCATAGGATATATTCATTTATTTATGAATTAACACATTATCTATTATTTTCAACAGAGTTGGCAGGTCCAAAGCTTGATCAAAAGGTCAGGTCAGAATACATCTACCGTCAACAATACTACAAATGGTGGAATTCAAACGTAAGTGATAGTCGAAATAGTGAAAACATAAATAAACGCAAATTTCTTCTACTACTTGTTATCAAATTTTGAATATGTGTCTTTTTTTACTACTATGATCGGGAAAATCCGTATAAAAACGTCGGGGAAGAGAGAATTGTTGTTCAATGTCTGATATCTTGTCTTGTATTTTCATTTCAATTCAAGGGTAAATATTTTTACAGGATAATGGTGTATCCTCCACCGCCAGCAAAGGGTGGGATAGCAATAAATACTGAAGATTACGCTTGCCTTGGTGAAGATCAATTTTTAAATGATGTTATCATTGACTTTTATCTCAAGTATTTGACACTCGAAGTTTTATCGGAAGAGGATCAAAATAGGACTCACGTATTCAGTTCGTACTTTTACAAAAGACTGACAAGTCCGCATGCGCCTGCTGCCGACACTGGCACACCTCTTTCACCAGCGGCAAAACGTCATGCAAGAGTTCAAAAATGGACTAAAAATGTGAATATTTTTGACAAGGACTTTATCGTTATACCCATTAACGAACAGTACGTATAAGTTTTAAAGGTTTCTAATAGACTAATATCGACTCAATACTTTTAGTCGGTTTGATGATCTTTTTACATTCAGTAATTCTCTGCTAAAAAGTATGCTTTTTATTTATTCGACAGCTCCTTACACTATAATCAATTATCTTTCAGTGCACATTGGTTTTTGGCCATAATTTGTTTTCCCGGTCTTGTGGGAAAGGTGCAAGTCAGTCCGACTTTAGCTAAGGAGAATGACGTGAAGAAAACTACAAACAAAACTAAAAAGGTCAAGGAGATTAAACTCCAACCTGTTACTATCGGTAACACAACAATCACTCCTGTGACTGCGACTATCACTCTAGATCCCGGTGATGAAGGGTCAGAGAGGGACGAGGCAGAGGGTGATGATGACGAAATGGAAATGGATAGTGATGAAGAAGTGAGTGATGAAGTTTCTCTGTCTGATGAAATTCATGGGCACAGGTTTCAATTCTGCGATATTATCTCACCCAATTATTCAATTTTTTTATTGTCTGATATAATTCCAGGAAGAGACTGAAGGGGGTGAACAGGTTGTTAAAACCCCACAGAAACAGCGCGTTCCAACACCGGTTCAGAAAGAAATCGTAAGACTGTGAGTATTTGGTAAAAACAGTGTGGAATTTTGTAATTATTCAATTGCGTTTATTTATGATGATGCATGACAATGAGAGTTGCTCAAATTCTGTTCCAGGCCTTGTATATTGATCTTTGATTCTCTGGCTGGAGCTAGTAGGGCACGAGTTGTAGCAACGTTGCGAGACTATTTGAGCTGTGAATACCTTGCCAAAATGGGTTCGGAAAGAACCTTTTCAAAAGACACAATTAAAGGGGCTTCCCCCAAGGTTCCACAACAATCGAATTTCACCGACTGTGGGGTCTATGTCCTACAATATGTGGAAAGTTTCTTTAACGTAAGTTTACGCCTTTGTCTGTAAGTTTTCTTTCGCACGACCCAAGTATATGATATGATAGATAAATTGAAAGGGTGAGACTGAATAGTGATACTAATTGCATTAAAGATAATTATGAAAATATTTCGATGATTAAGAAAGAACATTTCTTCTTAGGATCCGATAAAAAATTATACATTACCAATAAAAACATTGAGGCAATGGTTCGAAGAGATTATTGTAACTCGCAAGAGAGAAGAACTTTCGAAGTTATTGGTGAGGTTGATGAATGCCACTAAAGGAGAAAGGAATATTATCTTACCAGTTCTAACATTTCCAACCCAAGAGGGAAGACTGCTTCAAAAAGCTGAAAATAACGTCGATATGAAAATAGTGAAATCAGAAGCTGAGAGTAAAAAGAAGGCAGCATCAGAGATCGAAAGTCGAAACAGTATCTCAGGCCCCGCAGGGGGAGAAGATAACGCGGAAGCAATGAGTGAGTTGCAGACTCGTAATGCCCATCAAATTCTTTCTCAATCACCCCCGTCCAGTTCAAGTTCAAATGAAAACAGCCAAACGGATATGTCAGCTGATGGGAAGACACCTAACAGGTTTGTACTCATTTTCATCATAATTTATTTGTTTATTTTATTCTCAGTTTTTTTTTTTTTTGTATGAAAAATGTTCAATATTTGGTTTACAACGTTTGTACAGATCGACGAGTGACACAATGTCCTACTTGAAAGCTAAACGTATACCTAGGCTGATGCAGAGAACGTCAGAGAGCCAGGATGACAAGCAGGTTGCCAAGAAGCACAAAGGGGACTCGTTCGATTCCTGTAAATAAACATTATTTTTCGTTTTCTATCAGTAAAACTAAAGTTAATCAATAATTAATAGACAGAACGGAGGAGAAGTCCGTTTACCTATGTAATAAAGTATGTAGCTAATACTTCGTAAGGTGAATAAAAACACAAAAGCGTATTCGAACTGTTGTTTAATGGGGGGCGGGGGGACTCCGGATATTGGGTGAATTTATGGATTAGCATAATTATTTTAATGACAGGAGAAGGTGACCGTTATTCCTTATTGCATCAGCTGGGATACTGTAGTTATACCATCGTCGAATTGTTATCAAATTTATAGGAGTATACTTAGTTTACATTGTGCTTAGAAAATAGGTAAATCTGAAACGTTTTGTTATGATAATTATGAGCTGATTATTTATAATCGCTCCCTATAATATACCTATGTTTGAAAAGCAGTATGATTCTTCGTCGCCGTATTGTCAGTTGTGTTATTGATTTTAAGAAAACTGCATCCGTACAAAGAGGAGAAAGCAAAATAAGTTACAAATTAATACAGATAAGTTTTGGGGGCCAGCGAGAGTCAGGAATAATAAATACATATATATATATATATTTATATATATGTGTGTTTCTTGACAATAAGTGTCGGACAGTTAAAATGAACAATTTATTCCGGAAGATTGCCAATATTTAATTAATTGACTAACTGGGCTAACTTGTCCTTCGGTGTTAGCGATAAGTATACTTGTGTATATCATATACAGTCATAAATCGACACATAGTTGTAAGAGAAACCAAGATTATGTTTGTTCAAAAATTAATTTCGAAGGCACCTGAAATTTTTGAAGAAAAAAAGAAATATGGGGCGTAAATATGGTGCGTAATATTTTATGTCGGATTTTGATAGAGTATTGATGGAATCTTATTATTAGGAATACAGGAACTATTGTACTTGCCGTATCATTGAATTTGATCATATGAATTTCTTTGAGACAGGTATAAAAAAAAACGTTATGTATTGTACAATGGAATGAGAATGTTTTAAAATAATGTATTTTATATATGAATAATTTTCTCCCTTATATACCTAATTATCATTAATCAAACAAAGTATAAAACACTGCTGTGGCAATTGAACATGTTATTTTAAGACTCGTTTTCAATTTTAGTATAATACTTGAACGATATCATTCTATCACCGAATTGTCATAGCGGTTATTACCGTTCCTAAACAGATATCTACTTTGAAAATTGCAGAAGTTCTTTGTGATTTTACAATAAGGAATCAAACGATAGGCTCTATAACAGCCGATGGAAGATAAATAGTATAATCATTATAGTTAAATATACAGTTGTAAAAATGCCATTACACGGTTGAAATTTTCGATCATAATTCTAATTTTACTTTATTTATCCTAGGCTTGAAGCCTGGCTAAGAAGTTGATGGAAAATTGAATCGTGTGGGGTAGGTGGCTAAGTACACTATTCACATAAAACTATCGTTATTGTAGTCTGCTTAGGTATTTATTCCATTTACTTATATCATATCGCCATTATAATAGAATTATCGGTAACGATTAATGATATCATTTTTCCTTTAATTATTTTTTTTTTCTAATTTTCCGCATTTTCAAGTTCAAATAAAATTTTGCTTAACTATATTTTACCGTTTATCATTTCACGCCTATTAATTCCTATGGTTCCTTCACAGGAAAGAATTTTTTTAACTTCTTTTTTTTATTGCTTGCACCCTCCTTGTCCTAAGCAATTCGTCTCTATTTTATATTCTTTTATCTTTTGAAAGAATCAATCAAATTCATGTGTAGATTTTAGTAATACAGTTCCTTCAAGCATCAATTTTGATGCATCGACCATCCGAATCGCCAACGGGCAAGATCGCCGAGAAATATATCATAAGATTGTTTATGATCGTGAAATGACACGGCGAAAATTCCACGTTTCGTTCTCGCTATGACTTCATTTTTCTTTGAAAATTGTTATGAAAAATTAAAAACGCTATCATGGCTCGATAACAAATCATCTTTACACTCAAAGATTGTGATCGATCGTACAAAGAATCCCCTGATCCCTGATTGCAAAATTTTGCCGCATGGATGACCTCCTATAGTGTGATTTCAATTTATAATCACCATGGCTTATTATATTGCATGATATCATCCTCACTGTGTACAATCTTTGATTAAATCGAACATGATATTACTTCTTGTGCAATCTTTGATAGATATGAAATTTTGGTAGGTATATAATAATAGACTGCAACGCACTTGTCCGCCTTTAGTATTGTTCTCTAGTGACAGTCAGTTAGTTGATGCAGTTGTAGTAGCAATAGAATCATGCGCAGTGAATATAATTGATAGATGATTTTAATAAAAAATAAAATAGCGCACTGTGGATATCGCGACGCATGAGGACAAACGTGGTGTATCCATATAGCCCACACATGTTGGACGAGACAAGCCGAAAACTATTTAAAGCTTGTAGGTATATATTTGTTAGTTTTAAATAGTGTTCAAGCGCTGCTCTATCCGAAGAGGTAGAACGTTTAGAATTTAATAAGTATGAATAGGGAGTAGTATCAAGCTGGTTGAATTGCGATAAATTCAAGTGATCAAATGTCCAATTTCAAGTATAAGAATTAATAGACGAATGAAAGCGACGTAAATAAATACAGAACAGCTACGATAAGGTCTTGTGGTAAGTTAATCAAATGCGTGATCACTAATCAGTCAATGTTATTCGGAGTTTATAGTTGCAGTATAAAACGCGTTATATTATTAAATCATATTGGATGCAGCATATCAAGTGCATGAAAAAGTACAGCCTCAAATATAATTCCAATTTTGAGACGTTTGTAGTATTTTTTATAGTGAAATCAGCTATGTGAGGATTTTTTCTTTATATAAAATAAGATTTTTAAGGATGGAGTTTACACCTCTATGAAACCCTCCAATTTAGAACCTTCACGAGGGTTGTTATAATTTCAGTGAAAAGAAAAAGAAAAAAGAATGGAGGTCACCTTACTAGCGTTGGCAATTTCAACACTTTACATAGCAGTGACAAGTTTGATTGCTTATTGGGCGAGAAGGTACGTCGAATATTACGTCAAGGAACCTTTAGTTAAATCTTTGTTCCTGGAAGGAATATCAACAGCTGAACTTTGCGGTGCATGCTTCGAACTTATTATCGGTAAGTCGATTACTCTATTGCCTCATAACTGTTTCAGCAAGTAATTAATTGTTGCCTCGATATGTATTCAGGGTATAGGGTAGGTGTCATATTCGCTCATACATAATAGTTGCAAAGTTTTAATTATTCTGCTAGTTTTGGTTCATAGTTTTGAACTTCATACTGATGCTTAATAGTCCATACTCATATACGTGACATATTCAGTTAGAAATTGCCACTATCTTGACACGGATGATCGACATGTATAATTTGGCGGGATATGCTGCAGAGGGGAACATGTGGCAGTAATATTCAGAATAATGAGACCGGAAACGAGCAATTAGTAAAGTTTTTAGACTGAGGGTCGCGAGATTCGACGTCTACATCAATCAGGGCTTGCATACTATCCATTAAGAATTATACGTATAACGTATAATGCCCATGAATTTGTATTCCAGAAAATTTACACTTTTGATAAATTCCTCTGTAACTTTTCTGCACGACAAACGAGAGTCGTGGCATGCTAAACAGATTCTATTAGCATTTGTTTTTTTCACATTCTTCAATCATTTCACCTATTTTTATTTTCAACGTCTCATACAATATTCAAACGAAAAAAGAAATAGAAAAAATGAAAAAATATCTGATGCAGAATTAAACTTTTCTGTTTACCCGCCGCCTACGCCTCACGAGCGACGTCGTTCGTTTCCACAGCTACTTATTCCCCAGGGCTGATAACATGCAGAAATCTTTTAGCTCGTTGAATTACCAATCATGAGCTTATTTTATAATAACGTTTCGAAATTTCCTCTAATATTAATTAACGAATGTATGCAGTGGCCGACAACTGGGGCGTCTCCGTGTACGCAATTTATCTCTTCTTTTTGACTATCTGGTGGTCAGCCAACTGGGGCGATGCCACGGCCTGTCCTTATACTCACATCGAGGAAGTCGTACAGGGTACAAAAACTGTACGAAATGCTTTTCTCCTGATCTGGGCCGAGCTTGTTGGCGGCTTGGCCGTTTTCAGATACATTCAGCTACTATGGGCCCTAGAAATCGTCCCGACACACAGGGGCAGAGCTTTCGAAGATTGCACGACGGATTTACAGGTGTTTAAAATGCGTTGAAAATGCCAAATTTTTTTCTACTTCGATCTCATTCAATACTATATACCATATCTTTCCCAATTCAATAGGTACCAGTCATCTACGGAGCTTTTATCGAGTGCATAGCAACATGTATTTGCCGCGTTGTATCTCGAGGGTTGGGTGAGCTTAACCCAAGGTTTAGCACCATCATCGATTCTTTTATAGGAACTTCACTGGTTGTTGCAGGTGCGTCAGATTGTTGCTTTAGGTCTGCTTGCCTAATTAAACTCACAGTAACATAGAACATGCAGATACAGTAGATCTGTGGCGTCTTATGAGGTGCCGAGTATCGCTGATCGTGTGAATGACAGAGTGATTTCACTTCGCTGTATTCGCTATTGAAATGACTTAAAATCCACAGCTTTTAGCTATTCCGGTGGGTACTTCAATCCAGCTCTGGCAACCTCCTTGAAATATGGCTGTTTGGGAACGTCGTTTATGGAACATGTAATCGTCTACTGGGTCGGAGCTTGTGCTGGGTCTGTGGCTTCCATCAGCGTATACAAGTTGCCAGTTATTCAAAACTTCATCCAAAAACAAAAGGAGAAAGTACTTTGATACGTAAAAAAATTTAGGACGATATCACTGCATATGTATATTGCTTACACAATTATTGAGTTCTATCTGCGTGGAGTTCAAGGCGTAGGTATAAGACGTACTCAAATTCGCACATACATGTATATTACTTACAATTAGTCCGGAGGTTATTTATTTTTAATTTCTAATTCGAATTCAGTGTCTTCCTGTTCGGACGTATTTCGCACAATTTTTTATGTACGGAACGAATTAATCTAATGTTCGATAAATTATTTGGTAGGCCGTAAAGGCCGTATGGTTATTGTTACGGCCATGTATAGAAGCTGCTACTCGATAGTACCTAATTACTCATAGAATGTATATTGTATGGTTGTGAGAAATTCCGGAATTCCTTTCCGAACCGTTTTAGTATTCGCAGTTTCTGCCGAGTGACAGCTAGTTATAAGGGCCTCGCACAAGTGAAGTGTGTGATTTATGATTTGCAAACGTTGGCTATCGGTCTTCAGCTGCGACTGGTATGAGACCACGGAACGTACACGGAATAGAAATCTTCTGACAATTATAAATAATCTTTCCATCCAGAATCTATGAATAATATCTTCACCATAAATACATATTTATAGTCAAGATCGCTTTTATCAACATCTACGAATATGAAAATCGGGTTGAGCTCTCTTCGCAATATTTCGTGTACCAGATATCAGCTGATTGAATCATTTTTTGAACAGTCGTTCACTACCGGAATATTTTAAAAAAACTATAACTTTATGATAAGTAGTTGCGTCTGGAGACTCGTAGATACAGCCGGAGTTGTAAATAATGGAATTTGCTCCGTGCAGTTTATGACTTCTTTATAATTAGCTTAAGATATCAGCGGTTTGACTAGAACCAGAGTGGCTTAAGTGCCAGCTCAGAAATTTCTCACTATGAAATATGACCGTACCTGTTGTAGGTGCGGACGCCGGAGATTGAAGAATGTAATTAAGTGAATAAAAGTATGAAAATATATTCTTGCAAAAAGACGCGCTGTTTATTAGTTTTTGTTGTATTTCTATATGTATTAGTGAATTGAACGACGTGGAATACTGGAAGTGTATTGGATTCGATGGATAAGAAGAGGCAGTGAACAAGATCCGTTCCATAAGTGAGTGTAAATTTTCTCCTGATAAACGACCACGTGATTTCAAGACTAATTTATTATATACCCGCAAACCGTTGGGATCCCTAAAGTTGGTAGCTGCCTAAGTCCTCGAGAAACTTTACTTTGACAAGTTGAAGAATCACTGGACAAGGTAGGTAAATTATAAATAATTGAAAAACTTTAAATCTGTCGCGTTAAACGAACGACGACCACCACCTGCAGCTGATGAAAATCCACTCGGCTAAAATAACTCCAATTTACCTTTGGATTAACGTCTTCTGCCCGACCTTGATCGTAAACCCTCTTAAACTCACAACTCAGGCGACATGCTGGGCCGGAAACACGTTTTATATTGCTTTGTCAAATTAGAATTTATTCAATAATCTACTAATTCCGGTATTCCTCTGAAAGCTTTTCCATTCGAGTATAGTCATTCAGCCAATAAATAAGTTCAAATGGTCGAGATATTTTTACCTATGGCATTATCCGCGTATAATATCACCTACAGAGGGAATAACCGAGCCTTAAGTTATCTCTTTAATGCATTAGGCGGCGCTCTTTCACCTTTCCTTTTTAAGGTATCATGGATAATCCACGTGACTTGGCAATAGGATTAGTCAAGTTTATAGAAAAAAGGCGGAGAAAACGTACGGAAGACTGATTTTTCACTTTAGGAGGGTGTAGTTACGACCTTGTACCACGAAGAAGTTATTGCATCCCGTAGTATATGTACCCTATAGTCAAGCCACGTGGTGAGGAAACGTGCGGTAAACCCGCGTGATATTTTACCTGAGGTACTTTAATCTTGCGAATTGGATTAGGCTAATTGCATTAGGTGAAAATCTAGGGCAGCTAGTTAGGTGACAGTGAGGAGTTCTCGAACTAATATCATTCGCGAGCTCGTTCTTTGACAGTCTTCCGTTTTCGAATCCGCATTTTACAGTTTACGAAAACGGTTTGAATTTTTCGATAGTGGCTTTACTTTCTTCCCTAGAAAAAAGTATCAGCTCAGTTTCTCCCTCGTAGATGATAAAGTATCGAGTTTAAGTCTCAGCGAGACGGAAAATGACGAAAAAGTTTGAGTTCAATTGGCAAATCGAAGTGCCCGAGCTTCTTAGGAACGGGTCAACTTTTGACAGATGGTTCGAAGATAAGGAAAACACGGAATACGAACCCGACTGTTTATTCAAAGTTGATGAGTATGGTTTCTTCGTTTATTGGAAGAGCGATGGGAAGGTAGTCAATTAAAACTTAGTCAATACAGTCCCTTTACTAAGTTCTTTAACCGTGAATCGAAATCACTGGGCCGTTCATAATATTATACGAAATGCAGCAAGGCCTTATAATCATGATCTAAGTGAAATTTATTTGTGTTGTTATCGTTCAACGGTATTCTCCCTTCCTCGTATAAAACCCTTTGTCACGAGCATTCAGTTAATTTGTTACACGCGCCACTGACGATACCTCATTAAGTTCTATGTCTATAACGTTCCTCTGACGTTCGCGTCGTGAAAAGATCGAGCCTCTGTCAAAGCGATGAAACCAGAGACGCTGCAAAGATTATATTGAAATGATATAGGCATAAGGCAAACAGAGTTCAAAGATCTTATAAAGAGACTAAGGACATTTTCAGGATGGTGATGTCATAGAGTTGGCCCAAGTCAGTGATATAAGATACGGAGGGACGCCCAAGGTAAGTTGTACAAGTATTATCCTTATTCTACAATAAACGTATATCTATAAATCTTTCAAGGATCCAAAACTATGCAACAAACTGAGCAAGCACGGTACCACCGAGCAGCTGGACTTGAAAAGCTTGACTATCTGTTCCGGCACAGATTACACCAATATACATTATCAGCACGTCGTTTGTCCAGATGCGCAGACGGCCAAGGTATACTTCTGAATCATTTTCGAGCTCGATATTCCTAAGAGACGACAGGGCGCAAACAAGAAAATACAGACCGTGGGATGGGGAAATAGAAAGGAGGACAATCAGTCCTGACTGACCATATGGAAGAATATATGTGGAATTTTAGTATTGACTGTTATTTTATGGGAGAAAAGTCAATGGGGCGCGACATACATGTGTCTGTACTCTTGAGGATGTCTACATCAAGGGGCTCCTGTTCAGACGCAAATATTGATATGTTATACCTACTCGAAGAGGAAACTGAGAAATAAAATATTGGTTTTGATTTATTCCTATTTCAGGACTGGCAAAGTGGACTGCGGTTGATAACGCACAATACGAAAGCCAGCAACGTCTGCCCCAGGACTCAGCTGATGAAGCAGTAAGTTAAGCTCATCGGTTTCAATTTCGGAAAAAGTAATCTCATCGTATAGTTAATACCTGCGCTTGAGTATAATAACCTGACTCATTTAAGTTAACGATTTTGGTGACCGTTTATTATCGCATTACAGTTGGAAAAGGCTGAGTTTTACCGTTGATCCAAAAGGAAAAGTTCCAGTCAAAGTTATCTCAAAAGTCTTCGCGTCGGGAAAAACTGAAAAACTCGTTTACCAGGGCTTGGCTGACCTAGACTTACCAAGTGGCAAGGTAAGTGCGATATCCGTATATTTTTCCCATCGCTTACTCACACTTCTGTATATTCCTTCTGGTTTTCCGTCATTTTTCCGATATTTTGACAAGAGTTTAAATTCTTCGAGCATCGTCATATTCAAGGAGAAACTTTTTTTTAACAATGAACAAACTGTTACAGAGCGATAAGATTGAGCCGGAAGCTTTCACTTTCGATAAGTTCTACGCTTTGTATCACAAGATCTGTCCGAGAAACGATATCGAGGAACTATTTCAATCGATGTGAGTATCGTAGTTTATTTTTTCCGCTGGTCAGCTGATCCTAAGATCTATAAGGATGATAATATTTTGTCACAAGCACCAAGGCCAAAGCGGAAACCATCAGTCTTGAGCAACTGGTGAACTTCATGAACGAAAAACAAAGGGACCCGAGACTCAACGAAATTCTTTATCCACTTTATGACGACAAACGATGCATAGAAATCATCAACGACTACGAGCAGGACGAGAAAGCCAGATCAGAGAGTCAGTCATTCCTCAATTATTTTATTTTTCAATTTCTGTAGGAGAATTCTGATTCGAAAATACACGAGCTCGGATTTACATAGCAATACTCGTAGAAATTGTAAGCCCAACTGATTCTAAAGTCAGGATTGTTGCCTACTATCTAGAAAAACTGACGAAAGATGGATTCATCCGCTATCTCATGTCCGACGAAAACGCACCTGTATTCTTGGACAAGCTTGAAGAATGGATGGACATGGACCAGCCTCTGTGCCATTACTACATCAATTCAAGCCACAACACTTACCTGAGTGGAAGGCAGATCGGTGGAAAAAGCACCGTCGAAATGTATCGTCAAGTTCTTTTGGCTGGTTGCAGGTGAAAATTATTATGAAAACTTTATAAATTGGCCAGTTAAAAAGTGTATAAAATTTTGATCAAGGTTTTCGAGCACAAACAGGTGAAATGTGCGTATTGATTCTACTTTCGAGCAATTATATGCTAATTTGTCGCTTCAGATGTGTCGAGCTTGATTGTTGGGACGGAAAAGGCGAGGATGAGGAGCCGATAATTACCCACGGGAAAGCCATGTGCACAGACATCCTCTTTAAGGACGTGATTTATGCTTTGAGAGACACGGCTTTCGTGACTTCCGATTACCCGATCATATTGAGTTTCGAAAACCATTGTTGTCTGAAGCAGCAATACAAATTGGCCAAATATTGTGACGAGATATTGGGCGACTTGTTGCTATCGCAACCGCTGAAGGATTATCCGGTAATGATATTTTCTCTCGTGAAAATTAGTCAATCTTCTCCAATCCCGACGTTGAAAGGATCCCGTAGCTTGACTGCTTCTTTTGAAAAACTATCCCATCATTTATCAACTAAACTTCCGCGATGCTACTTCTTGGCACTTCAATCGTTTTCATAAGCGGTAAATAAATATCATCATTCACTAAATTGTCGAGATTTATATTTGGCCAAGAAGCGGCTTCTTTACGATCACTGGATTCTAATTTTAATCTCTTCCAGCTGGAACCTGGTGCTCCACTGCCACCTCCGAGTGCTTTGAAGCGCAAGATTCTCATAAAAAATAAGCGGCTGAAACCGGAAGTCGAAAAAGTAGAGTTGGAGTTATTCCGGTCTGGTCAATTCGAGGCAAAGGATGAAGTGGTGGAGGATGCGAGTGCCCCAGCTGGACCACCTAAGGTATATTACATCACATCAGCTGGAAGTCGTAAATTTGTACTCAAACCTCTTGTTCCTTGTTCGTGATGTCATGCTTCAATTCAAAGCACGATGCGTTGTTTTTTTTTGTACCTGAAAAGTATAGCTTTCGAGGAAGCACGTGATAATTAAACTGCACCTGTTTGTTATGTATGCGTTAACGCGCGAACTGGTGAACTCTGCTTTATGGGAAAAGTTTTTAACACAGTTTCATCACGGCATGACTTATAGTACTTCATTCCCTGAGGATTCTGATTGGCTGCTTATTGTGATATATTTATCTGCTGAAAGTATAAAAACTGGTTAATAGGAAATAACGTTTCTTTGAAAGCAACAGGAGACGAGATAAATGAAGTTTCTCTGAATTTCGTCCTTTAGAATTACCGGTATCTCCCTACCGTATTAAGTAAACTCGAGGACAGCCCAACATCAAAGAAATCCGTTTCGTTCATCCCCTCAAAGTGTGTCAATTTTCCATAGAAAACCTTACGAGATTGTTAAAACTCGATGAGATATCCGTCTGTCGGGGGAAATGGAAACGATGCGTACCGTAAACGAGATCGAAAATGCCCACGTATGTGTGCTCGCATGTATATTTGTCTCAGCTTATCGTCAACTGAAATTTCCGAACTTGGATCTGACTCAAAATATCGTTCCGTGGGTGGTTGGAGTGATGGCATTTGTCATTCTGACTTGGTCCTTTGTAGGAAGAGGTTCCACCAGATCCAGCAGCTGCTGGTCCTCTTGGAGAAGGAGGTGCTGAAGGAGAAGCACCCCCCATTCAATACAGCGGGAGTACAATGGCCTGCCATCCCTGGCTCTCTTCGATGATCAACTACGCTCAGCCCATAAAGTTTCAAAGCTTTGAAACCGCGGAGAGTAAGTTATGCCGGCAATTTAGTTTCAGTGTACTCATATTTCGGATATGAATTTTTTTAATCACGTAAAAGGCAGCGGAGATATTGAGCAAAAAAAAACTAATAGGTACTAGTGTCCTGAAAAAGTTGGACACTTTTCCCGTAGGATCTTCGGGGGCTTTGCTCGTCCTATCCACTTTCATGGGACAAATTTAATAACTATTTGAAAAACTAAAGTTATACGAATAGAATTTGATCCAGGAATATGAGATTTTAATAACGAAGAATCTCCTGGCTTTTTGATTATTAACTTAGCGGTCGTCTAGCCTTGTCTGACATTTTTTGTAACCAGAGACTGAATTTACAGAGAAAAACATTCATCACAACATGTCGTCTTTTTCTGAGACTGCTGCTCTCAACTATCTGAAGACTTCTTCAGTGGAGTTCGTTAATTATAACAAGAGACAGATGAGTCGAATTTATCCGAAGGGTACGAGAGCAGACTCATCCAATTACATGCCACAGGTAGGCGTTTGAATTCATGTTTTCCTCTGTCTCCTCTCGTTTCGCTGTGCTCAGCAGAACTCGTTGAACCGCATCCCCGACGATTTATTTCGCCCTTTGGATCCGTGATATGACTTTTGTTAGCTCGTTTGATCTTTCGTCCAGTGATGCTTGACGAAGCGATGAATTTCGTTGGTGCAGGTCTTTTGGAACGCTGGGAGTCAAATGGTTGCATTAAACTTCCAAACTCCCGACTTACCTATGCAACTTAACCAGGGAAAGTTTGAATACAATGGAACAACAGGGTATCTTCTGAAGCCAGACTTCATGCGAAGACCTGATCGAAGTTTCGATCCTTTTTCCGAGGACGTAGACGGCGTGATCACTGCTCAATGCTCCGTGCAAGTAAGTCCTACAAAGTACTGCTAAAAGCATAAAATTATCAAGTCCCTCACCTTTACTATTCTTATTATTGTATATACTTCGGAGATGATAAGTGCCCAAAATCTTCATACTCTTTGAAATATTCGTTCGCGCTTACTGACGCGATACTTTAGCCCTTGGAGAGACTCGACTGTATGTTGAGACATCAATGGTGTTAGGCGCGTAAGCTGTTTCGAGAAAAAAGGGCTCAGAATTCTTAAGAACTGGTCGGGTTTTGTTAGCAAATGTTTTTCGTCTCGATGTTGGGCTTACTGTAGGCCTTTCATTTCTGAGAAAGTAAATTCATCGGTTAAAATCTAACCGGATTTATACAACCAAGTTTTATTCTCAACCGACAGGTAATTGCCGGGCAATTCTTGTCTGATAAAAAGGTGGGGACGTACGTAGAAGTGGACATGTACGGTCTACCAGCTGACACTATCCGGAAGGAATTCAGGACCAGAATGGTCCCTGCTAACGGATTAAATCCTGTCTACAACGAGGATCCATTCCTCTTCAGAAAAGTAGTACTTCCGGACTTGGCGGTGCTCAGAATTGGCAAGTTGTTTAAATAAATGAACACGCACTCGAAAGGGTACCGAGAACGCTTGAATTCACAATCTGGTCGATTGCCTCCAGTCCACCATCCATGAATGTAAATTTTCACAACGTCAATGTTTTGGTTCAATTCACAGGAGTCTATGAGGAAAGTGGAAAGCTACTGGGGCAGAGGATCCTTCCCCTGGATGGTCTTCAGGCAGGCTATAGACATATATCTTTGAAGACAGAAGCCAATTTTCCTATGGCGTTACCTATGCTGTTCATCAATATTGAGCTGAAGATCTACGTCCCTGATGGATTCGAGGGCGAGTTTCAATCATATTTACCAATTCAATAATCGGAGGCTATCTCGCCCGAAGACGATAGACGAAAATCAACAGCTCAAAAACTCTTTGTTGATCGTGATTCAATATCCACAGATTAATGACCAGAGGAATTGTTGGATTTCAGACTTTATGGCAGCTCTGTCAGATCCCGGGGCTTTTAACAAGGGTGCAGAAAAACGTGACGAGGCAATGAAGGGGTTGGGAATCGAGCAGTCTGACACTAAAGCGGAAGCAGAAAAGAAGAAAAAGGAAGAGGAGGCGAAGAAGGGTTAGTTCCTTTTGACTTTGCTTCTGCCTTTTCAATTCCATGATTCTTCACCCACGCGATGTCTACCTGTCTAATTAAATCATTACTTTGATCACTGGCGTACGATTAAACATCGCTTCTAGGTATAAGCATAACTTCCTTTTCGTTTGGAAGATTTTCCGTTTGATTTTACCGTCGTATTTTTTTTTTTTTGGGTCGAGATGATTGAATAGCAATCAAAAGTTTTTAAAGATTGAGTAATTTTTGTACTTTCTCCACCCACTATATCGCGATCAGAGATTTTAGGAACATTATATATCCTTCTCAGCCGAGTTTAAACTCGATCCAATAACGATGGAGTCGTTGAGGCAGGAGAAAGGATTTTCGAAAACCGGTAAAAAACAGCAAAAGGAACTGGACACCTTGAGAAAAAAACATTTAAAGGAGAGGCAGACAATGCAAAAGAACCATTGCAGTGCAATTGAGAAATTGGTCAAGGGGAAGGAGTGAGTACTGAATTTATGACGAAATTGATTTCATTAGGATATATTAAAGAAGAGTATTTTCACGTTAACGTCTCAAAGGACTTTTTCATCGTGATAATTTTAGACGTTAGGTAATTGATCAATTAATCTGTAGCAAGGCAGCTTTGACTCAAGATGCGAACGTTAAAAAAGTAATCAACGAACAGACTGCGCAATGGTCAGCGATGATGGAAAAGCAGAGGAAAGAAGAATGGGAGCTGCTTAAAGTACAGACAGAAAATTCACGCGAAGAATTGAAGAAATTGATCGAGGTTGTGCAAGCAACGCAGAATAAACAGCTGCAGGTGAAACAGGACAAGTAAGTTGTTGGTATTGAAATTCGTGAAGCTGCACTGAGATCGAAATTAATGATGGAAACGTCGCTGGAACTTTTGTCCATCTTTCATTTTCATCTGACAAGTAAAAGCTACGTGTGTCACGTTGCAGAGACATCAAAGACATGAATGCAAATCAAGCGAAATGCTCAGTGGAGACATCGAAGGAAGTTATGAACGACAAAGCGCTGAAGACAAAAGGAGAAAAGGACAGGAGACTCAGAGAAAAGCAACAGGCTAATACAAAGAAATTTATGGAGGAGAGGAAAACCGTGCAAATTAAACAAGGACGCGAAAAAGAAAAGCTGAAAGTTACCCACGAGAAACAAGTCACTGAATTGGCTACAGAAATCGACCTGGTAAGTAACTTTTCAGAATCAGCTGAGTAATGCATCCTCTTATCTTACAATAATTGGACTTGTTTTCACTCCGACCTTCACCCTACTTTCAACTAATATTTGATTTTTATTACAGACTGTCGAAATGTATAAAAATGAACAGATCGAGTTCGACTTGTCCTCGAAGACAGAATTTTACGTGTAATAGATCATGTATAGAGAATTCAAAGCAGTTTGCTCGTAATGTGTGAATTGATAATCATAGTTGGCCCAGTTTTAGACGATTAACGATAAAATCTCGCAGTCAAGAAACGTGTCGATTATCATTAATCAGTTGCGAGTTTACCAGCTGATATTTCAATCCCTTTTCGTTTCATTGACGTTTTGCGCCCCTAGAGTAATCTTGGCTGATATGCTCATTACGGTGAAGGGAAATTTGTACCCCAATGCCAAAAATAAATATTGACTTGTAAGTATTAATTACCATGAGTATTTCTTTGTGATAATGTGGCATCTCGTATTTGAATGAAAGTGTTTCTCTTACATAATTTTTCCTATGCGTCACACTGTATTATTTTGCTCGTGCAGGATAACGATCCTGAAAGTAAATTTAATCGGACGTCAAGATTCAAAAGTGAAACGTGAATCTTTCCGGTTGTATTCTATAAATGCAGATAATCTGCAGAAAATGTTAAATGGTAACACGTCTTCGGATCTCCACTACGGAGGATGAAAAATTGAAACTGGTTGGTTCGCGAAAACAAACAGGTTTCGAGATACCAGATTACGACAGAGAGTAATACAGTCACGTCAGAATGATGCAAACTTTCAATTTTCACTGGCTAGTTGCCGCAGGTGACTCAGTAAGATGGAAGGAATTTTACTCGAAACAAGACGAAAACAAAGAATTCACGTTATGCATGGTATTTGCATGAAGCTCAGACGTGACTTTCGCCCGCCATTGTATAATCTCACAAATTTTTTTCATCCTGTACCACGCTCGAAACTCTCGCGATTCGTTTGCATGAATTTCCATAAATATTTCTGTCAACTCAGACTAGGTACAGAAATCTCCAAATCACACTTAATTAAATGAATGCTTATGTTGCCCAGGTCATACGTTTTTCGATAACAAGCGATTTGATAAAGCGAGAAAAGCCTCGTTTATATTCTGTACTACGAATGGCTAACAGGGTGTGATCGCGATCAATGATCCAGTAATAAAATCTTTGTACGTATATGAATGCCCTTTATGGACGCCCCATTGACAGTTTAATTCGTAACTCTGTATCAAATTAGTACAAAAACCACCCGAGACCAGTGACCCAGAGGAAAGGTAGATCTCGGTTAATTCACAACCCTTAAAATTATACCTACACGCTCCCTATTACGTCTCTGGGCTACATGTACATACAAATGCGACGTAGAAAACAAGGTTGGTGCTCGTACAATGCATACTAACTTTAGATGAAATTGTCTGTGGAAAGATGAGGGTTCTATCAGATCCTCAATTTCAAAATTGTGAACTGATCTAGCTGCACATCGGATCTTCGCGGAGAGCGAAAACCTAGTTTGTATATCGTATTCATCTGGTATATAATATACCTGTATGTGGGTACGTTCGGAGAAAATAGTCTAAATTCCATTTACCTGTTCCCTCAGATTTTCAATTTTTATTCAATTCTTTGTGTGTGTTTCCGAGTTCAAGCCGGGCTTGAATTCAGTCGTGAAACTTTTTCCACTTTTGCTTACTCAAGGGAGAATGGGACGCATTTGCCTTGTCAGGCTATACACAGTAATTTATCCAATAATAACAACAGCAACCCTAAGGAGTAGGTAGGTAGGTACGTAATAACAATAACAATAAGGTAACGCCCGCTCCATAGGCTATGCCCGAGCAAGGGAATACTTTTACATGTAGCATGAGCTCGCTGCGTGGCGATGGAAATGAAATAAAATTGGTTGGGTAGGTACGAGATGGAACAAAGATTATGATCAAAGAGGTCCTCAGCTGAGTGCTGACAATACATATTCTCAGATAATCTGTGTCGCGTTATTCCCACACGATCACTAAAGGGGAGCGTAGTTACAGACTACAAAAATTTCTTCGCTGCAGAGTAAAACAGCCCATTGATAGAAACAGGTAAAAAATTGGTTGAAAATTCGCAGATTTTTCACTCACCGAAATATATTGTCTCAGGTGTTGGTCAGAGGATTTGGAAGTGAGCGAAGCATTGCCAATCCAAATTGCAAGGCGGTAAAACAATGTTCGAAAACACTTTAGTTTACTGACCCTCGACGTTAGAGAATTTTCTACGATGTCTCGGGGTCGTCAATAAATTGTCTAGACATTGCGACGCGATGTCAATTGTTGGAAAACATCAGCGTGAAATATTATAATTAAAATAATTAAGAAAAAAAAACGTAATCGCTCACTAAGGTATTAGGTTGAAATACGTTAATCTGACGAGCAATTAGTTGTCCCATTATTTGACACCCTGTGTGGTCGATTATGTGGTGCACGTTGTGATTTGTGACCGAGGCTTGGCGACTTAATGGTGGTTTCTTTTCTGCTTTTATTTAATTTTTCAATTTGCTGATAAAGAATCGGTGAAATTTTTATGTATAAACGACAAAGGCTTGCGATCTTGTGCCTGACACGCATCTCCAAGAGACCTTACGGTGTTTCTTTTTTTTTTTTTTTTGGTTTCTTATTTCTATTTTATACTTTGTGAAAGAGAAGAAGAAAAGAAGAGTTTAGTACATCAACATGAGAAATTTAAACGGTGGTAAAAGTTGTTTACGCAAACGGGCGCCAGATTGAGGGTAAAAATAACATTTCCCTAAAGAGGTGTTTGGCTGAACTCCATTATTTCAGCTCATTCCTTTCAAACCACGCTGGACACCCTTATAAGTGGTGAACACACACACACACAACATACACATATATATATGTATATACGCAGAGGTAAGCGGCAGGTAGTTTTACCCTCGAATTACCCATTTGTCGTATGAAATAGCTTTTCTCGTCGAAAAATGAATTCTGTGAATAGGGCAGCCCCTACGGACGTTTATATCACTCTATAGGGTGTATTTATGGGAAATTTCTGGAAGATTTCTTCCATATATATATAAAAAATTGAAATATCAAGTAGGCTGGCTTACGAAAAAAAGTGGTAAGGAACTCTGAGATAAGAATTTGATAGCGATGATTCAATTCTGTGTCTACGGTCTACGGTGTCTCTCAGGCCAAGAAATCAAAGAGGGTCGGCAGTAAGTCGAGGAAATATTTCAACCCCCTCAAGGACACCCCGTGGACACAGAATGGAGGCACAGGCGACAGAAGAACGAGGGTGAAATAATCATATATTCCAATGAACAGAAACCGTCGCTGTAGATTTTCGGATAGAATCTCCTGCCCAGGTTCCCTGGCGTTATACGAGCTCCAATCTCCGAAACACGAGAGATGAAGAAATGAAACTTTCAGTATGGCTATCTATACCTAATATGAATATCCTCATTGTTTATCTCCAAGAATAATTTCGTCACTTATATCTACGACGCTGGTGTTTATTCGAGACTATCAAAATCCGAAAGAATTGTACAATCTCCAAGGTTATTCGAGAAACAAAAATGTAATCTCATATCGTGAGGGAAGAAGAGGAGAATTTTTAATACGTTTTCAAAATGGTTCATAGTAGAGGTATAAAGGGTCTTGGAACCTGAAATTTTCAGCTGAAAATTATACTTGTGTATTTGTTCAGGGATCCGAGCGTATGTATTCACGGACAGATGTCGTGATTCGAAATATAAGTCAATTAGGAAAGGTGTCAGCGAGGGAAGTTTTTTACGGGTAAATCCCTGCCACGATCTCCATACGACAAATCGTCCCTGTCATCTACAGGGAAACGGAGTTTTATTGACGGAGCAGTCCTTCCCAGGCCCACATCGCGGTAGGGTGTACTTATACTTATGAACGAAGGATTGTGAGAAGAAACGATATGCAAATCTGACTACTTTTACTTTTTCCTAACCCAAGCGTGACTTGAAACATTTTTTAATCCGAAAAATTTTCCGAATAGTCGTCGAATCGAATAGCCTTGTGTTAACAATACCGCCTCTTATGAGAGCCGATAAATCATACAGGATATATTGTCGTCGTTTTAAGTGCAACCACAATATAATAAAAAAGCTTTTCAATACGTGGTCTGCTGGTGAAATTAAAGTTTTATCCATATATGGAACTAAAACTTTATTGGTATATATACCAATAAAGCTCGTTTAATCGCTCGGCAGCTAGTCCAGCGAGAAATTCTCTTCGAAGATTAACGCTAAACTCGAAAGTGCATTTGTATCCCCCAAGAAGAATGTGATATATAATATTCTCGTGAAAAAAGATCCGAAATCAGATGCTACTTCCTAGTACCTACATTACATTTATTTTTTCTCAACTTGACAGTTAGGCTTTCCATAACATGATTTTTAGAACGATAGTCTCTATTCTCTGATTCTCCCGTGATCATATTCCTAATAGGGGGAGTCAAAAAATTACGAAATAGATGGGCACAAGTTCTTTCCTTTCTGTACTATTTCTCAGATTAATATACTTGGCGAAAGGCCTAAGTATATTGCTTTTTGGGGAATAATTATTACTATACCAGAAAGTGCATAGAGGAACTTGATCAAATGGGACGAATGCATATTTATTTTTACGAGTTGATTATAAATTGTACATTTCTTTATCAATGATTATTATATCTTTGTTATAGCAATAAAATCTCATGCATGAATAATAATCAATCGTTTCATGATTTTTTACCTTCCCCTTCCTGCGACTCTTTATTTCAAATAAGCGATAGGTGAAACAACATATGACACACAAGAAAAGTAGGTAATTATAATTCATGCATTTTCGGTTACTCAAAAATTTGCGACCACCTCCTCAGGTCAGATGCTCTTCTGATACCAGTAGCAATTTTCGTCTTAAGATTTCTCTGACTCCGAAAAACGCTCTAATAAATGAATATATCCATAGAGACGTGTATGAAGATACGTATACATGCCTGTATCTATATATACACATATTCATTTCTCGGAGGAAATTTTCTGGCAGTTGATACCTCTGAAAATCACTGCTACAATCACCAGAAATATCACGCCGAAAAAGAGGTATCACTGCCAGAAAATTTACTCCGAAAGAACGAAGTGTGTATATGCATACGTGTCTTCGTGCACGTCTTTATCTATCGATTTATGTCAGCGTTATTTAGACTTAGAATAATTTTTAGTCGAAATATGTGCTTGGTATCAGGAGAACATCTGACCCGAGGAGATGTTCTGAAATTTTTTGAAATAAAGGTCGCAAGACCGGAAAGGTACAAAGTAAAGAAGCAATTCGTCATTGATATATCTGTAAATTTATTGATAGCATGTATAATATTATTCATCGTCAAAGATATTTACAATTTATAATTGTTTCCTAAAAATAAATATATACTAGATTTCCAGTCTTGAAAAGAGAATCCTTGGTGGATGGAAATATTTCTATTCTGATACAAGCTTATTCAACTCTAACGGAGATACGAGTGTCATAGTATCGCTATAATTCTGTAAATAACTCAAAAAAACTATGCAACAAACATATTTTTCGATATCTGTCAGTCATATTTCGTTAACGTATCTCCCACCCTCACTCCTTGACGCCACCGGGGCCACTGACTCCGCGACAGGTGCGCCTACTCAAGGACAAGGTCGGCACTCGTCCTTGCCCGCTAATGGGGCGGCAAATAGTACCACCATCTCGCGGCTGAGTTCATGAACTACACCTATCGTAGGGTCAGTGGCCCTCGTGGCGTCAAAGATTATGGAAGGGTGCTGCGTTGACGCGCACATGACATCTTGATAGGAATACTGCGAACACAGAAGAGTGGCTGCAGAATTGACAAAAATCGATCGTTGTTTAATTGTTTGAATAATTTACCGAATGATAGAATATTATAATACTTGTTCTCCTGTTGCAGTTGATCGTTACTTTCCATTAGACTTCAAACAGCTTCGTGGAGGAAGAATTCTGATCTAATAGGGACAAACGAGCGTATATTGAACTCTGCAGTCTTTGTAAAATTTGTTATATTAGAAAATATATCATTTTAATACAAATACCATTTATATGATGATCAAGAGACCTGGTAGAAATTTTTAGATATATACGCGCCGTTCTGGAAGCACGCACTTGGTTATTGGAAAAAGAGAATAGAGGAGGATGTGCTGTGCCACAAGCATGATGGCATGAAGAAAATCGGACGTATCCAACGATATGTTCAATATACAGGGTAGTCTATTTCAATCACCCAAGGCGAATATCTCAAAAACTAAAAGTTACAGAATAAAAACTAAGAATGATACTCAAAAACTAAGAAGTATAGAGACTCGGCCGAGTCTCTATGAAAATTCTTTTCAATGTACATACTTAGCGCGAGACTCTACCGAGTTTTTTGATCACGTTTGTCTGTGTTTGAAGTAAAATGATGTTTGTGATTTTTTGTTTACTTTTCTCAAAATTGGAAGTAGGTCTTTGAGCCTCGAATGAAAATTAAACACTGTGATTCTTTGAGGTAAAAGAGTTTTTTTTAAGCGAAAAATTTTCAACGCTTGAAATCACTGGTAATACGATTTTTGTTGACTGAAATGTTGAAAAAATAACTGGGGTCAAAGGCTTGAATGTTATTCCATTGCCAGGGGATTTTAATGGGGCTATTAAGATGGTAAATCTTATGTACCTCATATTTTTTTATAGCAAACGATTAACCTCAGCGCTCAATATCGCGTTGTTATAAGTAGGTCGTTACTCATTCGCGAATTTTGAACGCGTAAATCTTTTCGAGAATTGTATACTTTCAGTGTCTGCATTAGAAAATGGGATAAATAAAAATTATAAATAGTAATACCACTCCGATTTTGAAAGGAACGAAATTTTGGATCTCTTTCAGTGAGAAATAGGAAATAGGCACCGACTTCTCGAAATCGACTTTTACCCTTTCTTTATTCTGCACATGGCTCTCCCATTCATCGAACGAAAAGTAGTAAATCTCATCTGTCATTGTCACCTGGTATCGAGATTTGAATCCCTTCAAGATACTTTTCAGATTGTTTGAATTTCAAACATTTGTTGTGAAAAACTCTCAACGACGGTACAATATGATGTAGTATTTAATTCTCCGATTCAGCTTTACGCGAAAACTTCCTAAAAGCTCTGCTGTAAGCTGGCAGTGAGATAAAACGTTAACCCTCTAATTAACTCATTTTACTACAGCCTGGAAGAATTTGATAATTTAATAACCATCATCGCTTCAATACACTTACTGATTGAGATCTCAAATCGGTACAATACTGACACATGATTGTGAGACAGGATATTCTCTATGATATATATAGAGGCATCATAACTATTAAGATGAATAATGCATGGCCTAAACGATTCCCATATAAGGAATTGTATCATTTACTTTCACGTCTCGAGTTAGTAAGGTATTTGATATACAATCAGCGAGATTTTTTGAGTCAAGAAAGGTAGAACACATGTCGTTAATCAAACGTAGTTATCCACATGATTTCAAGGGAAAGGTGGCTGGAATAAAAGCAACAGGGAATAATTTTAATTACACTCAAAGATAACAATTTACACGTAATTAGACACAAGCCCATATCGCTTACCTGTACAGCCACTCGAATTATATACCTCGATACATAAATCTCATTAATGTAATTAACGGCATGCAGGGTATTCCGACCTCGCTTACTGGGCTTGTCTTCCAGTCAAGTGTTCAATTAGTTATAGTTGAATGATTGATGAGATGATAATCGTTTTATAGCGACTACGACAAATAATGTAGGTATAATCATGTTCCAAGACGTGATTGAGATTCCAGAGA
The DNA here is from genome assembly GCA_944452935.1 of Rhogogaster chlorosoma. Taxonomy (NCBI): domain Eukaryota; kingdom Metazoa; phylum Arthropoda; class Insecta; order Hymenoptera; family Tenthredinidae; genus Rhogogaster; species Rhogogaster chlorosoma. The sequence continues at coordinate 19,158,095 of OX101801.1, read as the reverse complement.
ATTTTCAAAGAACTGCAGGAAATGGGTAAGTCATCAAAGTTTTATTTCTACTTACATCAGAAATTGCAGCTTTCTGAGTCACTTTCATGGCGCATGCATATGAAATCACATCTTATGGATTCCTTTGACTAATTTTTTATCTTAAAAATTTCTCACGTGCTTTCCACGCGCTTCTTTATCATGTTTTATGCGAAAAGATTCCCGTGTGTATTTTAAAATCGTGATTCAATTCCCTCGCAGATTTTGCGACATTGGAAAAGCGACGTTGCAATTTATTCATAGATTATCGTATCTCATGCAGTAATCTACGTCATGGCTACACGTGCATTTTTCCACGTCATAATATCACATGTGTTTAATCTACCACGCCAAACAGAAAGGAAAAAGGGTAACGGGCCGAGTGGTTGTTTAATACGTAGTTAGAATTTTTCAGTTTTCTTTTCCTCAGATTATCTCGGCGTTTATATTTTTAGCACCTGGTAGCATCTGGTGCATTGCTACGTTGTATAAAAGCTGCCGCAACGATGTACAGCGTTTTATAGAATGATTATACTCAAAGCTCAGATGAAAATATTTAGATGCAATTTTGGTATTGGGAAATTGTACCAATCGATAAATAAATTTTATACCTTAAAAATCACTTTACTCTGAGATAAGGACGATTCAAGCAAGTGAAAAGCTTTCAAGTCGTAAAAATAGCTGACAAGAAATACTCCTGCGGTATAGCTTATAGTCAGTTGGCTATATTGCCAGTTCTTACTGTATGTTTTATTGCGACTTCTAACAATCCTGTACGAATGAGATGGGTCCTGTATCTCCGGCATTGTTGATATAGCTATGAAATATATCACACACCAGGCTCATCCATGTTTTATTACGCTAGTCCAATACTGAAAGGTCCCGGGTTTCACGAGCTTTCGAGGAGCGATTTGCAGGCATAGGTATTACGCAGATCTTTGGAAATAAAAGACAGCAGGTTTTAAGTGTTCGATGAATGTTATATTACAATTATAATCTGGACAGGAAAAATAATTGAGATACCTATTTAAACGCGTAATTGTCCAAAATTAGTACGCCTCTGTTTGCTGTTGCCTGTAATTGAATTCAGACGCCTGGGTTATAGCATTATTAATTACAACTCGAACGTGACACCCGACGTCACGCTATCCGTTCTAAATTAATGCCAAGCTGTGCCATAAATTTCATCTCTATTAATCGTTAGTCTATTGGTTAGATAAATTCTATGCAGTATGCAGTTTGAAATGGATTTTCGTTGACAGAATCATCGCAGTTTCTGCTTGAATTAAATCCCAGGAAATAATATCGTCAGATTTTTTGGGTTTAGTTGAAAATTCTTTTTATTCAGTGTAATTCGTCGACCGTGGATTGAAATATTGAAATATTATTAGACCGCGTTAGGTATTTATCTTAGTATACAAGTAATACTCGAAGTTTGACATAGACGAATGTGAATGAGTTGTCCTCGTGGTATCTAAGGCAACAATAAACATTGACAGGTTTACCGAGCTGTTAAGACGATGATAGAATAACTATAGTCAATTTTCTGAAGACTATAAACATTGTTTAGCGCATAGTTTACCACTGTTGGCTTGTATGATATTATAATACGTAACACGTGGTGGCCTCCACCAAGTTTTACAACTGTAACATATCTATATAGCGGAATGCTATTCACATTATTATTTCCGATTGCACGTGCCACGAATAATTAACTACTCCGTTCGATAGCTGCAATGCAAACATAATCAGGATTCTGAAGGGATCAATTTGGTTTGCTTGCGATAGAGGATGGAGAAGAAATGAAATAAACGAGCCGACAAGTCTTCATAATGGAAGTAATACTTGATACACGAAGATCCTGTTATCCGTTTTGCCGTTCGAAAAATCTTGCGTTTGTCTTCCACAGAATTTTGTAGACTGTTTCGGGATCATCAAACAATCCAGGGCTCTTTCATTTTCGGAGGAATCTGTAGAGTTCGTCGTAGTATATTAGCCTGTTAAAATAATCGGCAAAAAATAGCGCAAACAACGGATCATCCCGTTTTTTCTATTCCGCCGAAACTGATTTTCAATATTACAGAAATGTCGTTCATTTCGTGCTCCCGTTATTGACGCAGGAGAAGATTCACTTAGTTATGAGTTTCGGTCCCGGGGTTTGAGTTCCTCGATTTTCCATTCGCGTTCGCGTGGGCTGTTTCCTTTCTCTTACACACTATAACTTCTTTCTGACTAGTGTTTTTTGTTTTTATAGTTTTGGATACGTCCCAGAAAATAAAGGGAACAACTACATCCACGCGGCTGCGATATCAGACTGGCGAGTTCGACGCTGAATAATGAAGGATGGGAACTGCGGAGTATAAGGTACCTACTATACGAACCGAAAAAATTCTTATGAATAAAATGAAAACTTCAAATGTAATGGAAATTTCCCACCAAGATTTCGTCTTACTATTATCTATGCAAATTTGCCAGCTTGTGTAATTCGAGCCATTCATTACGCTCAGAGATTTTCAGCAACGGCTATACGGTTTGCCATCCATTTTTAACTTCACTCCCGCGGTTTTCGCCTCTGTTTATAAAGATTGAAGGCCAAGGGTCACACGTGGGCACCATATTGTGTAAATTTTAATGTATGCGTATATCTACATATATCCCACACATATCTCAACGCCTCTATCCCTCGCAGGTCTAAATCGATTTCGTATCATGGTATAAACGCTTTTGACGTTCTAAACCTTTTACCACGAAAATGTTATATCCCTGCCACTTGCCAGATGTAATACTGGCTGGCCTAATTCCGCCTGAAATTCTCGGCTCTAGTTATTCCCATAATTGCATTACGGTATACGCCTCATTCTCTCCTCAGCTCTTCCAATAGTGAGGGGCAGAGCGCGTTGAACTTCTACTAGAGCCAAGTAAGTCGTAAAAACTGGGTAGAAATTCGTACCAGGTTTAACGTGACTGTAATTTTTTTTTTCTCACGTAGGTACTTAAACCAGAGAGACATTTCTGTCTAAGTCTCTACGATGTTCAATCAGATTGCGAGAAACAAAAAAGAAGAAGAAAAAATAAAAGAGACAGAAAGAAGGGGAAAAAAAAACGCAATTTTTGATTCAATTATGGCTCCGCGGTTTCATAAGCCATAAACCTTCACCTAAATTTTCGAAAAATTGAATTCACGCTGTTTAATATTCCATTCAAGATATGTAAGTGAAATTTGCGCCCCGGAGTCCGCGCGACGCCCTATTCTTAGTGTCAGCAAATTTCCGGACGATCTTATATAGTCTTGGTATAGCTGGTATTAATATTCCACGGAAATCGCTCTTAAGGTTCGCCTCACATAACGAACAGATCGGTACGCGACGCTGTGTTATGCGTGACGTGCTACTGGATTCTCATCATTAGTCACCCTGCACTCACCCCCGCGAGTTTACGAGGTGGACGACTTCTCGCGATTCAATTAGGTAGGTACCGTCCGTCGTTCATAAAATACTATAGGTAGGTACAGATATCCTTAGCGCCATACAAATGAGGTGGAGAAGAACCGCTGCGCCGAGACAAGATCTAATTACTAATAATATACCACCTTTATTTTAGCCGTGGAAAGGATGTCAGGTGTTTTCTCGGGGAAATTTTTCGCATTGCAGACAAGAAACTGATGTTTTTTGTTTCTATCTCAAAAAAAAAAAAAAAAAACAATTTCTCTCTTCCTGATTGCAAAAATGATTATTATTTTTTTTCTTTCTTTCTATAATATTAATACTGTATAGGAAGAATCTTATTATCTTTTTTTACAACATCAATTTATTGTCACAAAAATAGTTTTGCATACATATACACCATATAAGTACATAAAGATATACATTTATTATATACATAGTGAAAATAAATATACGTATATATAGATTCGATATATCTATGTATTATAGTTACATACGTGTGAAATAATTACACGTATATATGTATGTAGTTAATATATTTATAGTAATACTGTTCAACGTGAGATACTTGATTGCACATCTCTTCTGCCGTTTTATACTCATATACATATACATTATACATATTTATAATATAGACACGGTTTAACCGTTTAATTGTAACAAATAAATACACTAAACGATTAGCTTTAATATGAATTTTCGTAATTTCAACATATTACGTAGGTATAATCTGACATCGATTGTGATAGCTGTAATTATTTGCGACACATCCACTTTTCATATATTATGATTTATGACGTAGCGCAAGTTTTCCCCAAATTAACTCCTCCTCGGATTTTATAATCGCAGGATTGTAAATCTTACGTTTTTAATACTTTCAAAGTTCATTAATTATTCATACCCCATTCGGCGTAACGTTTCAAACTTTCTTCCGTGTCAACGATAAGTCAAACACTCAATGCTGGAACCTCGAGGTTTAAAGAATTATGTATCAATAAATACCATGAGCAAGGCTGATCATCTGCCCTCGACAAAATCGACCTTACAACTTGTGGTTCGACGTAGTGTGCAAACTGTGCGTGCGGGTTGTATGAATTGAGTGTACAGATCGTGCCCGTGTGCTGGCCCCTTCGGTGAGGCTCGTTGTATCTGTACGGGATTGTCCAAGTCGACCTCCTCGTGGACCTCCAAGAATCCATCGCACTGGTGGTAGTTTTCTGGAAGAATAACGGATCACCGTTGATCAGACGAATTTTCAATCGTTATCTCTTATTCATCTCGAAAATTCTTGTAAAATTAAAAGGGATTTGATAAAACGTAGCTGGTCGACGATACAATGAAATTTCATTCGTTGTTTGGATCAAGTGAAAGAATGACTGCGTGGATTATTCGGAATATACTAATCTACGGACTCTAGAAAATTTGATTCAGTTCTACTGCGAGAGTAAAAAAAAAAAGAGAAAATAAATTGATGCAAAGTTTTTACTGCCTTTGTAGAAATCGAATTCAACCACCCACAGCTTGCAGTAATTCGATTTTGAAAATAATTTCTTGTCCCCGAGATGTCCCAAAATTTTTCACTTCATCTCATTGATTCGATTTGCTGTCAAAGAATGCTTGAACGAAGTTGACGAGCTTTAAAATATACATGGGAATGAAATTTCAAACGTCAAAGTAATTTGCAGAAAAACCAAGCAACACAGACCATGCGTCAGTTATACCAATACACACAATACTTTCTCATTGGAAGGTTTTTTTTTTTTATCAAATTTCACATCTCGAAGGTAATAACACTTTCGTTTTTGTGCATATATCTCAAATCTTAATGTTCATTTTTTACGACTAAACTTTCGAACTATCTAGTCTTTACATAATCTATGTATATGACCAGTTTCAAACTCTTGGCTTTGACTCGAATATTTATGTTGCAACTTGACCTCATCACTGAGATCGTTAGTTTAATTGCTATTAATCGTGTGCACGTAGGCGTGTGCAGTGGCACCTTTCAGGAATTGATATGTGATAATTGACGTTCCCACCTAGATGCAAGCACCCTGACATCCCACGTCCTCGTCATTCTGCATTATTGAACGATTGACCAGTGGCACAAATGTTAAAAGAAGATTTCTACTCGAGGGTCATTCCCTCGTATTAAACTATCGCATCATTCAGTTCACAATATCATACCCTTACAATTTTATCTTAACGTTAGTTATAGAAAATGTACAAAAAAATTCACAAGTACCTAATCAAGTACCTCAGGTTTCTGCAGATGTGGGAAGAAAACACACAGTAGATTATGGGATTCGCCGCTGAATTCAAGGGTGCCAAACTCTGGATGAAGGTGGCTATCGCAAGTGTGGTTTGAGTCCGCGGAATGTGGCCAAACACTTGCAGCAGGTCGAAAATTATGTAGGGACACCAGCAAAGTATGAACACTAGAAGTCGGATCATGATTTGGCATAATTAAGCTCGAGTAATTTCCTTGTAATTAAATATCGCGATCAACGCGTAGAACCTAAGAGCTTCTTCTGCCAAATTGAAAGACTTAATTGAAGATGTAAATTCTCTGAATGTGAATACCCACACATTCGCGAGTAATCGGAATGAATACAAAGCTGCCGGGGTATTTCGATTGTAACTGTCCTGAATAAGATTGCACATGCAAAGGATTTTCACTTTTCTTTTCTCCTTCTCTCTTTCTCTCTCTCTCTTTCTATTTTTTTCTTCCGAGTCCCCAACGGAATGATCATAGCCTCTTTATATTCAATTCGCTTACTTCGCTGGGTGTTTTGATGTGCAAGGTTTTTTTCCGTCCGATATTTTCGATGAATACAAAGTGTTTATCGAATGCGAAAATCTAGGCACTCATATTCTCTATGAAAGCGAGAAAATATCTTACTCACCAAATACTATGACCAAAGTCATCTTGACTGATTTTATTTTAGCACGGGGAATCAGACCTCGACTGCTAGCACGCCTTGCGACATCTTCGTCGTCAAAGTGGCCTGTCGACGAGTAGAAAAATTGAAAAAACTATATGAGTATCAACGGAGTCAGGCTGGTCGATAAATCGATTGCAGAAAAGTATCCTACCATTCATTTTAGGCCGTAATATTTTCGGTTCAAGTCGTTTACTCTTGTTCCAAATGGTGCATACAATGCACGTGTAGCATGCTCCAATTATTATGGCGGGAAGTATGAACAGAGCGATGCTCACCAAAGATATGTAAATTTTCCATTGATCTGGTTCCATGTGAATCCAGCATTGAACTTTACCTAAAAATATCGATATCGATGTATATTACAAATTCTCTGTCATATGAAACGAACTGAAATAACCGGAGGACTGAATCCTCAGCCGACTTTCTTCCAATTAATTGACGAAAATGGAATCCGGAAATCAACATGAAAATTTCGTCATATGAAGTTGAAGTTATTGCTCAGGTTAGCGTGATGTACTTCCTACGGGTTCGCCCGAATTGTCCTCGGTATTTCGAATGCGAGTGGAACAAGGTAATTTTCGAGTTAACTCGGTTGTCCCAAAGCCACTGAAGCGGTTCGATGTAGGATGGTAGGATGTGGATATGCGTAGGTAAGTATGCGAGAGACGTAAAGGTATGATTCTTGTTAGAGGAACAAATTATCCTAGCTAATTGTACAATCAGAACTTTATAAACGGACGGTGTTTAATTATACAGTCGGTGGCTGTATATCGTCTAATAGTAAAACTGAACGGTTTATTAAAAAGGACATAACTGGTTGGGGGTTCACCGGAAGTATAGAACGCAACTCTCCAAAGGGATATTAAAACTTGTGAGCATACAGCAAAGCGGACTTACCATCTACGTGTGTTTCTTTGAAGAGGATTCCGATTGGACTGGAAAATATGAAGGAAAGAATCCAGGCTGTGGCCACTAGACATTTCGCCCGGAACCCTGAAGGAGTGAAATTTCTTTGTGAGTAATCACATGCGAGTTTTTGAGAAAAAGAAAATTGACGATCCAAAGTATAGGAACATGCATGTATGTATATGCGGATGAACTCACAGCCTCCGGAAAAATTCATGGGATGTGCGATGGCGTCGTACCTGTCTATACTCAGGGCTACGAGGACGTATGTTGAGCTGTAGGTAACTACCGCCTGTAAAAACCGAATCCCGGTTGATCGTTGTAATAAAGTTAATCAACGCTTAGCTGATCGTAATAATTAACATCTCGGAAAGTTCTGAGTGACAGAAAATAATCATGATATATTAAGCTTTGATAATTAACCAAACTTTAAGGGTCAATCTTTGGCTGAAGCCCTAAGGCGAGAGCCCGTCGTTGACAGGTTTGAATATGCCAACATAGGGACGAAATAAATTGACCTTACTTTATTTATACCCGTTAGCTTTCTCGTCGTAAATGTTTGGGGTCTGGATCAGGCCTGATCTCTTAATATAATGGATAAAATATCCAATAACTCACGAAAATATATATTTTTATGACAAAGTGAATTCTAGGGATAGTGGATCCTACCGAGTGATATAGTCCGGCACCGGTTATGAAATCGCAGATTCTCAGGATTGTTATATCATCCTGTCACACCGACTTATCAGGCAGAATAAGTAACGAAAGAGTTACGAAAGAATAGATATATTATTACGAGTCGAACGCAACTTTTGTTCAACTTGTTATATTCGATTGGGTAATGAATGATTTCTTCGCGACTTATGTTATATCTCGTCCCAAACGAGCCTCGTGTTATCCATAGTTTGGCAAATTGAGTAAACAAAATATTGCCAGTAGGTGCGTGAAATCGAAGGACTGACTCTCGAGGATTTATATTGGGTAAACTCTGTCAGCTGTAAGAGTGAAGATATTTGCCACAAAAGGTAATATCGCCCGCTGTATGATCGAAAATCAAATAACAAAGGAAGACAGATTTTATAAAAAGCGGGAAAATGGTCGAAGAAAAAAAAACAAAAAATTTATACATACATATATATATCTGTCAAATATATTATAGGACGGTTCTAACTTTCATTCACGTTTATACGTTCTCTGGTATTAAGTCTTCTTATGTCAATTATTCACACCTTGACTAGACATTTTGTGACAATAATCTCTCGACACTATTTAATGGAATTTAAGTTCCGACCACTGTGAGGAAAATTATGTAAATTACTAGTACTAGGGTGCACGATACAGGCAAATGTTATTAGGAGAAGTTCCGGGTCTTAGTAGGTCAGATGCCTCGCAAACTTACCTGAGAATATTTGATGAGCTTGCAGGCAAGGTTTCCCGCCAGCCAGTCGACCGTGGAACGCCATACAATATCAGTACCGACGTTGATTAGACCCACGAGAAGATCTGAAATCAATATTAAGACTTCTTAAATATGAGCAAAGAGAAATGATGTATAGTATAATAAAGCAAACTTCATCTTATATCTTGGTTAGTTTTAATTGATTCCTCAAACTCTAATCTTCGGGTAAAAAATTATTGATAAAATCAACGCGATCTGCGCGCAGAGCAAGGCGGGCTGATATTTTTGAGTAATTACCTCCGACCCTTCAAATGAACCTATTTCAAACTCTTTTTCAACTACCTGTCAAAGCAATCACTGACCTTACTCATTGTGCAAGGACGTAACGTTCGGGTGATATTCATTTGCATTAAATTGTTTTCAAAGCAACATAATTATTGAACAAGTAATGGTGAAAAAAACTTATTAAGATTTCATGAATACCAATTTCACATTAGTCGATATTGAAGTGTTAATTCTTAATTATAAAGCAGTTCAATGTAAGCTCGTGATAATTGCCTGTATCTATATCCAATTAGTGCTAGAATTGATCCAATTATTCTTTCCCTTTTCGTTTTATCAAACGTTATATCTAAGCGTACGAAGTAGTCGACTTTTTGAGCTCTACGATGATAGAGAAGTTACATATTGGAAGTTAGGGTATTAGCGCGATCCTAAGCCGATAATCTTTTTGTTTAGTGTATGAAATGATGTAGTAAACGTTTTCGGGCAAAACGTCGAAAACATATAAATAAAATAATAATAACCACCACTTAACGACATCGCGATAGGATTTTTATATGCCTAAAGAAACGCGGCCATCTCTCGTGTATAGGAACGTATTGGCGCTTGGCGTTCGACGTCCCGACGCCACCGGACCCTGACGGATCCTGGCTAATGTGCTTTCCTTGTTTCGTGGAATCTTGGGTATAGATGTATAGACGATATCGATGATATCGACTGTTTCGCCGTATCCGCCACACACGATCGCGAAGTAAGGTCAAACATCTTTTTACTCTAATGCGAATACAGGAACATTTTGTACATGTATACGGGTAATATTCATGTGTACACGTGTATGTACGTATAAACGATAACTATTCGCCTCCTGCCAAGAAAACTATACGATTTTACCTTCTCGTCCTATACTATTGTCCCACCGAAATGTAAACCCCTCCTTTATTCGAACGTCCCGTATACGTACCTACGCTATTCGATCCGTGGCTAAGAGCTGTGTAAGTGCGATACTTGACGAGGATTTCATTTCCCGAATTCCACCTCGTACGTCGAATTCTAATTGGATTTATCCTCTTCCAGATTTTATGTCAGTACTCACAGCCGTGAATTGATCGTGAGCAATTAACTCACTTCGGGCTTAATCAACGGTTTCATTTTTAGATTTCACTGTGTTTTACAAAATAAAACTATTTCTAAGACTGGAAGTAAATTACTATGGGAATTCGAGAAGGCTATGGGTCGACTTGCAGGGTCACGAAGTCGGAGAAAATTCTAGTGGGAGTAGAGAAATCCACGTGGCTTACTAAGGGCGATTAAATTCGAACCTTGATCTTAGTGAAAATGTGAATTTTGTCTTAGATTTGCTGAAAACTTTGGTACAATAATTCTCTAGAATATCTGTGTGCGAGACCGTTAATAACGTCGACAACACCTCGGTACGAAGATATAATTCATGTCGCAAGAATCCGACCTCGATCCCATATAGTGAGAGTCTAAAAATGCGTGCAGCTTTTAAGCGAAGAGTTTTGTGGGAGCTGAAATACAGAAGAGGGTGACAAATGTACCCGCGGAATGTGATATCAGAATTCAAAAACTGAGCTATAACGCGATCCTTGCATAAATGGACAATCACGAACACGGATTCCACGCTGTTATTAAACCTATAACGTAGAACAGCTCGGAATAACAAGCTTTTAATTAACTACTAGGTAATAACAATATCGGATTCATTAGATTAGCGTCAGAAAATACTCTTACGATACTCCTGAATAAATCTGCAACGCGATATGAAATCGGAATTACAGTAACTATAGTCATAGGGGTCGTTGACGCCATAAGTTACAGCGGCAATAAAGACGTTGTATAATAATATTATCTCTTCATCGCGTTTCTTACCAGACTTCAATACCTGATTATACAAAAAACCAATTTCAGGTTCCGTCTGTTTAATTTGGGTGCAAAAAGAGAGAGACGCACTGGAGCCAGGAGTTAGTTTGAGGTTTACTTTGCAGAGAACTGGTGCGTTAATGAATAAGAATTGGTTCGAGTGTTACACAGCTTTCGTTTAACCTTAAACCTTGGGTTTAGGATTGGCTTGACCCTGATTTAGCTTTTACTACTGGAAGTTTATAAATGTTATTCTTGCTGTGAAATATAAGTTTAGTTTCAAAGTTTTTGCGAATTTGATTTAGACAAACCTAAGTCATACCCCGGGGTGACTTATGGTAGCTTAGCTCATTGATTCGGTAAGATTTTATACATTTTTTTCCTATCGATTGAATTTATTGACGACAAAAGGACCTTCATATGATCGTGAAAGTTTTATTAATCTCGCAGTACTAAATTTACAGGCTTATTTTGCCGGCTCATCTCTAAGAATAGTGTATCTCGTAGTAGGTACGTGAGTCGGAGAACTTTTACCCCATTCAAAATACATTCGAAATCAGTTATTTTTCTGCCGTAAAAAAGTCGAACGATGTTTCATCAATTTTCTGCACAGATAACTCAGGCCATAGTTTTTATAGATCGGTTATTGAATTTTATCAAAATCGGTTTAGGGGCTTCGAGAGGGGTGGGAGAATATGGATTTTCGCAGAATTATTGTTATCTCGTCAACCGTTTATACGATTTGAATGAAATTTTATGAACGGGTATTTTCCACGAATGTATATCGAGCTTTCCGTGCAAATATACCGCATAGCAAGAGATTCCTCCGATCAGAAGCATTCTGAGCTTTTGTATAAAATTGGAAACGAGAGTGAGAATATTACATTTTTTCCCGTCATAGAATCTGATTATTTGAGGAAATAATTAAAGCTGAAAATTTTTTCCCCGACAATAAATTCTGAGCTCACCCAACTTTTCGGGTTTTTGTTTTATTTTAATTTTTTTCACTGTTTTTCCTTCCTCATGATCCTTTTACACCTTGAAAAAAAAACGCGTAGAACCTTACCCACAAAAACACAGTAACCACAGCCGGGCCGCCCTTCGGGTTTTAGATCGTAGTTTTGGCCATATGCGTACGCTTTATGTCTTTCGAGAGAAAAGAGGGTCGAGTCGTATCGGCTGGTGAACCGAGGATAGCAGCCCACGGGGGCACTAAAACTTTCACCATCATGATATAACATTTGCCACTGGGGAGACGTGAGAGACTCTGAAGTATTAGCGGTAGTAGAAACGGTAACTATGACTCGAGTCACAGTTTTTCGTTGTCGCTGACAACTTTTTACACCCTCATAGTCGTAGCCTTTATCGTTGCTAATTTTTTCCGTCAAGTTGAACGCCCTCACGCTTTCGCACCTTTTCTTCCTTGGGATGCCTGCCGCTCGAATTATTTCTCACAAACGATCAAGGTGCACTTAATCTCACGGTTAAATTGAATTATAGAAGCTGATAGAAGGGGCGAAACACTGCAGGGGTTGAAAATTTTCATAATCGACTAAACTTACCAGCAATTGCCAGCTGCTTTATGAAATGGTTCATTCGAGACTTTCTACTTCTTGCAAGCAATAACGCTGCGAGAACTGCACCATTTCCGATCACTATCGCTAGGAATAGTATTCCCATAACCAGGAACTGCTCCTTCTGCAATCAAAGACGAAACGATCATCAGGGGAGTATCGATATCTTGGAAATGATTTTTTTCATCTCACTGATACATTTCGAAGGGATATTAATTCTACTCACAGTTGATTTCTTGTGCTTTGAGATACAATCACAAACTATTTGATGCGAGATTCTATTGCCTACGCCTTTAAATAGATTGAGGCTATCGAGAAAAAAAGTGGTAGCTGCTGGGTAGAAGTCGCATCGTTCATCGAAACTTTTTGAAATTCGGAAGAAATATTCAAAAATCATATTCATTCGGGGTAAACCAATAATGTATAGAGATACCTCAGTTTTCTTTTTTTCTTTGTGACCGCGTAACACGCGTCTTTTCCTGAACGTTAACGAAACATTATTTCGAAATAAAAAAAATGTCTCATCGACAAAATTTAGCTGATCGAATATCATGGCTTGCTTAAAAATTTGAAGCAATTTCGATGGACGCTGCATCTGCACTCTACGACAACCACTTTTTCACTGAGAAGGCAAAGATTCGATTCGTATTTAACTTTGAGTCGATGATTTTTTGGGTTCTCGTTTTTTTTTTCCTTTTTTTTTTTGCGGGGAAGAAAACTGTGTGGGTGATGTTTATGAAGACATGTTTATAACGTTATAGTAGAAGGGGTGAAATTGGATAATTAATTTATCACTTTGTTCGAAAGATATTTTGCCTAGTCAAGCAAGTCGAAAGTCAACATAACTTCAGAGCTCTTCAGAATTAGACAAGTGTGGTGTTGTTTGCGCAGTATCTAAGTTTGCCAACATGGTGACATTTTCGTCAGCAAAACGCCTCCTGAGAATCTTAGTTATACCAAGAATTCCGTCTTATTTGTTAAAGCTGATGCCGCATACTCCAGAAATCGTGATGAGACAAAATCGGTTTTATGAAGTGTCTGCAGCCACATTCAACCTTTGAAGCACGAGAATAGTACAGTAGTTTGCTTTTCTAATTGAAAACGTCTTATTGTTCAGATAAATGACTTTGTCATCGTTAATTAAATTCATATATTATTAATTAGACGAACTTTGGGTAAATCATTCTTCCTTTGAGAATATCCTACATATAACTACTAATTATGTGAGCTTTGTTCAACCGGCTATAGAAAAACGAATAGACGACATATATGTAGAGATATTTTTATAAATCCTTGAATTCTGTTACTACCGGTATATATGGCTCAAAATCACCAAGGTGGTAAATTCCATGTTTCAAATTTCTTAATAAATTTTTTCATATTTTTGTTCTGCAAACCAGTCCTAATCATTGATTAACTTATCTAGAATTGATATCCGAGCGGGGCAAGCTGGAAATTAATAATTACATGAATAAAATTGTTTCAACGAAAAACGATTCGTAAGGTATCGTCATTTCGGGAACGCTTAAAAAAGTTGTAATTACTTTTAAATAAATACGGAAAATAATTCGTTTGATATACTAGATATGTTGCTAAGATATGTCCGCAATAGTTAAAAATGCTAAACATGTCAATTACTCGGTAATTTTTAAGTTTTTTGAAAAAAAAAACTTTGAAAAAAAACTTTGAAAAAAAAACTTTTTTTTCACATAATTACACACACTTAAATTAGTATTAGTAATTTATCATATAACGTTTATAACGTAGATTATCTTCATCAGCTTGTTTTGATTTTTTTTGAGAAATTGTCTCATTCTCCATTATTTTTATAAAATTAGACTGAAAGCAAAATAAATGTTTGAAAATAATGCTTTTACATACGTGAAACTATAAAAAACGATATAATCATCATTCCAGGAACATAATCATCATTCCGGGAACGCACGTCATGTCCGGGAACGTTCCCGGAATGACCGTTCCCGGAATGACGTTTCTACATAAAAATCCGTATTAAATAAATATTTACCACTGAAACGAAATTTTTGGAGGGTAATATAAAAAAAGGTTACATTAGTCTTTAAGAAATATTCTATCAAAAGTCATTTACTTATTTTTTTCTTACAATTATTGACGTTCCCGGAATGACGCTGAATTGATGTACGGTGCCAAATTTTCGAACAAACCTGTGCTTACCTTCTAAAATTTTCACATTTCAATGAAAAACACACAGGTGATCCGTTTGAACTTGAGTGTTTTATATAATTACCCGGTAGCGCTATCTGTCGCGTTTTCCTGAAAATTGATATTTAAAAAAACACCATGCGTTCCCGGAATGACGCACAAATTGTGGGACAAACTTTGAATTAAATTTTCAGAAAAAATAATATTGTATAGATTAGGAAACTTATAAATATCATTTTATACTAAAATGAACTAAGTTAACAAGTACCTTTGAGGTAATCAAAAAATTATTTATTAGGATTTTTAGCTGTTGTTATCGGCGGATTGGTACTTGGGGACGCGTTCCCGGAATGATTTTTCGGGGGTATTTCATGAAAAAAAATGTATTCAATGAATAAATTTAAAAAAATCTTTTTGATGTATTGCTTAAACGAGTTGATGTGAATAATTTTTAGTACATTATTTTAATTAGAATGAATAGATTCAATGATTTAAATCACTGGGACACGAATTTACCACCTTGGTGATTTTGAGCCATATACATATATCGGCAAATTTATTCGTCGTTTTATTTTATTTTTTTATTTCTTTCGGAATTTTAAACTTGAATTTATCTCGAAAAATTCTTGAAGAAAATTTGCATTCAAGTTTGACACAATGGTAAAACCTGAAAGAATTGATGACTGAGAATAGTCTGATAATAGATAATTGGACACCTCGCATTTCTGTTTTTAAAAGAAACGCGAGATTCTTTCCATTTCTATAATAGAAACGAGGCGTGTTCCATTCTAAGATAAAAAATAAGCTGTATTTGAAACGTTAGTCTTGTGACTTTGGCCACATTAGGAAGACGGATACGACGGGTCATCAGCACGCGGAAGAGTATACTGGTTAAAGAACTTATTGTTAGTCTAATTAAGCCTTCGTCGAGTCAAGGCGAGGCTGTAGTTTCATACTTCGACATCTTCTAACTCCTAACTCCTAACTTCTAACTTCTAACGATGTCGAATAGGCTTTGATTCACGAAACACTTCGACACACATCTTGAACAAGAAATCGCCCCTTGTTGATCAACGATTAACTGTATCTATAGATGGAATTACAGCCGAATACCGGTGCTTGATCAATCCTTTCTACAGATATATATAATTACTGGATAAATCCGGACGGTATTTTCAGCCAGGTACATCGTTATCACGGTTAACAATTCGGGAGATTATTTTTGTGCCTGAATTGAATTTATCCGTAAAGCATAGAATCCGTTTTTGTTAGTACGTGATGTCTGGAAAGCTTCTCTCATTCTCTCCTCCAAAATTACGCTTCAGCACAATCCGCTTAAAGCTATCACACAGTTATTCTCGCGACAATCCTATTCATTATTTTCGTACTTTATTCAAACATTATCAAGGCTGTTGCTGCTTCTGTTAATTCAAAACAACATATCGCGCAAAAAAAAATATTCGAATTTTTGAAAAAACTGCACGACAATGAACCAGACTATATTCAAAATGCGTAGAAATTTTGTTTTCCTGTTAACCTACAGTGTACTTTTCTCTGTGTGTAAATGAGATACGAAATATACATAATATCTTCCCGACAAAAAATTTGTAATCAAAAAAATCAAAACTACAGAGAAGACTGAACGGCTAGATGCAACAAGGAATGCAAAATCACCCTTATCTTATATGTGGCTT
This sequence comes from Rhogogaster chlorosoma, assembly GCA_944452935.1. NCBI lineage: Eukaryota > Metazoa > Arthropoda > Insecta > Hymenoptera > Tenthredinidae > Rhogogaster > Rhogogaster chlorosoma. The sequence goes on along the minus strand of OX101801.1, from coordinate 19,141,772 downwards.
AGGTGTGTAAAACGCGCATCAAACAAGACCGATTTGTTGGCAGCCTCTGCACTATCGTAAATTCTAAGAAAATTGTTTATGCAATCTAAAAACAAGCGTGATGCTGGATGGACAGACGAATGGAGAACAGCACTCCGCGATTATACGTGCAGGTCTTGAAGTTTGAATCTGCCTTTATGAGTTTAGGTACAAAATAAAGGCGGGTTGCAATTAACTTGCAGAATTTTATAACGTGTCTGCTTTCGATCCAGCTAAAGGATTGCGAAATTCTTTCAAGAAGTGGCGATTTTCGTGACAAATTTAGCGTGCTACTTATACGCGTTAGTAGATACACGTGAATGATCTAAATAAATCTGAAACATCACTTGCCTCGTAAAAATAGTAGATGTCCAGCCCATCTTCCGGTTGCGTAAGGTTAAGGATGGACACGTTCGGGGTCACGTTCATTGCCGATGAGCTAGCGCTGCCTCCGGTAGAGAAAGCCCCGTTCTTTGCCGATGAGTTTAGGTTGTCTCGTAGCCATTCCGGCTCTTCCATATTTGGGCCACTCAGAAAGGCTCTGGGGCATTTCACGTCATGATTAAACTTGCCTAACTATTGATCAAAGAGGAATAGAGAAGAACATGAGTCGAGCCGACGACGGACTTCTTCCGCTGATTAGACCAACAATCTGTAATCATAAGACGAGTGGTTTGTTAGATGTCGGGATTCATGGAGTTCATTGACAAGATATATTTCGAGGTTTACTTTTTGAGGAGATGCGTAGATTCGTGAAACGCAATTCCGAGAATTTGATGTATAAAAAACGTATTACACGCATTGAATAACGTTCACAATCGTCTTTGTAAAAAAGAAGGATATTAATACGTGCAACAGGAGGAGCAGGAAATTGTTTATTTTTATTAGATCGAAGGAAAGAATCCAGCCCATCGTTCATCCGTCGTTTATAAGAAAAGCTGTGGCTGCAGTATTGCGGAGGAATACGTTAATCTTTTTATCTCAAGTATCAGGATTCAACAGGATTTATTCCCGCGCTGTCTTTGACTCGAGTTATTTATTCGATAGACCAAACCTAAGTTTCCTGACTCTTTTTTTTTTATTTCATTTCTTCTATCTAGGGTCTACTCTTAATTTCGTGGTCCATCGCCCCGCCTATAGCGTCTGTACCCTATATATTTTCATCTGATAAACGGTCGTTCACATAATATTAGCCCCTTCATAGAATACTTCGTAAGAACGATAAATTTCTCGCTATTATACTTTCAGTTTCATTTTTCCGACTTACTTTACGTTTTTCTAAATCATTCTTCTAATTTGAAGTAGCGGATTCCAACGGGTTCTTTCTTTTTTCTCTTTGCATTGGAAGTTTACAATTGCGATGAAAAATCGTGAAAACGTTGATATTTACGACTCCGAGTTGATCCACGGTCATATGTGAGTGTTAAGTTAACTCTATTAAGGTTTAAGTTTCCTGGGAAAAAAATGTCACGCGAAAAGCGCGTAGTCCTTGAAACTCCGAGATCTATGGCCATGCGGTATTTCGCGCGGGGGTTCCAAATCTTATACGTCAGTTAATCCTCGAAGGAAAAAAACTTTTAAGGATAAATCAAAAGTTTCTTTTACGAAGTGAGTACGCAAAAGGGTTTTTTTTTTTTTTTTTACTATTTTCCTCTGACAAATCTTCCATTAGAGAAAATGGGTACTAAGTGAAGCTTTCTAGCTAGGCTAAGGCTATATTACACCCACGATCTTATATCCATAATCATACATCTATATACGCTGCAGAGCTCTATAAATTCTTGTTACATACGATTCCGAGGATCCGGGAAATTTCCTGGCTACACCTCTGCACGGTTTGTTTATTCAGGTTCAGGGGCGTCCTGTATCCACCCTTAAGCTCACCCAGTTCAATCTCTCATTAGCATGCACAAGAGTTTGCGAATCCCTTCGTACACAGAAATGTGTATTTGTATAAATATTGCTCGGACTATTATGTCAGGGTGACAAGGCTTGCGAATGCCATCATTGTTAATAATGCCGATTGATTTGTCTGTCTCGTTAACGCTTCACGATCAACGTTCAATATTTGACTTCATCGTGTCACGCTGACAATAAGCACAAGCGTAAATTTGTCGGATTGATACGTGGGACGGAAGATCCCGAGGTAAATTTATGTGTCTAGTTTACATATTACAGTCCCTCGCCAGTTTTAAATCTGTGAGTATGAAATCTGTCTCACTAAATTAAAAGCCTCTGATTGTTTCATAAAAAGCTTCGAGACGTGGGGCGAGGGTTTGACTAAGTCTATGTAATATAAAGTGACAAGAAAATAATGTAGTACGACAGACAAATCTGTCTGCGGTTTTAACCACGGGGGCGGACATGACTGAATACAATACATGTGTGTGTGTATGTTTCTTTTTCTATGTACTTAAGATTCACAAAAAAATTGACATATTTTTCAACACCGTAAAATAAGACTCCCACTATCACTGTCAGTGTCTTCCACTATTTTAATATATCGGAGCCGATTTTTCTCATCTGCGATCCGCAAACATGTCACAATAAAAGACTTGATGTTAACTCTTCCGACTGTTGTTATACAATTGAACAAAGAGCTCGCAAAAAATATCTTCATTCATTTAGTATCTACCATAGAGTCAGCGATGCAAATTTATCCTCTCGCCAATGTGTGGTATAATTAAATCAGCGAGTTATAGTGCAAACTGGCATCCCTTGTGTCTAGATTACAATTAGAGAATTACTCTGATGCCTGGATTGTTGATAAAAAAAATCGTGCATTAATTGCGAGAGTACAGATAGTGGCATTGCAATAACGCGGTATATTCTACGTCCTGATAATTATATCAATTGAGTTAAATACGGGAGTAATTTGATGTAGAGAAGAAACACGAGACACGAGTTTATATTTCAAATGATATCTTCCAGGTCGTAAGTAAGTGGCCTGTGAAAACTAACGAAGCGTGAGAAACGGAAGACCCAAGGCGGTATGGCCTGTCTTTTTCTTTCTTAGTTCTGCAAATCTCTCTGCCCTTCTACCCGACCTTTAACCTTTCTCCGGGGGATTCCAATCTGTGTAAGTCTCGCAGATTAGCTCGGTGATATCGTGGTTAAATTATGTAAAAAGAACAGCGAGAAGCGAGCTTCTTGAAAGGAATGAATAATCAGTTCATGGAAGTAATAGAAAGCGAAAATTGGAATGGATGACACAATTTGCGAATTAAAAAGGAGATATCAGTTACCATAATAATTACTGATATGAACAAAACTGTAAAGAATTTGGTGGCATTAATTTTCCAGTTTGGAAGAATCCGCGAATTTTTCTTCAGGCTAGAAAATGGCCACAAAAATCACGCTTGAGGGTCTCGGAATTTTTCATATCCAAGGTATGTTCAGAAGCAAAACGATACGTCTGAGGCTTCAAAATGATGTCGTCTGTAGGGTCTGAGCCAAAACATGATTATCTCACAACGGATTTGAAGAAATGTTCTTTTTCTACTACCTACGTGACTATGGTTCATATCATCACTAACCTTATGTCAGAAATATGGGTATTACGAGAAAATTGAATTGCGGTGTGCGAGGGCAAACGTGCGGTAGTAAAGGGCTGAAAATAAACCCAGAGTTGTGCGATACGTTACAATTTCGGAAGTGTCTGAATGAATAGGCAGGTGCCTACGGCAGCCAGTGATCAATCTCTCGAAATTTCGTACCTATAGCATAGAGACGAAAAACTTCGTAATTCTATCAACAGTCCGCCTAATGTGAAGGTTTCTGGAAACGGCATGGTGAATGAGGAGCGACGATAAACCAAACAGCCAATTATCGATGAACATTAGGACTTAAAGTGTTAATCGAATAATTGGATCTGATATGAATATAAAAATGAAGTTAGGAGGAGACGGAAACGTAAGCTTCCATCAAAATTGAATAAAAAATGTTTCACCGATGGCATAAATCCTGGCCAGTACCTACATTATTCGAGGATTTAGCTAAAGCTTTTCCCTAAAAGTTATGCTCTCCATTCGAAAGACGAATCGAGACTTTTAAGGGCGAAGATTGGTTGGAAAATTTCCGTAGAAATCTTGCTTACGAAACCCTGAGATAAATGCATAGTCGAGTCAGAGATAATGTATACTAACCTACGCGGTTGGGTGTAAACTGCAGTTTAATGTCTAATGCAGGAAATACAAGTTTACGTTAGTCCAGAATTGCTGAGTCCGTAAAAGCCGGATTATAAAGATCTTTTATATCCGGGTTTTAAAGATCTTTGACTCAAGAGCACCGTGACCAAGTTTAGCAATTTTTGTGCCAGGGTGGTGCAGGGATGAGAGCTTTTGCATTCTTTAGGGCCAAGGCGTCGCCAGACGCCTTTAACTTTCCCGGATAACTTCGATACTTGAGTCAGGGGTTGAATCAAGATGAAGGTTGATTTGGCCGGTGATATTTTTAGCGAAGCTAAGTTATGTGAAGGGAATTGAATTCCGAATGGGGACAAGATTCCAGTCTTGTCGTACCGGCACCCGATGGGCAAAGAGCTAGCAGCCTTCGAAGGCGCGAGATTAACACTCTGCCGTTTCTCCTAATTCTTTAATTAAATTTTACTTTCCTAAGGTTCAACCCCGAGAAAGTCACCGGGCGCTGGGCGCCGGGTGCCCTCGATGGCAAGGGAAAGCAACTCTAACGCTCGTTTAAATTGCCAGTGTGTGTAGAAATATATTTTGGTATGGGTATGAGGTAGGTATATATATACCGAGTGGCTTTCTAGCGTACATTGTTTGTTTTCCATCTCTGCAAGCGTACTTACTGTCCGACTGCAAGTGCTGCACTTATTTTCAACACTGTGAAAATAGAATCGATATTTTTTTAGTTAAGTACACGCTGCTGGTTTTTCGTTCGTTGTTACTAGCTAGGTGCTTTCAAGAGTTCAGTAAATTGAAGGATGCAGACAGTGACTAATTCGAGCTGCATTCCAATCTTATTTTTCCTCACTTTCAAAAGCCTTGGCCAAGTTACAAGAAACAAGAAGAACGAAACAAAGTAGAAGAAGCAGAAGAAGCAGAAGAATAAGAATATGATGAAGAAGATGGGACGGCTGATGGCATTTAAATGCGAAAGAGCGTTAATTTTTCTTGATTTTTATCACTCGTTTGCTCCAAGCATCAGCCTCCGCAGTCTACGCAGTCTTTAATGCGAAACAGAAGAGTACGTTAGCTTAATGTGGATTCCCGCATGGATTCGCAACGTCTGTTTATAAGTACAGCTTCTAACGATCCTGCAGTATGCAAATATCCGCTATGAATTACAGGCATCACTTGGAACAATCCTGAAGCTATAAGCTCAGCAAATATCTTCATATTCGTATAAGTCACCTTGAAGTTTCAGAAAAGATTATAAATAAATTTGAAAATCGTTCAATTCGTACTAAACGCCGTCTGTAACCTCTTGGGGGTAATTAATGGCGCTTTTATCTACTATATATACGTTTCGTAGTAGATTCAACTATACTTTATTATGATTATTTTATGAGAGGTTCTCTGGAACTTTTCCCACTTTAACGCTAATTGAGTATCCACGTTTGTTTTTAGGATCTAATTTTCACTGGAGTCAAGTCCTTCCGCCAGATTTATTCGACATTCTATCATTATTTCTGGGTAGGAATTTCACTCGATTCATATACCTTTCGTCGAAACGGAATTCATTTCGTTTCCGTCCATCATCCCGGCATGATTAATCTTAATATTATTTAGATTCCGAAGATTAATATCAAATTTTCTTTCACAGGGATGTTGAATTTTATCTCGTTATCATCAATTTAAGAACATCGTATGGTAGCTAAATCTCGTTAACTAGATAGAATATTCTACAAATATCCTCAGCTTCCTATAAATGTCTCTCGGTCATCACTGACATGTAATTAATAATTAGTAATTAGAGGGCGAGATTTACTTCGGGAGTAATCAATGCGGGTTGGTGTTCGACGAATCCTCGTCACATCTGTCTGCTGATACTTAAAAATTTTCAATTAATTTACCCTCTCATAAGTCTTCAGCAGGAAAATTAGTTCATTCAGCATTACGCTCCACTATCTCCAACCTCATGCATTATAGTGTATAGATAAATAAAGCTTACAACTTTTTGACGCCTCTGACAGCTTTTATTTATCTCGTATAAACGTCATTTCAGATGTCTGTTGCACTTTACGATATAATTAGCTTCCAGATGTTGGATACTCGACTTCCTTGCAGATAAATGAGATGCTGCACTGGCATGCTCACAGGGGAAATTAAATGGAAATCCGTCCAGCAGATTTTCGTTCGCTGAAATCATTCGACGTCATCAATTTGATATTTTTTATTTAATAAGACCGACGAATCTTGGCCATATCGCGGTTATCCTATATCTCCCGTGTATGTGACACGGCGACAAAAACGCGAGAAGAAAGTTATCTGGAGAGGTGGAAATGCCCGGGTTCCTACCAGTCAACCGATACGAAATGCTGTGTTCTTTCTGTCTTGCTGTACCACCGAAATGATGACGTATATCTGATATCACCCGTGATCAACGGACAAACTGCTTTCGTGCTCGGAATCCGTTCATGGATTCTGCCTGCAAATATACGGAGGCTGAAAGAATCGGAACTCTGATCCCCGGAGGGTGAACTCTGGAAAGATATATGGTGACATTTATCTGAGAGAGCGGCAGAAATTAGTTAGACTTAACCGGAAAATTGAAATCCCCAAATTGTTACAAATTTGCGAGACAGTTTTATCAGATATCGAAATTTCTCCACACCTGATCTTATATTAAAAACTACGGGGCTGTCTAGACTCTGAATTTTCCGACTTTCTTACCGATTCGTTCTATTCCATGATAATTAATTATAGGTTCAATAGTAGTGAGTGCAGGATGTAGCGTATTGCGATATGTTTAAACCCTTCGTGTATGATGAAGTTTCAGTCTCGAAATTCTCTCCCATGCGCGAATACGTATTTTCTGATAATAATTAATTAATATAGAAGCCAACAGAATTTCAAATGCTTCATTATGCTCTGATGCCGAGATAATGGCTGAACTTCTACATCAAACGACGAAGTTTGCTGGGTGTCTAAAGTTACCAATTTCCATGTGGACCATGTGATTTAACAAAACGTAGTCGATGAAAATTTCTGAAATTATTTCTTTGAATTATTTATTAGGATTGTTCCATCAATTATTTGACCTGGATTGTAAATGGTGTATATATATTTCATGCAAATCTCTAAATCGAATCTAAACAGTCAATATAGACGTTAATATGAATAGCAAATTAATTTTCCGCTGTTTATTTCCTGAACAAATATCCATTCGATCAGCTGATTCGATTCCTTTCGAAAATGCAGCCACCGTTGTTGAATTTAATATTGATGATGACGCGGAAATACGTTTGTAGATTGTAAAAATTCTAGCCACGTGGTCAGTGATGATATTGGCAATGCATCGAGTCACGTGTAAAATATAAACTCATACTGATGTGTTTAAAAGCGCCTCTAACCACGCGGGCAATTGATCCCATCAGAACGTATTAAATATATTCGATAGTGCACTTATCCGTTGATTGGATAGTGAGCTTCGCCATCTATTTCGAATTGCTGTTCTTTCAATTTGCCTTAATCGAATGATAGCGGGTATTACGCGCAATGCAGAATAGACCCATAGGAATAACAGTTAGAGAAATTAAACAGCTGCGTAAAAGCCGTGTTCGAACTAAATTTATGGCCCATACACGTTTCCAGATTATTTCTAGAACAGATTGCGAAACTGCTTGAATTATTGCTGAATTTTCTGGTTAAATATTCGCATAACTGATGTGGAGGAAAAGCTTTTTATATCAAAGATGAAAGAAGAAAAACAAACAAAAAATAAATAAAAACGTATTTCAGGGTATAATTTCATTATTGTTGTAGCAGAGTTGCGTTTATCAAAAATTGAACGTATCGTTGTATAATTGTATCGACAATTTCAAGGTACATGGGTTATTATCGAGGATTGACATTTTTGGAATTCAATCGTGTAGTTATCAATTCTTTCTTTTTCTTTTTCTCATGAGTTTAAGTGAGCTGTAGGTAAAGTATGACGTTATTTATCCTTGGGATTTGGTTCATAAAACATCGCGTTTATTGTTATTTTCTTTTTTACAAATTCAAACAAACATCTATACACTTACGCATTTCATACAATTGCTTTACTTTTTCACGGTTAAAACGTTGACGCTGACGTTAACACGGTACGTTTTTCTACTTAAGTAATTGCCAGCTTGCAACGAATTGGTCTGGCGCAGTGGAGCAAAAGAAAAGAAATGGAAGAAAAACGACTATTTATATCTTTTTACATGCATCTTGATTTTGACAAACGATCGCCTTAGGAAAATAAAAACCGATGTATCGATACATTTCAACGGCTTGAGAATCGTTATTCCCTAATGACTGCAGTTATTCTAGAAAAATTTTGCCATCCAACTATTGGGTTTAATTATTGAGAACTGGATGATTCCATATACCTGGGAATGCATTACGTAATTGCATAAAAGTTGGAAATTATGGTACGAGACGAAGCACATATCTATATCCGGTCAGTTAATGCCTCGTGATTAAAAAAGCTTTTATGTAGGAGGTATTGTTCCTCACATTTGCGATTCGCAGAACTGGGAGCATTTCCATTTTTGTAGAAAATCGCCGTGATCCGTAAGGCATATAATACGTATATACATATATACTTACCTACCTCTCGGCTAATTTCGCGGAAATGTGAATATAAAAGCTTTTTGGCTAAGAGAACGGGAAATGACACAAGATACAGGTACCTATGTATATTATGTACCTACATAGATATTCGCGCGAGTGGATGGTTCGTTCAGGAAAAATGAGCAGTACGATTCGCGAAAGTACTAAATATTCTAAATACTCAACCAGCTGTATATAACTCCGTGTTTTAAAAATGACTTGTCAAGTTTTACGGCGAGTCATACGGGGTGAGTTTTGAGAATAAATAATGGTACATTTCGTGGTAAATTACCCCTAACTTATTATCACTATCATTTGAAGGAACGTTTCCTACTTCGTTTTCCATTAGCACAAGAAAAGTGTTTATGAAATAAGAAGAAAAGGGAACAGAAAAATTTCTATGTGGCAAAAAGCTGTCCTACCGCATAGTGCATATCGACATTATACCGTGCTAAAGACCTTTCGCATTAACGTCGCTTGTGAAATGAATTATGAAAATGATTCTTGAAGATTGTGACACGCGCTTATATGTATACTTATTCAACATATTATCGCGTGCAGGCTTAGCTCAGCTCTATCACGTCTAGCGTTGCAATTGCCTCGAGGATTAATTACTCGCCAGAGGAAATGCTCAATTCTCAGAGCATTACCTCTACTCCTTCAACAGGTTGAGGTAAGCGAAGCACAGGATCGAGGACTTCGTGCCAACATTAAGAAGGATGTTTAAGCTCGTCTTACTCCTCAAGTTTTCCCTCGGAACTTATTGTTAGTTCGAGTTGGTTCTTCTGTCTTGCCTTCCGTTGGTTTTACAACTTTCCAGCGTCGACATTCTTTACCTCCTCGTCCTAGTTCTCTGCCTCTATAATACTTCCTCTCTTTCTCTTTCCCTCGTTATCTCATTCTTTTTCTCGGTCTACCTCGTGGGCGCCTACGATTCGGTTTACGATGCTATTTCCGTGGCTTGAAAAATTGTTGACAAAAACTTGCTGGCGGGGGCCAAATATTAGAGAACAGCTCACCGTCACTACATATCCCGTTTTTTTCTCACGGTTTATATTTGGACGATCATTCGAACGTGGAAAACTTTATTCACACGAAATATATAAACAATATTTCGCATTATCTTTTCTTATCTCCTCTTTGAATCAAATTTTCAATGTCAAACGCAATTTAGTTTTGGTTTACAGCCAAATCATTTCAACAGATATATTACGATTCAAAGGAAATATCGAAACCCTGTCGCTCCGGGGGTTCGATCTTCATTGAGCCGATGTCCGTACAGAAAAAGTCATTCGCATTCTGTCATGCCATCGAGTTAAATAATCGTCAAATTTTCTACTAAAATCTAATTGTAAAAGTTTGTAAAAGGATTTCGAATCAACGAATAAAACAGCGTGTTCTGCTATCTCAGTATTTGTCTTTCTTACGGGATAAGACATCCCTATCTCGTTCAGCAAACATGTTGAGTTGTTGACCCATCGATGTGTCCGACCTTTCGATAGGCGTTGAACCATTGACCCCCCAAAGATTTGTAGTTATTTTTATTTTTCTCCCAATGTGTTTCATCTCGATTTATCGCAAACCTTGGAGAAACTGTGTCACCGAAATAATATATGTGAAAAATAACTCAGCCGGCTGTAGATATCGAGAGAATTTAATGAAATTGTAGTAATATCATTGAAATTTCATCGTCGAGGTCAATAATCTATCTTGACATTTATTTCTTTATTAAAATTGGGCCAACTCATATCGCGGTTTCGGTTTTTACATTTAGTGCGTCATATGTTCTTCGGTAGTGTCAATCGTTTCGTTAGCCTTATAATTGGATAACTAATACCAACGGTCTGCTAATTATATCTCGATAAATATAACTTCTTTTTTAATGTCTGACACGAAGATGTCGAAAAACAAGATCATCTCACGAATCGGTGTTCAGACCACGTGGCTAATATTCGACGCTATATCTACGGGCTATATTTTATAACGTTCTATCACATGTCAAAACGGTCTGCTAGCCTCTAGCGTGGAGACTTTTCACTCACCAATATATATCCGAGTCAGTCATAAAAATAGGTAACAACATATATTTTTGCTAAATATCTTCTATGGTTTAGATACGTCCGAAAAATCTTTAACTTCGCGAACTATACACGTGTGAATATTCATGCGAATATTCTTATCGCACTTTCTAGTATATGTGCGGTGATATAAAATTCGCAATTTGTCAAAGTGGAGGTATAATTTATGTCAACGAATGAAAATCTGGATTTTATGAAGGTATTTGCGCATAGTAGTCTTGAACGTAGACGGCCATGTTCATTCTCTTCTACACAATGAATTTTTATGATTTGTTTCATTGTTCGCAGGTTTATATAGGTCCGCATCAAATATGTTCACATCGAGAACTTGAATGAAAAAGAAGTTGACACGATGTTTTCTGGGTATAAAAAAGAAAAGAAACTTTTCAAGCCAGTTAAAAGGTACAGAAAGAAGAATAGCGATAAGTTTTAATGAGCACAGGAATTTATAAGCGACTGTAATAAGACAAAGGACCGAAATAATGTCCGATGATTTTTTATCCGATTTACAGTGTCGCCAGAAGCAGCTTCCTGTACCTTGTTAAATAAATATATACTGCGAGCTGTATTTAACGGTGAAACACAGCGATCTGTCTTCTGTTCAATTTTTGAGCCCTCCTATTATTTTTAATTCCATTTTCTCACCGGGGTCTTAATGACGCGGTCGAAACGCGGCGAAAGCACACATATGCCTCTCCGGTAATAAACGGGATGCAGCTTGATAAATTGCGGTAAGCTTCTGTACGCCCACTCTTCAGGGAACATTTTCGGCAGAGCTAAAGTTGGGCGTCAGCGAGGAGCACTTTCTTTGAAATCCTTTTTTATCAATTTTTTGTTCTTCTTTTCAGTTTTCGGTCAACCGTTCATCCGACAAAGCAGAAGCCTTCTTTCTAGGAGAACGAGAGGATGTTATATATGTATATCTTCATACGGCTTTAATATACGATAATTTCATATAAATCTTCGTCTATCTTTCAGATTATTCTTTAAATTACCTTCGCTCAAGCAGGGAAGACAATTTTCAACAGATTTGTTCTTTGGAAATAATATGATGTGGGTTGCGCCAGAATATGGAATAATTAATACTTCATGAAAATGTCGACATAGATGTATGCTCGTACCAATAATTTAGCATATCAATCATTGAAAACTAATATCCAGCCTCTGACTGATGAGAATTCAATCGAATCCATAATAATATGGCGATAAGCCATTAGCTCTATACTCATTAGCTAGTCGACGTAATATGTTTCCTCACATGTGGAGAACGAACTCAGAACGCATTATCGAACCAAGCGACAATTACGATATTGATTACACGTACGTTTGACCCGAGGTGGACTACGAGTAGTTTCTGAAATCCTGACACAGAAGCTTCACATCCCTGTATACTCAATTTATAAAACTGCACTTATATAGTATCTCGCACAGTATCTCGTCCATACATAGGTATGCATATGGCAAGGTGCGAAAATGATGGAGTGTTCCATTCAGACCATATAAAATCTACGACCTTTTATACGTTTTGGTTTAGGTATGTGACCAAGAAAACTTTATCCCAGCTGTATTATTCTCTGTGACAAGTCTATTCTGCCATAGAAAGAAGCAAATGTATTTTCTAGAAGAGGAATATGGAAGAAGTCTGTACCAAAAATTCCGTGCCATGGTTTGTGAAAAAACCAAGAAGCCCTACGGCTAAATTAAATTTCTCACGGTTCAACTTTCCCGTAAATATTCCCTAGAGATTTGAAGAATTCCAGCACTCCGGTCCCGTTTCCTCGAGGAGGAGAGAAGGGGAGCTTAAAGATAGGACCAACGGACAATCAATCCCTAATCTAGGTAGCAGCTTGATAATTAAGCTCCACGCTATCTCGTAAATGTTTACACAATTACAGTCACAGGGTACGCGTTCGTCCATATGCCTGTGCCTATTTGCTGTCAAATTTACGGAGGGATGTTTTGTCGGCCATTGTGTAAAGGCGCGTCCGTCCATGTGTCTGTCTGTATCTTATCCGTATATGGACCCTTGGTATACCCAGCTGGCAACAAGCTAGTCGGATCAAGTCCCGAAAATAGGTACATACACATATCTGTGCAGATGAGTGTTCCTCGCGTACCATATCATGGCGTTGGTAAAGGGGAGAGAAGGCAAGGGACTTTGCCCCACAATACAACAATATCTTTATCGTCTCGAGCAAACTTTCTCTCGATAGACTTTTCGAAGAAACTAAATAACCGTGCGCATATACACATACGATAGCACATACGCGCATGTATTCGGTTCGTTTTTCCATCGACGAAGACCCGACTTGGAGATACTTGCGTGTCATCTTTTTTGCCAGTGATCGTTATTGCCGTAGTTTTGCACGTACCGATTCCACCTTGGTATCAGAGCTTGCGGGGAAAAGTCAAGTTGAAAAAAAGGTATTGGAATATAAAAGCAAGAGAGAGAGAGAGAGAAGAAGAACTTATGTATAGGTATGTGTAAAAAATGCTGAAACGACTAACAAGCTGAGTGCGAACTTTGGGCAATCCTGTGAGAACGTTGGCTCGTTCGAACCTGTTGCGAATATCGATGAGAGTGTCGAAAAATGTCTCCTTTTTTTACCCCGCGAAGCTGAAGTGGCCGAAAGTGTGGGCGAGAAAACCCTGTGCGCAATGTGAACTGCGGCGAGTTATTGAGACGCAAAGGGGGCAGACTGAACCGAGTGATAGGAAAAGCCTTTTTAGGAACAAGAGATTTCTCGAGGTGAGGTCAGCGGCGTTCCTCACGGCTTTTGTTGGACTGAATTTTCAGAGCTTAGGCCGAAAGCTTGGGTTGAACTGATTTAGTGGAAGTATCAGAGCTAAGGGATGCGAGGTAGCAGCATCCGAGAAAATATATCTACTATCTAAATTTTCCCTGTATATCGCCACTTTATACTCGGGACTAAAGCTTCGAAGATTTGTAAAAAATTTATGCTTATCACCGATCCACTAGCATGAAAAGCTCCGAGTCAAGTGGTCTGTTAACTCGACAAAGCTAATACGGCCTACACAGTTTCATATTATGATATAATACGCCCACGTAGGTTTCATAAGCTTAAAACCATGTTCATTTAGACTCGGGTTTTCATTCACGATATAATTCCCCTTTGATGATCAGATTTCAATAGATGTTCCAAACTCGTAGGTATTGAAGAAATTTCAATTGAAAAACATTTCACCTGAAATTGGCAAATTTGACAACGGCATTTCGTTTGATCACGGCAACCTACTCAATTCGTCAGGACCGAAAAATTGGTAATGCAGTCAAGGGAAGCCCGCAGAAAGTAATAAACCCATGTTTTCGCTGAGTTATTAGATGGAAAGAAATCATAGCGAAAGAAGCTGCGGGTGCTGCGAAAAATATTGGCGAATTCAGGGGATCGGTTAGCGAGGAATCGTCCGTGCATGGTCGTAGGCGTATGAATATGGAGAAGGCGCTGCTCGGTTCCCGTCAAATATGTTAGCAGACCGTGAATATCGCGGATATGGGGTGTTTAAAGGCGGATTATAAAAGAGCTGAATCAACGAAATGGTTTCGATTCATTCCAGATCGGATCACGCCTTGAATTGCGAATTTATAGAGACAATAGCCGGGCGTTTTCCGCAAGCAGTTTACGTACTTCGTTATCGTACCATTTCCGAATTCCGCAAGGCTTTGGGTGCTAGTGCTGGTCAGGAAGAGGATATCTTCGTTGCAAAAGCTGCTCAAGCTTCCAGAGGAGGCTAAGGCCGCTTCTTGATAATCCAGACCGCGGATCCTTGCTTCCGAAGGATCAGTGTAACGCGAAAGATCAAAGTGAGGAAGTTGATGGATTTTATGAATATCTGAAGACGTTGGGAGAGCCTTAATTAATATACGCGATATTCGAGTGGGATTCGTATCATATTTACGACATTTTCTCGCTCACGAAAGAGTCGGGATGGCGCCGTTGAAAGTGAAAGAGCAACTGTTTATAGATATTTCTTTCACATCGTGATTCAGAAAGAGAGAGAAGGTATTTCTTCAAATTTTACTACCTATATAAGCATTTTTACTGCTTCTTATACTCGTGACGTAACTCTCAGCCGAAGAAATGGAGTAGAGTTATGCTTTTCTAAAATGTTTAATCGTATATTATTCTATCTTGCCTCTGGACTGATATGTAAATTATGTTAATTGTTTCGGTCGTGGTCCGCTTATTTCTCGTATACGATATACGTTCTGTTGAAACCGATAAGCTTTCACGTCTTGTTCCTCGAGGGGTTTCAATCGAGAACTGGAAGTGCCGGAGAACAGCTAAGTGTCGTTTTCGGAGATTTATGAAAATCCTATTTCAAAGGGAACATATACCCACCTACGCTTTACGGTAGCTAAAATTCTTCGTATTTTTTTTCAAAGAACGTCGTACATTCTCTCAGTGTTCCGGGTTTACTCGCTCTTCTATCATTCCAAATGACCAGAAAGGGCACACCTTCTTTTTTTCGAATGTACATCTCGAAGTGGAAGAAAATAATGTCGAGGAACCACGAATAGAATACACATATCTTGATAAAGCTGCTGCTTTGCAAGAACTATTACATAACTCGCTCAAGAATTTACACTCCTCAATTGTTCTAACAATTTGACACGTGAAACCAATTTATTTATTTTATTTCAAGTACTTTGACTGACATAAAACACGAATCTTGATTACTGTTCGCTGTTAACTATTGCCTTGGCTTCACAGCCCCACGCATCAAGCGAGAATATAATTTCCAATCTAATTCTTAAGACTGATATAATTTACGCAGGGAAATACTAATGAGTAATGATCATTCAATCTCCGTGACAAATCTTCACTCTGCGTTTTGTAATGTTCGAATTACTCTTCAGACATGAGAGCTAGTTTCTACGTACGTGAACTGTACGTAAATTTCATCGAGATGAAATCAATCGCGAGGGACCTCATTGCGGTAAGATAATTAAAAACGCGAATCGGAGCGCTGCGAGTGTGTCTGAAATCTTCCGTGAAATGTGAACAATTTTTTGTCCACTTCCCACGCAAATCGATATAGATTTTGACGTTGATGTTTGTTGACCCTCACCACGCGGACTTTGATTTGATTGAATAGAAACTGTAGCTAAGCTTCAGAAAGCTTCGGGGTATATCCGACGCTCCATGAGGTAAAGGGGAGCTGGATTGACAGCCCGAACTCCATATTCATTAAAATTTAGCTTGTAAGTGAAAAGTGTGTACTTCATATTATTATCTTTCCACGTCTCATTTAACGTGATCAATATCGGTAGGATAATTTCCCCCCGCAAATATGTTAGCGAAGTTATTAGTCGAACGAGGTGGAAATTCGCGCCCCCCCAAAAATCGTATAATCGCAGTATAAATTGTTTTTGAAAAATAACAACTCACGTATCGAAGAACGAATTCCCACAGAATTTTCACTCAATTTTGTAGAAAAAAATTGCCACGTGTTTTTTTGTTTCTTCTTCTTTTCTTTCTAGATTTCGTTCGTACGATTGTCTATGCGCCTCCGTTACAAATCGCGACGGTAAGTTTATCTTCGTAATAATTTGTCCCGTACCGCGTACACTCGCGGTTTGATATCAACCACTCTTTACACTTGTAGTATTTGACTGGTGTGATCGACGGATTGCGGTGCTGGCAACGTGCGCGCGTACGGTGAACTGACGCCCGGCAAACTCCGGGACGTCGGGACGCCGGGTAATCGGGATGGGGATTTGGCGCGCATTGAGACCTGCTCCTCCAAGGAGGAGTCATCCCATTCAGTCTTCGGCGAATCGTAGCTTTTTGATAATATAGTCAAGTACCTATAGGAGCTAAATGGATCCCAGCGTAATCTATGCGTAAATATATTTTTAATGTAAATTGAATAGAAAATATTCTTGTCCATTTTATTTGCCTTTACTATAAATAATCGGGCCTGTGACCACTCGTTTCCAGTTTTTCGACTAAGTTAGTTCGCCGGAGAAGCTAAAAAAAATTCAGCTTATGCCTTAGAGCCTATATTCGCGTTCATAACGGCGCCGGAAGTGGTTTACAACGACATGCGATCCCAGAACCCAAAGCCCCGCTGCAGAGGTGACAAAAGATTTACACTGAGGGCCACTACCCTCCGGAATGTTCATGAATTTTTTTCCACTCAGATCCCTCTTACTCAACGGACTTGAAATATATTTGGCCAACCGCCCGAAGAACGTCTATCATACCACGTATCTTGGGACTATCTCGACTTACTGTAAAAAGTACAATAAGCCACGAAAGAATGCATAAGCTACCATTTAACTAAGAAAATCGTAATTCGCCACGGATTTGCCACGACATCATAATTTGCACATTATGCCAATGCAGTGAGGGTTCTTCGCGAATAGATAATAATTTTTTCTTTCATTATGCAGCGTCAGATTTTTGAGTTCGAAAGCGTCTATTCCCATTATTCTCTTGGAAAAATTATAACCGCGACAAAGACAATGGCTGTAGTAATGACAGCGAGCTAATGATCGCGGCTTTTACGCCACTTAGATACGACGATTATTAGTTGACACAGTAAACGTGGGAGAAACTTCTGTAGGAATGTTTATTGTCCAAGAGTTTTGCCTCCCTTTTCATAATCTCATTGGCTCTTCAGCCTCCGCACATTCTATACTTACAGCTACGTAATGATCTTGACCGGGGAAACAAAGAGAAGCGATAAGCGTTGTATGGCGAAATTTAAGGGCGCGTAGGGTTATGTCGGGAATTTTCTTTGTAGGGCGGATGTCGGAGGAATCCCTTTGCATCGATCTTTGATCTTGGAAATTGATTGAGAGGTTAAACCTACGTAGTATACGGGAGGGTGTACGCTCGTTGAAGGTTGCCCACATCGATTGTCGATTAATACCTATACGCGACTGGTATAGTTTCGGTATGGGTACGTATCTACGTATACATATATGGAGTATAATAAAAGGAACGATTCGAAGAAACTTACAGGAAAGAAGTTTACCGCTTCCGGGCCATTGCTTACCGCGTACATATCCACGATTGGACGAGAAGTTTTATAAAAGTGCGAAATCCAGTCAGAGGACAGAAAGTTCTTTGGATAGTGCAGTTCTACCTCGACTCTGCAGTCCTGTTCTCGCTCTTCTCCAGAATCAATTGGGAATCTATAAAGCCACTGGAGCAGAGAGGATTGTGGGATTAGTGTAAACGGAGTAACCGGCTTTTAACGGTAGCTTACACGACGTTCAGAAGTGAACTCAAATATTGACATTCCACTTGTACGGCTTACACACTAAGATGACTTCCGGGCAACGATTAGTTCTTCACTTCTTTGCCACTTTGACGGACGTGAAGATTGGTACTCTCCGAAAACATCGAATGACTCATTTTTTGTCCCATTGATAATTGTATGCGCAGTAAATTGGGAGCCGGACAATCGAAGTGAATTGAAACTGCAAAACGACCGTTGTGATTTTCAGAGCTCATTAATATATCTCGGATTCGGTATGTTTGTTCATAGTTATAAACGATGATGGTGTGTTTCAGATGCGTGAATGAAATGTAATATTAATCAGCAAATACGCAAATTCTGTCTGGCATTCAGCACTTTTTTTTTCTGTTTTTTCACTGAAAACGTGCTGCAGAGTTAGAAAAAAGATTCATACGTGGGTAAAAATTCATGTATAATATAGGTACTCGGTTGAAATTATGACAAAGAAAATAAACATATGGCACGTACAGTACATACCTGACGTAAAAAATAAAAAAAATTGAAAAAAAAAAAGCTTTAGCAAGTGTCGAGCACATTTTTTTTTTTTTTGTCACACGGCAATAACACCAACTGTCCAAATTATTCAAACGATTCATGAAAAACATGAGAAATGTCATGCTACCGTCCTCAGGAATCAAGTTATTTTAGCATATCTTATTCGTATTCTGACATTCGTCAATATATCTGAAGATAAGGTAATCGGTTTTTTGTTCTTGTTTTTTTTTCAGTTATAACCGCAATCGGAATTAATACACGAGGGACGAATACACGTGGGTCCAGAAAATTTTGCTCATCACAACTCGAAGAAACTGTGTGGCGGTTATATTGTTACTTATATGAGAATGAAATTGATTTACCAGATACTTTTGAAATTATTTTTTTTCGGTTCAACTCTCCGATATTTCCTCATTGGCTTGGAGAAAAGTTATCGGTTCGTTAATCAAGGAGACAAAGTTATTCATGCACATCGCCTACACGTGCGATTTACATGGCGTATCTTTATTGGCGAAAGTTTCGAATTTGTTCGAAGTATTTAATTGGCTTCGTTTAGTCATACCTGGTAGACCTTGGGGATAGATAAGGGCGATTCAAACTCACCTGGAGTACTAGAAGTCATTTTAAGTGAGCTTACCATCTTCCTAGACTAAGCATCCCTTGAGGAGGATACACCAGCGATGATGACTTACTGAAGAACGTAGAGTTTCTCACAGATTAGACACTGAACTGTGAAATTGGATCGCATCCTAGTGTAGGTAGGTATCGATCGAAAGGTCAGAGATTACTCCGCGATCATCAACGCCCTTTCTAACATATCTGGCATCTGAATCTATCGAGGCAAGGGTAGGCTCTCTCCTTTTTTCATTTTTGTGCAAATCCGTAGCGCCAGTTGGTTGCCTCGAATTTCAAACACGACTCCATTTTCGTGAATCTCTGATCGCAGAATTCTCTTATATCTAGGTATTTATCTACCCTTGGGGTGACCTGGACTTCAGTGTCTAGTTTTTTTTATTTTTTTATTTTTTTTTAGATTAAGATCGTACTTTCTAACTCTATGCTTTCTCGCTTAGAATATAATAGAGAATATATATTTGGTGTGTAATTATCATTAAGCTAAGATCTGTCGAATAGTATTTCACGTCGAAAGACTGAGATAGTTGAAGAATTTTAAGCAAAAACGAGTTATGCTCGTTGGTGTATTGAGGAAGAGATTTTTTTTTCTTCTTCTTTTTGAATATAAAGTGGAGACTTTATACGTGCTCGACATTTTGATACCGTCCCTAAAATATAAGAAGAATATTAAAGACTCCTAGCTGCGGTTTTATGCCACACAATATTGTAGTGACCATTTATGGGGAATTGCACGTATAAACAATTATTCGAAAATATATAACTTAGCGGAAATTTCGCCAGTAGGAATTCACGAAGTTCTATACCGTTGTCATGTTAATTTTTATTCACTACGAGGATTACGAGATGTTTCTGAACTGCGATCATTCCGCGAATTCTTGCTACACCTTTATCTCACAAGAATGCCTTCGACCGCAAAGTTTACAAGGTAGATACTGTGTTTTTGGTATTTCTAATTTCGTTCAAAATAATGCGACCACAAAACCGCCAACATAAATTACTTTGATGATTGGATTTATTCCTCTCGTTAAAGTTTCACGATCCCACGAGCAATTATAACAGATTTCAGCATTACTTTTCAATCCGTATAGGTATAACGATTCGGTGCTCTGCCCGCAGACTGTAAAACATCATTTAATACAAATACCCACCGAATTACACCTTGCAACTGGCCAGAACTCATGCAATGAATAAATTGTAAATTGAGGTTGAAACAGCGCCAACAACTATGTAATTATTTCTGGCTAAGTAGCTGCGTGTCATTTGTAATTAGGCAACGCCATTCGCAAAATGAATTTCCAGTCTTTTCGAGGGTCATTTACATTCCCCCGAGTCTCACAATGAATAAACGATGGCTGAAATTTAGCGGAGAGTTCATCTTTAACACAATTTTAATATGAGCTACTGGCCTCTCTGTGTGTCATATCCTCTGGCGTTTCATTTAAAAGTTTAATAACTGCGGTAACTTCTTTTTTATAATCAAGAAATCTTGGTTGATAATACAGTGAAAGTATTCAAGTCGGTAAGAAAAAAAAGGAAAAAAAGAAATTTTCATCTTCAACGTTTTGACGCTGAAAAAATAAATGACCCGCTGTGTATCCAGTCGGAAGTGACGTTCTCATACGAAATTATCAAGTTCGCGTGAGCAAGTAAGTTAGTGAGTGAGCGAGTGAGTTAGTGATATGGTATGCACGAACGGCTGTGTAATCATTTGCGACTAAGTGACTACGTGTCGTTCCTGATAAGCTAAGGCTATCCGCATGTCGAATTTTTCGTCTCTATGAGAGTCATTTACATACCTGTCACTCTTTAGATGAATAGCTCTATCTAGACAGATGTACAAGTGGAGAATTCCAGGAGACAACTAACTTCGTTAGGAACGATGCCTCTCTGTCACGGTGTAATTTCTATAGTTTATTAACTATCGGATTCAGCCGAATTTTTTGACTTCTAATTAGTCCGATCGGAAGGAAAATCTTTCTCATCCAAGGAAACAGATGTCTCGCTCTGAATCGTGTGGAAAAACAAAAATCGATGAAGAATGAAAGAAAAAAGCAACTCAAAAACAAGTAGATATATTTTCATTGAATGAAAAGAATAAATACGGAATTGAATTGAAGCATTGGAATACGGAAGAGCTAGTATGTTTTAATAACATGCATGTGAGACAATACCTCCAGCATGAATCCCGAAACATTTCATACGCGTGTCTCGATGTCTATGAATTAGTTGTTATCAAAGTGTGTAATAATAACGGTGGCTATTAAAAGATACAGGGTCTCCTACGCACTTTAGATATCATATAGACACCCACGAGTGTGGAGTCTGGTTTACAATAAGGAACAAAAGCGGAGCCGGAAGAGGATAGAAATTTGTGTAGAGAAATTAATATCCGGTAAACGGAAGCTTTTCCTTTCGATAAACTGCGAGAATTAGTATACTAAAGCTCATCGTGCGTTGGGGCGAAGGGGAAGTTTTCGTACAATATTGGTTTAATTTCGGATGTCTAGTATGTCTCGGCGATAATTTCTAGCCAGTAAATTGACACAAGATTTGTGTCTAATGCGTCATCGTTCAGATTTAATATCTCCGTCTCGAGTGCAGGTAAGGTAGCTAAAAATAAAACATAAAAAATTTCAAGTACAGCTTATTGAAGTGGCAAATTGATTACAGAGCTGCTCATTTCGGCGTGACGATGTTGTCTACGGATCAAATTTATAACGCAAAAGTCTCGATGACGTCGGTTTCAATAATTACAACGATCAACGGGTGGCTACGACGAAGTAGAGACAGAGAGAGAGAGAGAGAGTTAAGTGAACAGCGTAAATCTAATCACTCGAAACCAATCAATAGTAATATATTTCATCCCAAAAATCCATTATGGATTAATTTAGAATCTGCGACGGAGTTGACCGTATTCCAAAATTGGAATTTTTCACATCAGTCCTTTCCAAAGTTCTTTTCACGGTCCATACCTTCCCCAATTCCCGAACTAACCCACCTGAACTTTTGTCTACTTTTATTTATTGGGTTATTTTTTTATCAATTATCGTCTAGACTCTAGAATGGGTAACGCTCGATCCCTTAAAGACATCCACCAAATTTTAGGCTACAGTTGAAATCATTACTTTCTAAAGGTCGCTGCCATTCTAATGGAAATATAGTAGCATTCATACGAGGCTTAGTTTTCTGCGATTCTCTGAAAGCATCAAGCAAATTAGGTTTTTGCCGAGGTGACGAAGGAGGGATTATGTTTCGTGCTTGATTTGAATAAATTTCGGAGCTAAGTAAGCACCGTGGAAATTTATTGATTTACTCAGGTACTGGTTACCCTGAAATTAACAGGTTCTTAATTTCAATAACTGTTGTATTTTAGGGCTCGTTCTCGTCTTCACTTATTCATTTTCCAATAATTTAATTGAGCTGACAGGTGTGTTTGATTTCCCGAAAACCAGAAGTTCGGTACTCAAGTTGAAATTAATTCCATTAACTCCTTGTAGTTAATTGAAAACATTTAACGAACTCGACACGTGAACCGGAAGAAATTCTCCCCCTCAGTACAGAACGAAGCACCTTCTATTGCCGGTACTTTGACTGATCGAATTTCGAATAAGATTTAATTAATAGTTCATTAGTTAAGCTAAGAACGTTTTGATAAAACATCACACCAGTTATCGTAAGATGCTGCACTGATAAATTGTTCCAATAAATTCGCGCTTCGAGATATTCATGCCGTAGAATGGACTATATAATTTTATTCGATTATCCTCTTGCACCTATACCAAACTGAGGATCCTTAGGTACGGGTCCACGATCTACACAGTGGCCATAAAACCCAAGAAACTTTCGCAAAGAACGTCGTGTTTTCATATGCAAATATTGTTAGATAGTTCATGCGTGATTTTTACCCTTCATTCAAGTATCTGTCCGAGATTGAAAAAATAATATCTATAGCCGTTGTTACGCGAGTTACATCATAATAACTCTGTACCGCCGCAAAGTACATCTACTCTCTTATTACGAAAAGAAAAAGTAAGCACACGAAGGAAGTTTGCTCCATGAAATCCGAGTTACAGAGAAAATAAAGTGACCAATTTTACTGAATCGAGAGACCGAACCAATTATTTGAATTCCTTATTAAATATGGTCTCGACAATTCGGTCTCGCTGCTCAAATATATTACCGTGACCAAAGTATTTACAGAGTCTTAACTATGAGGGCCATATTCATCGCTATGATTACGACTCTGGAATTATGACTAGACTGCTAGAATGAACTCCGGAATTGCTCCTTGAACCACGACCCATCGTCGGTTATGTCCTGGCAGATCTATCTCTGGGAATGATTACCGATTTCCAGGATGTTGAAGAGACCTCGTGGGAGAGAAAAGCGTCCATCTGTTTTCTGTCGTGAAAATTTCCTGTGTCCGTTACTTATAATCGAATCTCATTTCCTAGGAATAGATCGCCCACTTCCATTGTCATTTCGATAAACGTGTCAGAAGTGTCAAGTCCACCTCGGAAGCAGGGGATGTGAAACGCGGCATTCACACCGACTCGTCCGCGGCTTCGTTTTTCCTATTGAATTCCACTGGAACCTTTATATTTCTTGTCAGTTCACACGTTTGTCTCTACATAGTCCTCCCGGACCCCAATCTGATTTATCCGAAGATTGGGCTCGAGAATTCGATTAACTTTTGCGGATTGAATATTTGCGGACCATCCTACTCGTCAATTGGGTAAGAATCGTGGATCCTTAATCATGAATCATGAATCATGAATCACCTCCAAAATAGTCAAAGATTATTCATTTTATAGACGTTTTCATGGGATTCGGGTGATCAATTAGGTTCAGTGGATAATTTCAATTTTCCAAAGCGTTTCAAATTAGTTTCTAAAGCAGCTGGTGGCAATTAGCTTCCGTTAAGAACGGAGTGCTTCTTACGAGTCAATTACACCTGTATCGACGGCTTGGTTGGTAATTAAAAGTCAGTTATTCAATCAGGCTGTGTAATGCGACAGGTAAGTCCTCGGTGGGAAAATTCGCACGATCGGATAATCGTCGGATATATTCCGAGGGTGTTCTCCGCATAAATTGACAGTGCGCACTCTAAATGTCGATTAAGTGAAAGAAAAAGGCAATTTTAACGCTAGTTGGCCCGCCGCTGCTTTCCGCAAGCGGATACACGAAATCCATTTGAAATTCGAATAGGATTTTTTGCCTCCCGGGATCAGAAGATAACGGTTGAAAAGTGACGATATTGCTTCGGACATGAATAGTTGATAGGCAGTCTTCTGATAGAAATCGTGCCCAACACCCCGACTCTCGTTAATCCGCGTCAATGAGGTTCTGCAGGAAGTCACAAATCCCGATCACGACACCTACCCTAATCCTGTCGTCAGAAAAACCGACTTTGTCGTTGACACGTACTTTTTTTCACATACGCCGTACCCATTCGACAGGAAATTTCTTGTCACGATGCCATCTTTCACTGAATATCTAATGAGCCGAACAATTGGGGCTCACGTGTATCAGTCGAACGATTACGATTAGCCGATAAAATCTATCCAGAAGTACCTACATCTATACCTACTGCCGTCTGATCTTGACGATATCCAATTTAATTGTACAACCCTTGGTTATCTCTGCAATTAAAACGGTCTAACATAAGTAGATACTCGGTGGTTTGGACCATTTTTAGACGTCCGAAGAGATGCTTTGGGGGTTTTCTTTTTGTCAGAAAGCCATCACTGATTCGCAGATTGCTTAATGTCTGTTTCTTTTTTATTATGGAGTTTTTATGAGCACAGACACTTAGGTTTAATTCCGTGAATCTTGTTCTGCGCGAAAATGCAAATCGGGATTTCTAAGATTGGCTAGATGCCAGTCGTGTCGAATCACCGCGGAATTAGCTTGAAATAATTCAACCGTGAAAAAACCATTCCACGGACCATAAAGCATCTACTGAACCCTCTAACTTTGAAAATATGGCTGACAACATTCGCTATTATAATTGACTGATAAATAACTTGATCGCTATTCGCTCGTCCCTTTGTCAAACTATCTAATAAACTGTGTCAGCATTGGTCGCAATTTCGATGCGTATTCGAAATCGTTCCATATTCTTTGCATTATTATCATTCCAATTTTATCCTCACATTTTTTTTTACTTGATATACTGCAGTTACTCGTATGACTGTGCAATCATTTCTCGCTAAAGCTTACTCTGCTTTAGAGCTGGAATGAAATTGCATGTAGGATAACACAAGGCAATTCCAAGGAAGTGGGAGATTTATTAACGGAATCCTCCATCTGCATTGCATAATAGAATCGCACGT
The DNA here is from genome assembly GCA_944452935.1 of Rhogogaster chlorosoma. Taxonomy (NCBI): domain Eukaryota; kingdom Metazoa; phylum Arthropoda; class Insecta; order Hymenoptera; family Tenthredinidae; genus Rhogogaster; species Rhogogaster chlorosoma. Next base: position 19,116,173 of record OX101801.1, on the reverse strand, counting down.
ATTATACGTATACGTGTATACTAACACCACGGAATCCCGACGAATTTTTTAGAGAGCTTTTCTCATCCGAACGGACCGAAAAGTAAGCCCTGAGGGACGATTCTTCACTTTCGACTTTCGCCGATAGATTTTCACCGTTGGATGGTCCTCTGACATTTTCGATTTCCTCCAAGTACCAACAAAGGGCAACCAGCTGGGGGAATACCCGAATCGTGTGCATCTTGCGTCCACCGTGAGACCAAACCTGAAGAAAATCCGGTCAGGGTTTAAATTTGAAAGGAATCTCGAGGGATGCGTGAGCCTGTACAATAGTATGTCAATAGAATTAAGAAAAACTTCCCACATCGTGTCCTGCTGATTATAGCTTGGGCTTTCCGAGGCAAAATCGAACTTGGCTCTCGTAGTTTTGGAATTTTTATCTTTAGGGTTAAAAAACGCAACGTGTCCGATAATATATATGGCGTCTAGAAATCAATTTCACATTATCAAGACGAGTATCTATTGCACAGTAAGGATATGACTGTAGTTTCTTAGACAAATACTGCAGACACAATGCGGTATCATTGGTACATGGATAATATCATGGAAGCTTCTATCAGTTGGCGTAGGATTGATCGAATATTTGTTTATATGTAACTGTAGTTGGAAAGCCGATGATATATCGGATTTGTCTGATATCGGACAACTCGTATGGATTGGCAATCGTTCGCTCGACGTAGTCTCAGACATTCATTCATTCATTCATTCATTTATTCTTCGTCTTATCCTTGATTTGGTCGAAGCGGAGTCATCTCTCACGATATTTTCCTTCGGTTAAAACAAAGACGTATAGTAAACCGCACGAGGGTGGAGATGGGGCGTTTGGTATTAGAGAAAGTCTAGTTCATCTCGTGAATAAAATTTCCATGCAATTCAGTAGAACCAACTAGGTGGGTATGTATAGGTACGGAGCGAATTCGCATTACAGTAATAAAGTTGAAGAATGAGATGAGCTTTTTATTGGAGAGGTTGTAATTTCACGTGCGACAAGATTCATTGTCATTTTTTCCGCCCCGCATTGCTATTATTTGTAAAGTGAATAATAAATTTTACCAGCTTAAATTTCCCAGTAACGAGGCGGTAATTAATCGTAACAGTTGATTGCGGGCGCGTGGAATTTTCCGCGTAAAGAGTAAAACTTTTCGTAAAACAGCGTAAATTACTAGAAAGAGACGGAGAGTCACATCAATAACGTTAACGACTGTTAAAAGCTAGAATACTGCTTGCTAAGTTGAAAAATGTTTCACCGACAGTTGAAATTTCAACTTGGCGGGCATTGAAACAATTAGAAAAGATCGGACTGACATCTTTTTCACATTTTCCCCACAGGGAAACTTTATCTCAATTTCTTTTTACACTTGTATTGTTTTTTAAGATTATTATACTCTAGGACTACGGTCTTTGCTTTTCGACTCCGTATATATGTATTCGGTAAATAGTATTTAGGAGGGCTTCGGGACTCGCTAAAAATTTTAATGTTTCTCCAGAGTGTCACCCTGGTGGATCTTACGACGGTTCAGAATCTGCCTTCTACTTTTCTCGGAACTTTTTTCACCAGTAAATTCATTATTTGTACACCAGTCTCTCTTGTCGAATATCTGTCAAACCGTCTTGCTTGACCCGGGTCGAAGAAGACTAAAAATACCACAGGGTATCATTGATGGAGTCGTATGCCTACAGGCTATAGTTTCTTTATTGTATACCGACTCTGTATTCTGATAGATTATTCTACGCGCGTTTGAGCTTTGGTGCTTTCCAGCCCATCTATGAGTGCCCAGAAGCCTGAGATCCGTAGATTTTCGGATTGAATTTCACGGGCAAAGAAAAGATACAAGAGATACTCTAGAACTGACATATTTACTCGACGCAATTATGTGACCAAAGGTTAAGAGGTTGAAAGGCCGAAACAGACTCGAAGCGAGTCTTCGTTAATTTCATTAGGGAAAACGCTGTTATATACTTTGCAAAAGACTTATTGACCTTAATGCGCTCTTTTGATGAGCTTGAGATAACTTTCAGCGAATAGCCGCATGCTCACATAGATTTTTTTCTCGCGTGTAAATCATGAAAAAGTTATACCCTATTTAAGGGTGAGTGAGCAACTAGGGAGACTCCAAGATCAAATCAATGGTTTTATCGGAACACAGAGTTCAACATACAGAGAATAAAGTTCAGAGTGAACTGATCACTTTCTTTACTTCGATAGAGTGGCAACAGTCTATCATCCATCGCCCACCAGCGACGTAACTTAATTTCACTGAGTACTTGAGAAAGACATGCTTTTCAATCGGTTTTCCACGCCAGGAAGAAGCACCGATATATTGAATCAGGTGGAATCAAAAATTGCTAACGAAATGAGTCACGTTTTTAATTTATATTGTATACAGTGAAATGATGATGTCAAACGATTCATCTGCTTGAATAAATTGTATAAATTCAACTTGATGTTCAGCGTATTTTCTATTTCGGATAATAATAAGATCGATTTGATTCGAACTACGGTTATTTCCTTCCTGGTGATTACTCAGATCTGATTTGATCGGAAATATACATCGACGAATACATCTTTCAGGAATTTTATTACTCAGAAATAAAATCGTTTATAAATCTGTATTCCGCGTTATATCTGTGACCGGAAAATACACCCACCGATTACTTCCCAGTAGACGGAGTGTTTGACATAATTATTTTTATCTGCTACTGTTCTCGCGTCGCTGAACTTACTCCTCAGTCGGTCAAGGTCTCGGCTTGTAGTTGGGTTGAAAAAATTTGTGAATATAATTTGCTGGGCGTGAGTCTCGAGACTAGACATATAAAAGTGACAGGCATCATTGAGGTAATATGTACGTACACGTTTTGAAGTTAATTAATGCAATGCAAGGTTTTACGTGTCACGTGAACCGAGGCTTGTTCTTTGGTAGATATTCAACGTAGAAGATCTGTCCTGTTACTTTCGCGATAAATTATTCGCGATTCATTAGCAGCCAGGAAATGACTAATTGCAATTAGGTACTACTGTTTCAGTTTCGTCAAGTAATAATTATTTGTCAACTAACAACAAGACGGAAGTCACTCTCAAAGAAGCTTCTGTTACACAATATATATTATTAAAATGAAATTGTGACTAGAAATCGAAGGTAATAATAAAACATTGATGGAACAAAGAGCGCCATGTATCTATACTATTATTAATCTTTTCTGTAATTCATACCGTAAGAGAAAGAAAAAACGATGAGTTTCATTCCGTCTCTTCTAACAATAAGTAGAAATATGGATATCAAATTTTTTTTCGTTTTAAGTTCGCTCACTCGATATCAATTTTCGTCGTGATCAGAGACTCGGGAATATCTCATTCCTCGTCTTCTTATATCTTTCTCACTCATTTTTCTCTGATTTCATCCCATCACTGACGTAACTAGAATACATAAGAGGAAATTAGGAACAAAGAACCCCAGCCAAAATTGAGATGTCTTGTATTAGCTGTTTCAAGCATAATCTATATAAAGTCTTGGATGAATGTCTGAAACTCGATGCAGGCAGTATAATGAAATGATAAATAAAAAGTCTGCATATTCATGTTATACTGAAACCCTTAAATATCCCGTAAAATAGTTCAGACTGGTCAGGATAGTGAAAAGAAGCAGGTGAACTTCTAAGATCGAAAAAGTTCCGATGAGGAAACTTGTCAAACCGTTTCTAACTTTATTAATGCGATGTATATCGTACGAATAACGATCAGAATTCCTGACCTATTAATGGATCAGTGCAGATATCTACCTAATGGCATAAAATTTCTAGAAACTTGTGAAAAAGAAACAAGAAAAAACAGTAAATCTCGGGGATTGGGACGGCTGAAAAAACAGACTGGATCCCCGCAGCGAATTCGCGGAAGATTTACTTTACCAGTGATGAAAAATTGTTAGTCTAGGTGCTACGTATTGATTAGCAGGTGCATGATGTAGAGAAATTTTACAAGATTTTCAGAAATATACAATTTCTTTAGAATTTAAAGTACTGCAGAAAGAACCTCGGCCTAAATCCGTCGCAATAGATTTCCAAGAGGTTGGAGTGAATGATTTAGTACCGCCGAATTTTTTCTTGGGATTTTTATGAGCTCTATTTTGACGGCTAGAATTTCTAGAGAAACTTTCCTTCCCGGGAAGTGAGATTTTACGCGAAGAAGGCATCGATGACATCCCTCCATTTTTAGATCCCTGCTATTACCAAACTCTGGGGCATGTCTGTCCCAAGATTTACATTAGGTACCATCCCTGAGCTGCGAGCTACGAACAAATATTTTCGAAAGGTCGCACGAGGGCTTTCGCATAAGTAAATAGCCTAATGGAGTATCTTACCCTCGGAATTGACGCTCGGAGGCTATCAATTCTGAAAGGAGAGAAATTGGGAAATAGAAATATAATCTGATTAGTCAACGGTTATTTCGCTTCAGGACACGATTGTATTCTGTTGATTAGATAGAAAGTGAAACTTCGTGTGTAGGCGGTTTATAAATTCAAAAATTCCCTCAGATCGTCTCTTTTGATCTCAACTAGACCCTCTTGAATCTTAACCACCCCATTAATCCCGGATCAAAATGGATCAGAACTTGAATTCTCACTTATTACTTGTTGTTTCTTCCTACTTCCGATCGATAAGTTTACGCCTTGCAAAAATAACTCCAATTTACTGTAAGCTTTTTCAATAATTACGTTTTGTAACCTAGGTACATCATTTTTTCTCTTTTTCTTTCACTGTTACAAGTTTCCGGCTACTTTATCCCACCGAGAATGAAATGTCCTTGATTTTTTAATTTCTCCTTTTTTGAGTAAAAATCCTATCGTTATACGTTCAGTCAAAGTTGTTATCAAGCTGTGTATCCTTGCGCGGAAGCACGGGTGGTTACATTATTCAAATCAGTTCTCTGGACGCCCACCTGATCCCCGTGGCTGGAAATCGATTGGCGATTGTACAAAACGATTCTTGGATAAACGTTAGAACCGTTTGTTTAATGTAACAGGCTAATGTTTGAGTTTGAAAAATAAAACGAATGGCTTTCGATTACCATAAGTTAAATATCTCTCTATCACATTGACACCCCATCAATCAAAGCCCGCAACGTTCTGGCTTGAAAATAGAATAGATACAACGAATCATTCCTCTAATTACTAGAAATCGTATTGTACAAGATGTAATGTAAATGCGAATCTAGGTAGGCGAATTTCAAGCTTTATTTGTCACTATCTGTATACCTTGCTCTGTGTGGATATCCGGTAGGTAGACCTTAAAGGAAGTCGTAATCAAGTAACAAAAAATTATCCACCGGATATACGGGCCTTGTTAGTATCTCGATTAAGGCAAGAGCGAGGCGGCAATCAGTCTCGCGCAAAGAATACTTGAACAATAAAAATGGTGCTCGACATTTATCCCTCTGTGACATTCAATGGTTATTTAGTCCAGGCTAATAATAACACGATGATCTCAGTGCGTGTCTGATTCCCACTGACTGAAGAGAAACTTCTAAGGAATTGTTGACCTTCTTCTTTCTCTTATCCTCGATAAAAATCACGAAGCTTCTTCGAATTTTGTTCCAAGATTTTCTCCAAGCTTTAATTTTGCGGTTCAATTAATTCCACCGAAATTCTCCGCTCCTCTTCGTGTCTCGTAACTCTAAAACGCAATAGCTCCTTCATCGCCTCTTCGAGCTTAAGGGTGAAATTAGATTTATAGCATTAAAAGCTTCAAAGCCTTCTTGTATCTCATTGCTTTCAATCACCTTACCGATACCATCGGTGGTGTAAATTGATTTCAGGTTCACTTGTTCCCACCTACCTGCAGGGGTATGTAATTTCATTGGCGGATGTATACCTTGTCTTCGTTGTCTCTGTATGAGCATTGTAATTATCAATCCACCGTCTGACATTACCGCCCTAGCTTCGAAGCCATGAATGGGAGTTATATAACTGTATAGGTAATACAGATCTTATACGTGTCTAACATAAGCGATGTACAGATAGTTATTTTCGTCTCCTAGGCAAATAGCGAATACTGAATGGGCCAATACGCGAATATCACCAGTACAAGTTAAAAATATATCGGGGATAGGGGATTTTTCAGCGCCAGCTATATTTATGGATTCGTCAATGTATTTGTCATAAATATGTAGGTCATGACCGGAAGATCGCTGGAATTGATCGTTGGAAGTTCAGTCGGTGTATAATTTCATTCTGAAAGCTATTAGGCGGTAGATATTTACACGATTCATTTTACACATTTCCGAACATTAAAATTGACTGATTTTGATATATTGAGTAAACTTTATGACCGTTTAGTGGAAAGTGTTGTTGCCAGGGTCCCTAATGTATGGTGGAATATCATTGAGGAGCACTCAAATGCGTATAGAGACATGGATGAACGAAGTTGCCGGGTCCTATCCAATTCGCGGTGACCAGATTCGGCGGAAAAGTTTTATCAATAAGTTTTCCCACCAGATCTATGAAGTTTGAACGTAAATAACAGAATCTTGAACAAATTATGAACTTCTAAATATACAGATAACAGAAATTGAAAAATTCTAATCACATTGACTAGGCGTTAGAAATAGCAAACTGATCCAGACTGTTTTGTACATTTTTTAGTACTCGCGGTTGATTTACGTAAAAGTTGAATCTTATCGCAAATCTATTGGAGCAGGGGATAAGCTCGCAGTATTAAGTGGTCTGCGGCGCTATGTTATCACAAAGTTTTGAGCCTCAATGAATTCTACCTGTTGTTGCGGCTGGTGTATCGCTGAAATCGTCTGGTTCCAATTCGATCCAGGCATAGTTTCCAACTTTGGAGTATCGCCCCATAAAAGTTTTCCAATTTTTCGAAGAATACCTAATCATTGAAAATTTGATTTTCAGCTAATATATAATATTATAACGTTTAATAATGACCTGTAATCAATCAATTGATTTGACGGATACCTACTCGATTTGTAGAGACCATAGGGAATAAATTGTTCTGTCTCCAGTGAACGCGTTCGCGGTTGAAGATTACCGGAAAAATAAACATTTTCGTGCTTGTGGGCTTCGTTAGAAAATTTTATGAGATGCTAAGAAGATAAATTGATCTACGATATGACGGTTCCTACGTCACAAAATGTGAAACAGATTTGGTTTCCGTTGTTGCAGGGTCAAGTACTCCTTGCTTACTAAAATTTGTCGGTACAGCAACTCCTTGAAGTATTAGTTGAAGTCCCTTGAACTCCTCGTCAAGCTATGCTCAGACCTAAACTAAACTAACCCATCAAAATCGTCTGTGAGCTCTCATTGTTAGTAGTCTTGTCACGTATTGAATAGATGACAGTGACAGTAAAATCACAGTCTTTAAATATACTAATACTAACGCATACACACCTTAGCGCATATTCATCACCCGTACTGATGGAATTCTGAGTGGAATTTCACTCGTCATATGGCTGAGTTCAATGGATTTGTTTTTTCATGTCAAATAGAGAATGATCTACCCAAATATACATTATACCTATAGAGTACTCAAGGAAGCAAGTTTTTACAGACATTTTTTCAAATATTTTGAATAAATCGAGATCGAAGCAGTGATAAATCTCTCTCAGTAACCAGTCTCATAATATTGTTTCATAACGAATTGATGCACATAGCTCACTGCATATTTATACCTTGCGTCTGTGATTATAATGTTATATCTCTATTACATATACTTATACATGTTATAGGTAAAAAATAAAGCTTCAAAATAACTGATGGAAATCAGTCTACGATTCCTGATTTTTGAAAGAAATTTGCGGACGTATATTATTCAATGAACCGGTTTCGATCAAAGATATCGACAAAAATGTAGGAACAATTTGCGCTAAATTGTGTTCGGAATGAGCAGCTGTTTGATTTCGAAGGAACGACTAGTTATCTGGGTTTTATATCTTGAACAAACAGTGATAAAGTTTTTCCAATAACCAGTCTTACAATGCCTTAGATAGCATTTCGAAAAAGCAGCTCATCCAATTTTTTTTTTGGTATATATCTTGTACAAACAGTGATAAGGTTTCTCCAATAAATAGTCTTATAATATCCCAGATAGCATTTTGATGCTCGATTGTCATGAAAAAGTAGCTTAAGTATCCCGATTATTCGACCATCAAATATATAGTAGTACTTAATTTTTATTTCCACAAATATTTTGAGGCTATTTCAACTTTTAAGGCAGGATCGTCAAATGGATAATTGAATACAACCTTGTGGATTTCGATGTGGATATGGGAATGTCGTGTTTCGATTGGGAAATTACACCCAAATTGCGTTTAGTTCCATCGATTTCCCCTCCGCACATACAATATCCATATTTTATCTTCTATACACCCATCTGCAATTGGATATTATTCTGGAGCAGAATTAGTTCTACGTCCATTAGTTTCGGCGTCTTATCCTCTTGAATATTGGCTGGATGCCATGTTTAGACGAACGAAATCTTCGATGGTGATTTTTTGTATTCTATCAGTCAATCATTAAGACAGCGGGGCACAGATGTAATTCGTTCTATTTTTCATAACCGAATTTCCTACACGATCCTTCAGAACACCCCCGCCGTTTTAGTAATTGATTTTTACCATTTTTTTCGATTTTCAATTACTACAGATTTTTTTAAACCCTCCATGCGGTCAAATGATCCCCGACAGGGATGGAATTACTTTAAATAAACTGAACATAAATCTCTTCTAATTAATATCGATGGACAATATTTGGCGCACTCAAATATCCCGAAACTATCTCTTTGCATCGTATGAGTGATCGATGAGACGAAAGTCAAAATATCCAACGCGATTATTCTAATCAAGTTTAAAGTAGTAATTATATTGTATGGTCAGACACAAGGTCTGTGCGCTCTTTGTGGTTTGAAGATAAGCTACCAGATGGCAGCACAACTTGAGGATTGTTGGCGGTTAACTGAAATCCCTGTAGTATCATTCAAAGTCAATACTACCAGGCGTATCGTAGTAGTTCGGAGATTCTCCGTCTAATTATTTTCAAATTTAAAAAATACGGAATCAATTCTGAATAATTTTATCCGCAAACAAAGATGATTTTTGTACTCGCGAGTTCCTTTCTTCTAGGTGAAGATTATGAACTCTCACGATCAGTCGAGAGAATATTTTCACCCTTGTTAGGTGCTTTCAGCGAGCCAAAAATTTATGATACGCATGTAAGACCAGTTCCATCGGACGGAGACTATTAATAATATTTAATTGTCACATGAAGCCAGCTCTCACTTAACGAGATGGTACTTTTTTTTAAATTTACTCAAGTATGGATGTAGTACACGTATTAATTAAATCGATATCTTGGACAGACTGGATCATAACTCATTACATCGTTGATAACTTGTATGAATTAATGAATTGATCAGATATCGGAAGTCTGTTCACCCAGAGAAAATATCGTTACGTCGATAAATATCCGATATTTCGTAATTTAATTGAAATTACTTTCATTGAAGTTTGGTCACGCAAATACAGTGCGTGTTGGCGCACGATAAATCACTGAAAAGAGGATTCGGCTCAGAAGTGGTACATAGCTGAATCGGGTCTAAAAGTGGATCTCGGTTAAGGCTTAAATCTGACCGCAGAATACCGGTGCGTGCTCGTACGTGGGCGAAAAGGGATCGCGTATGAATGCGATCGTTCGAGTAAGAAATTCTTGTATCAGAAACTGGAAAGTCGAAATCTGTATCGAATACAATAGAGGAAAATTTTATTCTCGTATAATTTCACAGATTGACAATGAGTTGCGAATCGAGCTTTCCCCGTGACTCGCAATATCGAATCTCGCGGAGAACTCGCGGTTGCATAATTTGGATTCGGGATCATCTCCGTCACAGAAAATTCTCGATATCCTTTCTTGGTCAAGTAACGACCACCAGCTATGCTCATCTCTTGTAGAATGGACCAGAAGATTTGTCGATTGTCGGACGGCGTGGGCCGCGGAGAAAGTCTTGTCTTGGAAATTTAAAGGTCCCTGACGTTCATTCTATCTTTTCCTCTTCGTTTTATTTCACTTTCTTGCCTCGCTTATGCTCTACCCTGCGTTCGTATAATATATACAGAATTAACTGCATCAGTATTTTCGTAGTGTCGCTTTAAGAGATTGAGTCCGAAATTCTATCATATATTTTTATTTTTTTTTCTGCCTAACTCTACCTATATCGTATAAATTCATGATCTCTAAAAATTTCACGGAGATATTCATTCGATTATAAATATTCAATGGTTATACATATATACAGTCCGTTTCAGAATTATATTTGTTTCTGTAATTCAACAGAACGGAAGCAAAACTTCAATTCAATTGGGTCAGAATTGCCAAAAAAAATGTACATCAAGTAGATATTCCTGCGTGAAATATGAAGAAATTTAGGAAACTCTTCAAGAAATTATAAGAGATTTCAAAAACTGCATACATATTACATTAATTATGAGAGAAAACCTCCTTCTACTGCATAATATAGAGTTTTGCATCTCATATACTTGCGAATCAGCTTTTTATTAATTTATGATTAAGATGAGACGAGAGAAGTGTTAAGAAAACATTGATGCTGTTTCCGTCCGAGCCATGGAACTCCCTTAATAACGACTAGGAATTTGTTTCAAAATCCGCTTGACGTAATAAAAAATGGGCAGTTACATAACGACAAATTGAATAACGGAATGATGTTTTTGCCTAGTTCAATGGCGCGATTATTTCTACATCTATATGAAACGCCGCTGTGGTTATAAGGTATAGGTACAGGGTGACGTAATTTCACTTCCTACTCCGTGTTTATGGGTGGTATTTTTCGCGGTTGTAAAAAATCTAATCACGGTCAAAATTTACCATAAAATAATAAAAATCCAGATTACTATAACTTTCATCAATGCTATATCACATCAACATCAGATTTTATAACGAACGAACGATCCTCACCTGCTCTCATTCCATGTGTGGCTATTTTCAACCACTGAATTTCGTCAAATTGTCAAGAAAATCTGTCAACTATTCAATATAATGAAAAATATTGACTTATGCTAAAATGTTGTGGATTCTACCCCATAATTAACTCTTCTTGGGTCATCCTTCAGGATTTCATAGACCATATGTGACAGAGTGCAATGTAGTGTTTCGTGTTTGTCTTCCCACAGTACTGGGTTTTTAGTTGCCGCTGTTGCGGAGGCCACTCGTGAAGATGAGTCGACCTTTAAAGAACGATGGAGAGGACTTTCACTTTTGGCAGACAAGACAAACCCGCGGTCCGAGTCCCAGTGTGAGTTTTGCCGTAGGGCAAAGATTCCCATCGGTATAGCATCCCGGAGTGAATATCGCCCAGAGGAATCCTGATGCAGTCGTGATCATTTTTAGGTCGTTCAGAATCATTAAGAGATATTGAATTCGGATGAAAGTCACTAAAAATATGTGCAGCAAGGTGCAGTTTTCAGATTATTTTTTTTTCTTTTTTCTTTTTTGTTTCTTCATCATCTCATCTCACGTAATAATTTTTATTATATATACTGTAATTAATGGCTAGTTAATTTATGGGCTGAATAAATTGTTGCGAGATTGAAATACGGCGACGATGTACCTATGTTATTTCGCGATTACTAATCAGGTTGCGTGATGTAAACCAAAACGTCATTTGACCCCACAATTAATTGACCCGAAACCACGCATTGCTTTTGCTTTTATTAGAAGATTTTTTGAATTCCATGGGATACTTTGCTGGCTTGGCGTAGATATAGTGCGAAAATGTATTCCGGGTCAATAATCGACGCGTTGGTCAATATAGCTTGAAAATTTCTAACAAATTGCATTTCAGTTAGCGTATAGTTGGCAAGTTATACGATCATCATACTTCTAAATGTATGACGACAAACGGTAGGCATACGTATATATATATCTCCACGAGATGACAGATTATTGAATTTCTAATCCTACTACTAATCGTATATACAGCAACGACTTCGCATTCAATTTCACAAGTCTTTATAGTTGATGTACGAGTTCGTCCTTGTAACGGATGTATCATTCTCTAGCGACGGTCTCCATGTTTGGATGAACGATTATTTTTCATCGTATAATCAACGCCGAGGTTTTGTTATCCTTCGAACAGGATTAGTTACAGTATTTGCATCCGCAAATATAGATACCTACGCACCTCTCGATTTTCAATAAATCGCCAATATGTCAGCCTGCCACAAGATAATCTGACAGAAACTGATGATAAATCATTGTTTAGGTATGTAAAAAAATAGCCTCTTCCTGTTTACATAATCATTCAAGTGCCTAACCGATTATGACGAGGTATGGCGTGTGATTAGATGTTACATTAAGAAAGAATTGTTCAACCGTCGTTGTAACTGTTTTAGACGCATCGTGTGGCGAAGAATTTATGAAAGGTTGATTGTGCGAGGTCAAATAATCCATAATTTGTTATAAAAACGCCTAAATATAACCTTTACGTGAGAAAAAGACAGCTTTGATAATTTACTGCTACAAAATTTCGTTTGAAATTGATACAGATCTAGAAATCGCATATAGGTATCGAATCGTCGATAAATTGGAATTCTCGCAAAGTCTTGCAACATTTTTCACTTTCAATTGTATTGAATAATATTTACCTGCGAATATACCTACATATTTGCTTATCTACGACAGTTAGAAAGGATTATAGAAAATCTTTGCTAATGGGCGTACGGCAACGGTGACATATGTTTGCCTGTACGTAATACTCAAGCTGCAGCTTCCTAGCATCAGGAATTATTCAAACAAGGTTTAGATCAAACGCTGTCTCTAGGATGCACATGCTGTATGGTAGCTTATCTCACGTCAGTCGTAACGTTCACCTGTAAATATCGTAATGCTTAGCTCGTTCAGCCAATATCTCGCCTGTACAGGGCTTTAAAACAAGATGTTCAACTGTTTGCTGGGGTCATTAACAGAACATGATTGATCCCGTGGATTTTATTGACGAATAATAATAAGGGGGTAAGAAAAATTCAAAAATTGGTTGATAAGTTGAGTATAAGTTGAGTTGCATGATCTGATCACGGATCAAGCAAATATATTATCTTTGACCACGTTATAAGATTCCCACGATTGATCAGTGATGCCATTGTATACGCAACATCCTCAGTGCAATTCGTGACGAAGAGGATAGCGGGTCGTCGAGTATTTACTAAAGTTCAAGGTGCGTGAAACGATGACTGAAAGATATTCGCGATCCGACTGGAACGAGCGTTGTTACTATGTGCACCTAGATGTGTACGTGATGTATGCTATTCCTCTACTCATGTTTAGCTTTGTGGCATTTGAGGTCTTTCATGGGGGCTGATAATGGAAAAACCGCAAACCGAGTTTGAAACAATGTTTCTGCTCATTTCGATGCATACGAAGTTGGAGAAATTGCGGCTTATAATGTTCCGTTGCACGTGCAATCGCCATAAATCTGACCACGCTTAAATGTCCCCCGATTTCACAGCATCCAATCCTGCAGGTTGTGGCACGTAACTTTAAGCCTCTTCGTCATTATTCTTCTCGATCCTTAAGTAGCCTCAACTTTCTGTTTGTCTTTATTCAATTTCATATATGGTGTATCGATCCTTTTACTCTTGTCACGTTAAATAATCTGTTGCATCAGCAGCGCACCTCATTCATTCAATAAATTGGCTAACTTTTATAAAGATCCGCGAAACTAATGTAATAAATGATCGAGTGGTTTTTAAATCAGTATTGATCATCAGAGAAATATATATCGTGCGCTTTAATTGATGTTAACTTATCATAGGGTGTCAGATTTTTTCACGTAATTTGACGCGACCCATTAGCTACGATAGAACAGAAAGCTCTCAATTGGGATTAAAGTTTCATAAGTATAATCAATCCTATGGGTGAATTAATCGCGTCTTTGGTGTCGTTCCGTGTCAACCTCATAGCAGTACCCTTTCGTATGAGAATCAACGAAATGAAAAGAAAAAAAGGAGTGAAAAAAGAAAAACTTGAATGTCATTTTGATTTTTTATCCGCTTAAAAAAGTGAGAGGAATACCATACGAGCGTAACGCAAAGTGGAGGCATTACTGGAGGGCAATGTGTTCGGGTTTAATTATTACTCACTCGCGCATCAAAGGTCGTTGAAATAGTATAAGAAAGTGATCGCTCATCGCGTGTAGTTTAGCGCATAGGGAATTTACCTGAGATGCATCATGACATATAACGCATGTGGCATTGCGCGCGTGAACATTCTTGGAAAAAATAAAAATACAAAATTATTGGTGTAATAATGTCATAAGCCTACTACCTTTCAAGTAAATACAAGTCACGGAGGTACGCGCGAGCCAAGGTATTGGTTTTGTTTGAGTAAGGAAAAAAAATGGGACAAAATAGCACAAAAAATTGAACTTATAGATTCTTCGTCCCTGTGCTAACCTATGTTTCACGATTGCTATGAATAACTTTACTGTCAGAGTGGTAAGAGACCCCTTGGGTCTTAATTCAAGTTTTTCGAGTTACCGAGTGGCAGGTGTCCTCGAATTTTTTCCATCACATCGCTGACCTTTTACAACGTTGACCAATGTGACCCTTATACTTAATCTTCGTAGCCTCCAGCCACGATCAAATCATCTTCCAAACTTTAATAATAATCATGAATAATCGAAGCGAGACTTCGACAATTCGAAAGCGATTATTATTCGATTTGAGTCAAAACAACTCATGAATATTTTCAGAATATCTAGGGAGTAAAAGGTCTCGAGAATCCTCTCACCATGATATCTGCTTCAATCATGAGACATTCCGTCAATGAATATCCTTTTTACTACTGGCTAGATCTCAGGGATTACTCCAAATTAGAATCCATAATATATCTTCGTGCAAGTATTAAAATGTGAAATTATTACGTTAGGATCAGGTAAAGTCATAGATGGGCTCCTACCAACACCCCGTCAAGGTGTTCGAACGTCAATGAATGGGTTACATAAGACCTGGAGGAAAGATGTCGGTGCGTTGGCCAGTTGGAAAAGTTCAGCCGAGTCTTCTTTCTTCGGCGTTTGAAGAGTGCGGAATAAAAACAGCGGTGCAGAGCGTCTGTAGGGGCTAGAAAATCGACGGCAGGGTGCCAAGAACGAAAGCCCTATAGCACGAGGAGTTATTGCTCCAAGTACACTTTCTCAGATTATGTAAAGCGAGGTGATTGTCGTTGGATATAAAGGCAGACTCGGCCCCCAACAGCCGAAGAGTTACTCGTCAACATCACTGCAGAGACCATCGGACTGATCCCCGGGTATTCTACGGTTCGGCACATCGTACATCTCGATTTCATACCCTGTGCTCACTTTTACTACATTGCATTCGACCAGATACACCATGCGCATCCTCCTGGTGAGTGCAAGGCCGATCGAAGCGAGTTTCGTTGGTTGAGGATGATCCAGCTAGTCTTATCTTCTTCTTTCCTTTCTTACGTCATATCCTGCCATTTCGTGGCTCATGATCATTGGGTGTTTTCTGGTCTTTTCCCTCTTTGAGTATACCCCTTTTTTCTCAATTTGAACGACAGCTGAAGGTCTGCGCCGTTTCTGGTACAGCCTTCCGACATTATGAGGATAGAGTTGGTCCGAAAAAAGGAACGGAATGAAAGTGTGCTTTTTTGAGGGTTTTCAAATTTGTTGGCAGTCTTAAGGTGATTCGGCATCCAATTCATTGGAATAATGCTTATAGTAGTACGCGTAATCCGGGTGTGAAGACGATGTTGTTTAATCGATCAATTTGGGCTCATGTTGATTGCATTAAAATTGAAATTTTTACAATCTGTCTTTTGGTGGCCTTGGCGCATGTGCGCAACGGTTAACAATTGCTGTAACGGCTCTAGGAATTGGTAGGGAAGCTTCATTCTGGTTAAAGAAAAGGATACATTAATCAAACAGCCATTGCGAATTATCATAAACATGAATAAAGATTTTCGCCCCAGGCCCAGCACCGATAAATCTAACGCGAACAAAATCTGTGTCACTGCTTGGCCCGAGGAAATGTTGACAGTCTATGAATTATTGGAGAACAGCATCTTCCATTTTTCGTTAGTATTAATGTTTTGTTGATTTCCTTGTAAAAGACCTTGTAATAATGACGGTAAACACTAGGCGATATTAAAAACTGCAGTAGACCAGTCTTACCTTCGCGGTGTAGAATTTGAATACTCTTTCACCTACCGTAGGTCTTTTGTCGCAAGAGAAAAAACTTTCGTGTACTGAAAAACCATATTTATCATCCATTTATCATCTAGTTTCTGTTTTCTTGCTGAAATATGATGTAGAAACATGCGATTAAAATTTCTTCTAGTTACTGGCAACGACTGCCACTCTGGCTCACAGTCAAGAATACTTTCGAGAGCCTGAAAAGGTCATTTCCGAAGCACACGATCTTGGAGACAACAAAGGACACTATTCATTCGCCTATGAGACCGAGGGAGGAATATTACAGAAAGAAGTTGGCAGCAGAAAGTATGCCGGGACTCCAGATGAGACTCAGCTAATCCAAGGCTCCGTTCAATACAATGCACCGGATGGCACCCCAATCTCTCTGAGCTGGACTGCTGACGAATTCGGTACCCAAGTCGCAGGAGCTCATCTTCCTACACCACCTCCGATACCTGTGGCCATCCAAAGAGCACTTGAATGGATCGCTAAGCAGCCGTCGACGCCAGAACCTCCTACGGAGGAAGAGGCGACCAAGCCAGCCCCAAAGCTTAGACCGGAAACGAAGTTTCTTAATCAACAGATAAAAACGCAACAGACTAAGAAGTACTAAAAATATTTATTAATAAAAAAAATGTTTTTCTAACCCAAGGACTCATTTCTTTTACTGCCAAATCCCTTTCATAATTCGTATAGCAGTTGTGCTTCGCCAGATTGTGAATCGGGAGAGTCGAAAAAGTCTTCATGTGCAAATAAATCATCTTGGTTTGTCCAGAGATTTGAGTGGGCGAATATCGCCTGACCGCATACGTCCGGAATCGTGTTACCTGTTGCTGGCATAGACCGCGGGTATGTTTAATTCCAAGTTCAAGTATTTGCACTTGACCTTTTGGCAAGTTTTAATTTAGATGATATGTATAATGATGAAACACGCCGAATCCGAAGACATAATCAAAGCCCGGAAGGAGTTGGAATACTTTTTTTAGAAATCGTCGAATTTTGTGATGCTCAAAAGCCACATACTTTTATTTTTATACCGGGGCTGAGGGATCGTGGTAATCCATTCAAGGGCGCGTTGAATTATGGGTGCAAGCGGTGGTCTAACAGCGAGGTGAGATCCTGCTACTTGAAATCCATTATCGTCAGCGGTGTAGCCTGTGGTGATAGGGGTTTAATCGAGAGACGTATTTAAGTGAAACTGTCATGGACTAGTTCAGCTTCGTTGTCAGTCCCAGCGTATTTGCGGCTTTTGACTTCCTGTGCGTTAAGCCATCCGCGATTTGTTATTGGAAACTGTACCTACTGCGTATTTTCTCCGATTAATCGACTAGCTGAGGATCGAGACAAAAGTCAAGAAGGTTGAACAAACGAATAGATATAAGGAAACAGTAATGAAAAATTAATTACTACTTTGACAAAAACAAATACCCGAAGTTTGTCCGAAAGTAATAGAATAAATAATTTTCATCTTCATCGTACTTACATCAGAAGTGTTATATCTGATATCCATATGCAAATTGTTGAACGTCTCAACGGTACTTGCCAAGAAAAGTGAAACCTCTTTAATAATTATGCTAATCTGTATAGAACAAAATTTTTAAATTACGCCTACGGGATATTTCAGAGATTTCATCGGAATTGAATTTCCCCACTTATCAAACCGCTGATGGTTGCCATGCCTCCTGGTTTCCTGAAAGCTAGCACGGGTATGCTTGTCGTGGGTGGATCAATCGGAGTTGTATGTATATATACCCCGGAGTACATTTTCACGTCATACGTATAAATGGAAAGTTCTTATTTCCGGAAGTAGAGTTAGGATTTTTACCTTCGCTCGTATCGACAGAATAATTTATGTATTATAATGCTGTAAATAAGGTCAGACTGTCACCAAGTGATTTCCTGAAAAAGTATAGTCGAGTCTCTTCGCTTGGAGACTCTATTTTTTACCAAATCGCGTTTTGAAATGACAGGTGGACGAAGGTGAAGGAAAAATCTCGACGTCACGTTAGCCTATAAATTTGTCAAATACGGCGAACCTATTTCCGGATCTTTCAGACCCACCCGCCCACTCGTCCACCTGAATAGTGTCTCAAGACCGCAGGATAAATCAGTTCGTAGATCCAGTAATCCTTCAGGGTTACCGCAGTGAGGAAATAAATTAAAGATCTCATGGTGGTTTCCCACAAACTTTACCTTGTCTAATAACAAGTCCGAAAAATCGTGACACCGCGTAACATGGGTCACTTGGTATATGAACACGCGCGGATCTTCCCAAATTGATGAAACTTCCACGATGCCAAATCTTTTATCATTCAAGTTGTGAATTAGTGGGATTCAGAACTGGGTAAAACTCAATACCAAACTCACAGGCGCGTGACTGGGTTCAAAATTATTTCATTTAAGGTACCTAATCGTAGTATCTTGGCAATCTTTACGCGTAACAATCTCGCCAAGGACGCACGACGTAATTTCACAAATAATGACGATAGAAACAGAAAAAGAATTTACGTCAAAAAGTACAATCAAACGTCTACGAATTCCATAGCTATGAACAGTATACCTACCCATTAGCAAGATTCTGAGTTTTTAAAAAATAGATCGATGCGGCCATTCCGTTTAGCTGGATAATTCGGAATAATATCATTCCGCCTACACCCACGCGAGGGAAGCGGGAATTTCAGTGAAAGAAAAGATGAATGGAACGGTGTAGCTGAAGGCACGTGCGACCGCATCGAATTGTTCCATTCACGAGAAGGCGGTCGTTTTATCTTTCTCAAATCAACTGTTATTTTCCAAGAAGTGTTGCGCCATTGCTAAAAAAAGTGAAAAAAAATTAGGTTCTACAGAAAGGATCGTAAAGTGGCAGAAAAATGATAAAAAAAAATAAATAAAAAATCTAAGATAATATATGTTGCGGTTTTAGCAAGAATTCATTGCTATTCATCGCATCTTCGAAATCAATAGAGAATTTGAAACAGGGTTCGCCTGACGTTTGATATGCAGATTAGCCATAAAATGCCGCCTGCTATATCTAAGCTGAGACGGTGAAATTGCGCAAGCATTAAAGTGCGTAGGTGGTCGTACAGCCTTCGTCTGCGGTTTTTTAGATTACATTAGATTAAACCACCTATAGTTATGATACATTCATTTATTGCTAGACGAGCAGGCTTGTATTATAAGTAATAACGTATTCGCCAATTGAAGTTAGAAACAATCTGTATACCGTTATGGCAAAAAGAAGATTACTAATCTATATGTACGGTTCAAGCGGTCGAGTAATTTCCAGTAATTCCGCTTTGCGTCTTCGGCAATAAAGTGAAAAAAAAAAATACTAACTGAACCACGGCGTTTCTAACATCTATTAGTTTGTAATTGGTACCATAAGGCTTTCAGAGTTCTGGGCCATCGTTTTCAGCGGGAAAAGTCGTAACGTCATCTGGAGAAATGTTGTAACGTCGTTATGCAGTCTGGAAGTCTGTTTCAAGCCCGATACAGGTCGACGTACCTTAGGTATAGGAAACTCATTAGTATGGCCAGTCTAGTGCGATTATAAGATTATTTGACTGCCACTTTTATTTTCCTCGATAAATTCGAAGAAATCGAATAAATTTATGATCAGTGGTCACGTAGGACTAGGTGTGGAGAAGGGCTGGAATCCAGATTGATTACATAATATTTGGCTAGTTTTGGCGTCAGGTAAATCCGTCGAGAGATTAAGTCCCTAATTTTACACAGCCGATTCTTAATATTGAAGAAATATTGGTGGGACGTCGATTCACGTTATGGTATTAAGATATGTCATTCCTCTATCGAAAACATCGATCGCTTGTAGCTGGACAGATTGGTAGTGGATTAGGTACCTATATACACGCTTTGATAGATCCATAAATATTCATGACTGTCCGTCCTCGCTTATGCAGAATCGTGGGTATAGATAAACCTGGATCTATCTAGTCCGTATACGTTTTTCTAATTTTGATTTCGCATATTTTAGTTTTATTAACTTTCTTGAAAGTTAGTTAAAACTCGTTCCTCTGAGAAGCTCCGAGTTTCACGAAGAGGACGGGCTGTAAGCCGGTTGTTTTGCATTAGATGTTATACCTACCTCTCGAAAATGCGACTCTTGTTGCTGGTCGCTTATCTTCTATTCGAGGCAATTTGTCTTACAACTTTCTCGAAGATGCTTCTTTCTACATTTTTGACATTTAGTTAAACATCCTTGGGTCTGGCAGTATAATCATACCATTAAACATGTAGTAGGTAGGTATATGTACAATTCTCGTACACGCATAACCGTCTGAGAAACTCAACTGCGAATTAATGATAATAAGACAACAGGCTGTAATTACCTTTGAAACGAGTCTGATAATTAGGTAATAATTAAAAATAACTTGAAAATATTTACACAGCGATGAAGTAAATATGAAAAATTTCAGTTTCACTCAAGTTTAAGTTTCCGGCCGAAAGGTATTGGTTCACACAAGTCTGACACGTTTGCTTTTGTTTTTTTTTTTCATAAAAATTTATTTACACATTGTTTTTTTTTTATTCGTGTTGTTTTTGCGTATAAAATATTACAATATACATATTATTATTAGCATATATAATAGTTACAGCGAGTATTGTGGACAGGATTGGCAAGCCATAAGACACCAGGCATTATTTTCCTGGGATCAAAGCCGATCTTTGACTCGAGAAAAAATATACTCCTGGTTATAAAACCACGTGTCTAACGGCTTCCTTATCGGGCACCAGGCCCTTCTCTGAGCGAAGTTTATAGGACATAAAATTATATTAAGAGTCGCAATGCGGAGGTCGAGGATATCTTTAAGCTCTGATCGCTTAGTACGGTTGTTTCGGTGCGTCGATATCATTTTCCTCTGGATGAGCTGCTATGTACGCAAGAGCGTCGAGAATTTCCTGAGGGATTGGTGGCGGAGTTGGAAAATGAGCTCCCTGAGGCTGGAATCCGTCTTTGCCAGCTGTGTAGGTCACTTGGATTGGGATACCATCATCTCCGGTGTAGCTGTAGCCACCCTGGACTGAGTTAGCTTCAGCATCGGTGCCGGGATTTTCTAGGTAGCCTTGTTCTGAAGCTTGGATACCGTTTCCGGTCTCGTAACTCCAGCTGTAAGATCCATCGGGATTTGGTCCATCTTGAGCCTGTCGAAGAATTGGGATTGGTGAGGTGTAGTCCGCGGGAGCACCCAGGGCAACAGTCGCCAAAGCGAGGAGAGCTAGGACCTGAAATTGAGTGAATAAAAAAGTCAATAACGGTGTATAAATTTTCGGGAATATCTGAGGGGATATCCCTTTTTTTTCGGTAAGTTGATTTATTCGTGGTCGTAGCTGTTGAGCAATACACGTTAAATTAACAATGTGGAAAGCGTGGGATCCCTGTTGGCCCATCTAACATTCTATAAAATCCGCGTCCCACTTTCGGCGAAATCTTTGATCAAAAATCTTCCTCAAGAGTTCGCAGAAAGTTGTCGGGTCCGCCTACGCTGTTTGCGAAAGGACGATCAACGTACACGTGGCGAATGCTTTGATTTAATTCCGGTTGCAAAGTTCCTCCAAGTTATTTGTCAAAGAAGAAATTCCGTCAGTACGATGACACTTTTCATTACCTATCGTCAGCTTTCAATTGGACGGGTAAAATTTCACTTGATCGGCATTCCCCGCCGATGTGTGCGTCCAGTAAATGGGAGGCAACGTGGGTTTTACGCTCGTAATTATCCGTGAGAATGACGCGATCTTTGAGGACGTTCCTCTGTCGCGATAGTCACGAATTTGGCTTCCTGCTTGATGCGCGGGTTACGAAACGGCACATTGCAAGACTCTTTCTTCCTAATTAGCGATAGCGGTATATACATTTGTCTGTTGGCCCGTTAGCTCTTTCGTAATTGCGAAAACGGAGGACGATTATTCAACACGAGTCTCTGGCGACTATGCACGACGAGATGAGGTAGGTAACGTCGAAAAGAAATTTGCATTGAAAAAATAATGAATAATAATCATACAATTCTTCCTCCATAAAATATTAACTTTATTCCCGAATTTTCGTACGCGACATACTCCTGATTTACAAATTGGATTCGGGCTGAAGCGCCGTTTGAAAATATGAAAGAGTTTGGATTGGAACGTGAATTCATGTATACGTGTATATCATCAGTATACATACGATATACATTCACTCGCTTTCATAAAACGACTTGTTAGTGCAAAAAAGAAATTTTCCCGAATAAAACTTATAATCCAAGAAAGTTGGACACGTCATTTAAGCTTGTCTATTGGAGGCCCACTTCTTCGGTACTAAAATGACGCTGTCGTAGTATCGGTCGTGGTGTCTTTTAGCACTTGACTTACCAGTCGGTTCATGTTGAGATATTTCGGTTTGTCTTGTAGGAGCCGGAGACTGCACTGACTTGAGAATCATGGTGCGCCCTGCGCTTTATATATCCGCACCGCTAGAATCACGGATCTTGCGAAGCGAGGTGGTACCCAACACACACATCGAGACCACCCCCTCCCTTCCACGGGCTGTGGTGGGTCAGCGCGATGTATCAGGCCCACTACCACTTCATTCTGGTGTCCCAGGATGGGGCCTAAAACTGAGGTCAAGCTTGATTCTGCCAAAGGTCGGTATCTCATCCTCAAGCTAGCGCCTCATTCTCTTGGTTTATCCTTCCATTTCCCCCTCCGGGATCGCTGCCAAAGAATCCCAGAGTCTGGAGGAAAAAAAGTAGTATTGGTACTTGATATTAAATACCAGTCTGTCGAATATGGTTAAGTTCTTCTTATGTTGAATCCATATGTAGGTTAATACTGCCCAGAAACTGAGTGAGATTTATATATTTCTATAGTTTTAGTTCATCTAACGAAATCGTTACCGTCCAAGAAAGATCTTTTCTATCGATAGTAACGACAGCTAGTTGTTCATTCTCAACGAGCTATCGTAATTGCAGGCTATGTTATGCTCGTTTCACGGTTTGTTACAAAACACATTTCTGTTCAATCTGGCTTCCTGCGTTGCCCGAGTATATTTCGTCGTCATTTGGGTACAGAGATAATAACTGGAAGCAGAAAAGTTCGGTAATCCTTCGATCGGCAGAGAAATTGATAAATTGAACCGCGACCCTTCCGGGCTTTCCGCTTAGGGGATTAAAAAATGATTAAGGTCCTCATATGACTGTGGAAATTTGTTGGAATCTATATGTTTGATTCATGAAAAGAAGCACCGGTACCGTGGTGAAAGAACGACGGAGGAAATAGCGATGTAGGAATTGCCGTGCGGTGTGTTTTCGCGCGTGATAATTAAGTCAAGGCCCGATACGATGCTCCATAGTCCATTGTTTACGTGCCCGTAAAAGCAATTCATTTGTGAGTGCATCAGACCCTGTACAAACGTTCTAGAATCGAGTATATTATAGGCCTGCATAGGCAAAGCCATTATGGATTAGTTTTTTTTCTGACTGCAGTATGCGAAGCTTGCAGGTAGCAATTATTCCTGTGTATTTGATACTTTGACGTAACCGAAACTCTATGGAAAATAAATAAAAATACTTTCAATCCTGCAATCGTTTGATCTGGGTTAGATGATTTGGCAAATTTATGTATGCATAGGCTGGTAGGTACCCAAAGACGTGTGTGTGCGACTTGTGTCTTGAGCGCCACCTCCTGTTCGCTGAAATCGAGGTTGTAGCCACCAGCTGTGAACTTTTCTTGCCACTCTTCTCATGACCCTCCTACGAGTTGCTCAAACGCCAGAAATGCGAAAGAACGGGTTGCGTAGCCCGAATCTGCATGCTTCTCCAGCCTGGCCTCTATCGGCTGTATAACTCTGCGACATTACGCCTGACACCATAGGCTACTTTCACATGGTCAAATCGCTTTACTTTTATCAGGGTTGATATAGTCGTCAAGAAATCACCAATTAAACTTGATCTTATCTTGCATTTCACGAATGCTCGAAAGTTTCGATGAATGGTGAGAAAAATAATGCCTCAATCAATTCGCCAGATCTTCGACGTTTCCACAAATCCTTGGTTCAACCCGCTTTCGTATGTCAACGTTGATATTTGATAGATAGTTTCGTTGTAGGGTACCTCTGCCATCTAAACTGATGATATCATGGAGCTAGTCCGTAGAAAAATCGGCAAAAGTGAGGGAAGTCCTGTCGGACGGATGCTGCCGTTTGACAAATTGCCTTGTACGCATTTTCTGTTTGCCCCCACCACTGACGTTGTATCTACCTTCTACAAGTGTTGCAAGACAAAAGATGATGCCAACTTGGAGTTGGGGGGTGAAAGGAGTGTCTTCTGCACAGCTGTAGATTTTATCAAGACATATCAATGTTTTACGGGGGCAATCATTATCCTTAAAATAAAAGCAATATATCTGCTGTCAGTGTAATACTTCTTCCAGCCTGAGATACCCTTGACTATGTAACTTTTTATGCCACGACTATCCTCTGTTCTCTACAGTATTTCACAGATTCGGACGTTGAATATAAACTAACGAGATTAGGTATAACATTTTTTGGCGCTTTTTCAACTTGGAGGAGTAATTGATTGTCCGGTTTGAAATTGTCTCATTAAAAATTCAGGTCGAACGTCGAGGGACTATTAATACGTATGTATGTAGCCATCTAAGATTCTCACGGTTATTGGATAGAATAAGTATATAGTTTATCAAGAGAATGAATTAGTCTTCGGCTGGAAATGCCAGTGGGTTTATTTGGCATGAAAATTCATTGGTTATAAAAGTAGTTGAGAAAAATCTGAGATTATGTTCATTGTAGGTAGATCTGCAGAGTCGTAGGTAATCGTGTATCTGTTGAAAGTAATGAATCGCTCCTTCTTGCGAAACGGCGATTGTCGTAACTGATAAGCACAAAGTGATACCTGCATCGTGTAATTTGTGAGATAAAGTATGAATGAGTTTTTATTTAAACTCGGTGTATCAAAAAATGTTCATACACCGAATTGCGGAATGAAATTGTGATAGCCAACTGTACCTACTGTTTCTAATTTTTAATACGACTATAAGACGTAATAATTGAAACGAACACGACGTGAAAGTTTGCCTAAAATTCTTTCAGATGTCAAACAAGAAAAAATATAACAGACCACCGCGGTGCGCCGACGACGTAATATCTCTAGAATTCATTCTGATAAAGATCTTGTCAGCATACATTAGCACTAATGAAATAAGCTCGCAAAGTACGAAACGCGTATACCGTATCATTAAAACAGCCAAAAGAGGGTAATACCAAAAGATTTGAATAAATTTACCAAAATACTCGGGAGTTGTCATTTTGGATCCGATGCGTAGTAAACTACACGATATTTGGATTTCAATTTGTTTCACGTTTCAGAAAATCTTCACGATTTTCTCTCCCGTAATAAATCATTCCCCACTACACGTAGCTCTGTGGATTTTTATCGCGATGCAGTCAAGTGCAGTTACATTAGATCAAAGGATATACTCAAGAATAGATACTGCATAATTATACTGGTACAGACTCCGGTAAGTAGGAATAAATTAAGTATAACAAAGAGCCAGGCCGACGAAGTTCAGTTACCTTTGTAATTAGGTATATAAGTATTAAGAGATGCGAATATGTGACGTTATCGCAATTAATTTTATACTTTAATTACGTGATAGGTTTAAATTCAAGCGAAGTGAAGAGCCGTGTAATATACCGACGTAATATCCGTGTAAGTGGTATACTCAGTTGCGTATAAGTGAAAATATTCCGTGAGGGCAAGCCGGCAGCCAGTTTCGCCGTTGCAGAGATCAACTTGAATCCAGTCGATTACGAAATTGTAATTAATTTGTTAACGATGTCCCACGTTGTTATTTCATTCCTCTCAACTATCTCTTTGTCATTTAACGATCCTGATTAATTCACGTGTATAAACCATGCGATGGGGGTACGTCTAGAATAGATGCTATAATATACTGATAATAGATAAGTTTACTGTCCGAACTATCGTTATTTCAAAAATATTATAAAATTATGTAACGTTTCATAATTCGTTTGTGTTTCGTTAATGAAATAAATTTACGCAACGAAATGGCATGCTTTCTTTTTATTAATTTTTTTTTTTAAACATGTTAGTATAGATTCTTATTTGGAAGTCAAAACTATTCTCAGGTCATGGTCAACGCCACAGTCACTGCCTACACGGTTATACCGGAATGTAGAATCAATTAAAATTCAACCGTCGCTCTAGTTCGCCGAACAACGAACCCTACACACCTGTCGGCTGTTAAATGGCCAGAATTGGAAAGTAGTCTAAAATATTTTGATGTAATAGGCAGCATGCGGCTTCATGTTGCGTTTAAAAACTATGAACGCTATTTAGCGTGCAATTCAAAGAATCTGGTGAAAGTCTTCACTTCAAAGTCAAAATATCGTTTTAACGTTCCTGATCATCCCGCGCGTGAGTTTACTTACCGAATCATCGTATACTCTGCGAAACGGCTACCTGCTAAATAGCAGATTATGTAATCGTGCAATTATTATACCCGGCTAAATTTCCGATCCATTAGATAAACGGCAAGTAAACTAGTTAGCCATTTAATACCACTGAGCAAAGCGTCGATATTGAATAATGAAAATATCCGACAACGAGATGGTCCTTACTGTAGGTGTCTCCTTCCTCATTGAGTTAACATTGTCGTATAATAATCTTGGAAAGTGCAACTAGGATAGTTAGATTCATTCTGTTAATCTGATGTCACGGTCTTTCGGGTCACGGACGTGCGGTAAAGACGAGGGAACAACCACTGTTCGTCGACAATATCCTTGATTCCAGAAAGATGCATTATTGGACCTGTAGATTTACCTGAATTTTTACGGTGTCACGCGACGTGGATAAAATTTTATAATCCAATATATCATACGCGTTAATTAATTCTTTTTAACAATATATTACACCAAGTGTTGTATAGCTTGAAAGTGAAGGTGATACCTACTCGGTTCGAAAACGATACTAGCTAATAAGTCAGCGTTTAGATCTTGCCTCGCTCGTCAGATAGGTGACTACCTATTTGTCAAGAATATTGCTTAACGATTTTTAAATGGTCAGCTAAAAACGGTCCAGGGTCAAACCCATCTTTCGATAAATGGCACGCGTTCACCGAATATCCTAGGCACATGCACCTATCACCTATTCACGCTTGTAAAACTACAATTTCCCTTTTCTATACAAAAGATTCTTCATATGCATTTTCACACTCGCCTTTTCGGTTGGAATAGAACGACCGTAGGAAAGGGCAGCTATGTAAGACACCTACGCCTGATATCAGTGACGTAATCTTGTCGCTGTACGGTAGACATTGGTAGTAAAGAGTCCATATCTTCCTTCATATCGCTATAAAGGGTCTTCAGGAGTTGTTTCTCCGTGTAGTAATTCCGGACTGGCCATTGCGGGACTTTTGTAACTGAAGAAGATGAATCATTCCTACTCAGAGAATACGTCTGTTAGACGTGTCTGTCTATACTCAATGAGATGGCTATCTTTCTGGTTTGGTAATAATTCGACGAATTTACTTCCGCCTAAAGTCTGATCAAATAGAGTCAATCCGGTGTATCAGCAAATTGAAACACCGATTGTTACGAAATCGAAATTACGGTGCAGATCGTTCGCGAGACTCAGGAGTATTCAATTTAATGCAGAATTATGACGCTGGTTACACTTGTGTCATCGATAAAAGCGTAAAAGCTGTTTAAAAAGAAAC
Source organism: Rhogogaster chlorosoma (assembly GCA_944452935.1). Classification (NCBI taxonomy): domain Eukaryota; kingdom Metazoa; phylum Arthropoda; class Insecta; order Hymenoptera; family Tenthredinidae; genus Rhogogaster; species Rhogogaster chlorosoma. The sequence goes on along the minus strand of OX101801.1, from coordinate 19,088,159 downwards.
CGGCTATATATCGGTATATCAGCACCTGTTGCGTCTGCCATGCCATGCTGCTTTACGCATGGTACAGGTATTATTTGTTGACCAGTAATAACGCATAGACTGAGTATTGCATCACGTCATGGTTGGAAGTTATTTATTGTTAATCGATGCAATATGAGCATCCTATTCGAAGATGATAATCTAAGACTTCGTTGGACGGACTAGCTAATGATAAATTTCATAATTTTATGCAAATTAATATTTCCGAAAGCGTCAAAATATGTTTAATTTGGGTTAATAATATGCTGTGCTATTTTGCACGGTTGAAAAAAAGTTTACAGGCCAAAAATGTGTATCTTTTTAACGAAAGCATAGAGAGATTAACTCGTGATTAAAAATGCAAATGGAACGTAGAACATTTTCTTTGAACTCTCAAGCTTGGGAATGTATAACTAGCTTCAGGTGGTTCCCGACCTTCTTCTCAAACTTCAACTCAGTCCTGTATTGAAACTATAATTACTTCTTACGTTCTCTATTCTACTCAAGGTCGCCAATGAACCCCGTAATTTTCGTACAGATATATAATTGTCCGAGAAGAGTAACAGAAGCAGACGAATCGATATCCTTAACCTTCGACCGGCAAGAAAAATGGCAGTGACAAGACGCGTGGGATTAAATAACTCCCAGTCGCTTGTACGCCGATGGAAATAATACGATCACATATATCGAGCTACATTTCATTCTTTCTTTTTTCCCGAGTTCTTACATCGTGCAAAGATCGAATACTGCTAGGGATTGAAAAGGAACCCGTTACGATATTGCAGTCGTAAGTTTCTCTGTCGCCTTGCTCGCGAGAAGACACAAGTACACAGGCTATACGTTGCAAAAGCGATGAACAAGATTGCAAGAGGATCCTTTTCGATACACCGCCGAAATTCATCCTGATTTCAATACGGTAACAACTATACCGCGAAGAAATTAACACACGCAAACAGTTTTCTGCATAAATTTCTGCCTTGAATCTCGCCATAATTTCTTAGGCGACATTTTGCTCGCGCGGGTATATGAATGTAGCGGGAAATTTTTACCCCGGGACAACTTTAAGGCCTCTGCAGTTTCGCCGATAAATCCGTAAATTTTATCTCGAAGAAGATTCGGAGGGCATACGTGGAGGTCTCGAAACCAGTCCGGACGTCTTTCGCGGGTATGCACACTTTTACTTCTCCGTGTAGCCATAAGTAAGTCAAGATCGATTACAGGGACTGTCAATAGTTGTAAACGATCAAGACGAACGCCGCCGAAGAAATTTCATCGGTCTAGAGACGGAATACCTAGCGTTGTTGTTTTCTTCGTTTTTTGTTCTCTGACGACCAAGGAGATCTTCGGACGATGATGGCAAAGATGAAATGGCTTGCGGATGCTGCTTTATCGTTCTTCAATCTTTGCCAGTTGACGTCATACTCGAGAAGACTGAGTCATTAAAACTAGCGAATGGTGACTATTGACAATACCCATAGTACGCAACGGGTACCTATCTGATATGCTCGAATTGGCAATTCGTTCTGCATGTACTATAAAGGCTTTTCTATCAAAATGAAAATCCGTATAGTCGAGTATTTCAATGCATGGAATGTCAGGAGACGTTCGATGTGATTTGTACATCGGAATTTACCTCTGTTTCAAAATACGTGACCATGGCTATCATCTTTTGCGCATCAGATGTTCTCGGCTCATCCAGCACGTTCGTTCGTTGTCTACACCTAGTTCGTTTTTGCTAGGCAATATTGCCGACTATCGACAATAACAATTTCGCGTGACTTTGACTACTGATTGAAATTGAATTATTTAGGTAAAATTACAATAACGTTTGACTTCTACGTACTGTAACACCATCTGCGCAATTTCGATACTTCTGTATGTAATTCTCTATTTACCGTTTTTATCAGAATTAATCGAGCAAGCATGCGGAATAAATTTATCCGTGAATATCGAGATTTCATTATGGAGATCTACATCTTCGTGACTTCGAAGAAGCATAATAATAAAGTTAACATTTTTTTTTCTTGAAATTCGTAGGGGAAAACCACATACCCGGTTTTTTTTTCTACTTTATTTGTTTTACCGACAATTTTTTGTGGTTTTTTACGTCATAGGTGAATTATGAAATTTCGTTCGAATACAATCCACTCATTATACACGATAATAGTTTCATCTCACTTTAGTTTCGCTTGAGATTGAATCACGTACGAATACAACGCATACTTATTTTTACGATCTATGATTAATCTTAAATTCCTTTTCAATTCGCTCAAAATTTGCATTTCCTGGACTTTTTCTACAGATCTTGCAACCAGGTAAGAAATTGTGAAAAAAATTCAATCCCATTACCAAGACCCAGTTAGTATCCTAATTTGAGTGATACTCTCCTTTCGGCCGCAATAGATATTAGCGAATCACCTACGACTTTTATTAGTTGAAAGTTTTTAACTACCAAATATTCAGACTTATGGTTTCTCCGAAGTTAAATGTTCTTTCAAGATTGTGTAAAAACGCGCTGTGTTCGGTTTGAATAAATTCCAAACGTCCACTGCGCGGCATGCATTGAAAAGCATCAGCTATTTCCTCGACAATATTTCTTCTATTCTCATTGTCAGCCTGGGAATAACGTAGTTTTATTTATTTGTCAATATTCACGGCAACAGGAAGCAAACGAGGAGGAAATTCGTTGTTAGAATCGTGACTATGAAAATAAAATATATATTTGCGCACAGGACGAAACACGTGTTACCGAATTGGTGGTCGAGCCTCGCATCGCGTGGTGCGTTTCGCATAAATCCAAGTCGGATGGATAAGTAGAGGTCCCACACCGATTGTTGGCCCTCGAAAATTCAGATCGCGTACAGTCGTCAAGGTTCCACAAATTTGGTACATGGCTGAATCGTTAAGATCGTTAGTTCTGAACGAAAAAAAAATAAATAAATAAAATAAAAGAAAAGAAAAGATAAAAATAAGAAAAGACTTATGACTGCAAACTATTGGGAATGGCAACGAGATCGGGTCGAGGAGTTGGGTCAATGAAACGCCAAACGCATAATGTCAATTGTCATTAGAGATTCTAGTAACGATTCTACTGATTTTAGTGAAAAAATCAGCTACGTTAAAAGACAACGAGATCCGTTCAATTTTCAGAGCTCTTCACCGCCTGAGATCACCGCGTGAAAAACAGATTCTACTCATCTTGGTCACCAGTCGAAAATATTTCGATTACTCGACATCTCGGTTACGCATATATTACCTATCCTTACCTGTTGGCTTAAAACCACAGTTAATTACTAATTCGTCGGAAGAAGAAACTTTTTCCGTGTAAATATGAATGCTTGCACGTGATGTGAAAATAGATGCTACTAGTTTACCTTGGCGGAAAGCAGGAATTCACATTTCTAACGAATCGCAACTTCTTGACGATATGTCGTATGTACGCATTTTCATTCCTCAGCGCGTAGATTTTTCAATTGGAAAAACCGGCATTCGTACAATCTACATGCGTATGCTCGTGAAGAATTGGGAATAATTCACCAAATTCATTTCTCGTTACTTCCAAATGAATGGCACTTATACCCTGCAGCATCATCATTATATCTTAAATCTGCTTCATATATATATTGTTCTTCATGATTGAATAACGAATATATTTGCCACGAGCTGAGTTACAAGTTTGTCTTAATCACATACGTTTATGACGTCAATATTTAAGCGGGGTGAAAGGTCAGCATGATATTCGTGTTCAAAACTAGGAAACTTCGTGCTTTTTTTTTTCTCACAATTAAAGTAATCGCCGTTGGGCTTCTGTTAAATGTCCTTCACACTTACTCCCGGTTTGGTAAATAAGATATATGAGTTAATAACTTTTTAGATATAGTATCAAACAAACAAGGCAAATCATCTTTGATTGATTGCATCACAGCGGGAATTTAAATTAAGAAAGAAAACTCAGATAACCCTTACAGGTGCATCTGACTCGGGTCAGCTTCTGCTGGACAGTTTAATCAACAGACGATACGAGCGTGTGAATAGCTGTTAGTCAGAATAAAAAATGACCCGTCAGAAAAACTTGTGCAAGCATGACCGTCGCGCTTTTTTTCCCATTCCTTTAACAACCAGTCATCCTCCGATTTATCTTAATTGCGACAGGTTTTTTGGGGGCGAAAAATTTATTGTCCAGTCTTCCTGGTGCGGCGAAATGCCAATTTTGTACGTTACTATGTGATAAAGAATAATTTCGAATCCTCAGCTGCTTATTATCGGATAATTATTTACGGTCACTACTGACCAATCTACTACTTTCACGAAAATTTTAACTTCCTTGTTCGTATTTGTGATTGAAAAATAGTACAGACCGAACTGACTTGTAAACTGTTCCGGATATTAGGTAAAAATAATTGAACAAAAATTTCTGGCCCCGGTGACGAAATGGGAAAAGCAATTACCGTTCAGAATTGTCGATAATAAATGTGTGGTTCACAGCGTTGATCACTACGATTACATCTTAGCTGCCCGATTGTTTCTGACCCGAAGTATAACCTCGGCTTACACGCAGGCGGCACAGCGCTCAAGTCATAAACGTAAGCGTATAGGTAAACGCAGGTAATCGTAATCGCGTGACCTACGAACGCCATAAGCTGTCATCTTTATGCAAAGTCGCGGTTTCATAATGGCACCGATACGCCATAAAAGATGACGAATTACCCGTTACATAACGCGTCGTATGAGTGGGTACTACTCATTGGTACCCATATCCAAATCTTTTCTATGGCAAATGTGCGATACCCGTTTAATCATACGGTATCCATTTCCAAACGGAATGTACGTATACATAGAAACGTCCCACAACTACAGGGCATAAGTTACCAAAGACATGTTACAAAGAAGTACCGACAACTGAATAAACGACACCGATGTCAATATGCAATCTATGCAATACGTGGATATGTCTAGGTAGCATACACGTAGAAAGACATTTCGACTATACAACGCCAGCTTCTTCGCGTTTATCATTTCGCAATATGATTATATTTGCATGGCGCTGATCAGTTTCGAAAAAGTCAAAACTTTTCTTCAAACATCCCCACCTGTTGGGGTGCGAAAGGGTGGGGGAGATCTACGACAGGAGGTTTCGGTGTCCCTATAAAGGCGAGTCCTCGGTAGAAGATGTCAACGAGACGAGGTACGCAGACAGCAATGAACACTTTGGTGAGTGGACAGTGTAAAGACCATCCGCAAACAACGGGTCACATTATCGCGCCTAGTACAACTTGGTTAGTGTCATCTATGCGGCTAAAACGGGACGCGAATGACCGGTGGTCATTATATAGATAAGCGGCCGTCTGTGCAGGAGAGCGTCTTTCATTAAAAGCTACTCGGACTCAGTGAAACGGTCTATCCCTCATTCGGAGTAATATGTGATAAATATCATGGGGCTGGAGGTGTTGTGAAATGTTGCGGTCTTATTATAGGGGAAATAAACTATCTGAAAGAATTTAGCCGTGAGTCTAGACGATGAGTTCTTATTTCTGAATGACATCGATCGCGCGAACCGTATAGATATTTGAAATTTACTTTGTAATATCTGTCAGTGAGTCGATTTTTATTTTCACCGAAGATCTTTATCTCTAATTTAAACGTTGGGTACTCGTTAATTTTCACTTCACCACTTCGGAGTGTAAATCATGCCGCGTGAACCGCTTGCGGATAGAATCATTCGCCTCGACGCCAAACCTGTTTCTAATAATATATCAAGCCGAATTTTTGGGCGAAAGTTTAATTTTTTCACAATGTTTTAGATCCTTACTATCCTCGCCCTGATGGCAGCCATCACCGCCGCTCCCCTGGAGCCGCAACCTCCCGTACCAATTGTCAGTCAGTCTCTGGATGGGCCAAATCCTGACGGTTCATACACTTGGGGTTACGAAGCAGCCAACGGTATCCAGGCCCAGGAACAGGCAGTAATCAAGAACGCGGGTACTCCTGATGAGGAAAACTTCGTCCAGGGTGGCTACAGCTATACCGGAGACGATGGAGTTCCCATTTCTGTGGAATATGTCGCCGGTAAAGACGGATTTGTGCCCCAGGGTGCGCATTTCCCTCAGCCACCTCCCATCCCCGAAGCAATCCTGAAGGGTTTGGAATGGATCGCTGCTCATCCCGAAGAAGATAACTTATAGATAAGTAAGAGAGATTCATCGTCGCACATATATACCCAAGCATGTATAGCCGGTTGATTGGTATACCTATCGTCGAGTTCAATGTTCGATTATACGATCCGGCGTCTGCAGTTTTATCAGTTTCAAGTGACTTTGCGAATTCTAAGTTTCTAAGTTTCTAAGTTTCCAGATATTTCTCACCTCATGCATACTTATGATCTCCGTATACTTTGTTCACCCAAGGATTGTTCTATCTTATTATGACACCCCGACATTCCAACATTCGAACACTCCTGGCTTTGGACGTGATGTAATAAGCTAAAGTACCTGCTAGTATCAACAATTGTGTATCATATGGGTATTACTAATAACGAATCTGTATTCTGTAAGTAATTTTGTAAATAAACAAACGGCTTCACGTCAATGATGGGATTCACTTTTTACCTCTTACACGTTCATTTGCAGAGACCTATATGTGTACATTGATAAACGTAAGGATTCTTTACTTTTAGCATGGCGAACGTACGGTGAACGCCCGCTTCAGACTTATGTCATCCTGTCTCGCTTCTCGCAACCAAACTGTCCTAACCAAACCTGAACTCAAGAGCTGTTGTTGACCGAATTCAAATTCATTAGCATAAGTCGTGGCTACATGTTATATAAGAAAAAAGTATTACCTACCGTCGTTCAGTCAAAACCTAAAACTATCGACCTTTGAATCGGTTTTTGATTGATTCCTGGTCTGCGAAATTAGCCTTGGACGATCGCTTAATTACTTTATTGTATTTTGGTCGTACCCATCAATTAGCCGATCAACATTTGATTACACTCCCGATCTCCTGGCTGAACGTTTAATTGAGTTGGTGGACATTATCAGATATTTAATTCCAACATTATTCGGCTATTAGAAAATAAACGCGGTTTTTATTATAATTTATTTATTGCTCATGCACAAAAATGTTCATAGCCGTTTTTTTGATTACAGTATCGCGTGAAGGAATAAAAAACCAAAACTTCATTGCACATGTCGACGTTTACAAGTCAATCTCTTTCGGCTGTTCTTTCATTATTTTGCCATCGATATGAACACTTCCGGCGAAGAACGACTCTGAATGTTACCTCAATTCATATTCACGAAAAATGCGACTTGTGCAATTTAACATGACAAATGTCCCTCTTCAAACGTATGTACGTCAATTGTGAACTCGCCTCTCCGCGACTTACCGGAGCCTTTAGAAGATTATGGGAGCTTTTACTTTCACAGACAGACTCTTCGATTGCTGTACACTAAGAATCGGAACCAATCAATGAACATTTAAAGGATACGCGCAATCTTACGATCACTTTGCGGTTTTAATACCTATGTGCACATTATTAATCGGTAATCCGTACGTAACTGAATTAGCGTTAGGCACCACATGTCTAACCTTTCGGTAATGAGGAGGTAATTCTTCTTCACTTTCATTTATATGTCGCAATCTTCAATTTCGTTAGTGTTCATCTGTCGATCATAACGGCTTGTCGGATGACCGTGTGACTTCGGGGTCAAAGGTCTCATAGGGCCTAAGGACACTTCAATTCTTTGCAAAACGCTTCAATTTGGGATCTTCGATTTTTGACTAAAAATAAAACAGTTGCTTCAGATTACTAAGAGTTTAATATCACGTGGATTCAATATCTATTAGTCGAAAGACACACACTGATGATATCAAGATTGTAGAACATATTCCCACTTATAGCAGTCGCTCTTTTTTTTAACTGAAGTTTGTCGAATCATGCAGGAGTGTCAACGTCAGATCTCATAGGTCTATCTACCCACAAGCTAAGACAAATCAATCTTGAAAAGTCAGTCATAGACACAGCGCTTTGGAATCTAACAGCCTTTACGCAACGCAACGGTTGGTTTCTCGAACGTTTCAACAGCAAATTAACATTTTTCTTTTGGAAGGACTTATTTCAAGTGTGTGGCGAATTTCGGGCTCGTGGATATGTAGAAACATATTGTATTTGTGAAAAGATGTACAACAAAAAAATAAAAAAAATAAATAAAAAATGATTATCGGAATAAAAAAAGATCTAAAGGTTAGTGAAAGAAATCAGCGTTGGTAGCTTACGTAATATGAGAAGATTAGACAGACATTACCTTATGTCATATAAGATCAAAACATTCGCCACTGCAGTATAATCGAAAATAATAAGAAGCTAATTCAGAAATATGTTAAGGAACGAGTTATCCGCGAGTCCTTTCTTTTCCTTCTTATTGAACTCTGCCGGCACAAAGGTTATTCGGCCGGTGACTTTGGTTACATAACCGCCAGAGAAGATCCACAACCACAATTAGGCTATCGAGGGCAATCGGAGCTGCCAGAGCATCTAATTACTCGAAAGAGGCGGGGTGGATTTTTCTTACGTTTTTAATCCCAGGCTGAGATTTGCCGAGCAAGGGAGAGAGAGAAAGTTCAGTTTCCTCATCCTGCGCCCCATGCTGACTGAGCAGGCTTCCTTGTCACGACATCTGGAAATTGGTCCGTGTATAATCGATGAGAAGGAAGACTGGAGCAATTTAAGATGTCGACACACTGCCCTGATCTATTTTAAGTCATAGTTCAAAATGAGGATACTAAAATCGGATATTTTTTCATCGACAAGGTCCTGGTAGCAATCTTGCGAGAGGTAATTGATCAATAACTGGCATAGGTCACGTTAGTTGCGGTTGTCACTATAACCAGGTGTCTAGGCAGTTGGGATCAAATGCCACTGATGTTCGTTGCAGCCTGTATTTCGCAGAAAGCATATTGATAATGGAAGAAATAGTAAAAAAATAAATAAATAAAAATTCTAGTGGTAATAAAATTTGTCCTAGATCTTTTTGCTTCCAACGATAAAGATGTATATGAATCGAGATATATGGTAGCGAGATCCAGAGATGCCACTGTAATAAATCACTGCATTTCGAAAGCGCATATCTCTCATGTAAAATAACCGACGGTCAGGCCTCAATATATTGCAATTAAAAGTTAATGCATTACTTATCGTTGATCTTGAAGAAGCATTCGAGACATGATTTCCCGGTGGTACAATTTATTAAGCGAATGAAGCTTGGATGCATTTAACCGATATAAGGTCATCTCCATGCGAGTTTAATAACTATCATCATTGGGGGTTGATGAACTCGACTTTCTTTTGTCACACCGGCGACGACCTGCAAGTCTCGATTTCTCACGGTAATGTCAATATTACTGGTTGATTTGCCTTGCATCATAATTTTATGCCTATGTGATCGGTTTACAAGAACGTCACTTTACGTAATCATTTTGTATGGGGTCTTAATTTTTTTTATCTTATCGACTTGTGGTTTTGTACACAGGGAACTCCTAACGTTTGGTTATTTCGCTGACTCTACGTTAAGAAATTCAACTTGTCGACAGAGTATCGATGTCGATATCCTTACTCTTAACTGTAGAAAACTGAGGTCGGTAACTAAGCCTAAAAAGACATGAATTTCGGAGTATAAAGAACCACCTGTTGCTCGAGCAAATTGGCGGACAGATTTGAGTCGGTGATTCAAAATTTCTCGACCGTCAGTATTCCACGGATTGCGAAAAGGCAAAAGTCGAGAGTTGGGGCCGAATCCCTTAAGCTTATTTGAGAAAAAAATTAACACCAATAATTTCCAAACGCAAACACAATCTCAAACGAATTAGTACCAGGATTACGTTATTCAGAATTTCTGAGTATCTCTATAGCTGGTTGAGTATCCAGAATTCCTTCTGTCACGAGTACGTTGATCAATCTTAATCCCGAAATTTATAGTCTTTTCGTTGTGTAATAGATTGGCCTAGATATGAACAAGGTTGCGAATAACAAATAGAAAATTATATTGCTTGTATTGCTTGATATTTATTCATAAATTTATGACGTAGGTCACATATAGTCTTGGCATCTTTCAATCCTTAGCTAGAATTGACCAATTAAGGCTGGACTGGTTCTTTGTAAGGATGAGCCGCGTTGTATTCCAAGGTGCGGAGCACGGATTCTGGGGTAGGTGCGATCGCCGATCCTTCTGCTTGGTATCCTAAAGGTCCTGCGGACCAGCGTACTTCAATAGGTTGACCATCTGGAGCTGTATAACGGTAGCTTCCGTGCTGAGTTTCGCCCTCAGGACTTCCCTGAACTTCGGTTTGGATGCCATTCTGGGTCTCGAACTTGTAGAAGAAACTGCCATCAGGGTTAAGATCCTGACTGCTGCTCAGGATCTCAATCGGATGCTTGTCCACTATATGGGACACGTCGGCCATACAGCTGGCGGCGAAGAGGACGGTGAATACCTGTAGATAAAATGAGAAAAATTAGGGATCAAATTCGTTTCTCTCGGTTCAATTAGTTTCACACGAAAATACATCCAAGTATTTCGCTCCGATATAAACTTTCTTGGGATCTGACGAAAAGTTAAATCAATTCTGTCGATTCTCAGTCTATCCTTATTCTTCAATCTAATAAAACTTTCTGTATAAGATCACGGCCGAGTCACGTATCTGCAATTGCGTAAGGCGTACACCAGTCTTGGTCTCCGACCAGCCTGGTGTACTTATCTGTACATCTGTATCGGTATCAGATGTCACTTATATGAACAGTGAATCGTATATTTAATATGCTCAATCAGCCGGTGAACTTCGTTGAATAGAAATAATCGATCGGTTTCAATATCGTATTTCAAAGATTGTTTTCCATTTTATAACACATATACAACGGTTGAAAATTATCGCGGATATATTGATCACTATCCAAGCGGAAGGCTTACCAGTAAAGTGTTCATGATAGGACAGAGGATGAACCTGATCTGACTGCAACAGCTTCCCCTCGAGCTTATATAGTCAACTGATCGCCCCCTCGGACAAAAGCCTTCCACAAATTTGAAACATGTATCTGTGTGGGTTAGTTGTAAAATTTCATGAGCTAGACCCTAGCTCACCAAACTGGTTTGACTTGGTTGGTAATGAATACGGAGCATCTATTTATTTTTGACGTACGGAAGATGCACTCTGTCGTAATACGCTGGCCGGTAGCGTTGTCGCGTTATTCCTGTTTTAGGCACTCGGTTATCCCGCCTTAACAGCCTCAGGCAAGTCTGTTGTAATCCCGGGTATGTGGGAACAGAATTTCTTATCTCAAGAACATATTTTCTCTCGAAAGCAATAATCTCTGACGAAAAATTAATCGTTATGCAGTATTTCGGTGGCTATAAAAAGCGAATGAATGACTCGACTGTAGCTGCTAAATACACATATATAGTTTAAAGACTTGCTAAACAACTATGGACAGTTTTTGACATCCATGTTGTCGCCTTTTAACATGCAACTGTGAGTACAGGAAAGAAATTAATCTTTGGATCATTTATCTTGAAGTTTATTAGCTGTGAGCTAGACTTCAGAGTTACAGGTTCATCTTCTATGTTTTATATCATCGTATTTGTCAGCGGAGACAGCATATGCAAATTTTGATTGATGCCACATAAATGGCATGCAAACATAGTCAGTAAATCCTAATCTTATTCCGAATATTATTGCCTGAAAATAAAATGCCTGGTTCAAAAAAGTTTTACTATGCTTTGACAAGCCCGCAATGATTTTTTTACTGCGTAATTAACCACGAAGAATCGGTACCTCATGCTAATTCTGTCAGACGAAGGGTTTTAACAATTTGCAAAAACCGAAGTTTTAATCCAAGACGTAGGAGAAACCTTTCATCTTCGTTGTGAACGTTATATGACCAGAGTAGATATAATTTTGGGTGATTTATAATTGAAATCTGGTGGATCTATTCAATAACTAGCGGAGCTTAGGTTTCCGGAAATTTTGAATACGAAGAAATTAAGTTTGTATATAAAATCTTTAGTGTAAGAATATGCATATTGAAAATAGAATTCAATTGCGAGTCAGTCTCGCTTAGTCGCGAGCCGGGCTGTGACTATCGATGTGAATTGATCAACTCCTAGAAGAAGCTACCAGATCTTCTTTTCGGTGTGGCTGGCTGCTACTTTTAAGGAGAATTGATGCCCCTAGACTTTTTTTTCTAATTCTTTGGTATGATGCGATTAAGAGAAAGTCTACGCCTACGATATACCGCTCATGGCTCGGTGAGCTACACTCTTAAATTACTGAGTTTTAGAGTTGCTATTAAAAGGAATGTATTCAGCCTCGAAAAGCTGAGCAATAATCAGTACAATCAATACTTGATTTAACAATTTGAGAAATATCGTATGAAAATTTGTCATCAGGGTTTCCTACCTTCGGATGTCTCTTCGGACTTGGAATTTTGTAAATAGGTACAGCTTCGTTCGAAAGAATATTCCAATATTTATAGTTTCAATGAGTAAAAACTAGATTCAGATTGCTATACATCTCTTTGAATCTTTTCATAGCTCACTTCAGTATATCACGTTTTTCCATAATCTGTGGAAATTTGCCAAATGAAGATGCTACAATTCGGTTGATTTTATAAAACATGCGAGTAAAATCGAGATTACTCCGGCAACGAATTTTTCCTCGTATAATATTCATATGAGCCAATCGTTTTCATAGTAGTATAATCTACTTCTTGTCAGGATCTGAAAGATGTAATCGGTGCATACATAGTTAAACAGGACAACTAAATGCTTGTCGATAAAGATAAATGCTGTATTTATACGAGATGATCTGTGAGGTGCTATTCTATTACTGGGCGTCCAATGATTACGAGGTAATATCTAGCGAGATAGGAGCCCAAGCTTCTAACAGATTTCTGGCATTCAATCTTTTGAACGGCCGGTTTTTTCGGGCAAAACAAAATGGTCGATCAATTTTTGATTATGATAGTATCGTTGTGGCCAAAAAGTAAGAAATTAAAGAGGCATATAGACATCCCTGTCCGACAAATTTGTACGAGGCAATGATCAAACAGTTTTGTTCACGCAAAAGAAGAGCCCACGAGGTCATGAAGTGATCTCGGCGTGAGTAAATGTCAGATAGGTATGAAACCCGACCCGCAGAAGGAAGGCTGCTTCTAATCACGGAGTTAGGTATGGACTACGCGATGGACCAGCGTCTAGTGTCGAACGGCAATTTCTTACGCCTTAAGCCTGACGACGAGACTAGCGTGAAGATGAGATTGTCTTGATTATAAGTGGGAGACAGAAACCGCAGAAGACGACCTTGACATATAAAAGTAAACGGTTCTAGTGAGCGCGAAGAAGCAGCTCGCCGGAGGCATCGCGTTGCAACTGACGCCGAATTCAATTTTACTTTCATTTACAATAGCTACTATACACGGCAATTTGTGTAGATTGGCAACAAGATCCACAAACAGCCATGTAGCTCCCGTTTCACGAACAGAGAGCCGCTATTCTGCTGAATTATTAATCATTTTAATGAAAAAAGAAAACGAATGAATGCTAATTCGGTTATTAGCATAATATCATATCTTAGCAATGACTTTTTTTTAGATATATACATCTGTATAAGTAAAGTTGGCTGGGAACACTTCTATAGCCATATGACAGAGGTGCTACAAATTGAAGTCGATTAATAGAAAAATAAGATCGAAGATTCGATCTGCTCTATTGACGGTGAAGATTAGGTTGTTGAAATTTTCACAATCTGATTGAACGGGGTAATAATTGATGAATAAAATATTTCTGTACACCGAAGTACGCTTGAAAGATTCATACGAGTCCTTGACCAATAATGGTAGAGTTAGATAAAAGAGGATCTGACTTTCACAAGTTTGTTCTTTATGTACGAAGACCGTTTTTAAGAATGTCTTCTTTGATGGACGAAATATCGCCATAGGCACAGAGTCAATTAGCACTGGGCAAACAATCACCGTCTTATACTTCCAGCCTCAAATGTAAAATGAAATCTCTTAATGACTCAGATTCACAGATCATAGGTATTGCTTGTAGGTTATAACAAGAATCAAGTGACGATCCAATATACGATTACCTAGACCTCACACCACATTGATGCGAGGTTTTCCTCACCGTATGAAAAGTAATAAACATCACCACAACTTGATTACTGGTAATTATTTTCTTCGAACTATGAAATCTTCAGTAAAACTGAGCAAGCTGTTGCTTACAATCGACAACATTTTATCATTTATAGTCATGGTCTTTTTTTCCAAATTTTTCTTTACTATATATCATTCTGCAGGATTTATTTTGTAAGAGGCCACTGAGATAAGAAGAACACATCAATTGCCTGGTATAAAATAAATGTCCGTTTTTATTAACCATGAACCCTAAATCAACCCATAAATAAGTTGAGTGCTTCGTCGTAGGGATTCGAGAGCCTTGACGGTGTATTGGGATATTCCCTATGTCGGGGGTGGGATTGATAAGTGGGACTTTTCGACTCTGGTAACATGGTAACATTCTCATCGACTCTGTAGGAGTTTCAAATTGGGGTTTCTTCGGGGTGGTGAGCTCAACCATCCCCTAGATAATCTAGACGGTTTTCTTGTTGCCAGCTATTTTGAAGCTGCCAACTTTCTGGACAGAGACACAGTTTCCGGGAGGTTTTGGATGTTACCCTCGAAACCGATATCCACAACTTCGCTGTCGATGACTACGTCCTTGTCAAGAACTGCGGGACGGCCGTTATATACCGTAGAGTATCGTATAACGAGGATCTGTAACACAATGCCTAAATGTGAACAGGTCATTACTAAATAGAGCATGGAATTGCATTTGCCGAATGATGCTATAAGTATAGCGGCTAGGTACCGAATCAAACGATTCACATGAGTGGGTAAGGTTTTTGGATAAGTTTTTTAAGGGTTAAAGGCTCAGAGCCATGGTGTGGGTAAAGGCAAGTTGGAATGAACTGGGTAATGATATTTGTTAACTGATTTTATGCCGAATATTCTGCGCACTGAACGTTGTGACATTTTTTATATTTTCGAGAGGATGTCTGACATTTACCCCTCCACTGCCGACCGGGCAAAGATCGCTATAAAAGTCTCGGTGAAATCTAAAGTTGCATAGAAGATCAAACTTTCGAACCACCAACATGAATTCACTGGTACGTTATTCCAGAGCTGTGCCACTGTACTCGATTCCGACATGGATTATCATTGACCAGATAAAATTTTGTGCTTTATCCAGTATCGATCTAAGAAAGTATTGACATTATTTTACACATCCACAGATCCTCGTTACCCTACTCTTCGGAGCTGCTTGCGCCGCAGGCGTGGACAAGGATGCACCCATCGAAAGCCAAGTCCAGGACATCGGCCCAGAGGGTAATTTCCAAAACAGTTGGTCCGGCAACGGCATTTCCGTCCAAGAACAAGGCTCCACTAAGCAAGTGGACAAGGAAGTTGCTCAAGTCATCCAAGGCATAGTTGAGTACACCGCACCCGATGGCACCCGCATCAAGACCGCCTATGTCGCCGACGAGAATGGTTCCAGAGTCGAGGGTGCCCACTTACCGGTCGCACCCGAACCTCAGCCGATCCCCGAATACATCGCCAGGGCTCTGGAGTGGGCTAAGGCTCATCCTTACAATGAGGAAGCTGAGCTTAAGAAGACTTATGAATAATGTATTGAATATTCAGCAGGCCGCGAATTTGTGACAAAGAACGTCAAGCGACATGCTCAATAAAAGAACATTTTTTATAATAACCAAATCTTTTGCTTTCATTCATTTCCTCAACCTCAAATGCAACGTAACATGTTCTGTGACTCAGCCTGCTTGGCTAGGAATTACATATTCTGACTAATTATTATAGATTTTCGACAACCAGTGGTATATATGTGGCTTACGTAATTCCACCAAAAATTTCGGCTTCGAATGCAAATAATCATCGTTACTCAAGTTTAAGTGTTGACGTCACGTGTTTCATTCATGTCTAAAGAGCTGAGCTATTTTGAGCTCGTAGAGGCATGCAACAGTCCTTCTTTACCGGATTTTTATGTACAGTTTTTCGTTACATTAACCAACTGATGAACGGAATCGATTTAAAATCGAATAGTGAATTGCTGAGATGGTATGGAATGGTGGAAAGTATCTCAATTAGGGAAAATAGGGCTATTCTATCTTCAATCAGCTGGTAAAACACCGCGTATTCTTTGAAAGAAGAAAGGAGACAGAAGACTGTGGAGCCAGCCTCATACTGGTCAGAATCAGAGAAATAATGGGCACTGGTATGGCGAAGCACTGCAAACACGCTACATGGCATTGTTATTAGGAAAATGAAAGCTTGAACTTCGTCAAACCATGAATTTTCCCCCCTTCCTACATTTGGTTGTAATTGATTGCGAATGTATGAATTGATTTCGAATAAAACGAAAAATAGAAGTTCGGCGTCGACTACTGCATGCCCTTGAAATTCTGAATCGAAGAATTCAGAAGTCAATTAATACCAAAATATTTGGGTTATTACACACCAACTCATATCAGTAAGCCACCATAGTAAAAATAGAAAATTATATTATTAAAATAATAGAAAAAAATGTTTCTCCATCCTGGAATTTGAGTGAAAATTTTTCATCTTGAAATCGTGATTGTATTACCAGAAGAAAAAGTACGAGTGAAATAAAAAATGTCATGGCCAATCGTTTGCCGAGTTGATGTGGAATACAACAGTCTGCAGTTACTTTTACATGGGGCCATCTAATTCGATATAGTTGAAAATGGTTTCTGTCCAAATTTTAATGGCTTATCCTCTTAACCGGACCTGAACGATCACGTCTTCAATTGTTTGCAAAACAAAGTGCAATGTAGTGTTACATTAAATATGAGATTTCTACAAAAAGTGAGGACTTTCAGTTTGATATTTATAAAACTTGTATATTTTTGAAAACCCGAACCTTTCTGAAAATTGTAAAAGTTGATGGCGATGAACTCGTTACGCCAAACAAATCTGAAACCCTCGCCAACAATGCTCAGATCACAATTTTCAGATTAATGATATTTTCAGAATTAAAAAGGTAGAAATTAGCATTTATTACATTTTTTTTCACATTTACAAATTTTTAAGAATACCTTTGCCATATATTTCTATCGAAATATAATCACAATTTTATTCAGATAGAACGCTTTTGTACGGGTAAACGCAGTACGCCGGTTCAAAGGTGTACTACTTGTATATCTTTCTCGCTCAAACAGCAAGAAATTCCCACACGTATGTCCCTCATAACGTATGCCTAAAATAATTATTTTCATAGGATGATGAAATCTTGAGTATTAGGAATCATGCAAACTGTTGTTCATATACTATAACATTCATTAAGAGTTAAGATATATTTCCAGTGGAAACTAACTGCCAAACGACTTTTTATGAATAGTTATTTTTTTA
The DNA here is from genome assembly GCA_944452935.1 of Rhogogaster chlorosoma. Taxonomy (NCBI): domain Eukaryota; kingdom Metazoa; phylum Arthropoda; class Insecta; order Hymenoptera; family Tenthredinidae; genus Rhogogaster; species Rhogogaster chlorosoma. The sequence goes on along the minus strand of OX101801.1, from coordinate 19,070,643 downwards.
TAGTCATTCTCGCATGGGTTCAAGCTGGATAGGCAAATGTCAAATAGTCTCTTCCAAAAATAGAATACGCCTATTTGAATCCAGACTGTTAACAACCTTTGTTGTAAAGGTACTCGTATATTTATGCATCTATTCACGTTAGCTAGTTCATATTTTCAACATGCTCCCTTTTGACTACTTTAATTCAGAGTTTTAAACCCTCGCGTTATTTCAAGGAAGTATAAACAGGTACGGCGATGGGCTTAAGATACTTACGTTTCTTAATTCGCATACAAGGGTTGAAGCTTTAGCCATTGCTATTGTGCTCAGAGAACCGATTCGGATGGAAGTAACTAATAATATTTTTCAACTGACATCATCCCGAATTTTTCGAGCATTCGACTTTGATGTTTTTCCGGTTTACGAGAGATCTTTGACATTTGCCCCTCTACTAAAAACCAGACCATGCCCACTATAAAAGTCCTCGCGATATCTCAAGTAGCATAAAGGATCAAACGGTTGAACTATCATCATGAATTCCTTGGTGAGTAAATACTAGTATATATTCGGGTATTTTAACACTCTTATCTCGACGTGGGTCATCATTCATTAGATATAAATGCATTATTCATTCAGTAACAAATTGTATCGACAATCTATTGTATCTACAGATTTTTGTCACTATGCTCTTCGGAGCCGTTTACGCCGCTGGTGTTGATAAGGATGCACCCATCGAAAGCCAACTGACGGACGTCGGTCTCAACGGTGAATTCCGAAATGCTTGGTTCGGCAACGGCATTTCTGTTCAAGAAGTTGGCACTTCAAAGAACGTAGGTACCAAAGACCCTGCTCAGGTTATCGAAGGAGCAGTAGAGTACACTGCCCCCGATGGTTCCCATATTAAGACCGTCTATATCGCCGACGAGAATGGTTATAGAGCCGAGGGTGCCCACCTACCGGTCGCACCCGCACCTGAGCCGATCCCCGAATACATCGCCAGGGCTCTAGTGTGGGCTCAGGCTCATCCCTACAACGAGGCAGCTGAGCTTAAGAAAACTTATAACTAATCTGTTGATTATTTAGCATGCCACGACTTCATGATAAATAGTTTTGCTAGACGTAGGCGCTGAAAAAAAAAGAAAATGAAAAAAGAAATCAATTTTACAGTAATTAAATGTTTATATTTGTTTTAACTTTGGTAAGGTTAACCCCAATGTAACGTTTTCTGTGATGCAGCCTTTTTGGCTGAGAAATATATACCTATGCTGATTATTAATTAGATGTGTTCTCAAAGCAACTGTTTTCCTAATACCTGCACCTGTAATCAACACTATTTCTAGTCCAATGTTATTTTTATGTTCTGCGTTTATGTTTGAAGCACCGAGTGAACTGAATAATTTTGCATTCTTAACGGATGGACTCGAGTACTCAATTTTTCACTGCTCAATTTTCAATTTTCCGGATCAAAAAACAACAAGCACTGCTGCAGAATTTCGTTAGGTATATTGCGTGTGCATTGGTGCGGGGGAATCGAGTAGATCAGATCAAATCAGTGATTATTCGAGTCTTTGGCATTCATCTGCTTCAATTTAACGTTCGGGATTCAATTTCGTCACAAGTATGTACTGGAATTTATTGAACGAAATATGAATCGAAAAGTAATCGCGAAAGGACAGTCTGTCGCACAGGAAGTGTCGTTGATGATTGGAGATCCTCTTTCATTGAATTTGCAGGTGTTTTATCAAACTCGCCGTTCGATAAATTCTGCTGAATGTTCTTCTTGCGTGCTGCAATATTACGAATGGGAATACGTTCGTTCCGATCAGATCCTGCGCTTATATACTGTTGCCGCTGGTCGAAGGAATGAGCTCAAGACTATTAATCTATAAGTTTCCTTCCTAGGCCAGGACCTTGGTGGATCTTCATCAAGTAAAACTTTTGCAGACAGAACTTGACGTTTGGTGAAAAAATTGAACCTGCATATAATGTTGCAAAAAAATTTGCAAACACTGCAAGAAATCACACATGGTAAAAATAGGCATTCCGACAAGCTGTAGAACTCGAAGTGCAAATCTTACGACTACCTGTCGGCCTTGTTTAATGATCTACCCTAACCGTTAGATGCCACGTTGTATCAAGGAATGTCTATTCATGAGGCAACTTTTTGCAAAAAAAGCATAACCTCACTGATTTCGATTCAATATTGCGAAATCAATCTTGAGATTTATGGCTTAAGATCTTCCTGCGATTCCATCTCTGTTTTTTTTCAAACTCTTCATCACTCGTCTGTGACCGATTGAAAACTACTTAATGGAAACTGGTACGAGCGGAGTGGCTAATATTTGGCCAAATCGCTCGTCGTTGAGGAAAAATTGTCGATAAACTTCTGAGTGATCGAGGAAACGATGCGGCGTTGATGTAACGATATTTGATCATTCGCTACTATACTGCGCGTCCCGTAGAAGATGCTGTGATTAACATACAAACGATTGCATCAGAGAAGGCTGGTGTCGTATCAATACCGCCGCGGTGTATCTTCACGCATTTTATATTCCCTGCTTCCCGATCGCACGTCGTCGCTGACACCGACGTCGAAGTTCATCCGACGAGACGATGGCCAAATGAAAGTAACAATGAAATAGGGACGCTAGCGAGGCGCACGTAGTACATATACCTACGTCGTTGCCATATACGTAACTTATGTGATCGGCCATGATCCAGCGAAACTTGATGATTAGTCTACCGACTTTGGGAATCTTTGACCATTTTATCTCCGATTACTGAAGTGCCTTCGGCGATTTATAGACAATTGATCATTGTACGCTTTGGTCTAACGATATATTGGGACTGGGCATTACGGGCGTCTGTAAAAATGCGTAATCCAATATGAGCTGAAACCTAATTGAGTAGTTTCATCGATTATAAATACGTTAGACGTGCAGGCAATGTGTCAAAATGGATTTGACTTCAATATTCAAGATGTCAGCAATCACGTAACTTGTTATTGCTCAAACTAATTACCTATGCGACCGCTGCTTCTAAGTTCTAACTGCGTTTATAGAAGATTATAACACTCATCTAATTGTAAATTATAATCGCAAATAGACAGAGAGAGAGAGAGAGCCGATTGAAAAGTATACTCTGCGAAAAATAACCCATCAATCACAATCTTCCATTCGGATATCTATTAAACGTTTTCTGATTTCTTCCTCTCAAAAGATTGTCACGGAATTAAAATTTTGTAATCTATGGTCACTTTAGCGAAGCCAGTGGTACTTGTGGCAAGAGTTCAATCCGATATGAGAAAAATTTTGACAATTATCAATCTTTAGAGAAATGCTGTGACGAGATTGCATTAGTTTAATTTCTGCGATTGTAGAAAATGAAATTGGATCAGAGATTCACAAGCGACAGGGAGTAGTCGTAGGTGAAACTAGACGTTCGTATCAAATACAATGGTACTGCAAGCATCTGGCTTTGAAGATGAATCTGCTTTCCGTGGGATTGCCTGTGTTTGCCACATCGAGTCAAAACTTGAGTTGGGTTCAAGCTTTCCCATTAAACTGAATACTTAAACAAAGCAAAATGAAATTAATTATGTAGGAAATTAATTATCTAGGAACGGATTCCGGAAGTATTTTCATATGAGAATCTTCCGCCTAGCATTAGTCCGAAGAAACATAAATGACGGAAGAATTCCATAGATGCGGTATGGAAAATAAAATAAATATTGATAGAAAAGTATTTATATGACAATTGAGTAAGCCTTCCCTATTCGAGACCCGATGACATTTAACTACGTGTACTAACGTATAGAAGTTCTCTGGAGGTTTGTACCTCCGTATCTCCCCATCCCCTCATCGCAGCTTCCAGGTCTCGGTTTTATAGCCATGTGTGGTGTTTATTTGCTTGTGTACGAAGGTGTATACTTACTTACGATACCCACACTTCTGTCATCGCCTTGTGTATTCGCACACTTTCGTCACTTATACAAGCCTCAGTGTGCCCTTGCCGATACTAACATCGGCTTATCTACGTATGCATTTCTGTATGTATGGGTGGATTTATTCATGCGTATGACCAAGTGCAGCTATGGTGTTAGCCGACGTCGGTAGCGTCGGGATGACGGTATTGGTGATGCCTTCGGGGGTATAAATATGCCGGCGGCCGACTAGCTTGACAAACACTTGCTGTTAGCGAATACGACTGCATCATGTACACAGCATTGGTAAGCGAAGACAAAAACTCCAGGACAATATCCATTGCTTCGAGAATCCCTCGTAGTCATTTCGGAGTGCTAGTCGTATACGGATCGCGATTTAAACCAGTGCAATAGTGGATTATTAGTTTGTATCAACGTCCGTATCGGCTTTCAAGGAACCCCAAATAAATTCGCTGATAAAATCACCTTGGAGTTTGATTTGTGATGTAAACGAGTGTTCAGCAGACACATCACTGATGATACTTCGTCACTTTTCGCGAATAACTGTCTTTTGTGTGGACCGAAAGAGTCTTTGGTTATTGACAAATTTCTGTTTAAAATTGGCCTTAAATTTTGTGTCTAATCCACTCGTGGGATAAATTTCACCGTGTTCACTTTCTTAGCCGAGAATAACGCGATAGATCATGTAATCACAATCAATAAATCGTTAGGAGCGTGCGCCAGGTCTTCCAAAGCATATCTTTGGTATTGACTCGCGGTGGAAATAATGAAGGTACAAAGATGTGACCTTTGTACCAGAATCCAGAATTAATCTTGACTATTCATTCGACGGTGATCTGTGTTCTCGCCATTTACTCTTGAACCAAGTAAACCATCGTGTCATCTTATGCAATCTCTGATAATCGCTTCGGCTGTACCGCAGTAGGGATGAAGAAGAAGATTAAAAACTCTGAAAAATAACCTTTTTTCTGTTTCTTCTTGACTTCCAGATAGCTTTGGTTGCCATGACGAGCTGCGCCTTGGCGCGACCCGCCGAGGAGCCGATCCCAATCGTCAGCCAATCTCAAGAAGGGCCAAATCCCGATGGATCTTATAAATGGAACTACGAATCGGGCAACGGAATCAAGGCTCAAGAAGAAGGCGCCCTGGTCAACGCTGGCGCTGAAAATGAGGCAATATCCGCCCAGGGTAGCTACAGTTACCGTGGCGATGATGGAGTTGACATTTCTCTAACTTATATCGCAAATGCTGATGGTTTCCAGCCAGAAGGAGCTCATTTGCCAACTCCGCCGCCTGTTCCTGAAGGTATTAAGCGAGCTCTAGAGTGGATCGACGCACATCCTTACGTCGAAGAAGCGAATAGTATTAAAACATAGAATCAACATGAAGCATCGACCATGAAATTTAGATTTCCTTCCTCGATCTGACCCGGCAAGTCCATGTCCAGCCACAGCGACCCCCAGCGCCTATAATATATATATACTAACTCTGGTTGAAACGTTGTACATATTTATTATTCTATGACATTATACACGAAGATAAAAACGAATCAAGCAGCAGGCGAATTGTCTGTATAATAAAGAGAAAAAAAAATTAAAAACAAGAAAGAATTGAGTATCTTATTATCGTATACGTACACCCCGATGCAAATGCAGTTTTTAATACAATCAACATCAGGTAAAAGCTGTCTTGTTCCACTGTCATCATACCGCAGAGCAGACTTATTGATAGCTGTAGGAAAAATATATAGAAGTGTGAACCTGTTTATGGCAAACTACGTTTAGAAGATACGTTGAATGAGCAATAAAATACTATGAGAACCGTTAGTCGAGATCCGTTAAGGCGATTGGCCCCATGGTCAGATTGATAGACGCCTTTGAATCACAACGTTACCACGTGAGACTTGGCAAGGTTTTTCATCAAGAGCAGAGTTAGAGGCGAAATCTATTCGAAAGGTGAGTAGGGGGTGAATAAGTGACTATGGAAAGCTGAACTTGTCTGGTTTTACGGGTCTACCGCTATCAGTTTGCGATCTCTGGATCTGCGGAAGAAGGTCTGGCACAGCCGTCTAGCTTGACTGGTGCTGGGTATATAATAAATTTCGGCTTAATAATTAATCACTGCGTCTTCCTCCTCCGTTATGGTGAAACAGCTGGTAGTCTAAATCGGGTTTTTATAATATAAACTGGTTATCGAGGTCTTCTATTCATCATGTCATTCTGTAGTAGCTCTGACAAATTTTATCGCCGATTTACGACGATAAATTCGTTATCCGTCAATAATCTGAGGTCAACGTCAGGACAAGGTTTGGTGCCTTGAAATTACTATGTTCTATATACAATTCGTATATCAGCTATGATACCGAATATATATGAAGCCGCAACTCACCCTCCGAGCACGGTCACAATTCCAGGAAAGACTCGGAGCTGACTGACATTTTTTTATTCCAATTTTGTGAAGCCCTACTTCAAGTCCTAGTTTCAAACGAGACTCGAATTAAGGACGGAAGTTAGAAAAATTGTTTCCAAGTCAAATCGTATGAGAAAATCCTCATTGGTGTTCGTATACTGACTCAACGTAAGAAAGTGATGTCGAAATTCTGACGTATATCGTGATCATGACACTGGAGAGAGAGAGAAAGAATTTATTCGATGAAAATTTGTCCAAAAGTTATAGTTTGCTTTTCAAACAAGTTGAAAAATATCCTTTCGCTTCTTCAGTCGAGAATTTCGTTTGTAGTTGGATATTGTCCAAGTATAATATTTCGTATACGATCAAGTTAATGAATGGCTATCGCAGGTCTGTTTCGTGGATCTCATAAGGAGGTCGTGGGTTGTCTAATTGATGACAATTCACCGCTGGTTAGTTGCGAGTTCGGAGAAGTGTGAAGAGTAACTGTTACAGCCACGTGTATACGATTATTTACCAGTACTCGTATGCTGGAGGATCTCCGACGAACACCAGCTTATACTTTCATGCATAACCTATGTACACCCTTCTAGCGTAGCTATTAGCGAAACTTTCGCGTTGCGAAATTCTCTTTGGAGAAGAGCAAAAGTGATCTTTGACCTCAATTTTATATTATTATAACGCCTTAGGTAGGTACACATGGCCGTATTTTTCAAAATCAATCCTGATTGCTTGTAGCTTGGGCAGGGTAGACGATTTTCCGAACTTTAATAAAACTTCGTATCGCGTATCACAAGATTACTCGTGATTGAGATTGCAAGCTTTCTTTGTTCATTCAATCGCTTATTATTTGCTGATTGAATCGTCATCCCTTTTTCACATTTTTACATCAATTATAGAGTCCGAAGAACTATATCATATGATTTTAACAAGCGTTTACAATAATTTTTATCAATATTTTCTCTCGTTAATTACCTACTTGCATCATAGGCATAGTGTCACATTTTGTCATTGTACGCAAATTCTTCGATTCACGATTTGCCATCACAGGTAAGTACTCTTTTTTACAAGGGTGAGTGGTGAACCAGTTGAGGGCCCGCTGAATAGGTACTGGGATCTTTAAGGGGGTGGTAATGACCTTAAAATTTGGCTCCGTTTTGGTCAGTAATCCACCGCAAGTCAGACTTGGTACCGTCTGGGGCAGTCCAGATAGTTGACCCTTCGACGATCTCAGCCTCCTTTTTTAGCCCAGCGTTTTCCAGGGTTCCTGGTTCTTGGACAGAAATACTATTAGCGGTTTCCCAATTTCAGCTGAAACTATCATCAGGACTTTCTCTAGCTTGATGATCGGTATGACGTCATTTAGACTCGCAATGGGTGCTAATATACGATCAGTTCTCCAAGATGAATTCGCTTCATCTTTTTCTTCTTCAATTTCTGTTTATTTGTACAATACCATTATGAAATTAATAGGGAGGTAAAACTGATTTCTCGTCGTATCAAGTTCATTTAATTCGTTGATCCATCTCCAGGAGGAATGGAGTCCACCGAGTGTTTTAAACTATGGATGCAGCTCACCCAGATACCCATACCATTACAGACCTCAAAAGCTATGAGTACGGCATGGGGATCATGTGCCGATTAGGCTTGGCTCTCATAGCCAAGTTAATGGCTTGACACAGGGCGTGGCATGGTGCAGAAAAATTTCATTCAATGCACGGCGTAATACCGGTTCAATGTTCATGCAGTTTATGATAATTAAGTGGGTTTACTCTGCTGTGGGTAGAGCTTCTTACGTGCATAAAATATGCACTCTTATATACCGTTGCTGGATATTGTATACCAATCATATATAAGAAAGGTTGATTATGAGACTGTTTTTGTTCAATTTCAAAGCCACAGGCATTAGATTAGGCTGATTGAATCCATTGATTAAATTCGCTCCGATAGCGAAGGGAACCTATTTAGTAAATTACATCACTTAGCAATGTTATTGAATGTCCCCGACTTCGGAAGTTACTTCAAGACATTTAACGCATCGGCATGCATAACGTTGCAGTTTTCTATTTGCTAGAAAAAGTTAATTGGATTAATTCGCTCCTCACTAAATATAGGGCTTAAAAGCGAGGGGTTGTTAATTACGCATGATACTTATGGGTCAACCCGAGACCACTAGAATCAAAAATCAATACGTAGTTTAAACAGTCTATTCCCTGGACGAAATTCAATTCATTCATGAATTTAATTATACAAAGGTTAATTTGTATCCCGAAATTTTATTGACAAAAATGAAAGGTCCGAAGGGTACGGATTAATCGTGCGAGCTCGTCTTATTGTCAGTACCTAGAGTTGTGTAAAGTGACTATAATTTTTATAGTTTGGGTTAATTGTGCTTTCATCTATATTTCGAGCATTATATGAAACGTTACACAATGCCGGCGTGAGTTTTCGTAATACCATATCACGAATTCTTGAATCTCAATTGTAATCAATTACCATTAAAGCTATAACTGAAGATATCTCAATGTCTAGAGATAGAAAAATATCCAACATTTAACAATGTCTATTATAGGTTTATAGCGAAGAGGATTCGATATCTCGTCTCAGAGTTAATCATCAGTTCGCATGTGTAATTGAGTCTACATCATTTTTTGTTGTCTATAGGGTCTTCGTACCTAGTTATTACGAGCATGCTTGTCAAAAGTAGACGAGACGATTAGAAGTATGGAATCCAGAAATTAGAGTCGTTGGAATTATAAATATACTCTCAGATGTGTAATCGGGCTTGAGTCGAAATAATTCCCAGGGTGAAATTGATTTACAGTATAATCTATAAAACGAGAAAAAAAGTTAAGTGTTCAATAATTTCGGTCTAGCCTAGCCGAGTCTACGGGCAATTTATTCGTTTACTCCGCCGAATCGTAAGATCAGGTCGAGTATTCATCTGATCGTGAGCAGCGACTGCTTATCATTTGACATTAGTGAAACTAGTTTTTGAAGATTACGTAATAATCGGCATGGGCAGAACTAGCTAGATATTTGTCCGTTCAAAAACCTCTCGCATTCTATGAAAAGTGAAATTGAATAATTGAATCAGTCGACAGGACCTGAACCGATCAAATTATCTGATGTGGTATCAACAAGGTGAAAATTTGATCTCCAAAGTATCGCTTTCACTTTCAAATGCTACTATTTTTGAAACCTATAGCAAGTAGGTTAATCGCTGGTTTAAAACAGATAATTGAAATTGCCAGGATAATGGAATTGTTATCGAAGGTTAAATTTCAGTACTTGAAAGTGATATGATATTACATGCGAGAGGTGAAGGAATGAGGAAATTGTACAAATACATCGAGAAACATAAGAAATGGTTGACTATTTGAACGGACGTGGAGACTTGCCGAGAATTTTTATAGATTTAGATATATCGTGGAGTGAAAGTAAATTTTCGTTTTTAGTTTTATGTTACAAGAGGTTTATTCACAAGAAATCAACATACGATATACCTATGTATATATGTGTACCGTTAACAAATATTTACGGAGTGGTAAATGGTTAAGAATTTACTGGTTGTATTCATAAAATCAATTTTCGGTCATCGTAGATATTCTTGGTACTTCTTCTATTGTGCGGGTTCTTTGTACGGGTGAGCTGCGTTGTATTCCAGACTACGCTGGATGGCGAGTGGGATTTCCGGTGCGGGAGGTGCGACCGGAAGATGGGCACCCTCGAAGACAACACCGTTGGGACCAGCAGTCCATTTCAATTCAATGGGAATGCCTTCAGGACTAGTCCACCTAGCGAGTCCCTGGATGACCTCAGCTTCATCCTTTTGTCCAGGGTTCGTCAAGACTCCGGATTCTTGGCGGTAGATTCCGTTTGCAGTCTCGTATGCTGAGTTGAAGGATCCATCAGGAGAAGAGTCCTGGGTCTGGCTCAGGATTGGGATTGGCTCCTGGATGGCAGCAGCCGAGGCTCCTGCGATCAGGGCGAATAGAGCAATGACGAACGTGTTCATTTTGGTGAAGCAAACTGTAGTTAACACTGTCGACGACTGATATCCTCTATGGTGAAGTGCCCGGCTTTTATACTCAGACTCTGAGCGATAAACTACGACTACACGGTCAAATCCGTAAATGTCATCGAATATTTCGTTCGGCGGGGCCACAAGATAGAGCAACGCCCCACTCTTTCTATACCTCATTAACATGCTAACCAATTGAACATCGCCGGCTCGAGAAGCACCTGGCTAAGTATTTCATAAGATTATCCAATAGCATCAAGGGCCTAGCTGCCCCGAAGCTGAAGAATGCTGCCCAGTATCAGTCGAAAGTAAAACCATCGTAGCCGGTTTGGCTGTAGTAAGTTTCATTAACAAGACTCTCGTCTCTTCCGCTCTATAGTGAGCATTATTCATTTTCTATTCATTGTCTGATGAAGATATATCGGTGTACTTGAAATTTTCTTCTATTTAGCCCGGGGTATTTTTAATGCCAATCGAAAGTGATTGGTAAACCGGTTCGTAGGCACACAAGATATACCAGTAATTGACGTTGGTTCGGCTCTCGTTATCGAATGAATTCCAGCGTATAATAATCCTTGGCTGAATTCTCATTTTCACTAAAGATAAGGTTACGCCGGAATAATTTACAACATTTCGGAATGTCACTGGTTAAGCATTTTAAAATAGCAAATGAGCAAGTATTTACATAGCTGTCTATAAGATGGTGAGCTATTTTCTGTACTAATGCCTACGTAATCAGCGAGTTTCTTCGTGGCTCGGCTTTGCGGTGTTTCACACAGTCAGGGTGCGGCCTCGGTGCGTTACATGAAACCTTAACGATCGAATTTTCGAGCCTTTTACTCTCTGCGGTTGCAGGCGTGCCCGGATCTCTGAGCATGAATGAACAGTACTGAAAGCAGAGCACAAGATCAAGATCAAGACCACGACCAAGGTAGGTGTGGTCGCAAGTTCAGCATGCTTCAATCATTCATCGTTGCACAAGAAACGTCACAACGTGAAGCCAACGAGTACACGAGTCACATACCTAATTGCGCATAACGCGTTCTGGTAATTGCTTTCTTTATAGCCCCTCGTTTTTATTGCCCAATAAAACCGTGATTAAATTTCAAGGATACTTGATACCAAGTCGCGTATCTAGACACCGGAGATATTATTTCTACCCTAACTAATACTCTGCGGTTCGCTAAGGTATGGGATTTCCGTAATAGGGCAGTTGATCAATCGCTGCAAAGAGAATACACTTTTTTCAATCGAATTAATATGAACTTTGACTTGAAGGTGGACAGCAGCCTTGAGATCTGACAAGATTTACTCATGACTCGGTATTTTCTTACATTTCATAAGTTTGTCTTCATGTTACGGAAGACTTCAAGGCTTTTTGCAAATCTAACTCCTACATGCGATGACCGATGACCAACCGGTTTCAGATATGTCCATCTTTCGAACTATTACCATCGCGCATCTCAATTTCTTTCTGAAAATCTTATTGGTATTTCGATTCGCGTACAAACGGATAGCAACTATCGCTTCCTCGTTCATCGTAGGCTTTTGACTGTCGTCCATAAAGTTTTTACCAATTCACAAGTAAGATTTAAAGTGAAAGGACAAATAAATGTTTTCTTACTGGAGACGTAAAAACAATTTTAATTTCACAGCCAATATCGAATCTTGACAGTTTGTATCGATTAATGGAACTTGTTCTTGAAGTTCATCATGATGATCCCATCCATGCAGACGAACTATAGATAGTTATTAGTGAGGATAAATGTGAATCGTGAGTATTACTATGGATAGTAGTTTTTGTGATCGGGAAAAAAAGGGATCTTTTTTTACAAGGATATTATTGCTATTTTTTTAAAGTGACAAGCAGACGCCAAGTGGCAAGTCCTTGAAGCGCATCACTTGAACATTATTTTCATTCTTAACCTTCGCTCCTTCTCATTCGGGTTTCAAGCTAGCCTCTCGAAATACGAATTTGAGTGACGTCAATGTAATTTGAACAACGCGAATCTTGGTCCTCGTGCTCACAGGAACTAGTGTCTTCCAAGTGAATCCTAGCGGTTGTCAATGTCTAATTACCATACAGTCCAAATTATAGAAATTGAACGAAATGCAGTGACTTATCAGATCTAAGTATAATCCTTACGTAACTTTCTCTTCTATATTTAAATACCAAGCTCATACTGGCAGTAGTTTAGCCGTCGTGTCTAGTCTACACAGTCTTACCGAGTGCATACGCCGCGGCCAGAAGACATTAATTGATGATTTTCGATTCAGATAAAAAAATTTCATATATATCCCTGTCCAGTTATCTTCGGCTGTAATGCACCGCTGCTAATAAAAATTCTTTTTTATCCCAGGGAACCGAAAGGTAAATCTTGAGTTGAACTTTGTCGATTACTGAAGGCAATCCGCATTTTCGAAAAGGTTAAAGGATTCTTATTGATGCCCCCTATGGCATTCAACAAAAACTTCACAGTTGCAGTTTTTCAAACTATAAAAAACATCATTAATTTTTTCGCCGTTTTCCCAGCTTCTATTAACTTCACGTTTCGATGTTGGCACAACAATTTCAAGATGGACGAATACCTTGGTAATATCAAGTCTAATATTTCGATAAAATTCTTTATTTACATACAAAAATCACATATAATAATCAATATACACAGTGCATCGGTGCATCGGTGCACCATATGCATGAGCCAATACCTGCATGCATATAGCAAGACCTGGGCTCGAGCCTCGTTCATTTCATATTTGCGTCTGCGTTTATCTTGGCACGGATTTTATTATTACATAAGTTTTTAGTTGCTTCTTTTTTTTTTACAAAAATATCGTTATCATATGGTGATTACTATGTTTGTAGCTAGGCTGTTTTGTTATGTGTATTCTATATAGTAAATATGAAGCCTAGATTTATTCCTGTGGGTTCGTCCAGGGCTTGGATCGGTTGTTTCCGGGATAGCTGGCGTTTGTTTAGTTGAGATAATGATCGACAAAATCAATCAGTTTATCCTGAAAAAATGGAAAATATTCCACAGTCATTGATGCAGGTTTAGATAGGTGTTTAAGTGAGCGTAATTTACTTTAACGAACTAACTTATAACAGTTCGATGAAATCTGTGATTTAACTCTAATTTGATGATCTTCAAATATTTTTGCAATATTAGCGGAAAGAATCTGTATTTAATTTAATGGGACTGGCTATCGCGATGTCAGTCGTAGATTGTATCGCACGATACTTATACTATTGAATGAGTGGAAGAATCCCAGAATAATCAAAAGACGATAAGAAAAAACCAAATGTTTAAAAAAAAAAAAGAAGGCTTAAAAAACTCGCTTTTGCTATCTCGATTTCCATTTTTCATTCTTAAAAATGTGTCTACTGGTTCCGGCACCAAATGAAATCGAAACTTGTCATGGATTAGCTGAGAATATTCGTCGCCGTAAGCGTAGCCCCGTTTATTAGGTTGATGAAGCCTATTAAATCTATGAGGATAAAGTCCATAGCTTGAAATGTTAAATCTAAGGATCGAAACTGAAATAACTAGTCAAACCAGTTAGGCTTTCCTATCTAACACGCGTTTCAGTTGACCAATCTGAAACCAACGAAACTAAAAGCATCCGCCGAGTCACGAGGTCAAACGCTAAAGAGGGATTCATGTGAGCAAGGAATCTGTTCCACGAATAAAAAACTAGGCGCAGTAGGATTCCTGCCTTACGTTTCAAGGCATTAGACCGAATATCAAGTTTTGAATCTCCGATTTCTCAGATTACGTGGAAAATTGAACGAGCGTAAAAAACTAATCAAATTATCACCTCGTTGGGGTACACGTGGTCCGCCCTGACCATAATCATCTTCTTCAGGGTGAGCCGCGTTCCACTCAAGAGCCCTCAGGATTTCTGGAGGAATTGGCGGTGCTGTGGGAATATGCGAGCCCTGTGGTTGATATCCGTTTTCATCGGCGACATACGTGATGCTGACCTGTTGTCCATCCGGTGCCGTGTACGAATCGGCACCCTGTACAACCACTGCAACGTCACCATCGACTTGTTTCGGCTGACCTGCTTCTTGGTGGCTTATACCATTGCTGGTTTCAAAGCTGTAAAGTAAGATATCATTCGCTATTAGATTTCCTGTGTACAAACTTCCACCCTCTCATATATAACTAATTGTGTCATCAGGTAGATCCTGATTTTTCGAAGTCTATAAATGTTGAAAAATTTTAAGGTACAACTGTGACTTCCACTTACTTGTTGACGTAGCTTCCATCGAAATTTACTTCTAATTGTTGAGCGGTAATTACTGCGTCTCTATCAGCGCCACCAGTCGGACGTTGAGGCGCCCCAAGAGTCCGCGTCGCACAAAGTGCGACCACCACCAGCACCTTGAAGTAAAATTGAATTTTTTTGGTTATCATCTATCTATGATTAGTTTTACAGGTTATTGTGGAAAGGTGGAAAAAGACGAAGACGGTGGCCTCTATCCTGTGAATTTCAGCAGTTTACCTATTTCGAAGAGATTTTTTTCTATTTTTCACCATTTTCGACGCACTGCTAAACGGCATTACGTCAGACGAAATGAGATTGTGCAACGCAAGTTGATGGGTATGTATATTAACGCAGCTGTAATGACTCAGGTCGTTTTCCGCGACACTGTAGCCATTTGCAATGAGCATCTTGAGTCGAAGTGGGTTTCATTTCGTCTTTTAAATTCTAACAAAATTTAGGTGAACCAAGTATTACGCCCTATTACAACCGAAAGGTATTCTACGTGAATTCTGTCGGTAATGCTTTTGAGTTTTATTTGTCAATGAAGAGAATGATTTTGGCAACACTTATGTAAATCTAGTCACATTTTGTGTGCTCACTCATAAGAGCACTTCAATCCAGGCATCTCGTTAAATAATTTGCCGCGACATTTAAGATCGCACTCAAAAGCCAAAGCAAATTCTGCCAGTGGCGATGAGTCTCGATTTAACTAGTGAGCAAGAAGTCATGGATAGTTTGAAATTAATTGCGTCGTAATCACATTTTTTTGTACACACGTAACGAGATGCAGCGAGTAGATACGTAAAGAACCGTTTGAGCAGATGGAATGTTAAGAACAAACTAAAACAAAAAAACCGCCGACGAGTCCATCGAAATGTGGCGATCGAAAAAGATTACCTTTGATCTTAATTTTCAGAATCTACGTTCAACACGGATACCGATGAGATTTTTTGATTCTACAGCAATCGATATTCGCTTTTAGATCACGACAGCGGACCAACGAGTAGTTCCTTCGGCTGTAATGATTGTCGAAGGACTTACCTTAACAGTATACATAATCCCACGAGATCTTTGCGGAAAGGACTTGAGATGCAGTTGGGTTTGTACTTATGATTCTTGTTCGCAGCGAAGGCTCTTATATACGCTAGCTTTGCAACGTGTTACAGTGAAAGGGGTCATCCCTGCCCCTGCACAATGCACTTCTTCTGACCGGCGCATCATCGAACTAATGCACTTTAAACCCTAAACTCATTCGCTTGGAATGACTCGATCCCATCATCAGATGCGAGTGAAATACGAGTTGGACTGTTTTTTGGTCCTGGTGCCAAAATGAATGCTTCGATCTTCGCGCGGCGGCAAAGACCCCGACCAATGCGACAAGAGATACTCATGACAAGAAAATTTGTCAGCAAAATGTTGTCATTGAAAATACTGATAATGGTAACATTAATGAAGAGGCAATGTCTAGGTCGCACTTCTCGGTTCACTTATTTTTCCGAATAATGTAATTCCTCTTACATCAGTTGGATGCGACTGGCCTTGATCCTTCGTCCTTCATTCAGCGATTGCTTTACGCTAGTAGATGCGTTGATATAATCCCCTTTACCACAGGATCTTGGGTTTCAGGATTGAACAATACTCTTAGACTTCTACGAGATTAGCGGATCAGATAGATTGGTTGTAGGTATTGAATGTGGTTACTCCTCTTACAATTAACCCGACCTGCGGTAATCAGTATTTGGAATTAGTTATGCAAATCTTGGGCGATCTCACAGGAGTATCACGATACGCGAATTCCGCTGTAAACTCTGGTTCATTTCGCAAGTGATTATCTCTGTCGAAGGTGACACTCGGTACATGGCTTTTTCATGACGGTGTCTTTGGTCGGTACGATTTACATCTCAATGGTCGCTGGTCCATTATCACGCAAGCGTTCTTGCGACTGACTGTACTGCCATTATGAACGAATCATATTGCCACTAAGCTACACTAAGAGTAGAGTAGCTAGTATGAGAGGTAGGACTTTGCAAAACGACGCTAGGCGTCGTTTTCTTTACAGCTGCAGCGAAGAGCGACGGACGGACGACTTCGCCATCGCGTATTCGTCCTTTAGAGTTGCATGCCGAGTTGCATAATCATATTTAATAACTACACTGAAGCGCAGTAAATGCCTGTCTTCATTCGCCAGAGCTGGTTTATAGACACACAACCAAGAATCTCCCGTAAGAATTCCTATTCCAATTCATATATTATTTAGTTTTTCTATCATTTTACACAGGAGTTTCATCAGTGATGAATATCGATGCTGCCAAAGTGGGTAAGAAAGGTGTGAGATAATCATCCAAAGAGTTCGGGGATCCCATCGAAATTTCTGACGTAATGACTCGCAGAATATATTGAGATTCGCTTGAATTCCATTTTATTCTAGTCCGTGTGGCTAAGGTGATGGAAAATCTCTTTTGAAATCACGCGTAAGGCCGTGATGTGGGATGGCGAGCGTCGCTCAGAATTAATATAGGAATGAGTCCTGAAAATATCTCCTGTACCAAGATGAAATAAAATGTTTATTGCGCAACGCTCGGTGCTAATAAGTAACCTTTACCCCTTCCTGGAGCTTGTCTATGTCATGCTGGCACGCCTAGAAAACAATCCATCCCGACTCATCTTCTTGCTAACAGTCATCAGTCTTCTTTCTCTTCCCCTTGTCCTGCAATGCTTAAAAGTCATGGTGATCCGTGACAAAGAATACGCCGCCATCGAATCTTGGCGTAAATTTTAAATCTTCAGCATATATAGTTGCTGTTTCTATTTGCTTAATGTATTATTTCCCCTCTTTTTTCAAAACGTTCTCAACTCACATACATCACGTAGAGCAAATATTAGAAGATTCATATCGCGATGGTTTAAAAAAACCTGCGTGATTGGTTATTAAATACTAACGAGAGGACCTTGCATTCCATTTATCCGGAAGCTGACAAAATGATAAATTCATTCGTTGAAATATAAATTAGGATTACCATAGTCCTCCGTGGCATGGGTAATCCTTGAAAACCCAATCAGAATTTGTTTGAACGTGATTCTTTGAGATTCTATGAGGTAAGGCTTCGCCCATTTATCTAATAGATTATACAAGGTATGTGTGATTTACTAATGTATATATGCTAATTTGGCTGTATACCTGTGTCCAAGTATTGCAAGAGCCATTGATTGAAAAGCGGATTAATTGGCAATGAAAAAGATTCTCTGGCTACCAAATTGAAATAAACTTTTGTTAAGGTCTGTACTTCATACACGTGTAATATGTTCGTAAACTCGTATGAAATATGATACGTTACTTACGGCTGTATAAGGTCGTATGCTGTAATGGAAAAATCTTCAGTAATTTTAAATGAAAAATTCAAGTAGTTGAGTCAATTTATGCGCAGAATACTACCAGAGGTAAATGGCAGATGCTGCACTTGCTGAATCAGCGCGTCACCCGTTTTACCGGGAAAGGAATCATCATTATTAATGCATGTTCGAGGCGTTTTCACGCCATGCAAGAACAAAATAATTTGTCAATTAAGATCCATAGATCTAGAATCAGGCAGTTTATCTTGCGAATTTTTACACCTAGGTGCGATTCTCTCAAACTTTGATAATCAAGGACTTACTAATTAGCACCGATTGATAAATTTTTTTCAAATACCATCGATGCTTGAAGATCAAATTGCGCGCAATAGGTCCTCGATGTTTTGCAAGACACACTATCCTCCCACCAAAACGTAAAACTAATCCCCAATCAGCACACATTGAATGATATACCTTAACCAAACAGAAGAGTAACTCTTGTGTAATCTTTTTAGACATGCCTATATCAAGGATTATTTGAGGAGAATTTCAAGATCTTATTTCGCGAAAGTTGGATGATATAGTGACGTGATAAGATAATAAGCCTGTAGTCGAGCTTCCATTACATACATAAGAATTAATCATTGCACTCTGCAGTACTTTAGTCATGGGTATATTTTTCTCTGAATCGTTTTCTTTGAAAATTTTTCTGGCAGTCTTATCGCTTAAGATCGGGTAATGATCAATTATACGAATAGTAACCCGTTCTACGATGGTCAGTTATCGAGTTATCTGACTAGTACCTACATGGAAATATAGAATTCCGTTCGAAAAGATTCTCGATCTAAGTATAAACGGTGTTCGTTCAGCGATGGGTATGTAGATATCTTGGATTTCCTGAAGGCCATTTGTTCTTTCTTTTCAACCAGTCTGCTATAAATTGCTTGATTATGTAAATCGTGCTGTGGTCCAGCTGGAATTCCGTGAGTGAAAGTTCTGGAAAATACTGATTCTGTTCAAACATTTATCCGGCCCCCCTAAGCCGGAGGAAAAAATCGAATTTCTTGACTTAACTTTGACCCAGACCCTTCGCTGAAAAGGTCAAGAATTAAGCACATGGTCGTTGGCTAACCCTTTCCGCATTAAAATTCGCGAAATGACTATTTCATTACATATTCCGAATCTGAACGTATTATATAATGCAATGGGGACTTCTGCGTCGAATTTGCAATGTCCTGTCCCAATTCCTTGCACGTTGCTGATCTCCTGCTGTGAATGTATAACATGCATATATGTGAAGCTGAAATCGAAATAAATATACGAATTCTGCGTTCCACGCTGAATTAAAATACGCGGGTTGAAAATGGAGTTTTTATTTAAATAAAGCAGATCCTGCACTCTCAACAGTGAATTCCCTATACCTACTTCCTGCGTTCCGGGGGAGAAAGTACCGCTCCCGAATACTTCTGTACCTACCCTTTCGCCGCTCCGTGTAGAAGATGATTGCAATGGAAGAAAAGGTATTTCAACTATTTTCGCAGGAAGGTGTCGCGAGTTTGGCAAATTCGATTAGCAGATAATATTGTATCGCGTCAAAGATGTTCGTGAAAGGTGAGTCAACGGATTGTGTATACACGGGGTAAGACAAATGCCACCGTCTTCCCATACAAACGTGAGCCACTCATTGTTCTCTTCTTCTTTCCTTTTCTCCGCTTTTCTATAGCCTGTTATTCTGTCTCCATTTATCTCCATCTTTCTGTCACATCGATCTTAACAACACGTTCCAGGTAAAACCAGAAGACATCAGAGCAATTATATCGTCTAGGACGGACATGCCTCGTTACTTTGACCCAGAATTTCTATCCGACCATTTTATCTCCTACCTCAGCTAGGATGTGCATATTCTCTGTAGTATCATCGATTGATTGGATTCAGTTTCGTAACATGTAGAAAAGATAAGTCATCATTGGTAAACCGCAAAGATATGTTAATCGAATTGAAATATGAATAGCAGGATTTAAAATAGAAAAGGTTTCTAATAATCTAATGGAACAGAGAAGACACGAACAAGTATACCTCACGAAAATCTTCAATAGTAAAACGTCGATAATAGACATCATTTTTTACTCCCTCAAATACTGTGAAATAATTTCTACTACGAGAAAGCATCAACTAATTTCAAAAAAGCTGGTTCAAATCATCTTTATAAATGAGCTCAGAAGGTTGAAACTAAAAAATTGAAAATTCATGACGCAATTGAGTTTTTCGAAAGCTCAATATTTGAAATATAATCAAAATGCTGCTCGCATCACAGATATTGAGTTCTCCAATTCAAACTCTTCTGGCTCATTTGTAGATGTGATTTTGAAGAAATTTCAAGATTCAAGTAACTGTTTGAAATTCAGAGACTTTATTCTCATGGCACAAATAATTTTCTGATTTTGGTCAAATCCTCCGTATAGTTGTCGCACGCGTTAAACCTTGGAATGGAATTCCAGCTCTGAAGAAAATAAAAATTCTAATGTATTGGAAGATATTCATCGAGTTACGCCTTCCAGAACTGATTCCGAAGACGAATAAGTCCCCTTTCCAACGGTAGACTGGTCTAGTTCACCGCCACGCGGTTACATCAGTTGCGCAACGGAGTACATTCACCTCGCCACGTTGTCTCTCGGCCGTTGCCTTTCCTCGTTGGTATTAGCAGTTGTAACCATGCCTATACACGATATACGTATGTGAACAGAGATTTATTCTAGTATAAGTGTACTACTTGCAATCGCGTCTGGAACTAGCGTAGCTAAGACCTTGAGACAGTTCGCTTTCATCTTGCTGCAGGACTAGGTGAACTACTGTTTAACATTGATCTAGATCTCACGGACATTTTATTGCCATCCTGATCGCTGCGAACCTTACATTTCTGCTTCTCAATGATCTCTTCATTTCCTTGCCGACTGTGGATTCAAAAAGCGTCTAGTATTTTAACGAACAAATGTCTTGTTTGCTAGTAAGTATTTAGAAATTTGCAGAATAGTGATCACATTCGACTAATTAACGATAAGACTTATTTGACTTGTTCGAAGGTCCATCGACATTATTCTACGCAAATTCTAAGCCGACTTTACCGGGTTGTTGACAATGCACTTAAAAAGGACAGGCGAGTCATCGGCTCGCATAAATCTATTTGAAGTTATTGTAAAAAATTAGATATTTCCAAATAGCTAATTGACTACCCGCTTAATGATTCGGCAATGCCATTTATGAGTTATTAAGTGACCTGTTTAATGGACTGCCTGAGGCACAAGGTCGTTCGAAAAGTTGGCATTACAAAAAAGGTAAATGATTCACCGCCGATGGCATCGTCGAAAGCCGGATTTGCGTACACCGAAGATTTGGTACCGGTGCTGTACTGTAGTTTTTAGTACCGATTACAATATCGCAACTAATCAGCATACTATAGTTCAGTCAAAATCATGCTAAACAATTTCGACACACGCGTGACTGGGGGACAAATAATTGGGAAATACTACATTAGAGATGAGCACAAGACTCGAGTTGTTTTATCAAATATTTGCCTGATTAATGCGTGGGCCAGTTGTTAATGTCAGGATGTGTAGATCCTCGGTGAAATCTTCAACGTGATGATGCATGCTAAAATATCGACAGCTTCGTTGTGCTTCCATCGTTAAATTCTCAAAGGAAAAGAGGTCCTGACAAATTCATAGATATTGATCATTTTTTTAAATGGTAAGAACGGTTTTCGTCTAACAATATAAGAAACTTCACGGAGTTTTTGGCCTTTGAGAATTAGAACGATCCATTAAGTATTTATCATCAGGTGTAGATCTATCGCCCGAACTTTTGAATCACAAAAGTAGATTTAGTATGCTTCGATTGTGCCGGACCGTTTCTTTCATTACTTATTCAGGAACACTCTGACTGCGTGAGTGTATACCTAGCTTACGAACGTTCTCTGCATACGTTATCTCCCTCTCCTTTGTTTACATTTCTCCTTTTTTTTCGCATGATCTTGGCCGCATATTCTGTCCCGCGAGAATGACGATATTTGAATCGAGTTATCAGACATTTTCGTCTCAAGGACATTAATGCCAATCTGAGATGGCTCGAAAATACAAATGCACCAAATTTCAACGGTCGGACGAATTTATCAAATTAATTATCGGCAAGTTTAGTGCAGAGTACATCACAGTCTTTGAATTTCATCAGATTTATTGATGAAATGTCAAGCTGAACGTATCGGGCAAGTGTATGACCATTAGAAGACATATTCTATAGATTTCTAATGCCCTTTACATTTTTTGACCGTACGTATTGTGAAAATAATCGAAAACACGATTTCGATTAATTTAGAACAAGTTTTCTGTTCTAAATTGTTGAATAACTACGAATTCTGAAAATCTACCATTTTCACGTAAAACTACCAAATTATACAATTTTTCCTAGATAAGTATAAAACGTTACAATTCTCCTAAAAATTGGTGGAAAATTCTACCAGTAGAAATTACTACTCTAGATTATGTCAGCAAGACGATGAACAATAGAAAATAGCGTTTAATCGATGTGATTTATGAAACTTTGAATCCTGATATAGCAGCGATCTTATCCTCAAAATTCTGGAGAAATTTTAGTTATATTCAACGGGATTAGATCTTGTAAGCCCGGCACATAAGGCGTGGTGCAATGCAACAAATTTCTCTTTCATATGATTCTATATCGTTACCAACTTGAAATACTGGTAAAAAGTAGAAAGTTGATCAAGGTTTAATCTTGGTGATAATTTCTTTTATCGTGCTAAGTCGTGGGGTTATTAATGAAAATTGTTTTCACGATATACCAACTGTTGAAGCAGTTGATTAGCCCTGAAATAACCCGTTTACAAACTTATTCATCTGAAATATGTAGATCAAGACTTATCACGCAAATATATCTATAGATACATTTTGTTGCTTTGAAAATATTGGCCCGAGGGTGAAATAGTAAGAAATACTTCCACTTTTTAGGCTATATAAAAAACACATACAAAATTTTTTGCAAAAATAGAAGAGATATCGAGTAGACAAAAAAGGGACACAAATCTTACCACTCGTCATGGAATTTCTCGACGAAACATTTTCTCGTTAACCTTCTAGTATATTTCAGCAAGTTTAGCAGGTATATGAGACTTTTTTTCTTCACTGCGTTTGCCGTGTCTATGCATAATTTGTCGTAGGTACGCAAAGGATTAAATCACCGAATCTGTGAATGACGCACGTATTGTCTTCTTATCCGATTATTAATTGCAGATCTATCGAAAAATAATAAACTCGCCAAATACTCGCACTTTGAGTGTCAGTCGTTAATTTTTTAAATCCCAACGGTGCCTTCCTAGGTGTTCAATCAAGTCTAAGCTCTTTTTCTGGATCCTGAATAGCACGGGGTCACATCGAATTAAAGCAAAAAAAAATCACTGTGCCGATACACGGGCAGGGATAAATGATGATTCTAGTATCATTGAAATAACGAGGCGTGTTGTGTTCCGACCAGGAGAACGTCTCTGCATCGTACAAAGTCATAAAGATACACATGTTAGTGTAGCCAAATCGCGAAATTCTATTTCTGGGCGGTGTGGCATTCCTAGTCAGCAGTCGAATCATTGGAAAAAAAATGCATGTTTTGTTTATTATTGATGGCTGGCATCGCTGCCAAATGTTGGGCGGTTCCGTGGCCAAATTTTTGCCTGGAGGCCATGCCCAAGGTACTCCGAAAGACTGTGGCATGCATAAACAACTGGAATGCTGCTGATCATTAACGTCTACAAGTATTATTATCAGTCCAGACTTCGTAAGAATTATTAATCTCTTTCGCATAAATTATCACGATGCAAAAATTGTGCAACCATTTTTTTGCTCCAGTAATATGACCACAATGAGTGCGTTTTGAAAATAAAATCTCGGGTTCGATACGGGTTCAGAGACTACTTACGCAGAACAAGTGGCCATCCGGTAATAAAATACCGGATTCTGGATTTGAGCCGCATAGGTGGGGTGCCGAAATTCTACTATAAATACCGGGAAGGAGTAGTCCTAAGGCAGAATTGTGCTGACAGCAATCAACCATGAACACTTTGGTAAGTACATTCTCACTCATTGCCTATCCACTATTCTCAATAAGTTGCTGAGATATCGACCTCACTACAATCTTACAGATCTTTCGATTCCTAAACCGTCTAGAATCCATCATTAGGTTTAATCATTCACGGCTTGCTTAGAAAGTAACCACATATTCAATTCCTCAGATAATCGCCTTCTTCGCCGTCGTCGCCGTCGCGGTAGCTGCTCCTCCAGCTAGTCCCGAAGAGCCGATCCCCATTTTAAAACAATCATCCGATCTCCTGCCCGACGGCAGCTATATATCCGAATTTGAGACCGGCAATGGAATCAAACAATTTGTGCAAGGCAGGATCGAAGGTGAAGGCGAGGATGCTGGCCCTGTCGTCGAGGGGTCCTATTCTTATCCTGGCGAGGATGGATCTATCAGAGAAATCAGATACACCGCCGGCAAGGGAGGATACGTAGCTACAGGCCAAGACATTCCCGTAGGGCCAGAGATTCCCGCATATATTGTCAAATCTCTGGAATGGTCTGCAGCTCATCCGTACGTGGAGAAGGAAGAAAAGAAGGCGGTCTAAGTTCATCACACCCATATTAGTCGACCAGCACAAAACTTTTGGAAACTCTGACAATCCGGCTTCTGCGAAGCCACTTTTGTATCACAATGATCTTTTGTTTATTGCAATAAAGTCATACGCAACATTGATTACTCAGTGGGGCGTTTTTTGATTCAAACGATTGTTTTTTCACGTCTTAAACCCAGTGATTTCATATATTTTTTAATACTTTACAGGAGTAGGTATTGGGTCGCGAATAATTGATAATGCAAACGAATTTGCCATTGTCGATGAAATAATTGTATAATTAATCCATCCTGTGATTAGTTAATTAGTTCCTTACTTAATTGATCAATGGATTGAACTTATGGGGAACAAATGGCGTGGTGAAAGTCCAGACTCGAACCTTGAATCTTCGTCCAATTGTCTGGTTAGATGTAGCTTATTATCTGCACATAGAGCGTGGATTTGTTGCAGATTTACGAATGTAAATTCCTTATTGTTCGAGGATCGGAAGTTGCAGCAGTATACCAGTCGAGCATTCAGATTGTGCAAAGCAAAGGTGTTGACCTATTATCGCATCTTGCTTCAGACTTGACTCCAGGCTGAAGAGTGCACCACGTAGGTACAGTGAGGATAAAAGAAAACCGAGTCAAGATGAATAATAATTTGGCCGTTTATCATAGAGCCATTGTTATTACCGCGTTTGTATTTTCGCTTCTACTCCTTTTCAAACTGTTGAATACAACCCGTTATAGCTGGGTGGTACTTTCATAGTGAAATAATCTTATCTTGGTGGAATTTGGCATATCTACTTCTTTCCACCAATCTGGACATCAGGTTGTAAATTTTTTTCGTGTCTGACGTACAATACCTGTACGTTTATTTTTGGTTTCTTCATTTCGAAAGAAAGGAAATCAGATGGTTGGTATAATGGTATAGTTAACGTTGTCTAGCTCAACCGCGAATGGATTTGTCAATCTCGTTACTGCAGCGAAGCAACGTCCCATATTATTGGTCCATTCATTTCACAGATGTCATTGTTTAATTTGATGTATCGTGCTTGTGTAGTTTCTGACGTAAGTTCCAAGAAATATCACTGTCTTTCAAATGATGAATTCAAAGCTATCCACAAATCTGTGTCACGAGCATTCACGACCCTCTTAGCACGCGAGGAAGTCGCACGTATCTGGCTTCCAAATACGTAATCGATGGATAGATTTTATGGACAGAAAGAATGTCAGGTTTTTAAGAATGGTACCCTTATGCTGGGAAATATGTTTACTATTATTGACACCATGAAGCAATGAGTACGTCATAAATTGTGGGCGAACGTGATATTCTGTTTTGATCTGAGGATGGATCATCACCATTACATATGGAAGACGTATTTTGCAAAATATGCAAATAAATAGTCCTTGAGGATATTCATTACTGCAGCTCATGGCCAGGCATGCCTGCAGGCCCGAATAAATGTAATATCAATTACCGGCCATACCGGCGTAAGATGGGACCATAGATAGTACATGCAAGGATGGTAACGTGAATGAATTTCGTACTCCAGACAGCGACTCGCGTCGAGGTTGAAGCTGAATTGTTAAGACATTGCAGGATCCAGGCATATTTTGCATTTGCACTGCAGCGATGCCACTTTAGAGATTCTGCGGTCGGCATAAATCGAAGGAGAAATAAATGTTGCATATGATAAACTGACGTGTGGTAATTACGATGCAAAAGCCGAGTATAATTACATATGAAATTCGCGCAACTATTCCTGGGTTATGTTCTCTTGCAGTCGTTATATTACAAAGCGTGAAGGATCTCACGTTTATTGAGCCCTAAAAACTAATTGTTCAGTTCGCCTCTTTTGCTGCTGCATAAGTGGCGATTCTGTGCCAGAAGCATATCTCTATTTATTGAGAACTTTTTCAGATAAGTCACGTGACATTTAGTTTATCCTAGATACCAGTAGGACTTTCAAAGAAAGAGCTATAGATACTCCCGGCATATTTGATAAGGCAGAGATTTAGTCTTTGATTCAAGATAAACTAACGAATAATATCGATGAGCTATTGGATTGAGCGATGTTTGAATGTATGGAAGATTCAACGTGGGTAAGAATAGAATAAAAAAATCACCGTATGTAATATTGCAATTCCTAGTATGTAAGACTTTCCAACATCGTCACTTTCAGTTTCAAAGGAATTTCTCTATAGCTTATTTGCTTTTTCCGGTTGTACTGAGTTCTGTGTAACTTGGGTGACATAACTATGGCTGTAATAAGATACTTCAATGTTTAGTCTTGCGTCAAATAATTCAAATAAATCGTACTGGGGCAAAAAAGTCTATTTATCTGCCAGCTAATACCTTTGCTCTACATTTTTCAACTCTGATCCTGTATACCTACTGATTTTCAGCAAAACCGAAGAACCGATAAACCAAGACATTTTGCGTGAGGAAATTCGGCTTACGTGTAAACAGTATTATATTAGCTGATTTCGACCCGTTCAATGTCACTTTTCGTACCGCTGTTGATCACTTTGAAAAATTGTCGCGCCTCAGCCTTCCATCGAGACATCCTCGAGAGCAAGGTTCTCATCCCAAGTAAATGCATCAGTGTTAGGGTATTGCGACGCCCGGGAATGGGGCAATGCTAATTATCACAAGCATTAGACAAATTAGGGAGTCGTACTTTTTGGTGGGGGTTGCCTTATATTATGACCAGGCGTGGTAGTATCAGCAATCCGTCAATACCCAGCTATCCGAGAGACGCGACAAGTGAACTACACCAACATGAATCCCATCGTGAGTAAAAAAATTCATTTCGAAGTGACAAAAAAATAATTTCCTTCACATGATTTTTGGGTGTGGTATGAAATTACTATTTGACACCATATGCGATATTCTATGACATGATACCAAGCTACTAATTCTATCAGTGAAAATCATCGATTGATATTCTGTATCCGGACTATGAGCCTCAAAGGATATCTAAATACTGATATTACCAGAATGTTGTAGCCACTGTTAATTTGTGAACTTTTTTGAGTGAAGTTAATTAATATTTGTTAATTTCGTCACTTCAGGCCATTGCCCTTTTCGCCTTGATGGCATCCGCCTTAGCCGAGGGAGAGGTACCACCGACTCCGATAGCCATTGTGAGCCAGTCTCAGGACTTGGGCCCAGATGGTAGCTTCAGCTCCCAGTTTGAGACCGCGAATGGCATTTCGCAGCAGGTCAAGGGTTCGATCAAGACGGTTGATAAGGAGGAGATCCAGGTCGTAGAGGGGAGCGTCTCATGGACAGACGCCGACGGTACCCCCAGGAAACTCACCTACATTGCTGATGAAAATGGATATCAGCCACAGGCCGATTTCCTTCCAACACCCCCAGCTGTTCCCCTGCCGATCCAGCGAGCTCTCGATTACGCCGCTGCTCATCCTGAACTTGCAACCACATTGAATCCAGTCGCCTAAGAAAGAGCCTCTTTTAATTTACCTGTGAATTGCTTTTATAACGTTTAAACTTAGATGTCTTTTTTTGTTTTTGTGAAAATAATTTTTTTTTTGAGCCAAGTATATTAACAATATTGATTCCTCAATTTCCGGGCTAATAAACTTTTATACCAAAAAATATGAGCACTAATTCTGCTTGCGGATGTTGATCCTGCAGACTTCCCTATCCTTATTATATTCGTTAAATAAAGCCTCGACCTTTTGCTGACTTAATAAAACAGGTGTTTTCATAATCCAGGAAGTTTTTCTCGAGCTTAAGCGTTATTCTTCAAAATTCCGACCAGTTCGCAGCGTAATCAGTCCTGATCCTCGGGTTGTCGATTAGTGGCTCAGCTTTGATCGAAGTAAATTTGTGCAGGGATCAACATTTTGGTCTCACAAGTAATTATTACGTTATTTGTACTTTGTCGGAGCTTGTTACGCGACTTATGCAATAGTCGCCACCGGCCGTTTGCCGTGCTAATTAGCAGGCTTTAGAAAATATGCCAAGTAGTAGCTGCTGAAATGTGGGTCAAGATTTATTTATTTCTAATCAAAGAAAAGGAATATAGAAAATCAAGATTGTCTTGTGAGATGCAAATGGTTACATACCTATAATCATATATCGGCGATGTCATCGATCCTAAAGCCCAAGCTGAAGGAAATCGAAATATGACTAAAAAATACCTATTTATATCAAAGTTGATAAAGCCTGTGTTTCATAATCTGCCAATGCGTGTATTCTCTTGATAGCTATTTTCCTATCATGAAAGTTTTACGGGATAACAATTGCGTTCAGGGTGGAGTTGATCGTTGCATAGCGAGGCAAATAGTTTCGCTCCAACGTGGTTTAAGATTCTCATAATCTGCTCAAACTGTTTAAAAGCGCCGACAAGTCTCCAGAAATCGTGCTTCGAATATCAAAGTCAATTCTACCAAGTTTCTCTAAATAAGATGTATAGATATAAAAGACGAACGAAGTTATTGTTTATTCATGAGTTGCTGTTGGGATGTGGGTTTCGTTTCTTATTTAACGCTTATGCAAAAATACGACTGTCTTCAAATTGCAAAGCGGTTCAATGCGATTGCCAATAAATTTTAGTCCTCGATATGGAAAGTATACAAATATTATTTATTGCATCAATATGATCCTTGTTCAAAAAATTGAATATTGAGGGTATAGTTTATGCAAAGAGCGATTCAATTTCTCAAAATCTTCATAATTGAAGGGCAACGCGATAAATGTGTCTATGTGGGGTGAACTAAACTTTCCAGGAGAGTGACGAAACAATCGTATTTTCACGAATAGTGGGACTACTCTCTTCCGGATTTATTTTCAGAAGTAAATAGCCTGCAGAAAATTTTCGGGACAGCGTTATTTGGATCAGGAAGAATTATGGCGCCTGAAATAGGTACTTTCCGTGCAAATCTCGAGGATTATCGGCTTGAAAGTCTCTCCGAGCTCGCGCTAATTGATTTTGAAGCATTACAAAATAGGACTTCCGCACTTTAGTCGTGCAACCCTTGAATTTATCATGTGCAAATCGTAGAGCTTTAACATCCAAAATGTAATCTTGCATATACGATGCTTCGGGGGTTTTATAACCTCTGGAATTATGCTATTTTGAAATCTTGTATAAAGGTGTGTCGAGAGTAAGAGAAATTGCAATATTTGTCAAAAAGTGAGGAGAAAAAAAAAGGATAGAAACTTTTTATTTTTAAGATGAATAACGAAATGTCGAAAATGTCCGAGTCTTCCAAAGTCTCCCCTGTGTATACATCCAATCAGTAATCAGTTACGAGTGCTGTTAAACGCAATTAGGAGTTTTTGTGTAATATCAACGTCCACGACGAAGCGAGGTGGGCCTTGGCTCTGTTTACCGAACTTTCACTCTGGTGGCACTTCGAGAGACTCACTTTGTATGTACGTGCTCGTATCCTCCGAGGTCCATTTATGCATCTCGTTGCGAGTGTCGCTCAGGGTTCCGAAAACCAGGATTGTCCTTCTGATGTATCGTACATGACACCTTAACAAGATAAAACATTCAACAATTCTCTTTATTAAGGATCCATTTTCCTTTCCACATACAGCTGCCAAATAACCCAAGATTTCGAGAATAAGGCTTCTTTTCTTCTTAGTATTAGATTCGAGAATTTCCCCATTGCATCTTATCTAACGTCAAGTCGTCAAGAATGTTCGTTTCCAATTTATTCATTTCTGCTCTACTTGTCCCTTGATAAATCGCGTTAGAAAAGTATCGACAGCTGCTAATCAGCTGACACCTTTGGGACATTTGGTCGTGTTAATAAATTGGTATCAGCAGTGTAGCAGGTGTGGTAAACCCTCGGACGCAACTTCCCTCAGGCATCTGCATCTGTCACGTATCTACGTGACAATTTGGCAATCAAGAATTCACATAACGTGGAAGTCAGGCGACACCAAATAATTATCAAGTTTCAACGCCTCAGCTTCTGAGGTTCTCAGCACTGTAACATATTAGCAAGTAGGCAGAGCTGGATGGTTAATCTTCATAATTTAGTTTTTATACTTCGAAATTTAACGATATACTTATGTGATGAAATTATCGTCAAAAGATCTGCTGTTTTTGCCTTTTTCTTGGTATAACAACTTTGTAATAGTTTCGTGATCTTATTTACGGTTGGATCTTGACGCCATCGGCATGAAAAACGTTCCAGCAAAAGGTGAACCGTGCAGCAAAGCGATGCTCGCCAGGTTCTTAATTTAAATAACATTCTCATATGCTATTTTCGTCGTATGCCAGATAGACCGTTGCGTCTTACGCAACGATGCTATTATATTTTGCAGGAATTAATATGTCAAACCAATGAAAAAGTTCATCGAGATTACAGCTAGTGGTTCTTATTGTTAGTGGCATGATTTAATAACGAGAGACTGTGTGTCACCGGAAGATATTGGGACTTGGGCGTGGTGAATTTGGCATTGTTTTATAAATTTGACGCGACAATTCCATCAGTCATGTTCCTTTGATCGTCGCATCGCGATCTGTTGCGATTTCTTAGATCACCTATGATCTATAGATCACGGCGACAGCCCACTGCAGCTATCGTGAGCACACCTTCGCCTCAACCTTCTCATTTCAGATATCTGCACTCGGGCTGTTGAGTCAAGGCATTCTCTTTCTGTCCCAATAAATGACTTGTCATTAATAATATTATTCTGCTTTTTCCAGTCATTTCAATCACAGTCGTCCAGTTCCTCTCCAACTATCAACTTTCAATCCACGCCTCTTCCACTTGTAGCCCACACGTCTCTGACAATCAAAATGGGTTGCCAATCTTTGTAGTACTAATTGATAGCTCTTGAATTTCCATTGGTATGTGATAAGTTGGCAAATGCGTTTCCTAAAGCGTTTTGCAAATAAATCTTCACCTTTTAAAAGCAGCTGCCATTAGCCTCGTGCAAAGTGTCATAATTACCCGCTGTGTCTATGAGAGGTGGTGAAAATCTACTTTCTCAAAAAGATTTCTTTTCTATCGACTAGTCAATGCCACTGATATAGGATCGACAAGTTTTCTAGTGACTGTACTCAATCGTGTGCAAATAAATTCGTCCACAAAGTGTATCATACTTTTGATTGATGACTGAAATCAACGTCTGGTTGGAGACATTACTGTTTTATTACAATATCCATAGTTACAGCTCAATCCAGCGTTGACGTTAGTAAATTCGAAGAGCAACATCGTATAAAAAATAGGTTTTTCTACGGCTGGAATTCCCTTATTCTGAAATATTATTGAAAGATTCAGAATATCCTCGAAAAACTACCGTCTGAGAATATTTCTTGTCTTCGTCAATCATGGGTGCAGCTTGGCACTCATGGCAAGACATCTGGATAATCTTTATCTAAATTCTAGAAAACAAAGGGAGGAACCGCGTAATTATTTCATTAGATGCAAGGAACTCGGTGGCAAATTCTCACAATATATAAATCGAGACTTACATAAGAGTTACAGAGATTTTGTTCTCTACCTCTGACTTCATTATACTTTGGCAGAATTTTGTCGGTTGTTATTTTCTCACTTTTATTATTATTACCTCATTTTTTATCCCTTTCAATTGCCTTATACCTCACGGTACGAGTAGTTTTCCGTGAAATTCTGCGAAGGCGTCGCAGCAATCGAGAATCAAGTACCTTGTTTCCTCGCATGGTGACGTTTCTCAGAAATAAATCAATCGTCGATAGGTGTAATTATTTGATCATCGCTAAACCGCAAAAAAAAAAAAAAAAAAAAAAAACGGATTGTATATGGTAAAAATTAGTGTCTTACTCTCTGCGGTTTGTTTAAGAATATTTCTATCCATTTTAACGAATTCGAAGATTCTACGGGTGTATCAAGTTCCCGAATGAAATATGTTTTATATACGGCCTTGAAACCTTAATGACCAAAGTCAGGAAATACCAATGACCTAAGCCAGCTTTAGGAATATGCAATCTTTACTGTAGACATTATAATTTTCTTCTTCATCTGTAGTACACTAATGATTCGCATTAATATCGTCTGGAAAGAGAGAAGAGCAAAACTGCTGCGACGATGGCGACTAAGCGATTCATTATTCACGCAGTAATCTGCTTGACATGATTTTGGAATCGTAAAATAATTCTATCGCTGAGATAAACTAGTTTCGCTGATTTATCTCGTCCTGGCTGTGAATTGCCAAAACGAATAATTTCGCGTTAGATTGATACCATCGGATTCTGAACTTAGCGTTTCACGTACTAAAAAATTGTCGATCTTTTTTAAATTTCTTTATTGTTTCAGCCCATCCTATTAAATTGACTATAATTTTTGTTAGTCGTATCGCGTGTCTCGAAGAGACATGCATAACTTCTACTTCGGCATTTATACGGAGCATATGAGCTCGTTGAATTTAAACGATCGTTTACACACCTTTTTTTTTTATAAATTCGAATGGCTGCTATATCCATGTAAAAACTTGACTGTTGAATAAATATCATAAATCGATTACGTTGGTGTGAATCAAAAGGTGAGAAACAAATTTATTGTCGTATTATTCCATAGAAAAAAAAAAACTTGAAAAAAAGCAAAAAAATTGCCTCGCCTTCGGTACTTACTGCACCAATAAATTTTTTTGAAAATAAAATCGCGAATAACAATGCAAAAATGAATAGTTTTTCTCCAATTTTGGAGTAGGTATACTTTCCTGACACGTTGTTTCGACTGAATAATAAGTCCCGTGAACTTCCTTCTTCACCGAAGGTCTCTGGGCTTCGTGCGATGCTTACCAATAGACCGTTCCCACCTGAAGTTTCTTTCACACCGAATACTCACGATTCAGTCAATTTTCAAAGATAATAGAATAAGGATTCAGTCACGCCACCAGCAGTCATTGTTTAACTCTTAATGAATCTCGCGGTATGTTAACCAACGATGTTGAGCTTCCTTCAATCCGAGGTCCTGAAAATTGTGGATTCTCCCGTGAAATGGCGATCGGTGAAAATGCAGCATAACGAATAATCCAAAAGTTCGGTGCACAATCGTGCCCACGTTACACAATGAGGAATGAAGTAATTCATTGACGCGGCAATTGTTATTCCTATGAGTAATAAAGAAGAAGATTCGATTCGATAGTCTTCCGAATGGTTTGGGCTGGTAGAGCAAGACGATGCACTGGCATGTGTATAATACTTATCTATATTCATGTAAGTACACATGAGATATGCGTAAGAAATTTACGTGCACGTCAAGACCCCCGCCCTAGCTTTCTCAACTATATAAGGGAACTTCTAGCTGTCAGTTCACTGAGAAGCATATCTCATTCGACAGATAATCATCACCGAATACCTACTTCCATCCTCTTCACATCATGAACGCCTGGGTGAGTACCGGCTGGACATCCGGCGCGTTTAGTCTAAGTCTATTTTAAGCCAACTCTCGCTCGTTTCGGCCTATCGCCGCATCTTGTATGATCAAAGTGAAACGTACTTTAAACAGGCAAGCCCGTGGCAGTCAGATCGAGATATTCTTCGAAACGGAAAGTCGTTTGCCACGTGACACGGTTAGGCTATTTAAACGACATTTTTTTGCCTCACTCGAAACTAGATGGTTCAAAATTTGAATAAAATCTTCCGACTCGAGTCATTTCGAATTTCTAGCAATATCAGGGTCAGTCTGGCTAAAGATAAATATATATACACTTTCAAAATTATTCATTCGAAATCACTGGTACGCTTTCAAAGAATATTCTAATTTTCACAGCTGATCACTTATGGTATCAGACAAATTTCAAAGTTATTCGAGATTCGATAGACTTCGCCTTGCGTAGATTTAGTCTACCGACGAAAAAGTGGTTATTACAGGGTACAGATCTTATCAGTCATCTAAACTTTTCCAAATTTTTCAAAAATATTTCTAAATATTCGTTGAAATCTACTATTTTCTTATAGCACTTTTTCCCCAGGTGCAATCAATACATAATTTAAGCAGGAGTCCATGAAATCGCAAATAATTTTGAATCATGTCTAAAAATACTAGTAATTATAGCTATGGAAAAATTGACTCAATAGAATATATTTCTTTACGGTGTATCAGTGATTGGAAAAAAATGATTTCCAAGGCGTGTACACTGTACATATGTATTTCCTAAACCGGTAACAGTCGACTGAGGA
Organism: Rhogogaster chlorosoma; assembly: GCA_944452935.1. Classification (NCBI taxonomy): domain Eukaryota; kingdom Metazoa; phylum Arthropoda; class Insecta; order Hymenoptera; family Tenthredinidae; genus Rhogogaster; species Rhogogaster chlorosoma. The sequence goes on along the minus strand of OX101801.1, from coordinate 19,035,857 downwards.
TCAAAGATACATATATGGTTAATGCTGCACCATCTTTGAATTATATAGTCATAACGAAGGATGGTGCAGGGAAAGTGTCTCTGCACGAGACATGCCTCTGCGTGAGCATGTCTCTGTAGTTCAGGTTTTATCCACACCGTAATAATGAGATACATATAATATACGTTATTTTATTTACGTCAAAGAAAAAAAAGACCGTAGATTTTCATTCGAGAAGTTAAGTTGAAGGAGGTATTCAATTTCACAACTGAAATTATAGTTAAAGTCTTCGAAATTACCCAGTGATGAGATAGTTGTTGGCGAAGTCGTATCGTAAAATATTCCACCTGCGATTTATGGATAAAAGTTGTGCATAAAATTATACCTTGCAGCGATGCATGTGGTAGAGCTTCCAAGTTTTTTTCATATGACTCCAGGCTGTCGGTAAACTAACGTGTATTAAAGAAGTCGACGCATTTTATGTAACATCTGTCTATTTACACCGCCACCTAGGTACTAATTACAATTAAGCTATTAATTCCTGCATTCATAGTTATATAGATTCGTGATTCCGTTGAAATTGGCTCCTCTTACCTGTTAACGATTCTTCCGTATTTGTATGATTTGTGACGCATCTTCAATCTTCGTAATTATTAATCTTCCATCGGCTTGCGTTAACGCGCTTCGCGGTAATTGAACGTGAATATCATTCCACGTAGTAGTGTTATCGATATTTGTACATAGTTGTGCCTCCATCCAGCTATCAGCATATATTATATCTGACACTTTATGCAATTGCTTGAAAGCTTCAATAAACTTGCAACGTATTCCATCAAATAAAATGAAAAAAAAAAAAGTATCAACTACGTTTGAGTTCATGCAGTTACAAAAATAGTGTTGAAATTTCTGCGCAATCCGAAAAAGCGGCACAAAAAATATTTCCGTAATTCGAAATTAGTGCTTATATTTATTCGGTGGTTATACCTAGTTATTTCAGAAGGTTAACGGGTGTCGTAAATATTTTCTTTACCTGTAATGAATTACGTTATTCAATTTACTCATCCTTTGACATTAATTTTTTTAATTGACCAATTTTTCTCTGGAGTCAGTAATCGCGTCAGATATTCTGGGAGAGACTAAGCGAGTGGTTCATCTTCTCTTAGACGATGAAATTGAAAGAAGGGAATCGGGCGTCCGCGGGGTACATAAATGCCGCGAGCCGACAGTCGAGCAAAGGTCAGCTAGCACGGAGCTTACGTAATGAACAGCGAAAGGTCGCCTCACCCCTGTATTCCCTCTTCTTGATCTCTCATCTCCTCCTTTTACCTCGCCCAACAGCTTCTCAGGAACAACTTTGGATCGAGTTTCTCCTAAATGATATTCTAGTCTATCCTAACCCCCTGAGTTCTATAAATAAACCTATCATCGGACCGTAGTTCCGTCTGCTGTAAAACTTGCTGGATTTTGAGAAAAAGCAGTAATAAATTCAGCTCAGATATCCTAAGGCTGATAATTGCGCGTTTGAAGGATTCAAGAGTTCAAGACAAGAATAAAAATTGATTTTTGTCTTTTTTTTCTACCAATTGCAGTGTATTGCTCTCATCGCTCTAGCGGCTGTTTGTGCGGCTGCTCCAGTGTCTGAGGAGCCGATCCCGATCATTAGTCAAACCCAAGACGGACCAAACCCCGATGGCTCGTTTAACAATGCGTTTGAAACCGGAAATGGTATTCAGTCTCAGCAACAAGGATCCCTGAAGCAGATTGATGAGAATACGTTCGCCCAGGTAGTGCAGGGCTCCGTTGCTTGGCCTGCACCTGATGGTTCTTCTATTCAGCTTACTTATATCGCCGATGAGAACGGATATCAGCCTCAAGGTAACGCCATACCGACGTCTCCTCCAATCCCTGCGGACATCCAGAAGGGTCTTGACTACATCGCTGCCCATCCTCCACCTCCTGCTGTAGAGACGAACTGAGATTATATTCGAGAAAGTGGAAACGAGGTCAAAATGTAATATATTCGGACCCATGGGGAACGGAAATTCATAAGGCATAAGCCTCAGGGAATCTAGAATAATAATAAACCTAAGAGAATATTTCACGTGCATATGATAATAGTAGACAGTACTTGTTATATTTTACACAATTTTTACACCCAAGAATATCGTACACAGTATTTGTATCGTTTGAAATAAACGTTCTTTTTAATACCCGAATTTTTGTTGTATGAATGAAAACGATTCTTGAAATTCACTCCTGAATTGAAGTCAAATTACAGGACCTTGAATTGTCAAATTTTTTGAGTTGGGCATGAAATTCTGTAAAACGAGGGACGTTGACACTTCATGAATATAAACTTACATGCACGGAAAGCCACGTACTATGTACCAGGTACCTGCATCGGAGGAGTTTTACACTGTTGCTTCGATCGTGACCCTATTAAAGTCGTGGTCAACATTTAATGCCGGAATACGTGGTCTCTAGTTTTTTCCAAAAGAAACGACCCTACGAGATACGGGGTCAATTTCATCTTGAATAACTCATGTGTCGAGGGATACCACGCAACGACAACTGTTGTCTGTACTTAAACCGACATGTTACGAAACTTGCCATCCGCCGACGCTTTCGCATTCATAACTAATGATCTCATGGTATAAAATCATTTCCCTGACGCCTTAACACGAGGAAGAGATCCAGACCGGAGTCGTCAAGATCACAATCTGTAACTCGATTTGAAGTTCTGATAAATCTTATGGTACTTCGTATTTATCAGAGTAGAAATAATCCCAAACAATAGCAAGGAATTGGAATAATTTATTCGAACAGATGAGAGTATAGCTTATGTTACCCGCACACTCCGTACCGTGGATTTATTGTTGATAGAAAAATTACTTCTCAAGTCTTCTCGCCATTTCTCTATTCATGAGTAGGAAACTATTACGGGTTAGTGCATAGGTGATAGGTGCATGTGAGTATAATTAAACGGTAAATTGCGTGAAGATTTTGTCACCTTTACCGGGAAATTGAAAATGGTTACTAACGAACGTCAAGTAATTAAAAAAAAAAAAAAATTATATGGAAGTTAACTTTCGCATGATGTAGTTGCTCGGTGAGAATACGTTACGAAACGAATTATTTACTCTTCCTTTTGGCCCACTGACTGTAATGTTTACTGCTTATGTCATGTTTGACTACTGATTAATTTCATCCCAAGGTATATGGGACCCGTATAACTACGTTATTTATTTTTGGCTGTACCTATTCTGTGCAATCATCGTATTAACGTTCGTCCTGGTGGCTTGTACTTTTTTTTTGAAATTTCAGACACCATCGTTGTCAAGGATGACTTGGAGCTCTCCACTTGGAACATCTGCCTGACCTTCGCACGGTTAACTGTTATAGCTAAAATAATTAATTTGTGATTGAGGAATGCGAAGATTTGGGCCGTTTTTAATATTTCAGAGCGAGTGTTTCGATGGGAATATAGCGGAGTAATGGCCAATTGAGTTTATGAATATACGCATTCTTCTACATAATGGATGACTTTCTTTATAAAGTTTAAGTATCTCATAAATCTGCAGGCATCGTGATGAAATATTGTCTTCAGTCACGTTGCCGAAAAAAACAACAATTAGACACGGAATTCGGCAGAGCAAAATACTCGCAAAAACTTTCCGTTTGTCACCAGTATAAAAAAATGAAAATACCCATTTTCGTCTATCCTGAGATGAAATTCGAAGTCATGTATGAAACACGATTAATGAATTACCTAAACTTCTTCGAAGAAATTAGGATTCTATAAATTACTAACGAACATTTGAGTTTCAGAGTATATGTTCAGCAATATTACACAGCTGCAGCCAGCAATAAGTCTCAACATCAATATAGTGATCATATCCATCTGAAATTAATTATTAATCTAAGTAACTTCAGTCCACTTGTGGAGGAAAGATTCTAGCGATGAAAGAGCACTTTTATTCTATGTTCCTTGAACTGTCATTGAATTTCTAGTACATTAACGAAATTATGGCTAATTGTAAGGTGAAGCAATCCGCAATATAGCTTCGATTCCTCTGAATAAAATTTTTATTCAATCTTACGTTTGTTGTTTGATTCCACAGAGTGAAACTCTAGAAGAGGTACCAAGGAGTTCTACAATTTAAATGAGACAAAACTTTGAGCAAATTTTTTTTGGCCAGATCGCAAAGCCTTTGGTTGTCACCAATAAATAGTTTTGCGACTCGTCCTTGGAAACTTTCGCCATGGAAGGTGCCTCTGCTAATTCTGTGGGTGCAGGTTCCTTTTTTTTTGTATTCTTTGAATATAGGTGTATATACATATATGCCTTTGGTCTTTGACGAAGCATAATTATTAGTTGATTATTGGTTGACTTGCCTGTGTTGTAACCAACCATGATCACGATTTACTTCACAGTGGCGGCATCCAAATGTTATTACGTGAACTATACGGCGATAGTGATGCTCCAGAGTCACTATATAATCATATTTTTTTCATTAAACGAATCGTTATTTTATTTTTCTTGCGAAACGTAGAGTCTATGATTTATGATCATTGCAGGCAGTTCGTATACAGCTTATTCGCGGTGCTTCAATATCTTATTAATTTACCGATACGAGCCAAAAACATGCGCAACACCTTCACCATAGAGAGCTGTTTGTACATTTTTGGCTAATGATTTTGTAATTTGATTTTTATATTCGTGGGATAACAAGAAGTGGCAAGCAGGGACGAAGCAGTTTATGACCACACTGATTCAATCTTGAAGCTTCATCTCGTTTAGTAATAATTCTCTGATCGGACAATTAATAAAACAATTTTCACTCGCATATACACCTGCATCATTCATCAAACGACATAAAATATGATGCTTTCGTATCATGAAGTCATCTGTAAAAAAGAGGAGACCAGACTCGTGACATTGAGGTGCGTGAAGATACAAAAGCTGCTATGAGGTAATCATCAAGAAATTTATGATATCTATGGGTTCAGACGAATATTTTTAGCACATATAAAACAGGCAGACCTTTTTGAAACCAATTATACTATGCAGAGTCTGTAGATATCATTAAATGGAACTCTTGATCAGTTAATGCGCAGCAAAGTAATAAGCAGCTGAAGGAATTGAGTATGGATAAACTTTTGAGTCTCTCTGATGAATGGATGATGAAATACAGAATGCATAACTTAATCGAGAGTTCGTGTCGGCGCGAAAAATTAGAAAGATAGAAGCAGAACCCGAAAAATTCTGAAATGTGTAACCAATGAATTACATTGGGGGTGTTCTGTAGGACTGCATTGATCGTGAACCTATTTAATAATTGCAAATAATATTTTTTATCGTATGAACCTAGTGCGAGTACGAGTTCAAACATTTACCTAGCCGTATAGTGAACATTTGAATCCCAGATACGTGTGCCTCAGCTTTATGCGAAAGGAACAACCCTGCGAGTCAGGCTCAACTTTAACTTGAATAATGCATGTGCCGAGTGAGTAATACCCAGTGTAGCAATGTCGACTGATATGAAGTGCGGTATGTTGCGAGACCTGCAATCTGCCGTGACTTTCGCATTCATAACTGATGCGGTTAGGAAATAAAATCATATCCCCGACTATTCGGAGCGTAGAAGGAGATCAAGACCAGAATCGTCAGGATCACAATCTGTAATCAAATTTCCTAACGTAATGAATTTCCCGGTGCTTAACATCGATGTAGAATAACCATAAAACAACTTCACTCAATTGGTATAGTAAATTCAAGAAGAGGATGGTTCACTGTATCCATAGGCTGTATAACATTGTGTATCGCGGATTTATTTACGAAATAAAATTCTACATGTTTATCTGCAGAAAGAAAGCCACTTCGAAGAGAAGCTACGAACATTCAAGGTGTCAGAGAAGTAAGCGACAAGGCGGCAGATCACACATGAACATTTTTTCACCTTATTCGAACAATTGATTATGATCTGTGAAGAACGTCGAGGCAACGTCGGTGCCAACAGAAATTATGCAGGATTGAACATTCGCCTGATGCAGCTCCTCGGTGAGAACGTATTACGAATAGAATTATTATCAACCCTTCGTTTTTGTCCACCAAGTGGAATCTTTGATGCCGATATCATGTTTAAACACTGATCAATTTTATCCCAAGGTATTTGGAACCCGTATACGCACGGTTTCCCTTTTTGGTTCTATCGATTCTATATGATCGTCGTCTTCGCGATTATCCTGATCGTTTATACATCTCTGGAAATCTTAGGCGCTATGGTTGTCAAAGATAACTTAGAGCTGTTTACTGATAGCATCGGCCTAATTCTAGTTCGTATAACTGCTATAGTTAAGATATTAAATTTGTGGACGAGGAAGGCGAAGATTTATACCATAATTGATATCTTGGAACGAGGACTTCGACAGAAAAATGAAACAGCGACAGGTAATCAAGTGTATAAGTGTACACGTTTTAACAAACAAATAATTTCAGATCATTCGAACATGAGATATCGTTTGTAGGTAGATTTGAGGATAAAATAATTGAACGAGCGACTTGGCAGGGTGAGATGGTCACGAAGTCTTACGGGGTTCTTATCTGTATATTCTTAAGTTCACGCATGGCATTTACATTATGGGACCAATCTTACAAACAATGGAAATTTCCATTCACGTAAGTTCAAATTTCTTTCCGTAAGTTCGAAATCGAAATAAAATTTCAAAAAGTATTCAAGCAACAATAATATCTGTTATTTTAAACTCGAGTCACTTTTAGTAATCCTATGAATAAACGGATACTCATGATTTCTGTTTTGTCTAAAAAATCGACTAGGTGTTACTTTCCGATGAACACGAATCAGTCTATCGCCTACTGGACATCCTTTACGTTCATCGGTGTTAGCGTACATTGGCAAGGCCTAATTATATTAGCGTACGACAGTTTAATCAACGTTTTTATGATACACGTGGTTGCGCAAATTACCATCCTGAGAATTAAGATCGAAACTGTTTGTGATATGGACAACTGTAATAACTACGCAGCGAAATTTAGAAATGAAATTAAAAATCGAGATGTCAGCCGCTCCGATCAGACTTTGCGGAAATCTATTAGTGTAGCTCTTGGACAGAGTGCGAAGAAGGAATGGATCGCAAATTTGAAATTATGTATCGAATATCATCAAGGAATTATCAGGTAGCTTGAATTTCTGAAAGAAATTCGGATTTTCACGAATTGACAAACACCGATTATATTACAGACTAGTTTCCGAATTGGAAGGTATGTTCAGCAATGTGATATTGCTCCAGTTTGCTACAAGTCTCGTCGGTATCAGCTTGGCGGGTTTTCAAGTGATTGTGGTACTAACATATCTTACAATATATGCAAATATGTTTATTGATAATCATGCCAATTTAATTAGTCGATGCAACTATATATTTCTAGTTTGTCCATGACGATCGTCTTTTGCCAGTGATGGTGTGCTTTTTCTGTACTTTGGTCCAACTATTACTGTACTGCTGGTGCGGTAACGAGATCATTGTACAGGTGAAGTGGTTTGCAGTTGTCTCAATTAATTATATACAAATTTGTGACTTACCAATTTGCTTGTCGTTTTATCTAATAGAGTGAAGGCCTCAGACATTCAGCGTACTTTTGCAGCTGGTATCAAGGAGAACAAAAATTCTGCAAAATATTGAGAATTTTCATGGCCAGAATACAGAAGCCACTTGTTCTTACGGCTGGAAATTTTTGCGACTTGTCTTTGGAGACTTTCACCGCTGTAGGTGCAAATTCTTATTTTTGCGTGCCTTTCGATGAGTAACTTAGTTAGTTGAAATTAGCGGAAGTCATTTTTGACAAAAACCAATACTTATCTTATATTACCGAGCTGATGAAAACTAATGTATTGGGGTATACTGTCAATTAGAAACTTTCCTAAACCCCAAGCTTTTTGGTAGTGGGTCTCGACTAGGTTTGTACTTCTCAAGTCAAGGCAATGATCACGTGCTTGTTCATCGTTTAATGTTGTAATTATTCTTCGCAGATTCTCGGCAGGAGCTACTCATACATGGCTGTCCTCGATAAAGTCAACGAATGAATTATGAAGACCCTCAGTACTGCACTTTCGAAAAATTATTCACCTGCAAAAATTAGAGCAAAGAAATACGACCGCAGATAAGTTTAGCACGATATGAAATCACGAGTCACTCGAAATATGTAATGCTAGAGAAAAGGTTCATTCAGTCGTTAATGTTCACCAGTTTTTTGTAATCAATAGCATCCGATAGCATAGAGTAGTAAGCGAGTAGGAAGACCAACGCTGAATATCATTGAACTAATAACTTTAATCTTAGGCCCATGAAAAACAGGGAAAAGTTGCTCTAAATTAATGAATTATTTATAGCACCACGCGTATCATTGATGAATAGATTATAGAATGAAGAGCTGATAAGTTTGTCGAGTCAAATTAGGTCAGGGTAAAAAATTACATAGGAAAAAGACAAGCTTAAAAGTTTATGAAAAACATAATTAATTGAAATCTAAGTGTAAAACTTCACGTACTTTTTTTTCGGGGCGTTCCGGAGGACAACTCTGATCGTGAACCTATTCGATGCTAGCGAATTACGTTTTCGATTCTATACGAACTAGGTATGAGTACGAATTCAATCATTTACACGTGTGGTCTTCATTTTAATCCCATATACGCGTGTCCTAGCTTTGTGCAAAAGAAACGACCCTACGAGTCAGGCAGAACTTTAATTTGAATAACTCATGTTCCGATATCCATATTGAGCGCGACGTCGTGCGAAACCTGCGATCCGCCTCAACTTTCGCATTTATAATTAATGAGGCCATAAAGTAAAATCATATCCTCGATTCTCCGGCGGGTAGAAAGAGATCGAGCCTAGAGTTGTCGGGATCATAATCTGTAATCAAATTTCTTACCGTGATAAATCTATTGGTATTTCACATCGAAGCAGAACTAGCATACTAGAGCCACAATCAATTGGTACAATCCAATTGGGCAGAGGGTGATTCATTGTACACATAGCGTGACGGATTCATTAGCGATTTATAAATTACTTGCTAAATATCTTACTTTCTACTTGCCTATCCGGAAGAAGAAAGTCATTTTTGGAACACGTAAAGCTACAGACATATTCCCGTTGTTGGCGAATTCATGTGTGGTTTGGTATATAAAACTGTGTGATAAAGTGGTAGATTACGTGAATATTTTCTCGGAAAATTAAAAATGGCTTGCAAAGAAGGACGATTAATTAACAGGAATTATGCAGAATTCAACTTTCGTATGATGCAGTTGCTCGGTGAGGATGTTGCATGTTACGAAACGTATTACTTACTCTTCCTTTTCGTCCACTGACTGTAATGTTCACTGCTTGTGTCGCTTTGACAAATAATTCATTTTATCCCAAGGTGTTTGGAACCCGTATAAGCGCGGTGTTCCTTTCTGGCTCTACCGATTCTACATGATCGTCGTTTTCACGATTATCGTGATCGTTTATACTTTTTTGGAGATATTAGACGCCATCGTTGTCAAGGATGACTTACAGCTCTTCACCGAGAACATTTGCCTGACTCTGACTCATTTGGCTGGAATAGTTAAGATCATAAATTTGTGGACGAGAAAGACGAAAATTCATACCATTGTTGACATCTTAGAACGTGTACTTCGACAGGAGGATGACGAAGTAATAGGTAAACGAGTGTATAAGTGTACACGCTGTAACCAACAAATAATTCCCATCTTAACAATAAAAAGATTACAAATTGGGCTGTTTAATCAAATATGAGATACGGTTTGCAGGCGGAGTGCAGGAAAAAATAATCGATCGAGCAATTTGGCAGGGCAAAATGGTTACAAAAACTTTCGGAGTACTAATCGGTTGCACAGCAGTTGCCGGCATGGGATATCCATTCTGGGACGAATCTTACAAACAATGGAAATTTCCATACCGGTAAGTCCAGCTTTGGTTTTTTGAGTCGATGATTAAAATTCAGAAAATTTTTTTGTTGACAATAAGGTCCATCATTTAGAGCTAAATTTATTTGTAATAATCAAATGAATGAAATGAAGGGGAAAATGTCATTCCGTCTATATAAAAAATAAACTAGGTGCTACTTTCCGATGAACACTAATCAGTCTACGTACTACTGGACTTCATTCACATTCATCGGTGTTAGTGTGACTTGGCAAGCGTTAATTATACTATCACATGACGCTTTATTCGTCGTTTTCATGATACACGTGATAGCCCAAATCACCACACTGAAGATAAAGGTCGAAACTATTTGTGACCAGTACAGCTTGAGAAAATACCCAGAAAAATTTGTAGACGAAATTGGAAATCGGGTGGTTGCCAATTACGAAACTTTGTCAACGTCTACGATTCTGGCTTCCAGGCCGGTGCAGGGGAACAACGAACACATCACAAATTTGAAATCATGCATCGAATATCATCAAGAAGTTATAAGGTAGCTTGAATTGCTTAAATACATTGAGATTTTTACGAATTAATGAACACCGATCGCTTTACAGACTAGTATACGAATTGGAGAGTATGTTTAGCAATGTAATATTGCTGCAGTTTGCCACAAGCCTCGTCATCATCGGCCTGACGGGTTTCCAAGTGACTGTGGTACTTATAAATCTCACAATAATCCACAAATATTTTCTGATTTTGATTCAATTTATTTAACATACTTCCATATTTCTAGTCTACGCGTAGCGGTCGATTTCTACCAATGGCAGGTTACCTTTGTTGTATTCTGCTTGAACTATTATTGTACTGCTGGTACGGCAACGAGATTATTGTACAGGTGAAATAATCTGCAGTTAATTTAATTCTCTGTAAACACATTTTTCAAAGACTGACTTATTTGTCGTTCGATTCAACAGAGCGGAAGTCTGGGGATTTCAGCGTACGCTTGCAGCTGGTATCAAGAAGAACAAAAATTTTGCAAAATTTTGAAGATTTTCATGGCCAGGACACAGAAACCACTGGTTGTCACGGCCGGAAATTTCTGCGACTTGTCTTTGGAGACTTTTGGCTTGGTAAATGCCTTTGTTAACGTATAACTCAATAAGACTCCTGTGCTTCAAGGTTTTCTTAGTTCGGTATGCTTCACGAACTTGACAAGTAGTCAAAAATTGACCGAAAATACAAAAAACTAAAATCAGGGTATCATATCGTAAGCTAAAACAGTTAGTCTTTACATTAGTCGTCAGTATTCCAAGAAAACACTCAACACCTCGAGGCTGGTAAATTCGCGTTCCGGAAATTAAAAATCAGATCGGCAGTTCGATAACGCGGAAATATTCGATTGATAAAAGATCTGATGGTAGGTTTCGACCAGGCTTGACTTATCTTATCAAAATAATTTGAACGTATTTTCAGATGTGATCGAATGAAATATTATAATCACCAGCTGCTTGTTACGTACTAATGTTATTGGCCATTGTTATGACATCGACGTACGTATTTGTCAAATTATGTTCCTATTCATGTTCGCAGATTCTCAGCAGAAGCTACTCATACATGGCTGTTCTAAATCAAATCAACGAATAAATTATGACGCCCCGAATATTGCAACTTTGAAAAATTATAGACCTGTAGAAATTAGGATCAAGTAGATATGAGTGAAGACGAGGTCAAGACTCTACTATGCTCTGGCACTGTCACGAGATAGATTATCAAAAAGATAGTCCACGAAACATGGATATTAGATTTTTATTACGGACTTGGGTTCAACCACGTTCGTATCTTTAACACGAATCAAATAGACTAATAATCAGATACTGAGACGCGTTCTATCGCACTCGAATTATGCAATGCTGAAAATAGCTTTAATTTGTCAATTAATGTTCACAAGTTTTTGGTAATCAGTATAGTATTCGACACTGTGCTAATGTCTCTGTTCGCTCGTTAATTCGAAGCAAAATCAAGAGATTTCAGACAAGATCGTTGCCAAATTTGTTATCGCAAGACCTTGGGATTTTCTCATGATATGATATTCCAATTATCTTAATTGGCATCGAATGAATAATCCTGGTCAACGTCCTATACTAAATTTGCATGAATAATTCTATAGCATCCTCGTCGTTCTCATAGTTTATTCAAACAGTCCAGTAAACCGGACCAGTACATTTATTATTAATGCTTGACGTGAAAATTGAACAAAATCCATTATACTCCGGCCGCGGTAGTGATCCAAGCACGAAGAGCTGAGATCTTAGTATATACTCCAGGACTGCCGATAGCACCACATCCTGCTCCCCAAGAGGCGAGACCAATCAACTTACCAGCATAAACCAAAGGACCACCGGTATCGCCCTGAAACATGGATGAGACAATTTATTGTGTACGGACCTCATTTGTAATTGATTTTAAGCGGCTTTCGAATAAAGCTATGCTGATTACCTATCAGGACGCGAGCGTCGCCACTGATTTATCCGATCAATCATATTCGATGAATGTAAATTTTTGATAAATTGCACGAAATTGAGTCAAACTTACAGTGCAAAATCCAGTTCCCCCTGTGGTGTGTCCTGCGCATAACATGCGATCGGTTATGGTATTAATTCGGCTCAAAGCAGTGGAGCAGACGGAACTTGTAATTACGGGGACTGTCACAATTTGTATGGTACCAGACAACGACGTATCGCCAGCCTTTTAGAAAACGGAGCAATACGAATTAAATGAACGAAAAGACTTTTTTTCTTCCAGTTTCATTAGTTTTAGACGTATACAAAAAATTGGCTATTGATTCTGTGCGAATTTTCTCATACCGTGGTAATTCCCCAGCCAGAAACAGTCGCTGCAGTTCCAGCTGCAACCGTTTCTCCCACACTTGGCAGAGTGACAACGCCAACATTTGTTCCAAGCACAATTGTCGCGGTGAATTTCAGAACTGCGATGTCGTAGTCATACGTGGTTTGCGAATAACTGGGATGAATCGTTATCGAAGAAGCAGTGTAAACGGTACCCGCATTTCGGGTCGTACTGCCCGCCCGAACTGTGACCGTCGATGCTGTTTTGCTGAAAAAAAAATCATTTCATTATGTATATTTCCCGATAAAAACTGCGGGCTGAAATTATGTTTAAGTATCGCTAAACTCACCCATAAACACATTGTGCCGATGTCAGAGCAGCCGTAGTGCTTATGATGACAGCTCCGCACTTGAACTCATTAGAGATCCAAAGTCCAAGCTAAAATCAAACCTGAAGTTGAATGATCAAATGAAAATATCAGTATAAGGGTGAACTTTCAAGGTTTTCCGACCCAGCAGATGACAAGACGCGAAATAATTGTGTTCTGCATTTTTTAACGTTTTTGCACAACTTTTCAACGATGAATTGTGAATTAGTTGATTTTAATGTAACATACGTGCATTATTGGGCAGTGATTGTCCTCTGATGTAAATTTTGTATGTATAAGTTTATAAAATTTTACAATTCATACCTGATATGGAACTTTATCGATGGATGTGGTCGCGCCGCCAACTATACGACTTACTTCAGCGCTGGAAATAGCTGCAAGAACATTTTTTATGTTTAAATTGTCATAGAAATATTATACACGCCAATTTATCGTCTTTGCGTAATATCTTATGCTCGTGGAAGTTGTCCTGTATAATTACGTTTCTAGGTATGTATACTGACTCGTGATGCTTTAATGAGCGATTTACTTACCGACACAGGCCAACAAGATCCACAACACCTTCATCGTTGAGAAGTTTATACGGTTTCAGCTGATGATCGGTAATTTGATTTATATATCTGTGATACATAAAGGGAACTGGCAATACAGTTGATAACGGCACTGATTCAATCTTATAGCTTTATCTAATCTAACGATAATAAAATTCTCTACGATTGTACGATTAATACAATGTTTTTCGCCTGTAAATTACAGGATTATGCGCACTTAATTATTCGCTGCTATTCAGGGAAAATCCATTCGAAAAAATATCCGTATCATTCTATTGAATTTTATTCCATGAACCTAATTTTTCGAAATTGACTTAGGACGAATAATTTCTCACTCACCTTGAACCAGATAACGGGCATATTTCTGCGAAGTGTATAATCTGGCTTGAAAAAACGATCTGACTTCTATTATACGAATGGGAGTAGGACGAAGAATTTAACAAATTGTTGGATTCTTTTTCAGGAGGGAACTTGTTAAAAATGCCAATAATGATGAACGAAATATTATCATATCTTGTCATGTAATAATTGAGAATGATTGAATGATTCATAATTTATTTATTACGAAATATGGGTTGGATAATTTCCCAAACATAATACAAAGATCACAAATTGAGATTTAAACAGTAATTCGCATTCTTACCGCATATTTAACAATCACACGAAGCAGCAGTATACGTTGAAATTGTCGAAACCTTAAATCACACATAATTAATAACTGCTACGTAGGTATGACAGGTGAATGAAGTAGTTTCTGTATTGGGATATCCAAAAGTCATTTTCTGATCTACGGGGCACTGCGATACCCGATAAACCTCAACTCCTGAGAGACAATTTTCAATTGAGTAGGCCATAGCAAAATTAAATTTCCAATAAAATGAAAGATTTCGATGCCTGAATTCGTTTAGGTTCCTTACGTATCAAGTTTTACTTTACAGTATTCGACTACTTCATATAGAAATAAGGTTTACGTATTTGAGCCAGAGTTATCTGTATATCTACATACATATGAATACAGCTACATACAACATGTAATTAGACATGATAATAGATAATTACACAGATGCCTACATACTTTATTTAGGAATGATATTCACAGGATATATGTTTAATCTTTTTAATTTTACAATATTCCATCTATAGTAAAAAATAATTTTCTCTTTTATACGCCTTCATAAATGATCCGCAATAGTTGAATTAAATCTGCGTTTAATGCCTAGTCTAAATGGATTTATCGATAATACATGATAACCACTTATCTACATATTATTATGAAATTCAACTTATCCGCTATTATGTACATACACATGTAAAAGTACACGGATTCAAATCATTTTATAAATATAGTCTCGCTATTTGATTTAGTTTATTCGTTAAATATTTACAGTTTAAACGCCTCTTTCCCCAATTGTTCTTACAATGACTAGAATTTGCCAAACGCTAATATACATATAATTAGGCTAATTGAATTATTATTATCAATTGAATTAGGCTTACTTGGCTCCCAGAATTAATATTAATAAACTGCTGATTAAGTTTGCCAGAAAGATCGTACAAGTCGAAAAAAATGAAATGATGAATGGTATTCTTTTTTTTCGCAAATTTTATAGTATTTCATTATGCGATCTTAAATAAATTTCAACTAAGCATGTTTATTTTGAATAATTCTCTTAATACTATATTCAATCACGCCATCATAAATTGCACTCAATTTTACACAGGCACACGTTTCTGCGCGTGTACATTCAATCGTTACTTATCACGAGTGGATTCATATTTAACTATTGACTTTGCCAAGTCTGATATCTACAAACTCAGTCAGTATAATACACCTTCCTCATACAGCACGTAATAATTACTATAACACTACAGAATACTAAAATATCAATCTCGAAAAATATATTGCCCTAACTAAATTGCTGCATAATTCTTCATACGGGAGAGCCTCACGCCGAAACTTCCACCTAGCGGTGAGTGCCGAATTATTCCATGGATGGATGCGGATAGGCAGAATATACATAAGATTCAGACGATTGTACTGGAATATATCCGGAGGATATCAACTAAATTTATAATGCCATATCTGGAAACATTTTCTTGGTTATGTTTGAGAAATATTAAATTTGAAATAAAACGTTGTGTGCTGTATGGGTTAGGAAATGAAAGAAAAATTACACCTATTACAATTTTCTTATAACTTACTCCCTGGTTTCGTTTTTTATAAATATATTAGTGTCTGATTATCATTAGTCTAGCTTCATCTATTAGATATGTCAGTCATGTATATTGATGACTGAAACTAGCTAGACATGAATAGACCTGAAACTATTCTTGTTTCGTATGATGTACGAGCCTCGTGCTAGTCATGCACATCAGTCAAACATACTCTCCAATTACACATTTTATCATACGGAATACGTACCGGGCCTTTTCGCGAAACTGCCCCATAGGGATTTCCGATTACAGGCAATTCATAGTACAATTTACATTCAGGGCTGATTTTTTTTTTTTTGGTTTGTTATAAAATCTCGCCAATAAAACTTGTTCAAATCGGCTCAGAGTGTAACTTGTACCATGAGTTGCCTATCATTTGGCGTCGTATAGGGCACTTCCATGAAATGTTTAAATTATGTTCAAATTTAGTTTTGCCATTTGAGAGATTTGGTGCTTTGGTTCATATCTTTTTCTTCGAAGGATATATATATATACTTTTCCATATAGCACACGGAAAAAGTGACACATTGAAATTTTTACGTAATAAGCACCGTTTGAGGTAAATATTTTTGCGTAAATTTCATCTTCATCTGCATGCTGCATTTGAAAATTGAATTAATGACTCGTAAACGTGCCGGCTCTAATTTAAAACCCCGGAAGCAGTTCACAAGCAGAGTTCCTGGGCGCGGAGGTCGCTTGTATGCTTATGCCTTCCGGACGCGAAGACGTAGAGCTCGGAACTAGTATTTGGCGACTTAGGGACGTTTCCGAGCGCTGTGTTTCCGTTTCGGATACAGCAGCTCGGAGTCGTCAAACTCCGGGTTGCAGCGTCAGTTCCGTTTGTGGGTAAACGAGGTGGTCCTCTCACCGAGACACCGCGGTAAAAGGATGCTGCTGCGGGACATCCACCTGATGCTGGACGCCGCCAATCGTACCTTGCGAAAAAAAATCTGACATTGGAATTCATTACGTGTTCTCGGCTTTCATTAATCGTTTGATAAATAAATCAAATAATTTAACATAGGATGCAATTAAATGAAATGAAACAGCTTCTTCGATTTCGGAGAGGTACGATTCCAGGAGTATGAAAGGCTTACATCGATAATTAGCTTGATTCGCGGAAGAAGCAATCAAAGGTGGCTGAACTTATTAATTAGAAGTTGAATTGGAACTGCGCTCCGTCGTGAAAAGATGGCTTTATAAATTGAAGTTGAAATACTTGTTGCTTCATAATTACAAAAAGCAATATAACATAAAGCGTTGGGGTGCTTGTGCAGAATGAAAAGAGATGAAATGTAATCATAAGATTGAAGCTTTCATGTTTCTCAATCGATATTTCGCAAAATAGGAAAGCAAGACTTTCACTTCCGGCATTTTGCATCAGGACATTTGTGCATTTCCCATTCCCCATTATTAATGGTATTGGGGGTGATTATAGGCTGCGAATTGTTAATACAGATGTGCAAAGCTAGCAGAAGGTTCAAGAGTCAAAAAGAGCTTAGGCGTTCAAGCGAAAGCTCACAGATATATTAATGAAAGATAGACGGTTCAGAAGAAATAAATGCCTGTATACCTTATAGATGCCCTTGTAGATTGCGTTTTATCGAGATCCAGACTATCGGTGGGAGGACTAGCTGACCATTTCCGAGATCTAAAGGGGCATCTCTGTTGGAATTCTCTCTTGAACTTTTCCTATAAGGTACAGAGGATCAAAGTGATAAATTCTTGAGAGAATATTCGATAAAATAATTTATTATCCCGCGTAGCAAGGCCAAACCATCTTAATTAAATCAGTTCGATTTCCAGAGGAGCTGCGTACTCTGAGTGGTATAAATTTTGTTGGCCTCCTCTCGGTTCACTGAATTAATTAGCACAGCGTTTATTATCATGACTACATGAAAATTATTCGTCATTTCTTCATAAGTGGAATTTAATATGGCGTGGATAAGCTAGGTTTCATTAAACGTCACAATGCGGAAGAATCTCTGTGAATTATCTGTATCATGAGGTACTCGTTTCGATCGCTGGATATCAAATGAGAAAAGAAAGACAGAGATAAGAAATGCCTTTTCGACAAACAGTTTATGCGGAAAACCCAACACCCATATGATTCATTGACATTTTACGTTGAAACTGTGATTAATGATCTTGCGGTTCAAACCGCGCTCACGTTACCCTATCATAAATCAAATCTGTCCACCAAAATGCATATTTTTACTCACGTTGTAAATCCCGTAGATAAAAGGGTTGTAACAGCTGTTAGACATCGCCAGCCAATCGCAGCAGAACCAAATTATGTTGATGTATCTATACCTGAAATTCGTTTATGTCTTTTTGAATTATATCATGCGATGTCTATATGGGTGTGATAATTAAAAAAACGAATCGTCCAGGACTCTGGGATAGTCTTAATTAGTTCTCATAAATTCTTGATGATAACATTCTCGCGACGACTCAGTGCAATAAAATTTAATTCTCAAAATCACTCATGAAGAAGCATTAATGTCGAAGATGTAACTCATTTCATACCAATCTATAAAATTGTATATATTTATGCGAGATCGTGTATGAAACAGATATAGCTCGCAAAAAGAAGCTCGTCTAGGACAAATGGTTTTTTAATGAACAGCAACCACGCAAAGGGTTTGTCATATCTATTCACAAGATTTTTAAGCCTACGCGTTTACCCTTTGACAATTTTTTTAATCGGAACAATTGTGTGACAAAATTGAACGATGTATGGCAGGTGGTCGTAATTTGGAACGTTGAATGCGACTTCACTTTATCGATATTTTCGTCACGATTCGCCATTCGGGAAATCGTCACTTGATACCTAGCCCATGATAATCGGCTGTAAGCGTTGCAATCGATACCAAATTCACAAAATGTACGATATTGATTTACATTGGTATGCGAAATGGGAGAAAAAAAGAAAAAAAAAATGATCAAACGCCACGCGGCTATTGGCGTGATTTACGGAACGGAAGTATATTGCGGAAGAAAAATCAATTAATGTTGTTGTAATGGAAAATTTGTGTACCTATAATACTCCCTAAATTACCTGTCAATCTACTCGCTTCAAACACACCATTTCGTTAGCCAGTGATCAGATACAGTTCGCAGAAACTTTCGAAATCAATTCTGTAATGCATACACCGTAAGGCTGATAATAGAAGCTATGTTACGCCTTGCCAAGTGCAAACGCTGTACATGTATTACAGGTATAAATGCATGAACGAGGCAAGCTTCGAGACGCGAAAGGTGAGCTGTTTTGGCATTAACCTTAGATCAGCAAGACAGGAATTGTGAATTATTCAAAATTCGGTGAATTCCAGGTAAAGCAATTTACCGTGAAAATAATGTGCTGGATCTTTTCCGAAAGGTCCTTTTTCGACGTAGGTAATGATACTAGGAGAAAAAAAGGAGTGGGCTATCGGTAAGGAAGTTTGAATAAAAGGTTATATTTTCTATCTTATTGTTCGAAGACCTCTATATTTCGTGACACACCGAGGGGAATTTAAAGCACGAATTATACACCCTCGAATAAATCCAGAAAATGTATCAAAGTTTTCCGTCCGCAATACTTTCTTGTCCCTTGTACATATATTATTGGCGTTTCGGCCCAAACGCGACGTAAGCAATATTAGACACTGTCCGAACTAAAAGAGTAAAAAAAGATTCTTTTCCTCTCAGACGGAAGGACTTCGGACAGAATTTCGAATTTGCATACAAACCAAAGTACATTTATTCCACATATTTATATGCAAACAATATTATGCATGCGTTTGTAGTGTAGATATTATTAAGCTCTCGACGTCTTACATTCCTAGAGCTGCAATGCTCCCATTTTTAGTATGCAACTATTCCTGAATGAGAAATTTTATTACGCAGTTGATATTATATTGCAAACGGTTGCTGCATTCCCGAATTCCATTTTACTCGGAGAGTTTGATGAAACCGGCGCCCATTCCACATACATTTTGAATTATATAAGCGTAAATCTTTGGAATGATTTTTTTTTCTACCGCTTTTATTGCGCCCTTTTATCATACCTTCCTTTCGCGAGCTTCATGACTGAATAAAACATACAACGATCTCACTCGCGGTGACAAAAGAAAAAAAGTATACATAAAATAACTGGACATTAACATACAGAGATAGAATTATGCAAATATAGGATAATTGTACAGGTTTTTCAAAGTAAACTGTAACCTTCATGCATATTTTAATGAAAGTCATTAAACCAACTCACTCGTTAATTTCTGGGTAAGTGTATTGCAGTACATTGTATGTCTGAAGTGGTAGCCAACATACAGCAAATAAAGCGACCACGATCACCAACATCTTAATCACCTGAACATAAAAGAGAAGATATTTTTAATCATCACCATTACCCGTTCAATCGATAAATACCATACAATACATTCCTGCACCCTTCTTATTTATTATCTTTTGAGGTTTGAATGATGGATGCATTTGCATGGGAGGGGACCTGATCCAATACTTTTAAGTTGCAATTTGTTATCTAAGAAGAATTGGCTCTCACATAATCGTACGACGATTTCTTATGAATGCATACATAGTCGTTACGATGTCTAATTAACCTGAAGAAAAAATATAAGACAAAAAAGAAAAATAAAACTTGTTTAAAGAGTAAATTATTGTGCGTCGTGCACTTAATGATATATGTATAATTCCTCCAAGTACGTTTCATCGACAAATAACCTTTCAACGTCTGGATAGAATTGAACGAATGATTTTTTTGCTAGCGATCGTATAAATAATTGGTTAGAAGTGAACAAAAAGCTGTGATATATATACCTATTTATTGGCGCAAATATTTCAATGTAACTTCTGAACGTTGCATAAGTTACTGCGATGATAGCTTAGATGACGAATAAAAGAAAATAAAAAGAAGAAGAAGAAGAAGAAGAGACTCTGTTCATCGTGGCTCAAGAAAGGAAAATATATATTTACTTGCAGATGAGAAACGGGCCAAATGCTCCAGTTGCATGAAATATTATTATTTGCATTCAATTTGCCTTTGACTATTCACAATTGTAAATTGAACGAAAAATACCTACATTGATGTCAATAGGAACCAAGTTGATTTCTGCAGCTCCCAGTTCCACCGCTTTTTCGAAAATTTGTCTACTCCGATGTATGTGCTTCAGACCGAAAACTAACTCAATATTCTCCAAAGGAGAGTTTATTCGCAATAGTAAAATCATGGTGCCTCGAAGTTATGTAAAAACGCGACACGGCGTTGTTTTTTTCAGATGATACAGAGTGAAGGTAAAGGGAAATTAAATTCCATCCAAAAAGTTAGACATAATTTTAGCCTGATGAAATTTTCCATTCGCTCTCCTGCCAATAAGATTCTTTTCGCCCGACCGATTTGAATTTTGCAATATTCAATATAGCAGAGAAGAGAATTTGAAACCACGTCTGAGAAACTTTCTTCTCTCACCCGCTTTCCCCAGGATCTGTCATCTATTCACAAATACATATCTCCAATTTGAAAAGTTCAGAGATTCTCTATCGGAGAAAAATATCTTGGATTCAAAAATTCAACCTCGAAATCATTCTCTATACTTCTACAACTACCTATGTGATACACGTGTGAATCACGCGATTTTTGTACCTCTTGTATTCAACAGTTTCGTCCTTCGTCATATGCGTATTTCTATATGTATATTGAAGACTAACAGACTCTGAAGACGAATTCATAGGTTCACATAGTGGCTTTGTCTATCGCGTTCTACCCTGCTCCAAAAGCATTTAAAATACACCCATCAATTGCGGATAATTGAACTACACTAGTCTTCGATAAAAGTATATATATTTGCGTAAGCGCCCTTTGGCGTCGACTTTATTTGCAGAATCTGAAGTGTCAGCAAATACTTCGTCCTATTCCTCGGATCTAAGATCGCTGCGTCAGTGATCAATGCAATTGCAATGCCGTGAAAATTGCAGTCCTATAGCTGAGCTAGGAGCATTTCGAAATCGTTGTTTGGAATTCTACGAGAAGTGGACTTCGATCAAGTTTCAAAATAATTCAGTCCTCTATTTCGAGAATTTCTCGAAGGAATCCGATATTTAATTTATACTCATCGCAAATTTAGGAGAAATTTAGGAGAATATACGGTTAGTTGCAAGCTAGTAGTGGATATTGATTTTAGTGAAAAAGTGATCTGAATTTCTGGCACACGAATGCAAATACGCAAAGCTTGCAAAATATTTGGGATACTTATAAATGAAATGTGGGTTTAGTCGTGGCTGTGGCCTGCAAAATAACGATGTCGGGAAAATTGACTTCACAAAACTTGCATAAATCTTATTTGGCAAGGGTAGCTTACACCGCGCGCTACTGTAAAACGTTTCACTTCTCGTATTTTTTTGGCTAACGATATCAACCACTTCTCCGAAATAGGCAAGGAATTTTTCTCCTCGGTTTCGTATACTTGATATTCATGTCACAGTAAAATGATGGTTACATTTTCGGGATATTCTATTTCATAAAAATAGGTCATTACGTTCAACTTCCATCCGCGGTCTCGTATAGGTACTTGATATTCATATTATAGTCGAGTAATAGTTATATTTCTGCGATTTTGCGACCTTGGGAAAAGAAAATATTCTGCTCCGCGGAAATTCGAGTTCTGAGTTGAGCCTTCCGGGTCGTTTCGAAGTTTCTTCCTATGAAAGGTCTCGTAAAAAAACCAAAAAATAAAAAAAAAAACAAGCCGAACATTCGTACTTTTATGGGTTGCTTGGTAACTGTGGGTTCGCGGTATACTCGAGAAGGATTTCATTAACGACAGGTGTCAGAATCTTTCGACAAATTTATCGTCTCATCGGTACATAAAAAAATCCTATAATCTCGTTTCACGTTGACTATTACTGTAAAAAAAAAAAAAAACGTCTTCCTTATTACGGCTACTATACAGTCAAAAAATGTTCGGGTTTATGGCAAGAGAGAAATAAAATTTTTAAAAATAAAAAATGGAAATTGCAAAAAATAATATACCGTCGAAACATCTGCAGGCAATGGACATTTAACTTACCTTTTTTTTATTCTTCATAAGATTGGCGTCCCGAGAGTCTTGTGCGTTTCCGGGTGCCCTGCTACCCCATAACCTGAGCGCCATCCGCGCGTAAACGCACGAAATTACAGACAAGGGTGTGAGATACTGAAGAAATCCAAGCAGTGCTCTGTACATCAGCATAGAGCTTTCGGACAAGTTCACATTCTGACAGAAAGGCTTAGGATGAAGACGACCAGCTAAAAGCAAGAGAAAATAATTTTTCCCCAGGCGCAGCGTCGGATCATTAAATTATCAACATTTGATGAGGATAATATTTCACTTCGTTTTTAATTCACATAGCGCGAGGTATGGCAGTTAAACTTTTTTAACAAGTCAATTTAAACTTTTAACATGTATATACTCTCGCCTCGCCAAAACTAAGTTAATAACGGTAGGCGGTAGCAGGATATTCACTTGCGGTACTCGTGAACTGTCGATGATATTCGAATGAACTAAAGAATAAATTACTCAATACTAATTGTGTGATGATATCTCTTCAACAAGTCCCCAACCATTTGAATCTTAGAGTATAAATATCTATACAAGGCATGTGTAGGTATACCCACGTATATTTCGTTGTTGGGTAAAATTTAATCTGCTTCCGACGTGATTCTTTTTTTCTATAAAATGCATAATTCATAGCTCCAAACGAAGTGATCTGTTCAAATTATCAGACGAATGAGAAAATGAAAGAATAAAATTCAGCCGTGATTTTTAATTAACAAATTGCGATAATCCTGATAATATATTCCGTACATGCATCTCACTGCGTATAATTGAATCTACATTATATAAGGTTAATTAACCACGTATACTGATGAACTTGTTCATAAATCGATTCGAAGGATATAATATGCACGCGTGATGAGAATATTCAACCAATATAGGCATAAAGGGTTCAGGAGAAAATGAGGGAAGTGGTGTGCGGCTGACAAGTAATTAATGTAATTTCTACCCTGATAAGTCAGAAATTGACATCCTTTGCTACTGCTAACTCTCCAATTAATTTTCGCGGATATGGCTATGCTATAAGAAAAGTAAAATTGAACTTCAACGAAACACGTATGTAAAGTAAAGGTAAATTGCTATTTAAATCTTAAAGGAAGCTAACCATGCAAGAAGTCTTGCGTTTCCATTGGTGAGAACACGTCCGACGCGAGATTACCTTACGAAAAGTTGCCCACCCGGTGAGAATCTTAATAACTTTTAAAACTAATTTGCATAATGCTTCCACATTCTACTGAATTTTTTTTACATTTTCGGCAATAAAATCCTATCTGTATCCTGATAAAAACCCCACAGCAAATATCGAGGATACGAAAGACATCATTTCGCGAACAAATACAATTGGAACCACGTTATTAACTTATTATGATTACGTATTTGTTTGAAATACGTCAAAGCGGCGAATCGAAGCCCTGAGGCTCCTTGTCAACCTGATTCCCGTTTCCAACAAATTTCCTGGATTCTCGGAAAATTCCATTGCTTTCATCTTCCGTGTCGTTTCACATTCCGATCATTAAATATACTACTTCCCATCGAGGGAAATGACCAAAAATAGCAATTTTTATTGACAATACGTTCGGATTTCATGTTAAGCCGATAAAGTCAAAGTTTACTTTACTCGTTATAATTCTAATTCCGTCAGGAAAATAGCATCCCGACAGCTCGTAGTAAATTCAATTAGTCAAAGATTCAATTTCAGCATTTGTGTTTCCACTTTCCATACATATATTTTCAAGCTGCTATATCGACTTCCACGAATGCCATGTCCCCCAAGTAAACTCCACAATCAATCGAGATAAACCGACTGGTAGAAAGATAAATTAGTATGTATAATGCATACACATGGCATGAGGCGCACAGAGACTGTTGGATAAATACCCAAAACATCGTCTTCTCGGAACTGTGCAAAATTCAAAGAAGTCTTGGTTTCAGGACGTTAACTCAACATGTCTGGCTAATTAGCAGGAGCACAGCTGGTCTCAATTGTTGCGTCGGTACATTTAATTAAATTTAATTAATACTCCCTTCGCGCATTGTTTTTGGACGCATGAGCTACGCATACATAGCTACCTATATAAGTGTAATTTACCTGCACCTATACACACAGGCCTCACAGTTTTTGAACAAACATTTTACGATTGTAGAACATTTAACAGAAGCCAGCCGAGTTGAAATTCAAGAATCAACTTCCGACTCGAAAATCAAATACTGTCATGAAATCCACTAGCTTCATATAACTCTGAATATTAATTGCTCGAAGTGGTAACAGAAATAAAAATACGCGAAATTTTCCTCTCGTCATTTTCGCCGTAATTTGGTTGTGGCCCAGGGATGGTGGCGAAGAAAAATAAAACGGACAGGCTCTCTTTATCTAATCATTCTATACTTCGAGGCGTATGTAAAGAATAGCAAGGCTCAAAAGAGCGGTGAATATTTGAATATGGCGCCGAAGGGCTGCAGGCATAAATTTTCAACCGGATGGATCTGACGACTAAAATTTTACTTTGATCAAAATCTCAAAGAATCTAATCCAACGCTCGCAGAATAGCGATTGATTGTATTATACTACAAGTATTCAAATCTCCGGCTATTTTCTCTACAGAACAGGAATTCACACCTAACTTAAACAAAAGCACGAATCTATCTTTTGCAGACAGAGGTTTTGAGGGTTGAATTCCGCGCTTTCGTATAACTATATCGTCCATATCGTCGATGGCGCGAGGTTTCAATGTGGGAAGCTCTGAAGCCGTTTAATGATTCTTATACAAATTTATTTGAGATCCTGTTCTCTGCGAGGAAAAATCAAAGAATTATATTCAAATGAAGACAATATATTGATGATAATAATAATTTCCAATTTTTACGGTACTTCCGAATTTATATCTACCTACATCTCTCTGTTGTGAAAAGGGTAGGTGTAGGTATATCTATACCCGTAACTCGAGATTATCTGCGAGTAAATTAAAACGCTGCGTGAATAACTCACCCCCAGGACTTTCCGGTATCATAACCACCCGCAGAGCAGCTGCCATCGGAGCAGCTAAAGCACCCCCCAAGAGCCAGATACCAGCAATTATGATTTTAGCCCGAAGTTTGCTGGGTCTTGCGCTGAAAAGAGAGTTACGAACATTATACTTTCAACGTTGATATACATACCATTATTTATCGTCGTTGGACAAATACAGTTTAAACGACTGACTTTTATCTTTTATCACCCGCGGCTTGGTTTTGTAGATCCAATATGAATTATTATATCAACTAGCAAGCACTGCGGTCTGATTAATCAGGCGGCAATTATTCGGCAAACAACTTATGATTCGAAAATAAACTGAGAGTCGTACCATGATATCACCTAGTTTTAATCCTGCTATAATATTTTTTGTGACGCGGAATTCATTCACGAATACGCATCTTTTTGTCGTTTAGTACGAGGACTTGAAGAACAGAGAAACAATAGGAAAATCTTGACTCTAAATTTAAAACCGCAGCTTGAAATTTTCCTCACACAATCAGAAGTGCGCGATTATTTCTCACTTCTCTTGGAGGGAAGGAGAGAAGAAAAAAAAAAAAAAAAAACAAAGAACGAAGTGTCCTCAATCTGCGTGGCGGGAGAGTACGTGGAATAATGAAAATCATACTTCGTTATACACCTCAGTTAAATCGTGATATGGAAATATCTTCTGAAGCCGCTTGTGCGCAAAATTCATTCTATGCGTACATGAATATTGTGCTTTTGTATCCAGGATGCATTTGAGATTGTGTTGTTTGAATAATAAAAATAATACTCATAGATATATCGTCGTAGACAAGCGAAAATACTGGCTATCTCCAGATGAAGCCAATATGATTTTTTTTTTTGCCTTTTAATACTAGACCAGGGTAGATAATCCACTCCACGCGGTTTTTGTTCACATAATCGTTCCTATCAGCAGTGAAGAGACTCTCTAGTAGGAGAATCTCTTCCTCTTTTCATTGAAAAGAGAATGGTGTGCGGAAATTGGATTTCGTTTAATTTTCGTTAGTGAAAACTCCGTTTAAAGATCGAGAAATTATGAAAATCAGTAGAAAAAGCATTTTCTTGCTCGTCGTTCTATAGAATTGAAATTTAATCATAAGGACGTTCCGAATGATAATGTCATCAGTGTCAATCTGGGCAGGATACCGGACTATGAGCGTTACTTGCTTCTTTTGAATAAAAAATTAGATTTTCGAAAAGTTTAGCGGTTTTCTCGTTATGACTCTGTTCTAGTGATACTTTTATGTTTGAATTTATGAAAGTTTATATCAACGTTTCAGGACCCTGTCGCAGTTTCGAGATCAAATGCAAAAGTTTTTCCGAACAAAAAAAAAATAAAAAAATACCACGTTCGATCCCTTCGTCAGGAGGCAAAGGACTTGCCACCGTTAGATGAATGATTACATTCCACGAAACATGACCGTCCGATGGAGTATTATTTAAAATAAATTTACACATCATGAATTTAGTTCCACGACGTTGAGCTCTCTTTTTTAACCTTTGAACATTTCTGTCTGAAAATTCTCAGACGAAATATCGTTTTCAGAAAGTCAATACCCATAGGTCTGCTTATGTGGAGGTGGGAGAAACTGGAGAGCAAATGAAAGCATAGCAGACGTGAAAGAGAGAATCACTCGATATATTGCTAGCGAATCTGCAATACACCCACGGTTCGCTGCATATCGTATAGCACACGAATCTATGATTTGCCTCTGTCTGGCTGTACTTATTCGAAAACCGTGCAAGCTTTCATGCTGATGAAAATCCGCTTGACTCTGACTAAAAACTTCAATTTTCTATTCCATCAGGATCAGGCTTAACGTTTTCTTTTTAGATTCAACAAACTCCAATTTCCATAAAATATCGAATTGGATTGCATTGATAATCGCCAGACACCTGCGAAATATCTTCGTATGGTTTCAACCCCGAAAGCTTGACTGCGTACTATCGAAGTTGAACGCGGCCTGGTGAGTTAGATAAATAAAAATAGATGCACTTTCTAGGTCATGTTGGTCCACTCGATACAAGATTGAGGTAGGGGTGTAGCTTAGCGTCCTATTCCAAGCTTGTAACTTACTACCCCTCGTAAAGTGGAGTATGGACATAATATATTACGGTGTGCCTGACACCTAAGATATTTACTCAGTCTGGTATATAACTATCCTATAAAGTATAAAGAGTTGGTGTAATTTTTTCTTTCGTATAATGTGCTGACGTTGAATCGGAGCTACTATGGGCGCAGTCTTTGTTGAATTTCTTACGAAGTTACGAGAATATTCTTTATTGAAAATTATGAGACATGATCGCATATACCGAGGCGTTGATGAAATTTTTCACAATTTAAACGGTTCAGCTCCTTTGAAGCCGCGTAAATATGTTTCGAGTTATTTTAACCTAGATAACAATCCGATTTGGTAACGTACTTGGAATTATTTTACGGCTGTGATTTCTGGCGCTTAAACGTGTATAATCATAACAGTGATAACGTGGCCGGTACTTTGTTGAGGTAATAAATTATCCGCGAATATAATTTATCGTGTAAAATCGTAAATCGGCAAAGTAGCCAGCTAGCTGGTAAAGTGTTTAAAAATAGTTTCAAAATCTCACGGTATAACGAACAATGAAAGCGTCAAATTTAATGAATCTTTCCCTTCATGCGCTTTAATCCTCCGTAATAATCCCACAATCCGCCTTGTTAATAATGACTAAAGTTTAACAGCAAGGACTGCTTTATTAACCACACGATTTTAATCCCAATATCAAACCACCAATTATTGATTAGAATTAAAAAGAAGCTCTAGTTACTTACAATTGATATACGCCAGCCCCTTTTATGCAAACGATGAAGTAATAGCAAACAAAATTTCCACGATATTCGCAGTTGTGCTTTTATTAGTAAAACTATACGTTCCCTTTTTTTTTTATGGTACCTGCTTGTGCCGCCAATTTAGAAGCGAAAATCTGCCATCACATAAAAAGCATCGTGATTCCTTTTTAGCTCATAAATATTTATGTTTCTCACCTCCTATTTCTTTTCCCTTTATTCTCACAGCGTGAT
This sequence comes from Rhogogaster chlorosoma, assembly GCA_944452935.1. Classification (NCBI taxonomy): domain Eukaryota; kingdom Metazoa; phylum Arthropoda; class Insecta; order Hymenoptera; family Tenthredinidae; genus Rhogogaster; species Rhogogaster chlorosoma. The sequence continues at coordinate 19,006,762 of OX101801.1, read as the reverse complement.
AACATTTTACTACTATTTCTACAGCTCTTGCAAGTATCGGATCATATTCACTCGAATCAAATTGCCAAAAGCTTTCTACTTTCTCACGATGCACGTATCATATGGTATTTCAACATCCAGGTTCAGGTTATTTGTTTGGTTAAATCTTTATTCAGCTTTGCCCTCGAATATCGTATTCGAAATGCTCTCACATCGTTAAGAAGCAACGATTTTATACGCTCCTGAACTTTGAAGAAAAATTATTTCACACTTAAGGAACTGTCAATTAATCAAAATCGCCTTAGGTATATACAGCGTTTCAACTTACCTCAAAGGTTTGAGAATCGCGCGATGACGATCCACAGCTATCGCTGTCAGGGTAAATACAGACACGTTCACAGAGAGAACTTGCACGAAGGGGCAAAAGGCACACATGAAATAGGGGAGGTTCCATCTTTGCAGCAACGCCGCCTGAAACTATAAAATCAACGACTCGGTTTTATGGCCACTTACTTTCACAGCTATGACACAGCTATACACTCTCATGACCACAGGGTGACTGTATAAATAAATAAATTCATAAGACACCCTTTAGTTCATATTTTATCTACTGCTGCAGTTATGTTCAAGAGTGAATGATCACTAAAGTTTGAGTTCTACGGCATGTTGATTATATTTCAAAGCATTCTTGACTTATTTGTAGATTGTAGCTTTTTTGAAATCTGCAGTTCATGTTTCGCATGTTTCTTTAGAATGACTAGAATTTGTCTGACTAATAACGGACATTCCTGATTCTGAATTCTCTGAGAAATTATTTTACCTGAAACGGAATGGCGAATAGTCCGATAACAATATCGGCGAGGGCAAGATTCGCGATGAAACAATTCGTGACACTCTGCATTCGCCTGGAAGTGGCCACTATCCACATGACCAAGGCGTTTCCCACAACCGCCAGGACGGAAATACTGCCGTAGCAAACGCTCAGTAAAGCTATGAGGCCAGCAGGCACGTCGTAAAGATCATCTGAAATTCGGAAACGTGAACTATTTGCATACAATTTTTCTGGTCTTGGAATAAAATCAATGAAATTGGTTGAAGTTGCAGATATCCAGCGAAATCTAGTTAGGAACAAGACTACGAACAACAATTTGAAAGCAATATATTCTTGACATACTATTCGGAATAGAGATACCCTAAAAACTTTGATACATTCTACATGTAGGGACCCTTTTTCTTATCCAACTCTATTCGATCGGCTGTCCGTTCAGAATGTCTACCTATCCATTTACCCGTCGTCTGTACTACAGATTACATTTTACAGTATCAGACACACCCGCTGTGATATATCGGCAGTCCACGTCAATACTGTCACATAAATCACGAATTTATATTTTATTATGGATGATCTGGAAGGATTATGTGATTGGTATAGGTATACAGTTTTATGTGAAATTTTTACGGTTGGATTAGAAGACTCTGGCACGAGAATAGCGGATTTTTTCCTCGTGAAGCCTCGAGGCGAATCACCTCCTCGTAAAGTTCCAAGTATATCAAATACCAGAATTAAAACGGGCCGATTATATCGGGAAAGATTCAATTCCCTTATTAAACTTTTATCACGATCGCGATTAATGAATAAAATTAATATGATATCATATCCTGCTACCCGAGAACATAATTACAAAAACGCAGGAATTTAATATCGGATGATCCGTAATGAATAAATTTTATAATATAATAGGCTTGGTAATTAGTTGCGAGGTATAATGATCATGTAGAAAGGTTACCGTATTCATTGTAAGTAGATTCATTCCCGTAGGTCCAAAAGGTCGCGTTGAATCTAGATAGCCAGGCCCCGTCCGGCCCGCCATCCTCTGCCGACCACGACACGTTCTGCATTCTATTCCGGTCTCGAAATCTGAAACGGAGATTATTTACTAACAGGATTGATGAATTCTCGTTTACACGTAGACCGCGAGTTATTTTCGGTGGAAAAAAGAGAACTTTGAAGCAGAAATCCGGGGAAATTCTTGTATCGCGGGAGTTTGACAAGATTTCTTGTAAAGCCTACCGCAAAGACCGCTAATAAAATAACAGGACCTGTCCCATGTACTTCTTCATTCATACTACATGGCTTATTGTTGTAACAAAGGTAATACTACGATATGAAAGGGAAGTGAAAAGGATCAGTCATGCTTCAGACATAGGAGCTTTAGCTACCTCGACAATGTCTCGCTCAAAGTAAATATAGATCCATCGTTAGAAATGGGATTAAAAACTGACCCATAACTTTATATGAAGCGGTATGATAGCCCAAAAAAGGAAGAAAAAAAAAGAAGATTACCACCTGAAACGTACAGCATTATTTGCAGTACCTACTGAGAATAGGTCAAACAGCTAATTAATGAATTGTTCGAATGAACTATCACTCGTTTCCGAGAATTAATTTATTAGTACAAGCCTTCTGCTGCATTGCAATTGTTTAAATCTTACGAATACAGTAGAATAATTTTGAAGACCTGAGCTTCTTATAGGTAGCAAACTTCCTTCAATCTTTTGGTCTTTATTATACTTGTTATTTCTTTTTTGAATGAGTCTATAAAATTCGTGCGGTAGTAGTACTTTACTAGGTGGTATGATAAAACCACTCGTATAATACTGTGGGTCTTTCGAGTTTTCTTGGATTTCTTTGTGTCTGTCGAATTGGCGTGGTTGAATAGAACCCCGGGATTTCTTGGCGCAATTATTTTCGTCTGCGTTTATGTTCGTATTGTTATACTTACAGGGTACATGTCAAGTTCCGGGATACATGTATTTCGAGCTCCCCTGGCTAGTTTCATCTGTAATTCAGGAAACAATAATTTTATTCAAATTCGTGGAAGTATCTAAAATTTGATATGCTAAATCACAGCCCATCTACTGTCTTCCATTATCAATAACGGCCTCGAATATACAGGGAAATGAATAATCTTGTTCTATAGCCTGTGAAAATAAATACAGAGCATCTCTCTCGATAATAGAAAACCGGCGTAAAGAATTATCCTCTTGTTTTGCCTCGAAGCTGGACGAATCCCTACATGAATTAATCGATCTGATCGTGAGTGGAAACCTTGCGCGTGAAAGTATTGAATAAAGTTCCGAATAAAAGGCTGTAATAAGTATTAACGAACACAAAGGGTACCTACTCATCCATTAAATGACAGCAACAGCGGATAGGGAACAACTAATGGTATAAATTGATTATTCGCTCTTTGCTTTCTGCTCGATTCAGCTGCGGTCTACCTAACAAAGTTTAGCACATATTTTTAACACACGTTCTGATAATGATGTAAAACTGGAGGGTGGAAGCTGGCAATGCAGTGACAGGCAAAATACTACGCAGTGCTAAAAGCCACCCAATACTTCACATAATGCTCGGCCATTTAAAGGGAGTTAATTATATTCTGACCCTTTGATGGCTAATTGCAAAGGATTCCGGAACAATACAGGTATATAGGAGGGTATATATATATATTTTTTTTTTTCTTTCACAACAGCTGAATTGAAATATTGAAGAGAGTATAACGAGACATGGACTTTGTCGATTTTTTTACTATCCCCTTCTTCACTTATTCCATAAAATTAATTAAATCATGTCAAATTGAACAAATTATGATAATCATCCATGAGAAGAAGCGGGCAGAAGAGGATGAACGAAATAATTGAACTTTTTTTCATTTCGCATCTTTGTCGCTTTGTGACGTTAATTAAAACCGAATGATCGCAGAGAAATGTGAACAATTGGGTAATAATACGGATACTTGACTTCGGACCCTAGTCTTATCAGAAGATAGTAGAGTAATTTCCCGAAAATGCTGGCTCAGATTCGGTGGTCCAGTCGTTTGGAAAAAAAAAGACATGAAGACTTATTGACGTAACTTATTAGCCATGGTCTATCCCCGATATATCTTTTGATAGAAGAGGACAACGGGGATGACAGCTATAGGTATCTTTTCTCATCAATTTTCGTCATGACTTATTCCCCCGATTCAATACGATCAGTCACATCGATTATTAGCTCGTATTTTTTATCTTCGTAACCTTTGCCTCTTCGTTTCAGTCGACGAATGTCGAATCTGGTTATGAGTTTATTATAGTTCAGCCAAAAAGCACAAAAATGGTTCTTGTTACTTTCGAGTTTCGCACTTTTTTTGGTGTTCAAAAATGGTTCTTATTATTCTCAATTAATCGGAACTTTTTTTTTTTTAATCAGAGAATCGAGTAACGCTTTAATGCAGTGAAGTAAAGGAAATGAAATACGAGCCAACGACTGCAAAGATTTTATTAGCAGCACTCGACAATAAAACGTAATACGATACTGCCAATGGTCAATAAACGATCGATGTTATCTGGGATAGAACAAATGAGAATTTAGGGGGCCGTAAGACGAGGAGCTTTGTATTGGGATGTTATCACGTCTTTTAGCAATTTCGGGGATCTGGAGTATATAAGCATCTTAACGATTGATGGAATCGAAGCTTAACGAGTATGTATTAGGTATAACAAAACTCATTCCTTCTGTAGGTACATTTATTAATACTTTCGATAATTGATTTCCGATTTTGTCATTTAAAAATACATTTTTTCTATTCAAACGAAACGTTGAAAGCTCAACTAATATTAGCGACGTTTTAGTTTGTGGACTGCGGTGCAGGTTAACATGTCATCATTTATATCCGTAGAAGTTGAAGTACCGTACGAATTTATCTCTTGTAAAGTGAGTTACTGACTACCTGATAAAATATCTATGACTTTACACGAGTACTGCATATCGTATAAATACATAGGTAATATAAATTTGTTGTTCGTTAGGTTGACGCGAAAAATAATCGATTATTGCTGAATTATGGATAAAATTCAATTACGTATATATCTATAATCGATTTCTTATGTCACTACAGTTTATAATATTCAATGTGATCATTATCGCCGAATAATTTACGAGCTCATTTCGAAAAGCACAAGGATTAAATTTATTAATAGACCGGTGTGGAACGAAGCATTGAATTTCAATTAATTAAAGGTCTGATCCCATTTGTCCAGCAGAGCGGAACCTAGCAAACTATAGATATTTTACCTTCGATGTTACAAAAGTGTGGATATTAAACGTAAAGGGTAGGCCCTAGGCCCAGGAATAATTCCATGCGTCAACCAAATAAATTAGGCTATCAATAATGAGGAAAATTGGATAAACGAGGAGTGAAATTTGTATGTATATGATTCTTAAGTTTTTTCTAAATATTTTGGTAAATAATATTTTTAGAATCTATCTCTGGCAGTACGATTTCACTTCATCCTGCAACGCTTAAGCTCTGCTGGATTTATTACCGACACTCAATTTCAGTCGCTTTGAGTTTAAAAAGTCGCCTCAAAGGCGTGACTGGGTCTTGCAGGGTCATGCTGATGGTGTATTTTCGTAAACCGTTCTGTTTGACGTAAGAGGGTGATGATGTAAAAAAAAAGGTTTCCCTACCTTCGTACATTTTCATCAGTTTTGTACCTGTATTATTCATTGTTCCATTCATTTCTATAAACCAACTTGATTCAATGCAATTCAAACCTAGAAACGAGGCGCGATTCTTCAATTATTGGCACGAAACGATTCAGTGTAAAGATCACTGATGGGATCTCAGTTGTATAAGAGGAATGTCGTTCATTAAAACCTCGCGGGAAATTCATGAAAATTTATATCACTGTGAATTGTTTGAAACGTTTACCTGAATTGTGGCAAAAAATCTGGAGACCAAAGTATATAAACGCTTATTTAAATGTTTTATATGTTACTAAATATTTCGGCTGATTAATTCCGATACGTATATTGATCAATTTTTCCAAAATTCCGGCTAACTGATGTCGTAGTTGATTCGCCTAGGCTGTCTAATGAATTTATTCTATGAAGACAAATATCTGTATTAGTGAAACGGAGTAAAACCAAAGAACCGACCCATCAAATGAAAAAAATAAACAATCAAACTTATTTGGCCGGTAAAAAACTGTCTTTCAACTAAATGCGAGTTTATTTTCAGTTACAAACTCTGGCAAGTTTCCATTGAAACCTGATTTCATAACTCGTTTCTTGTTTCCTCTATTCTCTTTTCTTTCTGAGTCACCTAATACTACTGGCTCCTACTGATTGTTGTCTTCAACACGTTCACGCTCGACGAATGAATGTTAATTCAGCAAAACTCACAAAATTTATTACTATCCTATTATTTTAATTTATAGCGTGGTATATTTCCTATACACTTGCTTTTTCTATTTTCCTGAATAACTATAAGGCCAAGTGCGACGACATTTCCTGTTCTATACTACCGAATCTCACTTGAGAGGGATGGTGGCTTGCGAAACGTCTAACAAATTGATTTTCACTTCTTGGCATTCTGGTGAATTATGCTATATACATTCTGCGTATTTTTACTCAGCTTCACAAGAACTACGTGAATATGAGATCTCATTAAGAACCACTCCGTCAATTTCAATTTTTTTTTTTTTTTTCCAAACACGTGAAACTCTAACAGCTAACAAGTAATGGAGCGGATTTGTGTTCGAAAAATTTTGATAATATCAACAATTATGTTGTAAGAAACGGGAAAATAGTAGTTTTTTATCTTCTATTTCTCGCGAGTAAATCCGCAATCTTTCGTTTGTGGACAATTTCTTCAAATTTCCGAATTCCGGGGTTGTTGTGATTCAAACTCATCGTTTTATTGGAATCATCACGATCGCCATCAACGAGTATATTGGAATTTTGCGGCTCCGCAACTCCGCCGATTCGAAAAATCTCTCGTCTTTATTTCTTTAGAAATATAAAACTGTAGATAACATGATACGCTGAACTGAAATTTTCCATGAATTCTTATTCTCCTTAAAACTCACTCAAAGCAAAACGCGTTCAACAACTCACCATCCCCATCTATCCATGAATCGTGACCATTATCTAGACTACCCTACACGAGTAGACAAATGGGCGCTGGCACGGAGTAGGTATACAAGATAAACACTGATTAGATACATTATATAACGTAATGGATTCATAAAGCAACTGTTATATTTTGATCTCTAGTCAGGCTTAGACTTAGCGATTGAAAAAAATATTTCGAGTGCTTGTCCGAATCGTAAGGTTTAAACCGATATTTGTACCTATACATACCTATTTTTCCGATCAAGGCTCCAGGAAATTTTATACACACACATGTATGTATTGTGTATACATGTGTAGCTTAGCATCGTTAGTGGCTGCAAGTAGCTTGGCATATAATGTATCAAAAAAGGTACCTAGTAACGATCATCGAGGGTGGAATTCGTTAGATTAACCGGATTAGTAACGTGAGCAAACATAAGGGTATTTGATTCGTTATATGAAATTGTAACCGTCGTCAAAGAATACCGTTCAGTACAATCACGGTTATGAGTAGGCAATCTTTTTTTCGATATTTAAAACAGACGTTCTGCAGGAGCATCGTATACGTACTATCACGTAATATGATATCGACGATGTCCAACTACGAAACGGTAATGATTTTTATCGAACTTTGATTCTCAAGCCATCTGTTATTTTAATTTCCGTAATTCAAATCCTCGAGCAACTTAAATTATGCCATGAGATAATCGCATTTTCATGTTCTACATAAATACAAGCCAATTCACTTTCTACGATGGGTTGGTATCGTTGTATCAATGTCGTTGTACCATCGTTAACACAATTGTTGCAATTAAAACCACCTACCTATGTATATAATTGGTACAGTTACTATATAGCCGCCAGACCTCTCTTAACTCGATACACTAGGAGAAGATTAAACCCTCCTTTCATGACGCAATCTGTTGTCCTAGTCGTAATCTGTGTAAGCATGACCTAAAACCTAGTTATCACGAGTATATAATCAAGCGAATTTGGATGGGGCTGGGCGAGGTAATAAGCAAAAGTTTCTCCGCTTGAGACCAACGTACGCAAAGGTCTGCCCGAAAGTTTCTACAGAGTTATTTTCGACGAATTTTTGCCCTTTCGGATTTTTGATGTAACTGTCAAATTACGTGACAGTCGTAAACGATCTTTGCTTTCATCAAATGGTGGGCACTAACTCATTTCAGTAAAGATACTTCCCGGTACGGAATTGCTGGCTGTAAATATACCTCAGGCTTTATTTTATCGAAATCCAGGCCTTGTTAATCGCGAAAGCGGCAGATGAGAGCTTTGTGAAATGAGGGCTGTTCCTCCCTTGTTTTGGCACTAATCCTAAATACGAGCGACAAGCTCTGGTATCACCATTCCAAAAATATCGCGAATGTAATAGGGGAACGTGCGTCATTGACTGGCTTGAACAGAGCCGATGCTTAAATGAGATGCTAATAGCTTCAAAGGTCAGAAGATGCTATGCAAAAAATATTTTCACAAAGGATAATGATCCCACTAATAATAAACTTTTATCGTAATTCCGAAAAAGAGTTTCTGTTCTATCTGTAGCGAATGACATGTCAGTGTAAGAAGTCTTGCATATCACTATAGTGAGCTGAATAATTTTTAATATCATATAGAAACTCAATCAGTTATTCCAATGAATGTCTGCGCGAAAATTTGTACTTTTCAATTTATTGCTTCAAGTGTTCTAATGAATCTACGGTACGATTACATCCAATGAATTCCTTCATTCCTTTAGTCCCCAGGCAACTCAAGAAACTTTCAGAACAGGGTGTAGACATACATCTATACGAACGAATAGAATTTGGTAACGGTTTATAAGATTATTGACGCACATACAATTCAGATGGAAAAATATGAATAGGCAGACAAGATGATGAGTTCGACATCTTCAGTTTTTTTTTTTTTCTGTAAGACAAGTCAGGCAAAAACGAACGGATGAATGAATCTTTCAGTCCGATTGCACGTCGAGTTATGACGAGTATTTAATAAAGCGATTATCTTGTCTGTTGGTTTCGATTTATAAGTAATCAAAAGTTTTGCGAAAATTTTCTGAGAGTCGTATGGATTTGAAAAGTCCTTGAAATCGTAAACCTGAACATCTTCAAGTTGTATAATTGTAAAATATTATACGGGACACAAATAAAATGAAGATTTGACCAGACGTCCAGAGATATTAAAAAATTTTATCGTCATTTGGCTCTACGTCAAAATATTTTGAAATAAAAACTTTTACGAACTACGCATGCAATCGTCGATATATTTTTGTTAGAATTTAGTTTTCTCTTTTTTTTTCCCACGTAAATATTCCTGCGTAGTACGAAGTCTGCCGTATTACCTACCTATCAAAGCAGAAAAAAAAAAGATTCCGCTCTTTATAAATCTGTTGATAAAATAAACCTCCACGAATCTATGTAAGAAAAGCCTTCATTTATATATCCAATCGTAAGTTTTTCTATTTCTTCATCAATCGCCACCAGTTTGTAGTTTAAAAACAATTATTCAGCCAGCAAGACTCTATGCCATGCACGCACTTATTTTTCACTACCAATTTTGTCCCGCGAGTAGTTGAGACCGATATCCTCACGTATCACCTTTTTATTTAGTTTTCCATTGTCAGCTTATTTTCCATTGAACAATTTTTTGCCGAATCACTTTCGAGACCGACGACAAAGAGAACCCATACTCCGACTTTGGGCTAACCTAATCCCTTGGGTCTATACTCTCATTTTTAAAGCGTAAAAAAGTACCCGGTTATCCAATTGAGTAAACCATCCTGCGCTGACACATGCGGCATTTCATACCAATTCGACCTGGGTCTGACTTTCGATCTAGTCCGGGATTTTTTATATCATTCTTTTGGGTCTAAATAGCAATGAGAATTTTTTTCAGATATTTTAAAATGAATTTAAACTCGCGAATTTTTGAGTATTTTTTCAGATATTTCGCTTACGGCCATCAAGGTGTTAAAAACAAAACTTAAAAAATTCACGATACGATAAAATTCGTTTGAAAAATTTGAAAAAAATTCAACTTGCTATTTAGAGTTGGAGGAATGATAGAAAAAATCGCGGACCAGATCTGAGAGGTCGAGGGTCAATCCTAGTTCGAATTCGCATGGAATGCCCTATACCTATATATCGACTTCTTATTTCTGATCGGGTCCCCGCGAAAGTGGAAAGATACCCCTTATAGCATTGTAAACCGCTTACTTATGTCCCATCTTCTGAAGTTGGTAACAAAATTGAGTGACTCTCCGAGGAGGAAGAGTATTAGATTGCACCGTGTCTTTATTCCTTCGCTTTTTTACTCTAAGCTTTCAATCGGTTTGTCCGAGAGGTCTTTAACTGGATAACCACAGTCTGTAAGCCTTTCAAAATTAATCAAAAAAATAACAGACCCTGATTGGGTGTTGCGTAAGAGGGCCAGAAGCAAACGGGACAACTAATTCCATTGCTAACTGTGGGAGTGGTCGATATTCGAAGAGCTTGTAGCCACAACAAGTGGCCATCATACATCTGCAACCACAGAGCTAGAACCTTTCATTTACACCATTAGCGAAATTCACGTTTCAACGAGATTTTTTTTACTCTAAATCACAATGGGTCCGATGTGATGATAAAGAAAAAAGAAATTTAATGATACTTCTAGGCGATACTGATCTTCAGTGTTTCACATCAGTTACGGAAAAAAGCGAGAGTTTAGTCTTCAAGATAGCGGACTACGTTGTTTATCATGTTGATTTAATGAGTTCAATGCTGATGCCTTGATGGGTATCAAACTTGCCCACGTATAGCCACTAAAAATGGTAATTGGAACGTGAGGAATGCCACCTTAATTGATGATAAATATACATTAGAGCTTGTAACAAGCTTAGCTAAAGCGAGCTCACTTTCTCGAATTAAGTATCAATTATGTGGTGCTGTTAAAATTTCATACTTGCGCCTTGGGGTATACGTGAGTCTAGATAGAAATTTCCATGAAGGGAATTTATCAAGGTAACGTTCGTACCAGACTCCAGATGTATTTATGGTTACAATACGGTTTACACGGAGCCATCATATTCGTACTTGATGATGAATGCCTTCCATGTATGAGCTGCGATTCAATAACTTAATTCAGTTTTTCTAAAAATGAAATTCGTACCTAAGAAAAAAGAGCAATTATAATTATTTGAACGACGTTTTCTTGTGTAATTAAAACCGATATTGATATCCATTTTATTATGTTTTTATTTATCCTGATAAATTCATTTATCACCGATTGAGCCATATTTCATTAGATTTTTGTTTATCGATTTTCCGAATCAACAATTTGGCCCCAGTTTTTCCCACGTCAAAACAAACTGCTTGATTACTGGACAAAGAGAATTCCCCATTTATTAAAACAAACAAAGTCGTTTCCGATTGAAAAAAACTGCGGGAAACCAAAAAACCATATATTTAGGCAATCGACGCATGTGATGTTGAAAATTATTCGACGTGGATAAAAATGCGTTACCGCGAAAAATAAACGTTATCATTTTGCCTCCGAATAAAATGAGGAAAAAGTGGGAACTTATTTTTCCAGCTGTGACTGTGGCTTACGCGTTCTACATACTCATATTCCCGATTTATCTAAGCCTGTAGATTTTTCCGATTCCAACCCATCCTGCATCTGCCATCTCGTCATTTTGATCCACCGTAAAATGTTGGAAAAAATTTGGTATCTCAGTCAAACACCGTTGTAGATTGTAGATCGATGAAACGAAGATAAATTTAACTCGCACTTCCAACAACGCTCATCTTGAATTCACTCAAAGTCATCAGCACAACCCCTTCAAGCAAATATTATTACGTCGAAATTGGACGATTCCAAAATTCGAGTTGGTATATTTCCGGGAAATAGCTAACCCACATCGCGTCTTGTAAATAATTTCGAATATACGAACTACGAGCACTTCACTTCCCTCGGATTCACGCTCAAAATGATTCCCGGCATAAGTAAGCTTCGTGATTACAATAAACCCAAATAACAAACCTTCGTCGTACGTCTTACCTGAATTCTATCAGCTAGTCCTCACATTTCATACATACTGCAGTAAAACGTCGATTATCCCATATGCGCCTCGTTGCGTTGCGTTGCTCGCGTACGCAGGCGAATATTATCAGGGATGATAAGACTGCTAATTATCGTTACTATTATAAGTCATTATAGTTGCTGTCATTATATTTTTCAAACGGCACGAGTTCTTGCTGTTTTAATATGAAACTTTGAAATCCTGTATTGGCAGTTCTGCAAAGCTGTCATTCATGCGAAAAGAAGTAATAGATTTGATATTACCTTTCGAACTGGTCTGAATAATATACATGCAAAGGACGTTTTATCGTGCTAATAATCTGACCGATTAATTGATTCCAGTCCATGTAATTCGGCATATCGTATTACTGCCGAAATATCTCCGTGAAGTGTTCGACGTCGTTCAGCACCGCTGTGTCTGCGTTTTAAATCACGAGATTTTAATCAAGCTGAAATTTCGGCAATAGATTAACTCAATTTCATCGCGCTGAATCCCTCGGCGCGAAGTGTCTGCAACTTGAGGAATAAGCTTGGGGAATTGCTCATACCAGATGGTAGAAGAAACGAGAGATTTTCTTCTCCTTCGAGATTGCAGACGTCTATAACACGATCGGAGAAATTCTGCTATTCATGCCTCGTGCGTAATAGAAAGTGCACATAGAAGCGTAGATTAAAGTTTGAAATTAGCGGATGAAATTTATTCCAGTCTTGCCCATGTCAGAATCTCAGTTTATTGAAACTATTTGCAGAGGTGTCGATTACGCTCGTTCAGATTTCTGATCGCGCGTTATAGGTATGTACGTCTAACTGGGAATCGTGAGAAGAAAAAGAACAGCAAATTCGTATTGATTACGATTTATTACACTTAAAGATGAGTTCAAAAATATTTTCAACGCATATGAGGATTTACTGTTAGAAATGTAAAAAAAAAAAAAAACAAATATAGAAACACTGCGAAGCCACAACGATGAGTATTCTAGTCATCAATATACTCGAGCTCTCTGAGTATGTATACAATTTTATTCTCCGTTTTCATTTTTATCGAAACAGCGTTTTCCATTCACAAATCGAGTCCCACGCTTGTCACATTCACGATGTGAGGCTTGAAGAGAAATACCTAACTAACCACGTTTCCTTTCGTCGAGATGAATCTGCCTCGGCTTGCCGATTTTCGTACAAAATACCGTGTCACTGCTATCAAAATCCTTCGAATTCAAATTTGAACTTGTTAAAGAACCAACATGAAAGCGCACGTTTGAGTTCGAACTAATTTCATTTTTCACGAGGAGTTCATTTGATCATAAAATTCGTATTTCGTCGTACAATTCTCATCAATGAATACGCGATATTTCACGACCAGAACAATTTTGCCTGTACGCTTTTTCCAGATATATAATGTTATCGATTCCTCAACCCATCATTGAATTTGCTTCGAGTTTCATTTTTGACAAATTCTGCCTTGATTGCTGCGACTGCGATTTCAGATAAAATAAAACTCTTTCTTTACAATTCTTGTGGATTTAGTAGCAACAATATTGAACATTCTCTCGAGATTTTCGGAATTTACACTACATATTTACAGTCGCGAAGAAATTGAAACATCGCTACAGAATGTCCACTAATCAAATGCCTTTTCGA